>JAQQTO010000030.1:15384654-16691982 GCA_029884595.1 Ormosia semicastrata
TGAAGCCAAAAGAAGTGACAACCTGATCAAATTTCAAATATCATTGCCTGGATGCCTGTTTCAGTCCATAAATGGACTTTTTAAGTCTACAAACCAAATGCTCCTTACTTGTTTCAACAAAACCATCACGATGAACCATATAAACATCCTCGGCTAGATCTCCATTCAGAAAAGCCGTCTTCACGTCCATCTGGTGAAGTTCTAAATCAAAGTGAGCTACCAAAGCTATAACAACTTGAAACGCATCTTTTGTAGAGATCGGTGAAAAAGTCTCCTTATAATCAATGCCTTATCTTTGACTATAGCCTTTTGCTACTAGTCTAGCTTTGTACCTTTCAACTCTACCATCTGGACTACGCTTGGTTTTGAAAACCCATTTGCACCCAACGGGTTTGCAACCAACTGACAACTCCACAAGATCCCAAACAGTATTATGAGACATAGAAGACAATTCATTATGCATAGCATTTAGCCAATCAGAAGCATGAGAGCTAGAGATTGCCTCCTTAAAAGTTATAGGATCATCGTCATCATGGAGATCAAACTCGTGCTCCTGAAGATACACTACATAGTCATCTGGTATAGAAGGCCTGCGTACTCTCTGAGATCATCTTAATGAGACTACTTCAGCAATGTCATCTGGTTCCTGTTCATTAGCTGGTGGTGCCACTACATCGTCTTCTCTTTGAAGAGCTTGATCATCATTATGATTTACTGGAACCATGATATCTGCAGGAAGTGAAACAGTCGGTATAGGAAAATAGTCCGGTCTTCTTTAAGAGTGACTGGTCGTGGTGTATGACTCCCACTATCCAAATCATCCTCAAAGAATATCGCTCGGTCAGACTCGATGACTCGCATGGAGTGAGAAGGACAATAGAATTTACAACCTCTGGAGCCCACGCAGTAGCCAATGAAGAAGCTGCTAACAGTCTTAAGATCAAGCTTCTTCCGCTGAGGATTATAAGGTCTAACTTCCGCCTTACAATCCCACATATGAAAGTGTTTCAAACTCAACTTCCTTCCAATCATCAGTTCATAGGGAGTTTTCAGTACAGACTTCTGGGTACTTGATTAAGAATGTACATAGCAGTCTTTAAAGCATCTCCCCAAAGAAAATCTGGCAATGACAAATGGCTCAACATGCTTCTCACCATATCCATAAGCGTGCGGTTACGTCTCTCTGCAACTCAATTCTGCTCAGGAGTACCAGGCATAGTATATTGAGCTTCAATTCCACATTCATCGAGAAATCTAGCGAACGATCCTGGATTTCTTCCAGTTTCATCATATCTACCGTAATACCCACCTCCTCTGTCAGACCTCACACATTTGATCTTCTTACTTATCTTCAATTCAACAGCAGCCTTGAAGGATCTGAAGGCATCCAAAGAACTAGATTTTTCCTAGAGAAGATCTATCCAACCAAATCTAGAGAAATCATCTATAAAGGTAATAAAATACCTATATCCACCCATAGCAGTGGGTGTAATCGGTCCACACATATCTGTATGAATCAACTGTAGCACATCATCACACCTGTTTGCTCCTTCATTCCTAGTTTTGGTAGTGAACTTGCCTTTAACACAATCAATGCAAGTGTCAAAATCAGAGAAGTTAAGGTTATGAAGAATACCTTCCCTAATCAGTCTTTCAATTCGGGGCCTAAAGATATGCCCCAAACGTCTATGCCATAGCATAGAAGAACTCTCATTAGTCCTATTACGCTTACTTCCAACAACAGAGTTAACAGACATATCATTCAAATTCAGCATATATAACCCATCACACAATACTCTTGAACCAACAGTAACAGAATCAAAACAAACAACAACTTTTCCATTACCAAATTCAAAAGTGTAGCCACATCTATCCAAAACTGAAACTGAAATTAAATTTCTCCTCATGGAAGGTACATAAACAACATTTTTCAAAAATAAAGTATAATCAGAAGGTAAATGTAAGGTAACTACTCCTATTTCTTCCACTGATACTCTAGTTCCATCTCCCACAATGATCTTAGATTAAGCATTACTTGGCTTCCTCAGGCTTATGAACCCCTGTAAAGAATTCACAACGTGAATAGTTGCACCTGAGTCAAACCACCAAGTATTGGGAGCAACATCAATCATATTTGATTCAAAACAAGCTAGAGCTAGGAGTGTACCTTGCTTCTCAAGTTTCTTCTTGAGAATGTAATAATCATCCACTTTATGGCCATACTTCTTGCAATACTTGCAGTTTCCCTTAAAGAAATTCTTGTTAGGCTTGAAGAAATTCTTCTTAGGTTTTAGGTGTTGAGATATTTTCCCCCTTTTCTTTTTAGCATGTTGAAACTTGCCTTTGTAACATTCCTTTTTCTCATTTTTAGTACTAGAAGTAGAAGCAACAAACTGAATACTATGTGATTTTCCTTTCCTTATAGAATCCTCTTCTTGAGAAATAATAGCAATCATTTCATCAACTGTCCACTCATTTTTCTGAGTGTTATAAGAGGTCTTCAGAACATCAAATTGAGAAGGGAGTGACTCTAGAACCTGCCATATCAGATAACTCTCACCGAGATCAACCTTGAGAGACTTTAGTTTATTAAAATAGTGCACTAACTTCATGATGTGCTCACGAACTCCACTAACACCATCATATTTAGTCTTCTCAATTAAAGAAAGATATTGACCCTTTTGAGCTTTATCAAAAGTCGTGAATTTCTCACTAACAGATTTCAAAAATTCCTTAGCATTCTCGCTGTCTGGAATGCTCTGTATAATTGACTTCTCCATAGTATATTTCATCACCTTAAGGCACACCCTGTTTGAGTGCTCCCATTTTTCACGAGAAGCCTTTTCAGCAACAGTGGACTCAGTAGTAAGAGCAGTAGACTCTTCTTCTCTCAAAGCCAAGTCCATATTAGTGATAGCCAAATAAAGATCCAAAGATTCTTTCCAATCCTCAAAATTAGTCCCATTCAAAGTTTTGACAGTAGTCAATTGCATAGGCAAAGAGGCTGGCATGAAAACAACAAAAGGAAATATTTAATATGCACAATGTTATCATGCAATAAGAGAATTAAATGATTCCGTATGCTCAGCCAAACAAGCCCTTTAGAAAATTTCTTACTTATCATGATCCCGCCTAAGGGTCCCGAACCATAATAAATAAGAAATATAATAATACAATGGGCAAATCTTATATCACCAAAATTTTTAATACCGATAGGGTACTCGAAAAATAATAGACATAAGCATAAATCTAATAGCACATTGTATAATAAAAAATTACATTAATAACAACACACCGATAGGGTGTAATTACTATCAATGCAATAAGAATTATGATTAATATATATATATATATATATATATTTAATTATTCAAGTCACAAAATTTGCACAATTGTACCACGATAGGTGAGCCTAGTTATACAAATTATCCACAATTATGCTTAATAGAATATGATAAATTCATATTATGTATAATAAAAAATTCAACTCACATATAGACCAAAAATTAATTCTATAACTGTGACACATTAACAGAGAAAATGAAGGCAAAATATAAATCTTCAGTGAGCAAAACGAATCCAAAAGTGCAACTTTGATCAAATACAATTAATACTAAGCAAAGATTAAATCAAAGCAGTAAATTATTATTTAAAGTAAATGACAGAACAAGTATGGTGGTGATTTCAGTGCTAGAGAGGTAACAAGTTTCATAATCTAAAAACTTCAACCAAAACCATGTTCAATAAATAGGTTACAGGACCAAAACAGATATTCAATCATTTGAGAAAAGAAAAAAAAACTATTGGTAGAGTTAATCACTCAGAAAAAGACAAAGGCTCGTATCCACACATATGAATATAATATCAGGAGGCATCAAATGTCATGAATATATTGAATATGCTAGGCTAATTCAATTTATCTAGCATTAGGCTTGTTAACGCCCAAACAATGGCCCAGGTAGAGACATTCAGAGTAATATATGTTTGGTTGGCCAATGAATAAGGGCAATACGGAACCAAACCACCAAGGGAAAAGCTCGAGTTATATGTTCGAAGGAACAATATCCAGATATTAAAACAAACGAGTATTACTATTTCAATACAAGGAATATTTGGGTATATGAATCAAAGAAAAAAACCCAAAACTAATTTGATCAATTTGAGCAAAAAAGATTCAATCGAAAATTAGGGTTCATAAATTAGGGCATACAAATTTTTTTTATTTAATTATGAAAAAGAATATAATAGGCATAATCTATATCTATTTAGCTTTGATACCAATTAAAAGATTTATTTCAACAATTCTATAAATATAGATCAATTATAGATACAAGATTATAGCATATTAAACGAATTATATTCAAGAGATAGATTAAGAATGTGTATCTGGTATGATTCCACAATCCATTGTTGTTCAGTGAAATAATCAAAAGAATTCTCATGTGTGAGAGAAACTGCCCTCAATCTTGGTAGGTTTTCTATGCGTACTACAAACTGCCTAATGAGAAAGCAGTTTATAACTTACCAGATGTGAGTAGGGACTTCTCAACAGGCTACTAAATGAACAGCCCAAACCCATCACGGGCTACTCACAACAAAAGCCCAATTACAATATTTATAAATTGACCAAGTGCTATATTATAAAACATAATTCCATAATTAATATATATTAATGATTTAAATAATATTTTAATTATTGAATAATGCTAATCCACGTAACATATATATATTAAAATTCAACAAGATATAGAAAGTGGGGGTGATCGAATGGACAAGTGTTCCTTTTTTATTTTTTTTGTAAGATCCAGATCCCTTCTTTTAGAGCCTGCGGATGGAAGTGCATGGAGCCATGGAGGATTTTTCTTTTATTTCAATGCAAGAGACAAAGAAATGACTTGGAACAAGAGTCTGTTATATTATATTCAAACTACAAGAAAAGTTACTAGTGTAAAATATAAGACTACTTTTGGGTTACATGCTTTTTGGTTCTTTGCCATTTTGCTTCCTCACACTTCCACTTCGACTTGTTTTGGGTGTGAGATATGGACCTCCAATTTAAGTGAAGGCTCTCCCCTCATATCAGCCTGGCTTTTAGGAGATCATTGAGATCTCCTCTACATAATGCTAGTTAGAATTTGTTTATTTTGCCAACATGATACAGAGATTAAATTTGTTAATTTTTGGACATTTTAAATGTTATCATTATTCTGTAATGGGAACGGGCATAATGCTGCAAAATTATCTTTTGGCTTGAGCTTATACATAAAGAGTAGACAGTGGGCTGATATCTGTGATTGCTGTTGCTTTGAAACAAAAATTGAACTATTTCATATCTTGATACTTTTGACACTTTTAGTCTCCCTCAACATAAAGGCACATGAATTCTTGTAATATAATTTGACAGCTTAATGAAGATGCTAGTTACTGGTGAATGGTGATTCTTTCACATTTTTGTTGTAAGCTATATTTATGCTTGCTACATTTATAAATTATAATAGCATAGAGCAGGTTATAAATACCCAAAAGCATAAAAACAAATTTAACAGTTTAATTCAGTCCTTGTCCAAATACTTATAGACATAATAATATGAACCAAACAAGGAAAAAGCTTAAACATAGATCCTTCGAGAAGTTTGTCACCTTAAAACTAGCTCATCTCTCTATAGTACTACTAGCAAACATTATCCAACTTAAACATTACTTACAAAAGCACAATGATACGAAGTAGTTGTCTATATAATGGCACAATTTAGAAATTTTCAAGCAAATTATCTTAAAGGCCATTGTAAAGGAAAGCAAAATAGGGCAGGAGCTCACAAAGGAAATCATTATCTTGAAAGAGTTAAAATTCATCTCAGGTTCAGCTTAGTGTAGAGTTAGCCAAGTTAAACACGAGTTAAATTCATCTCAGGTTCATTTCACCTTCATTAGTGGCCACAAACCCACAAATGGACACACAACCCATGCAACAATAATACACATTGGGGAGCCTGAAATCAAATCAAAGAGAGGTACCTAAAATCAACACAGCAACTGAGAGAAGTAACGAGATGAAATCAAAATTGGGGAACGGCACGCAACGGTACCTGAAATCAACGCATCCTCATCAATTAATTGGTCTTGTAGGTGTCGAGAGGGTAGAGGATGGACAACAAAGAGAAACGCTTACCTGAAGAACAGTGGGACGCACCAAACCCTAACAGAGAGAAGGGAGTGGCAGAGAGGCTATAAAAACGAAGAACAGAGGCTGACGAAGCACAGAGGGAGTGGGTCACGGTGGAGACGTACAAGGGTGTGGGTTATGGTGAAGACGTATGGGGGAGTGGGTCACGGTGGCTTTGAGCCTTTGAAGTTCTAAAAGTAAGGGAGATGGTCTTTCTTTGAGGTTCTGAAAGTAAAGGACAATGGTTTCTTCATAAAGTTTGGAAAAAGAAATTTAGTGGGAAAACAATAGTATACGCACGTTATGGAAATATATTAGAATATGTTTAAGAAATGTTACCTATGATGGTTAAATGAGCTACACTTTATCAGTATTATATTTTATCAGAACAAGCATACCCAAATGTATAATATGGTAACGCTTAAAAAACATATCCTTTACACTCTAAAGGTAAGCTTTCCAAATGTTGCTCAAAATGCAGTTGCCAAAACTACTAAAAAAATGTTACTTTTATAAAAGTGTTACCTATTAGGATATAAGACTACACTTTTTAAGTGTAGCTTAAAAAATGTAACTATAAGCCAATTTTATTGTAATGAAGTAATCTCCTAGAAATGAAAATAAAAGGACTGAGAAGTAGTAAAAACTAATTTAGTAGGACTTGCTTACTACACAAAAGGAGAGAAAGTTATATTATTATTAACTTACCAAAAAAAGCGGAGAGAAAGTAATGAAAATGATACAATTCCTTTATGCATATATATGTCAACATCGAAGGTATATAAATACAAAGGAAGACACATCAATAAGTATTTCCTTTTCCAGTTGGTTAATTTAGTAGACAACGATGTTAAAAAAAAAAAAAGTAGTCTGTTATTAGAAATTTATGTTTTCGCATTGCCTTTAATCAGAAAGATTAATGGAGTCAACGTTGTACCCCAAAATGATATCGCCGGCTCACTGGCGAGGAGACAGTAATATATCACAAGCGAAAAATTTTAATATGGATCTTTTAAAAAGATGTCTATAAATTATTGATTTTGAGTTATTAATTTATTATTAAAATAAATCAATAGTTTAAATTAAAAATTAAATTTTTATAAATTTTAATTAATAATATTTAAATTTATATAAAAATTTAGTTAAATTATTTTTTTATAAATAATTATAAATATAAAATTTTATAAATTTTAATTAAATTTTTTTATAAATATCTAAATTTATATATAAATACTGTCAAATAAAATTAATCTTATTAAATATATATTAACATCATCTATCTTAAAACATTCCCCAACATAAAAAGATCAGAAAAGATTCTTTAAAATAATTTATGAGTAAGTAAATATTTATTAATTATTAATTAATAAATAAATTTATCAATCAATAATTAATAGATATTTACTTACTCATAAATTACTTTAAAGATGTAAATTTGAAAAGATCAATCTAGATACGCACAGAGATTCCGGATGCCGGATGATGAGAAGATAGCACGTGAAGTTTCAGTTCGATTGAGTGGCGGGGCCCATAGGTTAAGGAAGTACTAATATTAAAAATATTAATTTCATTCAGATAAAAAAAAAATATTAATTTCATAACTAAAAATATATAAGCAGAATAATATTAAAAAATATTAAATATCAATTCTACAAAAAATGATATAGAATAAAAAGAGTATTAAAAAATATACGTTACTTAAAGTAAAAAAAAAAATAGAGATAAACAAAAGAAACAATTATACAATAAGTTAAAAAGCTCAAATAATTTTTTAAAATAAAAGTTCTATATTTTAAAATTTTTAAAGTACGATTGAAAAAATTAATAACTACCTATAATTAATAATAGTCTTTGGTCAACTGAAAAAAGAGACAAAAATAATAAAAAAATATTACTTAATGTTTTGCTGTTTTTAAGTTGATGTCATTGCTATTTTTCATAGATTCACTTATGACTCGTCAATGTTTAAATTCTAAAAGCAAAGGATCAAAGAAAAATAAAATTACTGAACTGGGATTAAGATTTATGACATTTGTAATTTGTCAATTAAAAAAATGAAAAAAGAATGTATTAGGTTAATATGTTTATTTGTTTAAACTTCAAAGATTATAGGGGAGATAATGTTATTTTTTAAAGACATTTAGGATTTAAAATTTTTCCTAATAATAGTTAAATTATTTTTTAAAAAGATTTCATGCTCCCCTCATCAATTTGTGACTCTGCCACTAGTTTAGTGTACTCACTTTAACTAGCTAGGAGAAATTATTGTATATTTTTATAGCATAATAAATCTATATTTTAGGATAGATTTTATATCATTAATTTTAGGATTTTGTTAAAATATGTTTTAAAAATATGTATTAAAGAATTAAAATTAAAAATTATTAAATAAAAAATAAAAATATTTAATATCTTAAAATTTTAAAAAATATTTAATATTTTTAAAAATAATTTTGAATATATAATAAATATTATTTTAATTCTTTAACCTATGTTGTAAGGACACAAATTAATAAAATTCTTAACTTTAACTTAGTAATTTTAAATTATATAAATTTATCTAAAATCAAATATAAGAAACCTTCTATGAACGTATATTTATTATACTGTAAGAAAATGTAAAACTTTTTCGCATTGTCTAGTACAGTAGTACGCAACAACATGCCACCGTCTCATTTGTCATTTACTTTTTTTTTTTTTTTTTTGGTTTTTTTTTTATCTGCACTTTATTTTTTGTTTTTGGGTTTTATTCAACCAAATTTAATAGGAGAAAACTTTAAAGTTTTTAGATCTTTGTCTTTTTGTGTTTTATTTTTTAATTACTTAATTATTATTTTCAAAATTTTCATTTTAATAGAAAAATTCTATCGGACAATAAGACCACAAGATTTTGGCTACGAACTTTACCTAAACCAAATTTAATATACACAAACAAACGACATCGGATCAAGACAACACCAACATAGGCCGTCTGGGTCTCAACTCTTAATAGCAATTTTTCTTTTTCTTTTTCTTTTTCTTTTCTTTTTTTTTGTTTTTTTTAATTTGTCATTACAAAGCCACATATTCTCAACTCATTTTTTAGTTTTTTAGAATATTTTCCTATTTAAGAGTAGAAACAGATCAGGTCAATATAAACCTTACTTTAAACATGTCTAGTCTGTTTTTCAAATACAAAGTTTGAATTTGACTTATTTACTTGATATAAATCATTTTTTAAGGTTTGACCTGACTTGAAAATCTATTTAAAAGTTTACTTTACAATAGAGTTTTTAAATAAGTAAACATCATAGACTAACAAGTCTAGGCCTTTATATAAGCTAACAGACTTAAACTTTAAAAAATATTATAATCTTAAAAAGCCCTGACTTGACCTTTTTGTTAAATAGGTTAGACCTTAGGTCTCATCGATAAGTGAGAGACTAATTTCTCAAGATATGGTTAAACGCTTAAATGGGAATCCCTCCTAACAGTATTATTTTCATATACTTGAATCTCATAATCAAATGTAAGACCATATGTTTAAGGAACCCGAATTCCTTCCACTCAGATCAACACACGTTGATATCCTTAAAATAGAATCAACTTATTATATTTTATAAAAATAGTTTAAAATTATCTTTGAAATAAATTACAAATTTCTTTGAATGTATATTATAAATAACCTTAAAATACTTACCAAGGGATTATCCATGAAAAAAAATGAGAAATAGATTTCAGAAAAATACTCAGTTGAAACATTATTTTTAAAAATTTAATTAAAGACTTTTTGAAAAAAAAAAAACATTTGCTAGAAAACAATACATTTAAGAAAAAATGGGCAAGTTCCTCCCTAGATTTATGACAGACTTTCTAAAATCTTAAACTGATTTTTCCTTCAAAATCAATAATTACAGTTTATTAACATCTTAATTTGTTTTAACCTACCAATTTTATTTTATTTGTCCATTAGATAATAGATCATCGAGAAACCCTATAGATTTTAACCAATAATTAACTTACTGATGCATTATCATTATCAGTTATTAATTTAATGTTATTTTAATTTAAGATTTTATTTTGTTAATTAAGGGATCTTATCTATTTTATGATTAGGATTTGATGTTATCTTGGTGATAGAGTTTTAAAGGGATTCTATCCAAATCAGAAATCTCTTATCTTATCTATTTTAGTTTTGTTTGGTTGTTTTATAATAGAGTTACAAATACTCCTCCTATTAACACTTTATGGAGAACTTTTTGATTATTTGAATTTAATATAGAATATATTTTTGTTTCTTAAAATTGAGTCTCTTAGCACATAGTGTTTTCTCTTTTGGTACTACATCAATTTGACATCTGATGCTTGTTGATCCCCATGCTTTATGATGTTGAAAGCATCAATTTTTCACAGTCAAGGTTATTACGCTGTCTACAACTCACCTAATCTTTGCAAAACTCATCAGAAAGCTGCCTTAATTTGGGTTTCCTTCACCAGAAACCACACAATCGTATGACGTCATTAGAATGCTGTCATCTAGACTCCGTTTTGAACAACAAACACCACCATAAGAATTGGAAACCTCCGATCTGCTAGCCACAAAATATTCACCATCATCGGACGCATCGTGTGCCCCCATGCGCTGGCAGAAGTCTTTGAGGATGGTCCTCACGCGCTACCAGTTGCTTCTGTGCCTGAATCTTACATACTGACATGCGTCCACGCGCCAACCTTCCAAAGTTTGCCATTGACTTTGACCATAGTTGAATGTTGACTTTGGATCCCATTGAATGCGTCGAGTTTCACCATTGCTCATGTTGACTTAGACCATTGACCACATTGGCCAAACCTTCTTTGCTAGGTTTTTGGGCGTTTCGTATCCAAATTTGCACTTGTTTTGGCAATTTGGAGCCTCCCACAAAGTGCTATGGCTATCTCATTTTCTTTTGCTTCATAAAGGTTTATTCTTTCCAACTTGAAACTTGCCTAATTTTCATATTAACTTAGGTTTACTAGTAAATGTGTTTTTAGGTCCCGAATTTGCTTCTTTTACACATGTTATTGCCTTCTACCATTTTGCCATATATATATATATATATATATATATATATATATATATATATCCTTTCCCTTATTTTGCCATAAATTGTTACCATTATCATTAGTTATTTTACATTATCATTTTGAGTTTTGCGTTACATTTAGGATAGTTTATAATTATCACTATCTAGACTTTGTCCGTTCGACATTACCATACTTCTTGTTGTTATTTATTTGGTTTTCATTATTGACTTACACTTTGCATGACCTGAACCGTAAAAGATCAATTTGTTGTCTTTACTATTGATTGTCATTCATTTTCTACTATAATTATGGATAATTTCAATATGACAAATGAGTGTCTTGCCACTTTAGAGACTAATCAAACAACCCTTAGAGATGATGTTGCTTCTGTTAGGATAGATATTGCTACCTTTCAGGATAGTCAAACAAATATGAGTGTAAGGCTTGAACAAATCCTTCAATGTCTTAATTTGGTAGATAACACTAGGGAAGAAAAAGTTCCACCATTTGATGTCAGTTTGCTGAATATGAGAGGTGTGACCAAAGATTTCATGACCATTAGGGTAGAAATAACAAAAGAATATATAATCGTCAGGACAAAAAAACAATGGAGAACTTAATGTCCTTAAGATGGTTAAGATAGATGCCCCATCTTTCGATGGTCAATTAGATCATGATGTTTTTCTTGATTAGGTCACAACATTGATGACTACTTTAACATATATGCCCTTCTCGAGTATCCGAGAGTTCTAGTTGCTAAGATGAAACTCACCGAGTCCGCTAGGTTATATTGGGCAATTCTTGAGAGAGGAAAAAATTAGAGCAGTCTCAAGCCTATTATTAATTGGGTAGTCATGAAACATAAACTGCATGAGAATTACTTCCCTACTTACCATAAGCGTCACTTGATAGACCAGTGGATGAATCTTAAACAATTATCTAGCCTAGTATCTAAGTACATTGCTAATTTGAAAATTTAACACTTAAATGCGATGTTCAGGAAGATAATTTGGTTACTCTTTCTAGATTCCTCAATGGGCTTAGAGAAGAAATTAAAAGAGAAGTTTGATTTCATAATCCTTCCACTCTTGAAGAAGAGTATAACAAAGCTAGTGAGGTTGAGAAGTTTCCTAGAAATCTTGTTTCTGGACATTTTGTTAATCAAACTTCTTCTACGCAACCCTTTAATCGTTTAATTCCCCAGTCCTCTAACTTTAAGGATCCTTCCACCTATAATCCTAGTAGTAGTTCTAATTCAGCTTCCTTCTAGACATCTACTTATAAAGGCAAACCACAAGTCTTTCACAGTGCTTCTATAGAATGTCATTATCGCCATGCTAAAGGTCGCAAAGCTTCTCAATGCCCTCATTGAGCTTTTACTATTAGAAGTGATCATGCTGCTTCCCTCGAATCAACGAAATTTGTGGATAAGGTTGTCGAGCCTATAGATTGCTCTTTTAACATTGAAGAAGACAAAGAAAATGTTTAGGACGATCCATCCAATTCCCTCAACGTCGTGAGAAGGTGCATTTTATTCACTCCCATATTTGATATTTCCTAGAAAAGGACTAGCATTTTCCTTACCTATATCAATTTAGGTGATAAGGTTTGCAAGCTAGTAATTGATGGAGGTAGCACCTTGAATGCCATTTCGACTTTTGTTGATACTAGATTTGGCCTTAAACTTGAACCTGCCCTTTTTAAGCTTGTTTAGGTAAATAAAACTTATTTGGAAGTCAAAGAGAGGTGTAAAGTTTCCCTCCGTATCAGTGCTTATAAGGAAGATGTTTATTATGATATCATATCCATGGATGTTGCACATATCTTATTAGGTTGCCCTTGGTTATATGACCATGATGTTTCCAACCATGGACGTGATGACATCTTCATTTTCAAACACCCTAGAGGAAAAATTACCTTAACTCTAGCCAAATAAAATGAAACCTCTACTCCATACAAGAAAAAGCAAACTCCTTAGGCCAACCGTAAGAAAAAAGAATCTTCAGTTTTTGACTCATAAGGAGTTCAAAAAAGAAAGTTTGGAGTCAGATGTTGTGTTGAATGTTGTTCTTAAGGACCCATTGGAATTCCCAAGTTCTTCTAATCTAGAGCTTCCTATTGAGCTTTGTCCTTTGATAAAAGTGTTTAAGGATATCATGCTACTGAGCTTCCTAAGGAATTACTGTCCATGAGAGATATTCAACAAGCTATTAACCTTATCCCAAGTTCTACTTTACCTGATCTTCCCCATAATAGGATGAACCTTAAAGAGCTTGAAGAGGTTACTAAGCACATAGGTGAACTATTACAAAAGGGTTTAATCCAACCTAGTCATAAGGATGATGGTTCCTTATGTATGTGTGTTGATAGTAGAGCCATTAACAAGATCACCATTAAGTATAGGTTTTTTATTCCCAAGCTTGAAGACATGTTGGATCAGCTTGTTGATTCTCATTGGTTCTCCAAGATCAATTTGCATAGTGGCTACCATCAAATCAGGCTTTAACTAGGAGATGAATGAAAAATTGTATTTAAAACCTAGGATGGTATCTTTGAGTGGTTAGTTATGCCTTTTGGCTTGTCTAATGCTCCTATTACTTTCATGAGGGTTATGTATCACATTTTTCAACCTCTCTTAGGTAAATTCCTGGTTGTCTACTTCGATGACATCTTAATCTTTAGTAAGTCTAAGGATGATCACTTGAGTCATCTTCGACAAGTTTTTCTCACTTTAAGAAATGAAAAATTTTATGTTCATCTTAAGAAATGTTCCTTCTTATAGACTCAAGTTATTTTTCTTAGTTTCATAATTTCTGCTCAAGGTTTATTAATTGATCCTGATAAAGTCAAGTCCATTAGAGAGTGACATGTTCCTTTCTCGATTTATATGATTCATAGTTTCCATGACCTAACTTTTTTTTATAGATGATTTATTTATGGGATTAGTACCATTATGTCTCTTATTAATGAGTGTCTCAAACAAGATAAGTTTTCATGGACTCCTGCTGCTTCCAAAGCTTTTGAGGAAAGAATGTCTGAAGCTCCTATTTTGAGACTTCTCGATTTTTCTAAGGTTTTTGAAGTCTCTTGTGATGCATCTGGAATTGGGATAGTAAGTGTCTTGAGTCAAGAGTGACACTCTATTGGCTTCTTTAGTGAAAAGATCAAATGAGGCCAAGCAAAAGTATTCCACTTATGACAAATAATTTTATGCCTTAGTTCAAATGCTTTCTCATTAGCAATATTACCTACTTCCCAAAGAATTTGTCCTTTATTCTAACCATCAAGCTTTGGCATATCTTCAATCTCCAAAGAAATTGAATCCTAGACATGTAAAATGGGTCGAGTTTCACCAACAATTTTTATTTTCATTGTTAAGCATAAGTCGGAAGTAAAGAGTAAGGTCGCTGATGCTCTTAGTCGCATAAGCTTGGTGTTGCAGACTATGAGTGTTCATGTTACTAATTTTGATTGATTAGCCTATGATTATCCAACTTGTCCTGATTTTAGTGCCATTTATTTTGATTTAACTATGGGTAACCATCGAGATTATGTTGATTTTGTTATACATGATGGCTACTTTTTTTTGCGACACTACATTATATGTCCCTTCTTCTTCTTTGCGTGTTTTCCTAATTTGGGAGATGTATACAGGTGGGTTAGCTGGTCATTTTGGCAAAGATAAAACTATTGCTTTAGCCGAGGATAGGTTTTATTAGCCTTTTTTGAAGCGCAATGTTGCTCGAGTAATTTTCTAGTGTTATACTTGTCAAACTGCTAAGACTAGAAAACAAAACACTGGTTTGTATACTTTGCTACCTATTCCTCACGAACATTGGTTTATCTCGTACTGTTAAGGCACATGATTCTGTTGTGGTTGTTGTTGACATGTTTTCTAAAATGGCTCATTTTATTCCCTATAATAAAATTATTGATGCTTCCAATGTTGCAAAGTTGTTCTTTAAAGAGATTGTGCATTTGCATGGGTTGCCTTCTTCTATTGTTTCTGACCAGGATGTGAAGTTTAATAATTATTTTTGAAAAATCTTGTGGAAATTATTTGGTACTAACTTGAAATTCTCTTATGCTTTTCACCCAGAGATAGATGGTCAAATTAAGGTAGTTAATAGTAGTCTAGGTGATTTACTTAGGTGCCTTGTAGGAGATGAACTTGATACTTGGGACTTAGTGTTGCCTACTACTGAGTTTGCCTATAATAGTTCAGTTAATAAGTTTATCGGTAGGAGTCTGTTTAAGATTGTCCATGGTTTGTCCCCTCGCCAACCCATTGATCTTGTGTATTTGCCTATTGATACCAGACCTTTTGATACAACTAAGACTTTTGTCTCCTACATTCGTGATGTACATGTTAACATTAGGAGTAAGCTTGCATTGAATAGCGCTAATTATAAACTTGTTGCTGATGTGCATCATGGAGTTTAGCATTTTAATGTAGGTGACTATGTTATGGTATGCATTCGTCCTAAGCGTTATCCTAAACTCACCATCAAAGAGCTCCATGCTCAAGCCAAATGTCTTTACCAAATTCTACGTAAGCTTGGGCCTAATGCATATTTACTTGATTTACCTGTTGATTTGACTATTAGTCCTTTTTTCAATGAGGAGGATTTGTTACCTTTCCAAGACACCCTTGAGCCTCTTACTATTTCTGCAGGTCGCATGCCTCCTTGGGTTCCTACAGTTCCTTTTGTTCCATCGGAGTATGATGAGATTGAAGTTGTAATTGATGACGATGTTGTCGATCATATATCTTGGATGACAAGTTTGTTGGTTCTTGTTCTGCTCCTTTCTATCGCTAATTTGTGAAGTGGAAGAACCAACCTCACAATGATGTTACTTGGATCTTTGAAGATGATCTCTGCCGCCTAAAGCTTGCTCTTTTGGAGGAGTACCAGCTTTCTACCTTTCCGGAGGAGAGTCCTCTCGGTGGAGGGAATGATGCATTACCATTATCAGTTATTAATTTAATGTTATTTTAATTTGAGATTTTATTTTGTTAGTTAAGGGATTTTATCTCTTTTATGAATAGGATTTTATGTTACTTTGGTGATAAAATTTTAAAGGGATTCTATCCAAATCCCAAATCTCTTATCTTATCTATTTTAGTTATGTTTGGTTGTTTTATAAGAGGGCTATAAATACCTTTCTTATCAGTACTTTATGGAGAACTTTTTGATCATTTGAATTCAATATGGAATATATTTTTGTTTCCTAAAACTGAATCTCTTGGTACCGAATGTCTTCTCCTTTGGTTTGACATCACTCACACACCCACTATATACACGCTATACCTGGGGAGAGAGAGGTCATATTGAGCTTTACTTATGTGACGCAAATTGTTAAAGACGAGATTTGATCTCAAGATTTCACAATCAACTGCAGAGGTCTTTACTAACTGAGTTAGCTAGCACCTTGAACCTAGCATTTTCTTTTCTTTTCTTTTGCATTTAAAAAAAAGTAAATATCATGATCAAAATCGAATACCAATTAAAAATGTGTCTGATAAAATTTTGTATACTACTAATGTAACCATTAGCCACATTGTAGTACATAAGAGACTAATTGTTATTTTTTGTAGGCTTGAAACTCTTTTCCTTACAATTCTTTACAAACAGAACAGATAAAAATAAAACGATTTAAATTTATTTCAAAATTAATTTTTCTATGATTATAGTATATAATTAGAAAATTTGGCTTTTGGAGAATAGAATTAGACTTACACCTTCCAAAAGTATCAGGTAGAATTTAATTTATAATACGGAAATCAACAGAATTAAAAAAAAAAACAAAAGAATTGTCACATTTAGATAAAGCTTTTGGTGTTAAAAAAAAAGTGTCAGAAGTTTACTTTTGTGCTTTGTAAATTACCTTATGGTCCAATGGTGTTAAGATTATTGTCTTTTGTTTAAATTTAAATTATGGGTCATTCAAAATTTACTGTGCCTATTGAATTTGTAAGATAATTTAAATTTAAATTATGGGTCATTCAAAATTTACTGTGCCTATTGAATTTGTAAGATATATATATATATATATATATATATATATATATATATATATATATATTTATCTATATATATATATATATATATTTATCTATATATATCTATATATATATATTGTTGAATAGATATATTTCTTTGTAGTTGAAAAGATGTATGTTTCTTGTAGAACATACATCTCAGTCTTATATCATACACCATCACACAGCTAATCTGAACTACTTGAATTACCTGACAATTATAACTGGTTCTCTAACTAATTACAAATTACGATAATTAACTACTAATTAGCTCTACTAATTACAATAATTAAGTTAACATTAAGTAACTTCATGGAGATGTGAATTAGCTTCCTTTTCTTGACTGAGACCACGTCTAAGTACATATGTATGGGTTAATACCCCCAACAAGCTGTCGGGTGGTAAAGGTCCACCATAAGACAGTTTGGGAAGAAAATCAACAAACAGCTGAAAGGAGAGGGGCTTCGTGAATATATCAGCAAGCTAGTCGTGCGAGGCAACTGGCAACAAACGCAATAAACCCTATTGAGTCTTCTCTCGAATAGTCAATATCCAGGTGCTTAGTATGCTCGTGAAACGTCGAGTTGGTTGCAATATGAAGGGCGCTCTGGTTGTCACGATTCAAGGCTGCTGGGTGAGAACAAGCGACATGGGGGTCACACAGTAAGTACGCGAGCCATTGAGGCCGAGGGTAGCAGAGGGGAGTGCCCGATACTCAGCTTAAGAGGAAGTAAAGAAGAATTTGCAATGCAAATCTTGCCCCTTCATTGTTGTACAAGCCAAATATATATACAAAAGTTTACAGAAATAGTTGCCTCAATTCTATGCTAATTACACGTTAACTATTCCTAAATATAATCTGTACAGATTTGTTACAGATATCATAACAGATATCACAGGCTAATTATAGGAACTATGGAAGATTTCACAGGATCTCAATAATCTCAATACCCCCCTCAAGTTAGAGCAGATGAATTACAAATGCCCAACTTGGACAGTATGCAATCAAACTGGGTCTTTCCTAGAGCCTTGGTGAAGATATCTACTAGTTGAGCATGCGATGGCACATGATGTGTAGTAATGGTTCCTCGCAAAAGTTCATCACGTACAAAGTGGCAGTCCACCTCAATGTGTTTGGTGCACTCATGGAAAACAAGATTAGCAACGATGTGAAGTGCAGCCTGATTATCACAATAGAGTTTCATGACAAGAGTTCCTTCAGCCATTTTAATTCACAAGTAGTAGTAGCCATAGATCGATATTTTGCTTCGGCAAAAGAGCGAGACACTGTGTGTTATTTCTTAGTTTTCCAAAAGATAGGGGAATTACCAAGAAGAATAAACCAGTCAGTAAGAGATCTCCTAGTCAAAGGACAACTGGCCCAATCTGAATCACACCAAGCATATAGCTGTAAATCACAATCAGCACGCAGCAAAATTCCTTGTCCAGGATTACCTTTCAAGTAGCGAACAACATGTAGGACAGCGTCCCAGTGTTCATGTCTCAGATGCTGCACGAAGTGAGCAAGTGTATGTACACAATAAGAAAGTTCAGGCCTAGTAACGGACAAGTAAATTAGCCTTCCCACCAACCTACGATAACATTCTGGATTTGGAAAGAGATTACCTTCACCAAAGGTAGGCGATGATGTTGATCCATAGGAAAACCAGCAGGCTTGGCTCCCAACAATCCTACTTCAGATATGATATCCAACGCATATTTGCGTTGACATAAGAAAATGCCAGTAGAGTTACGAGCCACCTCAATGCCCAAAAAATATTTCAACACTCCAAGATCTTTCATATGAAAACATACATTCAAGTATAGTTTGAAGGATTTTATAGCAGCATTGTCATTTCCTAAAATCACGAGGTCATCCACATAAACCAACACATGAAGTTACATATTTTCACGTTAGAGAGTAAAGAGCGAATGATCAGAGGAGGATTGTGCAAATCCATAGCGTTTCAAAGCACTAGCCAATTTGGTAAACTAACATCAGGGAGCCTATTTCAACCCATACAATGACTTGTGAAGTCTACAAACTTTACCTGAAGCTTGAGATTGAAATCCTGGAGGAAGTTTCATGTACACCTCCTCTTTAAGTTCCCCATGCAAGAAGGCATTGTGAACATCCACTTAATGAAGCTCTCATTTTTAAGCAGCTGCAATAGCAAGAAATGTGCGCACAGTCACCATCTTCGCACTGGGATGAAGGTTTCATTATAGTCAAGTCCTTCAACTTGGTTGTTTCCCAGTATCATGAGTTGGGCTTTAAATCGTTCAATGGAACTATCAGAGTTATACTTGATTCGATAAACCCATTTGCACCCAATAACGTTCTTTCTGGGTGGGAGTGGTTCCAAAGACCAGGTCCCATTACTCTCCAATGCTTGTATTTCAGCCTGCATGGCTTGTCACTATCGTTCATCTTTCATGGCTTCAACAAAAGATTAAGGTTCGGATCCTACACTAACAGCTGCCAAGAAATGCCGATGGCGCATAGAAAAATTATCATAATTTACATAATGTGTTATAGGATAGGGTGTACTTGAGGAGTGAGAAGTAGCAAGTGAACTCGGAGAGGGGTCTAACCTGCAGATGGTGCTTGTCACAAAGTCTCTTTGTTGAGTGGAAGGTATTTTAGCACGGTGTCCATGACCCAAGGACTGCGCATTCACATCAGTGCTTGAGCCCCCCCTTTCAGTTGTACTAGTCTCAGTATCATGAAAGTCAGCTTGTGGAGCTTCTGGTTTTTGCAAAGAAATTGCACTCTCATTGTCTTCAAGGTTACCAGCAATTTCTGAACTGTTTCTCTTTTCATAATCAGGCCGCATAATCTCTATTTCATTATCATCATTACCACTGTTCCAAGTTGCAATATTATTTGGTTCTGTGTTAACGTGTTCAAGTGTAGAGGTTTATAATTCAGTATGAGGAAATTCATTCTCAGAAAACACCACATCTTTAGATGTCAAGAACACACCCAATTCTATATCATAAACTCTCCAACCCTTTTTACCATAGGGATATCCTAAGAAAACACATCGTCGACTACGACTTACAAATTTATCACCTTTAGAGTTTCAGTTATGAGCATAGCACAAGCTCCCAAACAGCGCAAATGATTGAGAGATGGTGGTTTGTTGTAGAGAATCTCATAGGGAGTTTTCCCATTCAAAACAACTGAGGGTGTGTGGTTGATTAAGTATCCCGCTGTTAGAATACATTCTCCCCAAAACTCAATGGGGATATGAGCTTGAAAGTGTAGTGCACGAGCAACATTAAGGATATGCCTATGCTTTCGCTTTACTAGTCCATTTTGTTGAGGAGTTCCTGTACAAGATGTTTTATGCACAATCCTATAATTTTGAAAATAATTATCCATCCATACAATTTATGTACCATTGTCGCTGCGTACAACTCTCACTTGTTTGCCAAATTGACATTCCACCATAGCAAAGAATTGGCACATGTGTGTGAAAAATTCTTTCTTTTCTTCCAACAAATAAATCCACACAGCTCGTGAATAATCATCCACAATGGTCAAAAAATATCAAGCACCACAATGAGATATAGTTCGATAAGGTCCCCACAAGTCACAATGAATCAACTGAAAATTGTCCATGGTTTTATTAATGCTAATGGGAAAACTTTCTCTACATTGTTTAGCTCTAAGGCAAACATCACATGCTTTATTACACAATGCATTACTTCTACTAGAACCAATATTTGGAATCAACTCCACAACCTTAGGAGACAGTTGTCGCAATCGCTTATGCCATAAATCAAAACTATTTCCACCATCAGATTTTACAATGGCAGCAACAACCATTCCTTGAAGGTAGTAGAATCCCTCTCTTTATTCACCCGCTACAATCACCATCCTCAAGATACGGTCCTGTATAACATAGAATTTGTCAGTGAACTGAACCTTGCAATTTAATTCATCAATAAGCTATGAGACTGAAATCAGATTGCATTTTAAGCTAGGCACATAGAGAACATTGCTTAGTTTTAGCGTATCATTAAGCACCACTGTTCCTTCCCTTGTAGCAAAAATTTGCTTTCCATCCGGAAGCCCTACTGGGCATTCCAAGACATTTCTCACATTAGTCAAGCATTTTATCTTTCTTGTCATATGACGAGAAGCACCTGTATCTATGATCCATTGTGCAAAATTACACTTACCAGTTAGCTTTTCAGCAGCTCCTAATTTGACATTATTTAAGAGATTCACCAGTGTTTGCCACTGAGTCCACTAATAGCAGACTTATTTGCATTTGTTATCATGGTGTTTGATTCTGGTCCTGGTATGGAGGCTTGGGCTGCATTTGCTTTAGTTACTACACCACGTCTTCTAGCACCATATGTCTTTCCTTGTTGTCCAGCCTTGCCGCGACCACTTCCTCGTCCAATATCTCGAGGCCGTTCTCCCGACCACTCTGGGTAACCAATTAATTGGAAACAATTTTCAGAATCATGCCCTTAATGATTACAATTGCTGTAGATTATATTTCGGTCCTTCCCATCATTTTTGCTATGAGATTTTCCTCCAGTCTGCACAGCAAAGCTCATTATCTTATTGCGTTCCTCCTTTCCCCAGTGATAGTTCTCATACGTTCTTCCTATACTACGGTTGAATATATCTTATTCTGATTTGGCAAAGGATCCTAGGCAAGCAAATTTGATCTCACAGTCCCATAAGTAACCTCATCGAGTCCCATGAGAAACTGATGAATTTTCTCTTCTTTACATTTCTTTTCTAGCTTGGATGCCAAGTTACAAGTGCACGCACCGCACATGCATACAGGTATCTGCTCATGGTTTGCCAACTCCTCCCACAACTTCTTCAACCTACTGTAATAAGCAACAATAGTCATTCCTTTCTGTTTGCATTCAGCCAGCTTCGCTTTGAGCTGTTGTATGTGTGGCCCATTTGCTACTGAAAAATGTTCCTTGATATCTGTCCATAGGTCCTGCGCCACCTCCATATATGATATCGTTGAACGGAGAGTGGTTCAATGGTGTTCATTATCCATGACACCAGTAACGAATTATTGGTCCACCAATCTTCAAGGTCTGGTGATTTTTCTGCTAATTTTTTGGTTGTTCCATTTATGAACCCAAACTTCTTTCTTGCTCTCAATGCGATTCTCAGAGAGCGAGCCCACTCATCATAATTCTCTCCTTTCAATTGAACCTGCGTTAAGAGACTTCCTAGGTTGTCATTTGCAGTGATGTCATAAGGTGAGATTATCTTCCTTAACATCACTTCTTCAGCAGCAACTTCTTTTCCTTTGTCTTTGTTCTTGTTTTCTTCCTCAGTCATGATGGCAATGGCAGGCCTATCAGACAAAGCTCTGGTACCATAAAGAAGAATTTGCGATGCAAATCTTGCCCCTTCATTGCTGTACAAACCAAATATATATACACAAGTTTACATAAATAGCTGCCTTAATTCTATGCTAATTACATGCTAACTATTCCTAAATATAATCTATATAGATTTGTTACAGATATCATAATAGATATCATAGGCTAATTATAGGAACTATAGAAGATATTGGATCAATCCCAATAATAATGGAAGATTTCACAGGATCTCAATAATCTCAATAGGAAGTTTGTGAAACAATACTTTGTTTTTTACTCACGGCAAGAAATTTGGAGATTACTGTCGGTCATATCCATCGGTAATTTCTCCAAATCTGTCAAAAATTTGAATTTTCAGTGGAAAAAGGGTCTCTTGAAAAAACACTGGCTAGAAACAAAAATCCACCCAAAAAAATCTCAAGTTGTCAAAGCACAACGATTTTGGGCGAAGATATCCTTCGAAAATTTCCAACAAAACATATCCTCCAAAAATTTTTGATGGATATATTCTGTCAGAAAATATCGGTTACCAGAATTTTTTCTAGTGGAAAATTTGGCGGAATCACTATATAAGTGACTCTAAGTAGTCCAAGATTTGGTTGCTCTACTCATTTTTCGTTTTCCACTGATAATGAGGATGATGATTCAAATAATAATATTTTCATATTGTTGATATGATCAAAAGTTTGTGTAGTGAAAACAATTCCACCTCTTATGACGATGAGAAAAATACTAAGTAATGAGATTTACAAAAGGAAGAAGAAAAACATTGTGATTTATAATAATGAATTTACACAAGTTTATGAAATAATGTTTTTGGTGCATAGAAGCCCCCTAGTAGAGAAGTTGGGGAATAAGTAAAAAACCAAAAGCAAACAATTTTTTTAATAAAGAATGATGATACCAATGAAAATGACATTATACCAAAGTATCATGGAGAGGAATATCCCGATAATATTGTGTGCTTAACATTATTAGAACTAGGATAGTTGAGAGGACAGCTCCAAGACCATTGCCCTTCCATGTGGCACAAGAAGCATGTGTTTGCTTGCAGTCATGTAACGATTTATAAAGAGTAGCATGAAAAATTAATTTCAAGGGAATTTGAAAGAAAGTGAAATTAGGATTTAGAGGATGATGACGACGACAAGTGAGGCATATATACTTTAACGAACCAGTCTAGAAATTAATAGTGTTAGTATTAAAAAAATCATTTTTCTTTTGAATTCTTGAATCGATCACAATCGTGTTTAATTTTTTTTTTATGTTGGTTTCTCTCCAAATGAACTAGATACTAATCTTGCTCACAATGATTTGAGAAACATAAATTTTCCAAAAGCAATGTTCGTTATGAAATATATCACTCATCATCATTGTCTTCTACAGTTAAATATACGAATTTTATTAACATTCTTACGTACACTCTTCCATATAGTCGATGATAGCCAAATCTTATAGAAATTAACTCATATACCTTCTCCAATCTAGAGATCTAGACCATACAACTTCTCTAATCCAAAGAGGTCTCTAGAGTGGAGAAGACATATGGGTTGACCACTATACGAAGTGACTATCATCAAGCGTAAAGAAACGTGCAAAAATGTTAAGAAAATTAGAGTATTTAATTGTTGAAGACAAAGATGATGATTGATGTATTTCATAAGGAACATTACTTAGAAAAAACCATCTCAAATAACTTCAACATTTCTACCCTAGCTCACTAAGAGAAATCTAATACGAAAATCTTTTAATACGAGTGAGATCAATTCATTAAAGATCAAAATAAATCTTACTTTTCTTGATATTGACGCTTTTAGTTTCTAAACTCATTCATTAAATATCGATAGTCTTTCCTTGAGTTCCAACTATATTACAAGTAATAAGAAAAATACATTTACTCCATTTGTCATCACAATTATTATTAAAACTTTAATCCCAACTTTAGTCAAATACCCCTGAAATTAATTTTTTCTTAACTACACTCCAAAACTCGATACACGAGTGTAAGGAGACACATGCTTCCAGTGTCACCAGCAAGGGTAATAGTCTAGACACTATCCACTCAACTTCCCCAATCCTAATGATGTTGAGCTCATGATTTTACTTGGCATTTCCTCTCCACGAGACCCTTGTATAATATCATTATCATTGTTAAAATCACTCTTTATATAAATTTCGTTTGCTTTCAATTTTTGTCTTATTCCCCAATTACTTCACCATATGACTTTTGTCCGTTAGAAAATCTACTTCACAAAAACATGCAATTTTTTTTAATCCATAACATTTTTTTTCTTCCTTTTCTGACAGCACCCTACTTAGTCTTCTCCTCATCAACATAGGAGGTGGACTTGTGTCACAACTCAAACTTTCTATTATATTTACCACATAATAATCTTATTGCTAGAGTTATAATTCTCACAATCAATGGATGATAAAAGATAAGTTACTTGAGCAGTTAAATCCCAAACTCCTCAGAGCCATTTAATCTATCACTTCAAAACTAATATTGTCTAATTTAAGGTTTAGAGCTTCCTAATTAAGTAGAGCATTAATTATTTCAACAACTCAAACACAATTACATGCATGTAAATAAGTGTTAATAATAATAATATATTACTATATTATTATAAGCAATTACATAACTAATCAAATAATTTAAGTATTCAATTTCTACATACAACTTGTACCTTCAAAATCGATGTCTTTTAATGTCTCCAATATTTGCCTCATTGCGTTATGTTTCCGACCCAATTGTACCTATATATGTCATACATTTGCAAGTTAGTCACATATTTATATAATTAAAATTTTATTTTATTTTATTAGTTAATTAATTATTTAACTAATTATTTGATTATATATAATTTAAAATTTTACTTTCTTTAATTTCATGTTATATTGTATTTTATTAATTATTAAATTCATCAATCTATCAATTTTTTTACTTGAATTTTTTAAAATTTCATATTACTATTTTGTCACCAATTTTTAATAAGGTCATATAATGTTATATTTTTTATAATGAAATAGTATTTGTCTTACACGATGTGTTGTTATTATTCAAATCTTATAGTTAATAATAAGTATCATCTATCATACCAACACACAAGCACCAATAAAAAAAGCATACCATGCACATAAACATAAATTTAGATATACATGCATAAACACATTCAAAATATAAACACCATATCATACATACATATTCATATACATATACATATACATAAACAAATATAACATTCAAATAAAAAAATGAGTATACCATGCTTGCATGCATGCACCACATCCCCTGGCCACCATGAACCCGATCAAAACCTTAACCACACCCACCGCCACCATGAGCCCGGCTAGAACCTTAGGGCGCCACCATCCACCATAAACTCGGAACCTCATCAGCCACCACAAACCTGCAAACCCATTGTCTATTTCCTTATTTGAAACCTCCATGACTGGAGACCGGGTGCACTCCGACAATGGGATAGGATGAGAGTGACGGTGGGATGAGGAATAGAGTGGAAAGGAGAATGAGTAAACCAAAAAAATGAAGAACTGTCAGCACATAAAAGTTATAAGAAAATTTTCAACAGACATATATCCTTTGAAAACTTTTACTAGCGAAGAAATTTAAATTTTTGACAAATCATCTGTCTAAAACCTCGAAACACATAATTGGTACATTTACCGAAGTGGTCCAATGGCTTAATTTTGGACGGATCAACCAACTGCTTAATTTCTAGCATATTAGTCATCGAAAATTATACAACGCTCATACCTCAGAAGTTGGAGAAATTTGGAAACCACAAAACTTGTAACTAATACATTTACTACAAATTAGTCACCAGAAATAAACAAAATCATTAGAGTTTTTATTTTCTGGCCGATTATCCACCAGAAATGTATATCAATTTTTTTAATTGATGTTCAATTTTTTTACGGATATGTCCGCTAGAAATTCTTGTATTACCGGTGGTTACATATCCGTCAGTAATACTCGAATTTCTTGTAGTGAGATAGTTACCCAAGAAAAATTGTAACCGGAGATTGATTTTCTTCAATCATGACATCCCCCCAATCTACATCACTAAAGCAGAGAAGCTGAAGAGAAGACGAGCTGGGGAAGAACAAGACTTAGCCAGGTGCTTCCTTCAGATAGTGAAGAACACGTATGGCAGCCCAGTAATAGGACATGGTAGGTCGAGAGAGAAATTGACTCAGCTACTATGTGGCAAATGTGATATCAGGCCATGTAGTCGTGAGGTATAAGAGTCTCCTAATTAACTATTGGTAAGAGGTCACATCGGGGTAAAGTGCACCCAGATCTTGATACAAACGAGTGGCACAATCTAGAGGAGTAGAAGCAGGTTTGGAACCCAAAACACTAGAATCAGAGATGAGGTCTAGGTAATACTTGCATTGGTAGAGGGATATGCCTTTAGAAGAATAGGCCACTTCAAGGCCCAAAAAGTACTTAAGAATCCCCAGATCTTTGATTCTAAATGTGGTGTCCAATACCCGTTTGATGTGGAAATTTTCATCCAAAGAGTTTCAACTAACAAAATATCATCAATGTAAATTAATAAGGCAATAAAGGAATGGGCAACACTCTTGACAAATAATGTGCGATCTGAATGGGGTTGAATGTAATCACAAGCTAATAACAAGGAGGAAAATTTTTCAAACCACTTTCTGCTAACTTGCTTGAGCCTATAAAAGGACTTAAGCAACTTGTAGACTTTGTTGGAGTTGTCAGGATAAAAAAAAAAACCCTTGTGCAATGGTCATGTATACCCTCTTGTAACTTGCCATTTAGGAAGACGTTATTCACACTAGGTTGGTGAATAGGCCAACTATTGATGGAGTCAAGGGCAAGCAATAAACGAGATAGACATGTTAGTCATGGGGGAAAATATGTCAAAATACTCAATGCTTTTGGTTTGGTTATAGCCTTTTGCCACGAGATAGGCCATAAACCGCTCTATGGTTCCATTAACATGGCTTTTAATTTTGGACACCCACTTGTTGCTAATGGGAATAACACCATCAGAAAGGTCAGTAATGATCCAAGTTTTATTCAAATCCAAAGCTTCTATCTTAGCCTTTATGGCATTGTGCCAACATTTGGATTTATTAGCTTTAAGATATGAAGAGGACTCGGACTCAACAAATAAAAGATAAGGAGTAGTGGTGATGAGAAGGAGAAAGGTACATGCATAGCTAATATAAGAACAAATGGGATAGGCATTACCTAAAGATGTGGAATAGGCTGAGCACATTGATGAATTACAATATTAGTCCACTAAATAGTGAGGCCAAGATTTAAGCCTAATAGACTTCTTAGTGTGATGTGTTAGGATAGGTTGGGAAGTTGGGCCTAAATAGGATGATGGGATATAAGAAGGAGAGGTGGATCTGGAGGAGGACTGAACCGCAAAGGAAGAAACATGTTGTGTTTCAAAAGAGGAAATAGGTTGAGTGTGGGACTTTGAATTTGAAGTGGGCTGAGAATGGTCATTGGGCTGGAGATTAGAGGGCAAACTAGAGAAAGAGTTTATGGGCCAATAAAAAATTGAGCATAGGTTATATGTATTAGTATGTCAACGAAGTATGATAAAAGTATCTAAATAAGTACAGATATGGGTTGACTAGAACAATAAGTAGAATTCATGGAGCACTACAAGACAATAAATTAAAATTTCTCGACTGGACAAGTCAAAAAACAAGAAACCCTTTGATACCCATTTTGAATCTTAGAAAAGCGCAACGTCGTGCATAAGGATCAAACTTTGAACGATGAGCAAGAAGAGTAGACATATAGCAAAGACACCCAATGACTTGTAGATGTGAAAGATCTGGAATATGGCCATAGAGGGACTCAAATGGAGATTGATGACTAAGTATTGGAGTAGGTACACGGTTTATCAAATCGGTTACATGTAAGATTGCATACGACCAGAAAACCTTGGGTAAATTGGATTGGATTAACAATGCTCTTGCTACACTAAGAAAGTAAGAATGTGTAGACGTATTCTATAGAATTGTCTTTGCCCTAATAGTTTAATGTGTTAAGTTTTAATGATGATAAATACATTACAAAAGGATATTGATTATGTTACATAGATGTACTTAACGAGATATATTGTATTATGCATAGTTATGTAATTTATCTAGTTTTATTTCACTTAATAATCATGCAATGAGATATGTGCAACATTTTTCATATAATATATCTAATAATGCTTTATATGAGTTATAATGAACTAATATTTGATATGCTACGTGAACGAATATATGCATGATTCACATTCTAGTGTTTTATACTTAGAAATCATGCATATTCTATATAGTGTTGTATGTTATATACTTTATAGAATCTAGTAAAAATTGATAAATATCTTAAATGGATATGTGTTTATAAGAATCTTATATGCATGTTAGATTAACTAAAGTTATATATCATTGAATCATGCATATTAAATGTTGAATTATGAATTTGGACTAACTTTGTTTTTCAAGTGAGTTATGTCTTGTTGGAAAGTCCAAGTACCAATGTGAGCATTGATCAAGAAAATGAAATATCCTAATTATGCTCAACTCAAGAAGAAAGAGAATGAAGAAATGATCCAAGATTTTGGAAGAATTCCATAGAAGAATTATTGAAATCTTGGATTGCATCAAGAAGCCTAAGGATAAGATTTGATATAAATTTTTTTTAGGCTTTTCTCCTATGTAAAAATAAAGGTTTTACCAAGAAGAGAGCTCAAATAAGTTTTTCAACCTTCACAAATGTTTTTAAATATGTTAAGATGCCAAACAAACAAGTTTTTAGAAGTTAGTCTTGGTGGTAATTCAAAACTAAGAAAAATAGCCAAGTTTGAGTTTGGAAAACTGACCTTTGATCACTAATTTGATTATATCTCTAAAATTAATTTGAGTATGAATTTGAAACTTATTTCATATGAAAATATACTCAAATATCTTTCCAACGAATGGTCATTTGCTTAAATTGGATGATAAATGAAGAAATTATGATCATTTAAAGTTAGTTTTAAAAAATAAAGTGCAATAATCGGTTATCCATAAGTAATAATTGATTATTTCATTTGTCAGAAAGATGGAAACAAGTGAAGAATAAAATAATCAATTATCCACTTCAATAATCGATTATTATATGTCAAATAATTGATTATTGTCAATGTTAGAAATTTTCTAACAGCTATTAATGACTGGTTTTCATGATAAATCATTTCTAAACACTACCAATGACTATTTTATCACTTGAGCTCTATAAATAAGTGAAGATTGAAGCTTTTACAACTCTTGAACATGATTTAATCCTTGAATAATCAAAATCATATTTTGAGTTCTTCATTACAAAATCTTTCTTTTCCTTTGTTATTTAAGTTGCATATCTACTCTTTGAGAAAATGTATCTTGTAATCTTTGTTGTAAAAACTTGTAAGAGGGTGGAGAGTCTCTCAAGTAAGATTAAGGGTGAGGTATCCTTATAGAAAGGTTAAGGGTAAGGTATCCCTTAAGGTTTGTACACAAAGGGTGAGGTATCCCTTTGTTGAAAAGAGAAAGTATAAGAAGGTGAGGCGTCCTTCTAAGCTTGCGATAAGGGTAAGGTATCCTTTTAGTTGTGAGGCTCAAACAATAAGGGTGGGGTATCCCAAGAGTTTGAGGAGTTCTCTTCTTTGTAAAGGTTTATCAAGCACCTAGTTGAAACTTGAAGATAGTGAAGAAAATCTCAAGTTAAGTTGAGGGACTAGATATAAGTCACAAGTGATTGGTGATTGAACAAGGATAAATTAGTTTGATTTTTTTTTATTTTAAGAACTTAATATCTAGCTTATTTGCTTGATTTATCCTATAACCCAAGTTGTATTTGAGTAATCTATAATAGTTGTATCCTTGTTAGACTTATTTCACTGTATGAGTATGTCAAGATGTATAATTTCTCAAAGATGCTTTAAAAATTTAGGATCACTCAATTCACCCCCATCTTGAGTGATGGTTGCCGTGACTAACATTTTTTTACCCTACCATTTTGCTGTAGGGTTTCCACACAACTCCTTTGATATAGAATATCTTTTGAAGCACAAAATGTGTGTTAGGAGAATCCTAGTCCATTATCACTCCTAATCCCTTTTAATTTTGTATCAAACTGGGTTTCAACAAAGTCAACAAAGTTTTGAACTTGTTGCTGCACTTCTGATTTAGCTTTAAGGAGAAAAACCCAAGTGAATATACTATAATATCTAAAATGATGAGAAAGTACTTATATCTATGAATTGAAGTGGTGGAAATGGGTCCCCAGATATCAAAATGTACAAGTTCAAACATTTTATTAGCTTTATGATTGCTAACAACAAAAGGTAATCATTTTTCATTTAGCCACATGGAAATTATCATAGACAGGGAGCTTATAATCTTTATCAAAGGAAATACATGAATGTTTTTGACTCACAACATACAATCTCTCATTAGAGACATGTCCTAAACGACGATGCCAAATAATAGAAGATAGGGGTAAAGTAGGTGAACGAGATACACGAGTATTGGCATATGATTAAGGAGAAATGCTCTCTGCTTAGTTCAACTTGGAGGCTATCAGATAGTATAATCCATCAACTTGCTTACCAAAACCACTCATCTTCAAGGAGCTCAATGCTAAAATTAAGGATATGATTTGGTCAATATTTGATTTGGTCAATATCCTTAATTGCGTAATCTATTTTTATTCCATAATTGTAGGATATTTCTCTGTAATCTTTTATTTTTTCCTTGTTAATATTTGTACTATATATATTGTACAACTACGATGAATGGAATTATCAAAAAATAATTCAACAATTGTGTTTATTTGATATGGTATCAGAGCCTCCTTCAATCTCTTTTTCTTAACACTAGGAATTGAAGTAGGTCCTATATTCACAATTGTTGTTTCTGTTCATATCATTCTGCTACAAAAAAGATTTTAGTGCCACCATGACTAAAGTAAGTGGTGACAAATCACCAAAGAAGAACGAATCTTCGACTATTGTGTCTGACCTCCATTTGCAAGAAACTTCCTCTCTCATCACAACTCTTGCATTCACTGCTAAGTCAAGTATGTCTTTTACTAGAAATAGTGATTGGATAATTGATTATGGCGCAACAAACTATATGACTTGTGATCGTTATAAGTTTAGTCATTTATCTCCTAAATGTTCCAAAGCCACTATTACTATTACTAATGGTGTATCATCCTCGGTTATTAGAGTTGGTACAGTTCCATTATCTTCCACGTCAGAAATTGAGGATGTCTTATTTGTGTCATCGTTAAATTGTAATATTCTCTCTGTGAATCAATTAGTCAAATCTCATCATTGTGTTGTTCTATTTTTTCTTACTCATTGGGTCTTTCAGAACATCCGTACTTGGGAGAAGATTGGAAGTGGTAGACAAATGGGAGGGTTGTACTATCTTGAAGATGGATTCCAACATTTCGATAAAAAGGGGCAAGCTCTTGTGGTAAATGGAGATTTGATGAATAAGAAAAATGAGGAAATTTGGCTATAGCATAGGAGATTGGGACATCCTTCCTTTGGCTATCTTAGGAGATTATTTCTATCATTGTTTCATAGAAGTAATCTTTCAGACTTTGTTTGCGAAACTTGTGTAAAGGCAAAAAGTCATCATACTACTTTTCATTTGAGTGATCATAAAACAGATTTACCTTTTTCATTAGTTCATTCAGATGTTTGGGGATCAGCCCCAATTTCTACTCTAAATGGGATAAAGTGGTTTATAACTTTTGTTGATGATTGCATTCGCATAACTTGGGTTTATCAAATGAAACACAATAGTGATGTTTGTTCAATTTTTTGCATGTTCCATCAAATGATAAGTACTCAGTTTGGTGTTCCAATAAAAATCTTTTGTTATGATAATGGTGGTGAGTACGAAAAGAAAGAATTGATGGAATTTATGCACTTTGAAGGAATTATTCACCAAACATCTTGCATAGATTCTCCCCAACAAAATGGTGTCGTAGAGCGAAAAAATTGACATTTATTGGAATTTCCTCGGTCGCTTTTAATTAAGGGTCATGTTCCTATTTACTTGTGAGGTGAAGCTTTGAATTTGACGGTCTACTTAATAAATCGTACGCCATCCAATGTTCTTAAATTTTGAAAACAATTTGATGCCCTTTCTGATCATTGCACTCTTCCACCGATAATACTTTGGGCCCCATGAATTTGTGGATGTGTAATTTATGTTCATTTGCATCCGTGCCAATGAACTAAGCTTGAGTCTCATGCTTTGAAGTGTGTTTTTGTGGGGTATGGGAACAATAAAAAAGGCTACAAGTGTTATGATCCAAAAACTCAGAGGCTTTAAGTTTCCATGGATATTACCTTCCATGAGACCGAACCTTTTTACAAGGCACCGACTCCTAATTTACCATTTTAGGGGAAAAATTCAGACGAAATGATAAATTATGAAGAACTAGAGGCATTTTTTTACCAAAAATTCAAAAATATTTATTCGTCTCGAGATTCTTCAAGACATAGTGAATTTTCATATAAAAGGGAAGAGTTATCGTTTGTTGAACCAGAGACTTCTCATACTGAAGATAATGCTCTTCATGATAATACAATGCCGTCTAACAATTCAACACAACCATTGAGCTAATCTTCTTCTGAGATTCCTCCAGAGGTATCCACTAATCCTAATTCCACTTGTAGTGATGATCTTTTTTCTAAATCTCAAGTGTCTCAATATCATCTTCCACCTCATTCTAATCGTGGTGTACCACCTGTTAAATATGAGTTTGATCCTAAATCCAAAGTTAGATACCTCATTAGTAATCACATGTCTTGTCAAAAGCTGTCTAAGTCATATGCGTCTTATGTGCTACAGTTATCATCTGTTCCTATTCCTAGTAAAATGCAAGAAGCTCTAGCAGATGATAGATGGACTCAAGCCATGGCAGAATAGTATACAAGTGTGAGTGTTGAAATCTCACATTAGTAAATAATAGGTTAAGTGAAGAGTATATAAGTGGGAAGACTCATAAACTCATTGCCATAATGCTTTGGGTCACGATATGGCGTCAGACCCACTATTGTGGTTTCTCACTTAGCCCATTGATGGAGATCCCTCTTACTGTTGGGCTCCCCCTATAGCCCAACAAGTGGTATCAGAGTCGATGGTTCATCTGGGCTGAGTATTTGGAGACGGTGGTTGGTGCTCGGGTTCATCCCAAACCCATGTTGTGCAGCACATTGACAAGACTTGAGTCTTGGTTGGTAACCCCGTGAATACTCGGAATCGCTTCCGCTTGAGGGGGAGCATACTAATCTTGGGACTCACACTTGAGGGGGAGAATATTGGAAAGACAAGTGTGAGTGTTGAAGTCTCACATTGGTAAAGAATGAGTTAAGTGAAGAGTATATAAGTGGGAAGACCCATAGACTCATTGCCTTAAGGTTTTAGGTCAAGATATGGCGTCAGACCCACTATTGTGATTGCTTACTTAGCCCATTGATAAAGATCCCCCCAACTGTTGGGCTCCCCCTATAGCCCAACAAGTGATAAATTATGAAGAACTAGAGGCATTTTTTACCAAAAATTCAAAAAATATTTATTCATCCGGAGATTCTTCAAGACAGGGTGAATTTTTCGATGAAAGGGAAGAGTTATCGGTTGTTGAATCAAAGACTTTTCATACTAAAGATAATGCTCTTCATGATAGTACAATGCCTCCCAACAATTCAACACAACCACTGAGCCAGTCTTCTTCTGAGATTCCTCCAAATGTATCAACTAATCCTAATTTTACTTGTAGTGATGATCTTTTTTCTAAATCTCAAGTGTCTCAATATCATCTTCCACTTCATTCTAATCATGGTATACCACCTGTTAAATATGAGCCTAATCCTAAATCCAAAGTTAGATACCCCATTAGTAATCATGTGTCTTGTCAAAAATTATCTAAGTCATATGCGTCTTATGTGCTACAATTATCATCTGTTCCTATTCCTAGTAAAATACAGAAACCTCTAGTAGATGATAGATGGACTCAAGCCATGGCATAAGAGTATACAAGTGTGAGTGTTGAAGTCTCACATTGGTAAAGAATGGGTTAAGTGAAGAGTATATAAATGGGAAGACCCATAGACTCATTGCCTTAAGATTTTAGGTCAAGATATGGCGTCAGACCCACTATTGTGATTTCTCACTTAGCCCATTGATGGAGATCCCCCCTACTATTGGGCTCCCCCTATGGCCTAACAAGTGGTATCAGAGCCGATGGTTCGTTTAGGCCGAGTATTTGGAGACAGTAGTTGGTGCTCAGGTTTAGCCCAAACCCATGTTGTGGAGCACATTGATAATACTTGAGTCTTGGTTGGTAACCCCGTGAATACTCAAAATCACTTCCTCCTAAAGGGGAGCATACTGATCTTGGGACTCATACTTAAGGGGGAGAATATTGGAAATACAAGTGTGAGTGTTGAAGTCTCACATTGGTAAACAATGGGTTAAGTGAAGAGTATATAAGTGGGAAGTAGGGGTGCACACAGGTCAAGTCGGGTCGGGTTAGGTTTAGGGGAGAAAAAAATCCAAACCAATCATGTAAGTTCGGGTCGGGTCGGGTCGGGTCGAGGGAAAAATTGAGTAACCCGAACCGAACCAACCCGATTAGAATCGGGTTGGTTCGGGTTAGATAATTGGGTTAATCGAGTTGTCGGGTTGGTCGGGTTGGTCAGGTTGGTCAGATCGGGTTGTAAGAAAAAATAAAAAAAACTTAAATATAGGCAAAACGACGTCGTTTTATAGGGTCATCGGGTCATCGGGTTAGTTCACCAAACCTGTTACCCGAACCGATATTCAACGGGTTAACAAAATTTTACCCGACCCGACCCGATTACCCGAACCAACCCGGATATATGTGGTCGGGTCGGATCGGTCGGGTTGGCGGGTTCGTGGTTCAGGTTGTGCACCCCTAGTGGGAAGACCCATAGACTCATTGCCTTAAGGTTTTAGGTCAAGATATGGCGTCAGACTCACTATTGTGGTTTCCCACTTAACCCATTGATAGAGATCCCCCCTATTGTTGGGCTCCCCCTATGGCCTAACAAGTGATAAATTATAAAGAACTGGAGGCATTTTTTACCAAAAATTCAAAAAATATTTATTCATCCGGAGATTCTTCAGGACAGGGTGAATTTTCAGATGAAAGGGAAGAGTTATCGGTTGTTGAACCAAAGACTTTTCATACTAAAGATAATGCTCTTCATGATAGTACAATGCCTCCCAATAATTCAACACAACCACTGAGCCGGTCTTATTCTAAGATTCCTTTAAATGTATCCACTAATCCTAATTCCACTTGTAGTGATGATCTTTTTTCTAATTCTCAAGTGTCTTAATATCGTCTTCCACCGCGTTCTAATCATGGTGTACCACCTGTTAAATATGAGCCTAATCCTAAATCCAAAGTTAGATATCCCATTAGTAGTCATGTGTTTTGTCAAAAGCTATCCAAGTCATATGCTTCTTATGTGCTACAATTATTATTTGTTCCTATTCCTAGTAAAATGCAGGAAGCTCTAGCAGATGATTGATGGACTCAAGCCATGGTAGAAGAAATGGCAGCACTTGAAAAAAATGATACTTGGAAGCTTGTGACTCTATCGAAAGGAAAAAAGACTGTGGGATATTGATGGGTCTTTGTGGTCAAGCATAAAGAGGATGAGACACTTGAGAGGTATAAAGCTCAATTGGTTACGAAAGGATATACACAATCTTATGGGGTTGACTACTAGGACACTTTTGCACCTATTGCCAAACTTAATACATTTAGAGTGCTCCTATCTTTGGATGTGAACTGAGATTGGCCACTTCTTCAGCTTGATGTAAAAAATACTTTTTTACATGGAGATCTTATAAAGGAAGTGTATATGGATCCCCCTCCAGGTGTGAAAAAATATTCAAATGTTACAATGGTGTGCAAACTCAAAAAGGCGTTGTATAGGTTAAAACAGTCTCCAAGAGCTTGGTTCGATAGATTTACCAAGTCTATGAAGAGCTTCGGATATAAACAAAGCAACTCAGACCATACTATATTTTTAAAGCATTAAATGGGTAAAGTTACTGCTTTGATTATATACGTTGATGACATGTTGGTGACAGGAGATGATCAAGAAGAAATTGAGAGCTTACAATGACATTTGGCCTTAGAGTTTGAAATGAAACAACTTGGAGATTTAAAATACTTTCTTGGAATTGAGGTAGCCAGCTCAAAGAATGGTATTTTCTTATCTCAACGAAAATACATTCTTGATTTGTTAACTGAAATAGGTATGCTTGGATGTAAGTTTGCGAATACCCCAATTGAACAAAATCACAAGTTGTTTGAGTGTTTGCATGCAACTTCGACCAATAAAGCAAGGTACTAGAGACTTTTGGGAAAATTAATTTATTTGTCTCATACTAGGCTAAATATTGTTTATTTAGTATATGTTATGAGCCAGTTTATGCATGATCCTTGTAAACCTCACATGGATGCTATGGAACGCATATTGCGATATTTAAATTTTTCTCCGGGTAAAGGGTTGTTGTTCAACAAGAATAATCACTTGAAGGTAGAAGGTTACACTGATGCAGATTGGGCTGGTTCATCTGATGACAGAAAATCTACATCCGGATACTTTACTTTTGTAGGGGGCAACCTTGTGACTTGGAGGAGTAAAAAACAACTGGTGATGGCAAGGTCAAGTGCAGAAGCTGAATATAGAGGCATGGCTTTTGGAATATGTGAGTTACTATGGTTGATGAACTTGCTTAAGGATTTAGGTGTTCACTCTCAGGAGGCAATGAAGTTTTATTGTGATAACACTTCTGCTATAGAGATTGCTCATAATCCAATCCAATCCAACACGATCAAACGAACCATGTTGAAATTGATAGACACTTCATTAAAGAAAAACTTGAAGCCAAAATCATTGTTTTTCTATTTGTGAAGTCTGAAGACCAACTAGCTGACGTCCTTACCAAAGCTATTGCCAGTAGTGTTTTTGGTCACTCTTTAGACAAGTTAGGCATGTGCGATATACATGCTCCAACTTGAGGGGGAGTGTTAAAATTAAGGATATAATTTGGTCAATATTTGATGCTAAAATTAAGGATATGATTTAGTCAATATTTGATTTAGTCAATATTTGATTTAGTCAATATCCTTAATTGTGTAATCTATTTTTATTCTTTAGTTGTAGGATATTTTCTATAATCTTTTATTCTTTCCTTGTTAATATTTGTACTATATATATTGTACAACTACGATGAATGAAATTACTAGTAAATTATTCAACATTTGTGTTTATTTGATACTCAAATCCTAAATTTCACAGTGGCCTGAAAAGAAGTTGAGTGAACAATTCATAGAGGTAGGCAATTTTGAAATGGACATGATATTAAATATGAAAACAAGTAAATACAAAACATTGACTAAATTTAAAGATTTTGAAAAATACATAGACTATGCATATTGTGCCACAAACATTGGATCCATTTGGTAACACGCAAAAATTTGTTTAATCCTACTGTACGTAACAAAACATGATAGAAAACATATATTTTCTATGGCTCCTGAATCTAATATCCACGAGTCACGTAAAGAATTTGAGTGACAAGATAAGGCCATAGAAATACCTAAAAACAAAGAATTAAGATTAGTTTGAGGAGTCTCGTGTGGCATAAGGCTAACATGAGAGGTACTAACTTGATTAGAGGAGTGTTGTGAAGATGAAGGTTGCATATCTGAAGGTTGAATCAAAGCTAGAAGACTACGACATTGTTCTAGAGATAATGTCAAACTTGAACTGTAACATCCTAATATAAAAATATCTAGGTATATCCTAGATAGGGGTGTCCGTGGGTTGGGTTGGGTGGGTTCAGCGTCATTTTTGGACCTGACCCCACCCAACCCTATCAAGAGATTTTTTTCACTCAACCCAACACAACCCGACCCGCTCAAGAGTAGGTTGGGTTGGGTTCAACCCGTGGGTCCGACATTTAAAAAAAAATTGAAAAAAAATCAAAATACAAAATCTAATAAATTAATATCATAAGTCTCAATATCAAATAAACTAAATACCATAAATCAATAAGTGCATAACAAATTAACAACTAACAAGTCTTACTAAGTCTTGAATAAATTAAACAAAGCTAGTCATAACTTAAACAACAAATTAGTCTAACCAATCAAAGTCAGTGTTATCACGCATGTCATATGAATTATGGACAATATAATTATTAACTTTACTCTCTATTTTATCCATATACTCTTTATCATCTAAACGATCCATCAATTTTTCAACACAACGGTCACTTAGATGCATCGAGTGTCTTATGAACTTATTTTCTTTGTTCACTTTGAGAGTAACATCACAATGCCTACACTTAAACTTGATTGGAACAACACAAAAATGAGAAAAAAGCATCCTAAAATGCCATCATGGGTATTTAGGATCCATGGACATGTCATAGAACTCTACACGACGGCTGCCCTCCTTTCCTCCTTAGTCTGCACAATCAACAAGACAATTGTCAAATTACATACAAATTTAAATTCAACAATGAAATAATAAGTTCATAAGAATTAGAAAGCCAACCATTAAACGGCAAACAGCTAAAAGAATCAATGTTTAAGACCCACAATTTCTTCTCTAACAACTAACATATCTAACATACCAAAAAAGTATTAACAATTAGTAATAGACAATTAATAATTCATTAAACAAATTGAATGAGTTCTATATAACACACTACCAGCTTCAAGCTTCTCAATATCATCTATCTGAACCCATAAATCTATGGGTTTCTTAGGAGTTCCCAACCAATTTTGAGCACAAATCAATGTTTCAACAGTGGTAGGTTGCAAAGAACTACAAAATGGGTCAAGAACTCGCCCTCTAGTACTAAATGCTGACTCAGATGAAACTATAGAAACAGGAATTGCAAAGATATCCTTAGCAATGAATGAAAGAACATGATACTTCTTGGTCTTTTCTCTCCAGCATGTAAGAATATCAAAGCCATCGACATCATCCTCCATACTATCCTCCTTGTACCTCTCAATCTCATTCTTTTTTACCGCATATTATTTTTTCTTCACTTTCAATCTAAATTCAGATTTATAACTGTCATTATCATCTTCAATATTATCATCATGTGTAGAGGAAGGAACATCAGATGACATGCAACTAGAATCACTAGCATCAAGAGGAACATGATGCATTATTGATAATGTTCAAACAATGTCCTCATAACATCGTCCAACCTCTTTATAATTTTCACACTCGATTCAAAGTCATATATCTTTTTCAAGCAAAACTCAACATAATTCATTTATACCTTGGATCAAGGACAATAGCCACAAGCAATAAGTAATTTAGAGGACCATCAATGTTATCCCAATATATATCTAACTTCATTTTCATGGAAATGGTCATCTCCTTCAAAATTGGATCATTCCATCCAATCAACTTCTTTATAAACTTATTGATGTCACACAATTTATGGAAGAAAGTATTTGAAGTAACATGCAATGATCCAGAAAAAGTAAGAGTAGCATTATAAAAAACTTTCAAAAATTTAATAATAGGAGTGAATGTTACAGATTGTAAGTGAGTGCAAACTGATTTTACAAAAAAAAAATAATGGGTCATGGGTGGGTTGGGTTGTGCGGGTTGGAAGTGTTCCAACCCGTTACCCGACCCAACCCACGAACCTAACCCAACCCACATTTTATGGGTTGGGTTGGGTCGAAACCCGCGAGTTCGTGGGTCAACCTGACCTACTAGACACCCCTAATCCTAGATATATAGAGATATATAAAAATAAACAGTATTAAAGATGTCACTTCTACATACTACATACTAACATATATTTATAATCATAACTGAGTAATTATAGAAAGCCTTGAGAGATTGCAGAAAAACTTAAACTCATACACATATATATTGTCTACTAAAGCATATAAAAACTATACTAGTCTTCATGCTTCACCTTTTTTTCCCTTAGCAGGGTCTGTACCTCTGTACCTAGATTTACATGGAAGAACAACTAGGATGAGAATTACAAATTCTCAGTAAAAGCGATTCCATTACTAGCTAGCTATAACATTGTATAAATGAATATAACAATTAGTATAACTACCAACATAGGAGTTTCCTCCACTTTTTCTCATAACGACACACTACCTATATAGTGTGATCTAAACCGATAGCCTACATACGTTTAACATAAACAACTGCCCATATAATTATAACTATCAACAGTAACAGACAATGCTCATACAACTGTTTGTAAATGCAATGAATATGATATGTAGTATGATTATGCCTAAGAAGATCCTAGAGATATGCTTGTGCAATGTTTTATTTTGAAATACATGCAAAGTTTTATATTGAAAACAAAGAAGGTCATTAGGAACTGGTTCAGTATATTATCCTGTGCTAAATAGATGGAGATATTCTCTTCGCATCATATATATCCTAGCACGCTGAGAAGTTCAGTCTAAATCTTGATTCCATAGAACTTTATGAACCCCTACTTATCTCCTTTGGCCCTAGTACTATCGAAATATCAGGGTTATATCCTTCATCAATTGAGTCTATCAGAAACCCTTTAATCTCTCTTGGCCTTCATAAATGAACATCAAAGGATACTCATAAAGATCAATACTACTAGACCATTTTCATAGACATACATATATACTTATATACCTAGTTCATTTAAGACCTAAGCATATTCTACTAGGAAATTCTGACTTTTCATGTTTACCCCCTTGTAGATAGGAAAATTGAAATCTCCATACTACATGCAACCTTAGCACTTTGTTAGGGATACTTATCCCCTTAGGGACTTCTTGATTCCCTTCTTTCTTGGCTAAATGACCTCAAGTCATATAAGTCACATTAAAAGGTAGACAATGCTAACTTATCCTAGTTTACTTATATCTAACACCCTCATCATCACATCTCTAGTGAAGCTAAGTAACAATAAGTTACCATAGGTGATAGGAACTTATCTTTAGCAAACCATTACTTATCTCTTTTGCACCATCTCATCACGTCTTGAGTGATATCTAATACAACACTACGTTGCCTAAGGTGCTATGTTCTTACCTAGGGCAATCCTTCACTTTTGGATGCTCAAAGCCTAAGCTTTCTTATTCCTTCTAGGTGATAATTTCCCTCTTGAAAATATCTCCATTTGTGCCTTAACATACTTTAGGAAACATATACTAATGATCCTATATAGTCTATAGCTTCAAAACATCAAAAATGACATTTTTGAAGATTCTGGCCTAAAACACAGGCCATGTCTGATTACACACCCCCCCCCCCCGTGTTTTGCTCTGTTAGCATATTTCACGAACTGGAATAGGCAGAGAGGGACACGACCCCCCCATGTTTGCGGACACGGGCCGTGTCTCTGAACCAGAGAACTTCTGTAGAATCATGATACTCTTCCATTAGTTCTTTTCTTGGATTTTGGCCATTCCAATCCAATTTCTAAGTAATCTTAGGTCCCTATCTAGTTCTCAAACACTTAGGAATCATCAATCACTAACTTAAATATTTTAATTTGGATTATGGATTAAAATCCCTCTTAGCTTGACCTAACCCCTCTTTTTGGGCATCAATGGCCTAAATGAGATGTTCTAAGCTTCTAACCTTAACTTATGCTATGAACAAGTCATAAATGACCAAAGAAACACATTCATGCAAGTCAAACTCATCAAACACCTCTAAAACTCATTTTGACCTCTTAAGCACCAAAGGTGCATCTATGGTGAAAATAGAGAAAAGAGATGAATATGGACATAAACCCTTACCTCTTGGCAGTTGAGAAGATCCATCTTCAAGCTTTGATCCTTGATCTTGATCTTCCTCCTCCTTCTTCTTCTTCCTTTCTTCCCATTTCTCTCTTTTTTTCCTTTATTTTCTTTCTTCTCTATTTTTCTTTCTAGTTTTGTAGCTTCTGCTGCTTTTAACCAAGAGAGAGAAATGAGAGAATGACCATAATGTCCCTTAGGATATTTTGCTGGAACTTCATTATCTATTAAGAACACTCGAATTATACTAATTCAAGTTTTTTAACTTTCAACAACTTTAGAATAAATCATAAGATTCATCTAAATTATTGTTTCACCATTTTCAAGATTTTTCATATCTGTTGGTAGTCAATCTGGTATTAAATGCACAACCAATATGCGTAAAAATACCAAAGTAACTCAAATTCTCTTGAAACTTTAACTGCATCTTACTTAACTCATTTTTTACCTAGAAACAAACTCTCTATATTTATTTCCCACAACTTTACATTTAAAGCCATTATCTGAGTCATTTTAAGCTACTTTTCAACTTCTGTGTTGCAATTAAGTGCCTAAATAAACTCAGATTGCCACAAAACTTCACAGACATATTAAGCAAGTTATATGCTACCTTTTGTAATCATATACAACTATAACATATTACTAAGGGTATTACATGAACCATTCTAATCCTCTTTAGATGCATACTAGTGTTCATCTAAGTTTCCACCAATTTCTCCAACAACATTGTTAATTGAAGTTTGATTTTGAAATTGAGATCCCAACGAAAAATTGTGTTTTCGATAACATATATCCATCATGTGTCCCCGCCTACCACAGTAAGTGCACACCTTTGAAGACCCTCATCCTTTTGAGGTGGCACCTGAACCTCTACCTCTTCTAAAACCTTTGCAGTTTTCAACAGCAGCATTGATCAAAACATTTGACTCATCTAAGATACTTGATGGATTCTGTCGTTCTTGCTGCAAAATCATAGAGAATACTTTGTTGATCAATGGAATAGATTCCATTATCAACACTTACGACCTTGCAACAGAAAACTGATCACTCAAGCTAGTGAGGAAGCAAATCACATGATCTTGTTGTCAATAGAGTCTTGTGTTTCTTATCGCTACATAGCTGTATCAAACTAGACACTGACAAGTTTGAAATGGCCTATAATTTTCTAATTCCTCCCAAAATACCATCAATCCTATGAAATACCCTATCATTAAAGAATTTCCTTGTTGGAAATTGAAGATCTCTTTCTACAACTCAGTGACTCTCATCAGATCGCCCTAAGAAAACCTCTCTTTGAGGTCATTCTAGACATCAATAACCTTTTCCATCCAGATGATGATCTATGTGATCGGATTGGAAACGAAGTGAACAAGCCATGAGAGGCTTAGCATGTTACTTCGCTCCCAAGTTGAGAATGGAGGATCATTTGTTATTGGAACTATAATGCTTCCATCTAGGAATTTTATTTTGTTCTTTGAGATCGTAGCCATCCTGAACGATCACACCCACGAATGATAGTTGGCACTTGAAAGGGTTAGTGACACCATCACTGTTGATAGATTTTCACTTGGATGAATATGATAGGGCGAAAAGGGATTTTGTGTAGGATCCCTTGATTGTAGTATATCAACATATGTGTTATGTAATTAAGACAATTGAGATGAACTATGTGAATTCCTTACTTTGAGGAGAGGGTTGTCCAAGTCATTATAAAGGATACTTTGCTCATATACTAGTGGGACTTAACACACATCCCTCATGCCCAAGACAAGACATCTGGAGCATGAAATTTGCAAGACTGGACATCTGCAGGTGGCCTAACAAGAAGATCAGATAGGTTCTAATACCATGACAAGTTTATGATAAAATGTGCAAATGAGACTCTAGTTGTATTATAATTACATAAAAGTATTTATACAAGGAGTGAAGGTGCATGGTAGCAGCATACACTAGCACATAGCTAATCTGAACTACTTAAACTACCCGACAACTATAACTGCTTCTCTAACTAAGTACAAACTATTGTAACTAACTACTAACTAACTATTGATTAGCTCTACTAAAATTACAATATATAATTAAGTTAACACTAAGTAACTTCTTAGAGATGAGAATCAGCTTCCTCCTCTTGACCGAGACCACGTCTAAGTGCATGTGTATTTACATAGTATAGGGGCGAATGTAGTCAAGTGGAACTCTAAATAGTTGCTTGAATAACGAGTTACATTTACGTACCATCGGTTCTAGTATTGGCATTTTTGGGGCAATGAAAGAAATAAAATAACTGATTAGTTCTTCTACTATAGTATAAAGTATAGAGTATAAGCATTTTTTTCTTCTAAAAAAGAATTAAATTAAGAAATACTCATGGTAACCATTCGTGCAGATAAAATTAGTAAAATTATCCATGAACATATTGATAAATACTGGTACCGTACTTCAAGTAGGCGACGACATTGCCCATATTTATGGTCTTAATGAAAGTTCTTTTCTTTCTAAGAGGTGGAATAGAATAACCCGGTTGAAGTGTAATGATCATACGTTAGTAATGCATTATGTAACATCCTAAAACCAATATCCCAGTATATACATCATACAAGAGATACTTAGCATTACAATGTCACTACATACATACTAATCATATACTTATATCCATAATGTTCATTGGAAACACTATAGAGAGCCATATGAAATGCAAAAATATAATATTTATACCATAATGCATCAAAATACATTTACGTCATTAGCCTTAACAAAGGCTTTGAGTACTACATAACTCTGTATATTTCAAAAGTAATACTAATAAGTACAACAACTGAAACATAATATATAATCTAATTTAATCATTAGCTTCTTTCTTCTTCTTACCCTTGGAAGAAGTTTCACTTGGAATTACATGATACACAGCAGGGTGAGAAACTACATTCTCAGTATAAGTATTCAAAACCAACATACATAACACAATAAACATAATCTTAACACATGCTAAGTAAGATATGTTTAAAGCATCTACAAAGTCTAACTATAACATTTAGATAAATCAAGTTAATATACATCTCATACATACATTTAGTCTAACTTAGAACCAAAAATGTAAATCTTAGGAATTACTTGTTTCATGTGTTATTTTGTAGCAAGTAGAGCTATCTCCTCACACTACACATATATCCTGGCATATGAGAAGTTCGGTCTAAATCCTGATTCCAAAGAACCTTATGGGCCCCTACTTATCTCTTCTAGCCTTGGCACTATTGACTTATCAGGGTTATGTCCTTCCTCCATTGAGTCTATCAGACACCCTTTCGATTTCTCTTGGCCTTCATGAATGCTGTCAAAGGATATTCATAAAATCAACACTGCCAAGCTTTTCCATACATACTAGGTATAATTATCTTCTTGAAAACTATCTGTGTTTGTGCCTTATCACACTTTAGGAAACACATACTAATGATTCCATCTAATCTAGAACTTCAAAACATCACAAATGACATTTTTAAGGTTCCTAATACTCACGTAGTGACACTAACCTGGGCATGTTGCGGTGCCCAAGCCACGGCTTTTACTATTGATGCAACATCTCCTTTACGCCGCGACATGGCATTCTTCACGTCGTGGCGCATACTGCTAAAACTGGCCTCGCACTGCGGTGTAACCTTCCTCACGCCGCGGCATTCAAGTCGTTCATCCTCCCGCCGTGGCACAGCATCTCTCACGCTGCGGCATTAATAGCAGAATCCAGGTTCTACATAATTCTGTAGACCATGGTACTGTTCCATTGGTCTTTTCTAGAATTTTGGTCATTCCAATTTAGTTTCTAAGTGATTCTAAGTTCCCAATCAGTTCATTAACACATAAGAATCACCAATCACCAATCAAAACCTCTTAATTTGGATTAATGCACCAAAAATCATACTAGGGTGACCTAACCCCTAAATTTGGGATTCAAAGGCCAAAATGACAAATTCTAAGCTTCTATCTCAGAATTATGCTTTGAACAAGTCATAAATAACTAAAGAAACTCAATCATGCAATCAAAACACGTCAAACACCTCTAGAACTTATTTTGGGCTATTAAGCAACCTAATTGAACAAATAGAGAAATGAGTAATAAGAAAAGAGTTTGATAACAGAAACCCCTACCTCTAACAGCTAAGTAGAAATTCAAGCTTGACTGGATCTCAAGCCTTGGCTTTTTCTTTGGATTTCCTCCTTCTCTCTTCCTCCTCCTTAGTCATTTCTTCTCCCTCTTTCCTTTCTTTTGGCAACTTTTCTGTTTCTGCTTTTTGAAACAAGTTGGCCATGAGAGAGGCTTTAAAAAGAGAAATTAAGACTCATATGACCCTTAGACCAAAATTGATAAAATTTTGATCTGCTAAAAACACTCAAGTTTAGCTAAATTCAGATTTTTAGCTTCCAACAACTTTAAAATAAATACTAAGATTCATATAAAAAGTTGTTTCAATATTATCTGATATTTTCATATCTGCTACTAGTCAAACTGGCTATAATTAGACAACCAGTATGCCTAAAAATGTCAAACTAGCTCAGTTTACCTTGAAACTTTAATTGTAGCTCATTCTATATAATTGTGACCTAGAAATAAATTATTCATATTTATTTATCTATCCTAAGCAATTAATGTTATTATCTGAGTCATTTTAAACTACTTTTCACAGTCTGGGTTGCAACTAAGTGCCTAAATTAACTCAAATTGTCACAAAAATGTACATATATGCTAAGCAAGTCATATGCTACATTTTGAACACATAAGCAAGTCTAACATGCTATTTAGGGTATTACATTTCTCCCCTCATTTTCAAAATTTGACCCCAAACACTACAAGAATTCAACAAATTAGCGAGGGAAATTTACCTCGCTATTCCCTCGCTAGTCCGTCGCAAATAAAGTTTGCGAGGGACTAGTGATGGAATAGCATGGGATAAATTGGTCACTTTTTTTTCATCATTAATTAGCGAGGGAAAGCATTCCCTCTCTATTCCGTCTCAAGAAAATTTATTTCCCTTGCTAATCTTTCTCTAATCCGTCGTTAATATGCCTCCATTATTCCATCGTTATTCCATCGCTGTATGATATAAAATTTTTGTATCATGTCACCAATTTCCCTCACTATTCCCTCGCTATTCCGTCGTTAACTGTTCCCTTACTATTCCCTCGCTAATCTCTCTCTAAATACATGTGTGATTCCCTCGCAAATCCCTCTCTAACTGCCTTTGTGATTCCCTCGCTATTTCGTCGCTATCCGCTCACTAACTATTCCCTCGCTATTCCCTCGTGAATCCCTCGCTAATGTATTCCATCGCTATTCTCTTGTTATTCTCTCACTAATTACCCTTGTGATTTCGTTGTTCTATCGCTAATCCCTCACTAATCAGGTTTTTTTTAATAACCTGTATATATAATTATTACTTTCCCAAAACTTGCATATCAAACCACAATAGCAGGCAGAAATCCAACAACAGCAACAACAAATAATCCAATAATTGTAAACTGCGATAAATAAAAACTTGTACAAATAATCCAATAATATAGTTAAAAGTTAATATACAAATAATCAATCGAATATAGTTGAAAGTTATTATACAAATATAGACAAGAATAAAAAATGGCAATCAGTCTATGTTGGCTTCGTCTTCGTCTTCGCCTTCCTCTCGACCCTCCCCAACACCTTGCGATGCTAGTTGTGGAGCAACATTTGCTGATTCGATCGTAGATAGGAACAATTGGAAGGGTGCCAACATAAAGACAAGTTGACTCTGGACAAACGAAGCCATCGCTGTTGGTACTGCGGTATTTACAGCTTTAGATATGTCCTGTGTCAATGGTGTAGAGCGGGAAGGACCCACAACCAAGGAGGATGAAGCTTGCATAGTGTTATTACCAATGTGCAAGTTGTTACCGATACCATGCACACGTCCCTTCTTGTTGGGACCCACAGCATCCAACCAGACCTCCGGGGTCAACCATAGGGTGAGAGGAAGAGTTTTCTCCATATTTTTCTGTCATCGCGGTGCCATATGACTCCTAAAAGTAACAAAACAAGAAAAATATTAAAAAATAAATAACCTAAAATATATATGACTTGAATTCAGAAGACACCTACAATAAAATTCCTCGAGCGCTCAGAAACATAGCTTCCGTTTTTCTTCTTATGAACTTTTGTATAGAGATCTCTGTAAGAAACTGGATGCTTTAACTCTGCCTTCTGCAATCCCATATGGAAGAATATTATATAATAAACACATATCAAAAGTAAGGCAATCCCTCTAAAATACTATATCATACTCAAGATAAGCAAATAACTCAAGTAATTACAATATGTTAATACACAGATTAATAAAATAAAATAAAACTCATAAAATTCCAGATTAACAAATAGATTACCATCAGAAATTTAAATGAGGAAGTTATATTACCATCTTGCTCTTATGTTGACCAAAGCTTATCGACCCGCCTATATGCTTCAAGGCATCAGGCATGGCTGCCCTGTTCTTTCAGGTAGCTGTAGACTTCGTCATCTATTTATCTATCAGCCAAATGTCGACCAGGTTATCCCAAACTTCCGTCCTCATTCCTCTAGGCCCATGGCCCTTACCATTAGCCAAGTTATTTGAATTTGTCTTCTTAAAGGCCTTATCTCGTGCTTTGTTCAAATGATCTGGATAACGGTCCAAGATAGTCCATTCCCAGATAGTTCTCGCCATGCCGCGATCAGCATCAGATGTGAACCGATGCTTAGCCTACATAAATGATATGTATGTATATTTATTTTTCAATAAACATATAATATATAATTCTATAAACACAATTACTTACCATGAAGTCGTTAAATAGTATTTCCTTCATCTCAGCTGGATAACCTCGCCACGTACTAGCCGAAACAGGCATCCTTGTCACGATATTGTACATAATGTCACGTGTCACTCTCGATGGGAGAAAGCTCCTCCTCTAAGTACAAGAAGATAATGTTCGTAATCTAAAAGTAAATACATGTAATAAAAGATGATAATCACTATTACTTACGGTTCAGGGATAGGCGCCAAATATATATAAGTTCCCTGCTATTTGTTTCTACATTGGATTCTCCACATGAAGGCACCAAATTTGGGCCGCTAATAGGTGGGTCAGCAGGGGTGGCATAAAAAGGGGTGGGTCAGTAAGGGGTGGGACAGAAGCTGATGTGCCTCCAATGGTCAATGGACTAGACGCTGGTAGGCCTGCACTAGTCAATGAGCCAGTAGCTGAAGTTGCACCTAACATAATTATAAATAAACAATATATATATATATATATATATATATATATAATATATATATATATATATATATTTATATAATCCACGAGTTAACAATAATTAAAAAGATTATCCTACATGTATACTTAGAGAGGGCTGAGAATGTTGTAGTGGTAGAGAATCATGGCTAGATAAAACATTACGGCCTCTCCTACGATCGCGTCCAGCACCTCTACCTCGAATAGTCATGATGAATATCTGCATGAGGAAACATAATGAAACATGACGAGTTAAGAAACTATATGTCAATAAAAACCTCAGAATATAATAATGATATTTCAGTGTAAATACCATTAACGGAATTTATTGAACAAGATTTAATTTTAACTACTTGAGTCTAAAGCAAAAGATTCCTCATCTGATTCTGAGAATTCATTAATTTCATTATTTTCGTTGTCATCAATGAACTCATCATCAACCAGAACATCCATTGGATAATATATATCATGTATGTTCACTTCTTCCATTTGGGCATATGCATCAAACAAGGAAACTGCTTCACCATCTATGACAATATTGTGTGTTCCAAGGGATCCATCATCTTGGTAATAATCAGTGGCAGTTAGGTCATTCAATTCATCACCTTCGTCATTTAATGTCTCAGCCACGAAGAGTTTTACTCTAACCTTGCACCTGCCCATCATTCACCATTAGCTCTATTCTCGCTTTGTGGGTATCTTGTATAGTACACTTGTTGTGCTTGTTCAGCTAAGACGAATGGTTCATTTGAGTGAAGTCTTAATTTATGCTTGATGTCAACTAACCCATATCTCTCATCAACATTGACTCCATTTATCAGGTCAAACCAATGACATTGTAAAAGAAATACTCTGTTCTGATTTCCTATATATGACAATTCCAATATATCTTTAACGATGTCATAATAGTCGAAGTCATTCTCACCATATATACTACCTCTAACACATACGCTACTATTCATGGTAGCTTTATTTTGTCTGTACACCTTAGTGTGAAATATATACCCAATAACTATTAAGTCACAATAAGAAGTCACGGACTTGGATGGACCATAACTTATCTCTCATATCATTTGATCCTCGACTTGGCCTATATTAACCTGTATCATTACATAGACGATAGATAGTTGTAACATCTAGCATAATGAACATTGAATTTAATATGATAGATGTGATCATGGATAAAAGGACTCACTAGATGTTTTAGCCACCTACTGAAGTCTTTATCTCGAGCTTCTAATATTTGATCATCAGTGATATTGGGATCTGTTCCCCTTAACGAATCCTCGAATTGTCTAATCAATACAATAATTAATATTTAGCATAAATTTAGCACATTAATAACAGATTCATTAGATAGAGAGTAGACTTACTGGAGATAAGGTTCTATTTCTCCATAATTTATAAGCACATATGTCTCAGCAATCTGAAGTTCCACATCCATCAAGAATCTATTTCGACCTCTCTCGATAGGACGACATGCATGTTTAAAAATAGATAACCATTCATTAATTGTATCTTCCCCACCATCGTTATTCCGAGGAACTTGAGTGCACTTGGTCTGTAGGTGGGGATCAAAATACATGGAAGCAAAATTGAAAATTTCTTCTAAAATATACGCTTTACAAATAGATCCTTCAATTTTTGTCTTATTTCGGACCTTTTATAGCATACACCTCTTAAAGGGATACATCCACCTGTAATGCACTGGTCCTCCAACCTTAGCTTCATAAGGGAGATGTACGACTAGATGTTCCATCACATCAAAGAATGCTGGAGGAAAAATCTTCTCTAACTTACAAATTGTTTCAATGATAGAAAGCTCTGCATTTTCTATGGTGGAAGCACTAATTTCAGTTGCATAAAATTCTTTAAAGAACAAGTTTAGTTCTGTTAATGGTCCCCATATAGGTTTTGGTAAGATATCACAAAATGTCAGAGGAATTAACCTTTGCATAAAAACATGACAATCGTGACTTTTCATTCCATATATCTTCCCGCTGACTACATTGATGCAACGTGTGATATTCGACGCATACCCATCAAAAAATTTTAACTGTTTTATCCACTCACACACCATCTTTCTTTGATTGGCATCGAAGACATGTCACCTTTGGTTTTTTGTACTTGCCATTCTTAACTATTAGCTCCAAGGTAGGACATTTGCATATTATCTTCAAATCTTCTCTTGCATTTGTATTGTCTTTTATCTTGCCCTTTATATCCATGACAGTGTTGAAGATATTGTCAAACACGTTCTTCTCGACATGCATAACATCTAAATTATGTCGTATTAGATTAGTGGACCAATAAGGCAATTCCCAGAATATGCTCTTCTTCACCCAATTGTGGTGTATACCAAAGCCATCTTATTTTTGTTTACCTGAATTCAAGCCGAAAATGACTTCCTTAAGTTAAGTCACTCTATTCAAGACATCTGTCCCACTCAGTCGTTGCGGTGGATTAGATTTTTCCACTGTGGATCTCTTAAAAGAGTTTCGATCACGGCGAAATGGATGATCAAAAGGTAAAAATTGGCGATGACAATCAAACCAACAACATTTCCTACCGTGCTTCAACACAAATGACTTACTGTGATTCATACAAAGCAGACAAGAAATTTTTCCATGAGTGCTCCACCCAGACAGCATTCCATAGGCTGGAAAGTCACTTATTGTCCACAACAAAGCCGCTTTCATATCGAAATTTTACTTCTTCCAGACATCATAAGTTTGTACCCCATCGTCCCACAATATCTTCAGATCGTTAATTAGGGGTCTAAGATAGACATCTAAACTTTTACCTGGTGACTTTGGTCCAAGAATCACAAAAATGAGGAATATATATTCCCTTCTCATACATATACTTGGAGGTAGATTGTACGGGGTGACAAAAATAGGCCAAGCCTAACATTTTGAGCGTCTAGCGCAAATGTTGAATGGGTAGCATTAAATCATTTCTCAGCCTTAGCATCAGCTGGATGCCTGATCACTGATTCATCTTGATGCACTTCATCCGCATGCCAACTCATATACTGTGCAGTATTTTTGGACATAAACAAACGTTGGAGTCTTGGCATAATGGGAAAATATCGCAACACTGAGTGCGGCACATCCTTCTCATTTGATGAACGTCCCACCTTCGGTTTGAATCGTGGGTGTCCACATACTAAGCAAAATGAGTAAAGTCTCTTATCACTGTATTCTTTGTAATACAACATGTGCTGATTAAGACACGCATTTATCTTCTCATATCCTAATCCCAACTCACGAACCATTCTCTTCGATTTGTAGAAGTTTTTGGGTAACCTTTTAGGCTCTGGAAGCATGCTCTTAATTATGACAATCATTCTATCATAACAACTCTCATTCATGTTAAACTCCGTCTTTAAGTTCAAAAGTTGAGTTACAGCTGACAATTTCGTGTGCTAATGATAACCATCCCATAAAGGTTCGTCAGCGTCTCTTAGTAAGTCATAAAACTTCGTAGCTGACGCATTTGGATCCTCTTCTAAATCTTGAACTTTTGGATATGATCTATCACCTGCGGCATCCATAACCATATCCACGTATGGATTCCTAAGCTCTACTTTATCATCATGGACATTGGATGTTAAGTCGCCATCCCCCCATCTGTCCTCACCATGAATGGTCCAATTTACATAACCATGTACAAATTCGTACTTATATAGATGTTGTTCTACCCTAAATACCTCCCTCCAAGTACGATTCTTATATCTAGCACATGGACAAAGGATGCGATTTAATGCATCAGTAATTGCCGGGTCTCTTTGAGCAACCCTAATGAAATCATCAACTTCATCCTTGAAATCTTCACTTATATAGCCAGTAGGATCATTTCTTCATAACATCCAACTTCAATCGAGTCTCATGATTGCTGAATGTCATATTAACACATAAACACAATCCTTATATCTCCATCTCCTTCTTAACATGGTATGGCTTTATCCCATTCGATAAGAAACATTTTCAACACTTGGTTAATAGTTATTTCTTAAATCTCATATTTTATACTTGACAAAATTTCAGCAGCATTTCCCATTGGTCTCCAAGTGCATGACTTGAACACAATGAGATCTACCGTGTTTAAGTATACACCCAGAGAACAAAAGGAAATATTGCAGACCAAAATTTCAACAAGTATAACATATAAGATTTAAAGAACAACTATTAACCAAGTGAAGAAAAAATTTCTTACCAAACTGTCCCACTTGGACAATTCAAGATTCAATATAATGAGAAGTACCTTGAAAAGGTATGTATGCTCTTTAATATAGAATCTCAAATGGGAAATTAAGGTTTTGCTAAAATTTTTACTTGAATAAGAAAATAAAACTTTAAGCATATGTTAAAGCACAATCAAAAGTTAAATCAAACCAATATTCTTAACACATAATTCGTTAGAAATTCATAACTTTTATTTTCAAAATCTAAGATTTGATGTCATATTTAGATAGTCCTAAATGTACTGGGATAGGAGAGAAAAGCATAAAGAAAATCTAAGTTTTCACTGGCCACAATGATTGCTGCTATGTGGCCTAACATAGACTACATTGATGAATATGTTAGGAACACTAATGCTAGAGCTTTTAGTGTTGTTGCCTCTACTCTTGGTATACCTGCACTCTTACCCTACTTGAAGGTTGTTTGTTAGAGTAAGAAATCATGGCAAGCTCGGCACGCTAGGATTAAGATTGTGCAACAAATTGAGGAGGTGAAGCAGTGTGTAAGGAATTAGAAGCCCTTAGTTACTATACTAAGGAAGTCATGATCATTCTGATTTATGAATTTCAGTCGCTTGATGAAGAAATGAATAAAATTGTTCTAAAAGTGGTGAAGCAGTGTGTAAGCACTGAGGGTGTGGAAATTGATTATATTAGAAATGATATTCTCCTTGACTTTTTCAAGAACGTCTAGGTTAGGAGGATGGCTTTAGATCGAAGCAACTATAAGCAATGTGCTCATTTCCTACTGTAGAGATAGCAAATAAAGTTGGTGTTGCTGATATTGTCAGGAGAATTGTTGAGGATCTTAAAGATGAGAGTGAACCTTACAGGCGAATGGTTATGGAAACTATTGAGAATGTGGTCACTAACTTAGGAGCATCTGATATAGATGCCTGAATTTATTCATTAGTGATGATCTATCTAAAAGAAAAAAAAAGATTTGGAGGAGAATGAAGAAACTGGATTTAAATTTTCAAACTTGAAAATTTTGACAGTAGTTACACGAAATTGAGAAGCAAAAGTCTTCTAAGTTTTAACTTTTAACCCAAAAGCAAGGATGACTTTTAACTTGAAAGCAAGGAAGGTTTGGAGAGAGAACGTGTCAAGCAAAGAGAGAGAGACGTAACATAATAGATTTGAATGCACTTTCAAGGAACAGGCCTTTCATTTAAGATACAGGGGGTGATTATTACAACTAGCTTCAATCCATGAGCATCATGCAAGGTTCAAATTGTGGATTGCTAGTCTCCTTTAGTTCTCAGAATACAAAGTTTCATAGGTTAAACTAGTCAATTGTAGTTCTTTTCCATCCCACAAACTTTCTTTCATTCTTTAGTTAATTAGATGTTAAAGCTCCAAATTTATATCAAAAGAAAAGAACACAAAATTGAGCATAATATGTAGTCCATTGATTCTAATCACAATATGTATATCCAGTCCATTGATCCCTTTCGTATCTTATTAATTTACATCTTTATGTCTTCTTTTTTACCTTACAGCCTCAAAATTTTATGCAAACATCAATTGAAGAAAAATAGACGAATCTTGTGAGAGCATATTCATTATTTGTTTAGTTTCACCCACTACCAATCAATAAATTTGTGCTAAATGTTTTTATGTTTCCTTATGCTAAGTAACTAGAAAAACTATATAGTTTTATAAATTATAATTTCCCTAAATGTTTATTTTTACTTATGCTATCACCTTAAACAGGGAGACAAGAATCATCATGGGCTCAGTCTGGAGGCTTAAGGAATCCAGATGTTAGCACACCAGAGGTACCGTACTACTGGGTTTAGAGTATAAGTGTGTGCATGTGTAGTATCTTTCATAATTACTTTGATTCACTTAACTTTTGCCTGAATTAGGTGCCAAGACATTGGTCCATGTAGAGGAGAGTGGGTAGTTCAGATTCAGATAACATCAGCCACATGTTCACAATCACATACCCAGTTACAGGAATGACAATCATTAAGTAATTTCCACACAAAGCAATATAGAAATACTGAGTATGAAGAATGAAGATAATTACTGTGTATGTATGTAAATGGGAAGCAAATGAAGCAATATGAAAAATAAAATAAAATATTGTCACCTTGCAAATTGCAATAAGTGATGGAACTCTGCAACTATAATCTCAGTTCTCAGATAGTTCACTCAATGGCCTACAAAATCAAAATCAACTCATTTACAAGTCGTAAAACAAAATCAAAATCAACTCATTTACAAGTCGTAAAACAAAATCAAAATCAACTCAACTCAATTCCTTTGGGGCTTACCCGTGGACTTGGAGCAGAGGCAGAGGCTGAGCAGTGTCGCACCTACAAGCTCGTGTTAGCAGAGGCAAAGAACAGAGGTTGCGGCTTTGAGTGAGAGAGAATGAGAATGAGAGTGAGAGCATGAGAGAGAGAGAGGGAGGGTGAGGGTGAGGGTGAGAGTGAAAGAGAGGCAGAGGGAGCCGGAGAGCACGAGAGAGAGCGTGAAAGTGAGAGGGAGAACGGTTGTGAGGGATTTAGAATTCTGTAATTAGGTTTAAATTAGGTTCTGTGAGGGATTTACGACGGAAATTTCCCTCACTAAAATTTTATCATCTAGCAAAGGAAAAATCCCTCGCAATTCCCTCGCTAAATTGACTAAGTTTAAATTATGCTCTAAGCGAAGGAAATTATTCCTCGCAATTCCCTCATAAATCCTTCGGTAATATTAGAGAGGGAAAATATCCCTCGCAATTCCCTCGCTAATTTTAGAGAGGGAAAAATTCCCTAGCAATTCCTTCGCTATTCCCTCGCTATTTTCCCCTAAAAATTATTTTTGAAATTTAGCGAGGGCTCAGACTTCCCTCGCTGATCCTTTGTAATTCCTTCGCTAATTAGAGAGGGAAAATTCCCTCGCTAAATTATAAAATTCTTGTAGTGAAAATTGCTCACCTGAAAGGAACAAATATGGGTAGTCATGCTGCATGTAGGACTTCAACTCCCAAGCAGCCTCCTCGGTGTCATTGCTACCCCATATAACCTTCACTAGAAGAATCTGCTTACCTCTAAGCTCTTTGACCCCTCTGTCCATGATCCTTACTGAATGTATACCATAAGACAAATCATCTCTTAACTGTACAGATTCGTGTTCTATGATATGCAATGGATATGGATTATATTTTCTCAACTGAGATACATGAAAAATATCATGAAGGTTAGACAAACTGGGAGGAAGGGTTATCTGGTAAGCTACAGGTCCAACTTTCTTTAGAATTTGGTAGGGACCAAGAAAACGAGGATTTAACTTTCAGGTTTTCAATACTCTACTAATCCTTGTTGTAGGAGTAACTCTTAAGAATACATGATCTCCCTCATTAAACTCAAGAGGTCTCTTTCTTTTATCAGCATAACTTTTCTGCCGACTCTGAGCAGTAAACAACCTATCCTTAATCATCTTGATTTGCTCTATGGTCTATTGGACCAACTCTGAACCTACGATGGTTCTCTCACCTACTTCATACCAATACAGAGGTGATCTGTATTTTTTTCCATACAAAGCCTCATAAGGTGTCATACCTATGCTGGAATGATAACTATTATTATAATCAAACTCCACTAATGGTAAAAATTGGTCCCAACTACCCTGTTGTTCTAAAACACATGCTCTAAGCATATCTTCAAGGGTTTGGATAGTCCTCTCGGTTTTCCCATCTATTTACAGGTGATAAGCCGTACTAAGGCTTAACTTAGTCCCAAAAGCCTCTTGCAAGGCTCCCCAGAATCTAGATGTAAATCTAGGATCCCTATCTGAAACTATACTCACGGGAACTCCATGCAACTTAACTATCTCCTTTAGATAAAGTTGAGTTAATTTCTCTGGAGGATAACTAGCTTTCATTGGTAGAAAGTGGGTAGATTTGGTTAATCTATCCACTATAACCCAAACAGCATCAAAACCTTGTTGAGTTCTAGGTAGACCCGTTACAAAATCCATAGAAATCTTCTCCTATTTCTACTCTGGGATTCCTAAATATTGTAAAGGTCCTGCTAGCTTCTAGTGTTCAATCTTCACCTTTTGACAAACTAAACACCTTGCGACATACTCCACTATGTCTCTTTTCATTCTAGACCACCAAAATATTCTCTTCAGATCCTAGTACATCTTAGTGGTTCCGAGATGGATGGTATACTTACTACTATGAGCTTATTCTAGAATCCTATTTTTGACCTCTGACTCTCTTGGAACATAAAGCCTGTCTGATGTGTGGATAAAATATGCACCTCTTGTGCTTGATTTGAGGTAGATTTAGATGTGCTTAATGATTTATATTAGAATTTATGCCACATTTAATTTAATTATCCTTGGTATCTCATGATTAGTCTTTCTCTATGCTTTTAGGTCCAAAAGAGGTGTTTTGACATGGCTCTATGAAGCTTTGGATGGATTCCTTGCAATGGAGTTGAGCTCGGAATTTATATGGCCAAGATTCATAGAGTTTTTGACCTTTGCGCGATAAAATGAGCATAACTTGAGTTAGAGAAGTCAAAACGAGGTGATTTCAGTGGCATTGGAAAGCTAAGAAAAAGATATACATATTGTATGAAGATCACTTCTCCAAAAAATGACATTTTGAGTAATTAAAGAGTTAGACACGGCCGTGTCTAACTTGGAAAACGCTTCTGTCAAGCTCACATAGCCCTGTCTAACTTCAATGAAGCTTTTGTGTGGGAGACACAGTCGTGTCTCTTGGAGACACGACCATGTGACCCCTGAACATACAAATTATGTTGTTTTTAAAGCTCACACGACCGTGTCAAAGGAAGACACGACCGTGTGAGGCTTCCTGACGTGAAAATTAAGCTATTTTGCCCCCAAATCATTATAAATAGGGCAAAAACACCAAACCTAAGGAGACTTTTGGCTAGAGACTTGTGTGACGGCAGGTTTTGAGAGGAGAAGCACAAGGATTCAAAGGTGAAGGCTTGGAAGGCAAGGGCAAGAGTCATTGAAGATCAACCATTGAAGTCTTTTCCCCCATCTACATCTTCTCCATCTTCATCTTCTCCATTTTTTCTTTTTGTTTTGGAATCATAGTTGTTTTTTTAACCTTTGTTCTTATTTGTGCTATAATTGCCATGAGCGGCTAAACCCCTTTTTCTAGGATTAGAATGAAGCTATCTATTTCACTATTATAAATTGTTAATTTGATTCTTTGTTAATAAAATTATTGTTCTTTATTCATTCTTAGTATGCTTAACGCTAGTAATATGTTGCGCGCAATATTTATATGATTTTATGCTTTAGATGAAGGATCGAAAGATGAAATTTAATTGCTTGATAATCTAAGAATTGAACTTAGGAATTGAAACCTAGACATAGGCTTAAATCTTTCGAGGGGTAAACGATTGTCATGAATCTTAATGGGCTGGAACTTAGATTAATTGTCATAAGATTGGGGTTAGTGAAGTTTTAGCACGTTTTTAGTGCCAAGAAATTGGGCTTTAAATAATTTAGGACAAATCGCCTTCAAGAACATAATTAAACATTAACAAAGATAGGATTACAATTTATTGTAGGAGGTAGTGTAGTGGATTCTGAATCCTAGAGCTTTAAATCTTTGTTAAATCTCATCTTTTCTAGTTTTAATTGTTTATTTTATTATTTTACTTTTTTGTCTTAATTTAATTAGACTTTCACTATTGATTTTTATTCGCTTAAATAATCAAAGTAGCCGTAAGAGTTAGTAATTAACCGATCCTCGTGGGAACAATATTTATTTTACTACTTGTACGATCTGTGAGTTTGTGAAAAATTAACAATAAGTTTTTGGCGCCGTTGCCGAGGATCGTGTTGATATTAACACGAGCGGTAATTTGGTTAAGTTAAGCACCTTTTATTTTATTTTATTTTATTTTCACTTTCTTTTATTTTTCTTTAAATTTTTAGGTGCTATTTCCTTTTTATGCGAAGAACGAGGAGTCAAGGAGATCTTACTATCTTTATTGATCCTGAGATCGAAAGGACACTTCGTCACATTAGAAGGGAAAGAAAAGCACAGAGAATTGAGGAAGACAACATGGCAAACAATAATGACCAAGCCACCAATGCAGAGCTAAGTCTGAGGGATTATGGTGCTCCCAACGCTAATGCTCGTCAGTCTTCCATTGTTAGGCCACATGTAGAGGCCAACAATTTTGAATTAAAGACGTCACTGATTCAGATGGTCCAACAAATGCAATTCAGCAGGTTACCAATCGAAGACTCGAATCAACATTTGGACGATTTCTTGGAACTATGTGACACAATCAAGATGAATGAGGTTTTGATGGATACTATAAGGATCAGACTTTTTCCCTTTTCTCTTAGGGGGAACGCAAAGAAATGGATTCACTCAGAAGCCCCAAATTCACTTACCACTTGGGCTTTGATGTAGCAAGCCTTCTTGGATAAATACTACCCAATTGGGAAGACAATTAGGCTCCGTCAAGACATCACTACCTTCTCTCAAAAAGATGATGAGTCTCTTTATGAAGCATGGGAAAAGTATAGTGATCTGATTCGTCAATGTCCACATCATGGCTTACAGGATTTTGTGGTCATCCAAACATTCTATGCTGGGTTGACTTTCTCTAAAAAAGCAGCTCTTGATGCCATAGCTGGCGGTGCTTTGATGGCCAAGACTCTAACCGAGGCAAGGGCCTTAATTAATGAAGTGGCGTCGAATATTTATTTGTGGCCAACTAAGAGATCCTCTTCAAGGAAGCAAGCCAGAATTTTAGAGCTTGATGTAGTTACCATGTTGAATGCCAAGTTTGATGTCTTGGCCAAGTCACTTGAAAAGCTGAAAGTCAATGCTATAAATACTCCTAAAGCAACTTGTGAAACATGTGAATGAGGGCATTTGACTTCGGAATACAATGCAGTGGAGACGTATTCTCAAGACCAGTCTATGGGCCAAGTGAATTACATCCAAAATGGTAATTTCAAGGCTCAAGGGAATTCATTTTCTAATTCGTATAACCTCGGCTGGAGAAACCACTCAAAGCTCTCCTATGGAAATCGATAACATAATGTGGGCTTATCTGATTTCCAACAGGTTCAACAATCTTCTCAAGGTAGGAGAAGCTCTCATGGAAAATTTCATCGTCACTCAAAATGAGCATAATAATGCTATGCAAGCTCAGGTACAACAACATGGGGAGTCCATTAAGCATATGCATACTTGCATTGATCAAATGGCAACTCATTCTAAGATGCTTGAAACTCAGATAGCCCAACAAGCAAGCTTGTTTAACATGGTACAAAGGCGGATCCCAAGTCAACCGGAAACTAACCAAGGGAGCAAGCAAATGCAATCTTCTTGAGAAGTGGCAAACAACTTGAAACCCTCACAAGGGAAGAAAAGCATGAACGTGAGAAAATCCAAGAAAAGGAAGAGAAGCAAGAGAAGGGCAATGCCAAGAAAGAAGAAGAAGAAAGCATTAAAAAGTATGTTCCTCCACCAGCATATGTTCCACGTTTGCCCTTCCCTCAAAAATCTCAAAAGGCGAAGCTTTATCAACAATTTGGAAAGTTCTTGGAGGTTCTAAAAAAGCTTTATATAAACATTCCTTTTACTAAAGTGCTCTCTCAAATGCCCACTTATGCTAAATTCTTAAAAGAGATTCTTTCGAATAAGAGGAAGCTTGAAGAATATGAAACTATTGCTTTAACTGAGGAATGCAGTGCACTCATTCAGAACAAGCTTCTTCCTAAGCTTAAGGATCCAGGTAGCTTCTCTATTCCGTGCTCGATTGGGACCATGCAAATTAATAAGGCTTTATGTGATCTTGGGGCAAGTGTGAGTTTGATGCCTCTTTCCCTTTGCAAGAAACTTAATATTGGGGAGCTTAAACCGACCACCATCTCTCTTCAACTAGCTGATAGGTCAATCAAACGTCCTATTGGCATATTAGAGAATGTTCCCTTGAAGGTGGGAAAGATTTACATGCCGATGGATTTTGTTATGCTTGACATGGAAGCTAATGCTAAACTGTCGATCATACTTGGGTGTCCATTCCTTGCCACTGGAAGGGCAATCATTGATGTCTACGAAGGGAAATTGACTTGGTGATTGAATGATGAGGAAGTAGTGTTTATTGTTTTTAATTATGAAAATAATTCTAATTCCTTTAATTCATGTAATCGCATAGATGCTACTGATGTGGTGGATAGTATTGTGCTTTCAGATGTGCAGGAATCAGTGACTGATGTTGTGCTAGAAAAGACCTTGCCCGATGATGCCACTAATTTTGAGAAGGCCAAGCCCTGCAAGAAAGGACCTAAGAAGCGGAATGACAAGTGTGTCAAGAAGCGCAAATTTAAACTTGGGGATAAAATTCTTGTCAATAACTCACTTCTACGTTTCTATCCTAGTAAGTTATGGTCAAAATGGCCAGGACCATATGAGATTGTTCGAGTCTTATCTTATGGTGTGCTTGAGGTGAAGAAAGAAGGTCATGAGTCGTTCATGATAAATGGCCAGAGAGTGAAACACTTTGAAGAAGGAGTAGGGACTGAGCACTACTCCATTGGCATTACCTGAGCACAGAAACCATACCGAGTTAAGCTAATGACTATAACTTAGTGCTTCTTGGGAGCTAACCCAAATTTTTTTCTCTTTTTCTTTACTCTTTTTATTATTTTGTTTTTAGCTTCTTATTATTTATTTTATTGATTGACATTTTTCTATTTTTATTTTGTAGTTTGCTATTGTTGAGTCGGCTTAAGTGCCTCCCTGAGTTTTGAGCCTTTGTAGGGGGATGTATATAGCTGTCAGTCACCCAAAAAGATTTTTCTTTTCTTTCATTTAGTTTCTTTATTTTCACATTTAGTTCTTACATTTTATTTTTCAATTTTTGCTTTATTTTTCTTGTGTAGTTTCAGACCCTATGTAGCCGCTCATAAAGACCAAATGTTCGAGTTTATGGTTACTTGCCTCTTTCTCCCACCTTTCTCCACCATCGTCATGATCTTAAGTTTCCATTTTCAGGGAAGTTTCGTTGTCCTTTGTACTATTACTTTTCTTGTCTAAACATTGAGGGCAATGTTTCTTTCAAGTGTGGGGGGGAATCATTGAGCACTTGTTTATTACTTTGAATCTTATGAGAATTGTGTTTTAATTTCTTGATTATTTCTGAGCTGATAGGAATTTGTTTGAGAGAGGAATCCACTACTATTTTGAACTATTTTTTATGCACGACAATTTTTTTTTCAATTGAATGTTAAAAAATTTAGTATTTTATTTAGGAAATTAGCCATGTCTGCTTGTAATTTATTCTCTTTACTAACTTAAGCCAGAAAGTGAGTTTTGAGCCTTTATTGATTGGATTTTTCATCAACTAAATCCTTTGTTTCTTCTGGAGTAAGTTTTCTCTTGATTTTTATGTCCTAGAACTTGATTTGATATTTTGTTGAGACTTTTATGGTTCACATACATTCTTGGACATGATGAAGGCAATTAGGCTTAATTCTTTCTTGACTTTCAGAGTTGCGTTATTAAATAATCCCGTAGTTGCCCCATTTGAGCATGAATTTGATTTCTTTGGATACCTTATTGAATGATCAAGTTGAATTCTTTGGAGCATCTGATGTGTTAATTGAGAAGTCATAAAGGATTGTTTCTATCTTCAAGGGGTTTATTGCTTAAAAAAATAAATGAAAAAAAAGAAAAAAAGAAAGAAAAAAATTGTGGTGAAGAATAATGAGAATATTTGGTTGAAAGTGAGAATTGGTTATCTCCTTGTGCATTATGTTTTCAACCTGATTCTGTTTTGTATCGATTTATCCATGAATATTCTTTACCCTTTCTTATCTTTTTCTTACCTTTTATTATACCCTTGGCCCTATTACAACCAGAAGAAGTCCTTTTGATTCTTGTTATGTATGTGAACTTGGAAGTGGAGATTAGGTTGATAACCAAGCCTATGGTATTACATTTTTCAAGAGAAGTTTGAGTGATCTCTTTGTCCTTAAACACTTGATTAATGGAAAGATGAGTGATCTCAAATGATTGGTAAAGAAAAAAATGTGCAAACTAGACTCAAGTCTCTAATTGTATTAAGTACTAAATTATCTTGCTTGATTGGATTTGATTGCTGAGCTTGATTGAATTTTTAAATTATGGAATTTTCCTTGATTCATGTTTCTTGATGTTGAGTTTAATCTTCTTTTTGATTCATATTCTTTGCTTGAGGACAAACAAAGTTCAAGTGTGGGAGAATTTGATGCGTGGATAAAATACACACCTCTTGTGCTTGATTTGAGGTAGATTTAGGTGTGCTTTGATGATTTATGTTAGAATTTATACCATATTTAATCTAATTATCCTCGGTATCTCATGATTGGTCTTTCTCTATGTTTTTAGGTCCAAAAGAGGTGTTTTTACATGGCTCTATAAATCTTTGGATGGATTCATTGTAATGGATTTGAGTTCGGAATTTATATGGCCACGATTCATAGAATTTTTTACCTTTGCGCGATAAAATAAACATAACTTGAGTTACAGAAGTTGAAACAAGGCGATTTCAGTGGCATTGGAAAGATAAGAAAAAGATATACAACTTTCATGAAGATCACTTCTCCAAAAAATGATGTTTTGAGTGATTAAAAAGTTAGACACGGTCATGTCTAACTTAGAAAATGCTTCTGTCAAGCTCACAAGGCCCTATCTAACTTCAATGAAGCTTCTGTGTGAGAGACCATGTGAGCCTTGAATGTGCAAATTACGCTATTTTAAAAGCTCACACGGTCGTGTCGAAGGGAGACACGGTCGTTTGAGGCTTCCTGACGTGAAAATTAAGTTGTTTTGCCCCCAAATCATTATAAATATGACAAAAACACCAAACCTAAGGAGACTTTTGGCTAGAGACTTGTGTAACAGCAAGTTTTAAGAGGAGAAGCACAATGATTCAAATGCGAAGGCTTGGAAGGCAAGGGCAAGAGTCATCACTACAACACAATTGGCTAACGGCGGCAGTTCTAAAATCCATCCGCAGCGGTTTAAACTGCCACAAAAAGACAGCCGCGGCGGTTACCTTACTGTGGCTAAGTCTGGCGTCGGGAGATTTAATCTGCATCGGTTTCATTAATCGCTGGTATAACCATCGCAAAGTAATAATTATTTCGTGGTGATTTTGTAACTGCCGTCAAGTGCTACTTTTAGAAATTTTGTTTAAAAATTTGCAGCGGTTACTAACCGCCGTAGTAATATTTTAAAAAATTTCCTTCAATAATTTTGCGACGGTTCCTAACCACCACTACTAATAAATTAAATTTACCTTTCTTAAATTGGCAGCAGATATCAACCGCCGCTATTATTTATAACATTTTCACAAATACAACTTGTAGCTGTTTTTGTAATCGCTGCAATATTTTTTTATTTTTTTAAAAAAAATAACATCCATTTGTACCGATATAGTTGAAGAAAATTAAATACTTTTTTTCGCATATTTTCTATTTACATTCATTAATCATTTTTAATTTGGTTTTAAAAATTTTTACACCATTAAAACATTAATTGATCTAAAGCATCAAATTCATGCATTACTTTAAACAAAAATTACATAAAAATAATACACAAAATACAAGTGTAGTATTTCACTCAAAAGTGCTATATAAGTAGCATAAGAATTCATCCCAACATAAATTCATAGTCAAAGTAACAATGCACAAAATGCAAGTCTAGTATCTTGCTCAAAAGTGCTAAGTAGCATAAAAATAACTATTCCCAACATAAATTCCTAGTCAAAAGTAACAATGCACAAAATGTAAATCCAATATCTTGCTCTAAAGTGCTAAGTAATAAAGAACTAAGCAAAAGATGATGGTTCATGGCTTTGCGGTTGATGACTAGCACCAGAAGAACGTCTTGCATTTGCTGGTGAGCCTAAGTCTGTAGTCTGAAATTGAACACAAAAATTTACATGCATATTTTAAAGCAAATCTAAGTAGAAATCAAGTAAACATTACCTATTGGTCAAACATACATGCTCATAGTAAAGATAAATTAAAACTAATCTTTATGGGGCTTTGTGTACACATTCAACCATAGCCTTACTATCCAAAATCATCATCCAAAACTTCATCGGAGGATAATTAACAAAAAAAAATTTCATACCACTTGATACTTTTTGACAATTTTAAAAAATATAAAGTAATACTAGACAATCTAGCTCTTCGAACTCCCAAACCAACAAACTTCTTCTAATCAACCAAATGTAACCCCATGGTCATATCCTTCTTACCCCAAATGAAGCCTCTAATTGTTTTATCAACATCATCACATATATATGTACTAAGGATATATTTCTGAACTATACTTGCTCATGTCTCATGTACATTCAGTAGTGTTCCAAAAGGAAAGAATATATCTTCAAAAGCTACAGTAACGCTTCAATAGGAAAAAAAAATTTGGGTAATATCAAAAGGAACAAATTTGGTTTAATGCAAATCGACAAAGGGGACTGCAGCAACACAAAGCACTTATAGGAAAGATGCTATATATATTCATCCAATTAAAATAAAGAGTCTGGCTTCAAAAGGGAAGAATGTATACATTATCAACAACATTTCAAAAGGGAAAAAAGTATGATAACACACAGAAATAGTGTGATAAAGATAACACACAGAACAAAGTTGAGCCATGGATAAATAAGACAAAAAGGATGAAAGTAAAATTGAAAAAAAAAAGAGAAATATTTTTTTCCTTTTTTTTTTATCAATGATGATTTTTGTTCATGACAATTTTGCCACTGGTGTTTGCTTTGCCTCTTCTGGAACTGGATATGATAATGCTACTGCTATTGTATTAGTAGGTGTCTCTTCCCTTTCCCCTACAACCTTAATTAACTAACTATAGCCAAATAAACACAACAATAATGATATGCACACACAATTTCCTGCTTAATTTTTATACTGGTGAACAACGTACAATTACAAATAGCTAATAAATAGCATGTATTATGTGAAAAATAAGATTATATAATTAGTATTTATCAATTATTTATATATAACTATCATTTTACTAAACACAATAATACAAAATGTCTCAACACCAGCCAGTATTAACCATGCTCATACGAAGTTGTTTTTATTTTATTTTTTTATTTTCTTCTTCTTTATAATACAAGGAGACTCATTACCACCATACCGATAACTTTTATTCAAATTCTTACACACACCTTATACTTAAACCACGTTCAGGTGACAATGTGGAGGCATCCAATAATTGACCCTAAACATAATATCATGTACATTCCAAGCAAATACCATTGATCCAACAGTAATGGGGAAAACCAAGCAAATACCATTGATCTATGAATTCACCTGATTGACTCCTAAGTTGGGAAAACCAGGCAGTAATTGACCCCCGTTAGTTTGCATAACATAAGCCAATAATTCTTTAAGCATCGCAGTATTTGTTGCAACTTCTAACTTCAATTTTTCATATTCAACTTTTGATGGGGCATCACTATATGAAGATGATGTTGACCCTCCAGAACGACAAGTAGGTCCAAAGACTTGAGATGGGTAGACTCCAAATCTCATACCTCGGACATATCCTGTGTGCTCTTTCCCAAAGACTTTAGTATATGCCTCATTTTCAGAAGGTGCCTCTTCAATTTCCTTTTCTAATTCTTCCTGCATATAACATTAAACAACATATAATTAAACATCCATAAGATTGACAATATAAACTCATAAAAACATATTGTACTTACACTCTTTTGTTTGGCTTCAGGATTGACAAAAGATCCATCCTTTTTCATGTGGGTAATAGGATACATTTCCCCTCTACCGTAGGGTCGCCCATTTTGAATTTCCTAAGATTTTGTACCATATAATTAGTATGATTATAAAATAATCACTTAAATTTCTAAAACTAACAAACATCAAAAGAATAAATGAATTATACTAGCTCATGCTTCTTCCTAGCAATTGTCTTGGACCCAAGAGTGTGTGGAATTGTTTGCTTTTGTCGGTTGGCAACATTTTTTTCGCATATCGCCTGCATTATTAACAAAACTATTAGTCAATAAATGATAAGCACATCTAGAAAGTTTTCAATTAATTCTCATTACCATAGTTTTGTCACTCAGTCTGTGGTTTAGATAAGCAGCCCAATGCTCTCTGGAAATCCTTTCTGGGTACAAGTCAAGATTGGCTTCCCAACCAAGATCAAAATTATAATGATCATAAAATAACCTACTCTTATTGTCTTCCATTTCCTCCCAAGGTTTTGAAGTATATACTTTTTGTTCTCCCCATCATTGACAACAATTTTTTTCTTCAAGGAAAACATAATAAATTAAAAGGTTAGTAAACAAAATCAATAAGAAATCAAATTCATTTAGTTAAATATAATTCATACCTTTATAGTGTTATTCCAAACATGTTCTTTGTATGTTCCTGGAACTTTTTTTCAATTTGTGTAGATAATAGGAAAATTATCAAAATTACTTGCAATAGCCCCTAAAAATCCTCCCAGTAGGCCACTAGACTCTCCAATTGGTTGACTCATGGAATTCCATTCTGTCATCACCCTTTTCCCTGCACGAAGCACAAACACATCTTGCACTTTCAAACGTGTTTCCTTTACAACACCCTCCTCATCTAACATGTAAAGCAAACCAAACTATTAGTATCCAAAAATATAATACAATAAAAAACATTAAATCTAAAATAGTAAGTTGTAAATCACATACCAATCACATCAACTATCCAATACTTATTACACTTTTTCCCGTAGATGCGTGGTGGATCTTCGGCTTCATCAGGTTCAAGGTGTGGAGGATTTTGGGCTTCCGACTGAGTTGGTTGAGGATTTTGGACTTCAGGCAGAGTTGGTTGAAGATGTTGAGCTACAGGTTCACTCTATTGTGAACCCACATTGTGACTCGTGCCTTCAGAACTTTCACAAAGCTGAGTTGGTGTTGACCGACACCTAGGAGCATGCCTCTTTCTCTTAGTCATATCTGTAAAACCATAATGTTAATAAATTTGAATCTAAAAATGTAAACTTATTATTCAAACAATTTAGTATATACAAGTGCAAAATATAAATTTATTATACAAACAAAACCATAAGCATATGCACAAATACAAATATTCATATAAGAACAATTGGAAAAAAAATTATAAAAGAAATATATCTACAATTGACAAGATATATTTATTAAGTAACAAGAGTACAACGAAATAAGACAACACATTCTCACAAGAAGACAACAAAATAACTAAAACCGTAGAGATTGAATCATATAACAAAGCATGTTAGTCACTACATCAGTGACAATTTTACTCATGCCTATCATAGAACCGTATCCTCGTTATCATCATCAACATTTTCATTAATGGTTGAACTTTGAGGATCATCATCTGTAGCCACTCTTGCCAATTGTATATATATGGTATCATTGGAGAAAAATTCTTCTAAGCTTTGTGTGGAAATAAGTTTGCCCTAAATGGTTTAATATGTTAAGTTTTGATGATGACAAATACAAGACAAAAAGAATGATGCTTATGCTTTATAGTTATGCTTAATAAATGACAAATGTATCACAAAAGAATATTGATCATGTTACATAGATGTGCTTAATGAGATATATTGTATCATGCATGATTATCTATTTTATCTAGTTATATTTCACTTAATAATCATGCAATGAGATATATGTAACATTCATCATATAATATATCCAATAATTTTTTATATGAGTTATAAATGAATTAATATTGGATATGTCTATGAAAGTCCTATATGCATGTTAGACTAACTAGAGTTATATATTTATGAATCATGCATATGAAGATATTGAGTTATGAATTTGGACTAACTATGTTTGGTTAAGTGAGCAATACTTTGTAGGATAGTCCAAGTACCAAGAGTGAGTACTGCAACAAGAAAGCAAAAGATCACAACTATGCTCAACTCAAGGAGAATGAAAATGAAAAGATGTTCTAAGCATTTGTAAGTCTTTAAGAGAAGATTTTCTTTGGAAGCTTGGATTACATCAAGAATTGATCATGGCAAAAGATCAAGTCCCAAGGTTCTTTAAGAATAACTTATAGGACTTAGATCTTGTGTAAAGGTAAATGGGATCACACTAAGCTCAAACAAGTTTTAAACATCTTTAAAAGTGTTTCTAAAATGTTTAAATGCCCAACAAACTATTTTTGGAAAGCTAGTCATGGTGGTAGTTCATTTCTATGAAAAATAGCAAAGTTTGTGTTTTGTAAAACTGACATTTAATTACTCTTTTGATCATATCTTTTAAAATACTTTGAGTTTTGCTCTGAAACTTATTTCATATGAAAATATACTTAAAGATCTTTCCAATGAGTGGTCATTCGCTTAAAACGGATAAGAAACGAAGAAGTTATGACCATTTAAAGTCAGTTTTCAAAACCAGAGTGGTTTATTCGAATAAGAGATGTGTTATTCGAATAACACACCCGTGAAAACTTCCCAGAACATGTTTTTAAAGGCTTATTCGAATAACAAATGTGTTATTCAAATAACACAACTTAGAAAATGTTCCAGAACGTGTTTTTGAAGATTTATTCGAATAACCAAAGTGTTATTCGAATAACTAAAGCCTTATTCGAATAACAAGTTCCAGAAAACACTTTCTGGTGTGCTATAAGTGGATTTATTTGAATAATACATGTGTTATTCGAATAACACAATATTTATTCGAATAACAGTGTTCTTATTCGAATAAAATATGATCAGAAACGTTCCCAATGGTCATAAAATGGCTAGTTTTCATAAAGAATTCATTTTCAATCTTTACCCAACGGCTCTAAATATTATTGGGCTATAAATATAAGTGTTTGGGCATCAAAGAAAAGTTGGAGAACAATATGAAAATCACTCCTGAGCATTAAATTCATTTTTTACTCTCTATTTCTATAAAACTCTGTTTTGAGCTATAAGTGTGTGAATCCTTGATACCCGTAGTGCTTCAATTTGTATTATCTACTCTTTGAGAGAGTTTCTATCATTTAAATCTTTGTATAACCTATAAAGAGAGGGTGAGGTATCCCTTTAGAGAAAAGGGTGAGGTATCCCTTGAGGGTGAGGCATTCCTCAAAAGTTGTAAAGGGTGAGGTATCCCTATTTGAGGCTCAAGCACAAGGGTGAGGCATCCCAATGTGTGTTTGTGGAAATAAGTTTGCCTCAAATGGTTTTATATATTAAGTTTTGATGATGACAAATACAAAACAAATAGAATGATGCTTATGCTTGATAAATGTGCTTAATGTGATATATTGTATCATGCATGATATGTACCTTATCTAGTTATATTTTACTTAATAATCATGCAATATGATATATGTAACATTCATCATATAGTATATCCAATAATGCTTTATATGAGTTATAAATGAATTAATATTGGATTTGACCTTTGTGAAATATGTTTTGTTACATTCTATATAGAGCATATCCATTAGTAATTGTTAAATGACTTATTTGGATATGTCTATGAAAGTTTTATATGCATGTTAAACTAACTAAAGCTATATATTTATGAATCATGCATATGAAGACATTAAATTATGCTTTTGGACTAACTATGCTTGTTTAAGTGAGCAATACTTTACAGGATAGTCCAAATACCAAGGGTGAGCTTGCAACAAGAAAGCAATAGATATCTATTAAGCTCAACACAAGGAGAATGTGATTAAAGATATGTCTTTGAAGATTTGTCTTGATGATAACACACGTGATGGGAAGACCAAGTCCAAGATCTTTTAAGGATAGCTTTAGGACTTAGAGTCTCTTTGTTTGAGGATCTCTTTGGATATCTCCTAATGCATGAAGATAAAACAAAAATGTTTTTCTTAAACTTATACCAAAACTGTTTTGATCTTGAAAATAACTTTAAAATGTTTTGGTGTTTTTGATAAACTTTCTGGGTTGTTTTTCAAGCTTTTATAACTGTTTTATAAATTGAGTTATTCGAATAAATCATTGATTATTTGTATAAAGCTTTAAATTTGTTTGCTGCGTGACTTTGTGCGTCAAAGTGTTAATCGAATAACACTCCTGTTATTCGAATAAAACCTTTCAGCCTTCTCTGTTTTCTAAACTGATATTCGAATAACAAGTTAAGTTATTCGAATAATAGCTTTTAATCTTGCTGAAAGCTTCTGTTTTCTAAAAAGGCTATTCGAATAAACCATTGTCTATTCGAATAAAAGGGCCTCCAGAAAGGTTTCTCTCAAATGAGTTATTCGAATAACTCAGTCGTTATTCGAATAATCCTAGTTTTTCAGAACTCTGGTTTTAGCAGAGTTATTCGAATAACACATTAGTTATTCGAATAACCCATATCAGTTTAGTTTTATCAAAGCTTTTATAAACAGTGGTATTCGAATATTGATTTATGGTATTCGAATAAATACGTCTTTTACGAATACTGATATGGAAACAAACGGCTATATTCTCGTAATAATTATGGTTTTAATTACACCCAACGGCTATTTTCTTTCTAACTCTATAAACAGAGACCATGGGTCTCTTTTGTTTGGTGCCCAGCTATCTGTTTAATTTGCGCTTGCTCTGAAAATTGTGATTTATATTTTACGCCTATTTTCTGTGCTCTTTTTGCTGAAACTTTGAGATATCCTTTGAGAGCTCCATTAGCACTTCAATTTATATTACTTACTCTGAGTGAGAGTTTCTATCCATCTATATTTCTGTTCTTAAAGTTTTTATTCTTTATCTCGTAATTCTTTCTCTTTTATTTAAATAGCTTAAATATTTGTGTTTATTTTAAGAGCTTTTGTGAAAAAGTTTTTATACCCAATTCACCCCCCTCTTGGGTAATGGTTGCCATGACTAACAAGTGGTATCAGAGCTTTGTGCTCTGGTGAAAGCTTAACCGCTCAGAGTTAAAGATCCTTGTATGTTGGCAACCTTGAAAGTTTTTCAAAATGGAAGGTTTTGAAATTGATAAACCACCATTCTCTGATGGTGTGAATTTTGTTTATTAGAAAGCTAGAATAGAGTTTTATATGCAATCTGTTGATTTGGATTTGTGGGATATTGTGCTAAATGGATTTACTTATAAATCAAAACAAACTTGGAATAGTTTTGACAAAAAATATTTTTCTTTAAACATTAGAGCTATGCAAATTTTGAGAAGTAGTTTGAATGATGATGCTTATTGTAAAATTAAAAATTTTTCTTGTGCTAAAGATATATGGGATGCTCTTAATGTTATTTATCTTGCTAACGATGATTTTGTGCATAAAGTTGCATATAGAAAGCAAGAAGAGCAAAAGTCATTGAAGGAAGCCTGTCATGAAACGCATGCTCAAAGAGATGTTCAAACTACTGAAGCAAGCCAAATGTCTCTTGGTGACGATGGTGCTCAATTTGAAGAAAAGGCAAAGCAAAATAAAATTGATGATGAAGAAGGTGATTCTCTTAAAGAGCCAAGTGTGCTAGAAATTGAGACTACTTCCTATATGGTTAAAAAGGACTTTGAGGTAAATAATTATAAACTATATTATAGTCCTTCTTATGATGAGTTGCAAAGTGCATATAATGAATTATATGATGGTTTGTTAAATTTAGAAAAGAAAAACTTATCGAGTTTAGAAAACATTTCCTCTATTGAAAATAAAATTGAAACTTAAAAAAATGAATATGCTTTTCTTAATGAGGAAATGCCTTTGAAATATGAAACCTCATCTTCTTCTGAAAAATGCATTAATTTAGAAAATCAAGTTGAGGACTTATCTTTCAAACTTTCCAAAGCTAATGATTCTAAATGTTTACATTCTATGCTTGTTAATGAAAATAAAATCAATGTTATTCCACATGGAAATTCAAGTAAGGCTTGTGGCAAAAATAACATAGAATGTAATAACAAGAAAAAGCTTAATTTTTTCAAAGATGATCTTCAAAAGACCAAGCCATCATTAAATTCAATTGTTTGTAATTTTTGTGGTCATCTAGGACATATTTCTCATTTATGCAATTATAGAAGAAATTTTCATATGAGAAATTGTATGGTATAGGTTCCTAAAAATCCTAAAGGCCCTAATATTAACATTCAAGGACCCAAAATGAAGTGGGTACCAAAGTGTCCTCCTAGTATTTCAACTGTGCAGAAAATTTCTCAAAAAGATGGACTTATTGGTCAAAGGAAAGAGAAATCATCACAAAAAGCGCTTCCAAAGCCCAATGAAAGAAATGTTAGTCAAAGAAGGAAGATGGCTTCAACCAAAGCTTCTCAAGTACACAATGTGAAACTTGCAAAGTTCAAAACACCAAAAGAGAAGCAATGGGTAAGGAAAAGAGTTTCCTTAATTACCAAGGCCAAGGTATCAACAGTTTTTACCTCTCATGAGCATTTACTTGTAAAGTCAATTAATTTGAGGTATATTCATTGTAGGCCTCAAGTGATTGATTGAATCATGTGTACTTGGTAAAAATTGAATATTAAATATAGTAAATGATTATATTCTTGTTATATCATTTGCTCACTGTCTTGCATATTTATTGATCATAAGATATTCTATGACTATGTATGCTTTATATGCTTTAAAATTGTCTATATATCATGAAAGTGAGCATGCTATCAACTATGTGCTTAATGATATTTAATTATTTAATTTATTGTGCTCGATTTACATACTATGAAAAATTAATCTTTATGAGAGCATAATAGATTAATTTTTGAAAACTAACACACAAGGACCCAAGAAAATTTGGGTACCAAAAGTCAAAGTTGAAGTGTGTTGTAGGTGTGCTTGAAGGCCAAGAGTTGACTTTGACATCTTGAAAGCGGCTGCTCCAAGTACAAAGACCAGAAATAATTTCAAGCTCTCTTCCTTGTCCACGTGAAGTTTGGACTTACATTTTTCGGATAAGTAAAATTTTTATTATGCTTTTCTAGCCTTATAATTTGAAAATATTTCTACATGTTAATATGCTAGATAAAGTATAATTCTGGTTTGAAATGACGTGTCTAATGATAATATCCTTGAGCTTGAATTTTTTATCAAACATACATATAATTAATTTGAATACTATATTTTTTGTATCTCTCTGGAATCTTTAAATCATATGAATATATGCTTTGTCTTGAATTCTTGAACGTATGCTTCTTTGTGTTTTTGATAGATTTATTCGAATAAATCTAGGTTTATTCGAATAAAGATCAATCATCATATCAAAATTATGTTGCATGTTAGTATTATTTGAATAACGTTATATTTATTCGAATAAACTGACCCTTAGCAACTACAGCTTCTCAATTTTGGTCTCTGCCTATTCGAATAAAGCTAAGCTTATTCGAATAAACAGAGGCTTGTTTCATCAATCTTATTTGACTGATCTTTGTCTATTCGAATAAACCTCGAGCTATTCGAATAACCAGAGACTTGGCTTATCAGTCTTGATTGTTTACTTCTCTGTCTATTCGAATAACTCCCAGGATTATTCGAATAAACCTGTTAAAATGCCAAAACGCTTGCCTTCCCAGATCCTCTATTCAAATAAAACCCAAATCTTCTTCTTTTATTCGAATAAACACGGCTCGTTTCTTTTAAACAAAAGGTTCTGCTATGTTTCGTTAATATATGCTGAATTCCTTTTAAAAATACAAATACTTAATCAAAAGTAATTCACTATTCTTTTTTATGAACATATGTAATTGCTTAATTGATCATGAAATATCGTTTGCCCTTGTAAACTCATGTATTGTTTTGAATGCTTATTTGCTTATGAGTTTGGCATAATGACTAACCTCTATGGATCCAAAATTGATGGATACCAACGAAAGTACTTTGAATTGTATTGTAAGATGATAACTACCTCAAGCTTGCATTTAAATGGAATAAGTTCAACCTGAGGATAGTAAAGTTTAAAAGGACTCAACTTTTTAAAGGGGTGCAAAGAATTTCTATTCCCTCATGAAAGCTTGAAGCTTGGAAGTTGGTGGAAGTGAGAGTCATCTACAAAAATTCAAAGAGTACATTTTTGGTGATATCAATCTATTATCCTTACTTATGTTTTAAATTTGATATCATATGATATTTGGAGAAGTAGAGAGTTATTTTTACATGCCTTACATGATCACTATTTGCCCCAAAATACTTATATATATGTTTTGATGATGATCATGTCTTTCTTGACAAACTTGAATCTTGCTTTGAAAATGCTTAAACTATGCTTTTGGACTCAAGTGCATATGTTCTTCCTTTATTCTTGTAAGAGCTAACATTGCATGATTGATAATGTGATACATGCTTTAAATTATTTATCAATCAAAATTATGCTTATAAATGGGCTTACATGATATTTGATGCTAACCTATGTTTTAGAGGACTTTTAAAGTTAGATTTGCAAGTCTCTCTATGTGTTTCAAATATAGCCATCAGATTTTTACATACAAGCATATGTGGATAAACGAGAAAAGTTGAATGAAATTCAAATGAAGAGGAAGATAAAGAAGTATTTCTTCAAGTGCAATGGAATGAAATACTCAATGGAAGAAGCTCAAACTCAAAGGACAAATAAACGAAGAACATTCTAAAGAAGCATCACTCTTTATCTATCTCAATAAGTATCTCTATCCCTAAGCTATTGTGGTATTTTATATGATATGGATTGTATGATACTTGATGATAAATTAATCTTAAATGACTAGATACTTTTCAATGAATATATGTTTTTCCTTCTAAAATGTTTTTGAAAATATAATGTGCTCTTGTAAAATTCTTTTTGAAAGGGGGAGAAGTTTTAAAATGACCTTTTTTTGTTTGAGGATTTGCCTTGCTTTTCTTTAAGGTGATGTGCTTACATGGTCTTTGCATACATATTTACTTTACCTATTATTTTGATAATATGCATATTTTGAGGGGGAGCCTAGCCCTTAAATTGTTGTTTATATCTTTTGGCTTACATCCTTGTTTGATTACATAAAATATTTTACTGTTATCATATGCTGAATGTTGACATACAAAAATATGACAAGCATTGCATGAATAATCCTCTATATCTTGCAAGTATATTTATTTCATCTCTCTATTCTTGAATCATATGTAGAATCTATAAGAGGGAGAAATTTTTTTTTCTAAGCCTTTTTGTTGATGTCAAATAGGGGGAGTGAAAATTGGAAAGAAAAATATGTTCTTGTACTTATTGTTTGATATACTTACATGAATATCCATTTTTGTATATTGCTCAACATATTTTTCTTTGGTAATTTGTCATCATCAAAAAGAGGGAGATTGTGAAAATAAATTTGCCCCAAATGGTTTTATATGTTAAGTTTTGATAATGACAAATACAAAACAAATAAAATGATGCTTATGCTTGATAAATGTGCTTAATGTGATATATTGTATCATGCATGATATGTACCTTATTTAGTTATATTTTACTTAATAATCATGCAATATGATATATGTAACATTCATCATATAGTATATCCAATAATGCTTTATATGAGTTATAAATGAATTAATATTGGATTTGACCTTTGTGAAATATGTTCTGTTGCATTCTATATAGAGTATATCCATTAGTAATTGTTAAATGACTTATTTGGATATGTCTATGAAAGTTTTATATGCATGTTAAACTAACTAAAGCTATATATTTATGAATCATGCATATGAAGACATTGAATTATGCTTTTGGACTAACTATGCTTGTTTAAGTGAGCAATACTTTACAGGATAGTCCAAATACCAAGGGTGAGCTTGCAACAAGAAAGCAATAGATATCTATTATGCTCAACACAAGGAGAATGTGATTAAAGATATGTCTTTGAAGATTTGTCTTGATGATAACACACATGATGGGAAGACCAAGTCCAAGATCTTTTAAGGATAGCTTTAGGACTTAGAGTCTCTTTGTTCGAGGATCTCTTTGGATATCTCCTAATGCATGAAAATAACTTTAAAATGTTTTGGTGTTTTTGATAAACTTTCTGGGATGTTTTTCAAGCTTTTATAACTGTTTTATAAATTGAGTTATTTGAATAAATCATTGATTATTTGTATAAAGCTTTAAATTTGTTTGCTGCATGACTTTGTGCGTCAAAGTGTTAATCGAATAACACTCCTGTTATTCGAATAAAACCTTTCAGTCTTCTCTGTTTTCTAAACTGATATTCGAATAACAAGTTAAGTTATTCGAATAATAGCTTTTAATCTTGCTGAAAGCTTCTGTTTTCTAAAAAGGCTATTCGAATAAACCATTATCTATTCGAATAAAAGGGCCTCCAGAAAGGTTTCTCTCAAATGAGTTATTCGAATAACTCAGTCGTTATTCGAATAATCCTAGTTTTTCAGAACTCTGGTTTTAGCAGAGTTATTCGAATAACACATTAGTTATTCGAATAACCCATATCAGTTTAGTTTTATCAAAGTTTTTATAAACAGTGGTATTCGAATATTGATTTATGGTATTCGAATAAATACGTCTTTTACGAATACTGATAAGGAAACAAACGGCCATATTCTCGTAATAATTATGGTTTTAATTACACGCAACGACTATTTTCTTTCTAACTCTATAAACAGAGACCGTGGGTCTCTTCTGTTTGGTGCCCAGCTATCTGTTTAATTTGTGCTTGCTCTGAAAATTGTGATTTATATTTTACGCCTATTTTCTGTGCTCTTTTTGCTGAAACTTTGAGATATCCTTTGAGAGCTCCATTAGCACTTCAATTTATATTACTTACTCTGAGTGAGAGTTTCTATCCATCTATATTTCTGTTCTTAAAGTTTTTATTCTTTATCTCGCAATTCTTTCTCTTTTATTTAAATAGCTTAAATATTTGTGTTTATTTTAAGAGCTTTTGTGAAAAAGTTTTTATACCCAATTCACCCCCCTCTTGGGTAATGGTTGCCATGACTAACAGTGTTGAGTGCTCTTAATTGTAAAGGTTGTCAAGCACCTATTGAAGCTTGAAGACATAGTGGAAAATCTCGGGTGATTCACTTGAGAACTAGACGTAGGCCACAAGTGGTTGGTGGCTGAACCAGGATAAATCCTAGTGTTTGCTATTCTCAACTCTATCTCTTTATATTTGTGCTTTTAACTATATATGCTTGAGTTAAATTTGATACCTAGCTTATTTGCATGATTTATCCCATAACCCAGGTTATATTTGAGTAATCCTTAATAATTGTGCATTTGTTATGCATGTTTCGTTGCACTTATTAATTGAGTTATTCAAAATGCATAATTTGTCAAAATTGCATTAAAATCAGTCATCACCCAATTCACCCCCCTCTTGTGTAATGGTTGCCATGACTAACAAGTGGTATCAGAGCTTCGTGCTCTAGTAAAAGCTTAACCGCTTGGAGTTAAAGATCCTTGTCTGTTTGGCAACCATTAAAAGATTTTCAAAATGAATGGTTTTGAAATTAATAAACCACCATTCTTTGATGGTGTGAATTTCATTTATTGGAAAGCTAGAATGGAAATTTATATGCAATCTATTGATATTGATTTGTAGGATATTGTGCTTGATGGATTTATTTATAAATCAAAACAAACTTGGAATGCCTTTGATAAAAAATGTTTTTCCTTGAATATTAGAGCAATGCAAATATTGAGAAGTAGTTTAAATGATGATGCTTATGCTAAAATTAAAAGTTACTCTAGTGCTAAAGATATATGAGATGCTCTTGATTCTATCTATCTTGCTAACAATGATTTCTTGCATAAAGTTATATATAGAAAGCAAGAAGAGCAAAAGGCTTTCAAGGAAGACAATATTGAAAAATGTTCTCAAGAAGATGCTCTTGAATCCTTGAAGGACAATAATGAGGAAGATAATGATTCCCTTAAAAAGGACTTTGAGGTAAATAATGCTAAACCATATTATAGTCCTTTCTATTATGAGTTACAATGTGCATATGATGAATTGTTTGATGGTTTATCAAATTTAGAAAATAAAAATTTATCTTGTTTGAAAAACATTTCCTCCATTGAAAATGAAATTGAGATTTTGAAAAATGAATATGCTTTTCTTGATGAGGAAATGCCTTTGAAATGTGAAACCTCAACTTCTTGTGAAAAATGCATTAATTTAGAAAATCAAGTTGAGAACTTATATTGTAAATTTGCCAAAGCTAATGATTCTATTTGCTTGCAATCCATGGTTGTTGATAAGAATGAAATTGATGCTATTCCACATGGAATTTCAAATAAGGCTTGTGGCAAAAATAACATAGAATGTAATAACAACCAAAGGCTCAAGTTTTTCAAAAATGATCTTCAAAGGATCAAGTCATCATTAAATTCACTTGTTTACAATTTTTGTGGTCATCTAGGACATATTTCTCATTTGTGCAATTATAGAAGAAATCATTACATGAGAAATAATATGATGTGGGTTCCTAAAAGTCTTAAAGGCTCTAATACTAACATTCAAGGACCCAAGATGAAGTGGGTACCAAAATGTCCACCTAGTGCTTCAATTATGCAGAAAATTTTTCAAAAGGATGGACTAATTGGTCAAAGGAAAGAGGAATCATCAAGAAGAATGCTTCCAAAGCCCAATGGTAGAAGTTTTGATCAAAGAAGGAAGATGACTCCAACCAAAGCTTCTCAAGTACAAAATGTGGAACTTGCAAAGTTCAAAACACCGAAAGAGAAGCAATGGGTAAAGAAAAGAGTTTCCTTGATCAATAAGGCCAAGGTATCAAAAGTTTTTACCTCTCATGAACATTTACTTGTAAAGTCAATAAATTTGAGGTATATTCCTTGTAAGCCTTAAGTGAATAATAGAATCATATGCTCTTGGTAAAATCTGAATATTTTGTTTTGCACATGATTATGTTTATTCTTATTGTACCATAGCTCATTAATTTGTTATATATCTTGGTACATAAGGTTCTACAATGCCTAAGTATGCTTGCTATGTTTTGAATTGTCTATATATCATGAAAGCTAGCATACTATTAGCTATGTGCTTAATGGTAATTGATTATTTAATTTGTTTTGCTCAATTTACATACTATGAAAAATTGATCCTTTACTAATTGATGCGTAAAACTGATTTTCATCAAATAATTTATTCAAATAAAGCCTCACAGTAATGGCTCGTTAATATTCTAAAATGCAAGCATTATTCGAATAAGGATCCCCTTATTCGAATATCACTTCATAGAAAGTGGTGCAACAATATGATATCAATTGGTTATTCGAATAACCAACTAGTTATTCGAATAAGACATGAAAGAGGCTAAAAAGCTTTTCTTGTTATTCGAATAACAAGTTATGTTATTCGAATAAAGCCTTCCAGAGGCTTTTAGGAAAATTGATTTATTCGAATAACACATTATGTTATTCGAATAAAGGGTGACAGAAACCCACGACCTTTGAGCTACTATGCTGTTATTCGAATAACAACAATGTTATTCGAATAAAGCCTAATAGAAAGACTTTTCTGAATACTGTGTTATTCGAATAACAGCACTGTTATTCGAATAAAAGCACTGTTATTCGAATAAAGCTTGACAGACAACCAAGTCTAGTTATTTTTTATAAGTTTATTCGAATAAATGATATCCTATTCGAATAAACATAGATTAAATGAAAGTTTTTACTGCTTTTCCCCTTCATCTCTCAAGAATTTATTGAACATGTTAAATTCTTTTTTGGACTGAAAATGCAAATGCTTAACAAATGTAATTGGCTATTCTTTTGATGAATATATGTACTTAGCTAAATTGATCAATGAAATGAAATATCTTTTACCCTTATGAACTCATTTGTTGTTTATTATTTTAAATGTTTATTTGCTTATGAGTTTGGCATAATAACTAACCTCTATGGATCCAAAATTGATGGATACCAAGAAAAGTACTATGAATTGCGTTGTAGGGTGACTATTGGCTTAAGTATGCATTGAAGTGAAGTGAAACTATGCCACTTAAGATTCAAAAAATTTGAAATGGTTAAAGTTCTCCAAGAATGATGAAAACATAAAAAGAATGGCATAGAGAATTACAACATTCTCAAGGAGCCTTGAGGCATGGAAGTTAGAGTCACCTATAAAAACACAAAAAGTACACTTTTGGTGATATCAATCTCTTATCTTTATCTATGCTTTAAATTGAATATTATGTGATATTTGGATAAGTAGAAATTTGTTTTTATGCCTTAACATGTTTTAAGTTGTGCTTTTCTAACATTATGTCTTGAAAGTATCTCTACATATGCTACCATGTTAGATATGCATACATTTTTGCTTGGAATGACATGTTATGGTAAAATCTTAAGCTTGTGACCAATTCTCTTTGTTCAAATATGTAAATTCACAAGCTCATAAGTAATTCTAATCCTTTCTCTTTGATGCCTTATTGTCTTATATACTCACTTGGAGATTGGAAAGTAAAATGTTATATGTCTTCTTGTTTGATATGTTAAATTTTGAAAACAAGAAGTAAATGATTTCAAAAATTATAGTTCCATGGCTTTTCAATTCTTTCATTACAATAAGGGACTTTTTGTTCTTGATTGGCATGTGTGCATATTAGAATTCCTTACTTGATATTACATGCCTTACATGATCATTGTTTGCCCCAAAATGCTTATATAAGTTTTGATGTTAATCATGTATTTCTTGATAAACTTGAATCTTGCTTTGAAAATGCTTAAACTATGTTTTTGGATTCAAGTGCATATGTCCTTCTTTTGTTCTCTTTAGAACTAACTTTGCATGGTTGATAATGTGGAACATGATTTTTCATTATATCAACCTAAATTATGCTTGTAAATAAGCTTAAATGATATTTGATGCTAACATATGATTTAGAGAACTTTTAGAGTGAGTTCTGCAAGTGTCTCTATGTGCTTCAAATATAGCCATCAAATATTGAAATGTCAAGCATATATGGACAAAGAGAAGAGTTAGATGAAAAGGGACATGAGGAGACTTTCTTCAAGAGCAATGAAATAGAATACTCAATGGAAGAAAGCCCAAACTCAAAGGTCCAATAAATGAAGAACATTCTAAAGGAGCATCATTTTCTATCTAACCCAATAAGTATCTCTATCCCTAAACTATTGTGGTATTCTATGTGCTATAGATTATATGATACTTGTTGATAAATTGATCTTAAATGATTAGATATTTTCCTTACATGAGAAGTAGGTTTAACTTTGCTAAAGTACTTAATTAGATATGAACTTGCTAATTTTGTCATTGTATATAAGGTGGATGATATTAGTTCTATACATGTTCTAATCCCTATAGCATATTTCATCAAGGTCAATGTTTGATATATATGATTCTCTTTATCTATGGTTCTTAGTGGTATAAACTTATGAGAATCATGCTCTTGTTTTGAAAAGAATTTCTAGTTTGATTAATTTTTTTTTAAAAAAAGAAGCTTTTCAAGTTCCATATCATTGAGAATCTTTTGAACTTATCTTAAGATTTAAAAAGTATTACCATCTCCTAATTGTCTTGAAATTTTGAAAATCATTCGATTTGTACTATAAATGTAGTACTCTCTTCATTGCTTTGAAATGTTTATTAAATTTTGAGAGAGTACTTAAGAAAGTTTCTAAATAAATCTTTTGAAATGTTCTATAGAGATCAATCTTCATACTTCAAAAGATAAGCCTTGTTCTTCAAAAATGTTTTATCTTTTCAAGGCTCTTGTTTAATGTAAAAAAGAGGAGATGTACTTTCAAATACTCTTTTGACTTAGATTTGATCACTCTCAAGGAATATGTGGTTTCAATGTAAAACTCTTCTACCCTTCTAAAATACTTTTGTAAATGTAATGTGTTATTATAAAATTATTTTTGAAAGGGGGAGAAGTTTTAAAATAGTTTTTGATTAATAGATTAAGAATATATATATATTTGCCTTGTTTTACTTTATAGTAATGTGCTTACATGGTCTTGGCATGTATATTTTCCTTTATCTATCTTGTACTTCAATAAAGGGGAGCTTATCTTACATATCCTTCTCCCATGTCCTTGTTGACTATAAATATATGCATGACTATGTTGAAATATTATGTTTTATATCTTGATAATGTGTATATCTTGAGGGGGAACTTAGCTCTTAAATTGTTGCTTATATCTCTTGGCTTACATCTTTGTTTGACATGAAGTATTTTATTATTAATACTATCAACATGTCAACAAAGATCCTCACTCATTCTCTTTCTCTCTATCAAATGAAAGAAGGTAAACATTCTTAAACCTCATATCTTTTGATTCTTTCATTGAGAAGATTCTACCCTTCTTGACAACATGAGTTTTATCTATAAGGGGAGAGAAAATTATTATCTTTCGTTCCTAAGCCTTTTTGTTGATGTCAAATAGGGGGAGAGAAAATTGGAAAGAAAAATATGTTCTTGTACTTAATTGTTTGATATACTTATATGAATATCTATTATTCTATTTTGTCCAACATATTTTTTCTTCGGTGATTTGTCATCATCAAAAAGGGGGAGATTGTGGAAATAAGTTTGCCCCAAATGGTTTAATATGTTAAGTTTTGATGATAACAAATACAAGACAAAAAGAATGATGCTTATGATTTATAGTTATACTTAATAAATGTCAAATGTATCACAAAAGAATGTTGATCATGTTACATAGATGTGCTTAATGAGATATATTGTATCATGCATGATTATGTATTTTATCTAGTTATATTTTACTTAATAATCATGCAATGAGATATATGTAACATTCATCATATAATATATCCAATAATTTTTTATATGAGTTATAAATGAATTAATATTGGATATGTCTATGAAAGTCCTATATGCATGTTAGACTAACTAGAGTTATATATTTATGAATCATGCATATGAAGATATTGAGTTATGAATTTGGACTAACTATGTTTGGTTAAGTGAGCAATACTTTGTAGGATAGTTCAAGTACCAAGAGTGAGTATTGCAACAAGAAAGTAAAAGATCACAACTATGCTCAACTCAAGGAGAATGAAAATGAAAAGATGTTCTAAGCATTTGCAAGTCTTTAAGAGAAGATTTTCTTTGAAAGATTGGATTACATCAAGAATTGATCATGGCAAAAGATCAAGTCCCAAGGTTCTTTAAGAATAACTTATAGGACTTAGATCTTGTGTAAAGATAAATGGGGATCACACTAAGCTTAAACAAGTTTTAAACATCTTTAAAAGTGTTTCTAAAATGTTTAAATGCCCAACAAACTATTTTTGGAAAGCTAGTCATGGTGGTAGTTCATTTCTATGAAAAATAGCAAAGTTTGTGTTTTGTAAAACTAACCTTTGGTTACTCTTTTGATCAAATCTTTTAAAATACTTCGAGTTTTGCTCTGAAACTTATTTCATATGAAAATAGACTTAAAGATCTTTCCAATGAGTGGTCATTCGCTTAAAACAGATAAGAAACGAAGAAGTTATGACCATTTAAAGTTAGTTTTCAAAACCAGAGTGGTTTATTCGAATAAGAGATGTGTTATTCGAATAACACACCCGTGAAAACTTCCCAGGACGTGTTTTTAAAGGCTTATTCGAATAACAAATGTGTTATTCGAATAACACAACTTAGAAAATGCTCCAGAACGTGTTTTTGAAGATTTATTCGAATAATCAAAGTGTTATTCGAATAACCAAAGCCTTATTTGAATAACAAGCTCCAGAAAACACTTCCTGGTGTGCTATAAGTGGATTTATTTGAATAACACATGTGTTATTCAAATAACACATATTTATTCGAATAACAGTGTTCTTATTCGAATAAAACATGATCAGAAATGTTCCCAACGGTCATAAAACAGCTAGTTTTCATAAAGAGTTCATTTCCGATCTTTACCCAACGGCTCTAAATATTATTGGGCTATAAATATAAGTGTTTGGGCATCAAAGAAAAGTTGGAGAACAATATGAAAATCACTCTTGAGCATTAAATTCATTTTTTACTCTCTATTTCTCTAAAACTCTATTTTGAGCTATAAGTATGTGAATCATTGATACCCATAGTGCTTCAATTTGTATTATCTATTCTTTGAGAGAGTTTCTATCATTTACATATTTGTATAACCTATAAAGAGAGCGTGAGGTATCCCTCTAGAGAAAAGGGTGAGGTATCCCTTGAGGGTGAGGCATCCCTCAAAAGTTGTAAAGGGTGAGGTATCCCTATTTGAGGCTCAAGCACAAGGGTGAGGCATCCCAAGGTGTGTTGAGTGCTCTTAATTGTAAAGGTTGTCAAGCACCTATTGAAGCTTGAAGACATAGTGAAAAATCTCGGGTGATTCACTTGAGGACTGGATGTAGGCCACAAGTGGTTGGTGGCTGAACCAGGATAAATCCTAGTGTTTGCTATTCTCAACTCTATCTCTTTATATTTGTGTTTTTAACTATATATGCTTGAGTTAAATTTGATACCTAGCTTATTTGCATGATTTATCCCATAACTCAGGTTATATTTGAGTAATCCTTAATAATTGTGCATTTGCTATGCATGTTCCGCTGCACTTATTAATTGAGTTATTCAAAATGCATAATTTATCAAAATTGCATTAAAATCAGTCATCACCTAATTCACCCCCCTCTTGGGTAATGGTTGCCATGGCTAACACTTTGTGATGGGTAAGCCTCATTAGATGCCATAATTTCGTCATCATCTTCACCCATGTCGTATAAGTCTCTTGGCTTCAAATGAACCGGTATACTCCAACTTTTTTCCTTCTCATCCTCCACATAATAAACCATTTGAGCTTCAGAAGCTTTAATGTATGGCTCATCATCTTCATGTTGACCGGTATGTATTAGTCGTTCAAAGTTAATAGAGAAAAAACCCAACTTATCTCTTTTCATGCCTCTAGGATTAGTGGTATTTGCCCATTCACATTTAAACATAGGTACCATGAAGCCATTGTAACAAAGCTCAACAATGCTTATCAATTTTCCATAATAAGGAACCCCTCCAATTCTCATTTGGGCATCACTATTGGTTGAGTAACTTCTTGTTTCGAATGTGCCAAAAACTCCACTATTTTGAGTTTTTAGTCCTTTGTCTCGTGCCAGGGTTCGAAATTTGTATCCATTAACATTATATGCAGTGAACCTTCTGGCTTGGTCAATAGGACCTTGAGCAAGAGTTAGAAGAGCATCTTTATCTGATCCACTAAGATTGTTGAGATCTTTGCTAATCTAAAAATAAGATTTTCTAGTGTTAGTCACATGCATATTACCAAAATAGATGCAATATACATGCACAAAATAATTTTTTACTCACACGATTAGAAAACCAACCAACAAACTCTCTATGAACCTTCTTATCTATCTCAGTAGCACTTCTTGTACGACTCCTTAGTTGCCTCCGTACAACACCTCTAAATTCCCGAAATCGATGTACCATATTACATGTACAAAAAAGGGAAAGTTAACAAGTAATGTAAGCACAAGAATTACTCACTGAAGATAGCAATCAACGGCAAGGCAGTTGGTTAACACGTGTCTATGAGCTTGTAACTTTTCAGTGGATGTTAGAGTAAAATATGAAGAGCCACCAATCGACTTTCCTACTTGAGGAAACAATTCAGCTACTCGTGATTGAGGTTGTATATCATTAGGTTCATCATCAACACGGCTAGGTCGATTCCATCTTGTCTCAATATTATCTAAATACCTTGAACAAAATGTAAGAATCTCTTGCACGAGGTAACCTTCTGCTATAGAGCCCTCCGGTCGTGCTTTATTACGTACATAGGATTTTAGTTGTCCTAAGTACCTATTAAATCACAACAAAGGTAATTAATAACAATCCTATGCATTATTAAAATTTGGGGAAAAAAAGAAATATCATCACACATCTGTTACCTTTCTATAGGATACATCCATCGATAATGGACAGGACCTCCGAGCTTAACTTCTTCAACAAGGTGAACAACTAAGTGAACCATGATCGTGAAGAATGAAGGAGGAAATAACATTTTCATGTGGCATAAAGTGAGTACAATTTGATGTTGCAATTTGTTTAAGTCTTCAACACTCAACGCTTTACCACATAATTGTCTGAAGAATGAGCACAACTCAATTAATACTGCCGACACCTCATCGGGCAACCCTGTCCGCATGGCTAATGGTAGCAATTGTTCCATCAATATATGACAATCATGACTTTTCAACATTTCATTCAACTTAATATTATTCACATCAATGCACCTAGAAATGTTGCTCGAATAACCATCTGGCAGTAATGTTCCTTAAAGTTATTAGGAATGCCTTCTTGCCACGATTAGCCATTGTAAAGATAGCTAAAGGATACCTTCCATTTTCATCTAGCCAAAGGTCATGTCTAAAACCCATAGCTTTAAGGTCTCTTTGAGCATTGACATGATCTTTTGTCTTTGCACTATCATTTAACAAAGTATAGATGACATTATCACACACATTCTTCTCAATATGCATCACATCAAGATTGTGACGCAAAGAGTTATGCTTCCAATACGGAAGCTCAAAGAATATGCTTTTCTTTTTCCATTGTTGAGTGCTACCTTGTGCAACACGTCCACCACGTGTTCTTTTTCCCTTTCCTTCCATCTCTGGTTTTCGACCAAACGAGACATTAATGTTCTTAACTTGTTCAAGAATTTCAAGACCAGATAATGTTTTTGGAGGACTGCGCATATCTTGCTCTCCATTAAACCGAACCTTATTCAATCTAAATCTATGTCTTTGATCAAGAAAATGATGATGACCCATAAAACACCATTTCTTACTATGAGAAAGACGACAAGGAATAGTGTCAAAGTTGCAGGACGGACAAGCAAGTCCGGTGTAAGTGTTCCACCCAGAAAGGGTTCCTAGCCCAGGAAAGTCACTAATTGTCCACATCAAAGCTGCATGCAATTTGAACATTTCTCGCTTGAAAGAATCATATGCATCCACACCCTCATTCCATAACTCCTTCAACTCTTTAATTAAAGGCTGTAAGTAGACATCTATATCATTTCCTGGCATTCTTTTACCAGGAATTATCATTGAAATGATAAAAGATGTCTGCTTCATACACACCCATGGAGGAGTGTTGTATGGAATGAGAATAACTGGCCAAATGCTGTAACTTGCACTCATACTACCAAAGGGATTAAAACCATCAGTAGCTAATGCAAGACACACATTTCGTGGATCTGATGCAAACAAAGTGTTTGTTAAATCAAACCTCTTCCAAGCTTCAGAATCTCTAGGATGCCTCATCATTCCATCTTTATTAATATCCATATCATGCCATATCATATCCTCAGCAGTCTTTGACGATAAAAATAATCTCCGTAGTCGAGGTTTTAGTGGAAAGTAACAAAGAACTTTTGCAGGCACCTTCTTCCTTCTATTACCATCATTGGAGGCCTCAGTCTCACCACTTTTTGTCCTAGATTTCCATTTGGACGTGTTACAGACTCTGCATGTTTCCATTTCTTCATCTTCCTTATTACCCCAATACAACATACAATTATTCGGGCATACAGGTATCTTTTCATAGTTCAAACCGAGCTTGATGATAGTTTTCTTTGCCTCATAGAATGAACTTGGAATCTTTGCGTGTCCAAATGCATCTTGTAATAGTTCTAATGTCATTGTCATGGCCTTGTCACTTATCCCACATAGGCATTTGATATGATACAGCTTCACCATAAAAGATAGTTTTGAATATTTTGTACACCCTTCATACAACGGTTGTTCGCCATCTCTTGCTAATTCATAAAACTCTTCAGCTTCATGCCCTACTTTAGTTACATTCGGTGTCACTCCATTATCCCTGCCACTCTCTTCATTTGATGCAATGGGTACTTTACTTGCATGGTGCCTATCAACTCCAAAAGCATCATTGATTATGTTCTGAATAGGATCTTCATCAACCATGGTGTCTTCAACTACACTCGAAACATTATTACTTGAGACATTACTAGTTTCTCCAATGTCAGACTCCCCATGATAGAACCACAAAGTGTATCCTTCTGGGAATTGTTTACAAATTAAGTGGTCATACACCACACCCTAAGTCTGCCATTTTCTAAAACCACACCATGAACAAAGGTATATTATTTTGTCATTAACTGAACGACGTTCAAAAGCAAAAGCAATAAATCCCCTAACTCCTTGCTCATACTCAACTGAGTTTCGAGGCTTTGTAATCCATGACTTATCCATTGCTTTAAGATTTTCCTTCTAAATTTAAACAAAACACAACATTTAAGGAAAAACTTTCAAGTAAACTAAAATAGACTTAGGAAAGAAAATTAATTATTTCTGAACATAGTAGCATGCTCGTGAAACATATACTCAACCAGAGATCAAGCATAACATGTCCAAACCAAAGTAGCAAGCTTTGGATCCAAAACCAAAGCACCTACATGGATAAAACAACTCATCAAATTAAGTGGATAAAACAGGATAAGCCTCAAGCACCTACATGTAAACCTCAAGTCACAAAACACATTTTCATTGACAAAACACAAAAGACATTTTGTGTTTACTTGGTTAATAAGAAAAGATCAACTATTTGCTTATGTATAATAGGGTAACTAATCATAGTAGACTTTTGTTCATAGTCACCATCATTATCACAGTCATCTTAACTCTTGTACATTATCAAACACATTACTTTCATAAAATAATTGTGGTTATTCTAGCTAGGGACAATTTAAAGAACTAAATATATATATATATATATATATATATATATATATATATATATATATGTGTGTGTGTGTGTGTGTGTGTGTGTGTGTATAAAGGAAATATTTCTTTGACTAGCAAATTGTATATAGAAGCAACACAGAAAGTGACGTGTAAAACATTAAAAAAAAAACAAAAAGTGATTGGTGTAATAAATAGAAACTCCAGAGACACCAGAACATAGAACAATTCATTATAGTCAACGAAAAACATCCAAGCAGCAAAAGTTTGAGAATTTAAGTTGGGGATGAATATGGATACAACGTGGAAATATACCAGAGCAATGAGGTCCAATCAAGTTAAATGGCCTCATAATTGAGAACTACTAAAATATATGAAATGACAAGATAAGGAAATACGTATATATACAATTCCACATGTAGCTGAAAAGGATAGAAAGTATTGTTAATTTTTTTCCCATCAATTTCAATTTTCAAATGAAGATAATTGTGTGGACGTACATAATTTTTTTTCCATTCAAGTATAACTATTTTAGAATAAGCTAGATAAAATGTTATGGAATTATCAGCAAAGGAAAAATGTAGAAAAAATAATTTTCGTGTGTAAATTTAGTTTATAAAATAAAATGAGGATTGTAACAAAATAAAATGAGGATTAAATTTTCAGCATAAATACCATCTACATGACGTGTTATTGATTTTTTTTTAAAGGCTGAAACATCCCTTACACAACAAATACTAGAAAACAAAGCCAAACATCTCATGGACATGATCCAAATTGCTCCAAAACCCAAAAATATTTGAGTAGTCACAGTCCCTTCAAACTGATTTAACGCAAGTGAACAAGTCAGCAAGAATTATACATTGCAATTTGCACATGTGCTCACTCACATCACAAAGAACAATACTTTCTTCAATCAGTAACAACAATAATTTCTTCCTCGTGGCCTATCCCTCACACCCTTGCTACGGTTTGTGTCTCCAAGCTACAAGTAATCATCATTCAAAGAAAAATAATGAAGTAAAAATTATTCCTTGATTCTTTTTTCTCGAGAAACAAACACCACCCAAAAACCACACCACCCTTCTCTTCAAGCATTCCCATTTTTTAGCACTGCCCTCTCCGCTCCACCACTATCATTGCTGTATTATTCCAAACACCACCCAAAATAAAATAAAATAATTTATAATTTGATAGTGCCTTTCAGAGTTCACAATCTCTGGTCCATGAATTAGAATTCCAATTTATTCAACTGGGTAGTTCTCAACTGCTTCACAAATTTATTTATTTATTTCTACCTATTTGTCAGAGAATTACAACTGGAGCCTTGGAACTATACATTAATTGTAAATGGGAACACGCAACATATAATTGACTCAAAAATTACCATTAGAGAAAGGCAATTGAGAAACATGCCATCCTAGGCAGCTCTCTGATTTATTTATTTAATTTTTTAAATAGTTGTAATCATAAAAGCTCAACTGAAAATGATTGTTCTGGTTTGACTTTGATGGCTCAAACCCCTAATTCTGATTCCTTAAGACTTTGGCTAACTAATAAGTGATGTATAATTAAGCTCACATGGGAGTTGATTTCACTTGAGCTGCAGCAACCACCATGAAATCTCTTAATGCAGGCAACCCAAGCAGAAACAACATAATGCACAATAAATAAACAATAATAGAAGAAACTCGTATATGGTCTGAAACGAAGGAAAAACATCATGGAACAATATTCAACAAAATTGACACAAAAAATAGGAAGGGCAATGTTCCACAAACGAGGCTTGAAAAAACCATCTCTCTGTGTTTCAAAACCATCAATACAACAAAAAATCCATGGGCAAGCACTCATACCAAAAGATGGCATGCGGAGAGATTGAGAGCTAACCTTGCAATGGGGGAGAGAGATTGTGAGATGGAGCCTTGCCTTGACAATTTCAAGTCACAACCCAGAACCTTAACCAAGCAACATAAGGAGGGAGAGAGAGGAAAAGGATAAATCACACAACTCAAAGATAGCATAAGAATCAGAATATATGTGAATTTAGGACGTTTGGTCATATCCTATCCTATATAATTATTGTTAACTCCACCTCCTTATTTATTCAATATGTGTGCTCTGAAGGAAACATGAAACTTCTTCAGTTGGCCATAACAAACAATGACTTTATATAGTAGTACTTTATCATACAAAATTCTTCTACTCTTGTGTATCAAAGTGAATGTACACTATACTAAAAAAAAGAGTGAAGAAATAATTAACTCAAGAATTTCTCCAAAAGAAACCAGCAAGTCAGAGGACAAGGTTCTGCAATAATGTCAAGAATATTCTTAATGAAGTTATACAATGTGTAGAATAGAAAAATCCATCACTTTACAGCCTGTAAGCTCTTAACCTCCAAGTAATAACATGCTAAAAGAAGAATAATACTACTGACTACTGACTTAATAAACTATATTTTCTTTTTCTTTTTCCCTATAAAGAATCAGAATCTAAAGCAGATTTTGGTAATTTGAACACACCAAGTGCCTCATTAGTAGCATTGATTTGTTTGCCCCTAATTAACGTCCCAAGCATATGGGAACCCTGCATTGGCTTCTGCATATATACAGGGTCATCACGTTCTTAGCAATCATTGTTATTCTTTCTCATTGTGATATTTGAAATTTTAAGCCATTCATTTATATATTTAAATATTTAAATCTATCACTCAAATAATAAGCACTAACTTTATTATTGCAGTTTCTGGCTCTTGGCACAAACCCTTGAGTCGGACTCGTCGTGATACCAGCCCACCTATTTTTGAGCTTCGATAACGATCTGGGAAAGACCTAGAGTGAACAAGACCCAAAGAAGAAAATAGTAATTGAAAAATAATAAATTGGAAGAGAGAAAGGTTCAAACCATCAGACAATTTTCTTGTTGTTGCGGATATCATGGACAATAAGGGTTTTGAATAGTGATTTTGATAGTTATAATTTTAATGATAGTTTATAATTTTAATTATAAACACTGAAATGATAGTTACTCAAAGTGATTTTGAGTAGTGGCATGTGTGAAATCACTTTTTCTAGAGAAAGAGGAAGACAATACCTTTGGGTAGGCTTAGGATGGACTGTGGAGTTCTTCTCAGCTTTGTGGTGGAACTTCTAGTGGTGCTTAAAGGAGGCTTGGGGTGGACTATGGAGGGGAAAGAATGGAGAAGAAAGGGAAGAGGAGAAATATAATGTGAGAGCAATAAAAGAGCGTCAAGAGTAGGGAGGAATGGGTCATGGTTTAGGTCATTTGGAGGTGTGATTTCTATTGAATGCCTAGTTGAATGGAGGTATAACCATTTGGGGGTTTGGGAATCAGAAATTTAGGGGTTATTGGAGGGAACGAAGGAAAGGTTAGCGCCTAAAAAATGTTCATTATACCGCGACGATTCGAAGGAAAACTGCCCCAATTAATTTTAACTACGACAGTTATAAGAACCGCTGATGCAACTGTCGTTAAATTATTAACGGCAGCAGTTAGCAGTAACCACCGCAGTTTACCCGTTGCTGATTGCTACATTTTGTGTAGTGCATTAAAGATCAACTATTGAAGTCTTTTCCCTCATCTACATCTTCTCTATCTTCTATTTTTGTTTTGGAATCATAGTTATTTCTTTAACCTTTGTTCTTGTTTGTGCTACAATTACTATGAGCGGCTAAACCCTTTTTTCTAGGATTATGATGAAACTCTCTATTTTTCTATTATGAATTGTTAATTTGATTCTTTGTTAATAAAATTATTGTTCTTAATTCATTCTTGGTATGCTTAATGCTTGTAATATGTTGCGCACCATATTTACATGATTTTAGGCTTTAGGTGAAGGATCAAAATATGAAATCTAATTACTTGATAATTCAAGAATTGAACTTACGAATTGAGACCTAGACATAAGCTTAAATCCTTCGAGGGGTAAATGATTGTCATGAATTTTAATGGGCTGGAACTTAGGCTAATTACCATGAGAATGGGGTTAGTGAAGTTTTAGCATGTTTTTAGTGTCAAGAAATTGGGTTTTAAATAATTTAGGACAAATCACCTTCAAGAACATAATTGAACATTAACAAAGATAGGATTAGAATTTATTGTAGGGGGTAGTGTAGTAAATTTTAAATCCTAGAGCTTTAAATCCTTGTTAAATCTCATCTTTTCTAGTTTTAATTATTTATTTTATTGCTTTGCTTTTTGTCTTAATTTAATTGGACTTTCACTATTGATTTTTATTCACTTAAATAATCAAAGTAGCTGTAAGAGTTAGTAATTAACCGATCCTCATGGGAATGATCTTTATTTTACTACTTGTACGATCCGTGCGCTTGCAAAAAATCAACCACACTGTCTCTAAACTTTATCATTCCATCATCAGTCATATCAAAATCCTCTAAGGTTCCTAAAAAGATCTGCTCACTAATATCCATTAGAGCTTCATCCTCCTTTTGAGCTTCTAAAATCTGAGCCCTTAGGTCATTTACTATGTCCACTCTACTCACAAAGAAACTTTGTGGCATCACAGTCACCGCTAAACTCAAATATCTGAAACTCTTAGGAAGTTCACTCTCTTGGATCATCATTTGGGACAAATGTAGGGATTTCCTACTTAGTGCATCAGCCACTACATTAGCCTTACCCGGATGATACTTTAACTTAAAGTTATAATCCTTTAAGAACTTCATCCATCTTCTTTGCCTCATGTTCAGCTCCTTCTGATCAAACAAGTATTTTAAACTCTTATGATCACTGAGCACCTCAAACTGGACTCTGTAAAGATAATGCCTCCAAATATTTAAGGCAAATGCTACAGCTGCTAACTCCAAATCAAGCGTAGGGTAGTTTTCTTTATGTGGCCTTAACTGCCTTGATGCATAGGCTACTACTCTCCTATTCTGCATCAGAACACACTCTAGTTTCATCTTTGAAACGTCACAAAAGACCTCAAAGTCCTCATGGGGATCTAGAATTATCAACAGTGGCGTAGTAGTCAACCTCTTCTTTAATTCTTGGAAACTATTCTCACAGTCCTGAGTCTACTCAAAAGTACTACCATTTCTATTCAACCTAGTCAAAGGCAGCACTAACTGAGAAAAACCCTTGATGAACCTTCTATAGTACCCAGCTAGGCCTAATGAATTTCTTATCCAGCAACTCCTCCAACTGTTTCTTGAGTTCAGCCAACTCTAAGGGTGTCATCCTATAGGGTGCTATAGATATAAGTCTTGTACCCGGCACTAGATTTATAGTAAACTCTATTTCTATCTCAGGTGGCATCTCAACTATGTCACTCGGAAACACCTCAAGGTATTCCCTCACCACAGGTAAACTGTCTAGGCTCTACTCAACCTCTACATCTAATGAGGAAAGAAGAACATATCCTAGACTTTCTTCTACCAAACAGTGATTGACCTGATTAGCATTGAGATAGGCAGACTCTGAAGAAACAACTCTGGTAGGAACATCGGACAAAAAAACTAGGGTTTTATCTGAACAGTTCAAAACCACGTGATTGGATGACAATCAATCCATACCAAGAATGACATCTATGTCCACAAGGGGTAAACAAATAAGGTTCACAAGGAAGACTCTATTCTCAATTCTTATACAACAGTCAAGACACACTTTTGAGGTTATGACTGGTTTATCAGTAAGTGTGAAAACAAATAAGTCATATGGTAACTCTGACATAGGCAAATCTAACATCCTTATATAATTATAAGAAACAAAGGAGTGGGATGCTCATGAATCATACATGACATTTAAAAGATTATTACGAATTATGCCTTTACCTTGGATTAGGTCAGAAGACTGGGTCACCTCAGTTCTGCCTAAAGTGTAAAGTCACCCCTTGCCTAGAGGCTTTGGGGTAAGCGCATCTTCCTTATTCTGAGGACAAGCTCTGGCGAAATGCTCTGGCTGCCCACATGTATAACATATAGACTGGCCTGCAAAGCACTTACCTTCATGTGCTTTCACACATTCAGTGCATTGTGGTGCCTTAGACTACTTCTTACATTTCCCTTTAGGGTTGCTTGCCTTAGAAGCACCCTGTTTGTTCCTGTTGTCCTCCCTTTTTCTTTTTGGGACGTCTTGCGCCCTCTTCTCTGAGAAAGAGCTGTTAACTTCCGACTCCACAATCCTACATTTGTTAACCAATGCAGAAAAGTCTCTAATCTCCATTGGTCTCACCATACCTCAGATTTCTTGCTTTAAACCATATTCAAACATTAAACATCTCCATTTCTCGTCAGGGCAATAACGGAAATGAAAAGAGAACTTTGCAAATTCATCATACTTGGCTATATACTGGCCTATGGACATGTTTCCTTGTTTTAACTCCATAAACTCTACTTCCTTGTCATCATGTAGAGTCTGAGGGAAAAACTTCTCCAGGAAAACTATCTTGAAGACTTCCCATGACATTGGGGTTTCAACTGCTTCAAGTACCTTTTTGGTACTTTTCCACCATTGTTCCGCCTCACCTTTCAGCATATATGAGGCAAAGGTCACTTTTTCTCTTTTGAGTAAACCATTGCATCAAAAATCTTCTCCATCTCACTGAGCCACTCCTCAACGTTGGCAGGATTGTACTCACCTCTGTACGATGGAGGATTCATTTTATAAAAAGATGTCAAGTCCAGAAAATTCTAATTTCTCCTGACTTGAGTTGCCTCTTGTGAGTGGTGACCAGGTGGTGCAGACTATTGAGATGGATTTGATTCCATTCTCTTAGGCATCCTAGTCATAACACTGGCCATAACCATAATGGCTTCAGCCATATCTGGACTCGGTGGGGCCGAGCTCTCTACTTCTCTAGATCGTCTGTTTGGTTCCATAATCTTTTGTACACGCAGAAATAACATATATTGAGCTGCAGTCTCAATACCATATAACCGTGTAACTAAATCTAATAACAACCAATCTGAGGCATATCATGCAATTCTATCATCACATTTAACATATGAAGCAAGAAAAGCACAATTTCTAAGAAGGAAATCCTACATGCCTAAGCATAGTTAGTCTATACCCCGACTCAACAGGATGAACTGCTCTGATTCCAAAATGTAATATCATAACACTAATATCCCAGTATATACATCATACAAGAGATACTTAGTATTACAATATCACTACATACATATTAATCATATACTTATATCCATAATGTTCGTTGGAAACACTATAGAAAGTCATATGAAATGCGAAAATACAATATTTATACCATAATGCATCAAAAATCATACTAGGGTGACCTAACCCCTAAATTTGGGATTCAAAGGCCTAAATGACAAATTCTAAGCTTCTATCTCAAAATTATGCTTTGAACAAGTCATAAATAACCAAAGAAACTCAATCATACAATCAAAACACATCAAATACCTCTAGAATTCATTTTGGCCTATTAAGCAACCTAATTGCACAAATAGAGAAATAAGTAACAAGAAATGAGTTTGATCACAGAAACCCCTACCTCTAACAGCTAAGTAGAGATTCAAGCTTGGCTGGACCTCAAGCCTTGGCTTTTCCTTTGGATTTCCTCCTTCTCTCTTCCTCCTCTTTCTTTTTTTCTTCTCCTTCTTTCCTTTCTCTTGGCAACTTTTCTGTTTCTGCTTTTTGAAACAAGTTGGCCGTGAGAGAAGCTTTAAAAAGAGAAATTAAGACTCATATGGCCCTTAGACCAAAATTGATAAAATCCTGATCCGCTAAAAACACTCAAGTTTAGCTAAATTCAAATTTTCAACTTCCAACAACTTTAAAATAAATATTAAGATTCATATAAAAAGTCATTTTAACATTATCTGATATTTTCATATCTGCTACTAGTCAAATTGGCTAATAATTAGACAACCAGTATACCTAAAAATGTTAAACTAGCTCAGTTTACCTTGAAACTTTAATTGTAACTTATTCTATATAATTGTGACCTAGAAATAAATTATCCATATTTATTTCTCTCTCCTAAGCAATTAATGCTATTATCTGAGTCATTTTAAACTACTTTTCACAGTCCGAATTGTAACTAAGTACCTAAATTAACTCAGATTATCACAAAAATATACATACATGCTAAGCAAGTCATATGCTACCTTTTGAACACATAAACAAGTCTAACATGTCATTTAAGGTATTACACATTGTATGTCCCATAATAGGCCATATTCTTCTACCCTTTACCAGGAGTCGATGACTATTCATAACTATTACCTTGACAGTTGACTCCAAAGAAGAGTTTGACTCAATACTTTATTTTTGTCCTAGTTATTCCCTATTCAAAATTAGAAGTATTGGGTTAATAAAACTCAATGACTAAACAGCTCAACCTTTTGTTCTAGTACTATCCTTTATTAAATAAGAACTTACTTTTTTTCCTACTAGAAAATAACACCTTCTATTATCAATACCACGCAAAGTAGGAAACTACAAATAATTGTTTAAATAGGAATTTGGATTAAACCTAATAATATCTAATCTACCAAGGATTACCATAATCTTTGACAATTCACTTGCTATGGTTTGTCAAGAAAATAAGCAGGGAATATACGTTTGTGTTTAATATGGACCACTTAGTCAAAGGTCTTACTATAGACCCTGCAATATGGGACGTCAAATCTATGTAAAATGGGATGGACGACTGTGATTATTGACCAGTTACCTGCTATTTGGATAACGCTAAAAGTTAAAAATTGACAGTGGTCCTTGTAAATAATGAAATTGCTTATAGTAACAAATTGCAAAGAACACTTTTAACCACTCGTTCCTTTGTTTGTACTTACCACTACCAATGGCCCTATGTGGCTGTGCTGCAAGCGAAAGAAGTGCGGATGGATCCACTTCCTACTAGACGAAGAATGAGATGCATTGTTGGGAGGTTTTTGAGGTCGAGTAGCAGCAAACGTTGTTGAGGACGAGGTGCATATCGGGTTTTCTTCCAAACGTGGGTCGACTCGCACAGGGGCGAGTTCCGCCATTGTTGGTGGTTTGAGCTTAATTTCTTTTCCCTTTTGATGCGATTTTTCATGCGGTTGCAATAGAAAATCAAATCCCAACATCATTCAAAATAATACCCAAGGGGACTTATATTCAAAAGCGCAGCTAATGTTCCTAAGGGGAAATGCTAAGGTGAAAATAAAGGTCCACTTGTTCCCCTAGTTCATGATGCTTATGAGTGTCAAGAGGGTTCAATCTTTCTCATATATTCGAGAAGATGAGGTAACTAAGTTCATAGAGTCAATTCAATCATTTGTAGGTTCACCAATCAATGTCACTAGCAGGGTTTTCTCTTTGGCGGAACACCAATTCACCTTGTCAGTGTCTGGCTGAAATGGTGAGAGTTTGCAGGTGTCTAAAACCAAACAAGCAAATCAAATTACACTTACAAAAATCAAACAAATTACAAAAATCAAACAAAAAGACTCATGTACAAATACAATTACTTCAAGGGTGTAAAAGCAATGCAAAAGTTTACTCATGATAGAACCTTTGACCGAGCAGTGCATATTAAATACACTAGGATATACATTAAAATGAAAAGTCACAATGCTATAAATATTATATAAAAAATATTAATAATACATTTTTTAAAATATTTTTTAAAATATATATTTTATTATTGGTCTATTTTATATATTATAAAATAATTTAAAAAAATATTAATAATACTTATTTTAAATTAATAATTAAATAAATATAAAAAATATTTAAAAAAATATATTACTAACATTTCTTATTATATTAGAGTCACTGATCCCTACAAAATGAAAAATTGCAGCATTTATGAAGTGAAATACTTATGCACCAAGCCAGGTACTGGGCATCGATCCTGCGCTTTATGTTCTAAATAGCTGTACCCACCTGTGAGATATTCATTTTAGATTCCCAATAGTAATTGAATTTTTCTTGCATATAAATCTGAATATGGGTGTCCTTTACGTACGTCTCCGACTACGATCAGTTGGATACAGAGTACACATAATTACAATAACAACTTTGTTATACCCTCTTAAAATATTTTTTTAATAATTTTTTTATTATTTAATAAAAAATATTAAATAAAAAATTAAATATAACTATTATTTTAAGAATATAAAAGACATTTAATATTTTTTATTTAATAATTAAAAAATATATTAAGAAGATTAATTATTTTTCTAGCAATAATTCCTTCGCGGGATCGTTAAATGTACTCCCAAATCCGATGCTTCATAATTAAATATCATTGATTTATTAACGAGCTTGATTTATTATTTGTAATTTACATAATAGATAATAAGTATAATTTTTATTATATATATAATTTTTTTATAAATTTTAATTATTAATATTTATACATACATAAATTTATACATAAAAATTAAAATCAATTTAATTTTTTATTTTAAATAATTATACATATAAAAAATTTTATAAATTTAATTAATAATATTTATATTCATAATAATAAAATTTAAAAAAAAACTAATTAAACAGTTATAAAATGTAAAGTTCGTTGGAGCAAACGTCGCGCATAATACTTCACATGAATAGTGTCATTTTAAAGAGTCTCACATACCAACATCACTCTTTCCAAGGAGAATCACAGGCTCTGACTTTGGAAATTAATCAACCAAAAAATATCAGTACTGCCTACGAAATGGTAACAAATGATGTGACACACTCATATTACCATTTTTTTTCTTTTTTTATGGCCAGTAATTATTGTACTTTTTTCTCAAGAAATAAAAATCTTGCGAAAAAATAAAAACTCAGGATACTGATGAACCGTAGACTATTTAAATCGAAATGAGCTCGTAATATTTATCATTTCTGTTTTCATCTCACAAGATACTTCTACAGCTTGATGTATTAGCATCCTATTGAGGATGGACCCAAAAATCTTTTTAGCTAGGTATGAAGATTCTCTTTTGGGTACCCAACTACGGCCTGGGACGGGATATAGGGTGGGGCACCAAAAGAAGCATACTAAACGAAGGAAAATAATAGTTTTATATTTTTATTTTTTTTTCACATTTCTTGTATCATTGAGATGGTAGAATTATATTAGATATATAAAATTATTTATATGATGTTACTAAATAATTTAAATTTTTAGAAGAGATAATTTATGATATGGTATAAAAAAAATTTATGATTAAGTAGTTTAGAATTTGATTTTTATTGTTCACATTCTTCTAATAAAAAGTTAAATTTCAACACAAGATAAATGAATATATATATTATACATGTTTCAAGTCTAAAAGACTCTTACGTAAAAAGACATGTTAGATATATAAAATCATTTATATGTCTTCACTTAACTATTTAATCTTTTGAGAGAGATGATTCATGATAAATTAGAGTGTAAGTGTGTATAAAATGAAGTAAAATTAACCGTAATGAAATAATAAAAATTATGTAAATATAAAGTAATTTGTGTTTAAATATGTGTATATAACATTATTCCCAAAAGAAATTTTTGTGATGTTAATCTTGGGAATGAAAAGGAAAGCACATGGATCCACATAGTATCAATAGTCTTATAATAATAATTTTGTTGGTGCTAAAAAGTGACCTAGACAAAAATAAAAAATAAAGAAAAAGATTAGAGCTAAGAGCTTGTATCAGCGGAGAACAGTTGAGGTTTAATTACTTGTAAGCCTTGGGTCATTTAAACGAATCGGTAACCCTATTTTAGAAGAAGATCGACAATGCATGAAAGTTTTGACACGGTTGTTAGTGTGTATAATTGTGTGCTTTGAATTTGGTAATGCTGAAAAAATATTTTATAAATTAATATATAAAGGTTTAAATCAAAACAGTTGGAGGTGATTAATTTTATCAATCACCTCCTTTTCGCTGCTCTTTGGGGTTACTTTTGATAATGTTGTTGAGCTAGAAGTCCAAAAACCTTGCAGGAAAACAAGTTACCCCATTAAACTCTCCCTTTAAGGGTACGTTTTGTAGGGGAATAAATGAGGGATAAACTTGAGGGAAGTAAATGTTCAAGAATTTGAGTTTGTTTGGTATACATGAAAATAAAAGGTGAAGATTTGAGGGGAGGAAAATTTTCCCAAAGGTAAATCTTACTCCACCTACTAATAGGGTAAAGTTTCATCTCTTTCTCTCTCTCACGTGACCCTTCTTTTACCCCTCCTTTCCAAGATTATTTCCACCTTCCATCGTCTTCCATCTCCTCTGCAACTCTCAGATCAGCAAGGCGATGGCGATTGATTCGTTGCGATTCCTCGCCGAAGCTCCGTCGGAGCTCTGTTCAATCGTTGGTAGCACGTTGACGACGAGACGTGCCGCCTTGGCCGCAGGCGGTCATCCTCCGTAGCGGAAACAACTGCTTAGAGTCCCCGGAGAATGCAACGATGGAGACACAATCGGAAGAGCCCAGTGAGGAGATCATGAGTAGCATCATACGTTGCAGCAGATCTTCGACGGACACAATCCCACCGATGGCGAGCACTGCCGCTAGGTCCACCGACAGCTGCCGTGCCACCGCATCACACCGTGAAGCCTTCACTGTAGCTCTTTTCAGTAATAATGAAATTTTAACTTAAAATTTATTAGTATTAAATAGAATGAATTAATAAATATATAAATTATATTTAAAATATTAAAATAAATAATATGAAATTTTTAACACATTTCTTAACATATAGCTAGACAAAATAAGTGAGTCTAATAAAATAGATAAAAATAATAATAAAATAAGTGAAAAAAAATAAAATCTTAATTTTAATATCATTTAAAATTTTAACTTAAAATTAATTAATATTAAATAAAATAACCTAATAAATTTATACTATAAATTTAAAAAATTAAGATAAATAATATAAAACTCTTACAAATATCGAGCAGTCTCTAATACCAAGCAGACATCAACAGTTTTTTTTATTGATTTGTACACCAAACATTCTTAATGTTTATTCCGTGAATATTTTCTTTCTTAAATTTTACTCTTATATTATATTTAGATGATAAGTAATAAAAAAAATTAAAAAAAAATAAGAAGAGCAAAAGTAATTTTATTTATTTAAAAATTTTAAAATATAAAAAAAGTAAAATACATGTAAAACTATTTTCACTTTTTTTTCTTTTCAAATACTTAATTTTTATTTTCTTTAAAGTTAAGATAAAATAAGAAAAATACATAAATAATAAAATTTCATTTCATTTTATTAATAAGATTTTTAAAAAAAAAATTATATTTTATTTTTTTTGTTTTTTTCATTTTATTTTTATCTCTTTTATTCTATTTTATTAATAAAAAATATCCACATACCCATTAAATTTTAACTTTATGCCAAGCACTCCCTACGAAGAAATTTTTACAGGTAATTCTCTAGATGGACATTTGCGTGTCGTAAAATTTCAGGAATTCTCTTTTCCAGGTTTCTTTAACCAATTAAGCCAACCTACACATAGATTATTGTAAGTTTTTCTATAACTAGACACAGCTCAGCATCACCTACAGACTATAATGGAAAGAAAAATTTATGAGAGCGACCTGGACGGCCGCCACCCTATGCTGGTCCATCTTAGAACAAATGATTTGAAGTTTCTGTCATTGACATAACTTCCAAGGTTTTGCTACTGTGTATTCCTCGTTGGGACAACGTGACCACATTTGACATATTAGATGCCAGGAACGTACCCACGTTGGTGGGTTTGGGGCACATGCCTTTATTTTAAAAAAAATTATTATTATATATGTAATATATTATTTTTAATTTTTATAAGATTTAAGAAAGTTTTATTTAAATATAAAATTAATTAGATAAATTTTATTTTTAATAAATTATTATTAATTTATCTCTTTCAAATTTTGTTCAAATTGATTTACTTGATATTAAATTATTAATTAATTCTCTATTTATATAAAGTCATATTTATGTATATAATTATTAATTAATCTTAGATGATTTATATGTAAATTTTTTAATAAACTAATACTTAAATTCATCAAAATGAAATATAATAGTCATTAATATTATATATAAAAAAATAACAAATATTAGAATTTTTAAATAAAAATTATTCACCTGATAAAATAAAAAAATTAACCTACTTACAAAATTTTTTGAATCCACCATTGTTAGAGGCGGCTAAACTGCCAATGAGAGTTCCATTTTTAAGATTAAATTGTGTCGATGCAAAGGGATTTTAATTTTTATTAATAATTATATTATATTATATTAATAAGTAATATGTAAATATTACGATAAATAATCTTTGGGACTTGTGACATTGTCATTACTTTGTGATGGACAACCTTCCTTTTTAAAAAAAAATTACACCAAAAATTAATTAGAAAAAATAAAAAAGCGGTGTGGCTGACTGCAACACACTTTCCAAGAACACGGTGAGAAGGTTATATAGTTTGATAGCCAATTTAGAGGACTTAAAAAGTTAATAAAAAAATTAGAGGACCAAATTAGGTAAAGGGAGAAAATGAACTAATCATAATCATCTCTGATTTATTATTATTATTTTTATATTATTTTTTACATTATTTTTAATATTTTTTATTATATTTTTTATTATTTTCTCTCACTTAATTAATACTCATAAAAAAAGTGTAAGAATTCTACACTCCTAAAAATGATATAAAATGATCTTTATTCAATCATAATATAAATTCCAATTTAACTTTTCGTTTTTTTTAATTTCTTTAATCAAGCTATTATAGTTTAATACCTGCATTTAATGTAACCAAATAGTATATAAATTCCTACTAAGAAGGTTAACAATATCAAAGAACGTAAAATTTTCATCGAAAAAGTAAAAAAATAACAATAAAAATAGGAAGAAATTATTTTTGATCCGTGGAAAATTTGGAAATAATGAAAGTCAAAGTAATGTGCATGTTGGGGTTGGCATTTTGAATAAAAAGCTTGTTTCTACATTTTTGTAATTGTTTATAGTCCTATTCAATAAAAACTTGTTTTCACTTTATTTTTTCAGAATTTTGAGCATCCTTGTTGATTATCCTTTTACAAGCATATTCGTCTCATTGTGAATCTTCTTTGAGGCCATACATGTTTTTCTCTTTAATGTTATGATTGGTGTGAAGAAATGAATTGATATTTCAGGCTACATTCAATTTTGAAATTAGAAGATTTTTGGGTTTGTTAATAAAAAAATATAGAATGATATTTTTATTCTAAATTTTATTTCACAAATTTGTGAAATTTTATTCTTTTAAAGAAAAGAGGGAATGAGATTTCATATTTTGTATGAAATAAGTTTCCACATTTTTACCTGATATACCCTAGTTAAATATATAAATTAACAAAGATTACATTTCAATAATTTACCTAACTCTAATCTATCTAATTATATTTAACTTAAATTTAACTTTCAAACTTTATGCACCCTCTTCTAAAGGAGAAGATAGAAGCTTCTACTACTACATAGGAGAGTAAAATAATATTTTTAAAATCGATGAAAATATTATCATGATTTCTACTATTGGGATAGATTAATCTTAAATATTATTTCAAAAAATACAAATTCATATTATATAGATATGGGAAAAAATTTTCCTATTAAGAGTAATTATATCATTTATATCAATTTCGATTCTATTCCATATTATATTACATACACTAAACTATAAAATTATTTTTCATTTCATATTGTGCAACGTCATACTAAACTATGGAGTTGAAATAAGATTCTCATTCTAATTTATTAGTTCGCATTTCTATTCATATTCTAATTTCATAAAATTTCATTCTTTGTACCAATTATAACCTAAATGTTTTTACACGAAGTTGAGGTCGAAGAATCCAAGTGTAAAGTTGGCCGTATTGACAAAGTTGCTTATATTTTTTGTACTAACAATGTTAGAACCTCTTTCTTCTGAGTCAGGAAGTAAAATTCCAAATTCTCTATTCAAGTTAGAGAAAACTTCACAATTTACATTCACTTTCATTTATGTATTACAAGACTAATATTCTACTATCTATATAATGACAACGTAACTAATTACTTAACTAACTAACTAGTTAACTAACTAATACTAACTATAATTATTACAAATGTAATAATACCTCCCCTTTGAAAACAACATTACCTCAAGGTTGATGAAAAATGAATGAAAAGAAAAATTGAACAATAGCCAACAGTGGGCTTCAATCTCTTCAGCTTGTGCTTCCTTTTGCCAATCCCAACGATGATGATATTGGCCACAAGAGGTTGGACAGATGCTGAAAGCAACATACGATCATCATATTGCAATCCAAAATAATAGAAAATATCCACGAAGTCCACCCACAAACACCCACTTGTTGGTATAAAAATAACACATTTTTTACTTAAGGGATTTCGATTATCGATGTGAGATTCCAACTTAAAATTAATTGATATTAAGTGGAGTAGCTCAACAGATATATAAAGTGTAAATCTCCACTGTAGTCCTTGAAATTGTATGTACTAGTCACATTCGTCCCTGACTTTAAAAAATTAATAACTTAATCTTTGAAATCTCAAAACGTCAGTCACGTTGGTCACTGCATCAGTTGCCGTTAGTTAAACTTGACGGAGACACACACGTGGCACGTTAAATACTAAGTTGGACACTGATGTGGCTTCCTATGTTGTCCAAAATGATGTAGTTTTGATTGTCCATGAAAAAAATAAAGTTTTCAACCCTAAGACGACGCCATTTTGGACCAAAATTCTCAAGATCAATTTTCCCCAATCCTAAACCCTCAGATCGATGGCACAAGATCGATAGAAACTTGAAGATCCAAACCGCTTCAAAACCTAAATTACTTCTAAGTCACAAGACCGATGGCAACTTGAAGATTCAATCCAAAATATAGGAGGTACACCTCTAGAATTGTTAGCATTACCAAATGCCAAACGTAGAACCTATGATGCACTCCAAGCATCACCTCTTGCATTGCTGGTATCAATCCTTATAACATACACAACTAATTCATTTTAGTCCTAGTAGCTTACATAACTAATTCATTTAGTCCCTATGATGAATAAAATGTATTCAAATTAGTCCTTGCGAACTAGATTACTTACCTTTTGCATATCTGATATGAAGTTTCATCCATGCTATTTGTAGTCCCCCAAATCCCCATGCAACAGGGTTAAGGACCATTTCTAAGTCTCTTTGTTCTCCACCCCCACAATAACATATGATATGACAAACATGTCAGTATTGACATCTTGTCCCACAACAACTAATATGTAATAACATCTAGGCCTATTAATGGCCTGCACCTTACAGTAACTGTCAGAATCAGAAAATAGGATTTGAACTCTCTTATATTATTGATCAATCATATGCAATATATACACAGGTGCTAGCAACTATTTTAGGAAACAACTGATGTTTCCTTCCTTAATTCTAGATCCCTTGATTTGAGGGATTGACTAATTACAAAAATAAATACAGATTGTTTCCTTCCTTAATTCTAGATCCCTTGATTTGAGGGATTGACTAATTACAAAAATAAATACAGATTCTAATTCTAAATAAGTAAGAGATACAATATTAACATTCTTGAAATAACATACAACACACGGATTCTCACACTCCCCCTCAAGCTGGTGAATATGTGTTTTCCATTTCCAGCTTGGAAACAATTCTCTCGAATGTGGAGCTATTCGATCCTTTGGTGAGGATATCCGTAAGTTGTTCCTATGTAGGCACATATGGAGTGCATATTAAATCGCTATCAAGCTTTTCTTTAATGAAGTGTCTATCCACCTCAATGTGCTTAGTTCGATCATGTTGGACTGGATTATGCGCTATGCTGATTGTGGATTTGTTATCACAGTAAAGCTTCATTGGTTCTTCCCACTTGATCTTCAAATCTTCTAATATGATTTTTAACCAAAGTAATTCACACACACCCTGTGACATGGCATGAAATTCTGCTTCAGCACTAGATCGCGCCATTACACTCTGTTTTTTACTTTTCCAAGTCACAAGATTTCCTCCAATAAAAGTGCAATACCCAGTAGTTGATCTCCTATCAACAATCGACCCTGCGTAGTCAGCATCTGTATAAGCTTCAAGAGACATATTCCCACTTCTCTTGAACAAGATTCCTCTTCTCGGAGTCCCCTTGAGGTACTGCAAAATCCTATGAGCAGCCTGTAGATGAGTTTCTCTTGAACTATGCATAAATTGACTGACTAGACTCACTGTATAGGCGATATCCGGCCTGGTGTGGGACAAGTAAATGAGCCTACCCACAAGGCGCTGATACATTTCCTTATCAACAACAGCATCCTCCTCTGCATTCCCCAATTTTAAGCTTAGATCCATGGGAGTACTTGTAGGCTTATATGCTGTTTTACCTGTTTCCTTGAGTAAATCGGTTATGTATTTTTGTTGTGATATGAAGATGCCTTTCTTAGAGTGTGCCACTTCGATTCCCAGGAAATATTTCAGCTTTCCCAAGGTTTTGATCTCAAATTCCTTGGCCAAAGACTGACTCAAAGCTTGCTGTTCTCTCTTATCATCTCCGGTCACAATAATATCATCTACATACACTAATAGGGCTGTTACTCACACTGAGGCAGAACATTTAATGAACAGTGTATGATCCCCTTGACTTTGTTTGTACCCCAAGGCAGTCATAGTTTTAGTAAACCTTCCAAACCAAGCTCGAGGATATTGTTTCAGCCCATATAGGGCCTTTTTTAACTTGCACACTATGTTGGCAGTTACATTTCTTCCCATTTAGTCGATAGGTAGCATGGATAGTTTGCAATTCTCCAGGTTGGTGGGGTTGGGTATCCTTCGTTCCCTTCTCTATGTTCAGAACTTCGCCCTCTGTGTTAGACATCGTGAGGTATGAAGGTTGTCACCACTGATGGCAATAAAGGCCGAATGAATGGAGAAAGGTGCGACTGGGAGAAAGGTCAGCAATGAAGGCTAACTAATGGGTAGGGTGTGTTAGCGATGAAGGCCAACTGAAAATGTTTGTGCGTCGGCAATGAAGGCTAACGGCTGTAGGGTTGTGTTGTGGAAGCAGGCTCCCTTAGAACGAGGGCTTTGATACCATGTCAGAATCAGAAAATAGGATTTGAACTCTCTCATATTATTGATCAATCATATGCAATATATACATAGGTGCTAGCAACTATTTTAGGAAACAACTGTTGTTTCCTTCCTTAATTCTAGATCCCTTGATTTAAGGGATTGACTAATTACAAAAATAAATATAGATTCTAATTCTAAATAAGTAAGAGATACAATATTAACATTCCTGAAATAACATACAACACACGGATTCTCAAAGTAACATATCTTTTTGGACAGCTTTTGGATAAATGATACTATGCTTAATGTCTATGATGAATTTGTTTGTCCATTGCACTCTGTCATTCTCTCTGCATCTAATTTTTAACTATTGTTGCTGCAGATGACAAAAAGATTTTGAAGGTTGAATTTGATTATTCAAAGGAAGTATAGTTAAATCAAAAACTATAAACACATCAATTTCACCAATTGGTACTGCATTCAATTATTATTAGATAAAGATAATTACAACAGCCCAAGTTGGAGATTATTTTGCATTGTTTTATTATCCTATGTTGCTGAAATATAATGTGAACATTATCTGCTAGATTCCATTAAGAAGATTAGGCTTGCAATATGTTCATTATTGATCCACATCTTTAGGAAGTTTAATTTATATTAAGTTGTTTGTTGTACAATATGTCATTATTGATTCATATCTTCTGGAAATATGATTTAATTGTTGTACTTCTAGGTTGCACTGGGTAAGATGGCTAAGCTTCTAACTGCTAAATATGATACTGATAAGTTTCCAGAAGGAAAACTAAGGTTTTTGTTTCTCCAATTTCTTAATTGTCACTATTTTGTTTAGTTAACTGACATTGGCTAGCGGAATCATCTAATTCAATGGCTAAATCTAAATTGATTAATTGATTTATAGGGGGAACTGCACCAAATTTTTTAGAAGCTCAGACACTAGAGGATGGGCTCATAGTTCCCCTTTGAAAGCCAAAAAATATTTAGGCATAAAGGTATGCATTAGAAGTTAAATTTTCATTAGCAGAGAAGTTTATTGGTGATTACCATGACTTGATACTTCACATCTAATCACTTTATGTTGCAGGGATCTCTATTGTACAATGAGTGCATTGTTTATAATGTGGAGCAGATTAGGATGCATTTTGGTTTTCAATGTCTCCACTTTCACGACCTTTCTAGTGATTTTTTACTCCCTTCCCAAGTTGTTCTTTTTGATGTATTATTTACTTGGAATCTTTGACAAATACTATAATGCAGATTGCACCAAAGCTATTGCCCAAATTGAAGTAGTGGGAGACAAATACATGGACCACAACACAAAAAAGGGAACAACATAATGCACAAAAAATTTGTCTTCTCTTTTTGGTATTTGTGGTCCCCTTACTTGGTAACTCTGGTTCTACATAATGCACAACATAATAGGCCTAGATGTTATTACATATTGGTTGTTGTGGGACAATATGTCAATACTGACATTTTTTTCATAGCATATATTATTGTGATATAACATATGTTATTATGGGGGTGGAGAACAAAGAGACTTAGAAATGGTCCTTGACCTTGTTGCATGAGGACTTGGGAGACTACAAATAGCATGGATGAAACTTCATATCAGATATGCAAAAGTAAGTGATCTGGTTCGCAAGGACTAATTTGAATACATTTTATTCATTATAGGGACTAAAATGAATTAGTTATGTAAGCTACCGGGACTTAAATGAATTGGTTGTGTATGTTATAGGGATTGATACCAGCAATGCAAGAGGTGATTCCTGGAGTGCATCATAGGTTCAGCGTTTGGCATCTGGTAATGCTAACAATTCTGGAGGTGTATCTCCTATATTTTGGATTGGATCTTCAAGTTGCCATAGGTCTTGTGGCTTAGAAGCAATTTGGGTTTTGAAGCGGTTTGGATCTTCAAGTTGCTGTCCAACTTGTGCCATCTGAGGGTTTAGGGTTGGGGAAAGTTTATCTTGAGAATTTTGGTCCAAAACAACATCGTCTTAGGGTTGAAAACTTTATTTTTTTCAAGGACAATCAAAACTACATCATTTTGGACAACATAGGAAGTCACATCAGTGTCTAACTTGGTACTTAACGTGCTACGCGTGCGTCTCCATCAAGTTTAATTGATGGTAACTGATGCAGGGACCAACGTGACCGGCGTTTTGAGGTTTCAGGGATTAAGTTGTTAATTTTTTAAAGTCAGGAACGAATGTGACTGATGCATACAATTTCAGGGACTAATTAAAGTGGAGATTTACTCGATATATAAACCACACCTGAAATATATATTAAGGTAGGCGATGTGAGACTCTTAACACCCCCCTCCACAGATGTCTGGACGGAATAGACAAAAGCAAACCTAGCTAAGTAGGCAGAAACAAAGCCTAGCGAAGTAGGCGACAAAGATGGGCAGCTCTGATACTATGTGAGATTCCAACCTAAAACTAATTGGCATTAAGTGGAGTAGCCCAACAGATATATAAATCGCACCTGAAATATTAAGGTAGGCGATGTACGACTCTTATCAGTCGAAATGTTATTTTGTGACTCTACATGATTCTGATTAGAATCAAAGGTAATGAAGTCATCTAGATGACGCTATTCGATTTGGGAATTGCCTAAATAATGGTTTTGATCTACCATTGAGAAGTGGTGGTTTGAATTGAAATGGAAAATTATGAAACTAAAGTTAGTTTCAATTTTGTGCCTAAAATGGTACCTTCGATTTTGTAACTATCAGTAGGGACGTCGAGTGAATCTTGCAAATTTAGGATTTCAGTGGTTATTGGAGTTGAAGTGATAGTAAGAGCTTAAAATTAATAAAATGATAGTTTGAATATGAAATCAAGTAAAGTCATTTTAGCTTTATAATAGGTATTGCGATTTCAATTCTATATCGAAATCAAGGTTCAAAGAAGTAGCTACACTAGCAAATTTTTTGGAGAAGGAAACTGGAAGATCTCGACTAGAAAACCAGCAAATGATAGAATATTCAAGTTTAAATTCAAAAGGATTTTTGAATTTGAATTAAAAGTTAGTAGCAGTTGCAGATGTTAGACCAAGATAATACAAGCATTGCTGACAAAAATTGGGTAGTTACTTGTAATACAAGGATCGCTGACAAAGATTTGGTGGTTACTAGACAAAGATTACCAATCATTTAAATAGTTATATTTGTTTTAGACACATGTCAAGATCTTGTAAAAATGATAGTTACTTAGAAAGTCTATAAATATCAAGAGGATGGAAACATTTAGGGGTTAGAAATTCATTACTTACAAACACTTGTTACTTAACGCTCTCACGTCCTTGACTTCTCGAGCAAAACAGTGCAAGCCTAGTTCAGTATGTTTCCATCCACTTTCATTTCTGTACAATTTACAAATTCAATGCAACTTTAATTCCAGTCCATTTACTCAGTCATTTTACTTTATTACAGAACTCTTTCTACTCCTGGTCAAGTGATTTTTGTCACAAGATCATTTGAGTTCTTTTTATTACTTTCATTAATTTTTTGCAAACTTACTTTCTTGCAATTTATATATTTGTACATTTAATTTTCATTGTCTTTTCATTGAACTGCTTTACTTTATGCTCTTTATTTTCAACATTTTACATTACATGTTTACTTCAAATGCGCTTTGATCTTTGTCATTTACATTTAACTCATTTTCATTTTGCATTTAGTTTCCTTATTTCTCGAAAACACAGTATCTTTTATTTCTAAACTTAAGTTAAATACCATGCATAAATATTCGATTTTGAATTTACATAACTGTCTTGAATTCGAAATCATTATTTGCATTCATTTAAGAGATTGAACTTAAACAAGAATCTCAAGATGAAGCGATTTCCTTCTTCAAATTGAGATCAAGAATCAAACTTTATTTATAAACAAAGGTTTTACCATAACCTAATTAGTAATAATCGAAATACTTTGGTAAACACCACTGATGTTCAGTTTTGGAGCCACTAGTATGCTGGTAACGAGAGATAACTCCAAAGCAGCTTTGAAATTATCAGTTTCATAATGCATGGAGATCAAATTCTGTTGCAGGAGGTAATTCCTCAATATAGCCAGCATTAGAACCTGAAACACACGTTATCACAAGATTGGTCACAGGCCAAGGTGCACTTTCATCCTTCCATACTTTTACCACACACAACAACACAACTCCAATTGTAGAAACCCCATTACTATCAAACTCCGGCTGTACAAGCAATGCTCCACTAGTATTGTACAAATTCAGGTCCTATTTTTGCAACCCATATAGCAGTTACAATTACGATTTTTGGAACCTGTACATTGAATGCAATTGGAGCATGTGCTGTCATCTCCTTCAAGTTTAAGGCAACAGCAAACACCATAAACCCCATGGATCCCTGGAGGATATCCTCCTCAAACATTTTGACGAACACTGCATACGCACAGTTTATTGTCTTCAACATGGACTTCACACTATCATGAGTTATATCAACAGGCAGATGAACTAATAATAGGACAATGCATGACACAAAATTATATGTAGAGAACCACTTAGTACAGTCAGTAATTGAAGTTGGTACATCCAATTGAGCCAAGCACACTCAAACTCAACGTAAGCACCATTGTTAAAAAGTCTCTCTCTGAGTCAGGTAACAAGACTCTAAATTATCTATTCGGGTTAAAAAATAATTACACAATTTATATTCACTTTCAACTATGCATTATAAGGCTAATATTTTACTACTTATATAATGACAATGCAACTAATTACTTAACTAACTAACTAGTTAACTAACTAATACTAACTACAATTATTACAATTCATAACAAACTGCAATAAGCACGCTATTCTTTCCAAACCACTTCCTCTATGTATGATTCGTTCATGTGTATTTTTTTGGTATGATCGATCTACGTCAACCCCTAGGTCATGAGTTCTGCTCTTGCTAGAAGTCCTTAATTAGTAAGTCATATGTAAGTACCACTATAATATCACACTTTATACATGAATTGGTAATTCCATGCATTGAGAATGGAGTGGAATGTCTTTTCGAATCCAGAGTTTGGTAAGTTTGTTGTTTGATATGTGGAATCAAAGTCGAATAGAATGAGATTTATTAAAATAACATTAATGCCACCCATTAGAAACCAAAAAAGTATGTAATGTAAATGTACATATTATTAGTAGCGAATTTCAAGTTTTTCCTATAACTTAATAATAACAAAATATTATCCATTTAAAAAAAAAACATAAAGTGTATACACAGGCGAAGCTAGAGCATTTATTCCAGGGGTTAAATAGAAAGAGAGCTAAATACAAACTAAAAGTAATATCAAGGCACTTTATATATTTCTCAATTTTCACTCTTGTTTCCAAAGTTTAAATAAAATTTACAACACAAAAAAAAAAGCACACTTAATAATCAACCTTATACGTACTTATACGTTAAGTATTGAGACATGACAATCAATATGGAGAAGAATATGATAAAAAAAAACGAAGAAAAAAAGAAACTGTAAGTTTATTACATTAAAATTTTAAGTACAATGACACACACACGTCTGAAGTTCATTCAAAAGATGGAATCCTGATGGACTCCTAATTATCTAGAATATATGAGAGTGTTGAACGTGACTGTGCAAGTTATATTGATTTTGCCGGTATATTGAACTAATAATGTAAGAATTAATTTGATTGTCATAGGATTATAGAACACAAAATATATCAAAGTAGATTGCATATTTGTTTTGGTCATATGATTTAATTGAGTGATCCTTTTGAGAGACTAGGCCTTCCCCCGTTCTCCAAGTAATGTGACTCTCAAAGGATAAAGCTCTCATGGTTATAAATGAAAAGGAGACCTTGCTTTTATACATACATATATATATATATATAGACATCCATGATGTCAAACTTAGCAAATCCTCCCACCATGGACTACTATGGAATATGCTTGCACTAAAAGCTACCTGTACACATAAACCTAACAAGGTATAATAAACCCAAAAGATAATTGAATCACCCTTAACCTATTCTACCTCTCATATGAATTGACTGTTAACCTATTTTTATAAAATCCAAATATTATCAATTAGTGGTAGCCTATTATAGGAAATATTCTAATATTCTCTCACTTGAAAAATACAAACTAAAAAGTGTTATTAAAAAACTTTTTGTTTTTTAAAATGTCTCTTGGGTTGATAATTGATTTTTGTAATGTGGCCACAATTTTAAAAACCATGATCCTTGGAATCATACCTTCAACTTGACCTAGCCTATACAACTGTCAAAGTCGAATCATGGCGATAATTACACCCTTTATTGATGTAAAACTTACCATGGTCAAACATAATCAATATCATGAACCAAAACTGCTGATATGATAGTGTACTAGCATAAAAACAATACCAAACATGTGATCTAATAATGTTATTTCCAATGTTAGTCCTCTAGGATTTCTCTTCGTTACTTTGCTTTCCCCGAGCATGAGAAATCACTGTCATGCTCTTTCCAAGCAACAAATGTTGTCATATTCATTTGAGCATGAATAACTAGCATGCTCATCCAAGCAAGAAAATAGGCATGTTCTTTCGATCAAGAATAATTACTGTTTATTATACAAACCATATGTCAGTATACCTCATAAGGTATACATTATGAGGTAACAACATACCAAATAGGTCAAGCAAATGCACAACATAAACCAAAAAATAATAACATGCAACAATATAATCTCAATATCATAATATTATATCATGCTCAAAACCAAAATATGATTTCTCAATGAGACAAGCCAAGTGTTGTAAATAAATATAAAACACTCTCATTAGTCAAGTATATAAAAAAAATTCAACAGTCTCATATTTTCAACATGTCTGTTGAAAACTATAAGTCTAAGTCTCTTGGTTAATGCATATGCTAGTATCAAGGCTAGCCAAAGTGCTCAACAACTATTTCCCATTTTTATAAATCTCATATCACTGTAAAATACTCCTCCTTGTTATGGTTTTTGCATGTGTGGGTAGGTGTTTGAGGACCTGTTGGAGAAAAGGGGTTTGAAAGAGATTGAGAAGGAGATCAAGAAGAAAACTGAGATTTCTACAATGAGTAATGGTTTTTACAGATGCCCGGTTGAGAAGTCAGTGAGGCAGCTGTTCATAGATGTGGCAGAAGAAAGTTCTGATTATAATTTTTAATTTTTTTAATTTTAAGAGTTATAAAAATTAGACAAAATTTAAATTTAAATAACAAATTAATGAATGACTCATATTACACAAAAATAAAAAACTTATAATTTGTCACATGTCCCTTATATTAAAAACTTTTAACAAACGTTAAATAAAACAATCTATTAGACTAATTGTTAAAGTCCAAAAATGAATTAAGATAATTTTAAAATTCATAATGCCACTCTGCAAAAGTCCAAAAGTTTAAGATGGTGGAATATACTTTCTCTTTTTTATATAAGTAGAAGTAGTGGTGGAATATACTTCTCTTTCCTATATAAGTAGAAGTAGTTGACCAATATATATAGACACGACGCTTTTGAAATGTTTTGAAGCATTAACATTTTATAGATTTTTATTTATTATAATTGATTAATTATTTTTTTAAATTTTATTATTATATGTGTAAATATTATTAATTAAAATTTATAAAAAAATTATATGTATAATTATTTATAATAAAAGATAAGATTAATATGACTTTTTATGTATGAATCTATCTATATATAAATATTAGAGTAAATTACACTTATCCCCTCATCAGGTTTGATGATATTACACTAAACTTCATTTTTTTCTAAAAATAACGCTTACCCTCATTAATTGATCAAGTTGCATAATTGTATAAATATTATCAGTTAAAATCTATAGGGTTTTTAGCATTCACAATTATTTATAAAAAAATATTTTTTTAAAAATTATCAGCCCATTCTTTTTCAAAAATGACAATCACCCCTCAATTAATTGATCAAGTTACATAATTGTATAAATATTATCAATTAAAATTTATAGATTTTCAGTATTCACAGTTATTTATGAAAAATTGTGTATATTAAAAATAATTATATATCTTGAAAACCTTACATATTTTAATTAATAATATTTATATATAATAATATTTTTTATAAAAAAAAACCTTTACAATTTTCACTATGTGGATGTGTAAGGAGTTTTTAAAAAATATATACATTTTTTAACTAATAATGTTATCAAATTTTAAGCGATAAAAAAAATTACTAGATTTTAACTAATAATATTTATACATAATAATATTTTTTTTAAAAAATATTTTTTTCATAAATAATTTGTGAATCTTAAAAATCTTATAAATTTTAAGCGATAATATTTATATAATTATGTAACTTGATCAATTAATAGAAGTGAATGTCATTTTTAAAAAAGAATAGAATGAGTGTAATATCATCAAACTCGAAGAAATGAGTGTAATTTAATCTAAATATTAACAACTAAAGTTTATAAAATTTCTTATATATAAAATATAAATTATACTTATTATTTATTAATTAAATAATAATTAATCAATTTCATTATTTATTTAATATTATATCTATAATTACAGAATATAAAATACTAATATTTCATAAATTTTTAAAAACATATTAAACATTTCTTCATAAAGTACAAGTACGCACAACTTAATTTAGGAAAGAAAACGTTAGAGAAAATAAATATATGAGAGCGACATGGACGACGCAAACCTATCCTGGTCCATCCTAGTACAAATTATTTAGAAAATAATTTGTCACCTCTAAGGTGTTGTCAGTGACCGCTCGTTAATAGGTGGGTGACCACATTTCACAGATACGGATTATTCGAGGCGAGGCTCAGAGGCTGACGCTACAAACTTCCAAGAACATGGGGAGAAGTTATTTCGATAGTTTTTTATTTTTTAAAATAAGTTAAGGCGCACGTATGTTTGAATGTATAACTTTTTATAAAAATATCATCAAATCAAATCATCTTAAATTTTCGTTCAATTACAAACACCCACTTTAAATTTTTAATTCTTTTAATTTAATCTTTAAATTACACTAATTTTTATAATTAATCTTTCATAATTTGGTTAATATAAATTAGCTAATTAACATAGCACTGCATTATGAGAAATTTTAATACTTTCAAAATAGCATATTGAGTAGATTTATAATTGTTGATATTTAATTTAATAATATTTAATTTTTTAATCCAATGACATACAAATACGATTATAAGTATCATATTTTATAATTTAAGTAGAATAAAATAATAAAAATTTATTTTACATTATGTGGAAGTACATTAGTCATTTATTTGTTACGTTAATTAATGACTCACGCGCTTGTACATTATCTAATAATTCGTTAATCAATTAATTGTGATTAAATAAATGACTAATTGTAAGAATTAAAAATTCTAATACTCTAAGAGTAGTATTCTAGTTAGATTTGTAACTATTTATATCTATTTTAATGATATTTAAATTTTTTTATCCAACGCATGTACGATTATAAGTACCATGTGTTATAATTTAAGTAAAATATTATAGAAAGAATTTCTTGTGTTTTACTTGCAAATACGTGAGTCGTTTATTTATCATGTCAATTAATGACTCACGTACTTGTACGTGACCTAATACTTCGTTAATCTATTGATTGAGATTGGATGAAAGACTAATTGTAAGAATTAAAATAATTTAAGTATTAAATTAGAAGATTTAAAAGTTTAAGGTGACTATTTATAACTGAGTGAAAGTTTAAGGTGATTAGATACTAATTTCTTATAACATGTATTACTTTATATATATATATATATGAGATAACATGTATTACTGTTATGGAATAGTTCGTAAAATCCGACTTAGAAGGTTAAAAATATCAAAGAATGTGGAATTTTCATCGAAAAAGTTAAGGAAAAATTAAAGACAATAACTATTAAGAAAAATATTTGATTTTAAAGATATAAAAAGTTTAAATTATTTAAAAATGACTCAGATAAAAAAATATTTAAAAGGATTATACAAATTTTATTTAAAAAAGGACAATTAAATTTAACTTAATAGGCAAAATTATCTTTATGAAGAAATTAATGAATATTATTTTTTAGTGAGTGATTATTTGTTTTGATTGAGTAATTAACAGTTGTAAAAGAAGTTATATATTATATTCATGAAATTATAAAGAAATTTATAAATAATTATTATTTTTATTAATTAAGATGTTATTTGTACATTCTGAATGAGTAACAATTTCAAATAATTTTAGGATTCGTTTGGATAACGGAATTGAAATTGAAATATAAAATTTTAATTTCAATTCTAATTTCGAATTAAAATTAGTCTAGAATTTTAAATTCTATGTTTGAGATTGTCAAAGAATTAGGATAAAAATTATAATTTTAAATTTAATGATTTAAAATATTAAAAAATTATTTATAAAATTAAAATTAATAAAAATATTCATACAGTAATATTTTTATAATATAATAGTCATACTTTTTTCATAGAGAAATTTTTCATGAATTTGTTTAGAAAAAATAAATAGTTATTATAATAATTTTTATATAAATATAAAATTAAATTTTTATATAAATATAGAATCTCAATAAATATAATTGTTCATAAATAAATGTGGTGAGAGAAAGATAATTTAATTTTTAAATTATGAAATTAATAATTCTTAAGGTATAAGATAAGAATTGAGAAAAACTTAACTTAGTTATTTTTTAATTCTATGAAATTGATTTATGAAATTACAGTTTTAATTAAAATGATATTCTAAACATAAAAATTGAAATTAAGAAGTTCAATTTTAATTCAAAGTTTAATTCCATGTTTAATTTTAAGAGCCAAATGAACACTTATAGTAGTTGTCATTTATTTTCATTAAGTAGTTAACAACAATAAACAAAGCTCTGTATATAAAGATATAAAGTTATAAAAAAAAATTTGTGAATGACTATTACTTATTAATAAATGATTATTTGTTTTCACTAACTTACTATTAATTGCTTTCATTATGAGTATTTTTCTTCATTTAAGTGAAATATAATGGTATATTTCTCTAAATAAATTTTATGTAATTATTCTTAATAATTTAAATATTTATGTCATTGAAATTACATCCAATTAAATATTCCTTTTTAAATGTCCATAACATTATAAATTTTCCAAAAATTAAACCAAAGCACGAAAATTTTGAAATAATGAAAGTCAAAGTAGTGCGCAAGTTGGGGTTCAGATTTCCAATCTATAATCGACAACCACCTTGACCCAAAATTTGTATTTAACAAAAAAATATATATATATATAACTAGCTTAAGTCAAGCGTAGTTATGTTATGAAAGTAAAGGGAGAGCACACAAGAAGAGAGAAAACTCTGGAAAAAAAAAAACTCTGGAGAACTTAATACTAACGAAAATTGAATCAACTTTGTATAGTTGAATGTCTTGAAATCAATCGTATATTTTCAAATGTACTAAGATAAAAGATATAACAATCTTTTCAAACACTAGTATATTATGTGTTATATATTAGTTTCTATAATAAAAAGTGCGTCATCATATGATAATTTACGGTTCAAAAGTAAAGTTATAAATTATGAATTAATTTTGAAGTAATATTGTATTTATTTTTTCTCTTGATATATCTATTATTTTTTATTAAAATTATAAATATTACTAAAATTTTATTTAAATGAATCTTAATTTATGGTAAAAAAACTATTATAATAAAAAAAAACGTTAACTCAAGTGTCTTAAGTAAGTTTGATAATTGTTATTGTCAAAAAAAATTTTGATAATTGTTGGAAGGAACGCATCCAAAAACTAACAATTGAAAAGGTTAAAATTATAAAATTCAAGAAATTTAAATAAAACAATTTTTTTTTTCGTATATCCACTTTTGACATCTACAAAAAGTGATGAACATTTCTAAAATAAGTAATGATTCTTATGTTGAATATGATGAACTCTAATTAGGTTAAGTTAAGAAAAATAGATGAAAGTCACTATATAAGTAATAAAGATAACCATTTATGATCTTATTGATCACTATATGCTTTGATTTGTGTAGAAAAATGTCTCAATAAATGGTGAATATTTTTAATATAAATAATACTTTGTGTGTAAGATCTAATGAATTTAATTTTAATTCATTATGCATAATAAAAAAAGTTATCACATAAGTAATTTAAATCACTACTTATTATCTCATTGATTATTATATTCTATGAATATCAAAAGTGAGTATCAAAAGTAGGTATATAAACCATGAAGTTGTAAGTTCTTGATTGAAAAATATATATATATATATATATATATATATATATATATATATATATATATATATATTTACAAAATGTATGATACCTTTATTAAAGTTGAACACGTAACTCTTTCAAGTCATAAAATTCATTTATTATAAATGATTGACTTGGTGTTAAATTTTCTCAATTCTTTGCCTTGGGCTGTTTAATACATGTATGATATACTCATTCAAGTTTAAAGTGAAAGTCTTCCTTCTTTTTTACTGATGTGAATGTGCCTTCTTTTGAAATTTTCTCTGTTTTACTTACGTGTCTATTTAGAGTAAACTCATTTCTAAATTAGTAGACCAACTTATAAAATATAAACTTACAGCCCAAATTTTCTTTTTAATAAACTAATCAACTCAATTTGAATTTTTACTTTTAGAACAAAAATTAGTTACTACATGCGCCATTTTCCTTTTACATGCGTATCATAATCATAATACTATTATGATAATAAATAGAACCATGGGTGGGGACCAAGTCATGTGCTTCTCCCCAATATCCTTCATTGGTCTCTGTCTGTTTGTGGCCTTCAATTGTTTACTTCTCTTCCAGCTAAAACCTATTGAAAGAAAGTGAAATAGAGAAACGTGATCATATTGAGACTGGACCACACCAAAAACCTATAGAGAAATCTGTGAAGAAAATAAGTATCACAAATAATGGCCCTGCTTCTGTGAAGAAAATAAGTATCACAAATAATGGCCCTGCTTGGGTGACTCAAGACAAAGTAGCTATATAAGTACTCACACTCTCCTCCACAGGCCAAAAGCCTTTGTGATTAATTTGTGTGCGTGAAAGAGAGACACGCACACACCACTAGATAAAGAGAGAGAGACAGAGATGGGGAGAAGCCCTTGTTGTTCAAAGGATGGCTTGAACCGAGGTGCTTGGACGGCTCATGAAGACAAAATCCTCAGTGAGTATATTAGTGTCCATGGCCCAGGAAAATGGAAAAACCTTCCCAAAAAAGCAGGTAAATTATGTTAAAAACTTAGAAGAAACACTTTCATGTGGGATATTAATATATTGTCTCATTTTTCATAAAAAGTACCATAATTATTTTATACTATCGACATATACCTGTAAATGTGTACCCATGCAGGTTTGAAACGATGTGGGAAAAGTTGCAGACTTAGATGGTTGAATTATCTCAGACCAGATATTAAGAGAGGCAATATATCCGCAGATGAAGAAGATCTTATCATCAGACTTCACAAGCTCCTGGGAAACAGGTACCTTTAGCCATTCCTCTCTCTTTCTCTCTCATAGTGGCTGGTAACTAATTTGTACTTTCTTTTTTCTGGTAGATGGTCTATAATAGCTGGAAGGCTTCCAGGACGAACAGACAATGAGATAAAGAATTATTGGAACACTTATTTAAGTAAGAAAGTTAGAGACCATCACACCAGCACTTCATCAGCTCAACCTATTGAAAAGAACACACAAAAAACAAAGCCTAAGGTCACTCCCTCACTTTCATCATCTCCTTCTAAGCTAGATTCCCATGTGGTCCGTACAAAGGCATTCAAGTGCTCTAAGCTGTTATTCGTAGATCCACTCCCTCACTCTTCAATACAATTGCAGAGCAAGTCCAAGGCAGAGCCAGAAGCAGAAGCAGAAGCAGAGCCGTTAATGCTCGTGGATGAGGCAGCAAATAATAACAACATGAAGCCTAGTATGTACGACAATGGGTTTTTGTCATTTCCCAGTAATGAAAAAGAACTGTCAACAGATTTGCTCTTAGATCTTGACATTGGGGACATTTGCTTGTCTGATCTTCTGAACTCGGATTTCTCAGATTTATACGATTTCAGTTGCAATAAAAATAACAGCCTGGAGCTATTGCCTTGTTCGGACCAACCTCAGATGTTGTCTGAAGACGCTCTCAAGGACTGGACACATTGCAGTTTTGCTGATGAAGCAAATGCGGAATGGTTGGGAGAATAAGAGAAATTTTTGTATATATAATATACGCTACTTAGAGCAGCATGGTCCAATAATGTTCACATTCATTAGTTTTAAGTACATCTACATAATTTTTAAGTACCAATTTTAAATTATGGTATGAAACATATTTTAATGGCTGCTCTATAAGCATGAAAGAATTTCTCTCAAACAATTGTCCGCTGTGTTAATATTGTAGGAGATGTTGTAGAAAGCTGGAGCATTTTACCGTGTTTTTATTTTTAGTTTTGGCCCACTCGTGTTTAACATTTCAATTGCTCTTATCTCATCAATTCTTACTTTACAGGCATGCTAATTTGGATTAGATTATTTCATTTATGAAAAAATAAAATGATGGGTTATTTTTTAAAAACTCTTTCAAATTATTTTAAAAATAAATTAATATAAATACACAAAAATCTCATAAATTGTGCGATGGAGCTTTTCATTAGTACTACTCTAATATTTCTCAGATTTTATTTTATTTTTATCTAATATGTTCTTTTACATTATTATATATTTAGTAATACTAATATATTATTAAGTCAGTTTAAGTACGATCATAACTATTAAGAAAGTTTTCTTCAAGAATTATTATACTTTTTTTTTATCTGAAGGATAATTATACTTACCCACACTTTATACTCACAAATTCTTCAAAAATTTCATGCAACTCATCCATACCCTAATTCCACCATAACGTTCTTTTTAATAATTCATATGAATGCACCATATCATTTGTGAGAAGCTTATTAGTATAAAGTCTATGCAGGATATCATTACTATTTTTTTAATGATGAAAGAGCACATAATTAAATAATAATATAATTACTCATAAGGAGTGATTTAAGCGTAAAACAAGTTTAAATTAAACAAATAAGAGACTTCTACAATATTAGAGGTTCAAACTGCAAAAAAGCATTTAAAAGAAAAGGCATCCATCCTAAATATTCGAGCAACGATTAATCTTAAATTCAGAAAATATAAAAAACTTCATAACTATAGCTATTTTAATTAAAATAACAAGTGCCACTCATTTACAAGCACATGTCAATAACTATTGGGAAAGGCGGCCGAAGTACCCGTGTGTTGTATTGGTTATTTTAATTTCATATAAATAACTATGAACGTTTAGTTTATTTATAAATATCTAATACATATTTGATTTAGGTTGGTTCGTTTTTCTTTGAGCTAACTTTCGTGTTAATTTAAACTAAGTAATTAGTCCGGCCCCAGTCATCTTAAGGGTGCATCCCCATTTTGACTTAATACATTTAACAGAATTAATTGATTTCCCACCTTAGGAGCAAGCTTATTTTGCTTTTGGAAAAGCTTATAATCAAAAGATTTTAAATAAAACTCTTAACTAAAAAGTTTTTTAAATACAAAATATATTAATTCAAACGTACCTCTATTCTTATAAAGTGTAATAGAGAAACTAATTTCAAAATTTAAAACTTATATAGCTCAACTTTATTTTGTTTTGTGGTAATATTTAGTTGTGTAAATATAGTAAAAAAATAAGTCGTTTTAATTTATATTAAGTTAAGTGCCTTTTTTTAACAAAATATAAAAAATTCAATTAAGATGCTTCATAACCTGATATAATGTATGCTCTAGCTCATTAAGAAGATGACAAGCCTTTTCATAAATAAGGATGGGTCCACTTGGAAGAAAGTGGAGACACATGCTCTCATTATGTTTTGAAATTTTTCTATTATCTATGATAATCATTTGTCATGCATACCCGCTTCATATTTTTAAGTATGCCCCTATATGAGATAAATGGGTAAATTTGCAATAAGAAAAGCTAAATCTCATCTAACATTATATCCAAAAAATGAAAAAAAAAATCATCAAACATTTTTTTTCAAGTTGCATTCCACGTTATTAGCTGTTAAAATCATTCATATATACATATACATATATATATATATATATATATTGAGAGAGAAAAATATTTGATCATTTTATTGATAATGAAAAAAATATTCAATATTTTCAAAATATGAAAAGGTAAGAGATAATAATGTGGCCCACATGATATTATCTTAAATTGGTTTAAATAAATAAATAATAAAAGAGCTAATTTCTAATTAGTTTGTTTTGAGAGTAAGTTTTTTATAATAACTTATCACTTGATGAGAGTGATTAATTAATTAATTATTATCCAATAGAAATTGGTCATATCCCTGCCTATAAAAAGTCTTACATTACCTCTCCATCACTAACGTTAACGTGAATGAAATGAAGGCCAATAGATAGATGCTCAGCTTCTTCTCCTAATCTCCAACGTCACTAAAGAATTGCATTAAGGATTTCAAGAGCTTGATCATGGATCAAGGTAAGTAACACTATCCCACTATGATTGTCTTGAATGAAATTTGTGAAAATCATAAGATTCTAAGATCCTATGTTCTTGATTTATGTTCATAATAATCAAGAATTAGAATTGGAACTTACATGTGGTATCCACTACTAGAAATTCCTGATTTAGAGGCGAAATTTAGAGATAGGAAATTTTTTGTCTCTAATAAAGATGGAAACAGAGATGAAATTGATGAATTAGAGAGGGAAAATAAAATTTAAAATTTTGAGATGGAATTTAGAGATAGAAATGATCTATCTTAGAATTTTTCATTTCTAATTTCGTCTATATTTAGTCAATTTAAAGTCGAATATACTTAGACGAATTTTGGAGATGAAATTTACTCGTCTCAAATTTTTTCGTCTCTAGATGTTTTAAAAAGTCAAATATGTTTAGAGACAGAATTCAGAGATAGAATTTATCTATCTCTGAATTTTTGGTCTCTAATTACCTTTCTTTTTCGTCTCTAACTAATTTATATAATTTAATTAGTAAAATTATTTTTTTATAAGATAAAGACGGATTGTTTCCGTCTCTAATCTCTTCAAAATAAAATAATTAAACTTAGTTTCAGAAACCCTTATTCCCAGATTACAACCCAATTTCTGAACCTCTTTCCTTCTTCCCCCGCGGTTGTTTCCTATTCACCGAGCCGCGCCCTCACCGTTCTCACCCAGTTGTGCCCTCACCGTGCCTAGGGATGAAAACAGGCCAGGCCAGGCCAGGCTTCTCCCTAAATAGGCCAGGCCTGTGATACAAATATTTAGCCTGAGTCTGGCCTGTTACCTGTCAAAGGCTTTTTTTTGGGCCTGGCCTAACCTGTTTAAGAAGCCTGGCCTGACCTAAAGCCTGTTTAGAAGCCTGATTTATATTAAGGTCTCTAAATAGGCCAACAGGCCAAGACCTTCATATAGGCCTCAAATAGGCCTAAGCCTTTAAACAGGTCTTGAAAGGCCATTAAAAAAAATAGAATATAATTTTATAAATAAATATAAACAGACCGGCCTAATAGGCCTAACAGGCTTTGCTGAGAGGTCAGACCTGACCTACTAAATGAAACAGACTTTTAAAAAGGTCTGAGCTTGACTCATTTGCTAAACAGGCCAGGCCACAGGCCCTTGACAGGCCGGCTGGCCTATTTCCATCCCTAACCGTGCCCACCCAGCTGTGCACCACCGTTCTCACCACCATTGCCACCAACCATCATTTTTCTCATATCTAAGTAAGTCACTGTGAGCCCTCACCGTTCTCACCCATTCGTGCACCATTATTCTCGCCACCCTTGCTGTCGGCCACCATTTTTCTCAAATCTGAGTAAGTCACCGTGGGCCTGTGCCCTCATCGTTCTCACCTAATCGTGCACCACCGTGCTTACCAAAATTCACTCCAAACCTCTTCATTTTGCTCTTTCTGGAGTCCTCACACTCGGCTTATTCTTTAGAGGTAATCACCTTTGTTTTTTCTTTTTAAATAAAAATCTGTAAGTAGGTAGAGTGATTCAGAGTGTTGGTTCGAAGGGGTAGAGGCTAATTTTCTGAAGGTGATGTTTGATGGTGTCTGAATTTTGTTGATTTGGAATCGGTTATGGTGAAGCTTGGAGTGGTTCCATTGTGTTGGATTTTGGTGGAGGTGGGGCATATACTTAGTGGCTTGGCATGCTGTTTGGTGCTAGTTTAGGGGTTCCATCATTGTTTTACATTGGTATCAATTGGTTCCATTGTGGTTCCATTGCTGGACTCCCAACTATACCAAATCAAGTGGTTCCATTGTGTTATCAATTTAACCAATTGAATTAATCAAACACTAACCCAAACTTTTGTTAGTTTGATTTTCGGTTCAGTTTTTAAAACATTGGTATGTAGGTAAAACATGTGATTGCATGATTGAGCTTTATTTTTGGCTTCCCAATTCCCAATAGGTTTGTTTAACATCCATATAGTTTATATTATGGAGTGTGGATGTTCTTTTTTGAAATGATGTTCTAACTTGTTTCATGGATAAGGTTCTCTGTGTTCATCTAATAGCAATCTGTTGTTTCCAGACTGATAGTAGCCTGGCATTGGGAATATGAGCTTATAGTAAATCAAATATCATTTCAAAGTAGAAAGGAAGCCCCTTTAGTCCACTTGTTTAAGGCCATTTGACAAATTTTTATCCCTACTAAAAGCTTACAATCAGTCAGGAATATACCATTTTCTAAAAGAAGTTAATATTGGAACTGATCTTTTAAAATAATAAGGTTAAGATCTTACAAACAATTCCAGTTTTAGAATGAGTGAAACATCTCCCTTATATGTTGTTGCTGGTTGAGTTTGCCATCCTTATATGTTTCTTTCTCATGAGGAGTGGATAGTGATGGGCCACCCCTGTATTATACAGGCTGTATAAGTTCTCTAATGATTGTAGATTAGCAAATGTGTGGTTGTTTAGTTGAAGGCTTGAAGCTGTTCAGCCAAAGAGATATATAGGGCAAATTCTTCATACAAAAAGTTAGTTAACAAGGGCATTTTTGTATATATAACTACTTTCATTTTCCAAACCCTACCTATTTTATTAGATTATACCAATTTCTATCTGATTTTTAATGTGCTTAATTATGCTTTATGTTCTTCATTTGAATTGTGGTTCTTTATTTTGGTTTATTGTTAATATTCTGTTGCTCTTCTGCAGTGGCTACTATATTTAGCCTGGCTCATAAGCTCCAGCCTGCCATCATATTCATTAATGAAGTTGACAATTTTTTGGGTCAACGTCGTACAACAGATCATGAGACTTTGTTAAACATGAAAACAGAGTTTATGGCTCTGTGGGATAGATTTACCACAGATCGTTAGTTTTAAACTTGTTATCATATAATTTTCTTTTGATGCATAAATATTCAAAATAAGTTGCAAATAGGATAATAACTGTTTTGATGGATATTTACTTAGTATTATCAAGTTATCTATATTTGAGAAGAATTGTTAATTATGATGACTAATTTTTTTTTGTCTGTGTGTAGAGAATGCTCGAGTCATGGTCCTTGCAGCAACTAATCGTCCTTCAGAACTTGATGAAGCAATACTTCGACATCTTCCTCAAGCCTTTGAAATTGGAATTCCAGACTAGAGGGAGGGGGCTGAAATATTAAAAGTTATCTTGAAGGATGAGAGGGTTGAAGACAACATAGACTTTGATAATGTAGCTGGCTTATGTGAGGGTTACACTGGTTCAGATCTATTTGATCTCTGCAAGAAGGCTGCCTATTTTGCTATTAGAGAATTACTGGATGAAGAAAAGAAAGGGAAGCAATTTTTTGTTAGTATATTTGTCATTCTCTTCTACTTTCTCCATTTTTTTAATTTTTTCATTTTCCCAATAGTGGATATTATGCTATTTACGACTGACTTGACTAGAATGCATATCTATATCTGTTTCAAGTTCTGTTAACTAGGGAACAAATCAATTTTGAGTATATCTATTTTATTTAAAACTATTGTATGCACCCAAAGTTATATTTGCATGCTTGAACTGCATCTTTGGTCAATGAAAGTAATTACTTAATGTGCAAGATCAACTTGTGACTTATCATTAGACATGACTATCATAAATTCTCTTTTTAAAGGCTTTAAGATGATATGGTATTGAAGTGGAAGCTGCAATTTATTCTTTCTTTACATGGAGTCAATTCTTAATACTTTGTCTCCTTTGCTGCTATTATTGTAAGTTAATGGATGGAAGTGGCAAAAGAAACATAGGAGTGTCTCATCAAGAAAAAAGAAACTAATTAGTCTTCTTAGTGGTTTTCTCATGCAAGAAGTGCTAGAGATATTGAAAATTACTGAGTTGTTTTGTCTATTTTTCATGTTTCAGGCACCTAGGTCTTTGTCGTAGTTAGATATGGAGAAGACCCTTGCCACTTCACAGAAGACGAAAGTTGCTGCAAGTGAATATGGTGGATTAAGCTTATAGTCACCATCAAGATGGACAGTGCACAATGAATCAGGTGATTATCAGCTTCAAGATGCAATCAATGAATTCTCTAAGCTTGTGGTTTCTCACATGATTAACCTCCCCCAATCAGATGCTTAGGATCCTTAAAATGTTGACTTTCTTTAGAGCATTCTTCTACTATCATTTAACCTAGTCCAAACTGTGACAACAATTACTTTCTTAGTTATACTAATTATAGAACATATGTTATTATATATTGATTATGAAAATATCGTGGTTGGCTATTGCATTTTGTTCAATCTTTGATGCATCAATCCTTCTTGTAGCACTTTTTAATATTCCGTTTATGCAAAATTGTATCTCTGATTACTATTTTGGTGAATAGATGTTTCTACAATTTGGAATTTTAACTGTACCATGTGGTATAATCATTGATCTGCTAGAATACCAATATTTAGCATTTTAATCATAATGAATGACAGGAGGTGACTTAATATATAAAATAATTATATATATATATTTTTAATATATTTTTATGTGCATAGAAAAAATTGTTATAAAATGAAGGTGTCTAGTTGTGGCAAACCGTAATCAGATGCCTATTTTTTTATATGTTTTTTAAAATATTAGAGACGGATTTAGAGACGAAAAAATTCATCTCTAATTTAGAGACAGAATTAATTTTTTCATCTCTAAGAATCAGAGACGCTACTTTTAGCGACGGATCAATTTTCGTCTCTAATTTCATATCTAAATATTTAGAAACAGAATTTTACCCATTTAGAAATGAAATTTTTTCATCTCTAAATCTGATTTTTCTAGTAGTGATCAGAGCATGTGTTTAGGAATCCATGATTTTCCATTAAAGATATTTATGTCTCTCACTTATGAACCGTAATTTTACAAATTAAGTATTTGTGTCTCCCATCATGCTTCTACAAATACCAAAGCATTAGAACAATGAAATCATTTCTTTGTTTATGCCTTTTAGTCCTTGCCATTGGATTGTATTTGTGCTAATATAATTAGGTTCTAATTGTTTTCATGAAGCAAAATGTCTATACCCAATCTTTATGTTCTTTGATTGTTTACGATTTTACGGGATCTATTTTGCTTTTATGTGCTCCTAATGTTTACTCCTATTCTAATTATTCAAGGATAATGTCGTAAAGCACATTATGATTATGCTTCCTATTTGCTTCACATAATGCCATAATGGCATACAATGCATTATTTACTTTTTTTATATATCCTTTAATTGTTTATGAAGTGTTTGTATTTTGGAATTAAATGTAGGATAAATTTGTTAATCATCAAAGTGGTTAAATCTTTAAGTTGATTTAATTTCAAATTATATGATGATTATATCTCAGTTACTCATAATTTGATGCTATAAATGATATGATAATTGTTGATTTATAGGTAAATCGAGGTTCAAAATTATAAGGCAGTTATGAATCGCCCAAAGGTTGATTAGTTGTTCTTATAATTGATGAACATGATAGTTGGTAGTGTAAATGTGCTGTCAATTTTATTTATATATCGAAAAATGATAGTATCTCTTATTAGTGCATGTATTATTACCAAAATAATGTTGAACTTTGTTAGCATCATTATGGTTGATGTTGTGTGTTGTTGCATCATCCAAAGAATACTGATATGCATTGATTGTTAAATGAATGATTTCTGAACCTGTGAAGTATGTAAACTATGACTCAAAGCATTAATGTTAAGAATTATTTCTTATAGTATTTGTTCCCAAATTTTTGCATTCGCATGCTTTGTCTGTTCCATTTTTTAGTAGGCTGATTTTTTTTTACTAGAGTGAGTAAGTTCAATTTCACCTTGATGTGTTAGATCTTGATTTGGCAATCCAAGTTGAGAAATCTACTGCTATTATTGATGCTAGCAACAATGAAGAGATAACCCACTATAAGAGTTGGGAAAAGTCAAACAAATTGAGCCTAATGTTCATGCGAATAAGTATAACTAATAACATCAAGCCAGCTCTTTCCAAAACTAAAAGTGCTAAAGAATTTATGAAATTTGTGGAAAACACATGGTTCTCATACTATGCATGAACATGTTGTTGAAATGACGAACATTGCAGCAAGACTCAAGTCTTTAGAGATGGATGTTGATGAAAATTTCCTTGTACAACTTATTCTTAACTCATTATCACCTAAATATGGTCTTTTCCAAATGAACTATAACACAATGATAGACAAATGGAATGTGCATGAGTTGCATAGTATGTTAGTTCAGGAGGAAACAAGATTTAAGAATCTAGGAAGTCATTCAATCCATTATGTGAACCATCAAGGAGTTGGAAAGAAAGTTGAGAAGAAACATGAAAAGGGCAAAGGACCATTAAAGATCAATGAGTCTTTCTCTTAGATCCACAAGGAGGGACCAAATAAGGATAAATGTTATTTCTATGGGAAATCTAGACACTTCCAGAAGGATTGCCTCAAACACAAGGCGTAGTTCGAAAAGAAAGATAAGCTTAATACTTATGTATGTCTCGAATCAAATTTAACTAAAGTTCCTTATAATACTTTATGGATTGATTCTGGATATACCACTCATGTTTCTAGTATGATGTAGAGATTCATTACAATTCAAATCATAAACTCAAATGAGAAGTTTGTCTTTATGGGAAACAGAGTGAAAGCTCTAGTGAAAATTGTTGGGACTTATCAATTAATCCTAGACAATAGACATCATTTAGATTTGTTAGAAACTCTTTTATGTACCTAGCATTTCTACGAATTTGATTTCTTTATCTAAACTTGATATTGTTGGTTACTCTTTTAGTTTTGGTAATAGATGTTTCAGTTTGTTTAAGCATAACCATCTCATTGGTTTTGGTGTTCTATGTGATAGGTTATACAAATTGAATCTTGATAGTCTTTATGTTGAGAAACTTTTAACCTTGCATCATAATGTTACGTTTAGTGGATGAAAGTTCTGCTTACTTGTGGCATAAGTGTATGTGTCATATTCCAAAGAAAGATTAGAAAGATTAATAAAGAATGAAATTATTCTAAATTTGGATTTTACTAACCTGAATATTTTTGTAGATTGTATTCAAGGAATACAGACAAAACATACAAAGAAGGAGCCACAAGAGGCACTCAACTTCTTGAAATTATACACATTAATATATGTGGACCTTTTGATTTTAATTCTTTCAATAAGAAAAAATATTTTATCACATTTATTGATGATTAATCACATTATAGATATGTCTCTTTGTTGCATTAAAAATCTCAAGCAGTAGATGTTTTGGAGAGATATATAAATGAAGTTGAAAGACAATTAGACAGAAAAGTGAAAATTGTTATATAAGATAAAAATGGTGAGTATTATGGAAGATATGATGAAATTCGACAACACCAAGGTCCATTTGATAAATTTCTTGAGAAACATGGTATTTGTGCTTAATACACAATGTCGGGCACACCACAATATAATAATGTGTTAGAAAGGCGTAATCGAACCTTAATGGATATGATTATAAGTATGATAAGTAATTCATCTTTACCCATATCTTTGTGGATGTATGCTTTAAAGACTACCATGTATTTGTTAAACAAGGTTCCTAGTAAGGCAGTTCCAAAGACACCTTTTGAATTGTGGACCAATACGAAACCCAATTTTAAGACACCTTTATGTTTGGCGATGTCAGGTAGACTAGATGCAAGAACAATAAGTGGGTTTTTCATTGGTTATTTATAAGTCCATATTTTGTAGTCTTAAATTGGATAGATTATAGTGATTTGATTGTGTTTATTGGTGAATTTTATATCGTCCTTACCATTGTCTTCGATTTTTGCAATTTGAAAAAGATTTATCACATTTGGAGTGAAATCATGTGAAAACACTGTATTTTTATAATAAAAGAAGATCATTTTGGCTTAGACAGGGCCTTGTGTCAACTCAGAAACGATTCCTGAGTTAGACACGACCCTATCTAACTTGGGGAACATCTCTAACTATGAGACACGGCCGTGTTTCTGGGAGACACGCTCGTGCCTCCCTAACATTAAATCTACACAATTTCATGCTCACAAGGCTGTGTTGTACTTAGACACTGCCATGTGAGGTCTCTTACTTGTAAAAACGTATAATTTTCTCTCACTATTATAAATACAATGAATCCCTAAACTTGAAGACAATTTTTGATGGCAACAGACTTTTGGGAGATAAATCACAAGATAGCATTGCTAAGAATCTCTGGAAGACGGCCACGAGAGAGGACACAATTCTTGAAGGCTTGAAGATCACAATCTCCATAAAAGGAGTTTTGATTTCTCTTCCCTTTAGTTTTCCCTTTTCTTTAGGTTTTTCTTTCCATCGATTTGTGTTATAATTTGGGTTTGTTATTGAACAAGAATAGTTAAACTCATAGCTAGAGCTATGGTAAATCTTGTTTTTTTTATTAATTGGTTTTGAACTCGAATTTAATTAAGGTAATTTCTTTTAGATTTATTGTATTGTTTGAATTCTTGTCAAGACTTGATCAATTTTGGCAAGCTTTAATTTATTATTTGAACGGTGGTCATCATCAATTAATGAGTGGACTTATATAATAAACTTAGGATTAGATTGGTGAATGATCAAACATCAATTTATTATACTAATTGAATTGACAATTAAGTTAGTTCATATCTTGAATGGGGGCTTAATGCATTCCCAATTAATTCAACTAAATGACCAAATAGGTGATTAATTAGGAATAAAATATTGTTTATCCATGACCATTGGGACTCAATAAAAATTAAGAAATTTTGGCAAGAGAATTACCTTACATCATAAACGAGTGAAATTCTGATTAATTAGATTCAAGTGAACCTTACGCCATAATTTTCCTCTAAGTGATCATCTCTACATTGATTAATATTCCATCTTTCTTTTTAATTTGTTGTTTGATTTTATTTTGAATTTCTCTTTACACCTTTGATTGTTTAAATAACTAATGGTTTAGCGAATCTAGTAATTATCTCTTATTTCTCGTGGGATCGATAACTAGGACTCAAGTCCTATATTACTATACGATAAAGTGTACTTGCTCTTAGTGTATTTTACGTGTATCAGTTATCCAGAAAGTCTAAGGGGTATATATTTTATTGTCCTAAACATAACACAAGAATTGTTGAAACTAGGAATGTTAGGCTCATTGAGAATGGTAAAATTAGTGGAAGTGAAGTTCCACGAAATATGGAAGTTAAGGAGATAAGAGTACAAGTTTCTTTGACTTACAACTCTACTAAAGTGATTGTTCCTCAAGTTGTTGAACATCATAACAATATTGAAGAACAACGAATTAATTATCTGGTAATTCAAGATGATCCCATAGTAGAAGCACCACAGAAGATAATCTTAAGAAGATCTCAAAGGGAAAGAAGACCTATTATTTCAAACGATTATGTGGTATATCTACAAGAGTCAGAAGTTGATTTAGGAATTAATGATCATCCAATTTCATTTTCACATGCCATTAATAGTGATAATGATAATAAGTGGTTAGGTGCTATGAAAGAAAAGTTAAAGTCTATGGAACATAAAGTAGTTTGGGACCTTGTAGAATTACCAGAAGATTACAAGAGAGTTAGGTGTAAGTGAGTCTTTAAAACCAAACATGACTCTCATGATAATCTTGAACATTACAAGGCTAGACTTGTTGCCAAAAGTTTTACTTAAAAAAATGACATTAACTATAAAGAGACTTTTTCACTAGTCTCTAAGAAAGATTCTATTAGAATTATCATGACATTGATAGCTCATTATGATTTAGAGTTACACCAAATGGATGTGAAAATTGTCTTTCTAAATAGAAATTTAGAGGAAGAAGTTTACTTGGATCAACCAATAAGGTTTTCAGTTAAAGGGAAAGTATGGTGTGTAAACTTAAGAAATCAATATATAGACTTAAACAAGCTTCTAGACAATGATATCTCAAATTCAATGACATTATTGTTTCCTTTGGATTTAAGGAAAACACTGTTGATTGGTGTATATATCTAAAGGTCAATGAAAGTATGTTTATATTTTTTATTCTGTATATTGATGACATCTTGCTTGCAACTAATGATCTTGGTCTATTAAGTGAGATTAAAAATTTTCTTTCTAACAACTTTAAAATGAAGGATATAGGAGAGGCAAACTATGTGGTGAGGATAGAAATATTTTGGGATAGATCACAAGTGCTGTTGAGTTTGTCTCAGAAAGTCTATATCAATAAAGATATAGAGATATTTAATATGAATAAATGGCCAGCAGATATGATTCCAATTCAGAAGGGGGACAAATTTAATATTATGACATGCTTTGAGACCATTATTAATGAATTATGGTTGTGAAATTTTGTTTTAGGACTTGGAATTGTCAACAGTATCGCTAAGTTGCTAAAGTTTATTATCAGCAGCTGTAACACCCCAAATTCTGACTATGTGAATAGTAATAGCAGAATTACACTGTTTTACATTTTTTGTGTGTTATAAAAATAGTTTGACTGTTCTGAGATCATATTTGATCATTTTGTGTGATTTGCTCAAGTCAAGAAAATAATAATTTTTCAATAGGAAAAAATCTTATTTTAATTAATTAGAGTTGGGGGATCTTACAAAACCCAATTGATTGATATAAATATTAATCTCGTAATTTTTAGGATTTAAGCGTGCAATAAAATAATTTTATATTTTTATAATATTATTTTATTCAACAAGATTCATCTTGTCTCAAAAATAGTAGAAAAATTATTTGTGGACTAGAAAAAGTTCAGTAGGGCCCACGTTTAGCGTAATGTGATCAATTGTCTTGTTGTCATGTATAAATCTAAACCAATAGGAAATGGTCAAAATAGGTAGGCTTGACTTTCTAAACCAATTAGAAAGAGTCAACAAAAGAAGCATTGACTTCTTTGTGAGCCATTGGATTATGAAGCTTACTTTAGAAGCTTTAATCTTAGTCGATTGATCTAATCAATGGTGAGATTAGAAGGATAGTTTTATGACCAATTGATATCTACCCTAGATGTGATCTATGGCTAGGATTTAAAGATGAATCAAGGGTTAGGATTTAGTCAAAGATTGTAGGCTTGAAAATGGTTAGTAACCTAATTAAGCTTAATTTGACTAATCTAATTACTTAATTAGTAAACTAAGTGAACTAGCTTAGTTATTAATTAATTATAATCTAAATACTAATTAGATATACTAATATTAATTAAAGGTTATAATATATGTTAATATATACTAAATTAATTAGTTATGTGACTAGTATGTTAATTTAGTTTGGTTAGGATAATTAACCTAACAAATTACCTAATTAACTAGCATGTAATTAGGACTAATTTGGAAACAATTAAGCTATTAAAATGGAGGGGGGCTGCACGAAATTAGGGCTGCAACAAGGAGGCAAGTGGGCTTGAATCTACAAGGTTCAAGAACCATCTAACATGACATAAGCCATGTGCACCAAGTGTGAACACTTTAGGATATTTAGCATGCAAATTCATTCACTCAACCTCCCTAAAATAGCTCACACGGCAGCTGCACTCCATATTCACTCTTCATTTTCTATTTCACACTTATCACAAATCAAAGCATCTACTTTCTCTCCAAAAAGCTATCAAGAACCAAGCACACTTTCCTTTCTCTTTTTCTCTCTATATTCGGCCAAGACTACTACATGTACTACCAAACTTCTATAATTTTTTCCTATCATATTTCCTAAAGCCAAATACCATTCTAAGCATCTTTCATTCACAAAGTTTTCCCAAATTCCTACTCTATCTTGCCTAAAATTCCACTTCTTGGTTACTTACTTAAGGGTAAGTTTGGTTTCTATGGTTCAAAACTGAATTTTTAATTTTTCTAACCGTGATTGTTCCATGGTTTTTCAATATTGTACCTTGTATGTGTTTTTACTAATTGTTTAAGAATTTTAGGGATTTGTTTGGTGGATAGTACGAATTTGAAGGAAGGAAGGAGAACCAACCGATTAAAATTGTCTACAAGAGGTAAGAGGGAGATTTAACCTCACCAACTGAGTTTTGGTGGTGTGAGGATGGTTTTGTACGGTGGAAAATCCATAAGGGTTCTTCACCGATTATTTTGATGTGTTTTGATTGTGTTTGTGATGTGTTTGATTGAGTTTTTATGCTTGCATGTGTGATTAAATGCTTAAAGTTTTGATATTCGTGTGTATGTGTAATTATGAAAGTATGAGATTGTATGTGTAAATGAGGATGTGAATAACATGATTAATCGATTGTATGTGTACTCCAAAGAGTATTGAGGCTTACGGCCCTACAATGGAAAAAGGACCAAAGTCCTTACACTGATGAATTAAAATGAGAACTGAGACATTTAAATGAATTTGGAAAGAATTTGAGTATGGTAAAATAAAATGATTTCATGGGTAGTAAAGAAAAGAAATAACAATTTTTGAAAACAATACCATTTACTGATTTTTAGAGGAGTTATATCGCAAATTTTTATAAAAGAAGGACTAAATTGTAAATTTTATCAAAAAGAAGGGCCATAGTATAAATATTGATTTTTGAGGGGTCATAATGTAAATATTATTTTTAGAGGGGTCAAACTATAAATATTTTATAAAAGAGGGATGATTTTGTAAATATAAATTTGATGAGGGACTTTTTCATAAATAATAATTTATGAGGGACTTTTCAATAAATATTAAATTTTGAGGGACTATTTTGTAAATATGAATTTTATGAGGGGTTGTTTCGTAAATATGAGTTTTTGAGAGACTAAAGTGTAAATGTGGAAAATAAAGCTAATTTTGGTATTAAAATGAGAAAAATAGTATTTTCGATTTAAAAACGTAAGAGAAATATTTACGCAATTGGAAAACGTTGAAAAGTCGCTATGCAATTTTGAAAAGGCGGCAGAATTGAGTCGCAATTGAGAAGACGCGAAAATATGACTACGCGATTAAAGTACAGTAATAGTACTGTTATATTACTGTGTGGACCCCGATTATGTGATATAAATTTGAAATGTGAATAATGCATAGTACATGCATTGGGAAGGTCCGATGGACTGTATGAGGCTAGTTGCCTAGGAGAGACTACACCTCCTGAGTGGGTGTGATATGCGTAGTGTAAGTCACTCGTTGACCTTGGGGGCATTGGGGTGCGGGTTGCCTACAATGGGCGGATGGTAGCTCTTCCGCATGCGAGTGGGTTAGACCAACGCAACACACCAATGATCCGGACCGAGACACTATCCTTAATCAAGATCTGATAAAGACTGTCGTGTATATGCTGGATGTGCAAAACTGAGCATGTGGTCCAAGGCATGTTGGTACCGACACTTCTTTTCGATCACTCTCTCCGACCTGAGTTGTAGCTCCATGGAGTAGGAAATTGAGTCTGTGTGCATACATATAATGATAGAGGGTATTATCGTAATTTCTGTTTATGATAATTGATTTATTGATTTATTGATTATTGATAATAACATAACTGTAATTATTGTGTATTACATGTCTTGTGATGATATTGATGTTAGTGGCATAATTATAATTGTGGTATGATAACTGTATGAGATATTGTATGTGTTTATCTTCATTCCTGCCATATTGGTATTGGCGTAGGTGATCTCACCTCTTTGCATGTATGTTTGGTATTATATTTATATTTGTTAAGACGTCGAGCAAGAAATAGAGCGAGAAGGTGAGGAGGAGCAGATTCGCTTGAGGACGTCGAGTTCTGAAGAGATGCAGATGCCTAGTTTCCTTAGCTACCTGAAGTGACATTGATTGGAGGAGATGAGGCATGGACTGTAGATTTAGAGAGAGTGAGTATCTATTATAGAGTTTCCTATATCTATTAGGCAGTATTGGGGAGCTTACTATCGTACTCCTAGTACGGTTAGTATTGTGTCGTCTGCTCGGACACTTGTCCGTAGAAGTGCACATCATGACGGATTCCTATGTATTGAGGAATCGAGGAGGACCCATCTGAGGGTTCTGCTGTCTAGTAGGATTTGGGCTATATGTTAGTTTTAAATTAAAGTTTAAATACTTTGGAAGTCTAGTCTGTAAAATAATCAAGTGTGACAGTACTAAAGGCTTGTATGTATATATATGATGTAAATTATATGTGACCTTGTTGTTATGTTTTTTATTTTCTGCTAAGTTTATCTTATTATCATTAAGAAATTTTATAATTCGTATTTACAATACAAGCGCGATTTTTAAGCTGAAGGGTAATTTGGTAATTAAGTAACAATAAATGTGGCACCCTAAGGTGGGTGTTACATTAGTTGGTATCAGAGCCCAAGTTAGAGTCTTTTGGGTTTGTGGTTAGGTCTGTCTTGTCCAAGTTGTGCGATTCTCTGAAATTATTTTCCGAAAGAAAAATAATATTGTTTGAAGACTGACCTTCACTTTTCTTTGTGTTGTTCAGTCTGATTGATAGAGCGAAATGGCAGGACGTGGAAGAGGACGCATGAATGCGAGGGCAGCAGCTGGAAATGTCGGCGGCGATAATCAGAATATGGCTGCAGCTGTAGTAGCAATGCAACGAATGGCCGAGGTTGTTGCACAGCAAAACCAAAAAGCACATGACGATGCTCATAGCTTGTCAAAATTTCGGAGGAATAATCCACCAAAATTTCATGGAGAATTCGACCCAGAGAAGGCTGATATGTGGATAAAGGAACTGGAAAAGATATTTGAGGGCATGAGTTGTAATGATGAGCGGAAGCTTACTTTCGCCACATTCATGCTAGTCGGTGATGGAGAGGCTTGGTGGGCAGGAGCCCGCAGATTAATTCAAGCTGAAGGGAGAGTTGTGACATGGCAGCTCTTTAGACAGAAGTTTCTGGGAAAGTATTTCCCAACCAGTGTTCGACATGCTAAGGAGATGGAGTTCCTTAGTATGAGGCAAGGGCGATGATTTGTAAATGAGTACGCGGCACGGTTCGAAAGCTTGTCTAAGTTTTCGAGGTACTTCCAAATGCATCCGGATGAGGAGTGGAAGTGTAGGAAGTTTGAAGAGGGTGAGGCTTGACATCAAGCGAGCTTTAGCAAGCTGTGGATATTGATCGGTTCAGGTATTGCTAGATAAGTCTTTGAAAGGTTGAGGAGATTGATCATCTTCGTGAGGCTAGAAATAAGAATTTTGGACCAAACACGGTTCCAAAGGGGGAAAGTAGCGGTGGCAACCGTTACAGCAGTAAACCATATACTAAACCAAGCAGTAAGTCAAAATCGGCAAAGCAATCGTTTGGGGAAGCTCTAGTGGTAGTAGAAGCGATTTCGATTGGAACACGCACTTAAATGTTTTAAGTGTGGGAAAGGACATCTCACTAGGGACTGTCAGCATAAGGGGGTGATTTGTTATAGATGTGGGAAGCCTGGACATTTCTCAAGGGAGTGTGATCAGCAAAAGGCGGAGCCATCAGTGGGCAATGTTCGTACTGCAAGGCCACAGGCGGGTAGTCGAGTGTATACTATGAGCGGAGAGGAAGCCGCTAAATCCGAGGACTTGATAATGGAGGAGTTTGCTATTGAAGGTAATCCTTTAACAGTATTATATGATTCGGAAGCAACACATTCTTTCATTGCATGTGATTGTGTGGAACGTTTGGGATTAACTGTGACTACATTGCCGTATGATTTGAGTGTTAGTACTCCTACTGATAAGCCTGTGATAACTACAAGAGTATGCTTGAATTGCCCTGTATCTCGTTAGAGATAAGATCTTTCATGTGGACTTGATTTGTTTGCCTCTTTCCAAGATTAATGTAATCTTGGGAATGGATTGGTTGTCTTCCAACCATATCTTGATAGACTGTTCGAATAAGACATTAGTTTTTCTGGAGATTGAGGATTCTAGATTCTTAACGGCTACTCAAGTGGAGGCTTGTTTGAAGGAAGGAGATCAAGGGTACTTGTTGATGTCTTCTACGGAGGTTCATTGTGAGGATATTTTAAAGGATATTTTCGTAGTGAATGAGTTTCCTGAAGTATTTCCTGAAGATATACCTGGAATACCGCCGGAAAGAGAGATTGAATTCTCTATTGATTTGGTACCTAGAGCTGGACCTATATCTATGGCGCCTTATCGGATGTCACCAGTAGAGTTGACAGAACTTAAGAAGTAGTTGGAGGATTTGTTGGAGAAGTAGTTTGTGAGACCAAATGTATCACCTTGGGGAGCTCCAGTATTATTGGTAAAGAAGAAGGATGGGACTTCTCGTCTATGTGTAGACTACCGACAATTGAACAAAATTACGATCAAGAATAAATATCCACTACCAAGAATCGATAATTTGATGGATCAATTGCGAGGAGCCGCAATATTTTCTAAGATTGATTTGTGTTCTGGTTATCACCAGATACGTGTAAAGGTGGAGGATATCCCGAAGACTGCTTTTCGGACGCGTTACGGGCATTACGAGTATCAAGTGATGCCTTTTGGTGTGACTAATGCACCTGCGATATTTATGGACTTCATGAACCGGATTTTCCGTTCATACTTGGATAAGTTTATTGTTGTCTTTATTAATGACATCTTGATTTATTCTCGAAGTTAGGAGGAACATGCTGAGCATCTCAGAGTGGTTCTCCAGATTTTGAGGGAAAATAAGTTGTATGCCAAGTTGTCCAAATGTGAGTTTTGGTTGAGCGAAGTACAATTTTTGGGGCATGTCATATCGGCAGATGGAATTGAAGTTGATGCTGCAAAGGTGGAGACAGTTGTTGAATGGGAGAGACCAAAGACTGTATCGGAGATCCGTAGTTTCATCGGATTGGCCGGTTACTATCGACGATTCATAGAAGGGTTTTCAAAGATTGCAGGACCTCTTACCCAACTTACACAGAAGAATTAACCGTTTACATGGACTGAAGCATGTGAGGAAAGTTTTCAGGAGTTGAAACGACGACTGACTACTTCATCGGTTTTGATTCTACCTGATTCGAACGAACCTTTCGAGGTGTATTGTGATGCTTCGTATCAGGATTGGGTTGTGTACTTATGCAAGACCGTAAGGTTGTGGCATATGCGTCGAGGCAGTTGAAAGTGCATGAGAGGAATTATCCGACTCATGACTTGGAGTTAGCAGCAGTGGTGTTTGCATTGAAGGTATGGAGACATTTTCTCTATGGGGCAACGTTCACTGTTTTTAGTGATCATAAAAGTTTGAAGTATCTGTTTGACCAGAAAGAGTTGAACATGAGACAAAGGCGTTGGATCGAGTTTCTGAAGGATTATGACTTTCAGTTACAGTATCATCCCAGGAAGGCGAATGTCGTAGCGGATGCCTTAAGTAGGAAAGCGCTTAATGCTTCTGTTATGATGATAAAGGAGAAGGAACTGATAGAAGAGTTTCGAGATATGCGATTATCTGTGAAGTTGACACCGGGAAAGATAAGTTTGAACCTGATCGTTATTTCGAATGATTTGATGGATAAAATACGATAAGGGCAAAACAGTGATCAGTATTTGCAAGAAGCGAAGGAAGCAAGAAGTCAAGGAGCGGAATTGGAATTCAGCGAAGGTGTTGATGGAATTTTGAAGTTCAAGGGGAGAGTTTGTGTACCAAATGATCCAGAACTGAGGAGATTAATTTTGGATGAAGCTCATCGAAGCAAGTTGAGTATGCATCCAAGAGCCACAAAGATGTACCAAGATTTGAAACAGTTATATTGGTGGCAAGGAATGAAGAGGGATGTCGCAGAATATGTATCATCCTGTTTGATTTGTCAGAAGGCCAAAGTGGAACATCAGAGACCATCAGGAATGTTGCAACCTTTGCCTATTTCGAGTGGAAATGGGATGACATAGCAATGGATTTCGTAACGCACCTTGCCGAAGACTCGGAAGGGTCACGATTCTATATGGGTAATTATTGATCGGAACACACAAAGTCGGCGCACTTTTTACCGATTAATATTAAGTACTCAATGGAGAAGTTGGCTCAAGTGTACATCAATGAAATTGTTAGACTTCATGGTGTACCATCCAGTATAATTTCTGATCGAGATCCGCGATTTACATCTAGATTCTGGAACAGTTTGCAAGAAGCGATGGGAACGAAGCTACGTTTGAGTTCTGCTTACCATCCACAAACTGATGGTCAGTCAGAAAGGACGATTCAGTCATTGGAGGACTTGTTGAGGGCTTGTGTTCTAGAGCAAATTGGTTGTTGGGATGAATTTCTACTGTTGATAGAGTTCACCTACATTAATGGTTTCCATTCGAGCATAGGGATGGCACCCTATGAAGCTTTATATGGGAGAAGATGTAGAATGCCGTTGTGTTGGTACCATGATGGTGAAAGTACTATGGTAGGACCCGAGTTTGTGCAACAGACAACTGAGAAAGTGAAGATGATCCAAGATAAGATGAGGACGACACAGACGCGGCAAAAGAGTTATGCAGATAAAAGAAGAAGACCGCTAGAATTTGAAGAAGGTGACCATGTATTTCTACGTGTGACACCTATGACTGGAGTTGGACGAGTAATCAAGTCGAGGAAGCTTACTCCGAAGTTTATTGGACCGTATCAGATACTTCGTCGGGTAGGTCCGGTAGCTTATCAGATTGCACTACCACCGTTCTTATCAAATCTTCATAATGTATTTCACGTATCACAACTACGGAAATATATTTCTGATCCGACTCATGTTATCGAGCCAGACACTGTACAACTAAAGGAGAATTTGACCTATGAGACATTTCCGACCAGAATTGAAGATCGAAGAGTTAAGCAACTTCGAGGAAAGGACATCGCATTGGTTAAAGTGGTATGGAATGATGTAAGTGGTGAAGCTACATGGGAGTTGGAAGAGAAGATAAGAGAGCAGTATCCATTTTTATTTTGAATATGTATGACAAGTTTTGAGGACGAAACTTTATTTTAGAGGGGGAGAGTTGTATCACCCCAAATTCTGATTATGTGAATAGTAATAGTAGAATTACACTGTTTTACATTTTCTGTGTGTTATAAAAATAGTTTGACTGTTCTGAGATCATATTTGATCATTTTGTGTGATTTGCTCGAGTCAAGAAAATAATAATTTTTAAATAGGGAAAAATCTTATTTTAATTAATTAAATTTGGGGATCTTACTAAACCCAATTGATTGATATAAATATTAATCTCGTAATTTTAGGATTTAATGTGTAATAAAATAATTTTATATTTTTATAATATTATTTTATTCAACGAGAATTCTTGTCTCAAAAATAGTAGAAAAATTATTTGTGGACGAAAAAGTTCGTGGGGCCCACGTTTAGCGTAACATTGATCATTTGTCTGTGGTATGCAATCTAAACCAATAGGAAATGGTCAAAATAGGTAGGCTTGACTTTCTAAACCAATTAGAAAGAGTCAACAAAAGAAGCATTGACTTCTTTGTGAGCCATTGGATTGTGAAGCTTACTTTAGAAGCTTTAATCTTAGTCGATTGATCTAATCAATAGTGAGATTAGAAGGATAGTTTTATGACCAATTGATATCTACTCTAGATGTGATCTATGGCTAGGATTTAAAGATGAATCAAGGGTTAGGATTTAGTCAAAGATTGTAGGCTTGAAAATGGTTAGTAACCTAATTAAGCTTAATTTGACTAATCTAATTACTTAATTAGTAAACTAAGTGAACTAGCTTAGTTATTAATTAATTATAATCTAAATACTAATTAGATATACTAATATTAATTAAAGGTTATAATATATGTTAATATATACTAAATTAATTAGTTATGTGACTAGTATGTTAATTTAGTTTGGTTAGGATAATTAACCTAACAAATTACCTAATTAACTAGCATGTAATTAGGACTAATTTGGAAACAATTAAGCTATTAAAATGGAGGGGGCTGCACGAAATTGGGGCTGCAACAAGGAGGCAAGTGGGCTTGAATCTACAAGGTTCAAGAACCATCCAACATGACATAAGCCATGTGCACCAAGTGTGAACACTTTAGGATATTTAGCATGCAAATTCATTCACTCAACCTCCCTAAAACAGCTCACACGGCAGCTGCACTCCATATTCACTCTTCATTTTCTATTTCACAATTATCACAAATCAAAGCATCTACTTTCTCTCCAAAAAGCTATCAAGAACCAAGCACACGTTCCTTTCTCTTTTTCTCTCTATATTCGGCCAAGACTACTACATGTACTACCAAACTTCTATAATTTTTTCCTATCATATTTCCTAAAGCCAAATACCATTCTAAGCATCTTTCATTCACAAAGTTTTCCCAAATTCCTACTCTATCTTGCCTAAAATTCCACTTCTTGCTTACTTACTTAAGGGTAAGTTTGGTTTCTATGGTTCAAAACTGAATTTTTAATTTTTCTAACCATGATTGTTCCATGGTTTTTCAATATTGTACCTTGTATGTGTTTTTACTAATTGTTTAAGAATTTTAGGGATTTATTTGGTGGATAGTACGAATTTGAAGGAAGGAAGGAGAACCAACCGATTAAAATTGTCTACAAGAGGTAAGAGGGAGATTTAACCTCACCAACTGAGTTTTGGTGGTGTGAGGATGGTTTTGTACGGTGGAAAATCCATAAGGGTTCTTCACCGATTATTTGATGTGTTTTGATTGTGTTTGTGATGTGTTTGATTGAGTTTTTATGCTTGCATGTGTGATTAAATGCTTAAAGTTTTGATATTCTGTGTGTATGTGTAATTATGAAAGTATGAGATTGTATGTGTAAATGAGGATGTGAATAACATGATTAATCGATTGTATGTGTACTCCAAAGAGTATTGAGGCTTACGGCCCTACAATGGAAAAAGGACCAAAGTCCTTACACTGATGAATTAAAATGAGAACTGAGACATCTAAATGAATTTGGAAAGAATTTGAGTATGGTAAAATAAAATGATTTCATGGGTAGTAAAGAAAAGAAATAACAATTTTTGAAAACAATACCATTTACTGATTTTTAGAGGAGTTATACCGTAAATTTTTATAAAAGAAGGACTAAATTGTAAATTTTATCAAAAAGAAGGGCCATAGTATAAATATTGATTTTTGAGGGGTCATAATGTAAATATTATTTTTAGAGGGGTCAAACTATAAATATTTTATAAATGAGGGATGATTTTGCAAATATAAATTTGATGAGGGACTTTTTCATAAATAATAATTTATGAGGGACTTTTCAATAAATATTAAATTTTGAGGGACTATTTTATAAATATGGATTTTGTGAGGGGTTGTTTCATAAATATGAGTTTTTGATGGACTAAAGTGTAAATGTGAAAAATAAAGCTAATTTTGGTATTAAAATGAGAAAAATAGTATTTCCGATTTAAAAACGTAAGAGAAATATTTACGCAATTGGAAAACGTTGAAAAGTCGCTATGCAATTTTGAAAAGGCGGCAGAATTGAGTCGCAATTGAGAAAACGTGAAAATATGACTACGCGATTAAAGTACAGTAATAGTACTGTTATATTACTGTGTGGACCCCGATTATGTGATATAAATTTGCAATGTGAATAATGCATAGTACATGCATTGGGAAGGTCCGATGAACTGTATGAGGCTAGTTGCCTAGGAGAGATTACACCTCCTGAGTGGGTGTGATATGCGTAGTGTAAGTCACTCGTTGACCTTGGGGGCATTGGGGTGCGGGTTGCCTACAATAGGCAGATGGTAGCTCTTCTGTACCGTGGGTTAGACCGACGCAACACACCAATGATCCGGACCGAGACACTATCCTTAATCAAGATCGATAAAGACCATTGTGTATATCTTTGGATGTGCAAAGCGAGCATGTGGTCCAAGGCATGTTGTTGAGTACCGACACTTCTTTTCGATCACTCTCTCCGACCTGAGTTGTAGCTCCATAGAGTAGGAAATTGAGTCTGTGTGCATACATATAATGGTAGAGGGTATTATCATAATTTCTATTTATGATAATTGATTTATTGATTTATTGATTATTGATAATAACATGACTGTAATTATTGTGTATTATATGTCTTGTGATGATATTGATGTTAGTGGCATAATTGTAATTGTGGTATGATAACTGTATGAGATATTGTATGTGTTTATCTTCATTACTGCCATACTGGTATTGGCGTAGGTGATCTCACCTCTTTGCATGTATGTTTGGTATTATATTTATATTTGTTAAGACGTCGAGCAAGAAATAGAGCGAGAACCTGAGGAGGAGCAGATTCCTGCTGAGGACGTCGAGTTCTGAAGAGATGCAGATGCCTAGTTTCCTTAGCTACTGGTGACATTGATTGGAGGAGATGAGGCATGGACTGTAGATTTAGAGAGAGAGTATCTATTATAGAGTTTCCTATATCTATTAGGCAGTATTGGGGAGCTTACTATCGTACTCCTAGTACGGTTAGTATTGTGTCGTCTGCTCGGACACTTGTCCGTAGAACTGCACATCATGACGGATTCCTATGTACTGAGGAATCTGAGGAGGACCCATCTGAGGGTTCTGCTGTCTAGTAAGATTTGGGCTATATGTTAGTTTTAAATTAAAGTTTAAATACTTTGGAAGTCTAGTCTGTAAAATAATCAAGTGTGACAGTACTAAAGGCTTGTATGTATATATATGATGTAAATTATATGTGACCTTGTTGTTATTTTTTTTATTTTCTGCTAAGTTTATCTTATTATCATTAAGAAATTTTATAATTCGTATTTACAATACAAGCGCGATTTTTAAGCTGAAGGGTAATTTGGTAATTAAGTAACAATAAATGTGGCACCCTAAGGTGGGTGTTACAGCAGCAATCTTCTCTTAAAACGACAAGTATTTTAATGGTGTTATACATAAACATAATGCTTGGTTGTTAATTAAGATATTCAGAAACAAAAAGTGTCATTTGAACATATTAGCACTAAACTTATAATAGTAGATCCATTAAGAAAAGGATCACAGCCCAAAACATATGATGAACGAGTTGAAAGAATAAGCATTATTGCTAATGAGAATTGTTGAACATTAATGTTAATGTTTTTATGTTTATTATGTATTTGACAGTCGGAGCTCATTTATGGTTTTGTTTCTAATTTTCCTGTTTTCTAATTTTGTATACATGATTGAATTAGAATGATAATAATAGGTTATGTCTTTGTTAAAGATATCATGTTAGACTAATTATGTACTTCTCAATTATAGGTCATCATAAGGAGAGGGATTGATATTGTAGTACATGGAAGTGACTATGTCAAATAAGTAACATACAACTTCCATAACTCATATTAGTTCTTATTTGTATTTATGACGAATGATGTAATCAATGTATAGGAAATTAGCTTCATCTATGTGCATTATGATGATTTATTTGTTCCACTATGAAGTAATTAAGACAATATCACATGAATCAAGTGGGAGAATGTAAGAGATAATGTGGCCCATATGATATTATCTTAAATTGATTTAAATAAATAAATAAATAATAAAAGAGTTAATTTCTGATTGGTTTGTCTTGAGAGGTAGTTTCTGATTATAACTTATCACTTGATGAGAGTGATTAATTAATTGTTACCCAATAGAAACTGCTCCTATCCCTGCCTATAAAAGTCTTATGTTACCTCTCTATCACTAACATCAACGTGAATGAAAGGGAGACCAAGGGATAGAAACTCAGCTTCTTCTCCTAATCTCCAACGTCGCTAAAGAATTGCATCAAGGATTTCAAGAGCTCTTGATCATAGATCAAGGTAAGTAACACTATCCCACTATTATTGTCTTGAATGAGATTTTTGAAAAATCATGAGATTTTAAGATCCTATGTTTGTTCTTGATTTATGTTCATAATCGTCAAGAATTAGAATTGAAACTTACAGAAAACACTAAGGGAACAATTGTAAATCGGTTTTTCATCATTTTGTATTTTATTTTTATGTGTAAATATGATCATGTGAAACTTTGTTTTATGCTTGTATGTTGCATTTGCTTCCATTGTCTAAAATTTTTGGGTCTGTCACCATATACAAGTATATATGGAGACATCCCAATATAAGTCTTAGATGTCGTGTGGTATGCACACAATGCATCGTCTAGACGTAGAGACTAATCTTCACTGTTTTCTGAAAAATTATTTTAATCTCTTTATTAGATGCCTCATATGATCACTAGTTTATGAGTGATAGGGAGTAGCAACATTATTAGTAATGCCATATTTTTTTATAAATGCTTAAATTGACCTATTACAAAAATGCTCATCCTATCTCTAATTATAGCCCCTAGTCTCCCAAAACATGCAAAAATATTTTCTTTCAAGAATTGAACAACCACCTTGTGATCATTGTTTCAACATGGTTTACCCTCAACCCATTTGAAAACATAGTCAACTCTAACCAAAATATATAGATAATCAAAAGAATTAAGCAATGGTCTCATAAAATCTATACCTCAAACATTAAATATATCAATAATTAAAATATGATTTAAGTGCATCATATTTTTCTTACCAATGCTCCCTAGCTTTTGGCATCTTTAGAAGCTACACAATAAAAATGAGAATATCAAAAAATAAAAGGTAATTAAAAACCACATTGAAAAATTTCAGCCGCTGTTCTCCTAGAGGTGATATTTTGTTATTCCCATTCAAAAATGAATCTCATAATAATCTAATTAGGACAATATTTAAACAAATATGAATCATCTCAAAAGTAATGCTTTACTTGTGACAAGAAATTCAATTTATCTTGTTTAGACCAATGAGCTTGTATATGTGTAGTAACCAAATCATTCACAATATTAGCATACCATGGGGTTTGTGAAACATGCAATAACTGGTCATCAAGAAAAGATTCTAAAATAAAAGAAGTATCACTATCATGCTCAACTACTAACCTAAATAAATTATTAACAACTACATTTTTGAAACCCTTTTATCCCTAATTTCAATGTCAAATTCTTGTATAAGTAAAATCCACCAAATAATTCTAGCTTTTGCACTAGCTTTAGCAAATAAATATTTCTAACCAGTATAGTTAGAATATATCACAACTTTAGACCCAATAACATATTATCTAAATTTGTCTAAAGCTAGCACAATAGCTAGAAATTCTTTCTTAGTTATGGAATAATTCAATTGGGCATCATTCTTAGCCTTACTAGCATAACAAATCACATGAAGTAACTTATTCACTCTTTGTCCTAAAACAACACTGATTGGATAATAAAAAACATCACATATATTCTCAAAAGGTAAACTCCAATCAAGTGGCTTAATAATAGGTGCAGAAGTCAATTCAAGTTTCAATTGATTAAAAGATTGCAAGAATGCATCACCTAAGACAAAAGGAACATCCTTATAATGAAGATTACATAATAACCTTGCTATATTACTGAAATAATTAATTAACCTCCTATAAAAACTTATCTAGTCCTAGAAAAGGTCTAATTTTTTTCTCACAATCTTAAGGGGAAAGAGATTAGAAATCAAACCAACTTTTGTTTTATCAACCTTAATGTCATCTTTAGACATCATATGACTAAGCATAATGCCCCTTTTAGCCATGAAATAACATTTTTTCCAATTAAACACATGATTATTTTCCATACTTCTAGCCAAAATGAAATATAGTGATGCAAACAAAACTCAAATGTAGATCCAAAATATAAAAATCATCCATAAACACTTCTAGAAATTTACCAGCCATATCAAAAAATACTGATAATACATCTCTAGAATGCGACAAGTGCATTACATAACTCAAAAGGCATATGATGAAATGCAAAAGTACCAAATAAACACATAAAAGTAGTTTTTTCTTAATCCTCATGTGCAATAGGAATTTGATTATATCCAGAATATCCATATAGAAAACAATAATATGCATGACTAACAAGTTTTTTCAACAATTGAATAATAAAAGAGAGGGAAATGATCTTTTCTAGTTAAGGCATTTAATTTCTTGTAATCAACACACACTCTTTACCTTATTTGCATTCTAGTTGGGACTAACTCATTGACCTCATTTTCAACCACAATTATCTCAAATTTCTTAGGCACAATCAGCACATGACTAACCTAATTACTATTAGAGATAAGATATGTAATATCTATATCTAGTAATTTTTAAATCTCTTTTCTAACTACTTTTTACATGATCAGGTTCAAACGCCTTTGAGATTCATGTGAAGCTCTACCACTCTCCCCTAAATGAATCATATCCACAAAACTAAAGGACTAATATGCTTAATATCTATAACTGACCATCCTATAACTTCTTTATGCTATTTAACATTTCCACTAACTTAATGCTCTTGGGACTCTTCTAAATCAAAAGCTACAATGACATGTCTTATTATTGCCTGAAAAAACATTCTTTAGGGTACTAGGCAATAGCTTCATCTCTAACTTAGGCGACTCTACAATGGGTGGCAATTGTGGGGATGAGCACAAGGTGATTGATTGAACTTTTGGTTGTCACTTATCCACATTCATAAGAGGAACAAAATCTAACAAAGAATTAATGTCATTAATGACCAAGTCAATATAAAAATAAGAATTAAAATGATTTAAACATACAAAAAATGAATCATTATAATTAGAATGCATAAATGAATCATGAACCAAACTATCAATCAAATTCAATACATAAACATCATTATCATCAAGCATATGTTTACTGATATGAAAAATGTTAAGCATAGCAGTCATATTTGTGATTGACATGTATCTCATAAAGAATGTGTTTTGATGATAACAAACTTAAAGATGTTGCAAGATCAAGTCCAAGAGTCTCAAGACCATCAAGTATAGCTTTTAGGACTTCAATCATTTTGTAAGTATATATAAAGATTCACAATTGGTCAATCTTACATTTCAAAATAGCACACAAGTTTTCAAGGCTTCAATATGGTTTTTAATTTCCAAAGAATCAATCATCTCGTGTCCATAAGCTTACAAGATCATATGGAATCAAGAGCAATATTTAAAAAGGCATAAAACATGTTTTTCACATGTATTATTCAAATAAGGAGTTCCTTATTCGAATAACACAAGTCAGAGATTCCAAATAATTTTTCAGGAAAAGATTTATTCGAATAAGCCCTGTGCTATTCGAATAAATGGTTCAAAAAATGTTTTGGCACGAATAAGTTATTCGAATAACAAAGTGTTATTCGAATAACACATCTCCAGGAAATCATCTTATTAAATGGTTATTCGAATAACAGAGTTGTTATTCGAATAACAATCCTTTCAGCAAAACCATATTTAAATGGTTATTCGAATAACAATGTTGTTATTCGAATAACAAGATATCAGGAAATCAAATATTCGAATGAGTTATTCGAATAACATGTTTTCCCAGAAGCTATACATTTAAGGGGTTATTCGAATAACCAAGATGTTATTCGAATAACACATTACAGAGGAAAACACGCTTGTGCTATTTAAAGCCTTATTCGAATAAGGATTCTCTTATTTGAATAAGAGAGCTTTCCAGAAACAGAAATTAACGAATAGTTACGTAACATTTAATGCTCCAACCACCTCCCAATGACTCTAAACTTCAATGACTTATAAATAGAAGTTGTTGGGCATTTATGTAGGTTAGACAATCAATCTGAAAAACCTTGGTTGAGCATTAAAAACGAGTCTTCATCTTTTCCTCCGTTAATACTCTGTTTCTGAGCATAAACTGTGAATCATAAACCTATTGAATTTTCATTTGTATTATCTGCTCTTTGAAGAGAGTTTCTACCTACTCAATCTTTGTATAATCTCTAGAGAGGGTGAGGCATCCCTCCAAACTGTAAAAGGGTGAGGTATCCCTTGGAAAATAGAGGCTTAAGCATAAGGGTGAGGTATCCCAAAGTGTTAAGTGCTCAAGGTTATAGTGGTTGTCAAGCACTCATTGAAGCTTGAAGATATAGTGGAAAATCTTAAGTTGTTGCTTGGGGACTGGACGTAGATCACAAGTGGATTGGTGATCGAACCAAGATAAATCATTGTGTTTGTTTTCTCTAAACCCTTCTCTTTATTTTGTGCACTGTTTTATTGAATTACTTGAATATTGTTTCCTTTGACTATCACATTTATAAGTAAAAGTGTTTATCTCATCTATCCAATTATCTCTAATCATTCAATAGCTTTAACGATAATTGGTTATCAAACAATTTGTGAAAGATTTGCGAACTTGTTTTACTTACTCAATTCACCCCCCTTGAGTATTGAGGCCGCTTGGTAATAAGTGGTATCAAAGTTAGACTTTTGTATAAAGAGCTTAGCAGCTTCAAGAGAAGTGATGACTTCAAATGGTTTTTCAAATGAAGGTTCTTCTATAAACAAACATCCTTATTTCAATGGGAATGGTTATGCCTATTCGAAAGAAAGGATGAAAATTTTCATTGAAGCTATTGATTTAGATGTGTGGGACGCCGTTGAAAATGGTGCTTTTATCCCAACATAAACTAAAGATGGTGTAAAAATTAATACACCTAAAAATGAATGGACCGATGATGATAAAAAGAAGGTTCAATACAATTTGAAAGCCAAGAACATCATCACCACATCCTTGGGGTATGATGAATTCTTTAGGATTCCAAATTGCAAGACCTCAAAAGAAATGTGGGATACCCTACAAGTAACTCATGAAGGCATTAGTGAGGTAAAACGATCTCGAATAAACATTCTTACTTATGAATACGAATTGTTTAGAATGAACCGAGGTGAGAGTATTCAAGATATGCAAAAGAGATTTACTCACATCGTTAATCATCTTATCTCATTGAGAAAGACATTTCCTAATGAGGATCTTATTAACAAAGTCTTAAGATGTCTAAGTAGGAATTGGCAACCCAAAGTAACGGCTATTGTGGAATCAAGAGATTTATCAATAATGTCTCTAGCCACTTTATTCGGAAAGCTTCAAGAACATGAGCTGGAACTAAATAAGCTCAATCAAAATGAAGAACATGACAAAAAGAAGAAGGGAATCATACTCAAAGCCACCTCCTCTACAATTGAAGATGATGATGAAGATGGTGAAGAGGATGCTGAAAATGTTGAGCTAAGTGAGGAGAATCTTAGTCTCCTTGTGAGAAAGTTTGGAAGATTCCTAAAGAAAAAAGAATTTCAAAGAAGACCACCCTTTCCTCAAAAGAAAGTGTATCACAAAGGAGAAGGATCTTCTACTCCTCCAAAATGCTACGAATGCAGAAAACCAGGGCACATGAAAATAGAGTGTCCTATATATCTCAAGAAGACAGAGAAGTTTGAGAAAAAACCTTCTAAGGAAAAGAAAGGAAGAAGAGCATATATAGCTTGGGAGGACAATGACTTAAGCTTTTCCGATGATTCGGAGAATGAAAAAGCCCATCTTTGTCTCATGGCTCAAGGAGAAGAAAGTGGAGAAAGCGACACCGAGGTAACCTCTTCTAACCTAGAATCTCCACCCTCTTATGATGAATTGCAAGATGCCTTTCAAGAATTGCATGATGAATCTTTGAGGCTCACAAAAATGGTTTTGTCCTCTAACAAAACAATTTCCTTATTAGTAAACAAAGTTTCTACTTTAAGTAAAGAGATAAATGAGCTCAAGATTGAAAATGAAACCTTAGGACTTATTGATGCTAATTCATTATGTATGACTTGTTCCTCATATGATAACACATCCATATCTTTACCTTGTTTATCATGCAAAGCTTTTGAAAAAGAAATTGAAGATTTGAATAACACTCTTGCAAAATTCACTTTTGGAAGAAACAACTTAAATGTGTTGTTAGGGAGACAAAAATGTGTTTTTCAAAAAGCTGATTTGGGATTTAATCCAAACAACCATCAAAAGTCTTATAAGAACTTCTTCGTTTCCTTAAAAACTTCAAGTAGTCCCTTTGTCAAATGTTTTCATTGTGGTAAGAAAAGGCATAGTGCATCCACTTGTAATGTTAGAAAGAATATAAACACCAATGTTGGAATCAAAAGGGTTTGGGTTCCTAAAGGCACCGTACCTAATTCTAACACACAAGGACCCAAAATAATTTGGGTACCAAAGGTTAAAACTTGAATGTGTGTTGTAGGTGTGCTTGAAGACTAAGAGCTCAAGTTGGTATCTTGATAGTGGTTGCTCCAAGCACATAACCGGTGATGGCTCCAAGTTCTCATCCCTTACCCACAAGAAACATGGTCATGTCACATATGGTGATAACAACAAAGGGAAGATTCTTAGAATTGGCAAAGTTGGTAAGATCCCCTTATCATCTATTGATAATGTTTTGCTTGTTGAAGGACTTAAACATAATTTGCTTAGCATTAGTCAATTATGTGATAAAGACAATAGAGTTATATTTGATTCCTCTTGTTGCATAATTGAGGGAAAGAATGATAAGCAAGTTAAGTTTGTTGGTCATAGGGTCAATAATATATATATGATTAGTCTCGATGATATCTCCTCAAATGATGCTAAATGCTTTATGAGTAAAGAAAATGATTCATGGTTATGGCATAAAAGAATTGCTCACATTCACATGGATCACTTAAACAAATTGGTTTCTAAAGAACTAGTAATTGGTCTTCCAAAGCTCAAATTTGAAAAAGACAAATTTTGTGATGCATGTCAAAAGGGAAAACAAGTAAATGTCTCTTTTAAAGCTAAAAATATGGTTTCAATTTCTAGACCTTTACAACTTTTGCACATGGATCTTTTTGGTCCCTCTAGAACTATGAGCTTTGGTGAGAATTATTATGCATTAGTGATTGTGGATGATTTTTCTAGGTTTACATGGACATTATTCTTGGCCCACAAAAATGATGTTTTTCAATCATTTAAAAAGCTTGCCAAAGTTATCCAAAACGAAAAAAATTTTTGTATTGCATCCATAAGAAGTGACCATGGTGGTGAATTTAAAAATCATGAATTTGAAACTTTTTGTGATGAACATAGCATTGAGCATAATTTTTCTGCCCCTAGAACACCACAACAAAATGGTGTTGTAGAAAGGAAAAATCGATCTTTAGAGGAAATGGCAAGAACTATGTTGAATGAGGCCAACATTCCTAAGTACTTTTGAGCGGATGCGGTTAACACCGCTTGTTATGTTATGAGTAGAGCCCTAATAAGGCCAATTTTAAAGAAAACCCCATATGAGCTATACAAAAGAAGGAAGCCAAATGTGTCACACTTTCATGCCTTTGGATGTAAATGTTTTGTTTTAAATAATGGAAAGGATAACTTGGGGAAGTTTGATGCAAAATCTGATGAGGAAATATTCATTGGCTATTCTATATATAGTAAGGCCTTTAGAGTCTATAACAAATGAACTATGACTATAGAAGAGTCTATACATGTTGCATTTGATGAAACTAACCCAAATGAGCCGAGAAAGGAACTTGTTGATGATGTTGTAGAGATCTTAGCAAAAATGCACTTGAAAAATCAAGAGAAAAAGTCCAAGAAGCAAGAAGAGAGACTCATTGATCACTTATGGCAAAAGGATTCAGAAATCATGAACTTACCCAAGGAATGAAGGACTTCTAGATATCACCCCTTCGACAAGGTGATAGGTGATGTATCAAAAGGGGTAATCACTCAAAACTCACTTAGAGATGCATGTAATCACTTAGCCTTTGTATCTCAAGTTGAACCTAAAGACATAAATGAGGCCATTAATGATGAGCATTGGATCTTGGCCATGCAAGAAGAACTAAACCAATTTAAGAGAAATCAAGTTTGGGAATTAGTTCTAAGATAATTGGCACCAATGGGTCTTTAGGAACAAACTTGATGAAACGGGCTTAATAATAAGAAATAAAGCTAGGCTTGTAGCTAAGGGTTATAATCAAGAAGAAGACATAGACTATAAAGAAACTTATGCTCCCGTAGCTAGAGTAGAGGCCATTAGAATGTTACTTGCATATACTTGCATCATGGATTTCAAACTTTATCAAATAGAAGTCAAAAGTGCATTTTTAAATGGTTTTATACAAGAAGAGGTGTATGTGGAACAACCTCCTGGTTTTAAAGATTTTGAATTGCCCAACCATGTTTTTAAACTGAAAAAGGCCTTGTATGGCTTGAAACAAGCTCCTAGAGCTTGGTATGAAAGGTTGAGCAAATTTTTTTTAGAAAAAAAAGCTTTTTTAGAGGCAAAGTTGACACTACCCTTTTCATAAAACAAAAAATGCATGACATACTTCTAGTTCAAATCTATGTTGATGACATTATATTTGGAGCCACTAACAACTCTTTTTATAAAGAATTTTCAAATATTATGCAAAGTGAGTTTGAGATGTCGATGATGGGTGAGCTCAACTTCTTCCTTGGTCTCCAAATCAAGCAAACAAGAGAAGGAACTTTCATAAGCCAATCCAAGTATTGCAAGGAGCTGCTCAAGAAGTTTGGAATGGACAATACCAAGTATATGACTACTCCTATGAGCACCTCTTGCTATTTGGACAAGGATCAAAGAGGTAAATCAGTAGAAATTTCAAAATATAGAGGTATGATTAGCTCACTCCTTTATCTCACTACAAGTAGGCCTGATATAATGTTTAGTGTATGCATGTGTGCTAGATATCAAGCTAATCCTAAGAAATCACACCTAAGTGCTGTTAAGAGAATAATGAAATATCTAATAGGCACATCACAAATAGGTTTGTGGTACCCTAAGGGTGCCTCATGTAGCTTTATTGGGTATTCCGATTCTGATTTTGCTAGATGCAAAATGGATAGGAAGAGCACTAGTGGGACATGTCACTTGCTTGGAAACTCACTAGTTTCTTGACATAGCAAGAAACAAAATAGTGTGACATTATCTACACCTGAAGCTGAATATATTGCAGCTGGGAGTTGTTGTGCTCAAGTCCTTTGGATGAAACAACAACTCTTGGACTATGGTCTTGAGCTTGATCACATCCCTATAAGATATGATAATACTAGTGCAATTAATTTGTCCAAAAATCTCATTTTGCATTCTAGGACTAAACATATTGAAATAAGACATCATTTCATTAGAGACTATGTTCAAAAGGGTGATTGTATGCTTGAATTTGTTGAAACCACAAAGCAACTAGCTGACATTTTCACTAAACCCTTAACAAAAGAAGCATTTTTCTATATAAGAAATGAACTTGGTATTTTGGATCAATCATGCATAAATTGACATTTTACTGCATAATCCTAAAATCAAATCATGTTGCTTTCTGCATAATCATGCCATTTTGCTGCATAATTTCTGAGCTATTAATCATATTTGAATCCAATACTAACTTGAGCATTGGAGATTTCCCCTAAGTTGTTTTGCAGATGCTCCCTCATGGTCAAGATTCCCAAGCAACTCAACAACCTCATAATTTCACCAAAAAGGGTGAAATTCTTGGTAAAAATAGTATTCTTGCAAAATTGAGTGATTTGAAACATAATATGATTAGATTATATGCTTGTATGATGATTTGAATTGATTTAAGATGTTCTGGAACTGATTTGAATGATTTAAAGTTGATTACATGTCGTTGAAATTAAACTGGCATGTCTCTGAATCAAATAAATGATAGAAAAATTGATCCTCTACAAATTGATGCATAAATTTATTTTTTATCCTATGCCCTATTTGAATAAGAAGCCCTTTATTCGAATAAAACCTGCCAGTAAAGCCTAGTTATTTTTCTAACATGTTTATATTATTCGAATAAGGATTCCCTTATTCGAATAATATCTCACAGAATGTGTTATAACAACCTAATATCAACGGGTTATTCGAATAACCAACTGGTTATTCGAATAAAGCATGTCAGTGGCAAAAACCATTTTTATGTTATTCGAATAACAAAGTATGTTATTCGAATAACAAATGACAGAATTCCCCAAACGAATGAGCTACTACGCTGTTATTCGAATAACAATATTGTTATTCGAATAACGCTTGGCAGTGAGCCAAGACGCTTCAGGAACCACTTTGTTATTCGAATAACACCACTGTTATTCGAATAATATGCGAATTATAAAAGGATTTCATGAGCCTCCTCTGTCATTTCATAAGTTCTCTTTTTTCCCCCTTTCTCTGTTTTCTCTTCTTCGTGTCCACCCATCTCCTCCTTCTCTCCATAACCCACCAAAATTCCACCATGGCCTCCTCTTCCAAATGCCCACGTATCAAAACCGCTCCCACCAACAACCCCATTGATCTTCGAAGACTTTCATCCAATAACGACGATCTCAAACGCTTCAGGGAAGAATTTTGGACCAGAGACGTCATTCAGCCCAAATATATGGATCGATAGTTCTTTGAAGACGATGGAGGATTTGATTTCCTTGATAATCTCTCCCATCAGGGCGTGCTCGATCTCTGTAGCTACAAGGACTCCATTTTCCCAGATTTTGTGAAAATGTTTTACTGCAACCTGAAAATGGACGGTCCTAATCTCATCTCTGAAGTAAAGGACCAAGAAATTGTCATCACTCCAGCTGATTGGATGATGTTCTTCAAATTAGACGCCACGGGTGCTGTTGTGGAGCCAGATAGCAGACCTTATGTGAAGGCATACAGAAGAGAATAAGTTGTGTCACTACTGGTGAAGCCTAGAATAGTTGGGCCCAAGGTTGGTCTGAAGAGTGGGATGCTGAAAAGCCAAGAAAGGCTGCTTCACTACTCATGCGCGCACATTCTCGCTCCTCATGGAGGTAACTATGCTTATCTGACCGAAGATGACATTTTTCTTCTCTGGGTGCTGAAGAAAAATTAGAAGATCAATTAGCCAAATTTCATTGGAAAATACATGATGAAGGTCAAGACCACTAAGAATTTTGACCTGCCATATGCTCTCCTTATCTAAGCCTTTTTTAAGAAATATTCACTGCTCAGGTAAACTGAACGAACAATGGAATTGAACCACTTCAACATCTTTGGGGAATTTACTCTGAAGAAAATGAAGATGGTTCTGGACAATGTTGGAGGCTGGGTATACCCTGATGAACTGGAAAAAGCTGCAGCAGATGAAGACTTTGCAGATGCCCCGGTTCCTGCTGATGACCCTGTTCCTACTGATCAGCCTACTGAAGCCCTTGCTCCTGCTCCAGTAACCCTAGAAGGCATTATGACCATTCTGCTCGACAATCGTGCTTATATGGAATACACATTTTCTATTCTCTTCGACAGAATAGAAAGTATTGAACGCGAGATTGCTGCCCTGCGAGTTGCACCTTCTGCCCCTGCACCAGACTCACCTCCTCCTCCACTAGGCACTTATTTTTTATCATAGGAATTTAGTTTTTAGATCCTTGTTTTTTTTTATGTTTTTGATGTATCTTTGGCTGCCTACATCTGAACTTGTATATCATTGGCCATGCTTGCAATAATTGAATAAAGTATGATTTAGCTTCCTTGCTGACTTTGCACTCTCTAAGCTTGTTCTTGCCTTACATCTCTTACAAAATGTTCGTTTAATTCCTTGCTAAATGATATAAACGCATGTTTGTGAATACTGGGTGTATGCATGTCTTGCCCCATCTTTTTGATCATGACAAAAGGGGGAGAAGAATAAGATAAAGTTAACTATGTTAAATGATAAAGTTAACTCTATTGAATTTGTACTTAAAGATAAAAGATAATCACTTTTGACAAATTTTGGTTTTGGAGATTGCGTTGAGAAAAGACAGATCTGAAAGACTAATCTGAAAAGGATCAAGAGACTCCAAAAGAAAGGGGGAGCTGCGCTTGTCTCTGATAATTTATGCTCCTCTTACAAACAAGAGGGGGAGTAAGTCTCCGTGATTAATCCTGTGATTTCCAATTTACAAGTGAACTAACTCTTTTCTTAATGGTTGTTTGTCATCATCAAAAAAGGGGAGAATGTGATTGGCATGTATCTCATAAAGAATGTGTTTTGATGATAACAAACTTAAAGATGTTGCAAGATCAGGTCCAAGAGTCTCAAGACCATCAAGTATAGATTTTAGGACTTCAATCATTTTGTAAAGGTATATATAAAGATTCATAATTGGTCAATCTTACATTTCGAAATAGCACACAAGTTTTCAAGGCTTCAATATGGTTTTTAATTTCCAAAGAATCAATCATCTCGTGTCCATAAGCTTACAAGATCATATGGAATCAAGAGCAACATTTAAAAAGGCATAAAACATGTTTTTCACATGTATTATTTGAATAAGGAGTTCATTATTTGAATAACACAAGTCAGAGATTCCAAATAATCTTTCAGGAAATGATTTATTCAAATAAGCCTTGTGCTATTCGAATAAATGGTTCAAAAAATGTTTTGGCACGAATAAATTATTCAAATAACAAAGTGTTATTCGAATAACACATCTCCAGGAAATCATCTTATTAAATGGTTATTCGAATAACAGAGTTATTATTCGAATAACAAGTCTTTCAGCAAAACCATATTTAAATGGTTATTCGAATAACAATGTTGTTATTCGAATAATGAGATCTCAGGAAATCAAATATTCGAATGAGTTATTCGAATAATATGTTTTCCTAGAAGCCATACATTTAAGGGGTTATTCGAATAACCAAGATGTTATTCGAATAACACATTACAGAGGAAAATACGCTTATGCTATTTAAAGCCTTATTCGAATAAGGATTCTCTTATTCGAATAAGAGAGCTTTCCAGAAATAGAAATTAACGGATAGTTACGTAACATTTAATGCTCCAACCACCTCCCAACGGCTCTAAACTTCAATGACTTATAAATAGAAGTTGTTGGGCATTTATGTAGGTTAGACAATCAATCTGAAAAACCTTGGTTGAGCATTAAAAACGAGTCTTCATCTTTTCCTCCGTTAATACTCTGTTTCTGAGCGTAAACTGTGAATCATATACCCATTAAATTTTCATTTGTATTATTTGCTCTTTGAAGAGAGTTTCTACCTACTCAATCTTTGTATAATCTCTAGAGAGGGTGAGGCATCCCTCCAAACTGTAAAAAGGTGAGATATCCCTTGGAAAATAGAGACTCAAGCATAAGGGTGAGGTATCCCAAAGTGTTGAGTGCTCAAGGTTGTAGTGGTTATCAAGTACCCATTGAAGCTTGAAGATATAGTGGAAAATCTCAAGTTGTTGCTTGGGGACTGGACGTAGATCACAAGTGGATTGGTGATCGAACTAGGATAAACCATTGTGTTTGTTTTCTCTAAACCCTTATCTTTATTTTGTGTACTGTTTTATTGAATTACTTGAATATTGTTTCCTTTGGCTATCATATTTATAAATAAAAGTGTTTATCTCATCTATCCAATTATCTCTAATCATTCAATAGCTTCAACGAAAATTGGTTATCAAACAATTTGTGAAAGATTTACGAACTTGTTTTACTTACTCAATTCACCCCCCTCTTGAGTATTGAAGCCACTTGATAACAATATTCCCAAATGATAGTTTTATCACACCATTCCTACAATTAATTAATGCATTAGATGCAGCTAAAAATGGGTGATCTAAAATGACATGAATAAGGAGACAGGGATCACAAATAGGCTCGATATCAAGAACAACTAAATCAACAGGGAAGTAGAAGTTCTCAATTTTTAGCAACACATCCTCAAAAATGCCTCTGGGATATTTAACTAATCTATTAGTTAATAGGAAACTCATCCAAGTGGGTTTCAATTCCCTTAAGCCCAATTACAACTAAATAGAATAAGACAATAAATTAACACTTGCACCTGGATCTAGCAAGGCTTTCTATATAATGATCCCCAATTTTACAAATAATAGTGGGTGGTCAAGTATCTTTATACTTAACAAAATATTTATTGAGAATTACTAAACTTACCTGCTTTGTCAAAAATACCTTCTTTGTAACATTAGACTTCCTCTTTATAATAAGAATATCCTTAAAGAATTTAGCATATATAGGTACCTATTTAATAGCAACAATAAAAGGCAAGTTAATTTGCACTTGTTTAAGAATTTCTAAAATATCACTTGATTGTGCATTGTTCCTAGAGTTCAATAGTATTTGAGGAAAAAGAGGTTCTAGGCAGATATTGCACCTATTTAAAAATTTCTAAAATATCACTTGATTATGCACTGTTCTTAGAGTTCAATAGCATATGAGGAAAAAAGGCTCTAGGCAAAATACTCCTTAATTTCAAGCTCTACAACTTTAGGAGTAGATACATTAGGCTTTAGGGGTATATTATCCTCATTTGAATTATTCTTATCCTTAAAACTACTGGCTTTTGACTTCTATTATCCCTAACATGCTCTATAAAATGATTATCTATTTGCTTCCCAGACCAAAGGGTAGTTATGGACTGAACCTGCTCATATTCGCTATTGGAACTAGATTTTCATGGACTGCATACTATCCCTTTGGAATAGGTTGATTAGGGAACTTTCACTTCTCTCTTTTTGCCATCTACCTTTTCTATCTTTTGGATGATGGTTGTTGACTTGACTGACCTGTACCTTTATTAGGTAAATAGGATGGTTGTTGGCAACCTTGGTTAGGTGTTTGGAACTAAGTCCAACTCTCTATAAGTTGACCACCAAAGCTATTTGAAAAATTATTTTGCTTCCAAAAAATTTAGGATGATTTCAACAATTGGGATGATAAGTATTTGAAGATGAATTGGCAAACGATCTCTCTATTACATTTCCTAGTTTAATAAAACAATCATTACTAGGTTCTAAAGAAGGGCACATAAAAGTAACATGCATATTACTCCTACAAAATGCACATATTTCATGTTGGACAATATTAGTATGACTAACTCCTCTATTTAGTGCTAGGGACTTAACTTCACATACAATAACATCCATCTAGCCTTTATATCTAAATCCTCACTAATCTAAAAAAAAACATTCATTCGTAGGTTACTAGGAAAGTTCCACTGTTGAGAATTTTTAAACAAATCCTCAAAAAATTAATAGGCCTCTTCTACATTTAAATTAAAAATATGCCACCATTTATAGACTCAACCATAATGCTATTAGATTTTGTCAAACCATTACAAAAGAATTGCACAACCATTTTTCAAAACCATGGTGAGGACACTTCAAAATCAAGTCTTTAAACCTTTCCTTACTTTGAAAGAATTTTCCATGGTCTTTTTGGCAAAAATTTAAAATTTCCCTTCTTAAAGAATTTGTTTTAGACATGGAAAAAGTTTAGATAAAAACTTTTGACTCAAAAGTTCCTATGTCGTAATAGAACTAGAAGGTAAAGAGTTTACTAAATTTTTTTCCTTATCTTTCAATTTAAAAGGAAAATTATGCAAACACACATATTCCTCAAAAACACTTTGAAACTTAATGTGTCACAATTTTCAAAAAATTCTTTAACATGCAAGTATGGATCTTCCCTATCTAAGACATGAAATATAAGTAAAAGATTAATAACTTAAGGTTTAATCTCAAAATGGACAACAATAATAGAAAGTAAAATAATGCATGAGCATGAGTTCACAGATATTAGGGAAATAATTTCCTAGGTGGTTTAGTATCATCCTCTTGCTCGACCATCTCCATTATAGGAACTATATCAAAACTCATTAGTCTATATGTGTGATCACATGACCAAGCTCTCATGAGATGCACAAACAACACAAGATTTAAAAAAAATGATGAGAAACAAAAAAGATAAAGAAAAGATAAAATCCAGTATATAACAAAAATAAAAAAAATGAAAAAAATTCAACTAATAAAAGAGAAAGTTTAACAATGACCTAAAGCTTTTATTAACTAAGTCACTGGCAACAACACCAAAAATTTGTTATGACTTTGTGAAGCCTTAAAAATACTCGCAAGTGCACAAGTTGCACGGCAGTACAATCGAGTAAGTATGAATTTGATCCTTCATAAACTTAAGGTAAATTTTAGATATTAAAAACTTTTCCTAATCTAGTTGCCCAAATGTAAAATTGAAGACATAAAAATAAAATTAGCACAAATAAAATTCAAAGTAAGTAAATAAGTTGGGGGTTTTAACATATGCAAGATGACTAAGGTTTAAAACCCACCAATATTGATTTTAACATTAACTATGCCAAATTATTATACCCAAATCATTTATCTCATGAAAATCTAGCAACAAAACATGTAATCGCAGATGATCTATCAATGAAGCACTACAAATAATAATCAATTGTATGGTCCTATTCCCTTAATTAATAGTAAAGTATCAAATCATCAACTGTAACCCTAAATAAGAAATCACAATTGATATTTAACAATTATTATTAACACTCATAACATAAATGAATTCAAAGCATGAAAAAAAAAGAGACTAAACTCATCAAGAAATTTAATCAAAAAGACTAATCTCCTCACTACAAAAAGTTTTGCAAGGCATACTCGGAACAAAACACAATAAAATTATCTCACTACTAAACTCCATTACAATTCTTCTCTTCTTCGCATGTTCTTTGTGACATGCTCTCCAATGTGCGACTCTCGATCTCATCATGCGTTCTCAACTTCTCTTTACACCACAAAACCCTCTTTTTAAATTGAACCACAACTCTCTTAGTTATTTCACTTATCTTAGGTTTTCTCAATATTGTTAAGGCTAGACCGGACAATGGATTGGCAAAGTTTTCGACTTAAGTTCAACTGGTTAGATCGAACGGTCGAATCAAAAGATGTCATAATTGTATTATATATTTTATATATAATAAAAAATTATATTTTTAAACAAATATGATAATGTTAATAAATAACATCATATCCAAAAACATAGTTATATTAAATACTTTTATATAAATGTAATATATATATATATATAATATGGTAATATATTAATTATTTTAATAAAAAATTTCTTCAAACTTTCAAATCTCAACCCACTTTCTAGTTCCTTATTCAAAATTATGTGAGTCTCACATTCTTTTTCCTTTATCTCATTCTCTTTCTCTTACGCTCTTCCTCCGCTCTCTTTCTTTGTGTGAAGGCAAGGCAAAGTCTCCATTTCTTTGCTCTCTTTCTGTGTGATGGGGAGAGGCAAAGGCTCCACACAAGATTCCAAGGTGAAGCACCCATGGCCCAATGCACAACTGGTTCAACGGAGAACGAGCAGTAGCGATTGAGGATGGTGTGGTGGCAAACGAGTAGATGGTGGATAACCAGTGACTGGGACAGGGCAGCAGACGAGCAATGACACTCAATGGAGGAGAGGAGTTGTACCCCATTAGGGCTTTGTTTCTTTTGTTTTTATTTCTCAGTCAATTCTTTTTTCTTTTCAAACTGTCAGTTTACTAAAAGTCAAGTGATTTAATAGTTAAATCACAATCTGAATCGATTTAATCTGGTTAAACCACTCAAACAACTTAAACTGCGAACCAAAACCAAAATAGTCAATGATTCCCAGTTTGGGGCAGTAAGATTAGCCGGTCTGATCTGACCCAAACAACTTTGGGTTTTCTTTTCTTGATAAATTATTGCAAGTTCTTGGAGTATAACAAATGCATGATCCAACATAGATCTCTATTATTGATTTTAAACAAACTTACATGAATTTTAAGCCACCAATGTCCCATGTTAGTAGCTCAACTGATAAGAGTTGGGGATATACAGTAAGAGTAGCAGGATTCAATCCCTACAAATGTTTTTCATCCTAATTTCCTTTCCTATATCCCCTACCCCCTCCCCCCTCCCCTGGGCCCCATTAGAGGGCCATCTAGGGACTTACTAAGGGATCCTTGCGGTAGGCCCACAGAAAGGCTTTTAGGCCTTACAAAAAAAAAAGAGTTACCAATTTAAAATTAAAAGTAGAGATATATCTCAATGTTTTTAAAACTAGTTGAACCGATGAGGTAAGCAGTTACCAACGTTTTTAAGAGCTACCAATGTTTCTATATTATATTATATTATATTATATAATATAATAAAGAGATTAATCAACAAGTTAGTCAAGTTCAAATTTTTAATATCGAGTTTTAATCCAAGTTTCCATTTTCAATATTAACTTTATTCCTAGAAGAAGAATAATATGTTACTTTGTTTGAAAAAAGAAATGTAAATGTTTTTAAAAAATGAAATGTCGAATTATAATAAAGTCCTACATTTGTTAGAGTATTGAGGGAGATGTTCCTCTCTTTTTATATAAAAATAGTCTCAAAATGCTTTTGCTTGAACAAAAGTAAGTAAAGAGGTGCAACTTTCCCCTTATATATAGCATAGGCATATGACTATAGTCTCCTCATCTCCTATGCTATCATTTTATGGCACAGTTATATAAGTTTCACAATTTTATTCTTTTTTTTTTTTTAAAAATCAGTTAATTTTTTTAATCTAAAATCAGCCTGTTTGATTAAAACTAGTTCACCAATTTTTTGGTTTTGACCAATTTTTTTGCGGTTTTGACCAGTTTACCATTAAATTGTTTGGTTTTAAACTATTGATATATCTTAGAGTATACATTTATTATGCTTCAAAAGCATGAAATAATTTCTCCTCTTTCTAATGTGTACGACTTATTGGACCATGGCCCATTATTAGTTTGCAATTCTTCTTTTAGGCAGCAAGTTCTTTGGGCTTCATAATTGTTTGTTATATGGCTCCACTTTTGTTATTCTTATATCCAAGCTTTCGTGGGCCACTGCATAGCTTTTGAAATGCTAATCAAACACTTAAAACTGTTGAACACACAACAACCCCCCCCCCCCCCCCCCCCCCCCAAAAAAAACACCACTTAAAACACTGATGATGGCTCAAATGCCGCTAAGTAGGCAAAGCATATGAATTTCAAGTGAAGTTCTCGTAAGTTTGAATGGATAGCTTCAAGGTCTCAAGCACATAACAAATCTGCAATTGTCAAAATTGATTAATAATTAAATTCCTCCAAAGAAAGTAAATAGTAATGTTACAATTACTAAAATTATAATTAAGCCTATTTTTATATTAAAATATGAGCAATTAATCTATTATCAGCAACTCTCTGTTCTCGCTCTCGCCATCCCTGCCATTCTCAATTCAGAGCACGTATTATGATCCTTTCTTCTTTTGCATTTTGTTATAAGCTTAAATCTCTTGCTAATGCTTTATACGTGTACATAGTATATGTTTTAGCAAGAAATATTAAAAATATTAGGAGAGATTGAATATACAAATAGAAACATAAATACTTCCTCTATATACTTTTATCTATCTATTTAGGAATCTTAATTTGTCCAATATTATCTATCCATTTTAAAAACTAAAGAGTATCAATTAGTTTTTTTTCAACTTTTCTCTCATCTTTTATTATCTCTACTAAACTCAATGAATACATATTAATTAATTTTTACAATTTTCTAAAATCAACTATTATCGTCAATTCGTAAAATATGTTTCTTTTAATTTGCTATCAATGAAGTGAGAGGGAGAGAGAGAATGTGAGATTAATGAAAATAGAGGGAGAGAAAGAAAATATTAATTAAGTGAGAAAAAAAGATAATTTAATCATGTTAAATCATATTTTCTTATCATTCAGTATATTTAACAACTTTCTTAATCTGTGCGCATTAACCTTAATTAACTGATAGATAAAAGTGGACGGATGGAGTATTTAATAGTGGGATTGAAAATAGAAAGACATGTAAACACAAAATTTAGGTTTGACTTAAAAGAAATTTAATAGAGGGTCACTCATTTTTGGATTTTTTTTATTAATAGAATGCAACATAACAAGTAGGAAAATATTGGAAATGAAATGGAAGGAAAAGACTAGAACATAAATGGTTTTCCCTTGTTTGGAAAATAAATAAACAAACGGAATGGAAATTTTATTATCATTATTTAGGAGTTACATTATAAAAGAAAGGGATAGAACTATTATACTTCCACCTTTACTAAAATTTTTATTTTTTCAATTATACCTCAATTTTGAGAGAATAAAAATTGAGCTTTTTAAGGGAAAGAAAGAGGGAATGTTTCTTCTTGAATTCCTTTCCCTTCCTATCTAAATTTAGACTCTCAAACAAAAGAACTTATTCTCCTTTCCCTCATTCTCTTTCCATTTCTCTCATTCTCTCTCATCCAAACACAGTGTAAAAATTTTACAATTTAAATTTGTTAATTTTACCAAAAAAAATTAAAATTTATTAATGAGGAGTGTGAATATACAATTTGGAGTATAAATAGCCCTACTCCTGATTTGGATATCCACCTCCTTGCAATTGATATATGGTTGGTGTTACCTGGATCAATAGAATTTGAGAGGAAAGAAAATGGATAAAATTAGTAGATTTTGGAAATTTCTCCCATTTGGATATAGATAGAAAAGGAAGAAAAGAGTAAAAATAAAAATTAGCATAACTACCACATAAAAAGTTTTTTTTTTTCCGCTCTAATGAAAAGGAAATGGGAAAAAAGAGAGCCCATCTTGCAAAGTTACAACTTTGCCCATAATTTTTTTTCTCCATTAAGAACACAAGCTGGCAGCTGCCAACACAACTACTCCATACCCAACACCAACAGAGTTGAACTAATGCTGCCATAAAATTGTGGTGATCAAATAGATAACATTCGAGTTGGTCATTGTTTCCATTGAACAGTCAAGAGAAGGACGATAGGCTAAGGCAATTAGGAATTGGCTCGGGTCGATGGGGAAATGGGATGGGCGAGGAGGAGCAATGAAAGGCAAAAAGAAGGGAGGGGGAGGGGTGAGGTCTCTGTGTGCAAGTAGATGAGCCTATACCGTGTATCAAAATTTCTTTGTTTTATGTCTAGTTTTTAAAAGTACAGTCCTCACGTCTCTTTGCTAGGGTTTTTCTCTCTGGCGGCGTGCATGTGGTGGGGGTATTGTAACTCCTACATGAGTTGATTGCTTCCTTCCTAAGTGAAAGGGTGGTGTATGGTGCTAAGATAGCTGAGGATCTGGTGGGTAGATGGACAAATCTAAAACTTTCAAAGGAAGAGGAGATCACGGTAGGTAAAGTAGAGCACATGGAGGAGGGATCAAATTCAACCCATAAATTTCTCCTAGTGGGATTGCTTATTTTGATGAGACCTTCTAATCATTTTACTCTAGGTAGAATGATGGAGAGGATCTGGAGACCACTGAAGGGGATGGAGTTTAGGCGTCTGGGGCAGAATTTGATGTTGTTCGAATTGTGTAGCAGAAAAGACGTGGATCGAATCCTTGCTGGTAGACCATGGGCCTTTGATAAGTATTTGCGGATAGTCCAGGATTATGATGGGGTTGAATAGCCATCAGATATCATGTTCCAGTTTTCCCCATTCTGGATTCGTGTTTCTGACTTGCTGCTTGCTGCTGTGAATGAAAGCATGGGATGTAGGATTGGTGATGCTATTGCATGACGGTGGACGTGGACGGTAGGGGAAAAGCAAAAGGAGCATACTTGCGATTGAGAGTGATGATCGATATAAGGAAAACCTTAAGGCATGGTATCAAGTTGAAAATAAATGACAACCTTGAACCGTAAGGGTTTCAGGTGCAATTTAAAAGGCTCTCAAACTTCTATTGTGGTTGTGGGATTCAAGGACATACCGTGGATGAATGTGAGGATCATGATGACAGTGAAATTAATGCATATCAGTATGGGAACTGGCTGCGGGCTAAAGGAGGCAATGGGGATGCATGGTTCAAAATGGGACCAACCCAGAATGATAAAAAGTCGAGGTGCAGTGAGGGGAGGAACTTGAACTTGCGCTGGTGGAGACGACTTCTTCGAAAAAATGCACTAACAATCCTGTTGAAGTGATAGAAAAGAATCAAGAAGAAAAGGTGGCTTCAGTTGTGAATCGCAAGGAACACCCTACGGTGGAAAATGCAATCCAACAGGTTCAGGTTCCAAAAAATCAAACAAAGGAAAGGACGAAAGGGGGTTTGGGTCTACTTTGGTGTTCATCTATAGACCTGACCCTACAATCCTACTGTCTGTCCTTTATTGAAGCTATAAAATTAAAACAGTTGATGATGGGCCAGAGTGGAGGTTTATGGGATTTCATGGAGCACCAGTGGTCTCGGATAGAAACTCCTCGTGGTAGCTGCTGAAGAATTTACAGAATGGTGACAGCATGCCTTGGCTTTTAGGGGGTGACTTCAATGAGATGCTGTCCCAAATGGAGAAACAAGGTAGGCCACCTCGGTCTAATGTGCAAATTTAGGACTTTAGAGAAGCCATTGAATACTATGGTTTGTTTGATATGGATTATTTAGTTTACTCCTTTACTTGGAATAATGGCAGAGCAAATGATCAAAATTTTCAGTGAAAGTTAGATCGGTTTCTTGCAAACTCAGCTTGGTTAGAAACATGGTCCAATAATAGAGTGTCTCATTTATCCTCCTCTCATGCTGATCACTTACCTATTCCCATGGAGATGGATGTGGCCTTAGATAGACCAACAGATGGTAAGAAGGAATGCCCTTTTCGCTTTGAAAAAAAGTGGACAAAGGACCTGGATTACTATTGGATTATTTCCTCCACTTGGTCAGATTTACGTGAGGCCAATTCTTTGGAAGACATGGCTATTTCTATCTCTTTAGTGAGCAAATTTTTAATCTCTTTGAACTTTTCTTCTTTTGGAAATGTTAATAAGCAGATTGATATGCTACAAAAAAAGATTGATGTGTTGGCAAAAAAGGATGATACTTCTTCAAATCTGCAGGAAATTAAAGAGAAGAAGAAATACTTGAACAAAGTTTTACAAAGATGGGAAATTATGTGGAGGCAAAGATCCAGAATTGAATTGTTTAAGAAGGGAAAGTTTTTCCATGGTAGAGCCACAACTATAAAGGAAATGAATAAGATCACCATATTGAAGGATGACCGAGATAATTGGGTGAATGGTGACCAAGGCTTGGAGTAGCTTGCAATTATTTATTTTAGCAGTTTGTTTTCAACTTCCAACCCTGTGGGAATTGATGAAGCGTTGGCTGGAGTGTAGGAAACTGTTACAGTGGAAATGAATGAGTTTCTCTCAATGCCATTCACATTGTCTAAGATTAGAGAAGCCCTTTTTTCAGATGGGTCCTACTATAGCTCCTGTTCCTGATGATATACATGCTCTATTTTTCCAAAAATATTGGGATGTGGTGGGTGAGGATGTAACTAAAGCTGCTTTGAATTTCCTAAATGGATTTGATTCTCTTGAGGAAATTAATCATACTTTTGTTGTTTTGATCCTAAAAATTAATTCTCCTCAGAATATGTCTCACTTGAGGCCCATTTCTCTATATAATATGTTGTACAAAATTATTAGCAAAGTCATAGCTAATAGATGGAAGTTAATTCTCCCAAATATAATTTCAGAGTCTCAAAGTGTCTTTGTGCTGAATAAACATATCAGATAATGTCCTCATTACTTACGAGCTTGTCGATGCTCTAAAGAGAACTTGGAGGGAGGGTTATCTGGGAATGAAGTTAGATATGAGCAAAGCTTATAACAGATTAGAGTGTGTCTTTTTGGAGGCAATTATGAAAAAGCTTGGTTTTGGTGAGAGATGGATTAATTTAGTTATGAGATATGTTTCTTTTGTATCTTACTCTATCCTGCTCAATGGCTATCCAGGAAATATATTTGTACCTCAACGGGGCCTTAGATAAGGAGATCCCATGTCTCCATATCTGTTTGTTATGCGTGCTGATGGTCTATCGTCTCTTCTTCAGAGAGCTGAGGATCTTAATGAGTTTTCTGGAGTTAGAGTTTGTAGAGCAGCTCCACGGGTCTTTCACCTCTTCTTTGCGGATGATAGCCTGATCTTCTTCAGAGCCACCATGAAGGATTGTAATTCAATTTTGCACACCCTTAAATTATAGGGGGATGCCTCAGGTCAGTGTGTTAATTTTGATAAGTCCTCTACTCTGTTTAGTCTGAATGTTCCCATGGATAGAAAACAACAGATTTGTGAGGCTTGCAATATAAATTTCGTGCTTTTTTCAGAAAAGTATTTGGGCCTTTCTCCTATGATGAGGAGATCCAAGAACTACTCTTTGCAATCGTTGAAAGATAGAGTGTGAAAAAGAATTCAGGGTTGGAAGGAAAAGCTATTATCTAAGGGAGGCAAGGAGATTTTAATAAAAGTTGGGCCTTTGATAAGTATTTGCTGATAGTCCAGGATTATGATTATCATGTTCCAATTTTCCGCGTTCTGGATTCGTGTTTCTTACTTGCTGCTTGCTGCTGTGAATGAAAGCATGGGATATAGGATTGGTGATGCCATTGCATGACTGTGGACGTGGACGGTAGGGGAAAAACAAAAGGAGCATACTTGCGACTGAGAATGATGATCAATATAAGGAAACCCTTAAGGCATGGTATCAAGTTGAAAATAAATGACAACCTTGAGCCGCAATGGTTTCAGGTGCAATTTAAAAGGCTCCCAAACTTTTGTTATGGCTGTGGGATCCAAGGACATACCATGGATGAATGTGAGGATCATGATGACAGTGAAATTAATGCATATCAGTATGGGGACTGGCTGCGGGCTAAAGGAGGCAATGGGGATGCATGGTTCAAAATGGGACCAACCCAGAATGATAAGAAGTCAAGGTGCAGTGAGGGGAGGAACTTGAACTTGCATTGGAGGAGACGACTACTTCGAAAAAATGCACCAACAGTCCTGTTAAAGTGACAGAAAAGAATCAAGAAGAAAAGGTGACTTCAGTTGTGAATGGCAAGGAACACCCTACGATGGAAAATGCAATCCAATAGGTTCAGGTTCCAAAAAATCAAACAAAGGAAGGGAGGAAAGGGGGTTTGGGTCTGTTTTGGTGTTCATCTATAGACCTGACCCTGCAATCCTACTATCTGCCCTTTATTGAAGCTAAAATTAAACAAGTTGGTGATGGGACAGAGTGGAGGTTTATGGGGTTTCATGGAGCACAAGTGGTCTCAGATAGAAACTCCTCGTGGTAACTGCTAAAGAATTTACAAAATGGTGACAACATGCCTTGGCTTTTAAGGGGTGACTTCAATGAGCTGCTATCCCAAATGGAGAAACAAGCGTTTCCTGTTTAGCTAGATTATGCAAGCGCACTTATCGACTAAGTAATATAAATGAGTATTCAAGTATCGTTCTCATAAGAACTGTATTAAAAATTGAGTTAATTATTAACCAATTATTACTTATTCTCTATTGCAGGCAATCAAATTAATTTAAGTGTTTAATTAATAAAACAAAACAAAATAATAATTTTAAAATAGGATAAAAATAACAGAGAAGAAACAATGGTTGGAGAATTTAGGATCTAACTTCGCTTATTATTTTATTTGATCTTATGCAATCTTTTCCTTACTCCTGATCATAAATTGATTATATAAGCTAACATGTTTAAGTATTTACAAACCTCTTTCGATGACCTTGTAAATTTATGGACCTTAATCAAAATATTATATGTCTATATGAATTGACAAAATTTCATGCATTGAGAACAAACATCAAACACTTGCTATACATGACCAATAATATATATTTTTATCCTATTGGCTAATCAACTCATTCATACAATTGAATTAATTGAACATGTAATTTCTAATTCCAAGGTCTAATATCCAAATCTCTATGTCTAGTTCAATGGGTTCACCAAGACAACACAAATAATGGTAAATCAAATGTGTGCATTAAGCATAGAATTAAAAAATCATAACTAGAATTCTCACAAGAGCAGGAAAGGATTACAATCAATTCAAATTATATAATAAGATTCATTAAACTCCAAAACAGAGAATTAGAACAACATAGTTACAGAGAAAATAATCTTAAGAAATAACAACACAAACATCATGAAAAATAAAGAGAAGATGAAAGAAAGAACTAGGCGTCTTGATGGATGTAAGGTGCTATGTCCAGCTTCTCTACTTCTTCATCACACATTGCTCTCTCTCCCAAATGGCTTTCTGATGACTAGCTAGAATGCAGTTATTTGTGCCCTATTTTTGTGCTAAAATTAATGCTAGGTCCTTGTTTATAATGCATATTAGAGGGTTTTGTACTTATATTTGATATATTCTGATTCTGAACCTCTCTTGTATGTTTTATAGCAAAACTGTGTTTAATTGTTATGAATTGAGTAGATTTATATATGTTACTGATTTGGTGTATTCTCTATGTTAGGAGGGGCTCCAAACAAGGTTAAATATGGAGCAAATGAGCTTAAAGAGGAAGAGAAGCCAAATCAGCCATTTCAGTGGTCAGGGCCGCGGCGCAAGGTGTTGAGCGCCGCGGCGCGCATAGGCAAAATGGAGATGCCATACTTGGACCCGAGAGTTCGGGGCCACGGCCCAGGATATGTGGGGGCCGCGACACAATAAGACCGACCCTGTGAGGGCCGCGGCGCTCGTAAATGGGGGCCGCGGCGCACTGGCGGCCGGTGAGCCTATAAATAAATTTTTACGCATTTTCTCGGAGCTCTCTCCATCTCTCTTGTTTTTTCTCTGTTTTTAAGGGTTCTGGCCATTTGGCCAGTTCTTTTTTTTTTTAGGTTTAGTTAGTTTAGTTAGCTTAGGTTAGTTTTAGGTTAGATAGCTTGGCTAGATCTTCATGGATGGTGGATTGGAGGCAAGGATCAAAGGATTGAAGGAGGATTCAAGCTTCAGAGACAAATCAATGAGCTTCTTTCTCTCTTTTTCCTTTCTCTCTTCTCTTCCTTATCTTTTGTATAGCTAAGCTTTGTTTAGGAATATTGTGAATCCTTTTATTTATATTAATGATGTGTTTTTTCTCGAGTTTGTGTGGATGTTTGATTACGGTTCAATCATTATCTGTGTTTAATGCTTGTTCTTGGTTGGCCTCAATTGCATGATCTTAATATTGGCAAATGAACTAGACATAGGGATTTATTGATATGGATATGGTGTGGTTGATACATGTTCGGCTATGAATTTGTTTCGTTAATAAGGTTTAATATACCTATTGACCATGTATAGTGTGTGATTGAGAATAGATCGTTCATGAGTGGAAGTTGTACTAGCTCTCAAGGAAATTATGTGAGTTAGGCAAGTAGAAACCAGGGTTGATTGACCTAGACATAGGCTGTTGACTAATGAAGATTCTCAAGCTAACCTAATCAATGCATTTGTGTTTATGAAGGGAATTGTATGTTGTTGATAGATGTAGGGGGTGAAGGAGGATTTCCTGAAACCTAACCGCTTTTAGGTTTATAGCTTTTGTAGGTTAGTTTAGTTTAGATTATTATTTTCCTATTCTCATGTCCTTGTCTAGAACTGATTAAGCTATTGGTTGGTATTTAGCTTTATAACAATATTCTCGTGGGAACGAACTTTTACTCCGTATCTGTATTACTTGTGCGACCGTGCACTTGCGGTTAGCAAAAAGGGCAACATGTTTGACCCTAACAAGTTTTTGGCGCCGTGTCTTGGGATATTTCGTTATAAATGGTTTGCCATGATTAGATTCTAGTCTTGTCAACGCCTAACAAGTTTTTGGGTTGCCAGGGTTAGTTTTTATAATGCTAATATCAACAATGAGTTTGATTAGTTCTACTTCAAGTTGTATATAAGTTGTATATAATCTATGTTTTGTTTATGTTTAGTTGTAGTTTCAAATAAGAAGCTGGGTGATTTCATTCATTCGAGACCCTTGAGGGACTTCGCGACTCCTGAAAGGATACCCTTGGATCAAGTTCTTGAAGACTACTCATCCGCAGTACTTCAATTTTGGTGACAAAGTCCTGCTGGGACTATAACTCAGGCCCTTCGTGGGAGGGTACCCCATGTTTATGTTTCATTCCTGTCTTTACTTTGTGCATAAATACATAGTATGTTAATAAGCTTATTAGGTTAAATATGTTAGTATATTGGTATGGTGTGTTTTGTTAGTTTTGTTAATATGTTTTTGTTAGTATGTTAGTATATCGTATGTTAATTAGGTTAGTTTAATGTTTTAGTTAGTTTTTAAGTTTTAAGTTGTTTTAGGTTTGTATATAGGTTAAGTATGTTGTTTTTATGTTTTATTAGGTTTAGGTTGTACATTTTGTAATCTAGCTTTTTGAGCAAGTTTTGTTGCAGTTAGAGAACCTTATGGACCATTCCAAGCGACAAAGCGTCGAGCGCTAAATTTAGCTTGATTCGAGTAGTGAGCCGCGGCCCAGGCATAGGTGCGCCGCGGCCCAGGTGGGCGTTTTCTGCAGAATTCTGTAGCTTTTTGGGAGCGCCGTGGCCGGGCATGGGTGCGGCTTACCTTGAGCCCCTAATTTTTGTTTTTTTTTTTTTTGTTATTTTTCTCTGTTTTTGTTTTATTTTTGTTATTTTCTCTGTTTTTAAATATATAGTAATGCTCAGTACTAGTCTTAGGTTCCCTAAAGGCCATGTTCTTTAATGATACATTTCATTTTAGGTTTGGGGGAGTATTTTTACATGTTTAATTCCTTTGAACTTAATGTTAACATGTATTGGTATTTTGAGTATGCAGTGGTTTTAGTCATTATGTTTTCATGATTATATCTTCTTATGACTATCACTGATGTGCTGATGACCTGAATTTTAATTTTCACATTATGCAAATGATGTTGTGTATGTTTGAACTTAGAAGTGAATCCATTTGAATGCATGACATGTTGCAAGGATGCTGGTGTTGTTTTTGGTTGTCCATGATGTGAAAGGTTGCTATTTGTCCCCTTTTCAGTGAAACCTTATGTGATCTGGTGCATGTGAAACAATTTAGTTGCTTTTGATGCATGATTTACACCTCACTTAGATGCAAGTGTAACTTTGAAAATGATAAGAGTGCATGTTTTGAGAATGTTTATGGATGTACATGTAAAGTTTTGACTATCCTAGAAATTGTTTTTGAACTCTCTTGAGGCGAAATCCTAAGTTGTGCATGATTGAGGAAATGATTAGGGCATTGTTTGGACCGATTGAGCCTTAAAAAGATTACCCTGATATGATGATATCCTTAGGTCCTATTTTGAAGACTTATACTGTTTGACCTTATTTGTTTTTCGTAACCATTGTGTTCGTTAACCTGTTAGCCGTTCTAATGCATGTGAAAGCATGTCATTTTCTTCCTACCCTTATTGTTTGTTGAGTATATGATGTAATATTTCTTGAAATGAGTCTGATGATTAGGGGTATGAATATTCAATTCAAAATGAGCCTGAAGGAACCAGATGCAAAACAAAGAAAAGGAAAAGCATTGCTTTGCAAAAATAAAAAAGAAAAGCAAGAGAAAATCAAAAGAAAAATGAAAATGAAAAGAAAAGCAAAAGCTTAAGAAAAATAAAGTTCAAAAGCATCAAAAATGGTTCTGGCAAGTTTTATGATCTCACTTTTGAATACCCTGTTAGTGTCATTGGTGACTCATGTCTTGAAGTAGTATATTATGTGTCTCAATATTTGTATTGTATTTTTCCCGTTCATTTCTTTCGCCCATACCATTGGCCTTACATTATAAGCTGATAAAGTCCCTTTTGATCCTCAATCTTGTGTGATTTACATTAGTGGAGAGAGAGTTAATTTACAATTTTGTGGATTCTTTGAATCATATGCATGTATGTTTATAAACTTATTTGAATATGTATGACTTGATTAGAATACGTTTATCTTACATGTTTGTGATAAATGTGAATTGCATGAAGAGTTGGGTGAGTTGTTAGCATGTTAAGGATTGTATATGTGTGGACCTGTTTACGGGGCATTTGCACTTTTTGAGGATTGATGCAACCATTACATATTAGTATTTGTTTTTGATTGAAAAAGAAGATTGAAATATATTTGCTGAATAAAAAAAAATTGATTTTAATGTTTAAGTGATTTACTTAGTTCTATTTTGTTTTGCTCGAGGACTAGCAAAATGTAGATTTGGGGGTGTGATGACTAGCTAGAATGCAGTTATTTGTGCCCTATTTTTGTGCTAAAATTAATGCTAGGTCCTTGTTTATAATGCATATTAGAGGGTTTTGTACTTATATTTGATATATTCTGATTCTGAACCTCTCTTGTATGTTTTATAGCAAAATTGTGTTTAATTGTTATGAATTGAGTAGATTTATATATGTTATTGATTTGGTGTATTCTCTATGTTAGGAGGGGCTCCAAACAAGGTTAAATATGGAGCAAATGAGCTTAAAGAAGAAGAGAAGCCAAATCAGCCATTTCAGTGGTCAGGGCCGCGGCACAAGGTGTTGAGCGCCGCGGCGAGCATAGGCAAAATGGAGATGCCATACTTGGACCCGAGAGTTCGGGGCCGCGGCCCAGGATATGTGGGGGCCGCGACACAATAAGACCGACCCTATGAGGGCCGCGGCGCTCGTAAGTGGGGGCCGCGGCGCACGGCGGCCAGCTGAGCCTATAAATAGATTTTTACGCATTTTTCTCGGAGCTCTCTCCATCTCTCTCGTTTTTTCTCTGTTTTTTAAGGGTTCTGGCCATTTGGCCAGTTCTTTCTTTTTAGGTTTAGTTAGTTTAGGTTAGTTTTAGGTTAGATAACTTGGCTAGATCTTCATGGATGGTGGATTGGAGGCAAGGATCAAAGGATTGAAGGAGGATTCAAGCTTCAGAGACAAATCAATGAGCTTCTTTCTCTTTTTTCCCATTCTCTTTTTTCTTCCTTATCTTTTGTATAGCTAAGCTTTGTTTAGGAATATCGTGAATCCTTTTATTTATATTAATGATGTATTTTTCTCTGAATTTGTGTGGATGTTTGATTACGGTTCAATCATTATCTGTGTTTAATGCTTGTTCTTGGTTGGCCTCAATTGCATGATCTTAATATTGGCAAATGAACTAGACATAGGGATTTGTTGATATGGATATGGTGTGGTTGATACATGTTCAGCTATGAGCTGTTTCATTAATAAGGTTTAATATACCTATTGACCATGTATAGTGTGTGATTGAGAATAGATCGTTCATTAGTGGAAGTTGTACTAGCTCTCAAGGAAACTATGTGAGTTAGGCAAGTAGAAACCAGGGTTGATTGACCTAGACATAGGCTGTTGACTAATGAAGATTCTCAAGCTAACCTAATCAATGCATTTGTGTTTATGAGGGGAATTGCATGTTGTTGATAGATGTAGGGGGTGAAGGAGGATTTCCTGAAACCTAACCGCTTTTAGGTTTATAGCTTTTGTAGGTTAGTTTAGTTTAGATTATTATTTTCCTATTTTCATGTCCTTGTCTAGAACTGATTAAGCTATTGGTTGGTATTTAGCTTTATAACAATATCCTCGTGGGAACGAACTTTTACTCCGTATCTGTATTACTTGTGCGACCCGTGCACTTGCGGTTAGCAAAAAGGACAACATGTTTGACCCCTAACACTTTCCCTGTGTCCAATAATTTTCTGTGTCCCCAAAACTATTCTCTTTTCTTGAAAAACCAATTTTCCCAATTTAATCAACGTTGTGCCATCCGAACAAGTGTGTCGCGGCACAAAATGGTGAGAGCTGCGACACAAAATTCTCAGGGAATCAGGAATTGCTGCCAGAGAAACTTGAGTCGTGACACAAATGTGAAAAAGTGTCATGGCACCTAACTAGTGAATGTGCCACGACACAAATTGTGTGAAGCCAAGGCACTAATTTTGGAAGTGTCATGGCACTAAATTTAGGACGTCCCTAGGCACAAAATTTGTGAAGCCATGGCATTTAATTTTGAAAGTGTCGTGGCTAAAATGTCTTCATCCATCTTAAGCTCCCCTTTATTTCTTTGCAATCCTGAAAGTGAACAAATACCAAATTTGTCAAGCATTTATAAAAGAAGCTAGTGTATGTAATTAAATCTATAGTGATGTATGAACATGTACTCCCTATACACTTTTTTTTTATCAAGGATTGAATGAAAACAAGGTATAACTCAAGGATCTAACCTATCAATGCATCAGAAAATGCTTGAGTAATAACTCTATCTCATAGAGTTATCACACCCCCAAACCTATGATTTTGCTAGTCTCGAGCAAAACAAAATAAGATTTCTTTAACTTCTCAGACTCAACATCAAGCATCTATACATTCACATGCAAATCCTAACAATTCTGATTCCCAGAATGCTCATGATAATGTGGCATCATGCTAAATCTCATGTTCAATGGTTCAAAAATAATTCAATGTCAAGCATGCATGCCATCTAATCTTCAGCTCATGATGTCATGCTTCAATTTTTATGTAAAAGATTTCCCAAAATATGATTAAGGAACTCTTTCCTAACTCTAGCATGCACATCCAAGAAAACTCATGATGATACCCAAGCAACTCCAACTCAGATTCCCTTAAAAATGCCCTTCATCTTTCTCTCCACTAATGTAGAACTAGGCATGATTGATGATCAAAAGGGTCTTTCAAGCTTGTAGTGTAAGGCCAGCATAATGGGTAAAAAAATGGAGGAAAGGATAAAACAAACATTGGGATACACAATCTTGCAAAAGAACTAAATGAGCCAAACAACCATTACACACAAGGTATATTTTCTAGCACAAGAACCCCAAAAGCTTATTTTCTAGCATAAGGCACAATTAGCACAAGGAAATCTTTTTTTCCTTTCTTTTTTTTACAAACACAACTTTTCATCATTTCAAACTTTTTCTTGCAATTTTTTACTTTCTTCTTTTTTTTTTTTTTAAATCACAAATTTGCTAGGTTCTAAAACATGCCTATGGTAGTACACCGTTATTTCTTCTGGCTCAATTAAGCATTTGCAAGATATGTTCCTAACATAGACAATGGTGGATAAACTATAATTAACGGCTAAAAGGCATGGATGATGCAGGTAAAGAACAAAACATAAAGGCCAATCAAATTTATAAGGCTCAAAATAGGTACTAAGGATATTCATGCATACATGGGTAAGCTTGAAAGGCTCAACCAATCCAAAGAACACCCTAATCATTTCATCAAACATGCTTAGCCTATAATTTTGCCTCAAGAAAGAGTCATACATTCTTTCAGAAATTAGTCATCATCACAACAGGGCAAGTCACAGCCTTCTTTAAATGTGCACAACTATTATTATTCCAGGATTCACAATCATGTAAAGAGAAATGCATCTACATAACAACAAAACACTAAAGCTCAATTAAATTTCAGATGTCATGCATCCTTTCCAGAGTCACCAATTAATCCAAAAGTAGATATATCATAGATCAAATTAGCCACATCAACATTTAACATTTATTGCATAGTTTCACATTATAAATTTTTTTTATTTTTTTAGTCATCGATGCAAAGCCAAAAAGATAAAGTAAAAAAAATTAAAAGAAATCAAGAAATCAAAAGCTCACCAGAATCAAAAGAAGATAGATAACTACGCTATGAATGTAAAAGCATAAAAAAAGCAAAATAAAGATAAGGTAAAGAACTTGGGTTATCTCCCAAGAAGTACCACGTTTATAGTCCTAGGCTGGACTTTCTCTGTAATGATAACTGGGAGATATAGCTTTGTCACCAAGATAGGCATAGCGCAAATGAGAAGGTAATAGTTTGAGCTTTCTCATTTCCTCATCTTCCCTTTCACATGTAGATATCAATGAAGCTTCAAGAGGGTCACATGAGACACTTGCACAAAATCCATTAGATCCCGTCCTATCAAGCACATTCACATACGAACATTCTTCAAGATCTTGAGGAAATTTCATTGCTTTAAAAATATTAAAGGTTACCTCTTGATCTTACATTCTTATGGTGAGCTCCCCATTTGAATATCAATGAGAGTTCTTCCAGTTGCAAGGAATGGTATTCCAAGGATGAGAGGGACATTTTATCTTCCTTCATATCAAGGATGATGAAATCTGCCAAAAATATGAGTTTATCCACTTTTACAAGCACATCTTCAATTATTAAAAAGGGCATGAGATTTATATTCGCTCCCAAATCACATAATGCTCTACCACAAAATTTCTCACCAATGGTGCAAGGGATGGTGAAGCATTCAAGATCTTTGAGCTTGGGAGGAAGTTTATTTTGCAAGATAGCACTACATTCCTCCATAAGAGCAATAGTTTCAAACTCACCAAGCTTTCTTTTCCTTGAGAAGATATCTTTCATGAATTTCACATATCTTGGCATTTGCTCCAAAGCTTCCACAAATGGTATGTTGATATGTAGCTTCTTGAAAACTTCTAAGAATTTTTGGAATTGGTGATCAAGCTTTTGCTTAACCAGTTGGTTGGGAAAAGGTGGAGGAGATGGTGTATAAGGCTTGTCCTCCTTCTTCTTGTCCTCAATCTTCTTCTTTGCAGTTTCTTTATTCTTCTCAACCTCACTGCTCACAACTACCTCATTTTTTGCCATCTCAATTTCTTCTTCAAGTAATTGAGTCTTAGGATTTCCTTCTATTTCCTTCCCAATCTTCAATAATATGGCCTTACAATGCTCAGTAGAAGCACCTTTAGAATTGTGGATGGTGTCGCTTGGAAAAGTCCCTAGAGGCCTATTGTTCAAAGCTTAGGCAAGTTGGTCAACTTGAGTCTCGAGATTCCTTAAGGAAGCTCCTTGGCTTTGCATCAAGACATCGTGAAAAGTAAGCATTGAATCAGTTTTATTCATGTAGTCTTGTTGGCTAGCCATAAATTGAGCAAACATCTTCTCCAAGTTGGAAGTTGAAGTTGATGTTGAAGTTTCGAGTTTAGGGAAGCTCTGTTGAAAACCAGGAGGAGCACAGGGTGCTTCTTTAGGCTGAAAAGAAGAAAAAGAACCTTGAGAATTTTCACTCCAAGAGAGATTAGGATGGTTCCGCTAATTAGAGTTGTAAATGTTACCAAAAGCATTGTTGTGACTAGGTTGGCGGAATTCATTGGCATATTGCACACTCTTCAGGCTAGCTATACAAATTGCAGTTAAATGAAGGTCCCCACAATGATCATAAGTTTCAGTTGAGTTATTAGCTCTTCTTGGCATTAAGTTGACAGCCATGATGTCAAACTTCTTGGAGAGTGCTGCTACTTGAGCTGAAAGTGAATTAAGGGCTTCTATATCATGTATTCTGGCTATCATTCTCCTAGGAGGAACCCTCTTTGAAGGCCACTGGTAGTTGTTGATGACCATTTCCTCAAGAAGATCATAGGCAATATCAATAGATTTACTCATGAGAGTGCCACCTGCTGTTGCATCAATAATTACTATGATGTTTCCTAACAGCCCATTATACAAAGTTTGAACTTGCAGACACTTCGAAATACCATGGTGAGGGCATCTTCTGATGAGATCTTTATACCTGTCCTAAGCTTCATAAAACGACTTCGATTCGTACTGCATAAAAGAAGTAATATCATTGCACATCTTTTCTATCTTTGTTGGAAGGAAGTACTTAGTAAGGAATTTGTGAGCTAGATCATCCTATGTAGATCTTGCTGGTAGAGAGTTAAGCCAACTTTTGGCCTTGTCCCTTAGAGAAAATGGGAACATCCTCAATCTGATAGCATCTTCAGAGACTCTATTATGCCTAAAGGTGTCACAGATCTCCAAGAAGTTGGAAAGGTGTGCATTAGGATCATCACCAGGCAAGCCTCCAAATTGTACAGATGTTTGAATCATCTAGATAATGGCCGGCTTGATTTCAAAGTTATTGGCTTGTATAGCTGGCCTCCTGATGCTTGAGTGTAAGTCTTGAACCCGAGGGGTTGTAAAGTCCTTCAATGATCGAATGTGATCTTCTTCGTTTTGCCATTGTGGTACTCTTTGAAGTTTGATTTCTTTCCCTCAAGAGCTTATGAAAAGTCCTTTCAATCTCTGGGTCAAACGGAAGAAGCTCAAAACTTTGTGAACGTCGCATACAATGAGAAAAGGTACCTAAAATTAAAGACAATCAGCTCGATATTAATATTAACAAAAAATTTCAAAACAGTCCCCAGCAATGGTGCCAAAAATTTATTGCCCGTTTAGCTAGACTATGCAAGCGCATGTGTTGACAAGTAATATAAATGAGTATTCAAGTATTGTTCCCACAAGAATTGTATTAAAAATTAAGCTAATTATTAACCATTTACTACTTATTCTTTATTTTAGGCAATCAAATTGATTTAAGTGTTTAATTGATAGAACAAAATAAAATAATAATTTTAAAATAGGATAAAAATAACAAAGAAGAAACAATGGCTGGGGAATCTAGGGTCTAACTTCACTTATTATTTTATTTGATCTCATGCAATCCTTTCCTTACTCTTGATCATAAACTGGTTATGTAAGCCAACATGTTCAAGTATTTACAAACCTTTTTTAATGGCCTTGTAAATATATGGATCTTAATCAAAACATTATATATCTATGTGAATTGACAAAATTTCATGCATTGAGAACAAACATCAAACACTTGCTATGCATGACTAATAGGTATATTTCTATCTTATTGGCTAATCAACTCATTCATACAACTGAATTTAATTGAACATGCAATTTTTAATTCCAATGTCCAACATCTAAATCCCTCTGTCTAGTTCAGTGGGTTCACCAAGACAACACAAATAATGGTCAATCAGATGACACTAAGCATAGAATTAGAAAATCATAACCAGAATTTTCATAAGAGCAGAAAAAGATTACAATCAATTCAAATTATATAATAAGATTCATTAGACCCCACAAAAAAAAGTTAGAACAACATAGTTACAGAGAAAACAATCTTAAGAAATAATAACACAGACATCATGAAAAATAAAGAGAAGATGAAAGAAAGAACTAGGCATCTTGATGGATGTACGATGCTGTGTCCAGCTTCTCTAATTCTTCATCACACCTTGCTCTATCTCCCAAATTGCTCTTCCTGCGTCCAATATTGTTTTGCGTTCCCAAAACTATTCTCCTTTCTTAAAAAATCAATTTTCCCAATTTAATCAATGATGTACCATCCGAACAAGTGTGCCACAGCATAAAATGGTGAGAGTCGCGAGACAAAACTCTCAGGAAATCACCAATTGCTGCCAGAGAAACTTGAGTCGTGGCATAAATGTGAAAAAGTGTCATGGCACCTAACTAGTAAATGTGCCACGACACAAATTGTGTGAAGCCATGGCACTACTTTTTGTGAAGCTAAGGCACTAATTTTGGAAGTACTGTGGCACTAAATTTAGGACGTGCCTAGGCACAAAATTTGTGAAGCCGTGGCATAAATGTCTTCATCCATCTTGAGCTCTCCTTTGTTTCTTTACAAGCTCCTAAAAGTGAACAAACACCAAATTCATCAAGCATTTATAAAAGAAGCTAGTGTATGTAATTAAATTTATAATGTTGTATGATCACGTACTCCATATACACTTTTTATAAAGGATTGAATGAAAACAAGGTATAACTCAAGGATCTAGCCTATGAATGCATCAGAAAATGCTTGAGTAATAACTCTATTTCATAGAGTTATCAACAAGGTAGGCCACCTCGGTCTAATGTGCAAATTTAGGACTTTAGAGAAGCCATTGAATACTATGGTTTGTTTGATATGGGTTATTCAATTTACTCCTTTACTTGGAATAATGGCAGAGCAAATGATCAAATTTTTCAATGAAGGTTAGATCGGTTCCTTGCAAATTTAGCTTGGTTAGAAAAATGATCTAATAATAGAGTGTCTCATTTATCCTCCTCTCATTCTAATCACTTACCTATTTCCATGGAGATGGATGTGGCCTTAGATAAACCAACAAAGAAGGTAAGAAGGAACACCCCTTTTGCTTTGAAAAAATGCGGACAAGGGACTTGAATTACTATTGGATTATTTCCTCCACTTGGTTAGATTTAGGTAAGGCCAATTCTTTGGAAGACGTGGCTATTTCTGTCTCTTTAGTGAGCAAATTTTTAAAATCCTGGAACTTTTCTTCTTTTGGAAATGTTAATAAATAGATTGATATGCTACAAAAAAAGATTAATGTGTTGGCATAAAAGGATCCTACTTTTTCAAATTTGCAAGAAATTAAAGAGAAGAATAAATACTTGAACAAAGTATTACAAAGACAATAAATAATATGGAGGCAAAGGTCCAAAATTGAGTGGCTTAAGAAAGGAGATATAAGCACGAAATTTTTCCAAGGTAGAACCGCAACTAGAAAGAAAAAGAATAAGATAACAAGATTGAAGGCTGACCGAGATAATTGGGTGAATGGTTACCAAGGCTTGAGTAGCTTGCAATTAATTGTTTCCGTAGTTTGTTCTTCCAACCCAGTGGGAATTGATGAAGCGTTGGCTGGAGTGCAGGAAATTGTTACAGTGGAAATGAATGAGTTTCTTTCAATGCCATTCACTTCGCCTAAGATTAGATAAGCCCTTTTTCAAATAGGTCCTACTATTGCTCTCGTTCCCGATGGTATGCATGCTCTATTTTTCCAAAAATATTAGGATGTGGTGGGTGAGGATATAACTAAAGTTGCTTTGAATTTCCTAAATTGATTTGATTCTCTTGAGGAAATTAATCATACTTTTGTTGTTTTGATCTTGAAAATTAATTCTCCTTAGAATATGTCTCAATTGAGGCCCATTTCTCTATATAATATGTTATACAAAATTATTAGCAAAGCCATAGCTATTAGATTGAAGTTAATGCTCCCAAATATAATTTCAGAGTCTCAAAGTGCCTTTGTGCAGAATAGACGTATCAGATAGTGTCCTTATTACTTACGAGCTTGTCCATGCTCTAAAAACTAAGAGAACTGGGAGGGAGGGTTATCTGGGCATGGAGTTAGATATATATGAGCAAAGCTTATAACAGATTATAGTTGGTCTTTTTGGAGGCAATTATGAAAAAGCTTGGTTTTGGTGAGAGATGGATCAATTTAGTTATGAGATATGTTTCTTTTGTATCTTACTCTATCCTATTGAATGGATATCCAGGAAATAAATTTGCACCTCAACGGGGCCTTAGACAAGGAGATCCCATGTTGCCATATTTGTTTGTTATGTGTGCTGATGTGTGTATGAAACCCATATATTTTATGTTTGTTTAAACATGGATTTGAATATTTTGATATAAGAATTATGCTATTTATTTATGATATTGAGTGAGTTCTAGGCCCACTAAATTAAATGTATTTTTATTATATTTTGTAGGAATTTAAGGATTTTTGTAGTATTTTAGGCATGATTATCAAAATCTTGATGAATTGCATAAGAAAATTATTGCAGTATCTTGAGCATAACTTTTGCTACAGAATCTGAATTAAGCTAATCTTGATATCTATAGAAAGATGATAAAATTTTATACAATTTTCATGAAGACATCGAAACCCAGTTCATGCATTAAGAAGGTAAAAAACTATGTGCAAAGTGGATGACGAAGTTTGACCAAGTCAACTAGCATTCATAAATTTTAAATATCAAGTTAGATTCTTAATTGAAGTGCAAATAATCTCTACTTGATGACTAAGTATCTCTATGTTTAATGGAAGGATCTCAAGGAGTTTCTTAATTTGAGTGGCGTATTTATTTTCTAATTTATATAGATTCAACAAAAAGAAATAAGAAATAAGAGATTTGGTCAAAGATTAATTAAGGAAAGTATCGCTATTAAACCTGTCTCAATAAATTAGGGACAACTTTCTCTATAAATATGTGATTTACCTGATTTTGGTGGCATTTGAAAACTAAGAAATACATCTAGAAATCTCATGTTGACAACTTTTTATAATTAAACTTCCATTAATATTAAAGATTAGATAAGGATTCTCAAAGATATTTGATTGGGATTCTCGTAATATCCTGACTATTCCTTATTAATTGAGTCATATCTTGAGTTACAGAAATCAGATCGACTCATCATTTGTGGCATTGAAAAGGTAATGGAAAATCCTACAAATTATATATTGAGATCGAGGACAAATTCGGTCATCTGAAGGGTGATAAGAATCGTGTAAGTTAGATACAAAAAGTTGTCAGCTTTTCTATAAAAAGGGAAAAATGAGTTTAGCAAAGTAGCTCTCTTTTGGTTCAGAAAATAGATAAAATAATATAGAGTTTTGGAGGCTCAAAGACAGCGAGGGGACTAGCCTAGGAGAGGAGGAGGAGCCGTCATGAAGCTCTCTTGGAGTTAGAGATCAAATCACCATTAAAGGCTCTTTGGTTTCTTCCCTACGGTTCTATCATGATGAATTTTCTTTCATCTTCCTATCTCTTCTTATCTTTTGTCATGAGTAGATAAATTTGTGTGTTTCTTGGGTGAAGATGTAACTTGATTCAATCGACATGTATTAAGATTAAAATTTTAATTAATTTCTTTTTTATTCAATTTAAGTGCTTATTATGATTCTTAATTCTTTTATAAATTGGTCACTCATAAATTGATCTAGTGAGATATGTGTAGAATCAAAATGTTTGTATATGACTTAGACCATAAATAATAAGTGTCATGATTTATAATCATCTAGGAATAAAGGTTATAGGTTGAGTGGGAGAATTGTGATATTTTCCATGAGAATCCGTAAAGTGAATGTCATGTCTTTAAGAGTTGGGATTTAGATTAATGAATTGACTAGGCTTTGATAATTAAATAGAATTAACTCGTCAATGAATTGAGTTTTAATTAATTAAGGAGATTCTCCCCATTAATTGAATGACTAGAAATTAATTAGAATGAAAGTCTCAAAATTACTCTATTGTCTATGATAGATTGTTGAATTAAGTAAAATCAGATCTTTAGTATTTTAATTTCATGTGTTTACATCCTTAATTTGTTTTGTATTCGTGTGCTTTATTTTCTCTTTTTCCTCTTAATTTCGTGCGTTCTTGTGTATTTTTTCTTTTATAATTTTGTGTCTTTAATTACTTTAAATCACTCTTAATTATTGGTTGCTTAGATGGTATGAGAAGTGGTACTTGGTAAACTAATTTCTCATGGAAACAATATTCTACTCACTCTTTATTACTTGTTCGATCTGTGCACTTACGGTAATATCTCCTAAATTAATCATAATCACACACGGGGTGATCACGTGCTGAGGTTCTATCATCTCTTCTTTAGAGAGCTAAGGATCTTAATGAGTTTTCTGGAGTTAGAGATTGTAGAGCAGCTCCACGGGTCTCTCACATCTTCTTTACAGATGATAGCCTGATCTTCTCCAGAGCCACCATGAAGGACTGTTATTCAATTTTGCACACCCTTAAATTATATGGGGATGCCTCAGGTCAGTGTGTTAATTTTGATAAGTCCTCTACTCTATTTAGTCTGAATGTTCCCATGGATAAAAAACAACAAATTTGTGAGGATTGCAATATAAATTCCATGGTTTTTTCAAAAAAGTATCTGGGCCTTTCTTCTATGATGGGGAGATCCAAGAACTACTCTTTTCAGTCGTTGAAAGATAGAGTGTGGAAAAGAATTCAGGATTAGAGGGAAAAGCTATTATTTAAGGGAGGTAAGGGGATTTTAATAAAATTTGTTGCTCAGGCTATTCCAACATACAACATGTCTTGTTCTATGATTCCTATCTCCTTGTGTAAAGAGTTAGAGAGCATGATGAGTAAATTCTAGTGGGGGGGACCAAACTAATAACAGAAAAATTCATTGGATCAGTTGAGAAAAGTTGTGTTGGTCAAAGAAGGCGGGGGATATGGGATTTAGAGACTTGCATACATTTAATATGACAATGCTAACAAAGCAAGATTGGAGGATTCTAATGTTTCCAGACTCTTTGGTGGCCAAAATTCTTAGAGTTCGCTATTTCCCTCAAGGGGATTTTCTCAATGCTCATTTAGTACAAATCCATCCTATACGTGGAAGAGTCTGATGAAAGGTAGGCAAATTCTAGAACAGGGTGTCTTGTGGAAAATAGGAGATGGTATTGCTACTAATATTTAGAAGGACCCTTGGGTGACAAATAAACCAAATTTCAAAGTTACTACCCTCAAATTCAGGATCTTAATTTGGACAATGTTTCTCAAGTCTTACTCAATGAACCAAAGCGCTAGAATAAAGCTCTGGTAAGAGAAATTTGCAGTCCCGTAGATGCTAACTTTATCCTAAATATCCCTCTATCTGATGGGATTTCCATGGATTCACTATGTTGGTGTCACGATGCTAAAGGATTTTACTCAATAAAGAATGGATACAAGATTGTTAGGAGAAAGAAAATTAGTGAGGTTCATGAGGGAAATGGGGCTTCAAACTCTTTTCATTCTCTATCTCAACTCAAGCTTTTATGGAAAAAAATTCTGGAAATCATTTATCCCTCCCAAAACCCGTATTTTCCTATGGAGATTGTGTAGAAATATTATTCCTACTCGTAACAGGTTGTGTAACAAAGGGATTGATGTGGGAGCTAGCTGTTATCTTTGTTAGGAACTAGTGGAATCACTGTGGCATTTGTTCTCTGAGTGCCAATACTCAAGACTTGTTCTTCAACATAGCAACATTCCTTGGAGTGGAGTAGGTCATATCACCTGTGTTGATGATTGGCAACGTCTTATGCAGAATATTAGTAGCACTTTCTCGCAGGAAAAGCTCGAGCTTTTAGCCATGGTTTGTTCTAGAATTTAGGAGGAAAGGAATGCTACTTGGCAAGGTACAAATCCGATTTTTCCTTTTCAGGTGGCCCAACATGAACTCAATTAATCTACTTATAACTCATCAAAATCTAAAGATAAGATTAGGAGGGAGTCTCAACAGTCTCAGAAAAATGGACTAAACCACCTTAAAACATGTATAAGGTAAATGCTGATATTGCTATATTTGATGAAGATAATTCTTTTGGGGTAAGCATGGTCATTAGGGATTGATTTGGTAACTTCATGGCTGCAAAATCCCAAAAGATTAGAGGAAGAATGGATGCTCACAGGGGTGAGCTATGTTGGGAAATTACGCAAAATTTCCTTATCATCAGATTTGTAGAAAGCGAAATAAATGCGGAATAATAACACACACAAAATTGATAACGGAATTCGGCCAATTGTGCCTACATCTCCGGACTGCTGCAAATATTTTACTGATAAAGGAAATATAAAAGGTGTTTACAAAACACTCAAAATCTCTCACAACCCACACCCCAATTACACCCAAAAACTAAAGCTTTTCTCTCTAAGCTTTTTTGTTTCTCTCTCTAGAGTTTTTTATCTCTTTGTTGGAATGCATTTTCTCTTCTACGGAGGCTTCTATTTATAGAAGCTGAAATCGCGTGATTTTCCTTCACGTGGTTTGCCAACACAGAATTGGCTGGCTTCCACTACAATTACAAATTACAAATTGCAATTTACAAATTTCGGTGTGTTACTGTTGCAGCTTTCGGTGGTCACGCGTTGGACAAATTAAATTGGGGAGGGCCTACGTTTGACTAATAATCTCCCACTTGAAGACTAATTTCAATTTGTCTTCACCTCGATCAATGCAGCAGCCTTCTCTGGTCTGTTACTCTAACAAGCCAACTGAAGTTGAGCACAACTTCAGTTTGTCGATAGTCACCACTTTTGTTAACATATCTGCTGGGTTCTTGCTTCCTTGAATCTTCACCAATGTTAGCACCTCATCCTCAAGCAGAGTCCTGATGAAGTGATAACGAAGATCAATGTGCTTTGTTCTGGAATGAAATGCTAAATTCTTTGCCAGATGTATCGCACTCTGACTATCACTATGCAAAATACTTTTCTCCTGGACGAATCCCAACTCTGTCAACAAGCCTTGAAGCCATATCAATTCTTTACTGGCTTCTGTTACTGTCACATACTCAGCTTCTGTAGTGGATAAAGCAATAATCTTTTGTATCTGTGACATCCAACTAACAGTTGTAGTCCCAACAGTGAATATGTAACCGGTGGTACTTCTTCGATGATCGACTTCACTTCCAAAGTCTGCATCTACATAGCCTTGCACTTTTAATTCTCCTTTACCAAAGTGCAAACAATTCTCTGTAGTGCCTCGTAGATACCTCAAAATCCACTTTACTGCTTCCCAATGAGCTTTACCTGGATTTGACATAAACCTGCTTATAACTCCCACTGCATGGCCAATGTCTGGCCTCGTACAGACCATTGCGTACATCAAACTTCCAATGGCTGAAGCATATGGAACTTTAGCCATGAATTCTCCTTCTTCCTCTGTTTGAGGGGATTGATCCTTGGATAAGCGAAAATGACTAGCCAAAGGTGTGCTAACCGGTTTAGCGTTGCCCATGTTGAATCTTTTCAAAACACGGTCGATGTACTCTGCCTGAGATAATTGTAAAATCCCTCTTTGCTTATCTCTCGTGATTTGCATTCCAAGGATCTTCCTTGCTGGACCTAAATCTTTCATGTCAAATTCATTTGACAACTGCATCTTTAATTTTCTGATCTCGTCCATATTTGAACCTGCTACTAACATATCATCAACATAAAGTAGCAAAATGATATAACTGGACTTATATCTCTTGAAGAAGCAACAATGGTCGGCATTGCACTTCTGGAAACCTTCCTTGTGCATGAAACCATCAAACTTCCTGTACCACTGTCTTGGAGCTTGTTTCAAGCCATACAAGCTCTTCTTTAATCTGCACACCATATTCTCTTTCCCTTTTTCTGAGAAACCTTCTGGCTGGTGCATGTATATCTCCTCATCTAAGTCTCCGTGAAGAAATGCAGTCTTTACGTCTAACTGCTCAAGGTAGAGCTCTTCACTAGCAACAATACTTAACACAGATATGACAGTATTGAGCTTCACAACTGGAGCAAAGATTTCGGTGTAGTCGACTCCTTCCTTTTGCTGGAATCCTTTGACAATTAGTCGGGCTTTATATCTCTTGAAGCCATCATGCTCCTCCTTCACCCGATACACCCATTTGTTGTGAAGTGCTTTCCTCCCCACGGGTAACTCAGCTAGTTCCCATGTCTGGTTGGAGATCAGAGACTTCATCTCGTCTTTCATGGCAAGCTCCCACTTGCTAGCATCTCCAGTCTGACAGGCTTCGTCATAGCATTTAGGCTCCCCTCCACCAGTCAACAACAGATAGTTCATGTATCTCCTATTAGGCACATGAGGCCGAGAAGACCTTCTCAATATAGGAGCTGGAGTAGAAGACTGTGGTGTTTCAGACTGCTGCGCACTGCTCTGTTCAGTTGATTCCTCTAACTGAGGACTCTCAACTATAGGACCTTTTGGGACATCATCCACCTCTGCATACACTGGCCCACTCTGTTCTGAGTCACTGGTGTTTGTGTTATGCCTGTCCTTGTACATCACTCTTTCATTAAAGATCACATCTCTACTGCAGATCATCCTTTTGTTTTTATCATCCTAAAGGCGGTAGCCAAACTCATCTTCACCATAACCGATGAATGTGCACTTCTTTGATTTGGGATCAAGTTTATTTCTACCTTGATCATTGATGTGCACATATGCTACACAGCCGAAAACTCTAAGATGTGAGAGTTTTGTCTCTTTTTCGCTTCATACCTCTTCTGGTATTCTGTGCTCCAATGGTACCAATGGACCTCGGTTGATCAAATAAGCCGCTGTGTTAACTACTTCTACCCAGAACTGCTTCGGTAGGCCTGACTGCACACGTAAGCTTCTGGCTCTTTCAGTCAATGTTCGGTTCATACGCTCAACTACACCATTGTGTTGAGGCGTACCCGGCACGGTCCTCTCCATTTTGATCCCGTGCTCATAGCAAAACTTCTTGAATCTAGTGTCTTCATATTCACCACCATTGTCGATTCTGAGCTTTTTGATCTTCAACCCTGTCTCATTTTCAACCATGGCTTTCCATATCCTGAAAGCCTCAAACACTTCAGATTTATGCTTTAGAAAGTAAACCCATACCTTCCGAGAGTGATCATTGATGAAGGTCACAAAGTAATGTTTCCCACTAATTAATGAGACAGTCGTTGGACCCCAAACATCAGAGTGAACAAGCTCGAGTCTTTCTTTCTTTGGAGTTCTTCCACTTGTCTGAAAGCTGACTCTTTTCTGCTTTCCAAATATGCAGTCTTCACACATGTCAATTTTCACTGACTGAAGACCTGGTAATTTGCCCTTCGAGTGCATGATCTTTATCCCTTTCACACTCATATGGCCAAGTCTCTGGTGCCACAGATTTGGATTTTTATTTCTAGCTGCAACTGCAATTGAGCAGCGTGCCCCTGCTGTCATGTAAAGAGTACCACTCTTTTTGCCTCGAGCAACCATCATTGCACCCTTTGAAATCTTCCAATCATCACCGTGAAAGATCGTAGTGTAGCCTTCGCTAGCCAGCTGCCCTATTGAGATTAAGTTCTTTCTTAGGTCGGGAATATGCCTGACGTCCTTCAGCTCCCAAACAGACCTGTTCAACTTAATCTTCACTACACATTTACCAATAATAGCATAAGGTTGGTCATCACCAAGGTATACTTTTCTAAGGTTTCCGGGGACATACCTCTCGAAGAATTCTTTCTGCGAAGTAGCATGGAATGATGCTCCAGAGTCTAACACCCAAGACTCTTCCTTGCTCTCCAAAGAGCATATCAATGCATCATTTCCTCCTGAGGTGGAAGTAACATTTGCCTCGTTCTTCGCCTCCTGATTCTTTGGTGCACTCTTGCACTGATTTTTGTAGTGTCCGGTCTTCCCACAATTCCAACACTCAATGGTCTTTGAGCTATTGGAATTATTGGGATTCCTAGATTTGGACCTCGTGTTCTTTGATCTACCTCGGTAGTTTGATCTGCTGCGTCCATTTCCTCTGGTTAAATTTCTTCCTCTTGACTCTGTATGCAAAACTGAAGAGGTTGACGATTCACCTGACTCTCTCTGTCGGATCTCTTCACTGAGAACCAGATCACGAACGTCATCAAATTTTAACTTATTGCTTCCCGATGAGCTACTCACAGCCGCGACAGTAGCATTCTAACTTTCTGGTAGAGAAGACAAAAGTATCAATGCTCGGACTTCTTCATCAAATTCAATTCCAACTGAACTCAACTGGGTTGTGACTGTATTGAGTTCATTGAGATGCTGAGCTACCGATGCGCCTTCCGTCATCCGCAAATTGAATAACCGCCTCATCAAGTGCACTTTGTTAGAGGCCGACGGCTTCTCATACATACTGGAGAGAGCCGCCATAAGACCCGCCGTCATCTTTTCCTTTGCTATATTGAAAGCAACATTGCGGGATAGCGTCAATCGAATAACTCCAATGGCTTGTCTGTCTAAAAGAGCCCAGTCTTCATCCTTCATACCCTCTGGCTTCCTTTCTGAGAGATGTTGATAAAGCTTTTTCTGGTATAGATAATATTCGATCTGTATCTTCCAAAAGCCAAAGTCCGCACCATCAAACTTTTCAATTTTCACTTTTCCTTCGTCTGCAGCCATCGCTCCCACTCGAATCTGACTTCCTCAGGATCGTTTCTGACAATTTCTGCGAACCACTGTACTTTAGAACACCTTCGTGGATAAATTGGTAACACTGACCAATTTTACTATTCACAAAATTACTATTCACAAATGCATGAAATTCACTATTCATAAATTTTACTATTCATGAATTACTATTCATGTGAATAGTATCCACTTCAAAATTAGCAGAAATAACTAACTAGCTCTGATGCCAGTTGTTGGGAAATTACGCAAAATTTCCTTATCATCAGATTTGTAGAAAGCGAAATAAATACGGAATAATAACACACATAAAATTGATAACGGAATTCGGCCAATTGTACCTACGTCTCCGGACTGCTGCAAATATTTTACTGATAAAGGAAATATAAAATGTGTTTATAAAACACTCAAAATCTCTCACAACTCACACCCCAATTATACCAAAAAACTAAAGCTTTTCTCTCTAAGCTTTTCTGTTTCTCTCTCTAGAGTTTTTTCTCTCTTTGTTGGAATGCATTTTCTCTTCTACGAAGGCTTCTATTTATAGAAGCTGAAACCGCGTGATTTTCTTTCACGCGGTTTGCCAACACAGAATTGGCTGGCTTCCATTGCAATTGCAATTTGCAATTTGCAACTTTTGGTACGTTACTGTTACAGCTTTCGGTGGTCACGCGTTGGACAAATTAAATTGGGGAGGGCCTACGTTTGACTAACAAGCTATTGGCTGCAAAGGAAGCTATGGTATTTGCTCAGGAGTTGGGTTTTCGAAATATTATTTTAGAAGGAGATTCTAAGAATTTCTATGGTGCTCTCTTAGATGGTGATCATGATCTCAGTCATATAATAGTACTATCCTTAATGATATCTATGTAATTGCATTTCTATGTGTAAATTTGTAATGGTGTTTCTGACCATCTTGTCTTTTTAGCTACACACAATGATCCATGTATTTGGGTGTAAGAGCAACCTGCTTGTATTTCAGACTTGTTGAATTTTGACCTTGGTGGTGAATAAATTTGAAGTTTAAATATAAAAAAAAATCTTTTTCAAAGCAAAAGTCCTTTCTTTTTATTAAAACAAAAAATAATTTCACAAAAAAAAAACAAAAACAAAAAACAAATCTTGATATAAGATTGTTAACATCTATATGGATGTACATGTATACTATAAAACTGTAAATAACCAACACAACTCTGTTTTCATTGGTTAATAAAAAAAAACTGTTTTTGTTGAAAAATAATTTAAAATAAAATTTCACAATTTAAGTGTCCTTAATTTAATTTCTTAAATAAATATTTATTCTAAAATTTATTTGTTAATTAAAAGTATATTTTTATATGTAAAATGAAAAACTACATATACTTATATTTCATTACATATATAATATATGGGGTATATATGTCATGTTACATAATTATTGTTTTTTTATCTCACTTTTCTATACAATTAAAAATATATATTAGTGCTTATTTTCTTTCTCTCCTTTTTTTATTATCGAAACACAGAGAATACGCACTTTTTTTTTTTTCTCTTTATTTGTTTTTTCTTTCAATTCTTTTTCTTCTAATTTTTCTCTTTCTCCAAATAAAGCACAAGTCATTTGTTTCAATTCAAATATGTCACGATATTATATATATATATACACACACACACACATACACATACGTGCTTCGTATGGTTTCAGTGAAACATACGCTCCTCCTGGCGGCTGCTAAGGTTTCAGTGAGATTCTAGAGTTCCATGGAGGTTGGGTCTCACAGCCTGTGAGTAACCCCTTCCCGTGCGTGGAGGTCTGTGTTTGGTGTTCAATCAGTGTGGGTGAGTGGCTGTAGTGACGATGGCAAACGAGTTAATTGGAAGGTGGTGCAATCTTACGCTATCGGAGGAGGAGGAGTGTGTCACGATGGGTGCAAGTCTGTGATGGAGGGAGGGCTCAAGTCGATGAGAAAAATTCCTATTGGTACGTAGTATTCTTTCAGTACGTCCATGCAATCTCACCGCGTTAGTAAGGACCATGGAACGTATCTGGAGATCTGTCAAAGGAATGGAGTTTAGGAGGTTGTGGGAAATATGCTACTTTTTGAGATGTTCAGTAAGAAGGGACTACGATCGGGTTCTGGCGGGAAGGCCCTGGTCGTTCTACAAAAACCTTCTTATCCTGTAGGAATATGATTGCAAGGCTCACCTATCAGATATTACGTTTGACCAAGAAGGTTTTTGTATTGATCTTTCCCCTACAGGCAATGAACAAAGAAACTAGATCAATGATCGGAGAGGCGATCGGTGTATGTGAGGGGATTGACGTAGATGAAACAGCCATGGCGGAGGGTGCATTGCTGAGGATCAGGGTGAGGATGGACATCCGAAAACCTGTGAGTCCCTCTCTTGAACCTCAGTGGTTCATCTTCCAATATGAGCGCTTACCCAACTTTTGCTATCTTTGTGGTATGTTGGGCCATACGAAGGAGGATTGCGAGCATGAGGAGGATGGTAATGTGATGCAGTACAGAGCTTGGTTGCGTGCATCTGGTGATGGGGAGCTGACTCGGGGTACACTAAAAAGGGAAGACTAAAGCAAAATGCCAAATAAGCAATTTCCTATGCGCTCTATGTTAGAAAAAAAATCTCAATAGCCCAGTAAGAAGCAACAGCGGGCGGGGAGGGTGTTGAAGCCGATAGTAATAGAAGAAAGCAGCCGGCTAATGTCAAGGAAGTGAGTAATGAAACTTGTTCTGAGTCGTGATTCGGACCACGTCTAGTGTATCAATCCAGCATGCGTACCACCAGAATCCGCCATAAACATTCTAACTAAGCACTGGTGACACGTTGTCAAGACTTTGGTACCATGTTTATTGGACTGCGGCATTAGACAAGTGTATTAGGATTACAAGATTTGCTCAGAAAATAAATTTTAAAATATTCGTAATTATCAATTATGATCTTATGAAATTATAGCACTCATAATTATCTCAAATTACTCATAATTGTAGTATAAATGTTTCGATATTATTGGGATTTCCTGCTACAATTAAGGGAGACTAAACCTTAACCGCACTCTATAAATATCAGGCTCAATCACTTTCTACAGGTAACTTATTGCTTACAGCATAACCCTACTACTATTAGTGCACAGTCTGATTTGAGTGTTGGAGTCTCTTTGTAGGTATCAACTCCCCTATTCCAATATGTTTTGCTGCTGCTCCAAAATATGCTTATCCAGGTACAACTTAGTATCTACTACTGAACATTGGTGCCATCAGTGGGAAGCTATAAACTTCTATTTCCACTCAACTATGGTGAACATGAGACAAAACTAAGAGAGGAGAGGCTACGCAAACCTCCGCTGGCCGAAGGCGAGAACCAGCGGTGCACCATCCTCTCCACCCTGTTCCACCACTAGTTGTTGAAACCTCCGTCGAGAGGAACTAAGCACCCAACAATGAACATCTACTCGATGGGCACGAAACTTCAATTTCCAACGAAAGTCCACACCCATCACGCAGGGTTTCTGCAAGGGATAGACTTGGTCCTTGCGTGCATGGAGCGAATCCTAACGTTCAAGGGCCAAGAATCCAAGTGCACTAGTGTCTGGGACCTAGGAACAATAATGCAGAAGACCGCGTGTGCCGTCCAGAGGGCACGGTCCAACATAATAGTTCTAGAAATCACCTCTTAGACTTAGTGCAATGGCAAACGAAAAATCTAGAATGATCCATGCAGGAGGCTTAGTCTGGACCTCACTATGATGACGAAAGGCAGAGCGTGGGTAACGACCAGAGAGGAATACCGCACGCTAACATAGAAATGTCCAATGCTATCAATAACAACTCGTACCTCGGCGATCAGGAGCAAACCTTCTCTACCCAACTCATGGGGTATAGAGTCTGAAGAAATTTTAATTCTCCGTCAATGTGGAGCTCTATGACGGGACTACGAACCCCTAGGAATACATAGAAGTTTATGTCCAATCTATATGCTTTCATAGAGGATCCTGTCAGTTACTATGTCACGTCATTCCCCTTTCCTTGAAGAAAGAAGCTCTCAGATGGTTCGTGACCCTACTATGGGGATCCGTCACCAACTGGATGGACCTTAGACAACGTTTCTTGCTACACTACACTACTAGCAAAGAGCAACCTATGTCGATGGAGTCTTTTTTCTAAGATTCGCTAAGGGCACGATGAGCCCTTTCGCGAACGCCTTAAGAGATTCAGAAACGGCCTCCAGACTGACTATCAATTTTTCCAATCTTTGATGAAAAAGAAGCCAGAGAACATGAAAGAATTTCAAGCACGGTCCCAAAAATATATTAACTTCAAAGAGCAACTAAGGGTAAGAGAAGCTTGGAAAAAAGCGAGTCTTTTCACCAGAAAGGCAACCAGAATTCCTTCCATCCCCAGAACTTCTCCAAAAATGATCCGCCTCGACCTAAGTACTCAAATTACACTCCTCTGAACACTCCGCGTGAAATGATTTTGAGAGAAGTGCTTCAGATTGAGTTTTGAGATATAAAGAGGCCGCCTCCATTGAAGAAGCATGCACAGAAGGATTGCATAAAACATTGTTCATGTCACAAGAGCTACAACCATGAAATAGAAGACTGCTTCCAATTCCGTTATGCTATTAAGTTTCTAATTAGGGCAGGACAGTTGGATCAGTATATCAGCCATGTCTTGAGCAACGGAAGCCGCGGGGGATGAAGGGAAAGGAGACGCAGCCTTCAGTAAAGTCCATCTCCGCACCAAAAGAGAACCCAAAGTCCTAGAAAAAGGTCCTAGAATACATCTCACTGATATGCTGATAACCGGTAGGGTCAGAACTAAGAAAATCCATCTAATGACAACGACAACCTCCATGCCCAGCCTAATCGAACCATCAACACCATTGCTGGTGGGTTCGCTAGCGGTGGTCCGTCCAATAGTTCCCAAAAGAAAGTCTTCAGGATGACGGTTCTGAGCGTCTCACACACCGCACCCAAGTCATAGGCTGAAGATAGGAAGGTGTTCCCCACCCAAGTCATAGGCTGAAGATAGGAAGGTGTTCCCCATTACCTTTTCAGAAGAGGACTACGGTGAAATTATCCCAGATCATGATGAACCACTAGTTATCTCGAGAATAATTTCCAATGCCGAGATTCGACGTATCTTCGTGGACTAAGGGAGTTTAGTAGATATTATGTTCATGGACTTGTACTAAAAGCTGGAAGTCCTATGCTCGGAGCTGACTCCCTACGACGACAAGCTCGTTGGATTAACTAGTGAAAAGATCACTCCAACAAGATATTTTGAGACTCACCTGACCCTGGAGAGCACTAAACTCTTCAGGATTGTCAAGGTCAGGTTTCTAGTCGTGGACTGCCCCTTAGCATATAACATCATCTTGGGTCATCTTGCTTTGAATGCCCTTGGCATCGTGGTGTTTACTACTCACTTACCTATGAAATTCCTTTGTAAGAATGATGAGGTTATCACACTCAAGGGCGACCAAATCATGGTGTGAAACTGTTAAACATACAAGAAGAAATTTGGGGTACCAGACCTTAGCCGAAGGGCGAATTATAGCCACTTCAACTTAGTGTCAAGTCAAATCAGGTCACTAAGATTGGAGTGAATTTGGAAGAAGGAGAGAGGCACCAATTGATTGAGCTCTTGCATAAAAATAAAGATCTCTTCGTCTAGATGTACTTCGACATGCTTGGACTTGACCTCACCTTCATTTGCCATCGCCTATCTATCAGGGAGGATGCGAAGCCGATTTCCCAAAAGATAAAGAAAGTTAGTCCAGAAAGACAACAGGTTATTGAAGAGTAGGTTAAGGAGCTGCTCAATGTCAGCTTCATCAGAGAAATATCTTACACCACATGACTGTCTAACGTGGTCTAGGTGAAGAAGTCAAACGGGAAATGGAGAATGTGCGTGGACTACACGAACTTGAACAAGGCCTGCCCTAAAGATTTGTACCCACTTCCCAATGTAGATAAACTGGTTGACAGCTCCTTCAGATTCTGTTTTCTATCTTTCATGGACGCGTACTTCGGGTATAATCAGATCCCAATGTATCCTGGAGACAAAGAGAATATCACCTTTATCACTAACAGGGCAAGCTACTACTACAAGGTTATGCCCTTTAGTCTAAAAAACGTAGGAGCCACCTACTAGAGAATGATGAATAAGATCTTTGAAAACTAAATGGGGGAGATGTTGGGGGTTTACATTGATGACATGATAGTGAAGACTCCACAGTACGAATCACACATTATGGACCTCGAAGAGGTATTTGCACAACTCCGAAAGCATGATTGAGGCTTAATCCAAAAAAGTACGCTTTCGGGGTCCAAGCAAGCAAGTTCTTAGGCTTCATGCTAACTTACAGCGGGATTGAGGCAAACCCAGATAAATGCCAAGCGGTGCTCAACATACGTAGCCTAGAAAGTATCAAGGAAGTGCAGCAGCTGACTGGACGGATTGCGGCCCTCACACTTTTCCTTAATAGAGTTTCTCACAAATCCCTTCCCTTATTCAGACCGCTCAAAAGGGGGGAGGATTTTGGTAGAGCCAAGAGTGTGAGGATGTCTTTTCCTCTCTGAAGAAACTTCTGTCCTCTCGGACCATCGTCATCCGCCTCAATGGCTGCCCTCTTCCATCGATCCTCCACCCTACTGCCTTCAACAACTTTCCCTTTCCATTTTTGCAAAGGCTGAGGAGACTCCTCTAGCTAGATCGAACTTACCTCGATCATCGGATCCTGTACTGGAAAAGACGGAGCAACATCCGCTAGAGTGTTAGAAGGTCCTGCATATTCATTCCTTGCTTTTAAGGCCAAGAGAGTGGCAAGAGCGTTCCCAGATGCCATGTTTTTTGTAAAATGAACAAGTTAGAAATAATAAGAAAAATAAAGGAAATTATTACATTCGAAAAGTAAAAATAATCTGTAACCTACACTCTACCTAGAATGGCTAGTAAAGTTTCATCATCAACAACATCCAGTATATCTTTACAAGAAATAAGGCAGATATCTTGAGCCCACATAGTCAAGAAATCAACACACTCAGTGTTGCCTTGATCAAGATTGTGTTTCTCCATCTCATTTATTCCAAGGGGTGTGTCCTACACTTGTTTGGTCTAGTACAGGTCGAACACTGGCTCCCCTTCAGCATTTAGGAAGAACAGACGGGTCCTTAGCGCCACCTCTAACTTAAAAAACTTTGTCTTGAAGTTATTGAAGCTATCTTGGAAGACCCCGAAGACCTTGCGACCTGGCCTTGATCGGAGTTTGAGCCAATTCTTTTGCATTGCCCCGTCTTGGGGGCACCATTGTGTGAAGAAATAAAAGAATGTCTTCTCCAAGTATCGCAATCTGACTACCCGTCAAAGTCTTTTGAAGGCAAGGATGTTTCCTCAACTGTTGGGATGAAGTTGGGACGGAGCCACGTGGAGAGTGCGGAGGACCGTGGTTTGAAACTTAATGAACAGTATTTGGAGTCCCAGTCAAATGAAGAGGTCTTTGTACAAAAACATATAATGTTCGCCCTCTGTCTGACTTGAACACACCCTCTTGCCCTACTTTGAAGCCGAGATCTAGGACTCGTGGTCCTACTTACCACCCTTTGTCAACACTAAATAGCTCGCGAGGTTTATTATTTTCTTCTTAGCCTATAAATCAGACTCATTGTCTCAGACGTCATCTCCAACCCAAGGATACACTTGCCTCCTGCAAACTATTATTGTGGGATTTTCTACAACCGATTTCCGAGACCCAACTGCTCGTCTCTTGGCCATTGAATCTCTGGAAACACCCATAGAGACTTGTAAGAAGCTGGTAAGACGATATCAGAATTTACCCTAGATTGACATAGGGGAAGGATACTGCCCCCCATACCCAATCAATTATACTGCAAGTATCAGCCTCCGTACCCTAAACATGTCCACGAGCAAGTGGGGGCATCTCCGCCGCACACAGCGCGACAGAGAAGGTGCTCCAGAGAGCAACAACATGAAGTTAGGCCCATAATCATTGTTGTCTAAACTCATTTTAGACAAAAAAAAAAAAGAAGGGAGATTACTAAAAATATAAAGGATAAAGGCGCTCTGCCTCGACATGGTGACCAAAAACAGTAAAAATAGAGGGCAGAATGGGACATACCTCGAAGAAATGGAGAAAAATGTATGACTGGAAGAGGAAGAACTGTTGAAAACCACTAAGAACCTCTACCGAGTGTTCTCTCTTTGCTTACTGCAAGTGCGCGGGTCGCACTTGTAGTATCGCTAGGAGTCAGATATCGTTCCCACGAGGAAAAAACGTTAAATTAAGTGCTAAGTATAAACCAATAATTCAAGTACTTCTATTCAAGGACTTATAAATTAGAAAATTCATGTATTTGTTAATTATAAGAACTTAAAAATTATTAGATTGATTTGAGAGTTGATATTTCAAGAATAGGGATTCCTTTTTCACTTCCTATTTCAATTGATAACAAGTAATCCTTACGAGCAATATAAATGAAATGGCTAGGTTAGCTTGGGAATCAAAATTAGTTAAAAGCCTATGTCTAGGTCAATTAACCCCGCTTCCATTACCTAATTCACTATGTTTCCATGAGAACTAGTGTAAATCCACTCATTAAAATCTATTCTCAACTAATTACTATGCATGGTCAATAAGTATATTTCTATCCTATTAACGAATCATCGCATCCAACCCAATTGAATGAAATAGAACATGCATCAATTATACATATGATCTTAAGTCCAAATTCCTATGTCTAGGTTCATTAGATTTAAACAAATCAATCGAAAGCTGATCAGACTAACAAAGCATTAAGCACAATATAACTGAACAAAAGCCAAATCATATATATAACTCAAAGGATTACAAGATTAATCAATATCCATAGGAAGATCCAAAGAAAAACCCTATAACAGCCTAGCCAGCCATGACAAACGAAAATATAACAAGAATAATCATAGTCATAGAGATGGAGATAAGAAAGGAGAAAAAAATGGAAGAACAAAGCTTAAGGAGATGGTCCTTCAAGCTTCAATCCTCCACCAAGGTGAAGAAAGCTTCCAATCTTAGCTATTTCTGCTTCTTTTCTACCCAAAATCGTAAACCCTAGTAGTTATGTTCTGTTTCTGATTAATTCCCCAGGAAAAACTAATAGAATAGTATTTATAGACAAAATTAACTTTTGCGCGTCGCAGCCCTCCTCAATTAGGTCACTGGGGCCGCGGCCCTCACTACATGTGCGCCGTGGCCCTGAAGCCTCGGGTTGAAGTACTGGAATGCTACTGATGCACCAAGCGTCGCGACCCTCATGAGTATGCGCCGCAGCCCTCTAAGCTGGGATGCTCCATAGGCTTTTCCACCCTATGCTGGGCCTTTACTTGCATCAAATTATCCATTTTGAGCTCACCTACATTTAAGAATTCACCCAGTTAAGCATAAGTGCACAATCTACTTAATTCATCAATGAATTGAAAAGATTTTCTCAAAAGCAGAACGAAAAACATCAATCATGAAATTGAATGAAAATAAAGCCAAAGTCTTCCATTCATGCCTCAAAACAAGGACTAAGCAATCATAAAACACACATATAGGGGCAGAAATAACTACATTTTAAGGAGTTATCATTGAGCACTCAAAATCACATTTCTCTGCTATGAAAAGCAGCTGGAAATTACTTCAGGTTGTCGGAGTTTAGAGATGAATAGTAAGTATGGAAGAGAAGTCCTTAGCCCTTATTTGTAGAGGTAAGACGATTGGAGGGCAATTCTGTCCTAACACTTCGAATTTCAAAAGCCACTCCTCATAGAGCGCAGAGCACTAACCACATCTATCTAGTCAAAATGCACCACGTGGACTTCAAAGCTATCACAGCAATTGAAAGAACAGTTGCGCAGGAAACAAAACGTTACAAAAACCCTGTAGTTGAGTCTAGATTTTTTCTACAGACCTCGACTACGCCCTGGAATGTCCACTTATGGTCAACTAATGCGTAGACCCTGCCTGAACTATGGCGGCCTATGAATGTCAAATTACTTGGTTGAAAACACCTCCAGATTAAAGCTCTTAACCTTATGGGGTAGTTAGGACTACAACTTCCAGCAAAGCATGGATCTCGTCACCCGTGGGTATTGAGATTTATCTTGCTACTTCGCTATATTAGCCAAGCACCAAGCTAGGGGCAACATGGCAAGGTGAACTATATTTCTATACGATGAATGTTGGATTCATCCCAGAGAAAAAGAAAAGAGAGCATAAAATGGAAATGGAAAATAGAAGATACAAGTTATAAGATTCGAAAAGAATTTTTATTCTCATTCCATACATCATTAACTCTAACAAAAGAGCCTATGAACTACTATAATATAAAAATACCCACTGGAGAAAGCCGAAAAGGAAGACAAATAAGATAGTGATGATAAAGATTACCAATGGCCATAGTCGCATCCACGATTCTTCCAAACACCAACACCCATCTTTCCTTTGGTTGGACAATAACAGCAAAATGCTTCACTCCAAAAGATTGTTCCACCCCAACATGAGCATGCTTCACAATCCTACATATTTAGTTGCATACTAGGGTGAAACCAAGGCATTGGGCTAGTACCTTCGGTTGCTGTCAGGATGATAGAGGAAGGATAATGGAAAAACCCAATGCTTCACAAGAATTACAATAAAAGTAGCAAATCCCCCCTGCAAGCACAGAAAGGTTGCACACTCTTGCATACACTTGGAAAGAAAGACTTATGCTGCCCAGATGCATGTTGACCAACCCGCATAGGGCAGCTACTTGGTCCTCACAGAACCATTACGCCTAGTAAGAAAAGCCTCCATCAGAGGAATATGTTGAGGAAAAAAAACACATTTAAGAATTTTGGGAAAAATGGAAATATGGTTTCAGAAGGAAGCACGACCCTCCACATGTTTATAAGAAATGAGAGAGAGATCATTTTCTAGAAAAAGACCACTTAAAAAAATGATCAGAGAATAAAAAGAATGTCAGCCTCAATGCGAACATTCCCCATTTATAGAGGAAATGATGTATTTTGATTGGCTCTTAAGAAGGCAAATTGACTGCTCGTTTTAGGTCATGTTTTAATGCTCCTTCTCTGTGATTGGCCACGCGAGTAGCGAGTAGTTGGGAAATAGCTTAAAACTATTATCCTTTTTAAAAGGGATTTTTGATTCCCAATAGTCAAAGCGACAACTCCTAATCAAGCTCAGACTACCACAAATTACAGAGTAAAAGCTGCAAGAAAGGACAACAAAAACTCGTGAACTACACATGAAGGCAACCTATGATATACCCCAGATAAAGGAATCGATGACATGAGCAGAGTGATCCAATTTGGATCCTGACTTACTCATTAACCTCGGGGGCATATTGCAATATATCACGGACCTCGGCCCTTTGGAAAACATCGTGAGATTCGGCTTTAACTCTGACTTGGATCCCTTAGTTTGATGTGTGTCATGTGCTTCTATCACACTTGGATACCTTGACACTTAACTATCTCATCTAAGTGCCAAGTTAGGGGCAACTATTCTAGACCGTGATCTGGGCCACATCTAGTGGACCAACCCGGCACGCGTACCATCAGAATTCGCCATGGACATCACATCTAAGCACTGGTGACACATTGTCAAGACCTCGATACCACATTTATAGGACTGTGGCATTGTGCAAGTGGATTAGGATCATGAGATTTGTGCAAAAGATAAATCTCAAAATATCTATAATTATCAATCACGATCTTACAAAATTATAGCGCTCATAACTGCCTCAAACTACTCATAATTATAGTATCAATGTTCCAATCTTACAGGGATTTTCTGCTACAAATAAGGGAGACTAAACATTAATCGCACTCTATAAATACCAGGCCCAATCACCTTTTACAGGTAACTTATTGCTTACAGCATAACCCTACTAATGCATAGCTTGACTTAAGCGTTGGAATCCTTTTGTAGGTACCAACCCCCCAGTTCCAACATGTTTTGCTGCTACTATGCAAGGAAGGAATCACTAGAATGTGTCTATCCAGGTACATCTCAGTATCCACTACTGAACAAACTCAATAACGTAGCAGTCCCATAATTTCCTCGCTTCAAGGGGGAAGAAATGGAAACTGAGAGCCCATAATATAGTGCAGGAGTCCAACAGTAGTCCAGCAATATGTTTAACAAAAAGAAGTTTGGCAACCTTCCAGGAAGGAAAAGATGCTATAGAGGTTGATGAAGGTAATGGGCTGGGGAAAATCAGGAAAATGTTGGAGGAAAATTTTGATGCAATCTCATCTACAAAGGTGGAGGTTACACAACAACCCTGCCAATAACCATGAAGATCATAGCCTGGAATTGTCATGGTCTTAAGAACCCATAAGCATTTCTTGCATTATGCCTCCTTCTGAGACAACAAAATCCTAATTTGGTGTTCCTTTCTGAAAGAAAGCTATTTAGTGTGGAGTTCGATCAATTAAAATGGAAGGTGGGGTTCAATTGTGGCGTTAGTGTCAAATGTGGTGACAGAAGGGGAGGTCGTAGGTTATTATGGAAATTTGAGGTATCGATAGATCTCAAGTCTTATTGCTCACATTATATTGATGTCAACATCAAGTCCCATGATAGGGAATAGGGTTAGAGGTTTACGAGCTTCTATGGGGATCCGGTAGCCTCTCAAAGACACACATCATGGAACTTGTTAAGGAATCTCCATGATAGTGATGAGGTTTCTTGGCTCATCGAAGGAGACTTCAATGAAATATTAGACCTATTAGAGAAGTTGGGTGGCCAAGATCGATCATCTTACCAAATACATGATTTTTTGTGAAGCAGTTGATGTTTATAGACTACATGAGTTACAGTATTCTATTTACAGATATACATGGTCAAATGCTTGAGGAAGAACCAGAATGTGTAAGTGATATATGTAACAATCACACACACACACACACACACACATATATATATATAGGGGATATATCTAGTAAGAGGAGTAAATCTTGACCATACAACCATACATGGATGGTCAAGATTAAAAGTTACTTGAAAGTCATGTGACTACTTAAAAAAGTCACATACATTTATGTTCTAATCTTGGCCATTCATGAAAGATCTAATGATTAAGATTCACTCTTCTCACCTCTCACAATAAACACTCCTCTCACCTGAGTAAGATCATATATACATATATATATATACCAGAGAGCAGGTGGAAGATCACGGGAAGGGCGAAAGAGACAGGATGAAAGAAAGTAGGAGAGCAGGTAGACTGCTTTACATAGTGTATGAATGCAATGCAGAAAACAATTTAAAGCATTAGAACCAGAGACTAAGCTCGGTATAGAACAGATATAAAACAGAAATTAAAGCATAAAAGGAAAAGGGGAAAATTGATTATTATTAAAGCATAAAGAAAAGATTACAAGATTGGAAGAGGGGAAAGGGGGAGAGTTTCTCTCACTAACCTCTCTCAAAAGATCTAAAAATTATACATTGGATAAAATTATGCATACCTAACATCATGGGCAGACATCCATTTAAAGACTAAAATTTTACTATTACAATGGTAACGCTACAGTGTCCTGCTACAGTGAATAGTAAAACAGTGATTGGTCGCACCGCTACAGTGAACAGTGTTCAACAATAGTCTTCCGCAGCTTGCTACAGGGTTCGACGGATCAGACTTTGATAATGAACAGTATTCGACAACTTCTTCGACAATGAATACGATATGTTATTCATAATCTTTTAGGTTGATTGCATAGCAGTCTTCTTCATTCTGATTTGCAGAATCTTCGGACAGGGTGATTGAAAGGCAGGGAGAACCAGATTTCTTGGAAGTTGATTCTCTGCTAATAGCAACATCCATTTCCTTGTAAAGTTTGAGGACATCTTCCATATTTTGGAACAGACAGGCTTTGTCGGAAGAGGCAGCAATAGCAGCCAGGATTTTTGCTTTCTGATTCAGGAATTGACAATCAGCTTCATCAGCCGTCTTGAGATATTTTGGGTTCTGTCAGAACCGTAGTTTGATGTTGTCGGGAGATGCTCTGGAGGCGTCGAAATCAGCCCACCATTTAGCAAAAGCTTGCCTTTGCAGTGCAGGGAGAAGATTGGGGAGACCATCATGAGTCTGATATTTGTATTGCCAGGAAAATATCCAGGCAAGAGAAAGTTTGGAGAAGAAGTGAAGATCTACTGGAAATATGTCATCACCATAATCAAACTTCTTCAAGAAATATTGAAATCCTTCCATGACATTTGTCAGAAGAATTTGCTGGATTGGGGCAAAGAAGTTCCACCATTGCAAGAACCAGTGAGGGAACTTATATTGGACATTTTGTTTGAAGTAGATGAGCCAGGAGTGTCGGTTGGACTTGTTCTGAAGCCAAAACATGTTACTCCAAGCTTGCAAGTAATCCCAGTAATTAAACCAATTGGGTCGAAATGCTGAGAAAACTTCTTCAAAGTGTTTGGATTTATTCCAAATTCTGTCGGTGTCATGACCTTCAAAATCTGGACCGTCGAATGGGTTATGAAAGATTCATCTTTTGGGTCCCTAAAATGCTTAAGAGAGACCGAGTTAGTATTGACAAGAATATATTCATAAAATTGTCAAGTTTTGTTTGTTGAGACTGGTTTAAAGTAAAAACCGTTTGGAAATATTTTTTGAAGAACTTTGATTGGGTTGGGATCCCAGAATTCTGGTTCTATTTGGATCACAGGCCAAAAGCTTTCTTTTGGTATGTAATGTGGTTTGGGGGAAATGGGATGAGATTGGACGACTAAATCTTTTCTCGGTTGGTTGACAACAATGGCTTTGCCTTTAAGTGTTTGAATCATGGTTTGGATGTCGGTTCCATCGACAAATTCTTCAGTGAAGATTGTTTCCATGATTTATCTGGAAGATGGGTTAGGCCTTGATCTTGCAGGGCTAATAGGGTTGTGATTGGCATGACATAGTCTTCTTTTGATTGTTTTCTCTGAGTTGATGACTCAGCTTTAGCTTGGGTTGATGACCCAGATGGAAGGGTCGAAGACCCCGGTTGATAAGATGATTTGGCTGGTTATGCCAGTGGTGGATTACCAGTACCAGTACCAGTACCTCTTCCCCTAGAGGAAGAAGATCTTGTCGATCTCGGCATGGGGCTATTTTCCCTGTAAATATTCACGGGTAAGATATTCAGGTAATGTGTTTGAGGTGCCTTTGATATATTCTATGTCGAAATAAAAAACACTTAAGATTGCTTGCCATCTGGCAAAGATTTGTTTTGAAGTAAGATTTTTAACATCTTTTTGTAAAATATCTTTTGCGGATTTGCAATCGACACGAACTAAAAATTTTTTATTTAATAAATCATATTGAAATTTTGATATGCAAAGAACAATTGCTAAAATTTCTTTTTTGACTGTTGAATAATTCTACTGTGCAGGATTCCAATGTTTTGATGCATATGCAATGACATGTTCTTTGTTGTCGACACACTGTTTGAGAATGCCACCATAATCTATGTCAGAGGCATCAATTTCGATAATTTTGAATAGTTGAGGATTTGGAAGATAGAGGCATGGAAGAGCCTTTACCTGAGATTTTACCTGTTTGACAATGTTTGTATGAATATCCGACCAAGGAGGAGGACTCTTTTTCAGTCGATTATGTAGAGGCTTGACAAGATTACTCAGCTGAGGAAAGAAGTCAGCGACATAATTTAAACAACCAAGAAATCTTTGTAATTGGGTTTTGTCGATAAGTTGATTAGGAAACTTGTCGGTAAACTCAATTACCCGATTAATAGGATTGATAGTTCCTTGATAAATATTATGACCAAGAAATCTGATCTTAGTTTGGAAAAGATTAATCTTTGACTTGGAGACAGCAAGACCATTTCTTTTAATGACTCCAAGGAAAATATTAATATGTTTAAAATGTTGATCTATTGATTGAGAAAAGACAAGAACATTATCAATGTAGATGATGGTAAAGTTTGAGTAAGGATTGAAGATTTCATTCATGATCCTTTGAAATTCAGAAGGAGCATTCTTAAGACCGAAAGGCATTACATTCCATTCGTATTGCCCAAAAGGTACAGTGAAGGCCGTCTTGTAGCGATCACTTTCTTTGATTTGGATTTGCCAGAATCCAGATTTCATATCAAATTTTGAAAAGATTTTTGCTGAGTATAGTTTTTTAAGAAGATCTTTTTTGTTTGGAATCGGATACCGAATCCATTGGAGTGCTTGATTGAGCGGTTTGTAATTAATGACCAAACGAGGAGTTCCTCTTTCGATCTCAGCTTGTTTGTTGACATAGAAGGCTGAACAAGACCATGGACTCTTACTCTTCCAAATGAGTCCTTTCGACAGAAGATCTTTAATCTCCTACTGACAATACTGAACTAGTTCTTGACTCATTTGAATTGGTCTAGCCTTTGTGGGAATTTGTCTTTCATTGAAATCTTTTTCGTAGGGAAGATCCACCATATGTTTCTTCCTTTCCCAAAAAGCGTTTGGAAGATCTGAACAAATTGATCTTTGAATCTGTTCAAGAAGAGATTGAATCCTTTTCTGGATTTGGGGTTGACTTAGGTTGTAATCAATATTTTTAAAGGAAATTTCCTCTTTTAGATAATTGATATGGTTTTGTTTATATTGGATCAAGTTAAGATCCCTAAGGATTGGTTTCCTAAGAAATTTGAACATTATTGTTTGACCTAGATGTCGGGTGGTAATCCCTTCATCCGTGATTTGTAGAGGGAAAAGTGATCTGATGAACGGTGTTCCTAAGATCACTTCATTTTTGAGATTCTTGACTAATAAGAAAGAAGTTTCAACTTGGAAACCTTAGTTTTCAATGATTGCAGAAGAAAGTTTGAATTTGATTTTTAGTTTTGAACCGTTAGCTGCGTTAAGCTGTTCAGATGTTTTTTCAAAATACTTTATCGGGATTAGTCCCTGATGTGTGTCAAACAACATTATGTTTTGTTCTTGTTTTGCATGCATTCTTGAGTGTTTTAGGTATTTTAGTTTTCCTTTTTGGTTAGTTTTTCCCTTAGTTCGGATAACTGCGGTGTTTTTGGTGTTCCTGTGTAGGATTAATGTTGAATTGGCCTTGGATTGAATGGAATGCTTGCATGTTTGAAGTTGGAGCTTAATGGATAGCAAAAAGGTGCAAAAAGACCATTCTAGAGGGATCCACGGCCTACCCATGGATTAAACCATGGCCATGGATCGAGCAGCAACTTGAAGTAGCAAAAGAGAGATTCTAGGGATTTCCACGACCGTGGAATGATCCACGGCCGTGGAATGATCCACGGCTTGGCTATGGAATGATCCATGGCCATGGAATTCTGACAGCAAGATCCACGGCCAGCCCGTGGAATGATCCACGGCCGTGGATCGCAGTGCGCAGCAGTTTTTATGTTTTTCTTTTTATTTCTTTTGGGGACTTTTTAGCCAATTAAAACCCTAAGCTTATAAATAAGGATTCTGAATACAATAAGGGGGGTGCTAATTGAGTTCTAGTTTGGTTCAAGAGGAGGCACAAAGAAGGCTTGGGTTCTTCATCTTTCTCCTTTCTTCTTCTATTGTTATGGGTTTGGGATGTTTTTAAGTTTGATTTCTTGTCTCCTCTTCTCTATGTCTGAGTAGTTTCCTTTGTTTCTAGGATTGGACAATGCCCTTTGATACTTTGATAATGATTAATTGACTTTGTTTCCCCTTTTATTAATCTTGATTGTTCATTGATTCAATTCTTATTGTTTTTATTCATGTGAATTTGCTGGCCACTTATTTGCATCTCATAGGCATTTAGGGACGTACTGAGAGGTGAACCTAAGTGTTGGAACCATAAGAATTGAACTTAAGGTCTAAATCACGAGAGTAGTTTTAGCCTTTCAAGGATTCAATGAATTACCACAAAGCGTAATGGGTTCAATTTAAATTCAATTACCACGAGAGTAGGAATTGGTTTAATTGGGCACGGATCTTGTATCTTGAGAAAGAACATTAACTAATTTAGGGTAATTCACCTTCAATTGAATTTCAAATTTAATAAAAGGGTTGTCAATTAGGATTTATCTTGTATCATTGTGGTATCCCAATCTTGGAAGCTTTCTTGAATTTGAAAATCCCTTTCTTGATAATTCGCTATTTTTGTTCTGAATTCTGTTTTCTTGATTTTATTTAATTGTTTTGTTACTACGTTCTTCTTTATCAACAATCATATTCCCTCTTTGTTTAATTTAATTGAATTAATTAATAAATTGGTATTCATAGACACAGTCCCTGTGGATTCGATCTTTTTATTACTTGACGACGAAACCGTACACTTGCGGATTTCACGCATCAAGTTTTTGGCGCCGTTGCCGGGGACTGTGTTTTTCTTGAATATTAATTTAATTTTTAATTTAATTATTTTAAACCTTTTTCTTTTATTTGGTTATTACGTTCTTGTTTTCTCTTTGACTCTCTGCAGGTAATTTTTCTTGTTTATGCGAAGTGCTAGACATTTCAGGACTCTTATTGAAGCAAATCCTGAAATTGAAAGAACCTTGCATCAAAGGAGAAGACGACAAAGTCAAAGAGTAAGGGAAATATCTGAACCAACACTTGTCATGACAGCAGCTGAAGATAATAAACATTTAAAGGAGTATGCAGCCCCTAATGCTCGGGGTTTGCGATCTGGAATTGCTCGGCCAGACATTGAAGCCAGGCACTTCACCATACCTCCTGCCTTACTTTCTATGATAAAGGCGAGAACCAGTTTGGAGGTTTACCCTCGGAGGACCCAAATGATCATGTGGAGATGTTCTTAGAATTCTGTGAGACTCTCAAAATTGAAGGTGTCTCAGTTGATGCCATTCGCCTCCGATTGTTTCCATTATCATTAAGGGACAAGGCTAGAGCTTGGTTGAAATCGGTACCCACTGATACATTAACCACATGGAATCAATTGGAGCAAGCCTTTTTGGACAAATTCTTTCCACCTTCCAAGACTGTTCACCTAAGGACCCAAATCACAAGCTTCATTCAGAAAGATGGAGAGTCATTGTCAGAAGCTTGGGATAGATATAAGGCTTTGCTGGAAGCCTGCCCACACCACGGGTTAGAGAAGTGATTGATCGTTCACACCTTCTACAATGGATTAGAATATTCTTTGAAGGTGTCTCTTGACTCACTTGGTGGTGGAGCTTTAATGAACAGAAGGTTGACAGAAGCCTATGAGATTATTGAAAGTGTCGCTGCAAACCATCACCAATGGGCCAGTGAAAGAGGTAACAACCCGAGAAAGCTCTCGGAAGGTAAGTTTGAGGTGGATGGTGTTAGTTTAATTATGGCTAAGTTTGACTCATTGAATAAACGTTTTGATAAGCTTGAAAAAGCTAGTGCTAATGCCATAAGTGTTGCTAACATCTTTTGTGAGATTTGTGGAGTACAGGGATATATGAGTGCGGAATGCCAAGTTGAAAAGGGTTCCTCACATGGTGCACAGGTGGAGCAAGTGGAATCATGCCACAATTTCTATGACGTTCCACCAAAGGTGCGCAATGATCCATATTCACGGACTTAAAGTCCGGTTGGAGGTCTCATCCCAACTTCTCCTATCGAACAATCAAAATCAAGTGGACAAGGTAGTGCTCAACCTTCTATTGGATTCCCCCAAGTACAAAAGTCTAAACTCGAAACTCTCCTTGAAAATTTTGTAGAGAGTCAAACCAAACAAAATGAAGAGTTTAGGCACCATGGTCAAGTTGTTAGTGAGGCTATTAAGGATTTGACATCTAAGGTTGATAATTTAGCTATTCATAACAAGATGTTAGAAACTCAAATAGCCCAACAAGCTAGCTCTTCATATAGACCACACGGGAAATTTCCAGGACAGCCTGAAATAAATCCTAATGAACATTGTAAGGCTGTGAGTTTAAGAAGTGGAAAGCAACTAGAAGATTCCAAAGCAAAGGGGGAAAATGACAAAGATGGGAGGGATGAAGAAAAAACAACAACTTGGACACAACCCTTAGAAGAAAAAGAGACCAATGAGAAAGTGTCTAAGTATGTACCCCCTGAGCCATACTAACCCCCAGTGCCCTTTCCTCAAAGATTGGCCAAGGCCAAGCTAGATAAGCAGTTTGGGAAGTTCCTAGAGGTTCTTAAGAAATTATATATTAATGTAACCTTCACTGAGGCGTTAAAACAAATGCCTACCTATGCTAAGTTTCTTAAGGACATTTTGTCTAATAAGAGAAAGCCAGAGGAGTATGAGACCGTAGCTTTAACTGAGGAGTGTAGTGCCTTAATTCAAAATAAATTGCCTCCTAAGTTAAAAGATCCAGGTAGCTTCTCTATTCCCTGTTTGATTGGTAACACTAATTTTGACAAAGCTCTGTGTGACTTGGGGGCTAGTATTAGTCTTATGCTCCTTTCTGTATGTAAGAAGTTGGAAGTGGGTGAGCTGAAACCCACAACAATCTCACTTCAATTAGTGGATCAGTCTGTCAAGTACCCCATAGGTATCTTGGAGGATGTTCCCATTAAGGTTGGTAAGTTTTACATGCCGGTGGATTTTGTTGTACTTGACATGGAAGTTGATGCTATAATGCCGATCATATTTGGGCGTCCATTCCTTGCCACTGGAAGGGCGATCATTGATGTCTACGAAGGGAAATTGACTTTGCGATTAAATGATGAGGAAGCAGTTTTTGATGTTTTTAAATCTGAAAATAATTCTAATTCCTCAAATTCATGTAATCGCATAGATGCTACTAATGTTGTGGATAGTGTTGTGCTTTCAGGTATACAGGAATCAGTGACTGATGCTATGCCCTGCAAGGAAGGACCTAAGAAGCAGAGTGACAAGTGTATCGAAAAGCGTAAATTTAACATCGGGGATAAAGTTCTTCTTAATAACTCGCTTCTACGTTTCTGTCCTAATAAGTTATGGTCAAAATGGTCAGGACCATATGAGATTGTTCGAGTTTTATCCTACGGTGTGCTTGAGGTGAAGAAAGAAGGCCATAAACCTTTCATGATAAATGGTCAGAGAGTGAAACACTTTGAAGGAGTGGGGACTGAGCACTACTCCGTAGATGTTACCTGAGCACAGAAACCTGACCAAAGTCAAGCTAATGACTTTAAACAAGCGCTTCTTGGGAGGTAACCCATGTTATGTTGTTTTTCTGTTTTATTTCATCTTTTTCTTTTAATTTTGTTTGTTAGATTGTTGTTTTGATATTTGTCTTTTGGATTTTGTCTAGATTTGACCCTTCTTGAAGTCATATTTAGAAGAAGAGTGAAGTCAGAAGGTTCCACACCAAACCCATGGAAAATTCCATGGCCATGGATTGAACACTAGAAGATTTTCCACTACCGCAGTGAGTTCTTTCCTTTTCTCCCTTCTCTTGTTTTAGATTTTTACATTGGGGACAATGTAAGTTCTAAGCTTGGGGGGGTATTTTCATTTTTATTTTCTTATTTTCATTCTCATTAGTTTCATGCATTCTCATGTCTTGTTTTGCATTGCATTTTCATGTTGCATTTTCACACCATCATATCTCTTGGGTTTTTCGTTGAACTTGTGCCCCTCTTTTTTGAGGATTTTGAGATAGTATTGATTTGGAACCCAATTTGTTGATTCTTGTGATTGGCTACAAGCATTGTTTTAATTGATAGTAGAGGTGATCTTTTGATAGTTGATAATTAACATATGTTCTTTGAATTTATGCTTCTTATTGAATTTTTAAACCTCTAAATGTGAGTTTTGAGCCTGTATGGGATATATGCATTATATGATTTTTGTTCCCATTCTTTGTGTTGAGTGATATTCTTCATTGATCATGTGCTCTAGAACTTGATTTGAAACCTTTTTGAGGCAAAATTTTTTGTTGCATGCTTAAATGTGATTAAGGCATCTTAGGTATTTTTCTGGCCTTCTGAAATTGTTCCACTTTCATCCTCTAGTTGCCCATTTTGAGCCTATTGCATACTTGTTTTCTTGATACCTATGCTGAAACATTGTTAGTTATCATTTAGAATATTAAATGGAGCGAATTGGGCTTGAAAGTTGTTTGAAAGTTGTATTGGGAATTATATGTATTTGAGCTTCCTCTTCCTCTTCCTTAAAAAAAAAGAGAAAAAAAGAAAAAGAAAATAAAAGAAAATCATAAGATGAAAGCTTGAAAAAGAGGAGAAAGAGAAGAAGGAAAAGAAAGGAATAAAATTCTTTGAAATGTGGAGTTATGTTTTAGATTGAAAGATTGTCTTTGCTCCATTTATGTTCTATTGGATTTTTTGTGTTTATTGAAAATCTTGATGAGCCCTTTGTGTATACCTTCCTTTCTCTACCCTACCTAACATCATTCCCATGACCCCATTACATTCCTTGAAAGACCTTTTGATTCTTGCATGCATGCTGATTATTAGTGGAAATTTGGTTTCTTATCAAGCATATAGAAGTGCATTTTCTTTGATGGATTTTGAGCGTATTGTTTTCACCCTTAAACACTTTGAGTGTGGTTAGTAGAGTGAACTTGATTCAATCAGTGAGGATGCATGATTTCTAAGAACTTAGCCTCTAATTGGACTTGATTTTGATTACCTCTCAGATTCTTTGTTTGCCTTAGCCTATTGCTTGGATATTGTTTTCTCGGGTTCCTCATTCTTTATTGTCTTTTGATCCCACTTCTTGGTTTGACATTAATTATTGCTTGGGGACAAGCAAAGTCTTAAGCTTGGGGAGATTTGATGTGTGTGAAACAACACTATGTTTTATTCTTATTTTGCATGCATTCTTGAGTGTTTTAGGCATTTTAGTTTTCCTTTTTGGTTAGTTATTCCCTTAGTTCGGATAACTGCGGTGTTTTTGGTGTTCCTGTGCAGGATTAATGTTGAATTGGCCTTGGATTAAATGGAATGCTTGCATGTTTGAAGTTGGAGCTTAATGGATAACAAAAAGGTGCAAAAAGACCATTCCAGAGGGATCCACGGCCTGCCCGTGGATTAAACCACGGCCATGGATCGAGCAGCAACTTGAAGTAGCAAAAGAGAGATTCCAGGGAGTTCCACGGCCTGGCCATGGAATGATCCACAGCCTGGCCATGGAATGATCCATGGCCATGGAATTCTGACAGCAAGATCTACGGCCAGCCCGTGGAATGATCCACGGCCGTGGATCGCAGTGCGCAACAGTTTTTATGTTTTTCTTTTTATTTCTTTTGGGGGCTTTTTAGCCAATTAAAACCCTAAGCTTATAAATAGGGGTTCTGAATACAATGAGGGGGGTGCCAATTGAGTTCTAGTTTGGTTCAAGAGGAGGCACAAAGGAGGCTTGGGTTCTTCATCTTTCTCCTTTCTTCTTCCATTGTTACGGGTTTGGGATGTTTTTAAGTTTGATTTCTTGTCTCCTCTTCTCTATGTCTGAGTAGTTTCCTTTGTTTCTAGGATTGGACAATGCCCTTTGATACTTTGATAATGATTAATTGACTTTGTTTCTCCTTTTATTAATCTTGATTGTTCATTGATTCAATTCTTATTGCTTTTATTCATGTGAATTTGCTGGCCACTTATTTGCATCTTATAGGCATTTAGGGACGTACTGAGAGGTGAACCTAAGTGTTGGAACCATAAGAATTGAACTTAAGGTCTAAATCACGAGAGTAGTTTTAGCCTTTCAAGGATTCAATGAATTACCACAAAGCGTAATGGGTTCAATTTAAATTCAATTACCACGAGAGTAGGAATTGGTTTAATTGGGCACGGATCTTGTATCTTGAGAAATAACATTAACTAATTTAGGGTAATTCACCTTCAATTGAATTTCAAATTTAATAAAAGGGTTGTCAATTAGGATTTATCTTGTATCATTGTGGTATCCCAATCTTGGAAGCTTTCTTGAATTTGAAAATCCCTTTCTTGATAATTCGCTATTTTTATTCTGAATTCTGTTTTCTTGATTTTATTTAATTGTTTTGTTACTACGTTCTTCTTTATCAACAATCATATTCCCTCTTTGTTTAATTTAATTGAATTAATTAATAAATTGGTATTCATAGATACAGTCCCTGTGGATTCGATCTTTTTATTACTTGACGACGAAACCGTACACTTGCGGATTTCACGCATCAGTCCCTCCAAAATATAATTTGAATCTGCCCCTGTGTCGAACAATGTGACAGTATTAAGGACAAAATCATCAATTTTGATGTTTATGTTAATAAAGAATTTTTGAATTTTCATTTGATTAATTATTTGTGCAAAAAATTCTTCATCTTCTTGATTTTCAGTCTTTTGACTTTTTTGACTCTTTTGTTCGGGAATTGTTTCCTTATTAGAATCAGTTTGAATATCCTGAAGTTGGGATATTATAATCTGGTGTAAGCTTTGCTGTTCTTTAAGTTGCTTAACTTCGATTTTCAGATTATTAATCTTGTATTGGAGATCTTGGATTGTTACAGTTTTCTTAGAAGTTTTCTTTTCAAGTTTTTTAATTATTTCTGTCAGATTGTACTTGTTTTGAACAATTGGTTCCTTAAAGGTTTTAGAAGAACTTGCTTCCATTAAAGATTTTATTTTTTCTAAATAGACTCTCCTATTTTGAGGGTCGTCGATTGAATTAAGGACTTCGAACAGGAGATCTTGCTCCTTTGTTAAGACATTAATTTCAGGAGAATCTGATTCTCCTTCAGATGAAATATCATCATGTTGGATTTGGTTTAAGTCTTCGGAGGATTCTTTGTCGGACTCTTCATCGGATGATTCGACTAACAAATTATTAATTTGTTCTTCGACCGTTGGTTCAAGATTTAAAGATTTTATCTTTCTTTTTAACCTACAATATTTACTAATGTGACCAGGTTTATCACAGTTATAGCAAATTATAGGTTTCTTTGGGACTTTGATATTGTCGATTGGTGGTTTGGACTTAAATTCTTGTTTAAGTCTTCTGGGTTTGGTGCTTACTTTATGTCGGTAATATTTAGTTTTTTCGACATGATTAGATTTAGGTTTTGGTTTCGACTTCCGCCTAGCACAAGGAAGACCAAATTGTTCGCAGAACGTTCCTAAGTTTTGCTTGGTTTGGGCCTTTTCTCTAGCGAGTTGGGCTTGAATCTTGTCGTCTTGACAGATTTTCATGGCTACCTTTTGGATGAAGGCAATGAGTTGACCTTAACTCAGCTGCTCATAAGGGATTTCTCCATTTGGGGATTGACTTCTGATCTTGTCACGAACCTTGTCGCCTAAGGTTTTTGGAAGACCAGCAAGAAATTTTTTTTCCAGAAAGGCTGTTGACTATCCTCTTTGGTGTAAACCCTAGTTAAGAAGGTGTCTCTATACCACCTAAAGTCAGCTAGCGTTTTGCATTTTAAATTCGACAGAAGTTCGGCAGACCTATCTTTCCATATGGACGGATCTCTTATGAAGTGTTGAGCGATTGTGAAGATTAGATTGTTGATAGCGTCAGGAATTGGTTTCCCATCACTGAGGATTATATTACCGTCGGCGTCAGTTTTGACTGCTTCGCCTATTTCGACCTTTTGTTCAGTGGAGATATAATTATCCCACCATCCTTTGAGTTGACCAGAAAATCCTGATACGAGGATTCCGACAATGACTTCTTCTGGACAGTCGTATGAGGTTTGATAAGCAGTCGACACCATGGTCATATGCTGAAGAGTGTTGATGATGGCATATTCAGTCATCCCATCAATGTTCCACTCATAGATGTTGTTTGCGCTGAAGCTTCTGAAGTTTGGGTTTCTTTCTTCAAGCAACAGATCAGGAGCTGTCGCTCTTTGATAGTAAAGTTTTGACGGATTTCTCCAGTTAAGAGTTTGGTTGATTACAAGATTTACCTTGATGACAAAATTTGTGTCGGTTTCAGTTTCTAGGCAATCAGATCCCGATTGTGAACTAGATTGTCGAATTGCATTAACAATCAGATTTTTGTCTTTAGATTTACTAGTCTTTGACTCTTGGGTTTGTGGTGTATCTGGGGCGACTAAGTTTAGTCTATCCATGAATTCATTAATAAGATTCTAGTTTGATAATTTAGGATTATTTATAAGTTTAGTACTTTCTTTGAGCTGTCTACTAACTTTGAATGGTTTGAAAAGAGGCTTTTCGACTAACTTAGGATGTTTAGTTTTGTCGGTTTTGGTTCCCGAGGTTGAAGGTTTATCTATGGATTGTTTGACTAGTTTTTCACCTAAAACTTAAAGGTATTTGTTTGTATAAATGTTTTGTTCCATAAGACTTTTAATGTCTTTCGGATTTATTGGCTCATCTTTGACTTTAGTTTTGAAGAGAGAAGCTAAGACAGGATTGTTATCTTTGTCTTTTACATTTGGGATTAGATACTGACTGAAAGGAGGTAATTCAGATTTGATTACCTCACCATCTTTGTGATGCCAGACAGTAAGAACATTAGCTGATTTATCTTCAATCAGACCAATGCTCCAAGGATATTCAATCTCATTCCTAATCATGTAGGCATGAAACCAGTTGAAGAATGGAATGTGTTGTTTGACTTTGTTGAGAAATTCATAGAACTTCTCTTGGATTTCAGTTCTGTTTGATCCCTTAAAATTTTTGAAAAACCACTTCCTTTGCGGAGTCCATTCCGTGGAATAGAAGTCTTTCCTAAGGGTTTCCTTATCTATAATGAAGTCAGATAACATGGATATCATCATTAAGAGAGGAATAGGTTGGAGATTAAATAGATCTCTGTTCATCATCGTCTTCACGTTGGTATGTTGGCCTTGGGATGCTTGATGAAGTATCTAGCCCTCGAAGATTGATTGTTGAAGGAGTAGATTGGATTCTGGAAAAAGATTTTCTTGAGACAGTAGATCTGTAGTCCTCAGATCTAGAGGATGAAGATTTAAAAGATTTAGAAGAGCTGAATGAATTTCTCTTACTGAAGGCTAATTCAACTCTACCTGATTGGTGTTGGGTGATTTCTTGAATTTCAGGTGTTTCTCTGGGCAAAGCTGGAGTTGCTTTATCCATAATCCATTTTTCAGGGAGGATTACATCTTCCCATTGGATTTGTTTGGGGACAACTACGTTGGCCTTTGTTATATCTGTCAGGAATAACATTGTTACTCCCTTGTCTTTTGGTTTTAACACTTTTGAGTAAAAAGAATTCATTACTTTGTACTGAATCCTATAAATTAAGGCTAAAGGGATTGATCCGGGCTTCATGTCTAAGCCACAGACTTTGATGTTTAAAAATAATGTATCTTGAATGTTTTTGTCTTTTAAACTTGTAGTCCTATTGGGATAGCAATTAAAATAGATTGGACCATGACCAAGACCAGTTTCTACGATTCCTAGAAGAGAATCATGGAATTGATTATGTCTTATGTCTCTTAGACAAAGCAGAACAGATGCGTTTAGTCCTTCTCTAATTAGAGGTTTGACAGCTACCTGCACACATCCGATATGCAGATAATTGTATTTGTTTACTTAACCTTTTAAGGTCTCTTGACAAAGAAGATGAAATTCTTCATCATCTCCTTCAATGATGATTTGTTTCTCTACGGTCCTGATAATGCAATTAGAACTCCTGAAGAATCGTCCTTCAGTTTTGTAGAGTTCATTGTTTGGGATTCTGGGGATCTCCTAGTCATTCATGTCTTGATTTATGTTTTCAAAACAAATTTCTTCATTAAAGATGTTTGTTGTAGATAGATTAATTTGTTGCTCAGTGAGCGATGAAGAAGAAGATTGAGAAGATTTGAAAGAAAGCTTAGAAGACAGAGAACGCAACATGGCAGAAGATTTAACCAGAAAATGAAGAAGACAGAAATAAAGACAGAATATAAGAAGATAGATGCAGGATATAGCAAGACAATAAAAAGCAGATAACATATATATTTGGACTTAACCCCTGATATCATTACCCTCATTTGGTTTCATAGATTTGTAAGTGAGAAATTTAAGTCAAATTTTATCCTTTGAACTAGATCTTAAGATTATCATGCTTCATTCTTTGATCTATGTCTGGTTTAAGTATTATCTTCTGAACAATTCGTTAAAATTTAATAGATCATACCCGGATCGTTAGCCACCGCGTTTATTTATCAGTTCTTAACCATGGTCACCACCGTGCCTCATCCTTCACTACCTGTGGTAACATCATCGAATTAATCTTACCGCCTCCCGTGTCTTACTGCTACAGTCCCACAGAATAGATCCAACACCAGGCATTATATACCGTCCAGTTAAGAAAAGATAACATATAGATGCGTACTATCCAGATCCAGATATAAACATTCCATTATTATTTAGTTCAGTTAAGATAATAAATAAAGCAGATAAAGATCCAAGCAGAATAACGATAGATCGATATAATAACATTAATATCCAGTTCAATAAGATAATAAATAACTTAAATCCACCATTTACATTCCTACTTCCCCATCAGGCTCTGATATATTTATATATATAATGGGCATATCTAGTGAGAGGAGTTTTCATTGTGAGAATGTGAGAGGAGTAAATCTTGACCATACAACTATACGTAGATGGTCAAGATTAAAAGTTATTTAAGGTCATGTGACTACTTTAAAAAGTCACATGCATTTGTGTTCTAATTTTGACCATTCATGTAAGATCTAATTGTCAAGATTCACTCCTCTTACCTCTTACAATAAACACTCATCTCACCAGATATGTTTCATATATATATATATATATATATATATATATATATATATATATATATATATATATATATATATATATATATGGGACATATCTAGTGAGAGGAGTTTTTATTGTGAGAGGGTGAGAGGAGTAAATCTTGACCATATAACCATACATGGATGGTCAAGATTAAAAGTTACTTAAAGGTCATGTGACCACTTAAAAAAGTCACATGCATTTATGTTTTAATCTTGACCATTCATGTAAAATCTAATGGTCAAGATTCACTCATCTCACCTCTTATAATAAACACTCTCTCACCAGAGTAAGATCCTATATATATATATATATATATATATATATATATATATATATATATGAGACATATTTAGTGAGAGGAGTAAATCTTAACCATACATAGATGGTTAAGATTAAAAGTTACTTAAAAGCCATGTGACCACTTAAAAAAATCGCATGCATTTATGTTCTAATCTTGATCATTCATATAAAAACCAATGATCAAGATTTATTCATATCACATCTTACAATAAATACTCCTTTCACCAGATGCACTTCCTATATATATATATATATATATATATATATATAGATATAGTGGGCATACCTAGTGAGAGGAGTTTTCATTGTGAGAAAGTGATGGATGGTCAAGATTAAAAGTTACTTAAAGGTCATGTGACTACTTAAAAAAGTCACATGCATTTATGTTCTAATTTTGACCATTCATGTAAGATCCAATGGTCAAGATTCACTCCTCTTACCTCTTACAATAAATACTACTCTCACTAGATATGCTCCACACACACACACACACACACACACACACACACACACACACACACATATATATGGGACATATTTAGTGAGAGAAGTAAATATTGACCATACATAGATGGTTAAGATTAAAAGTTACTTAAAAGTCATGTAACCACTTGAAAAAATCACATGCATTTATGTTTTAATCTTGATTATTCATGTAAAAATCAATGGTCAAGATTTACTTACCTCACTTCTTACAATAAATACTTCTTTCACCAGATACACTTCCTATATATATATATAAACAGATGCTTTTGTGTCCATAGGACGACCAAAGAAAGCATATCTACATGTATTTCATTGTGTGTGACTTATATATGTTGTTCGTGGGGATTATTTATTTACCACTATTTATTAAATTAAAGTACATTTATTCTAGATGTTGAGTTAGTTACTAAGTTTTAAGATTATGTTGTTTTAGTTTGAATAAATGTTTAGCTGGTTGTTATTGTTTTTGAATTTATCCTTATCTTTCTGTTATCGCTTCGTTGTATGCCTATATTAAAGGCTAGTCTATTATTCAATAAAGAGTAGATCATTCAATCAATTTGTTTGGAGTACTACATACTGTTATTTTTACAAATTGGTATCAAAGCTCTATACTGGGGCCTGATATAAGAAAAGCAGCAGTCTTTCGAGTGATCCACAGAGGGTAATGAGTGAAGAAAAGAATTTTGTGTAACCTGCCATACCACGCTTCGATGGTTACTATGACCATTAGAGCATGCTTATGGAGAACCTCTTGAGATCAAAGGGGTACTGGGAGTTGGTGGAAACTAGTTATGAAGAACCAGCAGCAGGAGTGGCGTTAACTAAGGCTCAGCAGAAGCAACTGGAAGATTTGAAGGTGAAGGATCTCAAAGTCAAGAATTACCTGTTCTAGGCCATTAATAGGACAATTCTTGAACAAATTTTGGAGAAACGTACATCAAAGCAAATATGGGATTCGATGGAGAAAAATTTTGAAGGGAATGCAAGAGTGAGGCGCTCAGTCCTACAAGCATTAAGAAGAGACTTTGAAGTTCTGGAGATGAAAGTAAGTGAAACAATCACTGAATATTTTACTCGAGTTATGAGCATTGTCAACAAAATGAGAAATAATGGAGAGGATGTGAAAGAAGTCACCATTATGGAGAAAATTCTAAGAACCTTGACAGAGAAATTCAATTATGTAATTTTCTCAATCAAAGAATCCAAAGACATTGATACGCTCACAATTGATGAACTACAAAGCTCTCTAATTGTGCATGAACAAAAGTTTGCCAAACTAACTGCAGAAGAGCATGCTTTAAAGGTGAGTTAAGAAGAAACAACTGTCACACGAGGAAGAGACAGGGGTGATTTCAGAGGACGAGGAAGAGGGAGAGGAAGACAAAATTTTAATCAGGCCACAATTGAATGCTACAAGTGTCACAAGCTAGGCCATTATTAGTATGAATGTCCATTATGGAGCAAGAAGGCGAATTATGTTGAGTTTGATGAAGATGAAAAAATGCTACTGATGGCCTATACTGAGATTCCTCAAAGCCATGAAAAAGGAGATGAAGCTTGGTTCTTGGATTCGTGATGTTCAAATCACATGTGTGGGGATAAGTGCAAATTCAGTGAAATGGATGAAGCTTATAGCCACTTGGTAAAGCTTGGCAACAACACGAAGATGAATATGCTTGGCAAAGGAAACGTGAAGCTGAAAATAAGTGATGTCACTCATGTGGTTTAAGATGTCTTTTATGTACCTGAACTCAAGAATAATCTCTTGAGCATAAGCCAACTGCAGGAGAAAGGTTTGGCAATTCTGATTCAATCGGGAATATGTGCAGAATTTATCATCCTCAGAAGGGATTAATCATACAGACCAATATGACCACAAACAGAATGTTTGTAATTTCTACCTGGACTCTAGAAAAGAAAGAAATTTGCTTCAACACCACAACACAAGATCTCTCACACTTGTGGTACTGTAGATATGCTCACCTCAGCCACAAAGGTTTGACAACACTCCAAACCAAGAAAATGGTTTATGGTTAACCTCAATTTCCTACCACTACAGCTGTGTGCACTGATTGTGTCAAAGGCAAGCAACATCGTGAGTCAATTCCTAAGTCAGTGGAGAACAAGTCAAAAATTATAACTGGTTCATGTAGATATTTGTGGTCCCATTACTCCAGCATCTAACAGCGAAAATAGATACATTCTATGCTTCATAGATGATTGTTCCAGAAAAATATGGATTTATTTTTTGTTAGAAAAATCAGAAGCATTCTATTACTTTAAGTGTTTCAAAATGCTTGTGGAAAAAGAGAGTGACTTGCCTATTAAATGCCTACGTACAGATAGGGGAGGAGAATTCAATTCTCTTGAGTTTAATGAATTTTGCAAGCTGAATGGAATAAAGAGGCAATTGACTACAACTTACACTCCACAACAAAATGGAGTAGCCAAGCGCAAAAATAGAACTGTGATGAATCTGGTTAGAGCTATGTTGTTTGGGAATAAAGTTCCTAAAACCTTCTGGCCTGAAGCTGTAAGGTGGACTATATATGTTCTAAATCGATCTCCCATGTTGGCTATTAAAGAGATGACTCCGTGTGTTTGGATGCTTACCATTGAAGACTTGTTTTGATGATAACAAACGGGAAGAATAAATGAAGATAATATTTAGATCAAGTCCAAGTTTATATTCGTTTAGCATTAGGACTTAGGATCTATTGTACGGAGCTTACACATTAATATCTCTTTGTTTTTGAAAAGAAAAGAGAAAACTGTTTTAAACTCAGTAACCCTTGAAAAACATCTTTTAAACTGAGTTATTCGAATAAAGCTATGCTTATTCGAATAACCATCTTCACGTGGTCTGTTTTCTTAAAAGATGTTATTCGAATAACTACCCCATTATTCGAATAACCAACGTTTTTCAGAATCTGGTTTTAAAGTGGCTATTCGAATAAACCTGCGTTTATTCGAATAACTAAGTTTTCAGAACCCTGTGTTGAAATGAGTTATTCGAATAGTTCATATGTTATTCGAATAAATGCTTTCTTTCTGAACTTCCTTTTAAACACGTTATTCGAATAGATGAGTCCTTATTCGAATAAACGTGCGTTTTCACAAACTCTGGTTTTAACAGAGTTATTCGAATAGACCCCTGGTTATTCGAATAACCCATCTTGTATGAGTTTTTCAGAAACAGTGTTATTCGAATAAGCCTTGGCTCTATTCGAATAAACACGAACCTGTGTTTACGTAAATGGAAACAGACAAGAATTTTAATTGCCATTAATTGTACCCAACGGCTGTTTAACCTAATTTTCCCTATAAATAGCAAGCCTGGGTCACGTTTTCCATTACCCTTTATTCTGAACTATTTTCTGATTACTCTGTCTTTGTGAAAACTATTTTCTACGCTTTTCTTGCTTAAAAACTTTGAGATATTTCTGTGAGAGCTCTATTAGCACTTCAACTTGTATTACATACTCTGTTTGAGAGTTTCTCTTCATCTCTATTATCTGATATTTTGTATCGAGGGTGAGGTATCCCTCAAGGTTTGTATAAGGGTGAGGTATCCCTGCAGGCTGAGACTTTAGCACAAGGGTTTAGTGTCCCTGTGTGTGAAAAGTGCTCTATTTTGTAACGGTAGCAAGCACCTATTGAAGCTTGTATACTTAGTGAAAAATCTCGGCTTTCGAGGACTGGACGTAGACCACAAGTGGGTTAGTGGTCGAACCGGGATAAATCGTACTCGCTTCTCTTTTCCCTAGTCTCTTTATTTTATGCAATTTATTTTATTACACATTTATTTTACGCTGTTCTTTATTGCTTCTTTTCTTCTTCTCATTCTTTCTGTGCATTTATTTATTAAGCTTTTGATATTCGTTTTTAATCAAAAGAGGTTTTGTGAAAAAGTTTTTATACTCAATTCACCCCCCTCTTGAGTACTGGAAGCCACTTGGTAACACTCCGGAGGAGGCTTGGAGTGGTGAGAAACCATCGGTTGAGCACTTTAGAGTGTTTAGCTGTGTGGGGCACATTCACATTCTAGATGCCAAGAGGACAAAGCTTGAGAATAAAAGTGTTAGTTGTGTCCCTCTTGGCGTAAGCGATGAGTCAAAGGGATACAAGTTGTATGATCCTATTGCAAAGAAGGTTTTGATCAGCCAAGATGTTATTTTTGAAGAAGAAAATCAGTGGAATTGGAATGACAACTACAAAGAAGAATTGCTGGTAAATCTGGAATAGGAGGATAGAGAACTTGATGCTGCCAATGATGAGGAAATTGATGCAAGCAGAAATGAGAGGGGAGAAACAGATGAAGCTGATAATAATGCTCAAAATAGAGCAGAAAATGACACAAATGAAGAAGGCATGAATACCAGGGAGGGCAGAATAAGACGTTTTCCAGCATGGTGATGCATGAAATCCGCAAGTGTACGGTTTCATCGTCAAGTAATAAAAAGATCGAATTCACAGGGACTGTGTCTATGAATACCAATTAATTAATTAATTCAATTAAGTTACACAAAAAGGAATATGATTGTTGATAAAGAAGAACGTAGTAACAAAACAATTAAATAAAATCAAGAAAACAGAATTCAGAACAAAAATAGCGAATTATCAAGAAAGGGATTTTCAAATTCAAGAAAGTTTCCAAGATTGGGATACCACAATGATACAAGATAAATCCTAATTGACAACCCTTTTATTAAATCTGAAATTCAATTGAAGGTGAATTACCCAAAATTAGTTAATGTTCTCTTTCAAGATACAAGATCCGTGCCCAATTAAACCAATTCCTACTTTCGTGATAATAGAATCTAAATTGAACCCATTACGCTTTGTGGTAATTCATTAAATCCTCGAAAGGCTAAAACTACTCTCGTGATTTGGACCTTAAGTTCAATTCTTATAGTTTCAACACTTAGGTTCACCTCTCAGTACGTCCCTAAATGCCTATGAGATGCAAATAAGTGGCCACCAAATTCACATGAATAAAAGCAATAAGAATCGAATCAATGAACAATCAAGATTAATAAAAGGGGAAACAACATCAATTCATCATTATCAATGTATCAAAGGGCATTGCCCAATCCTAGAAACAAAAGAAACTACTCAGACATAGAGAAGAGGAGACAAGAAATCAAACTTAAAAACATCCCAAACCCGTAACAATGGAAGAAGAAGGGAGAAGGATCAAGAATCCAAGCCTCCTTTGTGCCTCCTTTAGAACTAGGTTTCAATCCAAGCTAGAATACCCTAATTGCATTCAGAACATCTATTAATAGCCTAGGGTTTTCATGGACCAAAAGCCCCCAAAAGAAATAAAAAGCAAAAACTAAAAACTGCTGCGCGCCCCGAACCACGACCGTGGTGGCCACTACGGCCAGGCCGTGGTTGGTTCTGAGATGGAGGTTTCACTGCTGGCTCTCAACCACGGGCAGGCCGTGGTGCCCTCTAGAATGACCTTTTTTGCACTTTATTGCTATCCATTAAGCTCCAACTTCAAACATGCAAGCATTCCATTCAATCCAAGGTCAATTCAACATTAATCCTGCACAAGAACACCAAAAACATCGCAGTTATCCGAACTAAAGGAAAAACAAACTAAAAAGGGAAACTAAAATGCCTAAAATGCTCAAGAATGCATGCAAAACAAGAACAAAACATGATGTTGTTTCACACACATCAAATCCCCCAAGCTTAAGACTTTGCTTGTCCTCAAGCAAAAATTAAAGCCAAACCAAGAAGTGGGATCAAAAGAAAATAATGAATGAGGACCCCGAGAAAACAATATCCAAGCAATAGGCTAAGGCAAACAAAGAATCTGAGAGGTAATCAAAATTAAGTCCAATTAAAGGCTAAGTTCTCAGAAATCATGCATCCTCACTGATTGAATCAAGTTCACTCTACTAACCACACTCAAAGTGTTTAAGGGTGAAAACCATACGCTCAAAATCCATCAAAGCAAATGCACTTCCATATGCTTGATAAGAAACCAAATTTCCACTAATAATCAGCATGCATGCAAGAATCAAAAAGTCTTTCAAGGGTTGTAATGGGGCATGGGAATGATGTTAGGTAGGGTAGAGAAAGGAAGGTATACATAAAGGGCTCATCAAGATTTTTAATAAACACAAGAAATCCAATAGAACATAAATGGAGCAAAGACAATCTTTCAATCTAAAACATAACTCCACATTTCAAAGAGTTTTTTTTAAGGAAGAGGAAGAGGAAGCTCAAATACATATAATTCCCAATACAACTTTCAAACAACTTTCAAGCCCAATTCGCTCCATTTAATATTCTAAATGATAACCAACAATGTTTCAGCATAGGTATCAAGAAAACAAGTATGCAATAGGCTCAAAATGGGCAACTAGAGGATAAAAGTGGAACAATTTCAGAAGGCCAGAAAAATACCTAAGATGCCTTAATCACATTCAAGCATGCAACCAAAAATTTTGCCTCAAAAAGGTTTCAAATCAAGTTCTAGAGCACATGATCAATGAAGAATACCACTTAACACAAAGAATGGGAACAAAAATCATATAATGCATATATCCCATACAGGCTCAAAACTCACATTTAGAAGTTTAAAAATTCAATGAGAAGCACAAATTCAGAGAACATTATGCTAATTATCAACTATCAAAAGATCACCTCTACTATCAATTAAAACAATGCCTGTTGCCAACTACATGAATCAACAAATTGGGTTCCAAATCAATACTATCTCAAAATCCTCAAAAGAGAGGGGCACAAGTTCAACCAAAAACCCAAGAGATATGATGGTGTGAAAATGCAACATGAAAATGTAATGCAAAATAAGACATGAGAATGCATGAAACTAATAATCTAAAATGAAAATAAGAAAATGAAAATAAAAATACCCCCCAAGCTTAGAACTTACATTGTCCCCAATGTAAAAATCTAAAACAAGAGAAGGGATAAAAGAAAAGAACTCACATGCGGTGGTGGAAAAACTTCGGTGTTCAATCCATGGCCATAGAATTTTTCATGGGTGAGTGTGGAACCTTTTGATCTCTCTCTTCTTCTAAATATGACTTCAAGAAGGGTCAAATCTAAACAAAATCCAAAAGACAAACATCAAAACAACAATCTATCACACAAAATTAAAATAAAAAGAAGAAATAAAATAGAAAAATAAGATAACATGGGTTGCCTCCCAAGAAGCGCTTGTTTAAAGTCATTAGCTTGACTTTGGTAAGGTTTCTGTGCTCAGGTGACATCTACGGAGTAGTGCTCAGTCCCCACTCCTTCAAAGTGTTTCACTCTCTGACCATTTATCATGAAAGGTTTATGGCCTTCTTTCTTCACCTCAAGCACACCGTAGGATAAAACTCGAATAATCTCATATGGTCCAGACCATTTCGACCATAACTTACTAAGACAGAAACGTAGAAGTGAGTTATTAACAAGGACTTTATCCCCGATTTTAAATTCACGCTTCTCGTCACACTTGTCACTATGCTTCTTAGGTCCTTCCTTGCAGGGCATAGCATCAGTCACTGATTCCTGCATACCTGAAAGCACAACACTATCCACAACATTAGTAGCATCTATGCGATTACATGAATTTGAGGAGTTAGAATTATTTTCAAATTTAAAAACATCAAAAACTACTTCCTCATCATTTAATCTCAAAGTCAATTTCCCTTCGTGGACATCAATGATCGCCCTTCCAGTGGCAAGGAATGGACGCCCAAGTATGATCGGCATTATAGCATCAACTTCCATGTCAAGCACAACAAAATCCACTGGCATGTAAAACTTACCAACCTTAATGGGAACATCCTCCAAGATACCTATGGGGTACTTGACAGACCGATCCGCCAATTGAAGTGAGATTGTTGTGGGTTTCAGCTCACCCACTTCCAACTTCTTACACATAGAAAGGGACATAAGACTAACACTAGCCCCCAAGTCACACAAAGCTTTATCAAAACTGGTATTCCCAATCAAGCAAGGAATAGAGAAGCTGTCAGGATCTTTGAGTTTAGGAGGTAACTTATTTTGGATTAAAGCGCTACACTCCTCAGTTAATGCTACGGTCTCATACTCCTCTAGCTTTCTCTTATTAGATAAAATGTCCTTAAGAAATTTAGCATAGGTAGGCATTTGTTGCAATGCCTCAGTGAAGGGTACATTAATGTACAATTTCTTAAGGACCTCAAGAAACTTCCCAAACTGCTTATCTAGCTTGGCCTTGGCCAATCTTTGAGGGAAGGGCACCGGGGGTTGGTATGGCTCAGAGGGTACATACTTAGACACTTTCTCATTAATTTTCTCCTCTTCTAAGGGTTGTGTCCTAGTTGTTTCTTTTTCTTCATCCCTCCCATCTTTGTCATTTTCCCCCTTTGCTTTGGAATCTTCTAGTTGTTTTCCACTTCTTAAACTCACAGCCTTACAATGTTCATTAGGATTTATTTCAAGTCTGTCTGGAAATTTCCGTGTGGTCTATATGAAGAGCTAGCTTGTTGGGCTATTTGAGTTTCTAACATCTTGTTATGAATAGCTAAATTATCAACCTTAGATGTCAAATCCTTAATAGCCTCACTAACAACTTGACCATGGTGCCTAAACTCTTCATTTTGTTTGGTTTGACTCTCTACAAAATTTTCAAGGAGAGTTTCGAGTTTAGACTTTTGTACTGGGGAATCCAATAGAAGGTTGAGCACTACCTTGTCCAAACTTGATTTTGATTGTTCCGATAGGAGAAGTTGGGATGAGACCTCCAACCGGATTGTAAGTCCGTGAATATGGATCATTGCGCACCTTTGGTGGAATGTCATAGAAATTGTGGCATGATTCCACTTGCTCCACCGGTGCACCATGTGAGGAACCCTTTTCACTTGGCATTCCGCACTCATATATCCCTCGTACTCCACAAATCTCACAAAAGATGTTAGCAAAGACTTATGGCATTAGCACTAGCTTTTTCAAACTTATCAAAACGTTTATTCAATAAGTCAAACTTAGCCATAATTAAACTAACACCATCCACCTCAAACTTACCTTCCGAGAGCTTTCTCGGGTTGTTACCTCTTTCACTGGCCCATTGGTGATGGTTTGCAGCGACACTTTCAATAATCTCATAGGCTTCGTCAACCTTCGTTCATTAAAGCTCCACCACCATTGAGTCAAGAGATACCTTCGAAGAATATTCTAATCCATTGTAGAAGGTGTCAACGATCAACCACTTCTCTAACCCATGGTGTGGGCAGGCTTCCAGCAAAGCCTTATATCTATCCCAAGCTTCTGACAATGACTCTCCATCTTTCTGAACGAAACTTGTGATTTGGGTCCTTAGGTGAGCAGTCTTGGAAGGTGGAAAGAATTTGTCCAAAAAGGCTTGCTCCAATTAATTCCATGTAGTTAATGTATCAGTGGGTACCGATTTCAACCAAGCTCTAGCCTTGTCCCTTAATGATAATGCAAACAATCGGAGGCGAATGGCATCAACTGAGGCACCTTCAATTTTGAGAGTCTCATAGAATTCTAAGAACATCTCCACATGATCATTTGGGTCCTCCGAGGGTAAACCTCCAAACTGGTTCTGCCTTATCATAGAAAGTAAGGCAGGAGGTATGGTGAAGTGCCTGGCTTCAATGTCTGGCCGAGCAATTCCGATCGTAAACCCCGGGCGTTGGGGCTGCATACTCCTTTAAAGGTTTGTTATCCTCAGCTGCTGCCATGACAAGTGTTGGTTCAGATATTTCTCTCACTCTTTGTCTTCGTTGTCTTCTCTTTCTATGAAAAGTTCTTTCAATTTTAATCGCTTCAATAAAGTCCCGAAACGTCTAGTACTTTGCATAAACCAGAGAAATTACCTGCAGAGAGTCAAAGAGAAAACAAGAACGTAATAATATGGTAAAAAGAAAAAAAGGTTTAAAATAATTAAATTAAAAATTAAATTAATATTCAAGAAAAACACAGTCCCGATAATCTTGCACCAAAAACTTGATGCGTGAAATCCGCAAGTGTACGGTTTCGTCGTCAAGTAATAAAAAGATCGAATCCACAGGGACTGTGTCTATGAATACCAATTAATTAATTAATTCAATTAAGTTAAACAAAAAGGAATATGATTGTTGATAAAGAAGAACGTAGTAACAAAACAATTAAATAAAATCAAGAAAACAAAATTCAGAACAAAAATAGCGAATTATCAAGAAAGGGATTTTCAAATTCAAGAAAGCTTCCAAGATTGGGATACCACAATGATACAAGATAAATCCTAATTGACAACCCTTTTATTAAATCTGAAATTCAATTGAAGGTGAATTACCCAAAATTAGTTAATGTTCTCTTTCAAGATACAAGATCCGTGCCCAATTAAACCAATTCCTACTTTCGTGATAATTGAATTTAAATTGAACCCATTACGCTTTGTGGTAATTCATTAAATCCTCGAAAGGCTAAAACTACTCTCGTGATTTAGACCTTAAGTTCAATTCTTATAGTTCCAACACTTAGGTTCACCTCTCAGTACGTCTCTAAATGCCTATTAGATGCAAATAAGTGGCCACCAAATTCACATGAATAAAAGCAATAAGAATCGAATCAATGAACAATCAAGGTTAATAAAAAAGGAAACAACGTCAATTCATCATTATCAATGTATCAAAGGGCATTGCCCAATCCTAGAAACAAAAGAAACTACTCAGACATAGAGAAGAGGAGACAAGAAATCAAACTTAAAAACATCCTAAACCCGTAACAATGGAAGAAGAAGGGAGAAGGATCAAGAATCCAAGCCTCCTTTGTGCCTCCTTTAGAACTAGGTTTCAATCCAAGCTAGAATACCCTAATTGCATTCAGAACATCTATTAATAGCCTAGGGTTTTCATGGGCCAAAAGCCCCCAAAAGAAATAAAAACCAAAAACTAAAAATCTACGCGCCCAGAACCACGATCGTGGTGGCCACCACGGCCAGGCCGTGGTTGGTTACGAGATGGAGGTTTCATCCTGCTGGTTGGCTCTCAACCACGGCTGTGGTGGCCACCATGGCCAGGCCGTGGTTGAGTCTGTTTCAATTTTCTGCATTTTTTGATTCCTCGAACCATGGCCGTGGTAGAGACCACGGGCAGGCCATGGTGCCCTCTGGAATGACCTTTTTTGCACCTTTATTGCTATCCATTAAGCTCCAACTTCAAACATGCAAGCATTCCATTCAATCCAAGGCCAATTCAACATTAATCCTATACAAGAACACCAAAAACACCGCAGTTATCCGAACTAAGGGAAAAACAAACTAAAAAGGGAAACTAAAATGCCTAAAATGCTCAAGAATGCATGCTAAACAAGAACAAAACATGATGTTGTTTCACACACATCACATGGATGGAGGATTATGAGTCAGGAGAATGAGTGTCTGAAGGCGAAGATCTTATCAACATGGCCTTAGTAGTTTCTATAGATCCAGTGAGTTTTGAAGAAGCAGTAAAAAGTGCAAAATGGAGGTCGAGATGAGAGGTATAGAAAAGAATCAAACCTGGGAATTAGTTGAGTTACCAGCTGGTGCAAAGAAGATTGGAGTTAAATGGATCTATAAGACTAAATTGAATGAGCATGGAGAGGTAGACAAATTCAAAGCACGACTAGTGGCTAAAGGGTATTCACAAGAGCATGGAATTGACTACACTGAAGTTTTTGCTCCAGTAGCCAGGATGGACATTGTGAGAATGGTGATTGCACTTGTTGCACAACGAGAATGGAAGATATTTCAGCTTGATGTTAAATCTGCCTTCTTGCATGGAAACTTGAGTGAGAATGTGTATGTTGAGCAACCAAAGGGGTATGAGAAGAAAGGAAGTGAGCATATGGTTTACAAACTTCACAAGGCTTTGTATGGCCTAAAACAAGTTCCACAAGCTTGGTTCAGCCACATTGAGTCTTATTTTGTTAGTGAAGGTTTTCAACATAGTCAGAATGAGCAAACACTCTTATTCAAATGGAGTAAGGAAGGTAGAATTCTCATCATTAGTATTTATGTTGATGATCTTATATATACTGTAAATGATGAACTTATGATGAGTGATTTCAAGAAGTCCATGCAAAAGGAATTTGACATGATAGATTTAGGGAAGATGAGGTTCTTTCTGGGTATTGAAGTGCTGCAGTTCTCAAATGGGATTTATATATGCCAAAAGAAATACGCCTTAGAGATTCTGAGGTGATTTGGCATGGAAGAGAGAAATTCAGTGTGCAATCCAATTGTGCCAGGTTATAAATTATGCAGAAATGAAGGAGGAGTCAAGGTGGATGAAACACAATTCAAACAAATGGTAGGCAGCTTGATGTATATCACAACTACACGATCAGATTTAATGTTTGTGGTCAGCTTAATTAGTAGGTTCATGTCAAAGCCAACAGAACTTCATGCTAAAGCAATTAAGAGGGTCCTCAGGTACTTGAAAGGAACCATAAATTATGGTATTCTGTATAAGAGAGGAGGAACTGAGGAATTAATTGGCTTCACTGATAGTGACTATGCTGGAGATGTGGAAGATAGGAAAAGTACTTCAAGGTATGTATTTCTACTAAATGGAGGTGTTGTTGCATGGTCCTCATGGAAGCAACCTATTGTTACTCTCTCCACAACAGATGTTGAGTTCAGTGCAACAGCTAAAAGTGCTTGTCAAGTAGTTTGGATGAGAAGAGTCTTGAAAGGGTTGGGATACACACAAGAAGGGGGTACGATGATAATGTGTGATAAATGTTCTGCTATAAAGCTGTCTAAAAATCCAATTATGCATGAGAGAAGCAAGCATATTGATGTATGATTTCATTTTCTGAGGGATCTCACTAGAGATAGAGTTATTAAATTAGTCTACTGTGGAACTCAAGATCAGGTTGCGGATATCCTAACCAAGCTGCTGAAATTGGATGCCTTCCAGAAACTCCGTGTGCAGCTTGGAGTATGTGAAATACCTGATATAAACTAACTACATGACTGCTGTTAGTTTAAGGGAGGATTTGTTGAGTTAGTTGTTGAGTTTTAGGATTATGCTGTTTTAGTTTGAATAAATGTTTAGCTGGTTGTTATTGTTTTTGAATTTATCTTTATCTTTCTGTTATTGCTTTGCTGTATGCCTATATTAAAGGCTAATCTATCATTCAATAAAGAGTAGATCATTTAATCAATTTGTTTGGAGTACTACTTACTGTTATCTCTACACTAGAATGAGTTAATCTTTTATTTTACTATACTTTAAAGAATGATATGTGTCATTCTTAAATGTATTATTTCTCAAATAATAATATTATGCATCATTCTTAACTTTTTTTTTAAATATTTCAAATTTAAATTCTCTTTTTACTAACATAATGTGTGTGTGTGTTGCGGGGGGACGCGCTTATGTGTGCCACAGTCGCACATCCAAAACAATAATCCTTCACAATCCTATTAACTGTTTTCTTTTTTGAAAACAATGAGATTTTATCATAAAAAAATATCCCTTCGACAAGAGAAATGATAGTTACTCAGTAGAAAAATACTGAACTGATGAAGTCTAATTCATCATTCAATGATTTATTATAGAATATGTGTGTGCGTGTACTATGATTCTTTTGGATATATATATATATACGCGCTTATGTGTGCCACAGTCGCACATCCAAAACAATGGTCCTTCACAATCCTATTAACTGTTTTCTTTTTTGAAAACAATGAGATTTTACCATAAAAAATATCCCTTCGACAAGAGAAATGATAGTTACTCAATAAAAAAAAATACTGAACTGATGAACTCTAATTCATTATTCAATGATTTATTATAGAATAGGTGTATACTACGATTCTTTTGGATCGTAAACTTGTGCATTATTCTTACTCACCACTCACCAACTGTCCGGCAGTATGTGTCTTAAGCTCCGTCTTATATTATGACAGGTACAGCCAATTTAGCAAAGGTACCATATGCTAACTTCTAATGTGTGTCATCGTTTAATCATAGGATTCCCTTAAAGAAATATTATGGCAAGAATATGGTAAATGCCCCAATCCTATGTCTAATATCATAGGATTCGAATTGTACAAATAATCTTTTTCTTTCTAAATTGAGATCTTAATCAATTATATCTCTTTTAATATTTACATTATATTTAGATAACAGCTAATGGAAGAGGAAAAAAAAGGAAATGTTAAGAAGGGGAACACGTTTCCTTTTAGAAGTTTAAAAATAGTAAAGGAAAAAAAAGATTTATTTTCTCGATATTTTCTTCAAAAATTCAATTTTTATTTTCCTAAAATTAAAATGGAATGGGAGAAATTCAAGGATAATGAAGTTTTATTTCATTTTTTATTAATCTTTTATATAAGAAAAAAATAAATTTTGTTTCATTTCTATTTATGTTCATCTCCACTTATTTTCGAAAGATTATTTTCAAAGTAATGCTTGTATCGATATCTCAATAAAAAAAATCCAAATACAATATTAAGTTTAATGAATTGATAATAAGGGAAACAAAATTGCGACCAAAATGAGAGAATTCCCTACACAATAGTATAATAGTATAGATAACTAGCATTATGATGAGCACGTTTTCACATATTTTCTTTTTAGTTAAGATTAAAAACAAACACAAATAATAATGAAGAGTACGTTATAACTATAAAGTTTTTTTGTTGTTGGAAAAAACCTATTATTACAATGTAGAAAAATCCTTAATTGAACTAGGAGTGGTTTCCAGACATCTTCAAAAAAAGGTGATTATACATTCCAACTCTATCCTGATAAGTGTTAACAAGCAGTTTACAACAATAAAATAAGAAATATTTATAATTAATTTTGTCCTTTTTTATTTCTTTCATTTATATTTGATTTTAATTAAAGTGGAAAATATTAAGATTAAAAACATATAAGTAATAATGAAGAGTCTATTACAACTACAAAGTTTTAAAGAAAAATTATAATTATAGTGTAGAAAGTTAAGGAGTGTTTTAAACCAGTTATAATTACAAAATAAGAAGTATTTACAATTTGATTTTTTATGTTTCTTTTTATGTATTTTTAAAAACAAAATTGGGATCAAACGAAGAAATTTTCTTTATAATAGTACAAAATAGATATAGATTTATGTTTGAATTAAATTAAATAATAACGATTTTTTGTAAAAATAAGAATTGTGACCAAATTAGAAAATTCTTTTATTATAGTGCATATATAGATAGATATTAAACTGGGAAAACTAATATCAAGGAGTGCTAAGAAGGAATATTTATTGTTAAGGGACATATAAAAGTCTAAATTATTATAAAGGATTATAAAAAATTAGAAAAAGAGACTATTATGTTTTACTTAACGGACAAAAACACCCTTTAATGAATGCAATAGCCACTTAGTGAGAACACCCACTTTTTAAAAAACAATAGCTATACATAAATTTCTTCATAATAATTTCATGTATCTTTGCGCAAAGAACTTTATTTATTGTTATTAATTACTTACTAAAAATAAATAACCATTCAATACAGTAATAACCATTACCTTGATTGTTAAATTCATGAATCTAGAATAAAATTTCATTTACAATTGTTAGACAATAAGTGGAAATAAATAATCATTTAACAAAAAACAATAATCATTCTCATGTTTTTGCATAACTTCAATGTTAACTACTTAGTGAGAACAAATTATTAATCAATAATAAGTAATAGTCATTTACAAATTTCTTCTTAACTTCTCATATAGAAGATCATTCACAACTATTAATCACTCAATAAAAATTAATAAACACCCAACAAAAGTAATAATCATTTATAAATTTCTTCCTAATTTCGTGTGTGTATATATATATCTTTATTTTCAACTGTTAACCAATAACTGAAAATAAATAACCACTCATTAACAGTCAATAGTCAATAGTAAATTTCTTCATAAGAATATTTTTGTATATTAAGTGAAATCTAATGTTCCTTCTGTTTAAATAAATTTTATTTATTCTTAATAATTTAAACTTTTTATATCCTTTAAAATTAAATATTCTTTTTTAATTGTCCTTAACATTATTTTTCCGTATAAAATAGATATAAATATAGTAGATAATGTAACACTTTATTATTTAAGTTGAATTTTAATATATTATTGGTGTAAAAAAGTTTTACACTTAAAATGATGTGTTAATATATCATTCATCAATATAAAAAAGTTTTACACTCTTAAATTTTGATGCATTAATGATTTGATTAATGACAAATCACTGGATGCAAATGTAATTTTTTTTTATAATAACAGTGCATCAAAATTAAAATGTTATTGGTTGCTGAATGCAAGCAATTTATAGCTTATAATCAATTAAAATTGAACTATTAATTGTAATGTAATATAATCTAATTTAATTAGAATTTAATTTTAATACACTATAAGTATAAAAAAAATTGTATATATTTTTTTTTGAACTGAAACTTTACACTTATTCTAAATTATATATTATAACATTATTTAATATGTTTAATATCTTATACAATTATTAACATAATCATATTTATCAAATAAAATACCAATATAAGATTAAATAATAGTATAAATTATATTAATAATGCATTAAATTACACTTATAATTATATACTAAACACATATATAAAAGTTAAAAAAGTTGATTTATGATAGCGACACGGACGGTCAAGACGATTGGAAAAAAAAATTGTCAGGCTTTCTTGAACAAACTTGTCACTTCAAAGGTGCCACTCTACCAACCTTGAGAGGTGGGTGGCCACATTTCACATCTGAATAAGCTACGTAAACATACATATACATATATTATTTTATATTTATACAATTTTTTTTTGTATATTATACGATTTTTATTATTTAATTATAATTAAATTTATCTTATTTTTATATGTACACTTTGATATAGCCACCTATCTTACTCTTATGTGAGAAAATATATACAAGGAATACAATTTCGTTAGACATTGATTTTTTAATTCTTTAATCTTTAAAATAAATTCTAGATGCATATATCTTAGAATAAAATACCATAAGGCCTAATATCTACATCATGTCAAATTATTAAGAATTCTTAAACTTTCATAAATACCTAAATCCATAACTATTGATCACCAACTATTACAAAATTTTTGCGGCAATCAATCATGAACAATGTGGTAGTTTGTAATCTTCCTCAACCAAATCATCTTAGTTCCTCCATAGTATTGTCGTCTCTCTTCCAGATGAGGAGAAGAGAAACTATGTTATGATTTAGTATATTGAGGACCATAATTGTTTCTGACGTATATTAACCAATTAGGGTTCCCATAATCCCCTAATGAGCTAATATAGTATCTACTCATTAAGCCCGCATCAAGTTGTGAAGTCTATGGGCTCACTAAATTAGATCACTTAATAATAAGCTCAATAAATTAAATAGCTAATATAATTGTTAATTAAATATGATGTCCGACATTAATTAAGAAATGTAAATTTCCTAACAATCTCTTACTTGGGCTTCATATTATTCCTAAAACAATTATACTACAAATTCTTTAGGCGCGCATCTGTATGCTATTTATCTTTAGACTTCTCCTTAATACAATCTGGTTCATCTCATATATTAGTTATGGAACCACTGTAACTTTTATCACAATCAAGTGTAACTAAACCACATTAATCATCATAGTAATATACTTAATGACATAAATCAAATATGGATGAGTAACGTGGAAATTACATGCAATGTGATCCCAAACATGCCTATTTCCAATTGGTCTTTCTTTAGTCTTTAGTGAGATCAATCCAAAGTCCTTAAATGCAACACTAACGTTGCATGTACAAAGCATAAACAAGTTCAAAAATAGAATCATAAACCATCAACTTCATTCTGCAGAAAATCGAATAACACAATGTCCAAAGTAAAACATAGAACATAAAAAGACTTCCACTAAACTAAGATATCCTCAAGAATAACACCCATATGAGTAGTATGCTCATGAAAAATCTTAGGTGTCAAGCCCTTAATTAATGGATCAACTAACATAAAATCTATTCCTGTATGTTCTATAGAAATCTGTCTATCCTAAACTCTTTCCTTAACAACTAGAAACTTGATGTCGATAAACTTCGACTTCGTCGAGCTCCTATTGTTGTTGGAGTAACGAATTGCTGAGTTATTGTCACAATAAATCTTCAATGGTCTGTCAATGCCATTAACCACACACAAACTAGTGACAAAGTTCCGCAGCCATATCCCGTGGTTGGACACCTCATAACAAGCTATGAACTCCTCTGCCATGGTCGAAGAAGCTATAAAAGTCAGTTTAGCATACTTCCATGAGATAGCTCCTCCAGCCAACACATAGATGTAGCCTGATGTGGAGTGCCTACTATCTTGACATCCCAAAAAATTGGAGTCAGAGTACTCAATGATCTCTAAACTGTCAGATCTTCGATAAGTGAGCATGTAGTCTTTTGTTTTCTTCAAATAACGCATCACGCGTTTGACTGCTTTCCAATGCTTCATACCAGAATTGCTAAAAAATCTTCCCAAAACTCCCACTATAAATGCTATGTCAGGACGAGTACAAACTGAGTGTACATTAGACTCCCTACTGCTGATGCAAAGGGAATCTTCTACATCTCTTTCATTTCAAGATCATTATTGGGGCACTGTTTGAGACTAAACTTGTCTCCTTTAGCAACGGGTGTGTCTCCTAGTTTACTATCTTTCATGCCGAATCTATTTAAGACTTTATCGATATAGCTCTTCTGTGACAACCTAAGGATACCTCAAGAGCGATCTCTTAGTATCTGAATACCCAAAACCTCGAGAGCGATTTCTTTCTTGAGAAATTTCTTAATTTCATGCAATAAGCCTATATCGTTGCTAGCAAGCAAATATCATCAACATATAATACCAGGAAGATGTATTTACTCCTCCTGAACTTGTGATATACACAGTCATCAACGACATTTGCCTCAAAACCACACGAGGTAATGACTTGATGGAACTTGTGATACCATTGACGGGAAGCCTGTTTGAGACCATATATGGATTTCTTTAGCTTGCATACTATAGACTTTGGGTCACCCGACACAAAGTTTTCTGGTTGTGCCATGTAAATTGTTTCGTCAATGTTTCCATTTAGAAATGTAGTCTTAACATCCATCTGATGTAGCTCCAAATCAAAATGAGCTACTAGTGTCATTATTGTCCTAAAGGAGTCTTTCGAGGATACCAGAGAGAAAGCCTATTTGTAGTCAATATCTTCCTTTTGAGTAAAGCTTTTAGCAACAAGACGAGCTTTATATCTCTCGACATTACCCTTTGAATCCCTTTTGGTCTTAAATATCCATTTACAACAAATGGGCTTCGCACCTTCAGGAAATTCAACGAGATTTCAAACGTCATTGTCTTTCATAGACTTTATCTCATCCTTTCATGGCATCAACCCACTTTTGAGAGTTAGAACTACACATAGCTTAACAGAATTTGATTGGATCATCCTCTGTTAAACCAATGCCATCCTCATGTTCTTAGAGAAAGACAATGTAATCATTTGATATCGCGCTTCTCCTCTCTCTAATGGATCTCCTTAATGGCACTTCTTGAGGTTGTTGAGTTTGTTCTAGAGATAGTGCTTGAAGAAGAACCTCATCAATGTTGCCTTATTCTGGAACAATATCAGGAATAATAGCCTAAACATTATTGTCTAATACCGGAACTGTTTCTTGAACAGTGATAGGTACAAGGACTTGATCACTGTCAATAACAGGTTTTTCTTCAAAGACAACATTCATTATATTTTCTTCCCCCTCAAACTCAACTTCCTTAAGGAATCTCGCATTTCCCGTTTCAAAAAAGGATCTTGATGTGGGATTGTAAAACTTATACCCCCAAGAGCGTTCAACATGACCAATGAAATAACAACTAATTGTTGTTGAGTCTAGTTTTCATTCATGCGGCCTATAAGGCAGTGCCTCAGCTGGATAGCCCCAAATGTGCAAGTGCCTTATGCTAGGCCTTTTGCCAGTCCAAAGCTCATAAGAGGTTTTGGTTACTACTTTGTTTGGTACCCTATTAAGGATATAAACTGCAGTCTTTAAGGCTTCTCCCTAAAGTGACTATGGCAAGGAAGAATGACTAATCATACTTCTTACCATATCCTTAAGAGTCTAGTTTCATCGTTCTGCAACACCATTCATGCTGGGTTTGCCCGGCATGGTGTATTACGAGACAATTCCACACTCATTGAGGAAAAGTGCAAAGGGTCCTGGACATTGCTCTCCTGATCCGTCATATCTGCCATAGTATTTAGCACCACAATTAGATTTGACAGCCTTAATTTTCTTTCCAAGTTGAAGTTCAACTTCAGCCTTGAAAGACTTGAAAACGTCTAGGGATTGAGACTTCTTATGTATTAAATATAGGTAACCGTACCTAGAGTAATCGTCTATGAACGTAATAAAGTATTGTTGTCCATTCCAAGAAGGCATAGGGAAAGGACCACAAATATCCGTATGTATTAGTTCTAAGACATCCTTAACTCTATCGGCACCTAATTTCCTTATGTTTGTTCGTTTTCCCTTTATACACTCAATACAGACTTGAAAGTCTGACAAATCTAAGGGTTCAAGAATTTCATCTAATACAAGCCTCTAAATTCTTTGTTTAGAGATATGGCCTAAACGCTTGTGCTATAAAGCGACTGAATTCTCATTTAATTTTTGCTTTGTACCTTTTGAACTTATTAGCAAAATTTCATTATAGGAACCAACGATGTCAAGCATATATAGATTATCAATCAAAGAACCAGAACCAACAACATATGAATTTTGATAGATACTAACTTTATTATTTCCAAAGGAACAAGAAAACCTGATTTGTCCAAACTAGAAATAAAAATTAAATTCTGTCTAAATGATGGTGCAACAAATGTCTCAAACAAATCCAATTGAAATCTAATTTTCAATTGTAATCTAAAAGTTCCTATAGATTCTATTGCAACTTTATTGTCATCGCCCACAAAGATGAATCTTTCGTTATCACTTGGCAGTCGGGCTCCACAGGCAACCCTGCATAGACATACTTATGTGAGTAGTAGTACTAGAATCTACACACCAAATATCCGTAGGTACAGAAGCTAAATTAACTTCAGAACAAGCTAAAGTGAGAGGCTTACCCTTCTTCACATGTCAGACGGCGTACTTAGGACACTCTTTCTTTATATGTCCTGACTTCTTACAGAAGTAGCAAGTAAATTCTTCATCCCGCTTCTTCTGTTTCTTCTGATGATAAGAACCTTCCACAGTATCCTTAGCTATCTTCTTCTTGTTGTTCTGAGAGGTAGAAGCCAAGTGAGCACTTTCTGTCTTATCTCTCTGCAGCCTCTCTTCCTCTTGCACACAGTGATATATAAGCTCATTGAGGGACCATTTGCCCTTCTGAGTGTTATAACTCACCTTGAATTACCCAAAGTGTGCAGGAAGAGAAATCAAAACCAAGTGCACGAGCAAGTCCTCAGACAGCTCTAACTTGAGTGACTTAAGCTTTGATGCAAGATTAGACATTTCCATAATATACTCCCTTATGTTCCCTTTGCCCTTATATTTCATCGAGACGAGTTTGGCCAAAAGGTTACTCGCCTCCAACTTTTCATTCTTGGCAAAATATTGCTCAATTTCCTCAAGGAACTTCTTGGCATTCTTGCTCTCAGCAATAGAACCCCGAAACGCTTTCAGAATGGAGCGCTTCATGATCATCAAGCACATTTGGTTAGATTGATCTCACTTCTCAATTTTAACCTCATCAGGGTTTTTCGGAGTATGAGTGGGTCGCTCCGTCTTAAGTGCCAGATCTAAATCTATACAGTCAAGAATTATCTCCACAGCTTCTTTTCAGGCTTTGAAATTCATCCCATTCAGCATTGGGATGATATTGACTTGAGCAAAAATATTTATAGCACTAGCAACAGAAACTGGATAGAGAACAAAATAAACAAACATATTCACATAAATAAGCACGTCAATAAAAATAAGACATGAACAATTATCCAGAATTGAGAATCCATCACAAGATACCTAGCACAACACTAATTCCTAGTCTTTGGGCAGAGAAATTAACTGTAAGTGGTACTCTCAATGCAATGATCAAATATTGACAATAAGTTCTGTCAAACAACAACCTTTCTTTGGACCGACTATTGTTTACATGAAAAATAAAAACTTTGTAATTGTCACATATTCACCACTGCAGGCATGTCATTATTTGGCCAAACTATGTCTTCATTTGGGTTGAGCACAGTTCGCATAAATAACTTCACGCAAACATTTATATAATTTTAATCAAATTAATTTACACAACAGGAGTTACTTTGGCAACATGTTGTTTCAATTAACTTAATTAAAAATACTAGACCAACCAAGAAAAAAAATTTATCAGTACAGGTCACGGCCGTATTACTCAACATGGCCTGGTCGTGTTCCATTTTGTTAAACTTACCGGATTTAGTCTTGACGTATTACGACTGTAGACCCCAACACAGGTAGACCGTGTAGATTACTGGAAAAATTTTACTTTTCGTAAAAGAAAATACAAGTTTCGTGCAGTAACTGTCAGTAAATGTGCAGCAAATACACACATTCTCGGCCAATACATTCTTGTGTAGCAAAAAAAAGGTAAAAGCTCTAAATTTCATAATTAAGGTTCACGAAAATTGGGAGAAACAATCATTATAAGAAGATAGAAAAATATCCTAACTATGCTTCGAAAAATCCACAAATCCTAATAATTTAACAACGATGACCTCTCTAATACCACTTGTTAGACATTAATTCTTTAATTCTTTAATATTTAAAACAAATTCTAGATGCATACACCCTAGAACAAAACATCATAAGGCCTAGGATCTACATCATGCCGGATTATCAAGGATTCTTGGACTTTCATAAATACCTGGATCCATAACTATTGATCACCAACTATTGCGGAATCTTTGCGGCAATCAATCATGAACAAGGGGGTGGTTTGTGATCTTCCTCAACCAAATCGTCTTAACTCCTCAATGGGATTGTCGTCTCTCTTTCAGATGGGGAGAAGGAAAACTGTGTTATGATTTAGTATATTGGAGACCATAACCGTTTCTGATGTATATTAACCAATTAGGGTTCTCATAATCTCTTAATGGGTCAATATGGTATCTACTCATTAAGCTCACATCAAGTTGTGAAGTTTACGGACTCACTAAATTAGATCACTTAATAACAAGCTTTATAAATTAAATAATTAATATAATTGTTAATTAAATATGATATTGAACATTAATTAAGAAACGTAAATTTCCTAACAAATTCTTCAAATGCTAGAGAGAAGGCGGGGCTGAATGCAACAAACTTTCAAAGAGCATGGTGAGAAAGTTAGGAGACCTAATTATGTAAAGGGAGAGAGGAAAAAGTCATCATAATATAGATTTTAATTTGGTCTTCCTTTTAATATTTCTTTAATCACAGATATTAGTTTAATACCTGGATTTAGTGTCACGAAATAGTTCATAAATTCCTAGCAGAAGGTCAAAAATCTCATAGAATGTAGAATTTTCATCCAAAAGTTAAACCAAAAGAAGAAAAACAGGAACAACTTATTGTTGATCCATGGAAATTTTGGAAATGATGAAAGTCAAAATAGGGTGCATTTTGAGGTGAATAATGGTTGGGGCACATCACCTCATACAAGAGTACTGAGGTGGCAGGATTAAATGTAGAAATATAGAAAATAAAAAGAAACTAATTATAATTAGATAATTCAAATTATGCAAATTAATATAAAGTAATGTGTATGTAGCGTTATTTTTTTGAAGGTTAGCATTTTTAATAACTAGCTAGCGCCAAGCATACTTAAATTAAGAAAGTAAAGAGAGAGTAGATTAGAAAAGAGAATATTTCAAAAATGAAACTTCCCTTGCACACCACTTTTTTTTTACACCTTTTATTTCACTTACTTATTTAAGAAAAATAAAAGAACGAGAGAAAGATTGAATATATTGAAACATGTTCTTTTTTTCCATGGAAATTTTGAAAATGATGAAAGTCAAAATAGGGTGCATTTTGGGGTGAATAATGGTTGGGGCACATCACCTAATACAAGAGTACTGAGGTGGCAGGATTAAATGTAGAAATACAGAAAATAAAAAGAAACTAATTATAATTAGATTATACAAATTATGCAAATTAATATAAAGTAATGTGTATGTAGCGTTATTTTTTTGAAGGTTAGCATTTTTAATAACTAGCTAGCGCCAAGCATACTTAAATTAAGAAAGTAAAGAGAGAGTGGATTAGAAAAGAGAAGATTTCAAAAATGAAATCTCCTTGCACACCACTTTTATTTTTTGCACCTTTTATTTCACTTACTTATTTAAGAAAAATAAAAGAACGAGAGAAAGATTGAATATATTGAAAAATGTTCTTTTTTATTTTATTATAAAAATAATAATATAAAAATAGTATAATAAAAATGATATACAAATAACATTGTTGATTTAAAAATATAGAACAAAAGTTAATAATCAATGTCTATAACTTTGTGGGTACTAATTAACTCAGCTAGTAAAAACTTTTGGAGTTGATTGTGAAGTTCTTAACTCAAATCTAACATACACCTTCTATAAATGCGCAAAGCTCGATATGGTTTCCCTTTCTCTTTCCCATCCTCAGGTCTAAGTGTGCATTGATGTGTGTATACTGTAAGTTGAAATCCATAGGGTTCACCAATATTTCTGGAAAAAAAAAATCAATGTCTATAACTTTGTGGGATTAATATAGTGGTAGAGGCAAGCTTGCAACGGGTAATTATCCAAATTATTACTAGTTTGAATTAATCTTAATTGTGTCAGTCGAATTTTTGCCCCAAGCTGTTAGAATTTTTTTATTACATTTTATTTATTAAATTTGAGTATTTTTACTTAAGATTATCTTAATTTCTCATTATATTCTCTAGCAAATAACAACACGGATCATTCTTAATTTATTTTTTTAAGCTAGATTTTTAACACATGCATTACACGGAGAAGGAAAAAGAAAAATTATATGACTTTTGTTAATATTTATATTTTAAAGTTTGTAATATAACTATTTAAAATGGTATTTGGTGAGATATTGATAAACAATTGAACACATAAATCTTCTATTATAATTTAAAAATAATGTGTAACTTAAAATCACTAAAAAAAATGGAGGAGGAAAATGGATGGATCTTGAGTTAGATCATAATATGTCAATAATATATATATATATATATATATATATATATATATATATATATATATATATATATATATATATATATATATATATATATATATATATATATATATATATATATATATATATATATATATACTTTGATTGGTTCATTAGTCATCCACTAACTAAAATTTATCCAATTACTCATCCAATTTATTACTCTTATTATTTTAATTGGATGGATAGAATTAGATTTAGACAAGGATAGACATGAAGGATAATGGATTTTGGTGAGATACAGAGAAATAATTGAACACATAAAATCATCTATTATAATTTAAAAATAAGGTGAAACTTCAAATCATTAAACAAAATAGAGGAGGCAAATGGATGGATCTTAAGTTAGCTCATAATATATCAATAAAAAATAAACTATTAATTCATTTAAAATATATATATATTCACACGTATGTACTTTGATTGGTTCATTAGTCAACCACTAATTAAAATTTATCCAATTACTCATCCAATTTATTGAACTTATTATTTTAATTGGATGGATTGAATTAAATTTAGACAATGATAGACATGAGGGATATATAATGCATTTTAGTGAGATATTGAGAAATAATTGAACAAATAAATCTTCTATTATAATTAAAAAATAATGTGTAACTGAAAATCATTAAAAAATATATATAGGAGGCAAATGGATGGATCTTGAGTTAGATCATAATATATCAATAAAAAATAAACTACTAATTCATTTTATATATATATACTTTGATTGGTTCATTATTCATTCACTAACTAAATTTTATCAATTACTCATCCAATTTATTAAACTTATTATTTTAATTGGATGAATTGAATTAGATTTAGACAAGGATAGACATGAAAGATAATGGATTTTGGCGTGATATTGAGAAATAATTGAACACAAATTTTCTATTATAATATAAAAATAATGTGTAACTTAAAATTATTAAAAAATAGAGAACGCAAATGGATGGATCCTGATTTTGATCATAATATATCAATAAAAAATAAACTATTAATTCATTTAAGTTATATATATATATATATACTTTGATTGGTTCATTAGTCATCCACTAATTAAAATTTATTCAATTACTCGTCCAATTTATTAAACTTATTATTTTAATTGGACGGATTGAATTAGATTTAGACAAGGATAGACATGAAGGATAATGGATTTTGGTGAGATATTGAGAAATAATTGAACAAATAAATCTTCTATTATAATTTTATGATAATGTGTAACTTAAAATCATTATAAAAAAAAATCTAGGAGGCAAATGGATGGATCTTGAGTTAGATCATAATATATCAATAAAAAATAAATTATTAATTCATTTAAGATATATATATATATACACACACACACTTTGATTGGTTCCTTATTCATCCACTAACTAAAATTTATCCAAATACTCATTATATACACTTTGATTGGTTCCTTATTCATCCACTAACTAAAATTTATCTAATTACTCATCCAATTTATTAAACTTATTATTTTAATTGGATGTATTGAATTATATTTAGACTATATATATATATATATATATATATATATATATATATATATATATATATATATATATATATATATATGTTATTCGCACAAGTTGGGGACAAGACGAGAGTTGCAAAGATGGCTCTAGAATGTGCCCTTACCACCTTAAACTACTAGCTCTAGATTAGGAGAGGAAAAAACCCTCGAATTTACAAGCAACTGCTTTGGTTTGCTAAACCACCAAACAGAGAATCCAATCCATAAGCAAGTTAGGAGAAAAAATTGCATATCCCTTGCATACGAATAAATGAGTGCCTCTTCTGAACTAAACTCTTTGATTTTGGAGGTTTTCGCTGTAAAAAACAAACCCTACCTTCGATATGGTAATCTCAGTAAATATGAATCTCTTCCTACTTATCTTATTTTGAACGATAATTGCTCCATATTCGCTATAGGTGGAAGTCAAGGACCAATGGAATACATTCTATATCGCTCGCCCTGCTTTCTAATCCAAAGTGTACGCTGGGCAGGAAGTCGAATGGTGCAGGTGTATGTACTTATAGTATAACTGTTGTTGGAAGGGACTTCTTGTACTTCAGGAACTCCAAAGGTTAGTTTGCAAAAGAGTGAGAACATGTGAAACAACAAAGAAAATTAGGAATGGAAGGTGGGTGTCCTCTATATTGGGGGTTGATTCTAGCTAAAGTAAAATATCTAAAACGAATAGGTAAGGGAACTGCATCTTTCACTACCAACTATCGTGAGTTAGATAAGTCAAGGGCTTGGGGCAGTCACTACGGAATAGACTTGAAACCAAGTGGGAACATGGATTGGAGTAGCTTTTAACAGTGCTGGTCTACTTTGATTGACCCATTGAGAGGGACTGAATGCCTTGGTTTTGGCACCCCTATTTCACTAATAGAGCTCTATTGACAAAGACCTTGGAATTGGCCAATCACCATGGGTGATGTAAAGTTAGCATTTTGTTAGAACGAACAGAACGAACTCAAGTTCAATTCACTAGTACGACACAACTAGGGAGAGCGGAGAAAAGGTACAACATAACTAGAATGCTTTTTCATAAAGAATCCCACAAAAATAAGCTTCCGAAAGAAGTAATACAATTGGTTGACCTAACAGGGGAACCCAAGATACTAACCCAAGTCATGTTATTGTCATAAGCGGAAGGTTGACTAGGTGAGCTAACCCTTGTTGGCATATATATAAACTTTTAACCTATACATCAACAGGTCAAACAATATATTATTAGTTTTATTAATTATTAAATTTTAATAAAATTGGAGTATAAATTTATATTATTATTTAAAATTATTTTTTATTTAGTATAAATCATGTGAATGATGATTATGTTAATTTCATGAACCATCGATGCCAATTTTTTTTTAGGTATTTATATGGAGATTCCAAACTTGAATCTAGGAGTGAAGGAATTCCCATTTTTATTATAAAATGGGTGACCACCAAACTATTTGATAAAAGAATAATATATATATCTATATATATATATATATATATATATATATATATATATATATATATATTTAAAAAATTGAGAGATATAAGCTGTTATTTTAATGATGTGAGATACTACAAAACATAACATTATTTTACAGCGTCTAATCTTAAAAAAAGTCTTGATCTATACAAGATAATTATTGACATAGTCAAAATATTTTAGTAATGAACTCACATGAGTAAATAATAAAAAACATATAATAAATCATAATTAAACTTAATTAACGGTAAGTTATCTTTCAATTCCTTTCAATTTGTTCACTTAAAAAAATTTGACGTATTTATCTAGGGGTGTACACGAGTCAATTTGGTTCAATTTTAAGGATAAAAAAAATCCAAACTGAACAACAACGAGTTCAATTTAGGTGGTCGATTGGGTTCTTCAAGGTTTTTTTTTTAAAAAAAGCCCTATTAAGTGCTAATGAACAATGAGACTAGGAGCACAATGAACAATAAACATAGGTGGAGCACAGTAAACAAAATAAGAAACAAACAAACAAAGCATAGGTAGATAAACAAAAAAAAAAGGCAGAAATCTTTGTGGTTCTCGTCGTCGGAGGCTGGTGGTTCATAGCAGGTAGAGCATCTCGTCGCATCAATCGTAGCTTGTCACGTCGTTGTTGCTGATGACCTTGGGTGATCGGCGAAGGGAGCCAGGGAGGAGTAGCGTAGGGCTAAGGCACAAAAATCAGACTGATGCAAAGAGGTTTTTGGATTTTCAAATGGGAAATGAAAAAAGTAAGGGAAATAACTCAGATGATGCCTCTCACAATCTCACTAAAAATGCACCATATAGGCTTAGGATATTAGAAAAACGAAAAAAATTCATCAAGTTAAATGAGGGTCAGGTATTCGAGTCTCGAGTTTGAAATCAATGAACCCGAGAACCGAACTATTGGTGATTGGTTTTGATTGGATAAAATCCAATCAGACTTGAATACTTAAATCAAACCGAACTAATTTCATTAATTTGATTTGGTTTTTTAAGTTCGTCACATCTGTCCAAAGTCCAAACTAGTGAACACCTATATTACATATATTGTTTCTTGTTTTTTGGTTGATAACATGAATTCCATATTAAAAATCTTACCCAGATTGAAGAAGAAGTTACAAAAAATTAAATTTTTCTTGATATATTGATTAATTTTAATGGGCTATTATCCTTATTTATATTACAAATTAAATTATAAATTAATTTTTTAGAATATATTTACTCGATTAATTTAAACTATCCTTTTAAAAATAAGAAGATAAGATAATATCACAAAAATAAGATAAGATCCTTAAAATAAGGTAAAATCCAAAGATTACATTGAATAATAAAATCATATATAAAAATAACATAAATAACTCATAATCTTTCACGGCATTGTTCATTAAGGTATTTTATATTTGATTACTTTATATTTTTACTTATTTTCACCATTAATTAATTAATGAGGCATTGCCATTTTTTATATGCCAACCAAAATTATAAATTAATTTTATTGGATAAGATCAGTGATATGTTAATAATTTCAGCTCTTGAATGTTCTTTGTTTGATCTAATTGAATTCCATATGTGCTTAATTGTTGACATTTAGCTAAGTTTCTGATTTAGAGTTATCTTTGGATGTTTATTGTGAAACTATGCTTAAATGTTGTTATAAACACTCATAAACGTATTGTGATTTTCAGGAGATTTATGAGTGATGGAGCCCACTAGTATTGAAACATTGAGAAGAGAGTTAAAAGACTTAAGGGAATCAGTATCAATCCCTAGAAGCAAAGGAAGACAAGCATTCATGAAGAATCAAAGTTGGATTTGAAGAAAGTGAACAACACAGCCCGTGTCAAAGTACACGGGGTAGGCCGTGTACTCTTCTAACTTTGAAGACTGAAAGATTTTGGACAACACGGCCCGTGTCAAATGACACGGGGTAGGCCGTGTACTTCTCTGACTTCACGAGGAAGAGTCAATTTCAAGCCTTGACCGAGAACACGGCCCGTGTCAAATGACATGGTGTGGGCCGTGTTCTTCTCTGACTTTGGAATAGCTGGAAATCTGTCATCAGAATCAAACACGGGTTGGGCCGTGTAATATGACACGGCCCGTGTCATCAGCCCAGAAGTTTAATTTCGTGTTTTAATACTAAATTAGGTTCCCAAACTGATAAATAGGGTTGCTTAGAGTCCCTAAGGGAGATCTGAACAGAGAGAGCCGTCAAGAAAACTGAGAGAAACACAAAGACCAAGAAGGGGAAGGATTCGATTGAGGATTGGAGACTCAGATTCGAGCGATCAAAGATCAATCACCCTCAAGCCTTGGAAACTAGTTTGATCTTTAGTTTTTCTTTTCTTCTTTTGTTCTGAACAATGTTTTTCTTTAATTTTTCTTGTGATTTTGAATTTGCCATGTGTGGCTAAACTTCTTGATTGGTTAAGGGAAGATGAAACTCTAGTTTTGATTATGTGAATCTTGCATATTTCTTTATATCAATACAATTATATTTTTATTCATATGTTTCTGTTCTTAAATCGATATAAAGGTTTTTATTTTCTTACCAAATTTTGAGAGTAGTAAAACTAGGATTGCTATGCGCGGTTGCAGTGGTATGACTAGTGAGACATATGATCTACGTAATTTAATCTCAGTGTGTGATTAGATCTTAGTGTGATTGATTTTCTAACTCTTAATGCAATCATTAGGTAGGTGTAAGAGCGGTTGCTTTACAAATAACTAATGGTTAGAGTTTGATTTGAGCGGTTGTTGAATTAAGCGAAACTTAAGGAAGACATGGGATTTATCTCACAATCACATAAGAACATAATTGATCATGTTGGTATAAAGGGTATGTAAGTTGGCATAATCATATAAATCTAGTGGTGGATTCCATCTCTTAACCAATTTCTTTACTTGATAATTCAATTTGTGTTTACTGTTCTGGTTTAAGTTTAATTTCTTTTGTTAGTTTTAATTAACAAAACCCCCATTTTACTTTTACTATTTACTTTTCATCAGAGATTAATTTAGGAATTAGATTGATAGTGTTAATTGAATTAGTTTTTTGTGGATCGACCCTTGTTAACTACAACTGGTTGTAAGGTTTTTATATTTTTGGTGGACTTCGCAACTATTTTTGATATTTAATTTTAATCATATTTCACACAACACCAAATTTTGGCGCCGTTGCCGGGGAATGACGAGCGCCGAACTCAGTCAAAATTATAACCGAAGTTATTACCTAAGCTTGTAGCATAGTGACAACACCGGATCATCTCCACGAGGATTGTAGATGCAATTTAATTAAATCAAGTGAAAGTTTAGCAAAGGGGGTTTGACAGTTTAAGATCGCACTTAACAAAATTAAAGGAAGAAATAACAATTAAAGAGCAGTCAATTTAGAAACCTATCCAAGATTGGGTGGATTCAATCATAGACCCTTCATAGAACACTTGAAGTGCAATTGAATTGTTAATTTGGATCTAACCGAGATCTCTCGCATCAAATCCGAATTCATACTAGACGATCGTCTAGAATTCAATTAACAAGTGATAAACACAAATCCGCAATCACGTCATTCATGAAGATCTATGTTAATTTCAAGTACCAAATTCAATTAACTTAGGCACAAATCAATAACCTAACCTTTTCAATTCGTGATTAATTTAGATCAATCAGTTCTAAGTTTCATCACAAATCTCAATCTTCATTTATGTGATTAGTTTAGATCAATCAGTTCTAAGTTTCATCACAAATCTCAATCTTAAACCAAGATCAAATCAGATCAACATAAATAGAATCACCATTCATGCATTCAAGATCAAGAAGAAGAAAGAAAGAAGAAGAAAAAGAGAAATTCAATTACAAATCAAATACAATACATAACCAAGGTCTCAAGAATCCAAACCACAATCTCTTCAAGAGTTCTAAATTGACCAAAAGTAGCTTAGCCCTCCATTACCACGAAGGGGAGCATCAAAATATACAAAAGCTATAAGAAACTATGAAGAAACAAGAAGAAACTATGAGAGAAATGAAGGAGAATACAACTTGTTACTTTCATGATAACCAATGGTGCCTTTTATAGAAGTCTAGGGTAACAAAATGACAAAGAGGAGTGGGTGGATGAGTGGGGTGGTTGAGTGGGTTAGTGAGTAGAGTAGTTGAGAGGGTTGGTGAGTGGAGTAGTTGAGTGGGTTGGTGAGTGAAGTAGTTGAGTGGGTTGTTGAGGACGAAAATTTCTTATCTAACTTGGAAGCCAAAAACAACTAATTATACTTCAGACCCATGAAAAGTACTCTTCATGAAAGTTGTAGATCTTTGTCTTGGCTATAACATGCATATCTGGATCGTCCAATTTGGCTTCCTACAACCCAAGATATGACCCAAATACTGCAGGTTACTCAAATCCAACTTCAGCACCTTTGTTCTGACTTGCAAGCTCAAACTGACCCACTAGACTTCATTTTTTCAAAAAGTGTTCTTCATGAAAGTTGTTTATTTGGATTTTAACTATCAACTATCCAAATTTCAGCCCATCTCCATTATTACAGCTTAAGATATGATTTTATGAGTGCACAGCGTTCGGATTCTAGTGACAGAACCCGTATTCTAACTTCCATGTAAACTTAGGTCCCTTAGACATCTGTTTAGGACTTTGAGCTCTTCATCAAAGTTGTAGAGCTTCCTCTTAGCTTTCCTACAAGGTAAAATTCATGATTATCAGATATCAGAAACTCAAGTTATGGCCAAAATACAAAAATAGTATCAAATCTCAATAATGCTGAAAATATTCAATTAGGACCAATTTGAGCTCAAACTCACAAAATCATACCAAACTCAATCAATTAAGAATATGGAGAGTGTAAATGACTAAACATAAGGGTTTCTTAATGAATAAAATATGTGATTATCAAATTTCCTCACACTTAACTTTTTGCACTCCTGGGCAAAACTCAAGACCAAAACAAGGACATAAGAGATTAACAAAAATTTAAATTCCAACGACATTCAAGAGCCCAAAATTTTACAATCAAGAAGAACAACCAAAGGTTCAAGGGATCAAAACATTCATGAGTTAACAATTCTTCATATCTCAAACCAACAAGTAAGGTATCTTCAATATGAATCGAGAATGATAGATCTTCACAAGATTCCCTCTCAATCTCTCAAGTGTTTAAAAGGTAGGTATTTCACTCAATTCAACCCATGAAAATTGCACTACCATAAGCTTGCTTATCTTCTACTTCTCCACTACTCAAAACACATGCACACACAAATCATGAGGACTTTATTCAAGGTTGTAGTGAGGTCAAGGTAACAGAAGATGATAAAATGGATATGAGAAGATAAATACCAAAGGGAATAAAAGCAAATGAGAGCTGAGTTCAAATAACAAGCATAAAAGTTCATCCCAACTCTAATGTATATCCCTTTACATATTTATTTCCCAATCCTTTTTTTTTTTTTTTATATATACTCTATACATACATTTTTCCTCTTTTTTTTTAGGCACTCTTTCCTTTTTCAACAACCATTTTGTACATACACCCCCACACTTGTTCAAAAACTCATCCATTAACCAAGCTAATGTTCTTTTATTCCCTAAGGTAAAGTAAGAACACGATTTTTCATTTAAGGCACATAATGAGCTAGAAACAAGGAATGGTCAAATAAGCTCAAAGGGGTTAAGTAAAGGAAAATATACAAGGTTGGCAGGAATCAGAGAATTTTCAAGAAGTCAAAAGAGTGCTTAATATCATATTGAAAACAAGGTTGGCTATTCGGTTAAACTAGCTAATTAAGAAAGAGGGTCTCAATCATGTTCATGCATGCAAGTGAAATGTAGCCTCAAAAAGAATCAAAGCAAGTTCTAGAGTGGTCATTAACATAAGTGAAAATCACACAAGAAAGAAGAGAATGACATAAATGTTAAATCCATCCATTAGGCTCAAAATCTCACAAGGTATGCATCCATCAAACTCAATTTATCAATTCAATCATCCATCACCAAGCATATCAGTTCAAGAAGGGAGAAAAATTATTCAATCATGCAATGAACCCTTTTTTTTTTAAACAAAACAAAAAACAAAACAAAAATGCTAAAATCTCTCCCCCATACTTAATATAACGTTGCCCTCAATGTGAAAGAGAGATATAGAAAAGAGCAACACAACCTGATAAGAAGTGAATCAACGCCAAACAGAAAAGAAGCACACTGTCAGTACCGTATCAGACCCTGAAAAGAAATCAAATAATAAAATTTTAGTACTTCCACAATTTAATACTAATTAATTACTACCTAAAAAACTCCTTACTCTGCCACCAATTAAGATGCGTCTCAAGAGTAAAATTACTCCTTACTCTGTCATCACTAATTAGTTTAATAAGTCCATGACAATCATATCATACTTTCCAAACAAAACAACAATAAATTTTTTTTTTGGTCAACTATCATTCCCCCCCAACTAGATCACAACATTGTCCTCAATGTTAAAATATAGATGAGTAAATGATAGAAGATATTACCTGTTGGAGAAAGCTGACACAAATTTAAACAGAAACAAAGTACAATAAAATCAAACTGATTAAAGAGAAAGTGTCAAATCTGGCTTTCTTTTCTTGTTACTTCATTCGCTGCTTCTTGTTGACCAATCTATCTGAGCTAATACCTTATCAGGTACATACTCAAAAGCTTCTAATTTATCAATGAGCTCATCAATAGTGGAGGCAGAGATAAGAAGTTATCTTGCCGAAGGAGTGATAAATTTCTGTTCCACAGCTTTGTCAAGAAAAGATAACAAAAGATCAAAGAAATTATTAACATTCAACAAACCAATGGGTTTATGGTGGATGTTCGATTCGACCAAGAGACAATTTGAAAAATTTCTTCCAAAGTACCAAAACCACCTAGTAAGACAAGAAATGCATCAGAATTGTCAACCATTGTTTTCATTCGTCCATGCATAGATGTTACCTGAATTTCTTCTCCAACTGTCTTTCCAGTGATGTTATTTTCGGCCTAAAGGTTTAGGAATAACACCTAAAACATTGACCGCCTCCTATAAAAGCAGAAAATGATACAGATTTATTAACCCACGACAACCTCCCCCATATACAAGATGAATATTCCTCGCAGCAAGTGATCGACCAAGAGTGCTAGCTGCGTTTACAAACTCTAATCCCTTCTCATAACTCGACCCACAAAAAACACAGACATTTTTGAGGTTACGAATAGAAGGCCCCATTCTATACTCTTCCTCTCTTTGAGTGTTTCTGAGTTAAAGGAAAATGGAGAAAATAGAGTATTTAAATAAGAAAAAGAATGGAAAGGGGAATAATTGCACCTATAAGGGTAGGTTGACGGTTGTCAGAAAAGATTGAATTTAAGAAACACAGAATCTTTTTTTTTTTTTTTTTTTGTTTTTATTTTTTATTTTTGTTTTTGTTTTTATTTTTGTTTTTGTTTTTGTTTTGTTTGAAAGATGACATGAAGAAGAAGAAGAGGATGATACGTCAGATTGTTTGTGGATATGGCTCACATCTGCCTCTCGGTTTAACGTCCAGTAACGCTTAAACGTCTTCTATGAGTCGAGGATAAGCTTCCCATCCAATTTTCTTATAAATTGGCAAACATGGTCTTTTAGAGTCAGATTCCCAAGACTGTAGCGTTTTTCTTCATCCTTGAAGAGATTCCACAATTTAAGAATTTCACGATGCACCAATCCACAAGAATGCGTCTCAAGAGTCAATAAGATATCATCTAATGACTCCTTACTCAGTCCATTCTTAATGAAGAAAATTTTATCTTCTCTATTTGCGGAAACCATCCCCAAAGTACAACATCGCTTGTTACAGTTCCATCATCCACATTTGTGACAGACTTGTAACCTTTTTGCTCTTCTCCTTTTAAAATATGAACTTCTTCCAAGATCGGGCATATATGAGTCAAATGAAATTGAGGACTCACCTGCTAATCGGACCTTTGCTTCAATTATCCAACAGTACATCTTCTGGCATACCTTTGTGCATTAACAAGCCTCAATCTTTCACATCGAACTTTGTAGATTTTTCTCGAGCATTTTGAGGAAGAGAAGGAAAATGTTTGCTCGGTTTGAAAGAATGACATCCATTTTGAAGGAGAAGAAGAGTTCGGATTATTTTGAGAAACTGAAAAATAAACCGACTTGAGAGTCACGAGTACCGTATCCGCCACTTAACCGGTAACACAAAGAACTCAAGAACTTGGTTTTTCAGGAATGGTTGAGTCTTTGTCCATTAACTTTAAGCGCATTACCATTCCTAGGATCCTCAATATCTACGGCCCCAGAGGACACACGTGTTTGATAACAAAAGAACCGCGCCACCTAGATCTCAATTGTCCAAAGAGTAGGTGCAGATGATAATCTCAAAGCAGAACTTTTTTGACCAATTTCCGCAGCTTTTGCAAAAGGTGTAACAGACCTTGCATAAAGTAGGCCAATAAAATCCATACTGCAAGATTTTCGCAGTTGTTGTCGCTAAAAAAAAATGACCTCCACATGCTTCCGAGTGACAATATTTAATATCACTACCTACCTCATTGTCGGGCACACAGCCTATTTTTTTTTTTTCTCTTTTTTTTCTTATTTTTTATTCATAATGCGGATGGAGAAGGTTCATCACCTCTATTTCTGCATTCTCTGGAAGTTCATGATACTGTTTGAGGCGGTGTCCATTTACGATGAAAGCTTTAAAAAGTGACCTCATTTTTAATCCGAACAAAGCACCAGAAGGAAAAACCTTAGTAACAATAAATGGTCCATCCCATCTAGACCTTAATTTGCCAGGCATGAGTCGGAGGCGGGAGTTATAGAGGAGAACTTTTTGACCAATCTCGAATGATTTCCTCAGAATCAACTTATCATAGAAGGCTTTGGTCTTCTCCTTATAAAGTTTGGAACTTTCATAAGCCTCCAAGCGGATCTCCTCCGATTCTTTGCCATCTGGCAGCCTTCCTCTCCATACTTGCTTGATCTAGGTCCAAGTTGCACTTTTTCACCGCCCAGAATGCACGATGCTCAATTTCCACCGGCAAGTGGCAGGCTTTTCCAAAAATAATCCAATACGGAGACATCCCGATTGGTGTCTTATAAGCAGTCCGGTAAGCCCATAAAGCATCCTCAAGCCTCTTGCTCCAATCCTTTCTGTTAGGTTGAACTGTCTTCTGGAGTATCTGCTTGATCTCCCTATTGGAAATCTCGGCTTGCCCATTAGTTTGGGGATGGTAAGGTGTAGAAACTCTGTGCAAGATCCCATACTTTTTCATCAAAGCTTCCATGCTTCGATTACAAAAATGTGAAACCTGATCACTGATGATGGCCTTCGGAACTCCAAACCTGCAGAAAATCTGTGATCTAACAAAATCCACAACAACTTTGGAATCATCAGTCCGAGTAGCTTTCGCCTCCACCCACTTGGATACATAATCAACAGCTAGCAAAATGTAAACAAAACCAAAAGAAACAGGAAAGGGTGATGTTCACATATTTGATGCATTAATAAGCCTTCATTTTTAGTCATTTACACTCTCCTTGCACTTAATAAATTAAGTTTGGTTATGTTTTGTATGTTTTGAACTCAAAATAGATTTAATTGAATTTTTCAGCATGATTTACGTCTTACACTAATCTTGTATTTGGGTCATATCTTGGGCTGTAGGTGGATGTTTAAGGTGAATCTTATGTCATTTTAAAGATGAGAGAGAGCTCTACAATCTTCATGAAGACATCAAAGACTTAATCACACGTTTGGATGGCTCAAATTGGCATTGAATCAAGAACTAAAGTGTTGCTCTTGGCAGAATGACCTTTATGTACTTGTGCATTACACTGCTCGTGGTGAAAGTTGTAGAATGGGCTGAAATTTTGATGATTGATAGTTAAGACTCAAATATACAACTTTCATGTTGTACATTTTTCCCGATTCAGACTCCTTGGAGGTGATATTGGGCTTGGAAGTCAGAACAGAGAAGCTGCGTCTGGACCGAAAGAAGTGTGCGAATTTGAACATATCTGGAGCTATAGAAACGATATTGCCAAAGCCATTTGAAAGCTAAGATCCAGACCTACAATCTTCGTGAAGACCACTTGGCTCAAAAATGACGAATGCAATGACTTCAGAGCAGCATGATTTCGGAGACAAAGAATAGGCTGAAATTTTCTACTCACCAAAAGTCATTCAACATTTTCAACTACTCCACCTACTCCACCTACTCCACCAACCACCATGACTCCGCCCCCTTTGACATTTTGTACCTCTAAACCCTCTATAAAAGGGAGGCTATGCAGATCATTGTAAATGTAGAGCTTTTATGTAGTAGTGTTGTTATAATTAAAGTTTTAGTGTTTCATTTTGGAGAATTCTCTTCTTTTCTTCCTCTCCTCCTCTCTTTTTGTTATTTTCATTTTTGTATGGTTCTTGAAGGTTCTCCAATGGTGATGGCTATGGAGAGCTAAACTTCTTTAATCAATCCAAGAGATTGACAAGCTTGATGATTAATCCTGAGATCTCGTTTTAATCGTTATACGTTCATCTATTAATCAAGTTTCTCTTTCTTTTCTTCTCTTGTTTAAATTCTGATTTAATGCTTAATTTGATTGGGATTTGCATATGTTAATTGCGTAATTATCATATGTCAAGAGATGAATTCAGAGGTTATATAATTTATCAAAGATGTTTGATGAAATATTTAGCTTGGTTGGATCTTGATTTTTAAGTTAATTTGGGTTTTGGATGGATGCTTAATTTGTCTAACCTTAATTAATTGAATTTTAGAAGCATTTCTAATAGAAGATCCATGGATCATTGAGAGGCGTCTTGATGTGATCTAAGACCAAAGATTTGGTTGATAGTTGAACGGATTTATAAAGATCAAGGATGGATTAAAATCAAGATTTGTTAATTCTCTTGGATTGGTTGTTTTCTCAATCTTGTTTACTCATTTTAATTGTTCTTTGTTATTTAATCTTGCAAAACTCTTTTCCCCTATTTGTTAACCTTTTAATCTGACTTCATAATTAGAGTGATCTACGGGCTCGACCCGGTGTTACCTTATGCTACAAATAATTTTGGTAAATCGGTTATAAATTGATTTAAATTTGATAATCTCGACAGTTGTCAAATTTTTGGCGCCGTTGCCGGGGATCATTCTAATTTTGTTCAATCTTTTTAAGAGTATATTTAACTACTAATCCCTCACTAACCTTTGTGTTGCTGTGTTTTGGTGATTTTTAGGAGAAAACGGGTGATTACGGGTCATTTTGCAGAATTTCGTATTTACAGAAAATGTGCCCAGAATGAGCTGAAACTTGGTCAGTTGAAGGAAAACGGCCTAATAAACAAGACTCACAGTAAACTGTGAGGTCACCCCTGGTTTTTCCAAAATCCATCGTTTAGACCAGTTTTTCAATTTTTTAATATTTTTTATTGTATTTTTTAGTTTCATTTTTGTGTATTTTTATGTTGTACAAGTCCCATAATTTTTAAAAATATTTAAATAGGTAAATTATATTTATTTTGGTATATTTTTAGAGTTGTCTAGTATATTTTACTTGTTTACTTATTTTATTTTATTTTTGTGTTTTTGTATGACTAGGTCTAATCCTGATATCTTGCTTGAATTTGATCCTGAGATTGATAGAACATTGCATAGGTTGAATAGAACTCGTAGGCTAAGTGAAAGAATTGAGTCTGAATTTAGTTGTGACATTGAATCTGAAAGTGCACTTGAGATCTTAAGTGATTCTAAAATCATGACTGATAACAGGCAAAATAGGACCCTTAAAGAACTTGTTACTCCTGATGTAACTTACCAGTCTTTGTGCATTCAATATCCTAATCTTGATGCCGACTTCGAGTTAAAATAACTGGATTGATACACTTGTTGCCCAAGTTTCATGGTCTTGGTGAAGATCCCCATAAGCACTTAAAGGAGTTCCATGTGGTCCGTTCAACCATGAAGCCACATGGAATCTCTCGAGGAGCATATCAAGTCGAGGGCATTCCCTTTCTCTCTTGCTGATGTAGCCAAGGATTGGTTGTTCTACCTTTCACCAGGTTCTGTCACGAGTTGGGATGATATGAAGAAATTATTCTTGGAGAGGTTCTTCCCTGCATCCAGAGCAGCTGCCATTAGAAAAGACATTTGTGGTATAAGGCAAATGACTGGTGAGACCTGCATGAGTATTGGGAGAGATTCAAAAAGTCGTGTTCGAGTTGTCCCCACCATCAAATTAGTGATCAGCTCTTGATTCAATATTTCTATGAGGGCTTGCTGTCGATGGATAGAAGTATGGTGGATGCCGCATCTGGAGGTGCATTGGTGGATAAAACCCCTACTGCAGCAAGAGATTTGATAGCAAATATGGCAGCCAATGCTCAACAATTTGGCACAAGAGTCCTTACTTCAACCAGAGGAGTTAATGAAGTTCAATCGTCTCATGTAGATCAACAGAGAATGGAACATAGACTTGATGAATTGACTTCTTTAGTGAGGCAATTAGCAATGGGACAACATGTACCAGGTTCTGTACAAGAGCCTGCAAGGGTGTGTGGCATTTGCTCTTGCTCATCTCATCCTACTGATTCATGCCCCACACTTCAGGATGGTGGTTCCGCGTTTCCAGAACAGTCAGTTGCAGCAGCTGGCATTTTTCCTAGTAGACCTCAATATCAGCAGTCCCAGCAGCCAAGATATGATCCATTTTCTAATACTTACAACCCTAGCTGGAGGGACAATCCTAACTTGAGATATGGGAATTCTAGTCAGCAGCAACAACCCCAACAGCAGCAATTTAGATACCAAGCTGTAGGTCCTAGCAACAAATACCAACCACACCGCATTCGGACAACAACAACCGTGCAGCCCACTGCGTGTAAAGAGCCCCTCATGTTGCCAAGTCCAGCAACCACTCCATCCGAGCCATCATTGGAAGATTTGATGAAACAGATGGCTACAAATAATGTTCGATTCCAACAAAATGTCAATGCCACCATTCGAACCCGCAAACTCGATTGGGCAGTACCTGGCCACCACCGTGAGTGAATTGAAAAGCCAAGGATCGAACCAATTGCCTTCACAAACAATTAACAACCCAAGAGGCAATGTAAGTGCCATTACCTTGAGAAGTGGCAAAGAAATTGATGGTCCTAGTCTGCCACAACCAGAGCTCCCATTGCAGCAGCCAGAGATTGATCAGACACAACACAATTCGCATGAACTAGATGCCCCAGTCCAGAAGAAATGTGCAGAGAATTCAGACTTGAACATTCCACTACCCTTCCCAAACAGAGTGACACAATCCAAGCAGATAGCGCAAGCAGAAATGGAAAAGGAAGTCATGGAGACATTCAGGAAGGTGGAAATCAATATTCCCCTCCTAGATGCAATCAAACAAATTCCCAAGTATGCCAAATTTCTCAAGGAGTTGTGTACTCACAAGAGAAGACTTAAGGGTACTGAGAAAGTCAGTATGGGCAGAAATGTTTCTGCGATGATTCACCCAAGCATGCCAAAGAAATGTAAAGATCCTGGAACTTTCACAATCCCTTGCACTATAGGTAATTCCAGGTTTGACCATGCAATGCTAGATTTGGGTGCTTCTATTAATGTCATGCCTACGTCAATATATAAGTCTTTGAACATTGGCACCTTACACCCCATCGGTATAGTGATTCGGTGGCAAACAGACTATCGCTGCTCACCTGCAGGAGTCTTTGGAAGATGTGTTGGTGCGAGTAAATGAGCTAATTTTTCCAATGGACTTCTACATTCTCGGACATGGAAGATGAGTCTTCAACAAATCATGCCCCATTGATTCTAGGAAGACCATTCCTCAAAATAACCAAAACCAAGATAGACATGCATGTTGGCACCCTTTCTATGGAATTTGGTGGAGATGTGGTACAGTTTAACATTTTTGATGCCATGAGACATCCCCTTGAGGAGCATTCAGTTTTTCATGTTGATGTGATTGAAATGCTGGTTGATGATACTTATGCTGATATGAGTGTTGAATTCCCTGATATTGCTAACTTTCTGGATTCTGTCACTTGTGATATATGTGTTAACTGTGATACTGAACCATGTGCTGCATGTGCTGAGATTTATGCAGTTGTGAGTAATGATGTAGCTGCTGACTTGAATGATGCAACATGTGAAAATGAGAGTCAGGAGTATGTCGAATTTAATGCTGCTGAGTTGCTTGTTTCAAATGGCTTGCTGCCTTCTATTGTGCATCCCCCATCCTTAGAGCTAAAGACTTTGCCAGACCATCTTAAATATGCATATTTGGAAGATGGTGAGAAGTCACCGAATTGTCGCTAAGAATCGCAACTTTGAACAAGAAGAAAAATTGCTTTGCAGGTTTTGAAGCAGCATAAGCGGGCCATCGGATGGACACTTGCAGACATTCCTGGTATTAGTCCCTCCACATGTATGCATAGGATTTTATTGGAGGAAGGTACCAAGCCAGTGAGGCAGCCCCAAAGGAGACTAAATCCCCTGATTCTGGATGTGGTGAAGAAGGAAATGACCAAGCTGCTACAAGCTGGCATTATTTATCCCATATCTGACAGTAAATGGGTGAGCCCAGTGCAAGTGGTTCCAAAGAAATCTGGAGTCACAGTAATTGCAAATCAGAACAATGAGCTCCTACCCACAAGAATCCAGAACAGTTGGCGGGTGTGCATTGATTATAGGCGGCTTAACCAGGCCACTAGGAAAGATCATTTTCCATTGCCTTTCATTGATCAGATGTTGGAGAGATTGGTGGCAAGTCGCATTACTGTTTCTTGGATGGATATTCGGGCTATTTTCAGATTCATATAGCCCCAGAAGACCAAGAGAAGACCACTTTCACCTGTCCATTTGGAACATTTGCATACAGGAGAATGCCCTTTGGTCTGTGCAACGCTCCGGGAACCTTTCAAAGGTGTATGGTCAGTATCTTCTCTGAATTTTTAGAGAGTTGCATGGATGTGTTTATGGATGATTTTACTGTCTATGGCTCTTCCTTTGATGCATGTTTAGATAGTCTGGATAGAGTCTTGCATCGATGCATTGAGACTAACCTTGTTCTTAATTATGAGAAATGTCATTTTATGGTAGAACAGGGCATAGTCTTAGGCCATATCATCTCTCAGAAGGGTATAGAAGTAGATCCTGCTAAAATTGATGTTATTTCCCAATTGCCTTACCCCTCTTGTGTGCGAGAGGTTCGTTCTTTTCTTGACCATGTAGGTTTCTACAGGCGGTTCATTCAGGATTTCAGCAAAAAAGACCCTTCCCCTGTCTAACTTGTTGTAGAAAGATGTTGCTTTTGATTTTGATGGCAAGTGCAGAGAGGCTTTTGATTTCCTTAAAGGAGCTTTGACCACCACTCCTATCATCCAACCACCAGATTGGACACTCCCATTTGAACTCATGTGTGATGCCTCTAATTATGCATTGGGAGTGTCCTTGCACGCACAGAAAGTCGGCAAAGTACCTCATGTCATTTCCTATGCTTCGAGGACTTTAGATGCTGCACAAGCCAACTACACTACAACCGAAAAGGAACTTTTAGCAATTGTTTTTGCTTTAGATAAATTTCGATCATATTTGCTTGGTTCTAGAGTGGTTGTATTTTCAGATCATGCAGTTTTGAAGTTTCTCCTGAAAAAGCCCGATGCAAAGCCAAGGTTGATTCGGTGGATGTTGCTCTTACAGGAGTTTGATATTGATATCAGAGATAAGAGTGGAGCAGAGAACCTGGTGGCAGATCACTTGAGTCAGATTGAAAGAGAAGTAGATTCTTCTCCTATCCATGATGCCTTCCCTGATGAACAACTTTTCAAGATGCAAGGTAACATCCCTTGGTTTGCAGATTTGGTTAATTTCTTGGTTGCTAGAGCACTACCTGCACATTTTACTAAGGCACAGATTGATAAACTGAAAAGTGAATCAAAATATTATGTGTGGGATGACCCTTATTTGTGGAGATTTTGTAGTGACCAAGTTATTAGGAGATGTATTCCTGATCATGAGTTTGATTCTGTTCTTAGTTTTTGTCATGCACTTTTCTGTGGGGGACATTTTGGACCTACTGCATGACTAGGAAAGTTTTGGACTCGGATTATATTGGCCCACTCTATTTCGTGATGCATATTTGTTTTGTAAATCTTGTGAACAATGCGAGAACAGGGAATATTTCTCGTAGGAATGAGATGCCCCAACAACCTTTGTTGTTCGTGAAATATTTGATGTTTGGGGTATTGATTTTATGGGTCCTTTTCCCCGTGTCATTTGGTTTTGTTTACATTTTGCTTCTTGTGGATTATGTATCTAAATGGGTGGAGGCAAAAGCCACTCGGACCGATGATTCCAAGGTTGTTGTGGATTTTGTTAGATCACATATTTTCTGCGGCAGTTTGGAGTCCCAAAAGCCATCATTAGTGATCGGGGTTCACATTTACGTAATCGAAGCATGGAAGCCTTGATGAAAAAGTATGGAGTCTTGCATAGAGTTTCTACACCTTATCATCCCCGGACTAATGGGCAAGCCGAGGTTTCCAACAGAGAGATCAAGCAGATACTCGAGTAAAACAGTTCAACCTAATGAAAGGACCTGGAGCAAAAGGCTTGAGGATGCTTTATGGGCTTATAGGACTGCCTATAAGACTCGATTGGGATGTCTCCTTATCGGATTGTTTTTGAAAAGCATGCCACTTGCCGGTGGAAATTGAGCATCGTGCATTTTGGGCAAAAAAGGTGTAACTTGGACCTCAATCAAGCAGTGCATGGAGCGAAAGCTACAGTTGCAAGAATTGGAGGAGATCCGCCTGGAGGCTTATGAGAATTCCAAACTTTATAAAGAGAAGACTAAAGCCTTCCATGATAAGAAGATCATGAGAAAAACATTTAAGATTGGTCAAAAGTTCTCCTTTATAACTCCCGCCTCAAACTCATGCCCGGAAAGCTCGGATCTAGGTGGCTTGGTCCATTTGTTGTTACTAAGATTTTTCCTTATGGTGTCTTTGTGCGTGTTACAAGTGAGACTACTACAAAAGCTTTCACGGTCAATGGACATCGCCTCAAACCATTTTATGAGGGAGCTCAAGAGGATATTTTGGAGGAGGTCCACTTGCAAGAAGTCGTCTACCCCACTTGATAAGTAAGATACCGCCTCAATGGACAAAAAAAAAAAAATTTGTTTGAGTTAAAAAAAAATTTTTTTTTTCTATTGTGCTGACCCATATTTGTTCAATTATTGTCCTGATCAAATCTTTTAGAGATTTGTACCTGACAATGAGGTAAGTAGTGTCATTGAATTTTGTCATTCAGAAGCATGTGGAGGTCATTTTTCTTCAAAGAAAACAATTTGCAGTAAAATCTTGCAAGATGGATTTTATTGGCCATATTATTCAAGGCGGTTATACTTTTACAAAAGTTGCGAACATTGTCAAAAATTGGGGTCCATTTTTGAAAGAAAAATGATGCTTCCAAGTTACGCAAATTGCACTTGCATGACTTTATGGAATCAATAAATGATGCATAAAAAATAAAAAAAATAAAAAAAAATAAAAACAAATTTTATAAAGCAAAAAGACTCAAACCATTTCTAGAACATCAAGCTGTTGAGGTAGAATCCATCTTCCTTTCTAATCCTTGTTATGAGTAGAATTTATTTTAATTTGTTTATTCTTTTTGCGCTTCTTTCATTCCTAGGTTAAACGGCGGATAACGGTACTGCATTCGTGACTCTCTAGTCGATTTGTCTTTCGATTTCCCATAATAACTGATTTCTTCTCTTTCAAAATGGATGTCATTCTTTCAAATCTAAAAAATATTTCCCTTCTGTTCATAAAAATGTTCTAACCAAAATTTACAAAGCTAGGTGTGAGAGATTGAGACTGTTAATGTACAAGGGCATCCCAGAAGATATACGCTGGATAATCGAAGCAAAGGTTCGTTTAGCTGGTGAATCTTCCGATTCATTTGTCCGATACATGCCGGTCTCGGTAAAAGTTCATTTTCGAAAAAGAGAAGAGCAAAAGAAGAATGCACGTTTGTTACAAGTGTGCACGATGGAATTGCAATACGCGATGTCGTACTTTGGGGATGGTTTCCGCAAATAGAGAAGATAAAATTTTCTTCATTAAGAATGGACTGAGTAAGGAGTCATTAGATGATATCTTATTGACTCTTGAGACGCATTCTTGTGGATTGGTGCATTGTGAACTTCTTCATTTGTGGAATCTCTTCAAGGATGAAAAAGAACGCTTAGTCTTGGGAATCGACTCTAAAAGACCCTGTTTGCCGTTTATAAGAAAATTGGATGGGAAGCCTATCCCGACTCATAGAAAGGCGTTCAAGCCGTTTCGGACGTAAAACCAGAGGAAGATGTGGGCCACAATCACAACAATCTGTATATACTATCTTATGCATTTATTATTTAAAAAAAAAACAAAACAAAACAAAACATTAAAAAAAAAACCAAAAAAAAAAAATTCAAAAGTTTTCGACAATGTACCAACCTACTCATATAGGAGCTATTATTTTTTTTCTATTCTCTTTCCTATTTAAACACTCCATTTTCTTCACTTTCCTGCAACTCTTATTCATGTGTGAGTGTAGAGATGGAGGGAGCTTCTTCTTCTTCTGTTCGTAGACTTGTTAGTATCTGTGTATTTTGTGGGACACATTATGGGAAGAGTTTAGAGTTTGTCAACGCAGCAACCACTCTTGGTAGAACACTTACTGCGAGGAACATTCGTGTAGTATATGGGGGAGGTTGCCTTGGGTTAATGGGGGCTGTATCACTGTCTATATTTCTAAGAGGTGGTTAGGTTTTAGGTGTCATTCCTGAACCTTTAACTCGAAGGAACTTTGTTGGAAAGACAATTGGACAGGAAATTCAAGTATCATCTATGCATGCACGAATGACGGCAATGCTTGAAAACTCGATGCCTTCATAGCCTTACCTCGGTGGTTTTGGTACTTTGGAAGAAGTCTTTCAAATTGTTTCTTGGGCCCAACTGAACATCCACCATAAACCCATAGGTTTGTTGAATGTTAATAATTTCTTTGATAATTTGTTATCTTTTGTTGACCATCTTTGTGGAACGAGTAAATTTGTCACACCTTCGCAAGACAACTCCTTATCTCGACTTCCACTTTGTTGATGAGTTAATTGATAAATTGGAAGCCTTTGTTTATGAACTCGATCCAAAAGTGATGACCCAGATAGATTGGTCGGAGACAAAAGAAGCGAGACAACAACAAGGGAGGCAAAGAAGAAACAACAACACGGTGTGACTCGACACTTCATCTATGACTTTCCTTTATCTTTAGTTTTATTTATCGTACTTTGTTTTTGTTTATATTTGTGTGAGGTTTCTCTTTTCCGTAATTGCAATGAATGGTACTATCCTCTATCTTTTTCCTTTCTATTTTTTTTTTTTAACATTGAGGACAATGTTATGATCAGTTGGGGGAAGGATAGTTGTGTGACCAAAAAAAAAAATTTAGTAAGTGTGTTTATGTTTGTCGTGTGTAGAGTTGTGTAAAAAAAATGTATGTATGTATTAATATGTTTATTGTGTTTATATGTTTTTCAGTAATTTTCTAACCTAGGTTAAGGATGGCAGAGTAAGGAGTAATTCTACTCTTGAGACGCATCTTAATTGGCAGAGAGGTCTCGATGTGGCACTAACAAGTGTATTTCTTTTCGCTTGGCGTTGATTCACTTCTTATCAGGTTGTGTTGCTCTTTTCTATCTCTCTCTTTCACATTAAGGACAATGTTATATTAAGTGTGGGGAAGAGATTTTAGCATTTTTTTTTGTTTTGTTGTTAAAAAAAAAAAAAAAAAAAAGGGTTCATTGCATGATTGAATAACTTTTCTTCCTTCTTGAACTGATATGCTTGGTGATGGATGATTGAATTGATGAATTGAGTTTGATGGATGCATACCTTGTGAGATTTTGAGCCTAATGGATGGATTCAACATTTATGTCATTCTCTTCTTTCTTGTGTGATTTTCACTCATGTTAATGATCACTCTAGAACTTGCTTTGATTCTTTTTGAGGCTACGTTTCACTTGCATGCATGAACATGATTGAGGCCCTCTTTCTTAATCAGCTAGTTTAACCAAACAGCTAACCTTGCATATTTCCCCTTGCTTAACCCCTTTGAGCTTATTTGATTATTCTTTGTCTCGAACTCATTATGTTTCTTAAATGAAAAAAAAAAAATCATGTTCTTACTTAGTCTTAGGGAATAAGAGAACATTAGCTTTGCCATTGGATGAGTTCATGAACAAGTGTGGGGGTGTGTATGCAGAATGGTTGAAAAATGTATTTATGATGTTCTTTTTGTAAAAAAAAAAAAAAAAAAAAAAAAAAGAAAAAAAATATATACATATATATATGTAAAGAAAAAAAAAAAAGGGTCAACAAGGCAATAAAGGAATGGAAAATAATATGTAAAGGGAATTTGTATTAGATGAAGTTGGGATGAACTTTCATGATCGATAATTGAACTCAAATTTTCATGTTCTTTTATTCTCTTTGGTGTTTAACTTGTCATATCCATATTACCTTCTCCTTTACCTTGACCCCATTACAACCTTGAATAAAGTCCTCATGATTTGTGTGTGCATGTGTTCTGAGTAGTGGAGAAGTAGAAGATAAGCAAGCTTATGGTAGTGCAATTTTCATGAGTTGAATTGAGTGTAATACCTACCTTTTAAACACTTGAGAGATTGAGAGTGAATTCTGTGAGGATCTATCATTCTTTACTCATGCTTTTCAATTGAAGTCTCCTTGCTTGTTGATTTGAGATGAGAAGATGTGTTACCTCATAAATGTTTTGATCACTTGAATTATCAATTGCTCTTCATTCTTAAATATTATTAGAAATTGAGTCTTTTAGAATGTTTAACTTTTGAGTCTATTTTCATTTTGTTTTTGTGTGTTTTGCCCAGGAGTGCAAAAAGCTAAGTGTGGGGGAATTTGATGTTCACATATTTGATGCATTAATAAGCCTTCATTTTTAGTCATTTACACTCTCCTTGCACTTAATAAATTAAGTTTGGTTATGTTTTGTATGTTTTGAACTCAAAATAGATTTAATTGAATTTTTCAGCATGATTTACGTCTTACACTAATCTTGTATTTGGGTCATATCTTGGGCTGTAGGTGGATGTTTAAGGTGAATCTTATGTCATTTTAAAGATGAGAGAGAGCTCTACAATCTTCATGAAGACATCAAAGACTTAATCACACGTTTGGATGGCTCAAATTGGCATTGAATCAAGAACTAAAGTGTTGCTCCTGGCAGAATGACCTTTATGTACTTGTGCATTACACTGCTCGTGGTGAAAGTTGTAGAATAGGCTGAAATTTTGATGATTGATAGTTAAGACTCAAATATACAACTTTCATGTTGTACATTTTTCCCGATTCAGACTCCTTGGAGGTGATATTGGGCTTGGAAGTCGAACAGAGAAGCTCGTCTGGACTGAGAAAGTGCGTAATTTGAACATATCTCGAAGCTATAGAAGATATTGCCAAAGCCATTTGAAAGCTAAGATCCAGACCTACAATCTTCGTGAAGACCACTTGGCTCAAAAATGACGAATGCAATGACTTGAGGAACATGATTTCGGAGACAAAGAATAGGTTGAAATTTTCTACTCACCAAAAGTCATTCAACATTTTCAACTACTCCACCTACTCCACCTACTCCACCAACCACCATGACTCCGCCCCCTTTGACATTTTGTACCTCTAAACCCTCTATAAAAGGGAAGCTATGCAAATCATTGTAAATGTAGAGCTTTTATGTAGTAGTGTTGTTATAATTAAAGTTTTAGTATTTCATTTTGGAGAATTCTCTTCTTTTCTTCCTCTCCTCCTCTCTCTTTGTTATTTTCATTTTTGTATGGTTCTTGAAGGTTCTCCAATGGTGATGGCTATGGAGAGCTAAACTTCTTTAATCAATCCAAGAGATTGACAAGCTTGATGATTAATCCTGAGATCTCGTTTTAATCGTTATACGTTCATCTATTAATCAAGTTTCTCTTTCTTTTCTTCTCTTATTTAAATTCTGATTTAATGCTTAATTTGATTGGGATTTGCATATGTTAATTGCGTAATTATCATATGTCAAGAGATGAATTCAGAGGTTATATAATTTATCAAAGATGTTTGATGAAATATTTAGCTTGGTTGGATCTTGGTTTTTAAGTTAATTTGAGTTTTGGATGGATGCTTAATTTGTCTAACCTTAATTAATTGAATTTTAGAAGCATTTCTAATAGAAGATCAATGGATCATTGAGAGGCGTCTTGATGTGATCTAAGACCAAAGATTTGGTTGATAGTTGAACGGATTTATAAAGATCAAGGATGGATTAAAATCAAGATTTGTTAATTCTCTTGGATTGGTTGTTTTCTCAATCTTGTTTACTCATTTTAATTGTTCTTTGTTATTTAATCTTGCAAAACTCTTTCCCCCTATTTGTTAACCTCTTAATCTGACTTCATAATTAGAGTGATCTACGGGCTCGACCCGGTGTTACCTTATGCTACAAATAATTTTGGTAAATCGGTTATAAATTGATTTAAATTTGATAATCTCGACAGTTGTCAAAGGGTCCCATAAAATCAATACCCTATACATCAAAAATCTCAAAGAACAATAAGGATTTCTGAGGCATCTCATTCCTTCGAGAAGTGTTTCCTATTCTTTGGCATTGATCACAAGATTTATAAAATACATATGCATCATGAAATAGAGTGGGCCAATATAATCCAGATTCAAAAACTTTCCTAGCAGTCCTTTGGGGACCAAAATGACCGCCACATGCAAGTTTATGACAAAAGCTAAAAATAGAATGGAATTCATTATCAGGCATGCATCTCCTAATGACTTGGTCACTACAAAATTTCCACAGATAAGGGTCGTCCCACACATAATATTTTGACTCACTCTTCAATTTATCAATCTGAGCCCTAATAAAATGTGCAGGGAAAACACCAGCAACTAAGAAATTTATCAAATCAGCAAACCAAGGAGTGTTACCTTGCAGCTTGAAAAGCTGCTCATCAGGGAAGACATCATGGATAGGAAAAGTATCTGCCTCCCTTTCAATTCGGCTTAGGTGATCAGCCACTAAATTCTCCGCTCCACTTTTATCACGGATTTCAATATCGAACTCTTGGAGGAGCAAAATCCACCTAATCAACCTAGGCTTTGCATCAAGCTTCTTCAGGAGAAACTTCAAAGCTGTATGATCTGAAAACACAACCACTCTAGAACCAAGCAAATATGATCGAAATTTGTCTAAAGCAAAAACAATTGCTAAAAGTTCTTTTTCAGTGGTGGTGTAGTTGACTTGTGCAGGATCTAAAGTTCTTGAAGCATAGGAGATGACATGAGATATTTTGCCGACCCTTTGTGCAAGAACAGCTCCCAAAGCATAATTAGAGGCATCACACATGAGCTCAAATGGGAGTGTCCAATCTGGTGGCTGGATGATAGGTGTACTGGTCAATGCTTGCTTCAAGTGATTGAAGGCATCCTTGCATTTCTGGTCAAAATGGAACTCCACTTCTTTTTGTAGCAAGTTGGATAGTGGAATAATAATTTTGCTAAAATCTTTTATGAATCGCCTATAGAAACCTGTATGACCAAGGAAAGAATGAACCTCCCGCACACATGTGGGGTAAGATAGGCATGAAATAACATCTATTTTTGCAGGATCTACCTCAATACCCTTGCTAGATATTATATGCCCTAAAACTATGCCTTGCTCTACCATGAAATGACATTTCTCAAAATTCAGAACAAGGTTAGCCTTAATGCATTTATGCAAAACCTGAGTTAAACTATCCAAATATGTATCAGAAGAAGAGTCATAGACAGTAAAGTCATCCATGAATACATCCATGCAATTTTCTAAAAGGTCAGAAAATATACTTACCATACACCTTTGAAAGGTGCCTGGAGCGTTGCACAGACCAAAAGGCATCCTTCTATATGCAAATGTGCCAAATGGGCAAGTGAAAGTAGTTTTATCTTGGTCTTCTGGGGCTATATGGATCTGAAAAATAACCTGAATATTCATCCAAGAAATAGTAATGCGACTTGCCAGCTAGTCTCTCTAACATCTGATCAATGAAAGGTAATGGGAAATGATCTTTCCTGGTGGCTTGGTTAAGTCATCTGTAATCAATGCAAACCCGCCAGCTGTTTTGAATTCTTGTGGGTAGTAGCTCATTATTCTGATTTTCAACTACTATGACCCAAGATTTCTTTGGAACCACCTGCACGGGGCTCACCCATTTACTATCAGATATGGGATAAATAATGCCAGCTTGCAGTAGCTTGGTAACTTCCTTTTTTACCATATCCAGAGTCGGGGTTCAGTCTCCTGGGGCTGCCGTATTGGTTTAGTATCTTCCTCCAACAAAATCCTATGCATGCATGTGGAGGGACTGATACCAGGAAGATCTACAAGTGTCCATCCGATGGCTTGTTTATTCTGCCTCAAAACCTGCAGTAATTTTTCTTCTTGATTAGGTTGCAAATTTTTAGCAACAATCACAGTAGATTTCTCACCATCTTCCAAATATGCATATTTAAGATGGTCCGAAGCAAAATCTTTAATTCTAAGGATGGAGGTTTGTACAATGGAGGCGAAGTTGTTTGAAACAACTAACTCAAGAACATTAAATTCAACATACTTCTGACTCTCATTTTCACATGCTGCATCATTCAAGTCAGCAGCTACATCACCACTCATAACTGCATAAATCTCAGCACATGCAGCACATGGTACAATATCACAGCCAACACATGTTTCACAGGTAACAGAATCCAAAAAATCAGCAATATCAGGAAATTCAGCATAAATATTAGCATAAGCATCGTCAACTAGCATATCAATCATATCAACATGGAAAACAGAATGCTCCTCTAGGGGATGTCTTATGGCCTCAAAAAGGTTAAATTGTACCACATCGTCGCCAAATTTTATGGAAAAGGTGCCAGCATACACATCTATCTTGGTCTTGGCTGTCTTGAGGAAAGGTCTGCCTAGGATCAATGGAGCATGGTTTGTTGAAGACTCATCTTCCATGTTTAGAATATAGAAGTCCGCTGGAAAAATTAGCTCATTCACCCGAACTAACACATCTTCTAGCACTCCTGCAGGATGAGCAGTGGTCCTATTTGCCAACTGAATCACTATACCAGTAGGTTACAAAGTGCCAATGTTTAAGGACTGATATATTGACATAGGCATGACATTAATTGAAGCACCCAAGTCTAGCATTGCATGTTCAAATTTGGAGTTACCTATCGTGCAAGGAATTGTGAAAGTTCCAGGATCTTTACATTTTTGTGGCATGCTTGGTAGAATCATTGCAGAAACATTTCTGCCCATGCTTATTTTCTCAGTACCCTTAAGTCTTCTCTTGTGAGTACACAACTCTTTGAGGAATTTGGCATACTTGGGAATCTGCTTGATTGCATCAAGGAGGGGAATATTGATTTCCACCTTCCTGAATGTGTCCATGACTTCTCTTTCTATTTCTGTTTGCACAGTATGCTTGGACTGTGTGACTCTGTTTGGAAAAGGTAGTGGAATGGCCAAATTTGAATTCTCTGCACATTTCTTCTGTGTCACAGATTTTTGGACTGAACTATCCACTTTCGTCTGTTTCTGGTCACCTTTGGTTGCTGCACTTGTAGTTCAGGTTGTGGTGGAGTAGGACCATCAACTTCTCTGCCACTTCTCAAGCTAATGGCACTTACATTGCCTCTTGGGTTGTTGACTGTTTGTGAAGGCAATTGGTTCGACCCTTGACTTTTCAGCTCACTCAGAGTGGTTGCCATCTGCCTAATTTGAGTTTATAAATTCTGGATGGTGGCATTGACATTCTGCTGAAACTGTTTCATCAAGTCTTCGAAAGGTGGCTCACGGGAGTGGGTGGAGCAGTACACTGGAGAAAGGCGCTTGCATGGGTGGCGGCGCTTGCAGTTGTACTTGCCTAAATACTGGTGGTTGGTACTTGTTGTTAGGGCCTCGTAGCTTGGTATCTAAATTGCGGTTCTTCTTTGTTGGTAGGGATGTTGTTGTTGTTGACCAGAATTTCCATATCTCAGGTTGGGATGGTCCCTCCAGCCAGGGTTATAGGTATTAGAAAATGGATCATATCTGGGCTGCTGCTTGATGCGTGAAATCCACAAGTGTACGGTTTCATCGTCAAGTAATAAAAAGATCGAATCCACAGGAACTGTGTCTATGAATACCAATTAATTAATTAATTCAATTAAGTTAAACAAAAAGGAATATAATTGTTGATAAATGAGAACGTAGTAATAAAACAATTAAATAAAATCAAGAAAACAGAATTCAGAACAAAAATAGCGAATTATCAAGAAAGGGATTTTCAAATTCAATAAAGCTTCCAAGATTGGGATACCACAATGATACAAGATAAATCCTAATTGACAACCCTTTTATTAAATCTGAAATTCAATTGAAGGTGAATTACCCTAAATTAGTTAATGTTCTTTCTCAAGATACAAGATCCGTGCCCAATTAAACCAATTCCTACTCTCGTGGTAATTGAATTTAAATTGAACCTATTACGCTTTGTGGCAATTCATTGAATCCTCGAAAGGCTAAAACTACTCTCGTGATTTAGACCTTAAGTTCAATTCTTATGGTTCCAACACTTAGGTTCACCTCTCAGTACGTCCCTAAATGCCTATGAGATGCAAATAAGTGGCCAGCAAATTCACATGAATAAAAGCAATAAGGATTGAATCAAAGAACAATCAAGATTAATAAAAGGGGAAACAATGTCAATTAATCATTATCAATGTATCAAAGGGTATTGCTCAATCCTAGAAACAAAAAGAAACTACTCAGACATAGAGAAGAAGAGACAAGAAATCAAACTTAAAAACATCCCAAACCCGTAACAATGGAAGAAGAAAAGAGAAAGATGAAGATCCAAAGCCAAAGCCTCCAATGTGCCTCCACCAAAACTAAATTAGAACTCCCTAATTGTATTCAGAATATCTATTTATAACCTAAGGTTTTAATTGGCTAAAAAGCCCCCAAAAGAAATAAAAATAAAAACTTAAAAGCTACAAGACTGCGATCCACGGCCGTGGATCATTCCACGGGCTGGCCGTGGATCTTGCTGTCAGAATTTCATGGCCATGGATCATTCCATGGCCAGGCCGTGGATCATTCCACGACCGTGGATCATTCCACGGCCAGGCCGTGGAACTCCCTGGAATCTCTCTTTTCCTCTTTTAAGTTACCCCTCGATCCATGGCCGTGGATCCCTCTGGAATTGCCTTTTTGCACCTTTATTGCTATCCATTAAGCTCCAGCTTCAAACATGCAAGCTTTCCATCTATTCCAAGGCCAATTTAGCACCAATCCTGCACAGGAACACCAAAAACACCGCAGTTATCCGAACAAAAGGAAAAACTAACTAAAAAGGGAAACTAAAATGCCTAAAATGCTCAAGAATGCATGTAAAACAAGAATAAAACATGATGTTGTTTCACACACATCAAATCCCCCCAAACTTAAGACTTTGCTTGTCCTCAAGCAAAAATTAAAGTCAAACCAAGAAGTGGGATCAAAAGAAAATAATGAATGAGGAACCCGAGAAAACAATATCCAAGCAATAGACTAAGGCAAACAAAGAATCTGAGAGGTAATCAAAATCAAGTCCAATTAGAGGCTAAGTTCTCAGAAATCATGCATCCTCACTGATTGAATCAAGTTCACTCTACTAACCACACTCAAAGTGTTTAAGAGTGGAAACCATACGCTCAAAATCCCTCAAAGAAAATGCACTTCCATATGCTTGATAAGAAACCAAATTTTCATTAATAATCAGCATGCATGCAAGAATCAAAAGGTCTTTCAAGGGTTGTAATGGGGCCATGGGAATGATGTTAGGTAAGGTAGAGAAAGGAAGGTATACACAAAGGGCTCATCAAATTTTTTTTCAATAAGCACAAGAAATCCAATAGAACATCAATGGAGCAAAGGCATTTTTTCAATCTAAAACATAACTCCACATTTCAAAGAATTTTCTTCCTTACTTTTCCTTCTCCTCTTTCTCCTCTTTTTCAAGCTTTCAACTCATGATGTTTCTTTTATTTTCTTTTTCGCTTTTTTTTTTCATTTGAGAAAGAGGAAACTCAAATACATATAATTCCCAACACAACTTTCAAACAAATTTCAAGCCCACTTTACTCCATTTAATACTCTAAATGATTACCAATAATATATCATCATAGGCATCAAGAAAATTAAATATGCAATAAGCTCAAATTGGGCAACTAGTGGAAGAAAGTGTAACAAATTCAGAAGGCCAGAAAAATACTTAAGATGCCTTAATCATATTCAAGCATGCAATCAAAAATTTCACCTCAAAATGGTTTCAAATCAAGTTCTAGAGCACAAGATCAATGAGGAATATCACTCAACACAAAGAATGGGAACAAAAATCATACAATGCATAAGTCCCAAATAGGCTCAAAACTCACATTTAGAGGTTTAAAAATTCAATAATAAGCACAAATTCAGAGAACATTATGCTAATTATCAACTATCAAAAGATAACCTCTACTATCAAATTAAAACAATGCCTGTAGCTTATCACAAGAATCAACAATTGGGTTCCAAATCAATACCATCTCAAAATCCTCAAAAGAGAGGGGTACAAGTTCAATCAAAAACCCAAGAGATATGATGAATAAGAAAATGCAATGCAAAACAAGGCATGAGAATGCATGAGACTCTAATGATCTAAAATGAAAATAGGAAAATGAAAATGAAAATACCCCCCAAGCTTAGAACTTACATTGTCCTCAATGTAAAAATCTATAACAAAAGAAGGGAGAAAAGAAAAGAACTCACTGCGGTGGTGGGAAATCTTCTAGTGTTCAATCCATGGCCATGGAATTTTCCATGGGCTTGGTGTGGAACCTTCTGACTTCACTCTTCTTCTAAATTTAGCTTCAAAAAGGGTCAAACCTAGACAAAATCCATGAGACAAACATCAAACCAAAAATCTAACACACAAAATCAAAAGAAAAAGAAGAAATTTAAAGAAAAGAAAAAAAATAAAGAAACTTGGGTTGCCTCCCAAGAAGCGCTTGTTTAAAGTCATTAGCTTGACTTTGGTCTGGTTTTTATGCTCAGGTGATGTCAATAGAGTAGTGCTCAGTCCCCACTCCTTCAAAGTATTTCACTCTCTGGTTATTTATCATGAAAGGCTTATGACCTTCTTTCTGCACCTCAAGCACACCGTAGGATAAAACTCGAACAATCTCATATGGTCTTGACCATTTCGACCATAACTTATTACGACAGAAACATAGAAGCGAGTTATTAACAAGAACTTTATCCCCGAGTTTAAATCCACGCTTCTCTACACACTTGTCATTTTGCTTCTTAGGTCCTTTCTTGCAGGGCTTAGACTCCTCAAATTTTGTAGTACCCCTGGGCAAGGTCTTTTCTAGCATAGCATCAGTCACTGATTCCTGCACACCTGAAAGCACAATACTATCCACAACATTAGTAGCATCTATGCGATTACATGAATTTAAGGAATTAGAATTATTTTCAGATTTAAAAGCATCAAAAACTACTTCCTCATCATTCAATCGCAAAGTCAATTTTCCTTCATGGACATTAATGATAGCCCTTCCAGTGGCAAGGAATGGACGCCCAAGTATGATCGGCATTGTAGCATCAGCTTTCATGTCAAGCACAACAAAATCTACCGGCATATAAAACTTACCAACCTTAATAGGAACATCCTCCAAGATGCCTATGGGGTACTTGACAGACCGATCCGTCAATTGAAGGGAGATAGTTGTGGGTTTTAACTCACCCACTTCTAACTTCTTACACACAGAAAGGGGCATAAGACTAACACTAGCTCCCAAGTCACACAGAGCTTTATCAAAATTCGTGTTACCAATCAAACAAGGAATAGAGAAGCTACCTGAATCTTTTAGCTTAGGAGGCAATTTATTTTGAATTAAAGCACTACACTCCTTAGTTAAAGCTACTATCTTATATTCCTCGAGCTTTCTCTTATTTGACAAAATATCCTTAAGAAACTTAGCATAGGTAGGCATTTGTTTCAGCGCCTCAGTGAAGGGTACATTAATGTACAATTTCTTTAGGACCTCTATGAACTTCCCAAACTGCCTATCTAACTTAGCCTTAGCCAATCTTTTAGGAAAAGGCATTGGGGGTTTGTAAGGTTCAGGGGGTACATACTTAGACACTTTCTCACTAGTTTCCTCCTCCTCTAAGGGTTGTGTCTTGGTATCTTTTTCCTCAGTCCCCTCATCTCTGTCACTCTCGCCCTTACCTTTGGAATCCTCTAATTTCTTTCCACTCCTCAAACTCACAGCTTTACAATGTTCATTCCCTGGGTTTATTTCTGATTGACTAGGAAACTTACCTTGTTGCCTATGTGAAGTGCTCGCTTGTTGGGCAATCTGGGTTTCTAACATCTTATTATGAATAGCTAAATTGTCAACCTTAGCTGACAACTCTCTAATGGCCTCAGAAATAACTTGCCCATGGTGCCTAAACTCCTCATTCTGCTTAGACTGGCTCTCAACAAAATTCTCAAGAAGAGACTCAAGTCTAGATTTTTGTACCTGTTGAGATCCAGAAGAGGGTTGAGCACTACCTTGCCCAGCTTGATATTGACTATTCCGGTAAGAGAAGTTAGGATGTGACCTCCAACCAGGGTTGTAAGTTTGGGAATAATCATTGCTCCCCTTTTGGTTGAAGTCGTGAAAATTGTGGCATGATTCCACTTGCTCCACCAGTGCACCATGTGAAGATCCCATTCCAACTTGGCATTCAGCACCTATATGTCCCTGTGCTCCACAAATCTTACAAAAATTGTTAGAGGCACCTATGGCATTTACATGAGCTTTCTCAAGCATGTCAAAACGTTTATTCAAAGAATCAAACTTTGACATAATTAAATCAACACCATCTACCTCAAACTTACCTCTCGAGAGCTTTCTCGGGTTGTGCCCTCTTTCATTGGCCCATTGGTGATGATTTGAAGCTACACTCTCAATTATCTCATAAGCCTCTATGAGCCTTCTGTTCATCAAAGCTCCACCAGCTGCGGAGTCAAGAGACACCTTCGAAGAATATTCCAAACCATTGTAGAAGGTGTGGACGATCAACCACTTTTCTAACCCGTGGTGTGGGCAGGCTTCCAGCAAAGCCTTATATCTATCCCAAGCTTCTGATAATGACTCGCCATCTTTCTGAACAAATCTTGTGATTTGGGTCCTTAGGTGAGCAGTCTTGGAAGGTGGAAAGAATTTATCCAAAAAGGCTTGCTCCAATTGGTCCCAAGTAGTTATCGTCTCAGCAGGAACAGACTTCAGCCAAGCTCTAGCTCTATCTCTCAATGATAGAGGAAACAAGCGGAGACGAATAGCATCAACAGAGGCGCCTTCGATCTTGAGGGTCTCACAGAACTCCAAGAACATGTCCACATGATCATTAGGATCCTCTGACGGCAATCCTCCAAACTGGTTCTGCCTTATCATAGAAAGTAGGGCAGGAGGTATGGTGAAGTGCCTGGCTTCAATGTCTGGCCGAGCAATTCCAGATCGCAAACCCCGAGCATTAGGGGCTGCATACTCTTTTAAAGGTTTATTATCCTCAGCTGCTGCTATGACAAGTGGTGGTTCAGATATTTCTCTTACTTTTTGCCTTTGTTGTCTTCTCCTTCTACGTAAAGTCCTTTCAATTATATTTCAGGATCTGCTTCAATAAGAATCCTAGAACGTCTAGTACTTTGCATAAACAAGAGAAATTACCTGCAGAGAGTCTAAGAGAAATCAAGAACGTAAGAACCAAATAAAAGAAAAAGGTTTAAAATAATTAAATTAAAAAATTAAATTAATATTCAAGAAAAACACAGTCCCCGGCAACGGCGCCAAAAACTTGATGCATGAAATCCGCAAGTGTACGGTTTCGTCGTCAAGTAATAAAAAGATCGAATCCACAGGGACTGTGTCTATGAATACCAATTAATTAATTAATTCAATTAAGTTAAACAAAAAGGAATATGATTATTGGTAAAGAAGAACGTAGTAACAAAACAATTAAATAAAATCAAGAAAACAGAATTCAGAATAAAAATAGCGAATTATCAAGAAAGGGATTTTCAAATTCAAGAAAGCTTCCAAGATTGGGATACCACAATGATACAAGATAAATCCTAATTGACAACCCTTTTATTAAATCTGAAATTCAATTGAAGGTGAATTACCCTAAATTAGTTAATGTTCTTTCTCAAGATACAAGATCCGTGCCCAATTAAACCAATTCCTACTCTCGTGGTAATTGAATTTAAATTGAACCTATTACGCTTTGTGGCAATTCATTGAATCCTCGAAAGGCTAAAACTACTCTCGTGATTTAGACCTTAAGTTCAATTCTTATGGTTCCAACACTTAGGTTCACCTCTCAGTACGTCCCTAAATGCCTATGAGATGCAAATAAATGGCCAGCAAATTCACATGAATAAAAGTAATAAGGATTGAATCAAAGAACAATCAAGAATAATAAAAGGGGAAACAACGTCAATTAATCATTATCAATGTATCAAAGGGCATTGCCCAATCCTAGAAACAAAAAGAAACTACTCAGACATAGAGAAGAGGAGACAAGAAATCAAACTTAAAAACATCCCAAACCCGTAATAATGGAAGAAGAAAAGAGAAAGATGAAGATCCAAAGCCAAAGCCTCCAATGTGCCTCCACCAAAACTAAATTAGAACTCCCTAATTGTATTCAGAATATCTATTTATAACCTAAGGTTTTAATTGGCTAAAAAGCCCCCAAAAGAAATAAAAATAAAAACTTAAAAGCTGCTGCATAAGCGCGATCCACGGTAGTGGATCATTCCACTGGTGGTGGTCGTGGATCTTCTTTGTCGAGAATTCCATGGCCATGGATCATTCCATGGCCAGGCCGTGGATCATTCCACGGCTGTGGATCATTCCACGGTCGTGGATCATTCCACGGCTGTGGATCATTCCACGGCCAGGCCGTGGAACTCCCTGGAATCTCTCTTTTCCTCCTTTAAGTTACCCCTCGATCCATGGCCGTGGTTTGATCCACGGGCAGGCCGTGGATCCCTCTGGAATTGCCTTTTTGCACCTTTATTGCTATCCATTAAGCTCCAGCTTCAAACATACAAGCTTTCCATCCATTCCAAGGCCAATTTAGCACTAATCCTACACTGGAACACCAAAAATATCGCAGTTATCCGAACTAAGGGAAAAACTAACTAAAAAGGGAAACTAAAATGCTTAAAATGCTCAAGAATGCATGTAAAACAAGAACAAAATATGATATTGTTTCACACACATCACTGCTGTGATTGCTGATATTGGGGTCTACCAGGAAAAATACTAGCTACTGCAATAGATTGCTCTGGAAAAATAGAACCACCATCCTGAAGTGTGGGGCATGCATCAGTAGGATGAGATGAACAAGAGCAAATGCCACACACAGTTGCAGCCATCTGCATTGGTGCTTGTTGTCCCACTGCTAACTGCCTCACCAAAGAAGTCAATTCATCAAGTCTGTGTTCCATTCTCTGTTGGTCTACATGAGATGATTGAATCTCATTGACTCCTCTGGTTGAGGTAATAATTCGTGTGCCAAATTGTTGGGTGTTGGCTGCCATGTTTGCTATCAAATCTCTCGCTGCTGCAGGGGTCTTGTCTACTAAGGCTCCTCCAGAGGTAGCATCCACCATGCTTCTGTCATTTGGCAGCAAGCCTTCATAGAAATATTGAATTAAGAGTTGATCGGTGATTTGGTGGTGGGGACAGCTCGAGCATAGCTTCTTGAATCTTTCCCAATATTCATGCAAGGTCTCTCTTGTCATTTGTCTTATACCACAAATATCTTTTCTAATGGCAGCAGCTCTAGAGGCAGGGAAAAATTTCTCTAAGAACAACCACTTCATGTCAGTCCAACTTGTTACTGAACCTGGTGAAAGATAAAATAATCAATCTTTGGCTGTATCAGCAAGTGAGAAAGGAAATGTCATCAGCTTAATGTGCTCTTCTGAAAGCCCATGTGGCTTCATGGTTGAACAAACCACATGGAACTCCTTTAGATGCTTATGGGGATCCTCACCTGCAAAATCGTGAAACTTGGGCAACAAATGTATCAATCCAGATTTTAACTCAAAATCAGCATCAAGATCTGGGTATTGAATACACAAAGACTGGTTTGTTATATCAGGAGCAGCAAGTTCCTTAAGAGTTCTATTCTGTATGTTATTAGCCATGGTTTCAAAATTATTCAAGATCTCAAGTTCACTCCCAATATTAAGATCAAATTCAGAAGTAATTCTTGTACTTGGCCTACGAGCTCTAATCAACCTATGCAAGGTTCTATCAATCTCAGGATCAAAGTCAACCAAGTTATCGAGCTCTCGGACCTAGTCATGCATCACACAAAAACAAATAAATAAGCAAAATATACTAGACAATGGATAAAAATGTTAGAAAAGTTAATAAAAAGTAAAAGTTAGTAAAAACACTTAAAATGAAAAGATTACACTTACTAATCCCTAAGACAACGGCGTCAAAATTTTGACGAAACCGAACTCGATCAAAATTATAACCGAAGTTATTACCTAAGCTTGTAGCATAGTGACAACACTGGATCATCTCCACGAGGATTGTAGATGCAATTTAATCAAATCAAGTGAAAGTTTAGCAAAGGGGGTTTGAGAGTTTAAGATTGCACTTAACAAAATTAAAGGAAGAAATAACAATTAAAGAGCAGTTAATTTAGAAACCTATCCAAGATTAAGTGGATTCAATCATAGACCCTTCATAGAACACTTGAAGTGTAATTGAATTGTTAATTTGGATCTAACTGAGATCTCTACATCAAATCCAGAATTCATACTAGACGATCGTCTAGAATTCAATTAACAAGTGATAAACACAAATCCGCAATCACGCCAATCATGAAGATCTATGTTAATTTCAAGTACCAAATTCAATTAACTTAGGCACAAATCAAGTAACCTACCCTTTTCAATTCGTGATTAATTTAGATCAATCAGTTCTAAGTTTTATCACAAATCTCAATCTTCATTTATGTGATTAGTTTAGATCAATCAGTTCTAAGTTTCATCACAAATCTCAATCTTAAACCAAGATCAAATCAGATCAACATAAATAGAATCACCATTCATGCATTCAAGATCAAGAAGAAGAAAGAAGAAGAAGAAAAAAGAAATTCAATTACAAATCAAATACAATACATAACCAAGGTCTCAAGAATCCAAACCACAATCTCTTCAAGAGTTCTAAATTGACCGAAAGTAGCTTAGCCCTCCATTACCACGAAGGGGAGCATCAAAATATACAAAAGCTATGAGAAACTATGAAGAAACAAGAAGAAACTATGAGAGAAATGAAGGAGAATACAACTTGTTAATTTCATGATAACCAATGGTGCCTTTTATAGAAGTCTAGGGTAACAAAATGACAAAGGGGAGTGGGTGGATGAGTGGGGTGGTTGAGTGGGTTGGTGAGTAGAGTAGTTGAGAGGGTTGGTGAGTGGAGTAGTTGAGTGGGTTGGTGAGTGGAGTAGTTGAGTGGGTTGTTGAGGACGAAAATTTCTTGTCTGACTTGGAAGCCAAAAATGACCAATTATACTTCAGACCCATGAAAAGTACTCTTCATGAAAGTTGTAGATCTTTGTCTTGGCTATAACATGCATATCTGGATCATCCAATTTGGCTTCCTACAACCTAATATATGACCTAAATATCGCAGGTTACTCAAACCCAACTTCAGCACCTCTGTTCCGACTTGCAAGCTCAAACTGACCCATTATACTTCATGTTTTCAAAAAGTGTTCTTCATGAAAGTTGTTTATTTGGATCTTAACTATCAACTATCCAAATTTCAGCCCATCTCCATTATTACAGCTTGAGATATGATTTTATGAGTGCACACCATTCGGATTCTAGTGACACAACCCGTATTCTGACTTCCATGTAAACTTAGGTCCCTTAGACATCTGTTTAGGACTTCGAACTCTTCATCAAAGTTGTAGAGCTTCCTCTTAGCTTTCCTACAAGGTAAAATTCATGATTATCAGATATCAGGAACTCAAGTTATGGCCAAAATATAGAAACAGTGTCAAATCTCAATAATGCTGAAAATATTCAATTAGGACCAATTTGAGCTCAAACTCACAAAATCATACCAAACTTAATCAATTAAGAATATGGAGAGTGTAAACGACTAAACATAAGGGTTTTTTAATGAATAAAATATGTGATTATCAGGGAACTAATTTTTCAATTGCGCTATTAATTTGTTTCCTATTTTATCTCTGTTTTTATTTTAATTTTAATAGTTTCAGTTGTTCTTCTCAACTATCTTGCAGGTGTTCATGTCCGGTGAAGAGGTGAACAAGCAATTGAGAAATTTAAGGCATTACTTTGAACAAATTAGCTCACAATTCACATCTGCTGACGTTGAAGCTACCCGTCACATAGATCTTTCCAGTTCTGCGGCATCTGAGATATCTGAGCCACCTAAAGAAGAAGTGATGGCAAAAAATACATTAAGGATGTTGGGTGCTCCGGACTTAGACCAACAACCTCTGTCCATAGAAATTCCTGAGAATTAGGAGGCATTTGAGTTGAAATCTGGTCTAATCCAGCTTTTACCATCTTTCAATGGACTAACCGGAGAAGATCCTAACAAACATCTGAAGGAAATTCATGTTGTGTGTTCTAGCATGAAGCCTGCGGGAGTTTCAATGGAGCAAGTCAAGCTGAGAGCTTTTCTGTTTTCCCTGAAGCATTCTGCAAAGGAGTGGCTGTATTACTTGCCACCCGGATCCATTCAGACATGGCAGGACATGGCTCGGGCTTTCTTAGATAGATATTTCCCTGCATCAAAGGCCGCAACCATTAGAAAAGAAATTTGCGGCATCCAACAAAGACATGAGGAATCACTTCATGAGTACTGGGAGAGATTTAAGAGATTGTGTGCTAGCTGCCTTCAGCATCAAATAAGTGAATAGCTTCTGATACAGTACTTCTATGAAGGTTTGCTGGTGATGGACCGCAACATGATTGATGCTGCCAGTGGAGGAGCCTTGGTTGATAACACTCCTCGAGAAGCTAGAAACTTGATATCTAGAATGGCTGCGAACACTCAACAATTCTTCACTCGAAATGATATAGGAGTGAGAGCAGTTAAAGAGGCTGACACTACTAGTTTACAGCATCAAATGACCCAGTTGACTGCCATGGTTCAGAAGCTGATGGACAATTGGAAAGCACCAGTATAGGCATGTGAGATTTGTTGCTCTTTAGGACATCCCACTGATATGTGTCCCACTTTGCAAGAGGACACAAATGAAGAAGCCAAGGCAGTGGGGGGATTTTTTGCTCCATCCAAGAAGTACAACCCCTACTCCAACACATACAATCCGGGGTGGAGAGATCATCATAACTTTAGCTATGCAAAGCAGCCCCAACTCAAGCTCAACCTCAACCTCAAGCCTATGGGCCTCCAGGGTTTTAGCAAAGGCAAGCACCCTTTCCTCTGAGGCAACCTGAGCCTTCGTTGGAAGAACTAGTGAGGCAAATGGCCACCAGTAATATTCAGTTTTAGCAAGAAACAAGGACCACTATCAGTACCTTGCAAAACCAAGTGGGACAGTTGGCCACTGAGATCAACAAGGTGTAGAGTCAAATTTCTGGGAAACTCCCCTCGCAACTAGAGGAGAACCCAAGAGAAAATGCTAATGCTGTCACCTTGCGAAGTGGGAAGACACTTAACGGACCCACTTCTTCCCCAGTCACTGAAGACAATGCTCAAAATCCTAAGGAGGTAGATGAGGAGGGGATCCATTCTATGACCCCTAAGGTAAGTGTTTCTGACCCACTTCCTAAATATGTCACTAAGGCCCCTTTTCCGAGTAGGTTGGTTAAAAATAAGAAAGAAGAAGCGGATAAAGAGATCTTAGAAACTTTTAGGAAAGTTAAAGTTAATATTCCTCTATTAGATGCCATAAAGCAAGTGCCTAGATATGCTAAATTCTTAAAAGAGTTATGCACTAACAAAAGGAAGTTGAAAGGTAATGAACGGGTCCAAGTGGGAGCAAATGTTTTAGCTGTTTTTAATAAGAAACTCCCAACTAAATGTAAGGATCCTGACACATTCACTATACCATGCACTATCGGTAATGCCAGGTTTGAGAGGGTCATGCTAGATTTAGGTGCATCCATTAATGTCATGCCCTTTTCTATTTATGCATCTTTACATCTAGGACCTTTAGAACCCTCGGAGTTATCATTCAGGCGATGCAGTGTCTAACGCATACCCTAAGGGGGTTGTTGAAGATGTTTTGGTGCAGGTAAATGAACTGGTGTTTCTGGTAGATTTCTATGTGCTGGACATGCAGGAGGACAAATCTCCCAACTCTGCTCCCATTCTGTTGGGGAGGCATTTCCTAAAGACTGCTCGAACTAAAATTGATGTGCACTCGAGAACATTGACTATGGAATTTGATGGAGAGTTGATTAGATTCAACATTTTCGAAGCCATGAGATACCCGAGTAATGTGCACTCTGCTTATGTTATTGATTCTTTTGATGTTTTTGAATCTTTAATTTCTACTATTTTTGAGTCTGATTAATTTGATGTCCTTGATACAATTATGACTCGCAGTTTAGATTTTCAGGATTCAAAGAAGGATGACCAAGGAGAGCCATGGAGCGAGGAGGTTAATGAAGTGGTGGCAGCCTTGCATACACTCTCTTCCATCTCAGAAGGGCATGAGGTATCGTATGTTGAGTTACCTTTGACCACTGATGTACCTAACCTTCTGTTGTGCAGGCACCAGAGCTGGAATTGAAGGAATTGCCCTCTTATTTGAAATATATTTTTCTGGGTGAGAAGGAGACACTTCCGGTAATAATTGCTAAATCCCTCACCAAAGAGCAAGAGGAGAGCTTGATTTATGTGTTGAAAGAACACAAGACATGACCATCGGGTGGACTATTGCGGATATCAAAGGTATTAGCCCCTCCATTTGCATGCATCGAATCTTAATGGAAGAGGGGCTAAGCCAATGAGAGAACCACGAGAGGAGGTTGAATCCCCGATGATGGATGTTGTGAAGAAGGAGATCTTGAAGCTCCTAAGTGTGGGGTCATCTACCCCATTTCGACAAACAAGTGGGTAAGCCCGGTCCAGGTAGTACCAAAGAAATCTGGCATTACTATGGTAAGAAATGCTGAGAATGAGCTTATTCCCACTAGATTATAGACAGGGTGGCGTGTTTGTATAGACTATAGAAAATTGAATGCTGCCACCAGAAAAGACCACTTCCCTTTACCCTTTATTGATCAAATGTTAAAGAGGTTAGCTGGTCATTCTCATTATTATTTCTTAGATGGATTTTCAGGTTATAACCAGATTGCTATCGCTCTGGAAGATCAGGACAAGACCACTTTCACTTGTCCTTTTGGCACCTTTGCTTATAGGCGAATGCCTTTTGGACTTTGCAATGCACCAGGGACCTTTCAGAGATGTATGGTGAGTCTTTTTTCTGATTACATAGAAAACATCATTGAGGTCTTCATGGATGATTTTAGTATATTTGGGAATGGCTTTGAGAAATGCTTGGAACATTTGGTTTTGGTTTTAAAGAGATGCATTGACACTAACCTTCTTTTAAATTAGAAAAAATGTCATTTCATGGTAGAAGAAGATATTGTGTTAGGTCATGTTATCTCTGCTAGGGACATTGAAGTTGATAAAGCTAAGGTAGAGCTTGTGCGTTCATTACCCCCGCCCACTAGTGTGCGGGATATTCGTTCTTTTCTTGGTCATGCAGGTTTCTATCGGCGCTTTATCAAAGACTTCTCCAAGATATTAACGCCTCTCTGCACACTTCTCCAAAAAGATGTGCCATTTCAATTTAATGAGAAGTGTATGAAGGTTTTCATTACACTTAAGGAGTTGATGACTGCGGCACCTATCATTAGGCCACCAAATTGGGAGCTTCCATTCGAGTTAATGTGTAATGCAAGTGACTTTGCGGTAGGGGCTGTCCTAGGACAGCGAGTTGATAGGGTTCCTTATGCTATTTACTATGCATCAAGGACGCTAAATGATGCTCAACTGAATTATTCCACAACTGAGAAAGAACTTCTTGCTGTTATTTTTACTTTAGAGAAATTTAGATCCTATTTAATTGGTTCTAAAGTAATTATTTTTTCTGATCATGCAGCATTGAAGTACCTACTGGCAAAGAAGGAGGCAAAACCAAGATTACTCCGATGGATTTTGTTGCTCCAAGAGTTCGACTTGGAGATTAAAGATAAAAAAGAGAGCAAAAACTTGGTGGCAGACCTTTTGAGCAGATTGGTGACTGAAGAGGGGGACATACCTATTCTAGAGAGTTTTCCAGATGAACAATTAATGGCTATCGCAACCACTATTCTGTGGTATGCTGATATTGCTAATTATTTGGCCACCAAGGACTTTCCGACAGGCCTGAACAAGGCACAACGAGATAAGCTGAGGAGTGATTGCAAGTACTACATTTGGGATGATCCTTACCTTTGGAAGCATTGCGCGGATCAAGTGATTCAGAGATGTATCCCGAATTCAGAGACTCACTCTGTTCTCTCTTTTTGCCATACCTATGCCTGTGGAGGACATTTCGGCATGAAGAGGACATCCAACAAAGTACTTAACAGTGGTTTTTACTGGCCTACCATCTTTAAGGATGCTTATAATTTCTGTAAGTCATGTGACCGCTGTCAATGAATAGGTAACATTGGTCCACGAAATCAAATGCCTCAAACTCCAATAATCTTTGTGGAAGTCTTTGATGTTTGGGGCATTGACTTCATGGGACCATTTCCTCCTTCTTTTAATTTCTCCTATATTCTTTTAGCTGTGGATTATGCTTCAAAATGGGTGGAAGCTAAAGCCACTAAATCTGATGATTCTAAGACTGTTGTGAATTTTGTGAAGTCCTTTATTTTTTCCAGGTTTGGCACTCCCAAAGCCATCATTAGTGACCAAGGAACACATTTTTGCAATCAGAATCTTTGAAGCCCTGTTGAAGAAATATGGGGTGGTGCAGGATCTCTACTCCTTATCATCCTCAGACGAATGGCCGACTGAGGTATCAATCGGGAGATCAAGTCTATCCTTGAAAAAGCGTGAATCCCACGCGCAAGGATTGGAGTACTAGACTTGCTGATGCCTTGTGGGCTTATCGGACTGCATACAAGACCCCTATTGGCATGTCCCCATTCCTATTGGTTTATGGGAAGCCCTGTCACCTGCCAGTAGAGCTGGAACATCGATCTTACTGGGCTATCAAGCAAGTTAACTTGCATTTGGAAGGTGTTGGCAAGCAGAGAAAACTTCAAATTCAGGAGTTTGAAGAATTGAGGAATGAGGCCTTTGAGAGTGCCCTCATTTACAAGGCCAAGACCAAAGCATTTCATGATCACATGATCTCTAGGAAAAGTTTTCACCAAGGCCAAAAAGTGTTACTGTACCAATCCAGACTCAAATTATTTCCAGGTAAGTTACGATCTAAATGGATTAGCCCATTTGTAGTAACTACTGTTTCTCCTTCTGGTGCAGTGGAGATCATGAACGAGGCCTCTGGAAAGGCATTCAAGGTTAATGGGCACCGTCTCAAACCTTACCATGAACTTTCGGAGAATGCAGAAGTTGAAGACATGCCTCTTCTCCATCCATCTTATGAAGAATATTGAGGAACATCACAATGTCTGGCTGAGGACAATAAATCAAGCGCTTATTGGGAGGCAACCCAATCAGATTTGCTTTCTTTTCCCTTTCTGTTTTGCATTGTTTAGTTTCTTAGTTTAGCCTATGTTTATGTATTCCTTGCTTGATGATACCTATATCCCTGCCGGTATTTGTGTTTTGACTTGCTCAGTTTTAGTTTGATTGCTTGAGTTCATGGTTTGTGGAGTGCATGCAGTCCTGAGGAACAGTATAGAGTGCTTCTTGTAAGTCAGCAGATTACATGGGGTGGGCCGTGTCATATGACACGGCCCGTGTCCTTATGAAAGCACCCCAATTACTGTAGAAAAATACACGGGGTAGGTCGTGTCACATGACACGGCCCGTGTTTTCGAGGATAGCATGTTTGGTGATGATTCTAGAGAGGTACACGTGTATGGCCGTGTCATATGACACGGCCCGTGTTGTCTTGCGCAGCTAATCACTAAGATAGAGGAGTACACGGGGTGGGCCGTGTCATATGACACGGCCCGTGTACTCGTGGCAGCGCCTCACTTAAACCCTGATTTAGGGTTTTCTGCCCCAATTTCCCCTTCTTCTCTTCTTCTTCTTTGCGCAGCCATCACCCTCTCCCCCTCCAATATCCTTTTACCCACCACCATTCACCACCATTCACCACCATTCTCCACCATTCTCCATCATTCTTCATCGTATTCCACCATTATCACCTCCCCTCTCCCCCACACGCAGACTCCTCTCCATCCTCTCCATCATTTTTTCTTCTTCTTTTTCTAACTTCACATTCAACCCACCACCAAAATCTCTCATTGTTCTTCCCCTTTTCCACCAATTTCTCCATACAATTGCTTCTCCTCCTACCCTTCTTCACGGTCCCATCCCATTTCTTTTCTTTTTCTTCATTTCTTCTGCTTTTTCCAGTGATGGGTCCTAAAAAGCGCGTCAAGACCACCGCTGCTTCCTGTTCGCTCCATCCCCATCGTACCAGCTCTAGGCGTGCTCGGTCTCCATCACCCCCGCGTGAGCCCTCACCCCCTCAGGTGCCAGTCAACCCTATAGACAGAAAGGTAGTGGTTCCCACTCACTTTTTAGATATAGATACCCTTAGGGCTATAGGGTTATATGATGAGGTGTTTGCTTTATTGGGTAGGATTGGTTGGGTTGATTTTGCACTGTTACAGAGGCCTACTTTTACTGAGTTAACTAGGAAGTTTATTTCTAGTTTTAATCGTAAGCTTTATCCTCTGTCTGATTAAACCACATGGCCTAGTGAAATCACTTTTAGGTTGCTTGGTAATTCTCATTCTGTTGATATTCATATGTTTAGAGCTGTTTTTGGTTTTCTTGAAGGGGAAAATATGTTACCCCGTGATTTTAATGCTAATCGTGTGTGGTCTGCCCTCACTGTGCCTCAGTCTGGTGACTATGACCCTAAGATGTCTAAAGCTTCTAGGTTTCGGTCCCCTGCCCATCGCTATATTCAGAAATGGTCAGCTAATACTCTTTGTGGTAGGGGGAAAGTCAAGGGACAATTAGCCGTTCTGAGTTGCTTTTCTTGCACTGCATGCTTGAGGGAGTCCCTGTTAATGGAGGGTATTAGCTCTGTAATCAGTTTCACCATGTAGGGACCACTCTAGCTGGCCGCATTGTGATAGGGGTATGTGATTGCCATTCTTGATCATTTTGATTATTTGCATCTGTAGGAGGAGGCAGGTTCGAGTGGTCATTCTTGCTATTGACGAGGCTATTTTAGTATCTATGAAGCTCTGCACTAGTCTAAATGGTGCTCTCGTCTTGCTTGGCGCTGATGGAGCTGCCTTGCCTAGGGCTGATCCGGCCCCTGAGCCGTATGAGGATATTTTTGTCTCCCCTCCTCCCGAGTTTGCTGATAATGCAGGCCCTTCCACTCAACACAGGCGCAGCCTTCCTATGATGCTATTTTAGCCGTATTGTTGCTTGGGCTGGACCATTGCTCGCTTCCGGCGTAACAGAGGACCATTTTCAGGCTCTGGAAGTTGCGCGTGATCAGAGGATGGATGCCATTAATGGCAAACTTGATCTTTTACTTCAGTGATTTTCATATCCCCCTCCCCTATCTTGATGTATTTTCATTTTCTTTTGAGGCTGTGTCCTTCATTTTGCTGGCTTAATGAACATTGTTTTGGTTACTATTGGTTACTCTTTTGTATTTGACTGGGTTTCACGCTGCGAGACTCAATTTCTTCGCATATACTTTGTTTATTTATTTGGATTCCTTTTATATGTTGTGCATGCTTTGACATTGAGGACACTGTCTACTTTAAGTGTGGGGGGAAGTTTGGGTTTGATCTTAATTGCACATTCTGTTTTTAATGGCATATCTGGTGCATGTCTTTCTAACTGGTTTTTAGAGTATATTGAGCAATGAGCAAGTGATTGATTTTTATTGACAGTTTTTTAAGCCTAAAGGAGTTAACTTTCTTGATTCTAAACTTGCACTGAGAGGTTTTGAAAATTGAAAGGGTTTTGAGAATATGATAAAATTGGGACCTAGTGAGTTTTTGGGCCTTGATGTGAATGACTAATTTTAAGTCATTTCTGTTCTTTGTTGTGTGATTCCACTTGTGATTATATGCTTTTCAGAACTTGATTTGACTCTCTTTTAAATTGTAAATGATCACTGCACATTTTTGAAATGATAAAGGCATTTCTTTCTTTCAGTCATTGGCCAAATAGCTTTCCTTGTATTTTGATTCATTGTTTCACCCCTTTGAACCTGAATGATTTCCTTTCTTTTTATTATAGCTCAATACAAGCCTAATAGTGAAAAACCATTGCTACCCTACCTTAGGGAGTAAAATAGCTTAATAATTATGTTGAGAATTGTGTTTGAATAAGTGTGGGGGTGATTACACTGTTTTGCCTAGTTTTGAAAAAAAAAAGGGGGCTCTCAAAGAGAAAAGAAATGAAATAAAAAAAAATATATGATGATAAGTTGGTTGATGAATGGAGAAAGTCAAGCAAAAGATGAAGATGGATTGAAAAGTGTTGGGGTAATTATGCAAAAGTGTTTGATTTTTATATTCCCCTTTGCTCTTCTATTTCCGATGGTCTAACTTTGTTTATCTTTGATATATCTTACCTTGACCTTGACCCCATTACAACCTGATTAAAGACCTTTTGATCTTTATGTGCATGTGATTTAGGTGGTGGAGAAGTAGAGCCTTGTCAAGCCTATGATAGGGCATGTTTTCATGAGTTGGTTGAGAGTAAATACAAGCCAAAATACTTGAGTGAAAGAGAGTACATCAGCAAAGATTTATCATGTTGACTTAACCCTGATATTGGATTGACCTGGCTTGCTGATTTGGATTGTTGAGAGAGGAAATTCCTGAATGCTTGGATTCCTTGAAAGGACTGATGTGTATAGATCTTTGCTTATTGTTCAGTACTTTTATTACTTTTTGGGAAACATGTGCTTGATCTTATGTTTTTGCCCAGGAGTGCAAAAGGTTAAGTGTGGGGGTATTTGATCTGTTAATAATTTCAGCTCTTGAATGTTCTTTGTTTGATCTAATTGAATTCCATATGTGCTTAATTGTTGACATTTAGCTAAGTTTCTGATTTAGAGTTATCTTTGGATGTTTATTATGAAATGATAATCATATATCTGATACATTAATAAGCTTTTATTCTTAGTCATTTACACTCTCTATGTACTTAATTGATTGAGTTTTATTATGTTTTGTAAGTTTGGACTCAAATTGAACTTAATTGAATTTTTCAGCATGATTCATATCTTACACTATTTCTGTATTTGGGTCATATCTTGGGCTGTAGGTGGTCTTTGGAGGTGATTCTAGTGGCATTTGAAAGATAAGAGAGAATTCTACAACTTTCATGAAGACCTCAAAGGCCCAATCATATGAGTAGATAACTCAAATTTGGGTTGAAGCAAGAACCAGAGTGCTTTTCCTGATAGCTTAACCTACGTGTACTGTTCATCATAGTTTTCGGGCTAGAGGTTGTCAAATAGGCTGAAATTTGGATGCTGAATAATTAAGACCCATATCTACAACTTTCATGTTGAACACTTTTCCAGAATCGGACTTCTTGAAGGTGATATTGGGCTTGGAAGTCAGAACAGAGGAGCTGTGACTGGGCCTGGGCAGTGTTCAGTAATTTGAACGTATCTGGAGTTATAGATATGATATTGGACTCAAACTAAAGCCATTTGAAAGCTAAGATCCAAGCCTACAACTTTCATGAAGATCACGTAGTTCAAAAATGATGAATGCAATGACTTTAGAGCTGCATGATTTTGGAGACAAGGAATCTCCATAATTTCCTACTCACCTAAAGTCATTTGGCATTTTCCATTCATCCACCCACTAATGACTCAGCCCTCTTGTCATTTTGTATCTCTAATCCTCTGTAAAAGGAGGCCTTGGCATATCATTGAGGGTGTTAGGTGTTAGTTACTAAAATGATGCCATTTTGTTACTAGGTTTTCTTGTAGTAATTTTCCTTTGTTCTAAATTAAAATCATGTTCTTCTTCTTCTTCTTCTTCTTCTTCTTCTTCTTCTTCTTCTTCTTCTTCTTCTTTCTTCTTTCTTTTTCTTCTTATCTATGAGTAACTAAGTTTCATTTTACTTGGGTGAAAGGGTGAAGCTCTTGGTAATAAAGTAAGGTTAGATTTATTCTTCTCTTGTGCTTAAATGATTTATATTTTCTAGTAACCATTATACGTATTCTAATTTGTTTCTTATAATTTAGAAACCATCTTTGTAAAGAGGAGTTCTTGATTTGTTGTAGACAAAATATTGGCATAATGAATGCTTTAACCCATTTATAAGTGGTGGTAATATTTTTAGGAAACATAATATAATTACGTATATTATTTTAATTGGACTTTTAATGTTGTATTTTTCGATTGGAACCTCCATGTTGTGAGGATTCTAATTGAGTTATAAAAAGAATTAATCTTACCTTTATTTTATTTACCAAGAGTGAATCTTTTTACCCAAGTAAATAATTTTAATTGTAGTAACAAAATATTCACTTCACCTTAATTAATCTTCAACAATTCCCTGTGGATCGACCTCGGACTCCCGAGAATTTTATTACTTGAGACAACCTGCACTTGGGTTCGCATTGCAACAATTAATCCCGCATCAAGTTTGTAGACTTGTTTGAAATTAAAAAGAGTGCATCAAGTTTTTGGCGCCGTTGCCGGAGACTTGATTTGAAGACTGAATTTCTGGTGTAAAAATTTGTATATATACTAACATACTAACTAGTGGGGGAACCTCTCCCTTTTATTTTACACACTAACTTAGTGGGAGAATCTCTCCCTTTTACTTATTTTATTTTTTTGTAATTTACTTTATGCACTTTATTTTCTGCATTTTAATTTCTGTACAGTGGGGGTAATTTTCCATTTTATTTTCTTGTACATTTTAACTTAGTAGGGGTAACTCTCCCTTTTATTTTTTTTTTGTACTTTATTTTTTGTATTTATTTTCTATCATTTTTTTTGTTTACTAACTTACTAACTCTCTTACTAACTATCTAACTTTTTACTTTATCTGCTTCTAACATTTTAATTTATCTGTATACTAACTTTTTAATTTTTATGCTTATTAACTTATTTGGTGGTTGGTTTATACCACACCTTTGTTAATATTTATTTACTAAGTGTTAATATATATTTGGTGGTTGGTTTATACCACACATTTGTTAATATTTAATGGACAGTTTATATTACTAGCTTGTACATTTTCTTTTCTATTGTAAGTTACTTGTTTATGCTTAATTGGTATCGTGATTTAAATTCTGGTCGTTTGGTTAGAGTTAATCCAGGTACTTTACATATTGATTTATTTGAATCACAATCACACACATTAAGCACAATGGCTGAAAACGAAAGTGTGCATGATGAACATGAAAATCAACCATTGCGAACTATGCGTGAGTATCTGCAACCATCTCGAAATTCTAGTCCATCATGTTTTATCTTTCCACTCAATGCCAACAATTTTAGATTCAAGCCAGATATGATTTCTTTACTTCCTAATTTCCATGGTTTAGAATCTGAAAGCCCATATTTACATCTAAAAGAATTTGAGGAAGTATGTACTGCTTTTCATGATCAAACTTGCACTGAAGAGGTTGTTAAGCTTAAATTATTTCCTTTTTCTTTGAAAGATAAAGCAAAAACTTGGCTTAACACTTTGAAACTAAGATCAATTGGCACATGGCAAGAAATGCAATGTGAGTTTTTGAAGAAATTTTTTCCAACACATAAAACCAATGCTTTGAAAAGACAAATCCAAAAATTTTCCCAAAATTCCAATGAAGCATATTTTCAAAGTTGGGAACGTTTTAAAGATTTGTTGAATTCTTGCCCACATCATGGTTTTGAAAAATGGCGCACTATAAGTTTTTTTTATGAAGGGTTAACACCCGAAACTAAACAATTTGTGAAAATAATGTGCAATGGTGAATTTCTTGATAAAGAACCTGAAGAAGCTTTAGACTATTTAGACCATTTGGCTGAAAATTCTCAATCTTGGCATGGTACTAATCTTTCTGAAAATTCAATTAGATTTAACCTTGCAAATGCTAGTAAAGGAAAATATTATCTTAGTCAAGAAGAAGATCTAAATGCAAGGTTTGCTAGTTTGGCTAGAAAGGTTGAAGCCATGGAATCCGGGAAAGTAAAAGAAATCAAATCTGTGCAAAGTGAAGAAATTTGTGGCATTTGTGATGAATTGGGACACTCAACAAATGAATGTCCAAAACTTCCTGTTTTTAAAGAAGTTGTGCATAAGCAAGTAAATGCAATGACCAATTTTAAAAAGCCATTCACTTTTTCTTTTTCAGATACATACAATCCGGGATGGAGAAATCACCCGAACTTCAGTTGGAGGAATAGTAACCAGCCACAATTCATGCAACCACCACCTCCTCAGGCACAGCAAGATTCTCAAAATCCTCATGGATATGCACCCTATGTCCCACCATATAGGAAAAACCTTGAAGGAACATTGCATGTATTCATGGAAAAACAAGAGGCCATCAATAACCACAACAATCAAACTATGATTGACATAAAAGACACTCTTGCTAAACTTTCTTATGCACTTGCTATTTATGAGAAAGGAAAGTTTCCTTCTCAACCTCAACCAAATCCCAAGGGTCAGTTTAGCCTAAATGAGGGTAGTTCAGAAAGTCAAAAAATAAATCAAGTCAACTCAGTGATAACTCTTAGGAGTGGAAAGGTTATTGAAAAACAAATTCCTGAACTTTTTGAGAAAGATGATGAGTCAATTCCCAAAGATGAGGAAGGAATTGATCAGCCACCTAGCCAAAAGGAGATCAAACCCTCGTCTTCACCCCCATTTCCTCAAGCATTAAACAATTCAAGCAAAGTGAATCATAACAGTGACATTTTTGAAATCTTTAAACAAGTGAAGGTCAATATTCCTCTGTTAGATGCTATCAAGCAGATTCCTTGTTATGCCAAATTTTTGAAAGACTTGTGTACTGTTAAAAGGAAACATAATGTGAAAAAGAATGCATTTTTGACTGAACAGGTAAGCTCCATTATTCAAAACAATAATGAGTTGAAATATAAAGACCCTGGTTGTCCTACAGTTTCATGCATTATTGGTGAACATAAAATTGAACGAGCTTTACTTGATCTTGGTGCTAGTGTTAATTTGCTTCCATATTCAGTTTATCAGCAACTCAACCTTGGTGAGTTAAAACCAACTTCTGTAACTCTTCTACTTGGCGATAGATCAATTAAAATTCCAAAAGGAATAGTAGAAGATGTGTTGGTACAAGTTGATAAATTCATATATCTGTGGATTTTATTGTCTTGGAAACGAACCTATGGTTGATAGTTCTAAGTCGGTTCTGTTATTTTGGGTCGCCCATTTTTAGCAACATCTAATGCTTTGATAAATTGCGAGAAATGAAGTGGTGAAGCTAACTTTTGGAAATATGACACTTTGGAGCTTAATGTTTTCAACATGTGCAAGCAACCACAAGAAGTTTATGATGAAAAGGAAGAGATTGAAGGGATTGAAGCCATTATAGATGATCATCTTCAAATCGGGAGTTCTTCTGACCCATTAGAAATTGTTTAATTAATTCATTTGATTCACTACACAATTAGATGATGATGTTTCGAAATATGCTCTTTGCTTTGTATTTGTACACAAGAAATGGAATACAAAGGAAGGAAGCCAAGATTCGAAGAGCTAAAATCCATGAATGATGATACCCATGAAGAAGTACCCACACTGGGCTGAAGCCATTACGATGGGTTGAAGTACACATTTTTGGGAGAAGAACAAAGCTCTCCAGTGGTAATTTCCTCATCCTTGACCAAAGAACAAAAAGGTAAGTTGATAGAAATACTTAAAAGGCATAAAAATACAATTGGATGGACATTAAAGGATATAAAAGGCATTAATCCATTAATCTGTACACATAGAATACATTTAGAGGATAATGCTAAAACATCTCAACAACCTCAAAGAAGATTAAATCCACACATGAAAGAGGTAGTTAGAGCTGAAGTTCTTAAATTACTTGATGTTGGAATTATCTATCCTATCTCTGATAGCCAGTGGGTAAGCCCTACACAAGTTGTGCCTAAGAAATCTGGAATAACAGTGGTTGAAAATGAAAAAGGAGAATTAATACCTGCCCGAGTCTTATCTAGTTGGCGTATGTGTATTGATTTCAGAAAATTGAATGCAGCCACTAGGAAAGACCATTTCCCTTTGCCATTTCTTGATCAGATTCTAGAAAGAGTAGCAGGACATCCCTACTATTGTTTTCTTGATGGTTATTCAGGGTATAATCAAATATCAATTGCATTAGAGGACCAAGAAAAGACCACTTTTACTTGCCCCTTTGGCACTTTTGCATATAGAAGAATGCCTTTTGGTCTTTGTAATGCTCCAGCAACTTTTCAAAGATGTATGCTAAGTATTTTCAGTGACATAATTGAGCATTATTTAGAGGTTTTCATGGATGATCTGACAGTTTTTGGAAATTCTTTTAAAAATTATCTCGATAATTTGGAAAAAGTTCTTAAAAGATGCGAAGAAAAAGGATTTGTGTTAAATTGGAAAAAATGTCATTATATGGTTACCTCAGGAATAGTGTTAGGTCATGTGATATCTTCTAAATGAATTGAAATTGATAAGGCCAAAGTTGAATTAATTGCTCATTTACCTTTCCTAAAAACAGTCAGAGAAGTTCGTTCCATTTTAGGACATGCAAGATTTTACAGAAGATTTGTAAAGGACTTTAGTGCCATATCTAGACCTTTATGTAATCTTCTAACAAAAGATACACCATTTGATTGGACTCAAGATTGTCAAAAATCTTTTGAAAAATTAATCGGTCTTTTGACTTCTGCTCCTATCATGCAATCTCCTGACTGGTCTTTGCCTTTTGAGTTGATGTGTGATGCTAGTGATTTTGTTGTTGGCGTTGTTTTAGGCCAAAGAAAGGAAGGTAAGCCTCATGTAATTTATTATGCAAGTCGAACTTTGAATAGTGCACAAATGAATTATACCACTACTGAAAAAGAATTACTTGCTGTAATTTTTGCATTGGACAAATTTTGGGCTTATTTAATTGGTTCATCCACTGTTGTTTTCACTGATCATGCTACTGTTAGATATTTAATGTCTAAACAGGATGCCAAACCTAGGTTGATACGGTGGATCTTGTTGCTTCAAGAATTTAACATCACAATAAAAGACAAGAAAGGAGCCGAAAATGTTGTTGCAGATCATTTGTCAAGGCTGACAATAGGCTCATCTTTTGATAGCACACCTATCAATGATTCTTTTCCCGATGAATTTTTATTTTCTGTCAATTCCATGCCTTGGTCTGCTAACATTGTCAATTTTCTTGTAACAAGTAAGATGCCGCCTCAGTGGACACACCAAGACAGAAAAAAGTTTTTTATTGAGGTGAAAATTTTCTTTTGGGATGACCCATATTTGTTCAAATATTATCCTGATCAAATCTTTCAGAGATGTGTACCTGACAATGAGGTAAGTAGTGTCATTAAATTTTGTCATTCAGAAGCATGTGGAGGTCATTTTTCTTCAAAGAAAACAGCTGTGAAAATCTTGCAATGTGGATTTTATTGGCCCACTTTATTCAAGGACAGTTATACTTTTTGCAAAAGTTGTGAAAGTTGTCAAAAATTGGGGTCCATTTCTAAAAGAAATATGATGCCTTTGAACCCTATCCTTGTCATTGAAATTTTTGATTGTTGGGGAATTAATTTCATGGGTCCATTTCCATCATCTTTTGGATTTGTGTACATTTTGGTTGCAGTTGATTATGTCTCAAAATGGATTGAGGCGATTCCATGTCGGCACAATGATCATAAAATTGTTCTAAAAATTTTAAAAGAAAATGTTTTGAGTCGATTTGGAATTCCTCAAGCTATCATCAGTGATGGGGGAACACATTTTTGCAATAAATCATTTGAATCTTTAATGAAGAAATATTACATTACCCACAAAATTGCAACCCCTTATCATTCTCAGACAAATGGACAAGTTGAATTAGTAAATAGGGAGATTAAACAAATTTTGGAAAAAATGGTTAACCCAAATCGTAAAGATTGGTCTTTAAGATGCACTTTGGGCTTACCGTACTGCTTTTAAAACATCTTTGGGCATGTCTCCCTATCGGTTAGTTTATGGAAAATCTTGTCATTTGCCTGTAGAATTGGAGCATAAAGCATTTTGGGCCATTAAAGCTTTCAACTTAAGTCTTGATGATGCTTCCAAGTTACGCAAATTGCAATTGAATGAACTTGAGGAATTAAGAAATGATGCATATGAAAACTCAAAGATTTATAAAGCTAGAACAAAAGCTTTTCATGACAAATCAATTTTTAGAAAAACTTTTGAAATTGGTCAAAAAGTTCTGCTTTATAATTCTCGTCTTCACCTATTCCCTGGAAAATTGAGATCTAGGTGGATTGGTCCTTATATTGTCAAACATGTGTATTCTTATGGGGCCATAGACATTGAGAATCCTAGGAATGGTATTGTATTTAAGGTCAATGGACAAAGACTCAAACCATTTCTGGAACATCAAGTTATTGAGGTAGAATCCATTTCTCTTTTTAATCCTTGTTATGAGTAGAATTTATTTTAATGTTGTTTCTTTCTTTTTGCAGTTCTTTGTGTTCCCGGTTAAATGGCGGATAACGGTACTCCGTGACTCTCAAGTCGGTTTGTTTTTCAGTTTCCCATAATAACTGAATTCTTCTCCTTTTAAAATGGATGTCATTTCTCTCAAATCTAAGAAAATATTTTCCTTCTCTCCCTCTAAATGCTCTAACAAAAGTCTATGAAGCTAGGTGTGAAAGACTGAGATTGTTAATGTATAAGGGCATCGTAGAAGATATACGCTGGATAATCGAAGCAAATGTTCGTTTAGCTGGTGAATCTTCAGATTCATTTGTCCCATATATGCCTGGTCTCGGTAAAAGTTCATTTTCAAAAAGAAGAAAAACAAAAAGAATGAAAGTTTGTTACAAGTGTGCACGATAGAATTGCAACATGCGATGTCACTCTTTGGGGATGGTTTCTGTAAATAGAGAAGATAAAATATTCTTCATTAAGAATGGACTGAGTAAGGAGTCATTAGATAATATCTTATTGACTCTTGAGACGCATTCTTGTGGAATTGTGCAGCGTGAACTTCTTAGTTTGTGGAATCTCTTCAAGGACGAGCAAGAGTGTTATAGTCTTGGGAATCTGACTCAAAAAGACCCTGTTTGCCAATTTATAAGAAAATTGGATGGGAAGCTTATCCTCGACTCATAGAAGGCGTTTAAGCCATTTCTGGACGTGAAACCAGAGGAAGATGTGAGCCACAATCACAACAACATGTATATATTATCTTGTACATCTTCAAAAGAAAAAAAAAGGAAAAAAAAAAAAAAAAAAAAAAAAAAAAAAATGAAAAAAATGAAAAAAAAAAGAAAAAAAGAAAAAATTGGAAAAAAATGAAATAATTTAAATTAAATAAAAAAGGGCGAAACTTCGGTTGTACTTGGTCTTTAATTAGATTAGGAGCCCCTGCCAGTGGAGTGGCAGACCCGTCATTGACTCGGGTGGACCTTCGCACGCCGGTCGGTAAATAAGGTTCGTGTGCCATGCTCTGTAGAGAGCCGCGCAAAGCATTCCCAGTTTTAACCAAAGGCTCTGCTTGCTGATGGACAAAAAGAAGCGTCCGTGTTTGCATTCTCGCGTGACAATGCCTACGAGTGGATCCTGTGATTTAATGCCATTGGCTCTTTGGCGACTCTCTTGGCCGTGGTCGTTGGTGGTAGGCTGTCGATTTACGCACTTTAATTAGTGGCGTCGTAGCTCGATCAAAATATCCCACAAGCGGGAGGGAGAAGAATGCCAGATTGGTGAGCCGTCTTGGTATTACTGCACTCATGATGCGTAGTATAAAAATCTGCCATGAAACCTGTACATAAAGGTCTGTAATCATTTGTTATTATTATTTTATCTATGTATGATTTTGTTGAATTTTGGTTTTGGACAAACGATCCTTTGGATGGGATCCTTCGGGGGTTTCTAGACTTATTTACCCTAATGGTTTTCTTGAAGTAAAAAAAACAAAACAAAACAAAAAAAAACAAAACAAAAACAAAACAAAACAAAACAAAACAAAATTTACTATTATTATTATTTTTAAAATTTCAAACTTTTCTTACACCAGTCAACCTACCTGTATAGGAGCTATTATTACTTTTTCTTTTCTCTTCCCTATTTAAACACTCCATTTTCTTCACTTTCCTGCAACTCATAATCATTCAAAGAGAGTGTGAGTGTAGAAATGGAGGGAGCTTCTTCTTCTGTTCATAGATTTGTCAGTATCTGTGTATTTTGTGGGACAAGTTATGGGAAGGGCTTAGAGTTTGTAAACGCAGCAAGCACTGTTAGTAGAACACTTGCTGCGAGGAACATTCGTGTTGTATATGGGGGAGGTAGCATTGGGTTAATGGGGGCTGTATCACTTTCTGCACATATAAGAGGTGGTCAAGTTTTAGGTGTCATTCCTGAACCTTTAACTCGAAGGAACATCGTTGGAAAAACAATTGGACTGGAAATTCAGGTATCATCTATGCATGGACGAATGAAGGCGATGCTTGAAAACTCTAATGCATTCATTGTCTTACCTGGTAGTTTTGGTACTTTGGAAGAAGTCTTTCAAGTTGTCTCTTAGGCCTAATTGAACATCCACCATAAACCCATAGGTTTGTTGAATGTTAATAATTTCTTTGATAATTTAATATCTTTTGTTGACCATGCTGTGGAACAGAAATTTGTCACACCTTCTGCAAGACGACTCCTTATCTCTGCTTCTACTGTTGATGAGTTGATTGATAAATTAGAAACTTTTGTTTATGAACCTGATCCAGTAACAGCTCAGATAGATTGGTCCGAAGGAAGCGGTGAAGGAAGTGGTGAAGGAAGCAAAATGAAAAGAAAGCCAGCCAAGACACTCCAACTATTTAAATAATTACAAGCTTTAGTTTTATTTATCATACTTTGTTTCTGATTTGTGTGAGGTTTTTCTTTTCAGTAATTGCCGCAACAGGTAATATATTCTATCCTTTTTCCGATCTATGTTTTAACATTAAGGACAATGTTGTGATCTGGTTGGGGGGAAGGATGGTTGTAAAAAAAAACCAAAAAAAAAAAATTCAAAAGTATATTTGTTAATATGTTTATTGTGTTTATATTTAAAAAAACCCAAAAAAAATAAATTCAAAAGTGTGTTTGTTAATATGTTTGTTGTGTTTGTCATCAATTTATTAACAACAAAAGTAATTAGGGATGGCAGAATAAAGAGTAAATTATTTACTCTTGAGACGCATCAAAAATTGATGGCAGAGTAAGGAGTAATTGGGGTAGAAACTAGTTTATGTGAAAGTAGCACTTCAAATTCAGGAAAATTTGCATGATTGAGTAAATTGTCTTCTTTCTTAAAATTCACATGCTTGGTTATGGATGTTGAATTAGTGGACTGAGAATGATAGAATTATGCCTTGTGAGATTTTGAGCCTATTGATGAATGGATTGAACATTTGTACCATTCTTTTCTTTCTTGTGTGAATCTCACTCATGAAATTGTTACTCTAGAACTTGCTTTGATTCTTTTTGAGACTACATTTTCATATGCATACATAAATATAATTGAGGCATTTTTCTTCAAATAGCTACTTTAATCAAATAGCTTGACCTTGTTTAGCAAACATGTTGTCTCAATATGATATCAAGCACTCTTATGACTTCTTGGAAATTCTCTGATTCCTGCCAACATAAATCATTAGAAATGACCTATTTCTCCTTGCTTAACCCCTTTGAGCTTATTTGACTATTCTTTGTTTCGAACTCATTATGTGCCTTAAATGAAAAATCATGTTCTTACTTGACCTTAGGGAATAAGAGAACATTAGTTTTGTCATTCGATGAGTTCTTGAACAAGTGTGGGGGTGTGTGTGCAGAATAGTTAAAAAAATGTATATATGATGTTCTTTTTGTAAATAAAAAAATTAAAAAAAATCAAAAAAAAAAGTAAGTAAAAAGAAAAAGAAGGTCAACAAGGCAATAAAGGAAATGAAAAGAATATGTAAAGAGAATTTGTATTAGGTGGAGTTGGGATGAACTTTCATGCTTGTTAATTGAACTCAGCTCTCATGCTCTTTTATTCTCTGGTATTTAACTTGTCATATCCATATTACCTCCTCCTTTACCTTGACCCCATTACAACCTTGAATAAAGTCCTCATGATTTGTGTGTGCATGTGTTTGAGTAGTGGAGAAGTAGAAGATAAGCAAGCTTATGGTAGTACAATTTTCATGGGTTGAATTGAGTGAAATACCTACCTTTTAAACACTTGAGGGATTGAGAGTGAATCTTGTGAAAATCTATCATTCTTGACTCATGCTTTTCAATTGAAATATCCTTGCTTGTTGATTTGAGAAGTGAAGATATGTTACCTCATGAATGTTTTGATTACTTGAATGATTGCTCTTCATTTTTAAATATTATTAGAAATTGAGTCTTTTAGAGTGTTTAGTTTTTGAGTCTGTTTTTTTTTTTTTTTTTTAGTGATCTTATGTGTTTTGCTCAAGAGTGCAAAAGGCTAAGTGTAGGAGAGTTTGATGATCACATATTTGATATATTAATAAGCTTTCATTCTTAGTCATTTACACTTTCTATATACTTAATTGATTGAGTTTTATTATGTTTTGTAAGTTTGGACTCAAATTGAACTTAATTAAATTTTTCAACATGATTCATATCTTACACTGTTTCTGTATTTGGGTCATATCTTGGGCTGTAGGTGGTCTTTGGAGGTGATTCTAGTGGCATTTGAAAGATAAGAGAGAATTCTACAACTTTTATGAAGACCTCAAAGGCCCAACCACACGAGTAGATAACTCAAATTGGGGTTGAAGCAAGAACCAGAGTGCTTTTCCTGATAGCTTAACCTATGTGTACTATTCATCACAGTTTTCGGGCTAGAGGTTGTAAAATAGGCTGACATTTGGATGCTGAATAATTAAGACCCATATCTACAACTTTCATGTTGAACACTTTTCCAGAATCGGACTCCTTGAAGGTGATATTGGGCTTGGAAGTCAGAACAGAGGAGCTGTGACTAGGCCTGGGTAGTGTTTAGTAATTTGAACGTATCTGGAGCTATAGATATGATATTAGACTCAAACTAAAGCCATTTGAAAGCTAAGATCCAGGCCTACAACTTTCATGAAGACCACTTGGTTCAAAAATGATGAATGCAATGACTTTAAAGCTGCATGATTTCGGAGACAAGGAATCTCCATAATTTCCTACTCACCTAAAGTCATTTGGCATTTTCCATTCATTTTCCACTCATCCACCCACTAATGACTCAGCCCTCTTGTCATTTTGTGTCTCTAATCCTCTATAAAAGGAGACCTTGGCAGATCATTGAGGGTGTTAGGTGTTAGTTACCAAAAAGATGTCATTTTGTTACTAGGTTTTCTTGTAGTAATTTTCCTTTGTTCTAAATTAAAGTCATGTTCTTCTTCTTCTTCTTATTCTCTCTTTCTTTCTTCTTTTCTATGAGTAACTAAGTTTCATTTTACTTGGGTGAAAGGGTGAAGCTCTTGGTAATAAAGTAAGGTTAGATTTATTCTTCTCTTGTGCTTAAATGATTTATATTTTCTAGTAACCATTATACGTATTATAATTTGTTTCTTATAATTTAGAAACCATCTTTGTAAAGAGGAGTTCTTGATTTGTTGTAGACAAAATATTAGCACAATGAATGCTTTAACCCATTTATAAGTGGTGGTAATATTTTTAGGAAACATAATATAATTACGTATATTATTTTAATTAGACTTTTAATGTTGTATTTTTCGATTGGAACCTCCATGTTGCGAGGATTCTAATTGAGTTATAAAAGGAATTAATCTTACCTTTATTTTATTTACCAAGAGTGAATCTTTTTACCCAAGTAAATAATTTTAATTGTAGTAACAAAATATTCACTTCACCTTAATTAATCTTCAACAATTCCCTGTGGATCGACCTCGGACTCCCGAGAATTTTATTACTTGAGACAACCTGCACTTGGGTTCGCAATGCAATAATTAATCCCGCATCAAGTTTGTAGACTTGTTTGAAATTAAAAAGAGTGCATCATGAAACTATGCTTAAATGTGGTTATAAACACTCATAAACGTATTGTGATTTTCAGGAGATTTATGAGTGATGGAGTCCACTGGTATTGAAACATTGAGAAGAGAGTTAAAAGACTTAAGGGAATCAGTATCAATCCCTAGAAGCAAAGGAAGACAAGCATTCATGAAGAATCAAGATTGGATTTGAAGGCAGTGAACAACACGGCCCGTGTCAAAGTACATGGGGTAGGCCGTGTACTCTTCTAACTTTGAAGATTGGAAGATTTTGGACAACACGGCCCGTGTCAAATGACACGGGGTAGGCCGTGTACTTCTCTGACTTCACGAGGAAGAGTCAATTTCAAGCCTTGACCGAGAACACGGCCCGTGTCAAATGACACTGTGTGGGCCGTGTTCTTCTCTGACTTTGGAATAGGTGGAAATTAAGAATAAATGCATTAGAAAGAAAATAGGAGTAACATCTATTGTGAAAAAAATGAGAAAATCCCACATTAGGTGGTTTGAACATGTAAGGAGAAGACCCTTCGAAACCCATGTAAGGAGAGTAGATCAAGTGGATGATAGCCTCTATAAAGCGATTAAAAAAGATTTAGATTTGAATGACATTTAGAAGATTTAATATATGATATGATTAGATGATCACACCTAATGAGAAAAGACTTAGTTGTTGTATAGATCTTTCCAAAAATTAGATAGGACACGGGTTGGGCCATGTAATATGACACGGCTCGTGTCATCTTCTAATCCTTGCACCCCATTAAGTTTAATTTCGTGTTTTAATGCTAAATTAGGTTCCCAAACCGATAAATAGGGTTGCTTAGAGTCCCTAAGGGAGATCTGAACAGAGAGAGCCATCAAGAAAACTGAGAGAAACACAAAGACCAAGAAGGGAAAGGATTCGATTGAGGATTGGAGACTCGGATTCGAGCGATCAAAGATCAATCATCCTCAAGCCTTGGAAACTAGTTTGATCTTTAGTTTTTCTTTTCTTCTTTTGTTCTGAACAATGTTTTTCTTTAATTTTTCTTGTGATTTTGAATTTGCCATGTGTGGCTAAACTTCTTGATTGGTTAAGAGAAGATGAAACTCTAGTTTTGATTATGTGAATCTTGCATATTTCTTTATATCAATACAATTATATTTTTATTCATATGTTTCTGTTCTTAAATCGATATAAAGGTTTTTATTTTCTTACCAAATTTTGAGAGTAGTAAAACTAGGATTATCTTATGAGAGTGAATCACCATAGATCTCGAGTCGAAGGACAATGTATAACCCAAGGTGATTAATGCTTCATACTCGGTCTCATTATTTGAAAGGTTGTCTAGATGATTGAAATGCATTAATTTAGTAAGGTCGATGATCAAAATGGACTGATTTGCGTCAAAATATAATTTACATTTTCTTATCTTGGTATGACTAGTGAGACATATGATCTACGTAATTTAATCTCAGTGTGTGATTAGATCTTAGTGTGATTGATTTTCTAACTCTTAATGCAATCATTAGGTAGGTGTAAGAGCGGTTGCTTTACAAATAACTAATGGTTAGAGTTTGATTTGAGCGGTTGTTGAATTAAGCGAAACTTAAGGAAGACATGGGATTTATCTCACAATCACATAAGAACATAATTGATCATGTTGGTATAAAGGGTATGTAAGTTGGCATAATCATATAAATCTAGTGGTGAGATTCCATCTCTTAACCAATATTCTTTACTTGATAATTATTTTTGTAGACTTTTAATGTTGTATTTTCCGATTGGAACCTCCATGTTAATTTTTTGTTATTTTTGAATTAATTTTAATTAAATAAAACAACATTTATTTCTTTAATTTAATCTTTTTACCCAAGTAAATAATTTTAATTGTAGTAACAAAATATTCACTTCACCTTAATTAATTCAACAATTCCTCGTGTGGATCAACCCGGACTCAGAGAATTTTATTACTTGTGACCCTTCTTTTACATTTTTGTTTATTTACTGGTTTAAATTTAATTTCTTTTGTTAGTTTTAATTAACAAAACCCAAGATTGGATTTTACTTTTACTATTTACTTTTCATCAGAGATTAATTTAGGAATTAGATTGATAGTGTTAATTGAATTGGTTCTCTGTGGATCGACCCTTATTAACTACAACTGGTTACAAGATTTTTATATTTTTGGTGGACTTGGCAACTGTTTTTGATATTTAATTTTAATCATATTCCACACCACACCAATCAGTGTCACGGAGATGACGATATTGTGATGGATAATGGATCTGTGGCCATACAAGATAAGATAATATTAAGAATAAATGCATTAGAAAGAAAATAGGAGTAACATCTATTGTGAAAAAAATGAGAAAATCCCACATTAGGTGGTTTGAACATGTAAGGAGAAGACCCTTCGAAACCCATGTAAGGAGAGTAGATCAAGTGGATGATAGCCCAATAGCTAGAGGGAGAGAGAGACCAAGAAATATTATAGATAAAACGATTAAAAAAGATTTAGATTTGAATGACATTTCTGAAGATTTAATATATGATATGACACAATGACGTCATTTGATCCAATGTAGATGATCACACCTAATGAGAAAAGACTTAGTTGTTGTATATTTATTTTTTAATTCGAACTATCTTTCCAAAAATTAGATAATATAATATCGTAAAATTAAGATAAGATCCACACATTATTAGCAAATATAGATGATTTAGAACGTAAAATGTACTCATCTTAGAATAATTAACAAAATAATTTTAAAAAATATTAAAGTAAGTGCGCGTGTGAAATCTTACATTGATTATTTTCCAATACTCTCATTCGTTTCATTAGTTTACTTTTCATCGGTGACATTCTTCTAATCCTTGCACACTTTGTCAATTGTGAATTCATTATAGTGTTTGTATCTCCCAAATTTAATCATAAATTTGTTTTATTATATTATATATACTTGATTAATTCAGATTATCATTCTAAAAGTTAGATAAGATAAGATGAAAAAAAATAAAATCCTTAAAATAAGGCAAAATCAATAAATTAACAAGAATAACAAAATCATATCTTGCAAAATATATACCTAGCTCATACTGTTTTTCAGCCTTAGTCAGAGTTTGTGTATATAAATATATGAAAAACTAAACAAAAATAGTCAAAGTACATATTAAATAGATCAATCTCTTATTTGCTAGAAAACAGTTTGATGTTTCACTGTACACACATACAATATGAATCAAATTGTAAATTCTTTCTTTAATAAAGAGATACCAACGAAGCTATATATTACTTACATAAAGAGAAACAGAAGAATAAGGCCCGATTGAGAGAGTTCTCTATAGCTCGATTGAGGGATTTCTCTAGCACTGTCTTTTAATAAAAGATGTTGTGAACCCTTATACTTTGTTCAATTTATATAGTCCAAACATATGAGTATCTCAATCCTAGTCGGGATTATATTGGCATTACTAAATCAAGGAAAACTTGCCTGAGGATTTAAGAATAATCCATTTAATAGCATTATCTGTGATATTAATTTCTTCAATATGACATTATTAAATCAAATAAAAAATCGTAAGATTTTCAAGGATAATCATTTCAATAGTATTATTTGTGATATAGATTTCCTCAAAATGACATTATTAAATCAAATAAAATCGTACGATTTTCAAGGATAATCCTTTCAATAGAATTATCCTTGATATAGATTTCTTCCGATAGAAACTTAATATATGAAAAGTATTTCTTTAAAAAAAAACTTAAAGGCAAGGTTTTAAATCTCGGACCGCATCATGTGATGCGGCCGCGACAAAATGGTCGCAGCCGCCGAGGCCGCATTTGGCCTCATCAATCGCAACGCAACCGCGATCGCAACCGAAATTTAAAACCATACTTAAAGGGAATCAAAGTACATATAGTACATTAATATACAAAAAATATAGTTACAACCTATGAAATTTTAATATATGAAAAACTAAACACCAAAAAAAAAAAAAAAAGACTTGAAACGAATCAAAGTACATATTACATGAATTAATCTCTTAAGATAAGAAAACATATGAAGCATGAACTTTAACCATAAACTTCAAAATAATTAAACAACAACATGAATATTAGCAGGAAAAAGCAAATAAGCAGAGGTTAACTGCACCAGTGTAATGGATACGTAATTTGATTTCCTAGGGATATGTTGAATCTTAACTTTGTCAAATTCATAAATCAATCGAGCAGCAATCACTAAGTATTGTATCAAACTTGCATTGATGCACTTATACTCTTTAGTTATTTGTTTAATCATAATAAGCAATGAATCACCATAGATCTCGATATTCCTACCCCCATCCGAAGGACAATGTATAACCCAGTGATTAATGCTTCATACTCAGTCTCATTATTTGAACAGGTTGTCTTCAGATGAAAATTGAAATGCATTAGTTTCCAAGTAAGGTCGATGATCAAAATACCAATTCTGGTGCCACACTGATTACTAGATATGTCAAAATATAATTTACATTTTCTTAAACCAACGAAGTTTACTGAAGAAGTTATAAAATGGTCTACGACAAAATCAACTAGTACTTGCCCTTTCATTGCCTTTTGAGGCACATAATGTAACAAGAATTCCAAAAGGACAATAGCCCATCAACCTATTCTATTATGGGTTACATGCTTAGATATCATATATTTAATGACGTTGACATTTGAATAAACATAAACAATAGTTGGTAGTATATAGTATTTAAGTTTCATACAAGATGAATATAAGACCAAACACTATTTTTCCACTTTGCTATAATTTTTCTCTGCCTCAACAAGCATCCGATCGACCGTAATAGAAAATAGACCTGTCAACATTGTTATCATCATCTTGAGCTAAAAAGACACATAATTATATCATTATTTGCTGAAAGATACAACTTCAAAGGTTTTCCATGATCCAGAGTTGTCATTATAAGTGGATTTACCAGATACTGCTTAATCATTATATGTGGATTTACCAGATACTGCTTAATCTCTTCGAAAGCTTTTTGGTGTTCTTTGTCCCATACAAATTCCTCTTCCGCTTTTAGCTTAAGCAACTACAAGTATATCTTTGATTTGTTGGCCAAGTTTGAAATAAAATGTCGTAGGTAGTTGATTTTCCCTAACAATGATTATAAATCTTTTTTGTTTCTCGGAGGTGAGGCCTCCATTATAACTTTAGTCTTATTTTTGTTGACCTCATTTCCTTTCCGGTGCACCAAGAAGCCTAAGAAATTACCTGTAGAACACCAAAATTACATTTTAGAGTATTCATTTTCAAGTTATGTTTCCTCATTCACTCAAAGGCACGCTGTAGATCCTACAGGTGGTCAATTTCAGTATTGCATTTAACGACAACATCATCAATATAGACCCCTATAAATTTGTCTATCATATCATGAAAAGTGACATTCATAGCCGTTTGGTATGTTGCTCCTGCAATTTTTAACCTAAAGGGTGTAACATTCCAATTCTGATATCTTGTTAGACTTGATCTATGCAAGAATATTCAGTATTAACAATGTTACTACTAATAACCAAACCCATAATATTCACATAAATAAATAATTATGGAGAGCCATATACCAGCAGTTATATATATACATCATAGCTATAAAAGGCATACAGTTATACATAACTCAAAACAAACTAAGCAAATATAAAATATATATAAGCTCAGTCCAAAATAACAACTATATTATGTTAGTCCTCATACATTTTCTTCTTCCCCTTCGAAGAACCCGCGCCTAGATTTACATGGTAACATAATCGGGATGATAATTTACATATCTTAGTAAAAGTATTCCAATACCAGTACTTTATACAATCATACAGATTATTCAACTATAAAGTTAACACTTCAATCACAGAAGTACGCAATTGCCCATACAATTGCAGTGTCATGATTTCATGTCATGGTGACAACTGCCCATATAATTGTCATGTTATGCCTAATTATGTCTAATGAGTATGTCTATGCAAGTCCTAAAAGTGAATGCAATTTAAAGATGTCATGAGCCCTCAGACGTATTGAGGATATTACTCACCTCAGCTACTCTAGGTTATGTTATGATATGCCATGAATTATTAGGTATAATGAGGATATGACTCACCTACATTACTCGTCAAATACAAACAAAGGATATTACTCATCTCACTATTCAATCAAAGCAAAGAGGATATTACTCACCTCCTTACTCAACAACATAATGAGGATATTACTCACCTCAATATGACTCATAGTCAATTCATGCAAAACAATCACTAATTACCTTCAATAATTAGCATCACAATTGATTTATATGCATCTCAAATTCATTTCATAAACACTTAATCAAATACTTTTAAAAATATTTTAACATTATTAAAAGAGCATACATAAGTAATTCCAACATTTAACGAACTCATTTCCTCAGTTCATCACAATACACAATAAATGTATATATAGTCATGTCTAATTATTCCTCATAATTAACATTACAAACTAACTTAATTCAACACAACCATTCTTCATTAAATACCCCTATTAGAGTCTCAATACTCATTAAGAAGTATAAAAGAAGAAACTACACCATTGGAAGGTTCCATGACATCAAATATAACTCATAGTTGCTTCTAGGCACCCACGTCGCGGCACACCCTGTGCCATGTAACATCTTAATACAGATATCTAGATATATCCTATATATACAGAGATATATAAAGATAAATAGTACTAGAGACCTCACTTTTACATACTACATACTAACATATATCCATAATCACAAATGAGTAATTATAGAAAGCCTTGAGAGAATGCGGAAAAAAACTTAAACTTATACATAATATACAACACTAGCCACAGAAGGGCATATTGTAATACATACAAAATATTACATATAAACTGTGTACATAAGTTCTGATTAGAAAAACATATAAAATTATACTAGTCTTCATGCTTTACCTCCATTCCCTTAACAGGGTCTATACCTCTGTACCTGGATTTAAATGGAAGAACAACTGAGGTGAGAATCATAATTCTTAGTAAAAGCAATTTCAATACCAGCTAGTTATAACTTTGTATAACAAATATAACAATGGCTATAACTACAAATATAGGAGTTTCCTCCACTAATTCTCATAACTGCACACTACTATGAAGTGTGGTCTAACCGATAGCCTACATATCATTAGATATAAACAAATGCCCATACAATTATAAATACCAACAGCAATGGATAATGCCCATACAATTTTTTGTAAATGCAATGCAGATGATATATAATATGATTATGTTTAAGAAAGATCCTAAAGATAAGCTTGTGCAATGTTTTGTTTTGAAATGTATACAGGGGTTTATTTTAAAAACCAAGAAGTTCATTAAGAACTGGTTCAATATCTTATCCAGTGGTGAATGAGGTATTTCCTCGTATCACACATATCCTAGCACGCTGAGATGTTCGGTCTTCATCCTTCATCAAAGAGGCTTTCGGATTTCCCGTTTATCTCCTTTGGCCTTGGCACTAATGAAATATCAAGGTTATGTCCTTCCTCAATTGATTCTATCAGAGACCGTTCAATCTCTCTTGGCCTTTATGAATGTACATCAAAGGATACTTACTAAGATCAATACTACTAGACCATTACCACTTCATCACTCGTAACCCTTAAGTGATTTCTATACAAGACTTTGTTGCTGAGGTGTTAGATACTCACTTATGGTAAACCATTACTCTTGGTTGCACTAAGGTTCTTATAACTTTCACATACAAGCTAGATTAACTAACTAGTATATAAAAAGCGTAGTGTCATGTTTACCTCTTATATAAACACCACTTTAACTTTCCTATAGACTCAACTCATCCTAGTGAAAGAGTCCATCTTAGCTAATGCCTCATTTAACCTTGCTTAAGGAAATAAATGAGCATTTCTCTAGAAATTTTGCATACTTAATGAATACAACAAACTTATAAGTCAACATTCATCCTATTGTGTATTCTACAATGCATAAGGTCCCGTTTAACTAAAGACATAGTACATAACATTCCCTCTTCGGAACTAAATACATAACCTTATCTCCACTTAAGTGAATCTAACACAAGAATGGTTCATACTTGTAACTTTTTGTTGCTTAAGGTTCTAGGTACCTTTCCAAGGTAATCCATTATTCTTGGATATCCTAAGGCTCATACCTTCCTTATCCTTACTAGAGTGAATCTTATAACACATCCTAGTGTACTTGTCTCCATTTCACTATCTCATCATATCTTGAGTGATATCTAATGCAACACTAGGTTGCCTAAGGTGTTATATCCTTACCTAGGGCAATCCTTCACTTTTGGATACTTAAAGCCTAAGCTTTCTCATTCATTCTAGGTGATAATTCCTCTCTTGAAATATCTCCATTTATGTCCTCACATACTTCTGGAAACATATACGAATGATCTCATCTTCCATAGCTTTAAAACATCATTAATGACATTTTTAGCCTATCTGGTGCTAACGCTGCGGCATAAACTTGGGCACGCCACAGCGCCCTAGCCTCAGGTTTCAATACTGGGCATAGCATTACTTTCACGTCGCGGCACAATGTTCTTCACGCCGTGACGCGTGCTGCGAAATTGACCTCATACTGCGGCATAACCTTATCACGTCGTGGCACTCAAGCCAGTTCATCTTCACGTCGCGGCGCACATGGCAAAACTCAGGTTCTACAAAATTGTGACACTATTCCATGGTCCGAATCTTACTTTCAATCATCTAAAATTAGTTTCTTAGTGATTTCTAACACTCATTGATAACTCCATGAAATGTAGTTATTTATACCCTATTTATGTGCTATAAAGAATGCTTAGTCCTTGTTTATGACGCATATATGGAAGGTTTTAGGCTTATATTTATCAAATTCTAATTTAGATATCTTCCTATATATTTTTGAGCAAATTGTGCATATTTGATAAGAGATTAAGTAGATTTATATTTGTTATTGAATTGGTGTTTTCTCTATTTTAGGAAGTGCTCCAAACAAGCAAAAATTTGGATGATTTAGACAAAAAGTGGAAGAGAAAGCTAAGATTGCATTTCAGCATATCACATCGCGAGGAAAGCATATCAATGTCGCAACGTGGTGCATCCCCTGTAATAATACAAAAAACCCGAGGCTAGAGCGTCGTGGCACAAAGGAGAGTATGCTGCATTGTTGGTGACCTAAATTGACATGCTCCGCAACGTAATCACGTTAATGCCATGGCCTGACTCTATTTTCTGAGCCTATAAATATTGTTTTATTAGTTTTGGTCGAGAGAGGCTTTGAGGCTTAGAGAAGCTGTGACTAGGTTTTCATTTCTAGACTGAGAGGAAGCCAAGGGAGTCAAGGTTAGAGGTCATCTTCTTCATGGGAGGAGATTCAAGCATCAAAGATGAAATTCATGAGCTTTCCTTCCTTCTCCTTTCTTTTTTCTCTCTTCCTTCTATCTTGATCATGAGTTTTGTGGTTCTATTTTCATATTCAATGATTAGCTAAGCTGTATTTAGGGATAACTTTGAATCATTCTATGTATATTAATGATTTTGTTCTTCTTTTGAGTATATATTGATGTTTGATTTTGTTCAATCATATGGATCTTAATATTCTTGATTGTCTGATCAATGTTTAAGTGATTTGTTGAAATCTGATGAACCTAGACATAGGAATTTGAATTTTAGATCATATGTATGATTGATACATGTTCAATTTCATTCAATTTGCTTGGATAAGTTGATTCTCTAATGGGATATAAATATACCTTTTAATCATGCATAGCGGGTGTTTGAAAATAGATCTTAATGAGTGGATTTTGCATCTAACTAAGGAGTTAGGTAAATGAAACTATGGTTAATTGACCTAGACATAGGCTTTTAACTAAATCATATTCTCAAGCTAACTTAACAATTCATTGATGTTGCTTGTAAGGATTGCATTTCATTAGTTATAGTAGGAGGTGAAGAAGGATTATCTAAAACTCTAAACATTATCTTTATTGCTTTGTAGTTTAAATTTAGTTTATTTGCACTTTTCTTATTTTTATGTTCTTAAATAGAATTAATTAATTTATTGATTGATACTTAGCTTTGGAAGCCAACATCCTCGTGGGAACGAACTTTGCTCTTCATTGTATTACTTGAATGACCTATGCACTTGCGGTACACAAATGAGCTAACAAGTTTTTGGTGTCGTTGCCGAGGATAATGGTTTAATTCTGTATTGCTAATATCAACAATGAGTTTAGTTAATTCTAATTCAAGTTATATATAGTTCATTTTAATTTAAGTTTTCTTTTTATGTTGAGTTTTAGATACAACAAAGAAGCCAGATGACCATAATCATACGAGGCCCTTAAGGGAGTTCGCGACTCCTCGAAAGGAAAACCTTTGATCAAGTTCAAGAAGAATATATTGGCAATCGTAGATACATTATGCAGCGGAAAAGCAAAATTCTCACCAAGGATCCATGTGAAAAAACCATAATCCGTGTTTTAAAATTTACCTCTTGAAGCGAGATGAAAATACAAATGACATGAATCACTAACATTGTAACAATGATGATGTCTCTGTGGTATGCACACGAACAGACTCACAAACGTCCAACGTCCTCAAAAAGAGTCTCACGTCTCTAACACAATGCTAACTGTGAAAAGAGATGAGAAAACTGTCACTCACTCACTCACTATTTCTGTAGGTGCAGTTAGGGTTATGTTATGCATGCCTTAGCAGCCCCCTTAGTAGTACTATTTATAATAATAACTGCCTTAAGTGAGTGTGAGCAGCAGTAAGGTAAGCTGTGTAATCCTAGACTCATCTGTTATGAATTCGGCCCACATTTGAATCCGAGTCCAGCTTGGATCTATTACTCCAATTTTAGTCTACTCTATGTGTGTGACCCTGCAGGTTCTCATTATGTTAGTAATAATATTAAAATCTCATTTTAATATTACAAGTAGTGAGCGGTATTTAGCAACACATCGCTGCTACCCAAATAATGAGAATGTCAGTTATTTGACATAACCTTTTCATGACCAATGTTTCCGTGTCGTTTAGTCCTTTTGTCAAGATATCTAGATTGAACTCAAGGCATGGAATGCGTCACCCTTGTATAGTTCAATCCTTTGTTTACTAATACTCGAGTAGACTTTGTAATAATAAATGATATCAATATCTCATATTAACTCATTTGAGCATAGCCATGCATTTCGCAGTTTCACTTAATTAGGGGGCCCGAAGATATCGCTCCTATTATATAGGAGTGAAAAATCTCATCTAGGTCTCTCGCATCATTCTGCATGATTCGCGGTATGTCTAATAACTAACTTTATAATCACCTTATTACAGATGATGTTTGATGGCATTAAAACACACAACTCCTCATGTAGGAATCGTAGTGATTTTAGGTCAAAGGACCACAGGCACCATTGTCGCTATGAGAATTGCTTATGACACTCATGTAACGATCCATGTATTATTCTTATGGCGGGTCAGTCCAGTACATCATTACTCTAACATGTACCCATGTGAGGACTTAATATCTCATATCCATGACCCGTGAGATGTGGTCATCAGTGTACGCACATATTAGTCTGAATGCATTATTGTTGTCCTAATTAACAATAATACTTAACTAGGGACATTTAAGAATAGCGTTCTAATTTTATCCAATAGGATCTCATGATCAAGTCAACCACTTGATGTCCTATGACATCAAACTTACTATTTTAAGGACTTTATTATATTTATCATAAATAACACAATAAAAAAATGCCTAATATATTAAAGAATAGCATAATACAATATATATATATATAAGTACTGTCAAAATATATCGGCCTCTAGGGTATACACCAACAGACTACTCATCCATGCAAATAATTTTGACAAAGTCCTGCCAAGACTGTAAATTAGGCCTTTCTTGGGAGGAAACTCAAGTTTATGTTAATTCTTGTCTTTACTTTTTGCATAAATAGGTAGTATGTTGATTTTGTATGTTAATACTTATGTGTTAATACTTATTTGTTAGTATGTTGATTGTGTTAAGTTTTAAGTCTTATTTATATTAATACTTATATATGTTAGTATGTTAATTTTGTAGTTTTATGCTTTTGTTAGTTTTTATGTTTTAGTTATGTTTTAAGTCTTAATTATGTTAGTATGTTGATTTTGTGGTTTTATTATGTTTTTGTTATATATATTGTAATTTAACATTTTGGACAAGTTTTATAAGTACCAGAGAACATTTTGGGACAAAACTTGCAGCAAAACTGATTTTACTGTAGAATTCTGCAGGCTAACTCCTCACGCCGCAGTGCAAGATTTGTAACGTCACGGCGTGAAAGCCTTTTATGTGCATTTAAGCTAATTCCAAGAAGCTCAGCGTCGCAGCGTGAAATTCTAATACTGCAGCGTGCTTGTAAAACTTCTGTAAAAAAAATCTTTTTAAAAAAAGTTTTGTACATAGTTTATTTATTTTTCAAGTTTGTACATATTTTAGTATGCTCAGACTAACAGTGTGCATATTTTTGAAAAGTTTTAGGTAACTAATGCACCAATAAAAGTGAAGATATTGTCTCACTTTGGTTTAGGAGAGTATCATTACATGCTTTAATTATTAAGATGTATTAAGTATGCATGTGATGATGTTTACTGTATGCAATTGTAATAGCCACCATGTTTTTATGATTTTTTATTACTTTGGCTATTACTAAAGGGTAATGATGAAAAAAAATTTCAATTTTTAACATTAGGCACATGATGTTATGCATGCTTGAATTAAAAAAGTTGGATCTATTTGAATGCATGACATATTGCCAAATTCTAGTGTAGAATTGGTTGTCCAATGATATGAAAGTTTGAGAATTGCCCCCTTTTGAGTGAAACCTTATGTGATTATGAAGCATGTGAAACAACTTAGTCATTTTTTATGCATGATTTACATCCCACTTAGATGCACATGTAACTTTGAAAATAATAAGAGTGCATGTCTAGAGAATATTTATGGATGTACATGTAGAGATTTCGATTATCCTAGAAATTATTTTAAACTCTCTTGAGGCGAAATCTTAGATTGTGCACGATTGAGGAAATGATTAGGGCATTGTTTGGACCGATTGAGCCTTTCGAGCTTACCTTGAAATGAAATATCCATAGGTCCATTTTAAAGCTTTACAAATGTTTGGCCTTATATGTTTTTCATCACCATTGTATTCGTTAACCTGTTAACGATTTTAATGAATGTGAAAGCATTACATTTTCTTCCTACCATCATTATTTGTTGAGTACATGATATGTTATTTCTTGAAATGAGTCTAGTGATTATGGGTATTAATTCATATTCAATACAAAATGATCCTGAAGGGACCAGATGCAGTCAAAGAAAAAAAGCAATGCTTTGCAAAATAAAATAAAAAATAAATGAAAAAAAAAAGCATGGAAAAGCAAAAGAAAAGAAAAGTATGAAAAGCATTAAATAGTTTTGGCAAATTTTCTTCTTTCACTGTTGAATACCCTGCTAATATCAGTTAGAGACTCAAGACTTGAAATAACATGTTTATGTTCCTTAATGTTTGTTGTGAAATCCTTTCCTTGTTTTTTTCTTACGCCCATGACCATTGACCTTACATTACAAGCTGTTGAAGTCTATTTTGATCCTCAGTTATATGTGATTTACATTAGTGGAGAGAGAGTTTAGATTCAATTTTATGGATCTTATGATTCATATACATGTATGCTCATAAACTTATCCGAATGAGTATGACTTGACTAAGATAAGTTTATCTTGCATGTTTGTGAAAAATGTGAATTGAATAGAAAGATGATTGGATTGTTAGCATGTTAAGGATTGTGTATGTGTAGAGCTAATTATGAGGCATTTGGCACTTTTTGAGAGCTATACAATCATTATACACTGGTTGTGGTTTAAACGAAAAATTTGTAATTGTTAGATGCTGAATGAATGTTAAGCATGAATTGTTAAGCATATTTACTTAGTCATACTTTGTTTTGTTCGAGGACTAGCAAAATATAGGTTTGGGGGTGATAACTCCATAAAATGTAGTTATTTGTGTCCTATTTCTGTGCTATAAAAAATGTTTAGTCCTTGTTTATGATGCATATATGGAAGGTTTTAAGTTTATATTTGTCAAATTCTAATTTAGATATCTTCCTATATGTTTTTTAGCAAATTGTGTATATTTTGTAAGAGATTAAGTGGATTTGTATTTATTATTGAATTGGTATTTTTTTATTTTAGGAAGGGCTCCAAACAAGTTAAAATTTGGATGATTTGGACAAAAAGTGGAAGAGAAAGCTAAGATTGCATTTTAGTATATCACGTCACGATGCAGTCATATCAATGTCGCGACGTGGTGCATCCCCTGCAACAATACAAAAGACCCGAGGCTAGAGCGTCGTGGCACAAAGGAGAGTATGCTGCATTGTTGGTGACCTAAATTGACACAGTCCGTGGTGTAGTCATGTTAATGTCGTGGCATGACTCTATTTTCTGAGCCTATAAATATTGTTTTAATAGTTTTGGTCGAGAGAGGCTTTGAGGTTTAGAGAAGCTGTAACTAGGTTTTCATTTCTAGATTGAGAGGAAGTCAAGGGAGTCAAGGTTAGAGGTCATCTTCTTCATGGAATGAGATTCAAGCATCAAAGATGAAATTCATGAGCTTTCCTTCCTTCTCCTTTTCTTTTTTTCTTTCTTCCTTCAATCTTGTGCATGAGTTTTGTGGTTCTATTTTCATATTCAATGATTAGCTAAGCTGTATTTAGGGATAACTTTGAATTTTTCTATGTATATTAATGATTTTGTTCTTCTTTTGAGTATATGTTGATGTTTGATTTTGTTCAATCATATGGATCTTAATGCTCTTGATTGTCTGATCAATGTTTAAGTGATTTGTTGAAATCCGATGAACCTAAACATAGGAATTGGATTTTAGATCATATGTATGATTGATGCATGTTCGATTTTATTTGATTGGCTTGGATAAGTTGATTCGCCAATGGGATAGAAATATACCTCTTAGCCATGCATAGAGGATGTTTGAGAATAGATCTTAATGAGTGGATTTTGTATCTAACTAAGGAGTTAGCTAAATAAAACTATGGTTGATTGACCTAGACATAGGCTTTTAACTAAATCAGATTCTCAAGCTAACTTAACAATTTATTGATGTTACTTGTAAGGATTGCATTTCATTAGTTGAAGTAGAAGGTGAAAAATGATTTTCTAAAACTCTAAACATTATCTTTATTATTTTGTAGTTTAGATTTAGTTTATTTATACTTTTCTTATTTTTATGTTCTTGAATAGAATTAATTAAGCTATTAGTTGATACTTAGCTTTGGAAGCCAACATCCTCATGGGAACAAACTTTACTCTTCATTGTATTACTTCAATGACTCGTGCACTTGCGGTACACAAATGGTCTAACACTCATCCATGCCCCTAAACTTGTTGTAACTCATTTACAACCTATAGATTCTCTTAGGCAAAGATCTAGGTCCAAATCTCATAACTCTAACCATGTCTAATTCTTAAATCTATGGATCCTAATGGTTTATTATGAGCCATAAATAGCTATCTTACACTTATTAAGCTTAAACTAACTTAACCTAATCATTGGAATCAAGAATAAAGCTAAGAACTCGGATTTGGCTCTTTAAACCCCTATTTCTACTCAAAAACCCTAAACTTCATTCAATAAGAATCAAAGAGAAGAATTATGAATAGAAAGCCCTTACTTCTTGAAAAAGATGAAGATCTTAAAGCTTGAATCCTCTTGTCCTTGCTCTTCCTCTCCTCCTTCTCCTTCTTCTTCTTCCTTTCTTCCTCTTTCTCTCTTCTCTTCGTTTTCCTCTCTTTTCTGTTTCTCTATTTCTTTTCTCTTCCAAGAGAAAGGAATAAAAAGGAAAACAATATAAGTTCATGTGCTAGAACTCATCTACTAAGGACACCCGAATTATACTAATTCAAGTTTTTCAGCTTCCAACAACTTTAGAATAAATCATGAGATTCATCTAAATTATTGTTTTGCTATATTCATAATTTTCCATATCTGCTAATAGTCAATTGGCATTAAATGTACAACCAGTTGTTGTGGATTTTTCGCAAGCGCGTAGATCGTACAAGTAGTAAATAAAGATCGTTCTCACAATGATTGATTGATTACTAACTCTTATGGCTATTTTGATTGTTTACGTGAATAAAATCAATAGAGAATGTTCAATTAAAATTAATACGAAAAGCAAAGCAATAAAATAAACAAATGAAACTAGAAAAGATGAGATTTAACAATGATTTAAAGCTCTAAGATTCGGAATCCACTACACTACCCCCTATGATAAATTGTAATTCTATCTTTATTAATGTTCAATTATGTTCTTGAAGGCAATTTGTCCTAAATTATTTAAAGCCCAATTTCTTGGCACTAAAAACGTGTTAAAACTTCACTAACCTCATTCTTATGGCAATTAATCCAAGTTCCAACCCATTAAGATTCATGACAATCATTTACCTCTTAAAGGATTTAAGCCTATGTCTAGGTCTTAATTCCTAAGTTCAATTCTTGGATTATCAAGCACTTAGATGTCATCTTTCGATCCTTCACCTGAAGCCTAAAATCATGTAAATATGGCGCGCAACATATCACAAGCATTAAGCATACCAAGAATGAATCAAGAACAATAATTTCATTAACAAAGAATCAAATTAACAATTCATAATAGGAAAATAGAGAGTTTCATCTTAATCCTAGAAAAAGGGTTTATCCGCCAATGACCATCGTAACACAAACAAGAACAAGGATTAAAGAAACAACCATGATTGATAAACAAAAAGAAAAGATGGGAAGATGGAGATGGAGAAAAGAACTTCAATGGTTGATCTTCAAAGAGTATTGTTCTTGCCTTCAAAGCCTTCGCCTTTGAATCATTGTGCTTCTCCTCTCAAAACTTGTCGTCACTCAAGTCTCTAGCCAAAAGTCCCCTTTTGGTTTGGCGTTTTGCCCAATTTATAATGATTTGGGGACAAAACAACTTAATTTTCACGTCAGGAAGCCTCACACGACCGTGTGATTGCTCAACACAACTATGTGAGCCTTAAAAGTAATATAATTTATATGTTTAGGATTCACACGGCCGTGTGACCAAGAGACACAGCCATGTCTCCCACACAGAAGCTTCATTGAAGTTAGACAGGGTCGTGTGAGCTTGACAGAAGCGTTTTCTAAGTTACACACGGCCATGTATAACTCCTTAATCACTCAAAACGTTACTTTTTAGACAAGTGGTCTCCATGAAAGTTGTAGTTCTTTTTCTTAGATTTCCAACGCCACCAGAATCACCTTGTTTTGACTTCTGTAACTCAAGTTATGCTCATTTTATCGTGCAAAGGTCAAAAACTCTGTGAATCTTAGCCATATAAATTTTGAGCTTAACTCCATTGCAATGAATCCATCCAAAGCTTCATAAAGCCATGTGTTCCAACCGTCCCAAATGGCATCACGAAAATAAAAAAAAAAAGAGAAAAATAGGACCTCGGGGTGTTGGGAATCACCACCAATCGCTTTATCCATTAAATGGAATGGTGCAATTGGACACCTAAAAGATAGTCTAAGTTTCAGAGTTTGAGGTTCGGAGGTTGATTATGGGTAGGGAAGGTGTTAGCACCCTACACTGTCCGTTCTAAGAACGGTTACCTATTTAATCTAATGTTATTTGTAATATTAATTAAATTGGTCCTTCAAAAAAAAAAAGAAAGAAATGTTTTTTTTTGTTTTTACTTTAACATGTCCCATTTTGTCAAGCATAATATCAAGAATGATAAATGACTAAGACCAGAATGGGTGGCTAAATATAGCCTATTATTTTGAAATAAATTCTAAGTCTACAACATATTGTATAAAAGTGGTGAATCAAAATTTTATTTTTTGAAGAGAAGTAATTTTCAAAATAAAATGGCCAAATAAAATCTCATTTATAATAATAATAAAAAATATTTTAGGCACAATGAGATTTTTGTAGTAATTTAAAAAAAAGTCTTCATAAAAAAATAAAACTTTAATTCACCACAATCATAATGTTGAAACTGTATGAAATTGTTCACTTTTATTTGAATATTTTATTTTACAAAAAAAAAGTTTTATTTTGGTTTATAAAAAAAATTGTATTTTAGTTTACATAATTATTTTAATTTTGATGTAGGGGATTAGACCTCGCCAGCGCTCCTGGCAAAATCTAATATAAAGCCTCAAGATTATCGGGAAGAGTATATTTGATTGGCGCTCCGATCCTCTCTCAATTTTTCCGTCATCGGCAATTGAAAATTATTTGGTTAATATATTAATTCAAAAATAAATAAATTAAAGTAAAACACAAGTACAAATGCATAATGATATTATTACAAGTGAAGTGATATAGAATAAAATTATTTTATACAAATATGAATGACAACAATGAAAATATAATAAACATGTAAAATTCAAGACATCAATAGAAAGTTAAAGTCTAAATGAAAGGTAAAAATAAAATTAAAAAAGGAAAATAAAAAATAAAAATAAAAATACAAACAAACCAAAAAAAAAAAAAAAAAAAAAGAGCAGACTTACCTCCAAGGTGTATAAAAATGCTATGCTCAAAGAATTCTACACAGAGCCTCACACATTCTCTTCAAATCGAACCTTGAAAAGCAACCCACTTGCATGGAGAAAATTTTTTACTAAAGTCTCGGGCTCTTATACTTAGTATTAAGCCTAAGTAAAAAAAAATTACTAAAATTCTCGGGTTCTTATACTTTGTATTAAGCCCAAGTGTATATTTTTTTATATGTGCAAACCATTGAGAAGCACTTCTTTATATAGGAGGAGGGGAGGGAGAAGGAGCTTGACTTCTCCAATGTGGGACTTAGACACTTTAGTTTTTTCAACATTTTCCCTTTTTTCATTTTTTCCTTTTTTTTTTTTTAGATTTTCATTCACTTTTCAAGGTTTAGAAATAAACTTTATGGACAAAATTGAGTGTTCATACCTTGATCAAGTAATAAAAATAAAAAAATTATGGACAAAATTAGGTATCAACAGCTGCCCCCTTTGTTTTACATTTAGAATAAATGAAAAACAAAGGAATTGATTCAATTTTGTCCATGAAAAGGTAAAAACTTGCGGATTCAGGTGCCCGCTGAAGTTTAACAAAAAACAAGGTAAGAAACTTACGGAGTCGGATATCCGTTGAAGCTTAACAAAAACTTAAAAGAATGGGTACGGGGACCCGAAAACATAAAACAATGGGTGCGGGGACTCGAAAAGGTAAAAAGCTTACGGAGTCAGGTATCCGCTGAAACTTAACAAAAAACTTAAAAGCAATGAGTACGTGGACCCGAAAACATAAAACAAAGGGTATGGAGACCCAAAAAGGTAAAAAACTTAGGAGTCGTATCCGTGAAACTTAACAAAAACAAGGTAAGAAGCTTACTGAGTCGGGTATCCATTGAAGCTTAACGAAACTTAAAAACAATGGGTACGGGGACCGAAAACATAAAACAATGGGTGCGGGGACCGAAAAGGTAAAAAGCTTATGAGTCGTATCCATTTGAAACTTAACAAAAACTTAAAAGCAATGGGTACGAGGACCGAAAACATAAAACAATGGGTGCGGGGACCGAAAAGGTAAAACAAGGGGTGCGGGGACCCGAAAAGGTAAAAAGCTTGCGGAATCGTATCCTTGAAACTTAACAAAAAACTTAAAAGCAATGGGTACGGGACCCGAAAACATAAAACAAAGGGTATGGAGACCCAAAAAGGTAAAAAGCTATGAGTCAAGTATCCGCTGAAGCTTAACAAAAACAAGGTAAGAAGCTTACGAAATCGGGTATCCGTTGGAGCTTAATAGAAACTTAAAAGCAATGGGTACGGGGACCCGAAAACATAAAACAAGGGGTGCAGGGACCCGAAAAGGTAAAAAGTTTGCGAAGTCAGGCATCTGTTGAAGCTTAACAAAAATAATGGGTACTGAGACCCAAAATCATAAAATGATAGGTGTAGGGACCCGAAAAGGTAAAAAAAAACTTGCGGAGTCAGGCATCCACTGAAGCTTAACAAAAAACTTAAAAGCAATGGGTACGGTGACCCGAAAACATAGAACAATGGGTATGGGAACCCAAAAAAAAAGTAAAAAACTTGTGGAGACAGGTGTCCGCTGAAGATTAACAAAAACAAGGTAAGAAGCTTACGGAGTCGGGTATCCATTGAAACTTAACAGAAAACTTAAAAACAATGGGTACGGGGACCTAAAAAGGTAAAAAACTTGCAGAGTCAGGTATCCGCTGAAGCTTAACAAAGAGCAAGGTAAGAAGCTTACGGAGTCGGGTATCCGTTGAAGCTTAACAAAAACAAGGCAAGAAGCTTACGGAGTCGGATATCCATTGAAGCTTAACAAAAACAAGGTAAAAAGCTTGCATGAGTAGGTATCCATTTGAAACTTAACAAAAACAAGGTAAGAAGCTTACGAGTCGGATATCCGTTGAAGCTTAACAAAAACAAGGTAAAAAGCTTGTGGAGTTAGGTATCCATTTGAAGCTTAACAAAAACAAGGTAAGAAGCTTACTGGTCGGGTATCATTGAAGCTTAACGAGAAAACTTAAAAGCAATGGGTACGGGGACTGAAAGCAACAGATGCACGGGACCCAAAAAAATAAACAATGGGTGTGGGTGCCCATAAAAGGTAAAAAACTTGCGGAGTCAGGTATCCGCTGAAGCTTAACAAAAAAAACTTAAAGGCAATAGGTACGAGGACCCAAAAACATAAAAACAAGGGGTGCGGGGACCCGAAAAGGTAAAAAGCTTGCGGAGTCAGGTATCCGCTAAACCTTAACAAAAAACTTAAAAGCAATGGGTACGAGGACCCGAAAACATAAAACAATGGGTGCGGGGACCCGAAAAGGTAAAAAGTCAGGTATCCGCTGAAGCTTAACAAAAACAATGGGTACTGAGACCCAAAAACATAAAATGATAGGTGTAGGGACCCGAAAAGGTAAAAAGCTTGCGGAATCAGGTATCCATTGAAACTTAACTGAAAACAAGGTAAAAAGCTTACGAAGTCGAGTATCCGTTGAAACTTAACAGAAAACTTAAAGGCAATGGGTACGGGGACCCAAAAACAACGGGTACGGGGACCCAGAAAAGTAATGGACATAAGGCTCTAATTTGACTGAAAACAGCAAGTTAGACCTTTGTAGGTCAAGGCTAGCAAAATGAAATAGTGCACTATGCAATGCATGCTTCAGATGTATGAGAGTATGAAAAACTTTTTATTTATTTTGCTTTTCTCTTTTTTTCTCTTTTTTTTTTGTCTCCACGACCCTTGAGGACATGATTGTAATCAATTTCAAAGATGAACTGGAATGAGATTTATTGGCATCCTTTCATTTGTCTATTCAGCCGATGGTTAAAATGTCCAACCGGGATGACCCTTGAGGTGTGCATTAGATGTGACACATAAGAGCAATGGGAAAATCCTTTAGATGACCCTTGAGGTGACCTGGTTATCCTTCTTCTCTAACCAATACTCTTAAAGAGCCTTGAGCCAGAAAGCTTTATGCGGTGAGCCTTGAGTCAGAAAATTTTGCACAGTTAGCCATAAGCCAAAGAAGCGAACGTACTTGAGAAAAACATCTTCTAGCAAAGTTTTGAACTAAACTCTTCTTTGACCAACCAAACCCATATTCAAATGGGATCATTGCCATTCTCGTCTTGTTCAAATTTCTCTTCATTAGATTTGGCTGGTGCAGAAGCTTGTGACTTTATTTTCCAGAGATTCCTATTTCTACCAGACACACTTCAATCTGAATTATCAATTGAGAATGTCATTCCCTTCATCGATTGAAACTCTAGAGCTCCTTTGGCTTGAGTTGTTCAATAAGAGATTACCATTAGATGGTTAAATTGTACTATTGTACTCATGTTCACCTAACTTGAAGCATCATGTACCAGATATGCATGGATTCAAAAGTACAACATGAAAGAGATTTACTAACTGAGAAACCTTTTTTGATTGATTTTGGGAGTATGACTACACAAAGGACATTTACAAAAGAAAAAAAAAATAAGAAGTGGAATAGTACAAAAGCCAATAGTTTTTTTTCCCTTTTTTTCAGTTTGGATGTGATTGATCTTTACTTGACAACTGGACATCATGACCATTGCTTTATTAGGTATCCACAAAAATCTACTCTCATGTATGATATCAAATGAATTTGACTCAGAGTATGTCATTTGAGAACAAAGATGCCCCAGTGTAGGCCATTTAACAACAAAAAATGTCCTAGTGGGGAACTTTAGAATAAATTTTTTGCCCCAGTGTAAGGCCAAATAAAACAAAGCAAACTGCCCCAGTTTAGAGCCAAATTGAAAAGGGTAGAGACTTGCCCCAATGTAGAGCTAAGCTGAACCAAAAGATTTACCCCAATGTAAGGCCGAATTGAACAGTGTAGAAATTTGCCCCAATGTAGAGCCAAGCTGAACCAAAAGATTTGCCCCAGTGTAAGGCCGAATTAAACAGTGTAGAAAATTGCCCCAATGTAGAGCCAGATTGAACCAAAAGAAAACATGCCCTAGTGTAGGGGTAACTTGAACAGGGTAACAACTTGCCCTAATGTAAGTCCTTTTTTTTGTTTTTTTTTTAGGAGCAAGGATTGCAAATTCAGTAAGGTATGAACCTTTTATCTCAAAATTAAAGTCAATGAAAATGAAAACAACCCTTCATTGATCAGAATGGACTTTTTAACGGTTGTAATGTGGCCAATGTTAGAGGTTATGAAAAGAATGGTATAAGGCTCAAACAAGTGTTTAAAGGTTAAGTGGGACCAACGATCCTTGTTCAAACTTAAACTTTGTCAATTGCTTTTGCACTTTCAAGCACACATTTCTCTTATTGATCTTTTTCATCCTTGTTCAAACTTAAACTTTGAATTTTTTTGTTTTTACTTTCCGCCCCTTTCACCTTTTCTTTCTTTTCTTTTTTTCATTATGCTTCAAAATAGTCATCATGGCAATCAACCTCTTTTTTGTGTTATCCTCTAGTGTAGAGGTAATCCTTGTCTAGGGTTTATTGGAAAAAACTTTCAAGCTCAAAATGGGACAACGAGGGATAATGAATTCTTATGAGAGATTGAGAAAGATGGCCAATCTTCATTTCAAATTTTGATTGCTCATTTTCAAAAATTTTAATTTAGAGACAAAAGGATAATACACACTAAGAATTTATTTATTTGCTCCCTTTATTCTCTTTTTTCTTTTTTTTTACTTTTTTTTTTTTTGACAAAGAACACCTGCACACATGGGCCTCATGACCACAAAAAATTTTTTTCAGAATGAAAGTCTTATGGGATCCAAACCAAAAGAAAGCAAGTAAAGGGAAGAAAAGAATGACAAGAACACGAGTGCCAAGAACATAGGAAAAAGAACTAAGGTATGCTGAGATCCATGCAAATTCATCACATTAATGCTTCAAGAAAGTTCACATAAGTTCAAAAACCAAATGATTTTAATGATTGAACAAGCATGTGGTCAATACAATTAAACCATCATTTTATGGTAACAACTTGGTAAACAAATCAGAATACTAGTCGCTCAGAAATTTCCCAGTGCTGGAGGACTCCAAGGTACGGTTCATTCTTGACGGTTAGAAAAATGAATCGCCACTTGATCAAACTTTCTAAGGTTGCCCCTGATCGACCATTGTAAGCAATCACCCCTATTGCAGATGGGCATGCGTAGAAACCTTCTGACAACGCCTAATGAATTAGGTAATCATTGTCATCCATGAGTTTTCTTGAAACCTCATTTAACTCATTCAACCTGAAGTTCATCCTTAGTTGGTTCAACATTTGTCCATACTTTCCTATCTATCATTCATTTAATGCAATCTTCCCTTTTTCATTTCGTTTTCAATCCTTTCACCAATTACCATGATATCTAAAAAATTGATGACACACTTCCAATCATATGACTATAGAATGGCGCGTGTAGTATATCAGTGAACATAGCAACCATCTCTTTTTCTGACAAAGAGGGTTCCACTTGTGCAGCCATTTCCTTCCACTTCTAAGCATATTCCTTGAAGGTCTCAGCATCCTTCTTAGACATACTTTGTAGTTGCATTCTATCTGGTGCCATGTCAATGTTGAACTTATACTACTTTACAAAGGCATCAGCTAAATCCTTGAAACTCCTTAAACGTGCACGCTCAAGATGTGTGTACCAATTCAAAGCTGCCCCAGTTAAACTGTCTTAGAAGAAATGGATTAATAGTTTGTCATCATGAAGTTGTGAAGCCATCTTGCAAATGTACATTATCAAGTGATTCTTTGGGCAAGTAGTCCCCTTAATTTGTCAAAATTTGGGACCTTAAACTTTGGGGGAATGACAACATCCAGGACAAGGCAAAGTTCTAAAGCATTCATAAGACCATAGCCACTTGCTCCTTCTACGGCTCGAAGTCTTTTTTCAAGAACTTTTAATTTTTCCTTGGATTGAAGGCCTTCAGTTGAAGGGTTCAATAGAGAAGTACCAGTGATCTTATAAGGGAAAGACTGTGGCATGTAAAAAGGAGGTTGGGCCTGAGTCGAGCTTTATGGCCCTGAAATAGGTATTACCAATGATGAGCCGCTCTCAAGAAGGTTGGTAATTTGTGACGGCATAAAATCAGGGGAAAGGCCATAAAGTGGAATGGAAACAAGGTACTGAGGAATCTCACTGGTATTTGGCTGAGATCCTTGGGTAGTGTTTGGAGGGTTTGAAGTTGTTGTTGTCGGTCGATTGCACCGCCTCAAGAGTATTGGTGGCTAATGGTGGCACATAACCAGGTGGAAGGCCATATGGTGGGAATAGAGATGCATGTGTTTCAGGATTATTTGAGTAGATGGTGAGTGGCATCATGGCCCCTTGAGAGGTGACGCTAGGATATTGCCAAGGAATTGGCGTAAAGCCGGGCGGGTGAGCAGACGTGGCTGAAGGATCATCATTTGCCCTTGAAGGAGTCCCTCTGTGTTTTTCGTTCTTTCTAGAATTTCCAAGATCTTGGCCATTTGTTCCTTTAGCTGGCTTACTTCACTTCTCAACTCTTCTTGTGACTGACCCAGTTCATCCATGACTTTTGATTGAAAGCGAGTCCTATATGGGTGTCGTAGAGACAATTTTTTTTGTATTATTATGAATATGATAAAAAAAATGCAAACATAAGTACACTAAAACAAGAGCAAAATTATGCATGCGGAGACATGGTCCTAAGTTTGGTACCTATCCTAAAAGATGGGTTCTATGTACCAGTAAGTGATAACTTTGGTTCTAGACCCCTATCAAACAAAAGGTCCCCAAATTGCCCCTTGCTGTCACCAACACTTTGGCTAGCAAGAGTCCTCCATCCTCACCCATGATAGGTTACAAACGGAAAGAGTTCAATTTGAGTGAGGGGTTTTCATGTGCCTAACCGGAGACCAACGGTCCCACAAAGCAACACTACTTTACCCTCTATCTAAGCCTACAAGGTACTGAGCTCGAGCATAGAACTTGTGTGTGCAGGTGTACATGAGAGAACTTATTTACAAAGCAGAAATATAATACATATAATGCAAACAAAATGTACAATAATATGAAACAAATAACAAATAAACAAATAAAATAAAAATGGACTAACATAATTAAAGAGCAAATCACATGAGATTAAAATAAGGTTTAACCCTCTAACTGTCCCCAGTGGAGTCGCCAGCTATTGCAACTGTCCCGAAGGGCATCGCGAAAATAAAAAGAAAAGAGGAAAATAGGACCTCGGGGTGTTGGGAGTCACCACCAATCGCTTTATCCATTAAATGGAATGGTGCAATTGGACACCTAAAAGATGGTCTACGTTTCAGAATTTGAGGTTCGGAGGTTGATTACGGGTAGGGAAAGTGTTAGCACCCTACATCGTCCGTTCTAAGAACGGTTACCCATTTAATCTAATGTTATTTGTAATATTAATTAAATTGGTCCTTCAAAAAAAGAAAGAAATATTTTTTTTGTTTTTACTTTAACATGTCTCATTTTGTCAAGCATAATATCAAGAATGATAAATGACTAAGACCAGAAATGGGTGGCTAAATAGTCATTATTTTGAAATAAATTCTAAGTCTACAACATATTGTATAAAAGTGGTGAATCAAAATTTTATTTTTTGAAGAGAAGTAATTTTCAAAATAAAAAAATAAAATCTCATTTATAATAATAAAAAAAAATTTAGGCACAATGAGATTTTTGTAGTAATTTTAAAAAAAAAAAGTCTTCATAAAAAATAAAACTTTAATTCACCACAATCATAATGTTGAAAGCTGTATGAAATTGTTCACTTTTATTTGAATATTTTATTTTACAAAAAAAAGTTTTATTTTGGTTTATAAAAAAAGTTGTATTTTAGTTTACATAATTATTTTAATTTTGATGTAGGGGATTAGACCTCGCGTGGCGCTCTAGCAAAATCTAATATAAAGCCTCAAGATTATTAGGAAGAGTATATTTGATCAGTAGCTCCGATCCTCTCCCAATTTTTTCATCATCGGCAATTGAAAATTATTTGGTTAATATATTAATTCAAAAATAAATAAATTAAAGTAAAGCACAAGTACAAATGCATAATGATATTATTACAAGTGAAGTGATATGGAATAAAATTATTTTATACAAATATGAATGATAACAATGAAAATATAATAAACATGTAAAATTTAAGACATCAATAGAAAGTTAAAGCCTAAATGAAAGGTAAAAATAAAATTAAAAAAGAGAAAATAAAAAATAAAAATAAAATACAAACAACCCAAAAAAAAAAAAAAAAAAAAAAAAAAGAAAGAGTAGACTTACCTCCAAGGTGTATAAAAATGCTATGCTCAAAAAATTCTACACAGAGCCTCACACGTTCTCTTCAAATCGAATCTTGAAAAGTAACCCACTTGCATGGAGAAAGTTTTTTACTAAAGTCTCGGGCTCTTATACTTAGTATTAAGCCCAAGTAAAAAAAAATTACTAAAATTCTCGGGCTCTTATACTTTGTATTAAGCCCAAGTGAATATTTTTTGTATGTGCAAACCATTGAGAAGCACTTCTTTATATAGGAGGAGGGGAGGGAGAAGGAGCTTGACTTCTCCAATGTGGGACTTAGACACTTTAGTTTTTTCAACATTTTCCCTTTTTTTCATTTTTTCCTTTTTATTTTTTTAGATTTTCATTCACTTTTCAAGGTTTAGAAATAAACTTTATGGACAAAATTGAGTGTTCATACCTTGATCAAGTAATAAAAATAAAAAAATTATAGACAAAATTGGGTATCAACACCATGTCAAAACATTTATTTTGGACCTGAAAAAATAGAAAAAGACTAATCATGAGATACCAAGGATAATTAGATTAAATGTGGCATAAATTCTAACATAAATCATCAAAGCACACCTAAATCCACCTCAAATCAAGCACAAGAGGTATGCATTTTATCCACACGTCACCAGTATGCCTAAAAATACTAAACTAACTTAGATTCTCTTGAAACATTTACTGTATCTTAACTCATTTATGACCTAGAAACAAACTCTTTATGTTTATTTCCCTCAACTTAACCTTTAAAGCCATTATCTGAGTCATTTTAAGCTACTTTTCAACTTCTGTGTTGCAACTAAGTGCCTAAACGAACTTAGACTGTCACAAAACTTCACTGACATTTTAAGCTAGTCATATACTACCTTTTGAATATATAAACAAGTCTAACATATTACTAAGGGTATTACATGCCACGTCGCGGTGCCCAACCCTCGAGTTCAAGTACTGGCAGGAAATGCTGCCCACGCTGTAGCACCCAAGTGCCACGCTGTGGCACACATCCCCTATTCTCCCCCACGCCACGACACCCCAAGTTTTACGCCACGACATTCATAGCAGAACTCAGATTCTGTAGAATTCTGCAGATATGGGTATTATTTCATTGAAACTAAACTATCTTCCAATCACTCAAAACTCCATTTCAAGTGATTTCCAACCTCACACAAGGTTCATCTACACATAATAACTCTTAATCCACTTCAATTTCATTCAATTCAATCACTTTGTGAATTAAAATCTATCATTAACCTAAACCCCCAAATTTAGCCTAAAAGGGAATTAAGGCTTCCAATTGATGAAAAATTCCTCCTAACACATTCACAAATCAAATTCTTACTCAAACAAACTATCATCATCAAGATTCAACTCAAGAATCACAAACTCAATCTTCAAACCTCTATTTCCTCATCAAGTCCCTCAAGAACCAAAAATGAAAGAAAGGAATACAAGTTGGTCAAACAAATTTTCCCCTACCTCAATGACTAGAAATGAAGTTTGAAAGCAACTCCTCTCTACCATTAAACTCTTCCTTTTCTTTGCTTGAAGATGGACCTCCTATAGCTTCTTTGTTGGTTCTCCCTTGGTGCCTTCATGTTGCAGCTATGAGGGAGATATGAGAAATCAGAAAATATCTCACTTTGGTGACTTATAAAGGCTAAGGCAACCACTAGCCAACCGTATGATCACTTGGTCACTTAAGTGACTATATTGCTACACCCGATCTGTTAAGAACACTTGAATTTCACCAAACCAAGTTTTCTAACTTTTAACAAGCTTAAAATAAATTTTAAGATTCATCAAAAATCTTGTTTCACCATTTCTATAAATTTTCATATCTGCTAGGGGTCAATCTGGCACTAAAACACAAAACTAGTATGCTTAAAAATGTCAAACTAATACTGATTAACCTCAAACTTTAACCACATCTACTTCCACTCATTTGTGACCTAGAAACAAGTTTTCCACAGTTATTTCCATTAACTAAGCAGTTTAAGTCAAAACCAGGGCTAAAAACAGTTATATTCCACATAAAGTGCTATAGCAAAGTGACTAAATGTGCTCAGACGGTCTCAAAAATTTACTGGCATGACAAACTGGTATTAAGCTACCTCTGTAATTATATATAAGTCTATCATGATTATCTAAGGTGTTACAAAGGGCATGACCACCCACTCGTAAGTCCTAAGTACACTAGGCCACCATAACGCCATTTTTGGAACATCTTCTTCGACTATAAAGATCTAATTATAACTTGAGTGTCCATCCATAAAACTCATTATTTGGTGGCTTGAATCTGAATCAATTAGCATGGGGTACTCATCTTTAAGTGTTACTGAATTCAAATTTCTAAAGTTAACACAAACCCTAATTTTCCCATTCTTTTTCACCACGGGCATTATATTAGAAATCCATTCAATATACCTGGAAATTCTTATAAACTTCACTTTGAGTAAGCACTCAATTTTCTCTTCAACCTTATAAGTTACCTTTAGGGCAAAACGTCTAGGAAGCTGCTTGAAAGGTCTAAATCCTAGTTTTATCAGCAATTTATGTTCGACTAACTCTTTGCTGAGCCCCTGGCATTTCATAGTAATCCTGCGCGAAGCAATCCTTATATTTCCTAAGCAGTTCTACCATATTTTCCTTTATTTGATGTGTGAGCAATTTATTCACAAAAGTGAATCTTCTATTTTCTTTGGTACCAAGATTCACTTCCTCGTAGGATCTTGCACCTTTACCATCTTATTAATATCATCCTATAGAGGCGACTCATCAAAATCTAGTTACTCATCACTATCTTCTTCATAAATACAATTATGGATATTTCCTTGCTGGCTTTGTCAGCCATATAAACTAATAATCTCTACAATGCAAATTCAATAAGGCCTTGGAAATCATCTTGAAACCTCCTCTATCCAGAAGGAACACCTCAATAGTATCTGGTCTAAAGTTTTTTTTCCATGTGGAGCTACTGGTTTCATTAGTCAGCTATACTCCTTGTGATCAAGATTGCATTGTAGAGTGAAGCAGGCGCTATCATTAGTAAGGATAATCTCGACATTCCCTTCCTTATTCCACAGTACCAATTTCTGGTGAACTATCGACAGCACCGCTCCCATTGCATGTATCTAATCTCTACCTAGTAGTATATTATATGTTGATTTTGAGGGTACCACCATGAAGAGCATTGGTATTTCCACCATCCCCACTTTAATATTTTGCATTACGACTCATCCGAATGGAGCTTTTTGCCCATTAAAGTCAGTAACAACTATGTTCGTTGACACTAACTCTAAAGGCTTTTTTCCCAAACTATTGAACATTGTCTTAGGGATGAGATTAATTGTGGCTCCCCATCAATCAATATACTTTGTTTATAGGCCTCCCATCGATATGTGCCTTAATATGAAAATGTTTCAAATGGTCCATCTCCTTCTATGAAGGTTTGCTGAAATTAGCCTCCTGGAAGGAAACTATCACCATCGACTGCTTAAGTGATGTACGGGTAAAATACACACATCTTATATTTGGTTTGATATGGATTTAAATGCATTTTATGAGAATTTATGCCACTAATGATTAAATTCTCCTTGATAATTTATGTTTGGCCTTTCTCCATGCTTTTATGTTCAAAAAAGGTGTTTTGGTATAGTTTCATGAAGATTTAGTTGAGTTCATTACAAAGAAGTTGAGCCTAGAATCAAGATTGCCAAGATTTATGGAATTCTTGAACTTTATGTGGTAAAATAGACGTAACTTAAGCTACGAAAGTAAAAATAAGGTGATTCTAATGGTGTTGGAAAGCTAAGAAAGAGAGCTACAACTTTTATGAAGGACTTAAAAGTTAAATTCTAACTCTATAATATCGCACAGGGTCATATGAGAATACACGAGTACCCCATGTGAGTTATCAAAAGTCGTCCAGTAAGCCACATGGGGTACCATGTGTGGATTCCTAGCTTACACGAGGTACCCCGTGTGCAAACACAAAATAGAAAATATTGGAGCCTAAGCAATATTTTATCATTATTTGGGGATCAATTAATCAAGTTTCCTAAATCCAATTAGCACCTTATCATTACCTAGGGACCAATTAAGGAGGTTGAGTGAAGAATACACCTTTATTGGGGTAAATCTCCTATAAAAAGATAGAGTATTGAAGGATTAAAGGAGTTTTTAAACTAGCTTGGAGCTTAGAATTTTATAAGAGATTGGAGGCAACAAAGATTTAAAAAAAAAACAAGGGTTGGAAAGAAGATCAAGAGGAGGAGAGGCATTCGTTAAAGACATCCTTTTGTCTTTCTTCTACTTCTATTCTTATTTTCTCTTTCTCTAGGATTGATTCATGGTTGTATCTCTATTTTTTTAATCTTGTTTGTGCTTTAATTGCTATGTGTGGCTAAATCTCATTTTTGTAGGGTTAGGATGAAACTCTTTACTTTATTATGTTGAATATTTGATTTCTCTCTTTGTTAATGAAATAGTTATTATTTTTTATTCAAAAAAATCTAACAAAACTTGTTCTTTTGAGGAATTGAACTTGAACTTAGGAATTAAGACCTAGAAATAGGCTTGATCTTTTAAGAGTTAACGGGATTTCATAAAAGTTTTATGAGTTTTAACTAATTTGATTGTCATAAGAATGAGGTTGATTTACTTTTAACTCGCTTTTAGTGCCAATAAATTGAGTTTAAAATAATTTAGGATAGATCACATTTAAAAACATAATAAATCATTAATGAAGGAGAATCAATATTCATCATAATGGGTAATTGTAGTGGGTTCCTAATCTTAGATTCTTTATGCTTGGTTGAACTCTATTCTCCTTAGACTTGTTAGTTTTTTTAAGCTATTTTACTATTTTTATTTAATTGCCCTTTATTCTTGTTTTTGATTGCCTAAATAATTAAAATTACTGTAATTTGGTAATCACACGATCCTCGTGAGAACGATACTCTACTCATCACTTTATTACTTGTTGACAACCTAAGCACTTGCAAATTTAGTATAACATCAAGCACACAGGGGTCATCTAAGTTGCTATCATAATCCTCCTCAACATTTCCAATTACTTCATAGTCTTTATAGTCATGTAGGAGAACGGATACCACATTAACATTAACATTAGCTTCCTAGCCTTTTTCACTTTTAAGTTACTCTTTCAAGAATTCTAGAAATTCTTCCTCTAGCAGTCATCCACTTCCATATCTAATTCAACATCAAATACAGGTGTTTGTCCCTTTCCAAAACTTTCAGCCGACTCCAACAAATGGCTACCCTTAACATTAGTCTTCCCTTCTTTCTCCTTTTGACGGGGAATAGCTCTGGTGCACTTTTTCACTCAGTTCCTTCTTGGCCTCACGATTTGCTATGCCCATAAGATCCTAATCAGTAACAATAATATCTAAGGACTTTTCATAACAAACTTCATTATGATTCTATTTTGTTGTGTCTTCTTTCACCAAGATCGACTTCGCTTCATCCAGGGCCCCTTTTCTTTTCCTATTAGTCCTTGATCTTCTATAGTTAACTTGCGAACTAAAGGTCTTTCTCTATGTTGATGCCTTTTTCAAGATCTCAAGAGTCCCTAATAAGGAGCTAATAAGAACTCCAAATGTTTACAAACCCCTTCATTGTTATTCTTAGGATAATAGATAATTTGGGATGGAAAATATCCAAATTGAATATAGCATCCCTTAGCATTCTTTTGCCACTTTCCAGAAGCCGGCATAGGGTTTGGCACTCTCATCCTGATGTTAACCACATTGATTGATGGAGCAAATGGCCCAAAATTGACTATTCTCGTCTACCCACCAATTGGCCTTTTCTTTTCTGCTTAGTTCCTTAGAAAATACCTAGTCTTAGGAATGATTGTCCACTAGCAATTCTCAACTCCCTACCATTTGACATAAAGGTCCTACTCCAGTCATCACCTTCTTCATGTTGGCATCTTCTTCTTTCTTGTAAAATAGTGGACAAACTGGGCACATTTTCCTTTGTACTGCTCACTATCCAACCTCTTGAGGAACTGCATCATTGTCTCATCAAGTGTTGGATACATGTGAGAGACTTTTGATAAGTCCAATTTAGACCATATCTCTTGGTCTTTCTTGGCTAGAGGATCATAATCAATACGAATCATGTTGCATGAGACTTCTAGCTGGATAAAGCCCACAGAAACTTCAAAAGGATTTGTGTTAAACTTAATAGCCGGCTTATCCTTCTAAGTGAACTTTCGCATACCCTCCTTAAGGCTGTGTTGAATCAAATTCCTGAAACAAATACAATTGTTAGTTGAATGCCAAAAATCATGATGAAATTTGCAATATTTCCTATTCCTAATCTCATGCGCAGGTGGAATAACATGATCTCCTTTTAATTTCAATTAGTTATCTTTTACTAACAAGTCAAAAATTTGATCAGCTTTTATAATGTAAAATGAATATGTTTTTTGACCTACAAAACTCATTTTCTCTATCTCCTTTCTGCAATGCTGCCACCATCACTCTTTCTTGACTCAAGGCTTCTTTGGCCTCTTTGTCCCATTAGACCATGTGTATTATCTCCTTTCTATTTTGTCTTTTCAACCTCTCCTTTTCTTCCAATAAACACTTAATTTATCAAACTTTATTAGCTAAATGTGCCATGTCAACAAATTATTAGTTTACCTGTTTCTTTTTAATGAAAAAGTCTAAACCGACAACTTCTATTTTCACTATCACCAGCTTTGGTATTGGGGTGTAACATCGACTTCTTAATTGCCTAAAATTTTCTAAATAATCATTGACAGACTCTTCAGGCATTCGCTTTACATTGAACAATTCAATTAGTCTTATCTTCATTTAGGCCTTAAAGAATTGCTCATGGAACATTCGCTTTAATTGTGCCCACAAATGGGTCGAGCAATGAGGCAGTGTCTAATACCATGTAAAAGCAGTTTTTGTTAGTGAGTTAGGGAAGACTCTCATTTTGAGATATTTATTCGATGCTATATCACCACATTTAGTGGTGAATCGTGCCATATGTTCGACTAATGACTCCCCTACCTTCGTCAGAGAACTTGCTAAACTTTGCTATCTTATAATCTTGGGGAAGTTCTAACTAGTTAATCTAGCCAAAAATGCCAAGACAGATTGTGGGTGAAAAGCAAGGCCAACATTGAAACTGAACCTTGTTAAGGTTTGTTCAATAACCCTGTTTATGCTTTGATATAGGATATGTGATACGCGTAAAATACACTAAAAGTAAGTGTACTCTATCATATAGTAATATAGGACTTGAGTCCTAGTTATCAATCTCACGAGGAATAAGGGATAATAACTAGATTTGCTAAACCCTTGGTTATTTAAACAATAGTAGGTGTAAAGAGCAATTCAAAATAAAATCAAATAACAAATAAAGAATAAAGATGGAATATTAATCAATGTAGAGATAAATCACTTAGAGAAAAATTAGGGCGTAAGGTTCACTTAAATCTAATTAACCGAATTTTCACTCATTTATGATGTAAGGTAATTCTCTTACCAAATTCTCTTAATTGCTATTGAGTCCCAATGGTCATGGATGAATAATATTCTATTCCTAATTGATCACTTATTTGGTCATTTAGTTGAATTCACTAAGAATGCATTAAGTCCTAATTCAAGAGCTGAACTAACCTAATTGTTAATTCAATTAGTAGAATAAATTGATATTTAGTCATTCACTAACTTAATCCTAGGTTTATTATATAAGTCCACTCACTGGTTGCGAATGGTCACCGTTCAAACAATGAATTAAAGCATGACAAAAGTGATCAAGTCTTGACAAGAATTCAAGCAATACAATAAACCCAATGAAATTATCTTAATTGAATTCGAGTTCAAAATCAATTAATTAGGAAAATAAGATCCTCCATAGCCCTAGTTATGGGATTAGCTATTCATGTTCAATAACGAACCCAAATCATAACACAAATCCATGAAAAGAAAAACCTAAAGAAATGAAAAAAATTAGAGGGAAGAGAAATCAAAACCCCTTTAATGGAGATTGTGATCTTTAAGCCTTCAAGAATTTCGTCCTCTCTTCGTGGCCATCTTCTAGAGATTTTTGGCCGTTTTCTCTTGTGAATTTTCTCCTAAAAGTATGTTGCACCAAAAGTGTTCTCAAGTTTAGGGATTCACTACTATTTATATTAGTGTGGCAAAACTTAATGTTTTCACGCATAGGAGACCTCACACGGTCGTGTCTAAGCTCGACATGGATGTGTGAGAAGGAAAATATATAAGTTCAACATGAGGGAAAGACAGGCATGTCTCCCAGAGACATGGTCGTGTCTCCAAGTTAGACAGGGTCATGTCTAACTTAGGAATCGCTTCTGAGTTGACACAGGACCTTATCTAAACTAATATGATCTTCTTTTACTCTGAAAACGCAGTGTCTTTGCCTATTTTCACTCCAAATGTGATAAACCCCTTCTAATTTGCAAAAATTGAATACAATGATAATGATCCATCTAAAATTCACTAATAAACACAAGTAAATCATAATAATTCATCTGATTTGAAAGTACAAAATATGGATTTATCAACCCCCCCCACACTTGAGCTTTGCTTGTCCTCAAGCAAAGAACATGTATCAAAAACAAGTTTAAACTCAGCATCTAGAAAAATGAATCTAGGAAAATTCCACAATTTAAGAATTCAATCAAGTTTGACAATCAAATTAAATCCTGCAAGATCATTTAGCACTTAATACAATTAGAAGCTTGGGTGCAGCTTGCATATTTTCTCCTTGCCAACTAGTTGAGGTCACTCATCTTTTCATCACTCAAGTGTTTAAGGACAAGGAGGTCACTCTAGTTTCTCTTGATAAATGCACTACTATAGGTTTGGTTATCAATCTCATCTCCACTTCCAAGTTCACATACATCATAAGAATCAAAAGGGCTTCCTTTGGTTGTAACAGGGTCAAGGGGAATAATGAAGGGCAGGAAAAAGATAAATAAGGGTAAAGAATGTTTATGGATAAATTGATACAAAACAGAATCAGGTTGAAAAGATGATAAATAGAACATAATGCACAATGGTATAACAGATTCTCACTTTTAACCCAATATTCTCATTATTCTTCTCCAATAATCCTTTTTTTTTCTTCTTCTTCTTCCTTTTCTGTTGTTTTTAATCAACCCTTGAAGACAAAAGTAACCCTTAATGACATTTCAATTAACACATCAACTGCTCCGTTATTCTAAAAATAATAATAAATCCAACCTGATTATTCAATTAGGTATTCAAAGAAATCAATTTCAGGCTCAAATGGGGCAACTAATGAATTATTTTGGCAATGTAACTCTAGAAGTTAAGAAAGAACTAAACGTAATTGTCTTAATCATGTTCAAGTATGTATGTGAACCATTAAAGTCTTAATAATATGTCAAAGCAAGTTCTAGCGCACATTAATCACGAGAAAACTCACTCCATAAGAAAAATAAGATTTTGTTTATGAAAAATCCAATCATTAAAGCTAAAAACTCACTTTGTGGCTAAATTAATAAAGAGAACAAATACAAGTTGACGTGACTAATTTTCAGCTAAGATGCTAAATTTCTCTTTACTTAATTGAAAAAGATTACTTCCTTCGTATAATATCAGCTCATGAGCAATGGATTCCCCTCTTAACATATCTCTATAAACTTGGTATTAATTCAAGAAATTAACACACAATTCCTGCTTGATTACTAGAAATACTCAAGTGTTCATCGATTGCACAAAAATTTAAGTGTACCCCCTCACACTTGAGACGAACATTGTCCTCAATGTGAAAAAAATAAAAATAATAGTAAAATAATAAATAAATAAAAATACAAAGGATAACGGAACTTCCCTGAAAGTCATGGATAGGGTGGAGGAGGTGGAGCCTGGGGGAGGCGTGCAGCCAAGAGCTCAAACATCTGGTCCAACTAAGTAGTGACATGTTATCCAAAACTAGCATAAGAAAAACAAAAAGTATCAACATTTTTTTATAGGAAATAAAAAGTAAAAACTGAAAAACCAAATGTAAGGACTAAGAGTGCTATGAGAAATGATAGAAACACAAGTTGTCTCCTGTAAAACACTAAGTTATAGTCATTAGCTTGACTATGGGTCGGTGTCATGCTTAGGTGAGGCGAATAGAGTGGTGCTGAGTCTCCACTCCTTCTTCATAATGTTTCACTCTCTGGTCATTTATCTTGAATGTCTTTTGGCCTTCTTTCTTTACCTCAAGCACATCGTACGGTAAAACTTGAACAACCTCAAATGATCCATACCATTTTGACCACAACTTATCGGGAAAGAGACGGAGACGTGAGTTATAGACAAGAATTATATCCTTAATCTTAAACTCACATTGCTTGAAATGCATGTCTTGCCACGTCTTTGTTCTCTCCTTATAGAGATTGACATTCTCAAAGTCGGTGGTAGCCATGATCAAGATCTTCTTTAGCATATCATTAATCATATATTCCAGCATATATGAAAACACAGCATTATCCGCAACATCAGTAGCATCTGTGCAATTATATGAATCAAAGGAACTAGGATTTTTAACAGAATTAAAAACATTAAAAACCATTTCCTCATCATTTAATCGCAAGGTCAACTTCCCTTGATAGACATCAATCATAGTTTTTTCAGTGGCGAGGAATGGATGCCCAAGTATGATTAGGACCTCGGTGTCCTCCTCCATGTCCAACACAATGAAGTCTGCTGGAAAAATAAATTTGTCCACCTTCACAAAAACATCCTCCACCACACCGCGATGGTAAGTGAAGGATTTATTAGCCAGCTATAGTGAAATGTTAGTAGGCTTTGGTTCCTACATTCTTAATTTCTTAAAAACAGAGAAAGACATCAAATTTATACTAGCACCTAAATCACATAATGCTTTATCAAAATAAGAGTTACCAATAGAGTAAGAAATAGTGAAACTCCCCTGGATCTTTTAATTTTGAGAGTAGCTTCTTCAAGAGAATGACGAAGTACTCCTCATTTAGCCTTATCATCTCAAATTCCTCAAGCTTGCATTTTTTCGTAAGTATTTCCTTCAAGAACTTTGCATACTTAGGCATTTGGTAGATGGCTTCAATAAACAGAATATTAATTTACAATTTCTTGAACATCTCCAAGAATTTAGCAAATTGTGTGTCTTGCTTAGTGTTCTTGAGCCTTTAAGGGAATGGAATAGAAGCCTTATATGGCTTATCTACATGCATCACAAAGGGTGCTTCATTTGCCTTCTCATTTTCCATAGTAACTGACTCATCAAGGGTATCTCCATACTCTTGCATTTCCTTCTTCCTTTTCTTGGGGAGCTTCCCAAGATCCTTGCTACTTCTCTGGGTAATTGCCTTGACATGTTCCTTCGGATTAGGCTTGGTAGTGTCAGGCAATGTCCCTGACGTCCTTTCTGACATCAAGGTAGCCAACTGGCTAATCTATGTTTCCATGCTCTACATTCGGGCCTCTGAATTCTGAATGTATTTCATTACAAAATTTTTAAAACTTTGCTTCACTCCAGGTGCTTTGAAACTTGGGGGTGGTTGTAGAGCTCGCTGATGGCTCTGTTGATTGCCCTGTTGATTTGCCCATTTGAAATTAGGGTGGTCTCTCTAACCGAGATTGTACATATTGAAATATAGATTGTACTGCGACCGGTTGAAATTGCCAACAAAATTTGCTCCTTCAGGCTTGGGGGTAAAAGGACTACCAACTTGACAAGTTAAACTTTTATGTCCCTGTTCGCCACATGCTTCACATATAATTAGTGGGGCTGCACTATTCGCTACCATCAGAGTCTCAATCTTTTTCTTTAATGCTTCTAATTAACTTAAAATGGCAGTAGAGAAGTCAACAACATGCACACCGACTTGTTTCTTAGTCACTTGATGCTTATTTTGCCATTAATAATTATGAAGTGTCATATCTTCAATCAGTCTATGGATTTCAGTTAGTGTTTTCATCCATATTGTATCTCCCACGATGATATTAATAAGTGAACGATTGAGAGGCGACAGACCATTGTAAAAAGTATGTACCTACTACTATACGAGCAATCTATGATGTGCATATCTCCTCACCAACAGGGCTACACATGGGTCGTGTTGGTTTAGGTTTGGGGGGGGAAATCCAAACTAATTAGTTGAGGTCGGGTTGGGTTGGGTCAGGTTTAAAATTTTTTTTCAAGTAACCCGAACCGAACCAACCTGATTACAATCAGGTTGGTTCGGGTTAGATATTTGGATTGTTCAAATTTGCAAACAAAGAGAGGACAGAAGATTATATTGATGAGAATGAAACTCACAAATCAAACCTGTGAAACGAAACTTAAGCATCTCAATAACGATTATATTGACGAGATTCATAACTAAAAATCAAACTAATGTATCCACAATATACAAATCATTACTCACAAATCAATATGATTCATGTTTCTAGTGAACAACAAGGAAAACTTGTTTATATCATAGATATTCAAGAATTAAACAAGGAAAGTTATACTAGAAATTGAACTAATTTGGCTTTAAATAAGGAAATTTTTTTTTACCATATTTCAAACCTAAATAAGTTAACTTAAGCTATCACCAAACTAAAATCATAACTAATAAAAATAAAATGGATAAAACAAAATAAAATGGAAAAAAGGAAATAGAGGGGAGGGGTTCTGCGGATCTGGCAGCGCGGTGCAGAGGCTGCAGCTGGAGGGGTGGTTGCACAGTGCCACAACACGGTGGCTGTGCAAGGGAAGATGACGATGGTGATATGCGGCGGCTCAAGCGACTGAGGGATTTGGTTACAGATCCGATCACGGTGCTTCGGTACAGCAACGCAACAGTCAAATCTGGGTTGGTTAGCTCATGGATCTGGTGGTTGGGTCGCAGATCTAGGTGAGAGAAATGACGGATCTAGGAGGTGGCACAGCTTGAGTTGAAGCTCGCAGTGGTTGGTTCGCGGCCATGGGTGGTGGTTTGTGTGCAGAGGCATCGGCGTGGATATGGCTTGTGGCAGAAGGGGGTTGGTCCAACAGTGGTGGAGGTATGATGGGTTGGTGGGTTATGAAGGTGGCAAAGGAAGGTGGTGACGTGGTGGTCAAAGTTGCTGGTGGCGTGGTGGCGTAAACGAATGTGGCAAGGCAAGGAGGGGGGCTAGGGTTCAGGAATGTGGAAAAGGAATTGGGAAATCAGAAATGATAGTGAAGGAAGAGGAATCAGGATATCATAAATGAAAGTGAACTGAAATTTCTATGTAAAATATTGACACAAAACAACAGTATTTAATTTCGGGTCATCGGGTAGTCAGGTCGGGTTCAAGGGTTGTATTTGTGAACTCATCACCCGAACCAACCATTGATCGGGTTATTTGGATTTGACCTGATCTGACCTGATGACCCAAACCAACCCAGAAATACAAAGTTGGGTTGGGTCGAGTTGGGTTGACCCATGTGCAGCCCTACTCACTAACTCTTGAAAACATTCCCAAGCTTCACAGAGAGTATCCATATCAAACTGCATAAAAGTAGAAATATCATTTCTTAACTTAGCAGATTTAGAAAGAGGAAAATACTTAACTAAAAATTATTGTGTCAACTGATCCAATGTAGTGATGGAACCCATTAGTAGTGACGTTAACCATTGACTCACTTTGTCCCTAAGAGAGAAAGGAAAGAGTCAAAATCAGATTGCATCATCTATCACCCCATTATATTTGATGGTGTCATACAGCTGTAAGAACTTAGTCAGATGTTGATTTGGATCATTTGAAGGCAATTCACCAAACCGAACAGAAGTTTGAATCATGGAGATCAATGCCAGTTTGATCTCGAAGTTGTTGGCTACCACAGTTGGTCTTGTAATATTCCCTTCGTATCTTTCAATCGTGGGCATGGAATATTCGAGCATTATTCGTTCTGCTGGGGTAGCTCGTTCTTTACGAGTCCCATCAATTGTCTATATCTCCATCCTCCTTATAGCTTTTTCAACCACAACTTCAGTATGAGATTGTTTCCTTAACTTGCGAGTTATTTTCTCAATTTCTAGATCAAATTGTAGATTAGGAGATTGAGAATGAGTAAGCATAAACAAGAAGTATAAGAAGGGAAATGAAGTGACAAACAAATTAAAAATAAAAACAAAATAAGAAATAATATAAAAGTTAGTCTAAATTAACTAGAGTTTTTTACCTCTAATACTACCAAAATTAATTCTTTGACAACGACGTCAAAAACTTAGTACACGTAAAATACACTAAGAGCAAGTGTACTCTATCGTATAATAATATAGGACTTGCGTCATAGTTATCGATCCCACGATGAATAAAGGGTAATTACTAGATTCGTTAAACCCTTAGTTATTTAAATAATAGTAAATGTAAAGAGAAATTCAAAATAAAATCAAATAAAAAATAAAGAAGAAAGATGGAATATTAATCAATGTAGAGATAAATCACTTAGAGAAAAACTAAGGCGCAAGGTTCACTTATATCTAATTAACCGAATTTTCACTTGTTTTTTATGTAAAGTAATTCTCTTGCCAAATTCTCTTAATTGCTATTGAGTCTCAATGGTCATGGATAAACAATATTCTATTCTTAATTAATCACCTATTTGGTCATTTAGTTGAATTAACTAGGAATGCATTAAGCCCCAATTCAAGAGATGAACTAACCTAATTGTCAATTCAATTAGTAGAATAAATTGATATTTGGTCATTCACCAACCTAATCCTAGGTTTATTGTATAAGTCCACTCACTGGTTGCAGATGGTCACCATTCAAACAATGAATTAAAGCATGCCAAAAGTGATCAAGTCTTGACAAGAATTCAAGCTATACAATAAACCCAATAAAATTACCTTAATCAAATTTGAGTTTAAAACCAATTAATTAGGAAAACAAGATCCCCCATAGCCCTAGCTATGGGATTAGTTATTCATGTTCAATAACAAACCCAAATCATAACACAAATCTATGAAAAGAAAAACCTAAAGAAAGGGGAAAAACTAGAGGGAAGAGAAATCAAAACCCCTTTAATGGAGATTGTGATCTTCAAGCTTTCAAGAATGTCATCATCTCTTCGTGGCCGTCTTCTAGAGATTTCTAGCCGCCTTATCTTATGAATTTTCTCCCAAAATTCTGCTGTCGAAAAAGTGTTCTTAGGTTTAGGGATTCACTACTATTTATATTAGTATGACAAAAGTGAATATTTTTACGCACAAGAGACCTCACACGGCTGTGTCTAAGCTCGACACAGCCATGTGACAAGGAAAACATGTAAGTTCAATATGAGGGAAACACGATTGTGTCTCCAAGTCAGAAGCGTTCTTCAAGTTAGACAGAGTCGTGTCTAACTAAAGAATCGCTTCTGAGTTGGCATAGGGCTCTGTCTAAACCAATATGATCTTCTTTTGCTCTGAAAACACAGTGTCTCCACCTGCTTTCACTCCAAATGTGATAAACCCCTTCTAATCTACAAAAATTGAATACAATGATAAGGATCCATCTAAAAATCACCAATAAACACAAGCAAATCATAATAATTCATCTAGTTTGAGACTACAAAATATGCCTATGCGAGGAGGTTCAAGCTGAGTCCCTAGAGGGTGTGGGCCTCCTTAAGGTTGAGGGTTGATTATTTGACCATTTCAGTCAAGGAAACCTACATGGTCGTACTAAAATTGATCATTCGGGTTCTAGTTGTTGGTTATTGGCGAATAAGTAGTTTCTAGGATGTAAGACTATTCATTTTCACCTCCTCCTAACTCGCTAGTTAACCTTGCCACTTGTTGAGCAAAGGCATTACATGTACTATTCGTAGCCTCGATCAGTGGGCTCAACACAGTATTCATTTGTTGAGTCAACATGTGAACCATGTCATAATTACTCTTGTCCATTTGTTGTCACATTGTGGCTAAAGATTCCAAGTTTTGACTTTGACCAAAGGTTTACCCCGGCATTCTTCTAGTCATAGTTGGGAATATCGGCCATAAGGGTTAACTTATGCCTACCTCTAGGTTTCTCTATGACTCAACAATAAAATTCTGAGTGCTAGATCCAGCACTGCTCGGTCCAGGTGGATTGTTCATTACATTTAAAGTTAAGAGATAGCTAAGGTAGAAATATGTATTACGCATGAAGGTAGTAACTCCACTTATAGGTATAGCCGAGGTTGGGTAGATGTAAATGGTAACGGTTATCGGAATGGTGCTAAGGATCCCAGTGGTTATTAGCATTCCATATAGTGGTAGAAAACCAGGAGGGAAGTTATAATTTTTAAAATCCATGCTGCTCATATGCCCCTAAGTGTTCAACCCATAATAGGATACAGTGGTTGTAACTGCTTTATTCAACGTTTGTGTCTCTCTAGCCTATGGTATGGCCAGAGTCGCATTTGTAGGATCAATAGTCACACTGTCGGGGTTTGACATGCTTGGTATTCTAGTACCACTTCTTAATTGTGGCATAAAATTAGACACTATGATTTCAACATGTCCCACCGGACATGCCAATTTGCTTCTGTCAAATTTTGTCAACCTCATTGATGGTGTGATTCCAGAATCTCAATGCAGGGAAGAGAATCATTTCCTTTTATGGACTCTATGTTTTCACACAATGTCTATTCATACAAGTGCAAGTGTCAAAACACAACATCAACGAGTAAACTAGCAACATGCAATAAACAGACTTTGAATTAAAAGTGAAGAGTAAGAGTATAACTTATAGAATTGTAAAGGCAAAAGTGAAATGAAACTGCAACTACAAAATACAAAAAGAGAAATGTTGTAAGTGTAAATGCACTTGAGTGACTCTGTTCCTGCTGTATGTATATGAGAAATGTAGAGTGTCAAACCCTTATACAAGTCTCTAACTTTTTCATTTATAGCTTGTCAACGGTTACCTTCGTTTTCGCTTCTATCTGAATTACTTAAAAACATGCTTTGAGCGCCAACTTCAGTGGTTATAAACCATTCCTTAGTAACCACCTTGAGTACCTCTTTCCACTCAAATGCTTTGAGTAACTGCCCACTACTGTGACCATCTCCATATTTAGCATATGCTTTTCCTATGTAGCACTGTTTCTTTGCTTGCTAATTTTCCTCATTACTCCTGAATTAGCCGAAATCTAAAATTTATCCCAACACCAATAAAATAGGCTAATTCTACTCAATCTCTCTCAAATTACTCACTTAGAGTTAAGTAGAGTCACAGTGAATACAAAATATAGTTAAGTAAAGTTACTCACAACTTTGCTCAACTTAGTTTGGAAATACAAATCTGATAAACCAGTCAAAGACTTTAATTTATATATTCTCAAAATGTTCTTAACAAACTGATTTTAACACATTCAATGCTATTATATTAAAGATTTCAGTAACACTTAGATTGAATCCTTTAGAGCATAGTTTCACAATTCAATTTTAATCAAAGCTTTAGTTTTCTTCTTAAAACAAGTTTGAAGTGACATGAAAACAACTTCAAAACAAAATGTATAATGGAGATGAGGGAAGAGAAGCTCAATACCTTTATTTATACTGGTTCACCCTCAACCACTTGGGCTACATCTAGTCCGTAGCTTTTACACTGGGATTCTTCACTAAATTTGAGTAGTCTTTGCACAACTCAATCGCTCCCAGCTAAACTTTCAAGTGTTCTTTGGACCCAGTCACTTTTGGCTATAGACTTTAAGTCTCACAGTGGCCAAAATAATCCTCTAACTCACTAACACTTTTCAAGGTTCAAGTGTTTAGGATACTAAAGACAGATGGGTAGCTATTGAAAATCACTTAAGGAGTAGATACACAAAGTCTTAACAGAAGATAGAAACACCTACAAATATATTTTAGCTTAGATTGCACAAGTAGGTACAGAATAGAAGAGTTTAGTAGAGTGCACTAAGTTGTAGAACACTATTTGATCATTTTCAGCTCCTCTAGCCCTTGATATTTTAAGTTAGGATCTTTAGTTAATCCAATACTAGTTGTTGCATTTCAAATGGTCCTAATGCTCTAAGGACAAAACTAGTCATTACTGATGCAGTTCTAAGCTTCTTGTCACTTGTCCTACTGTTTTGTCCTATAGCAGCTTAAGTAGAGTCCTCCTATAACTCTGCTCATCTTTAGTTTTGTTCATGATCAACTCCATTCAACTAACTTCTTCACTTCTTTATATGATTTTTCATGTATAAATGATATTTCAATGTTGATTTGAATGAGAAAATCTACTCTTTCAGAACTCGTCAAGATTCATTTGACTTTGTGAGAGATTTCTTCATTGTGTCTCAAACTGACCTTGCTCATGTAATGTTTTTGGATTTGATCACTTTGCTCAAGTATGCTTTGACTCATCTTAAGTCCTTTGTGACTCTTTTTTTCACAATTAGTGATCAACTAACCTTCCATATGATCTTTCTCAGTTAACAAGCATAGGTCTGTATGTGCAATTTCAACATAATCTCACACAAAACAAGTTAATCCACTTTAACTCTGTGTTTGGACATTTTTTCATTAATGGAATGGAACAGAATAGGTGGGGATGGACTGGAAAGCAAAGAGAATGAATGAAATATAGTTATCATTCTTTTTATTTGGAAATTTCATTAATAGAACAGAACGGAATTTCATTACCCATGTTTTTCCCCTATTCTACCTCAATTATGGGGGGAACAAAAGTTGGGCATTTGAGGGGAAGAGGAGGGAAATAGTTCCCCATGTGTTCTGTTATATTCCCATGTATTTTAAAACTCCCAAATAATGGAAGTTATTTATTTTCTCCTCATTCTCTTTCTGTTCTCCTCATTACCTATCATCTAAACAAAGTGTAAGATCATAAGAGCAATATAAACATATTTTCAATATAATTTGTTAATTATCAAAACTCACATTAAAGCACTCATTTCAAAAGGCTTTCGAGCTGTACATACAAGTCCAAACTAATTCAACAAGGTATTAAAATACAAATCCAAAATCCAAATACAAGTCCAAATTAATTGTTAATCTTATAATACATGTCTAAATTCAATGTCGAAATTATGAAATTAGAGAGAGAATTAGGATTGGCTTGAGTTATAAATAGTAAAGTTTCGAAATAAACTATAAAACTATAGAGTGAGTTCGATTTAGCTTGAGATATAACTGTCAAGTGCTTAATAAGTATCCGTAACATAGTAATTTCTTAGGTACAATATTATATAAATATATATAAGCATTTTTAGTTTGGATTGGATTGTATTAGTTTTTAAAATTGGAACCGAATCCAATCCAATCCAATTAATTTTTTTGATTGTTCACTTTTTCAAGGTTTTTTTATTTTCCATTTTATTCAATTTTTAATTTTTTGGTTCCATTTTTTTAATTTTGATTGAATTGGTTCAATTTGGAATATCCCTAATTAAGATGCCCTAGAGAAAACTTTCATATGAAAAGTTGTTTTATGATAAAAGTTACGCAAAATACAACATGTGCATTTGCCTCTCATTCTCAAATATCTTAAGGTTTGTTTACATTGAAGATTTTAAAGAGAGAAAAAAAAGAGAATGCTTGTTTTTTATTTCTAAATTAAGATAATTATAAAATATTTATAAAAATAAATATTATTAAAATATTATATGATTATCCTTTATTTTAAAAATTTCTCAACTATAGACAAGTATTATTCAAAATAAGAATAAACATATCTTTTTTCATTCCCTTCAAAACTCTAATTCCCAAACATACTTAATCCCGCATATAGCATTTATGGGAACAAATGTCTAAATATAAGTTTGGTCTTAAATATTCGAACCTAAAGGTGAAGGCATACCACATCTGGTCAACCATCAAATTGAACGTGGCTATTTATCTTTACTAATATTTAAAAATCACTTCATGAAATAGAATAATTGAAAATAACATTTTTTGGGGAAAAAAATAATTTAATGAATGGTGTTTTCATTTCACCATTCCCCGCCAAAAGAGTAGCAGACTCTCCATGATTGTCATAATACTTAATATTGCGTTTTGTTATATTCTTTAAAAAAAAATTATAATAATTTTTTAATATTAAATAAATAAAATATTTAATACAAAATAAATATATTTAATATTTTAAAAATATAAAAAAATATTTAATATTTTTTTATTTAATAATTAAAAAAATTAGTAGAAAAATTTAGAATTGTACTTTAATATAATGAATTCAGTGAGTCACTTTCAACTTTTCAACAAATGGTCCCCATTGCATATGCAATCGAAAAAGACTTAGCATCTCGACATACGCAAAGAGTTACTTGTAAAACTTTCTTTCGACAACGTGATCAAATTGAGTACTGGAGCAACCGAAAACCTATACATCTAAATTTATGAAGTAAAATACGTATGAAAGATTATGGCACTGCTGGTCTCTTGGGCAACAGGACTAAGTAGTTATATAACTCATAAATACCCACACGGTCCTCCACAGAAGAAGAGTAGGTGGAAGTGTGGGTAGAATATACCACTTCGAGAGGGGCCTTTATAATTGTGTGTGAGAGAGAGAAACCCACACACCACTAGATAAAGAGAGAGACTGAGATGGGGAGAAGCCCTAGTTGTTCAAAGGAGGGCTTGAACCGAGGTGCTTGGACAGCTGAAGAAGACAAAATCCTCAGAAAGTATATTAGCGCCCATGGCAAAGGAAAATGGAGAAAAATTCCTGAAAGAACAGGTTAATTATGTTAAAATTTAAAAGAAACATTTTCACGTCGGATATATATATTTATAGTCTCATTTTTCATGAAAACTAGTATCATTTCATTATTATCCACATATGCTTGTAAATGTGTGGCCATGCAGGTTTGAAACGATGTGGGAAAAGTTGCAGACTTCGATGGTTGAATTATCTCAGACCAGATATTAAGAGAGGCAATATATCCCCAGATGAAGAAGATCTTATCATCAGGCTTCACAAACTCTTGGGAAACAGGTGCCTTCAGACATTCCTCTCTCTCACTCCCTTTCTCTCGCGCGGAGAAATTCTTTGTTACAGTGTAACATATCATTTTATATATACTTATAAAAAATTTAGAGAAAAAAATAATTTTTTATGGTAAATAAATTTAATAAAATTATTTTTTTGTCAATTTTTTATTTTTTATATCAAAAATAATATGCTACATTTATATATATACAAATATTTCTCATATGCTCGGGATAAAGACAAAATATTTAATATATGTCACTTTAATTATAATATTAAAAATATTTTTAAAATAAAAGATAACGATGGCCCACGTTCAAGGGAGAAGCTAGGGAGCTTTCCTTAGGGAGGCTAAAAACAACAAATACATCACTGAAGTGGCTAATATTTTAAAATAAAATACAAATAATGTACCATCTTCAGAAAATTTTGGCCTCCCAAGAATAACTACTCTCTGCCATTGCACACGTTGCTGAGGTGACATATATAAAGTAATAACTTTTTCATGCTCGAGAAACAGGCTCCTTTACTCCCTCTCTCTCTATTACTCATGGGGGATAATTGCACTGTCTCTTTCTGGTAGATGGTCTCTAATAGCTGGGAGGATTCCAGGACGAACAGACAATGAGATAAAGAATTATTGGAACACTAATTTAGGTAAAAAAGTTAGAGATCGTCACACCAGCACATCTCCTGCTCAACTCATTGACAAGAACACGCAGAAAACAAAGCCTCAATTAACCACCATGGTCACTCCCTCACTCTCATTATCTCCTTCTAACCTAGACGTCCGTACTAAGACATCCAAGAGCAAGTCCAAGGCAGAACTAGAAGCAGAAGAAGAGCCACTGCTTGTGGATGATGCAAGCAACAATTCATTACGTAACAAAATGGAACCCAGCATGTACGACAATGGGTTTTTTTCATTTCCCAGTGAAGAAAAAGAACTCTCAACTGATTTTCCCTTAGATTTTGACATTGGGGAGATTTGCTTATCTGATCTTCTGAACTCGGATTTCTCAGATATTTTGGATTTCAGTTACAATAACAATAACAGCCACGAGTTTTTGCCTTGTTCGGACCAACCTCAGCTGTCGTCTGAAGAAGTTCTCAAGGACTGGACACAAAGCAGTTTTGCTGATGAAACAAATGTGTCAAATAACCTTCATTCATTCACTTCGTTCCTTTGAGTCCAGGGAGGAATGGCTGGGAGAATCATAACAGCTTCAAAAAATTGTTCGTTGTGTGTTAATGTGTTTCTCAATAGATTTTAATTTTGGTCCACTCTCATTTCATGTTCCTACCATAATGGCCGCCAATGAGTTTATATCTTAATTGGCACCGGCTCAAATCTTTTAAATTTGGGTGTAATATTAACGTTGAAAGTGTTTGGATCAATTGAAAATATATATATATATATATATTTCAATAATTATATATATAATAGATTATGATAAAATTAATTTTATGTTTAAATTTGTTTATTAAAAAATAATTTTAAAATAATATATTTTATTTAAATTGTATAAAAAAATTACTTTTATACAGTAAAAAGTATTGTTAAATATCTCAAATTCACATTTTAGGCGTTTGATCGTATTCACTCACCTAGTAAAGATACTATGAAAATTTTTTAAAAAATCTCAAATTCTTATAATTATTTTGATCATAATCAAAATGCTAAAAAAAAACTTTTGATTATAATTAATTTTTAGTGTAAAATAAATAATCTTTTATTATAATAAGTTCTACCCACTTTTCGCAAACATCTCACCATCTACTCAAAACAATTTTTTTAAGAAAAAAAACCGCTATTTAAAAAATTAATCTTCCTTAAACATGCACTAAATCTTTCAATAAGCTACCTTTCTCCTTCCGTACAGGTGCTTGTAATTCAATATTAAGAAAAAACAAAAAACCCATAATGGCCTTACTGCCCCTCTTTTACTTGAATTTGCAATCTCATGGAAAAGTTTATAATTAAGAGTATGTTTGAGAAAACTTTTTTTACCATGTGAATAGCTTTTTTTAAAAAAAAAATATTTCAACAATGTTATAACATATTTGAAAAAATAAACTTTAATTTTTATATGAAATTCAATATATTATAAAAGCTTTTTTAAACTAATTTTCATAATCTTTGAATATTGAAACTTATGATTTTATTTATAAATTATTCTTTATACTTTGATATGTAAATACTATTTTGTCTTCAATTAAATAATTTTTTTAATCATTTTATACTTATTTTAGTAATTTAATGCATAAAAGAGATTCTTTTTTATACTATTCAAATGAAATAAATTAGTTTAAAATTATTTTTCAACTAACATATTCAAACATAAAACTGATTCAATTATAATTAATTATAACAAAAAACTTTTATACAATAATCGATTATTGAAATAATCAAGTTTTTACAATTTTTCCAAACACACACTAAGTGCATGTTTGGATAAGCTTTTTTCACTGTGCAAACAGCTTTTTATTGGAAAAAAAACTGTTTGCACAGTATTATAACATATTTGACAAAATTAACTTCAGCTTTTGCATGAAATTCAATATATTATAAAAGTTTTTTTAAGTTAATTTTCATAATGTTAAAAACTGAAACTTATGATTCTAACTTATAGATTATTGCTTACACTTTGAGATGTAAATACTATTTTATCCTCAATCAAATAGCTTTTTTAATCATTCTATATCTATTTTAGTAATTTAATGCATAAAAGTAATTCTTTTTTATACCATTAAATGAAACATATTAACTTAAAATCATTTTTCAACTAACGTATTCAAACATAAAAATGAATCGATTATAATCGATTATAAAAAAAAAGCTTTTATATAATAATCTTATTGAAATAATCAAATTTTCACAATTTTTCTAAACACACTAATTAATTCAACAAACTGTTTTGTATTTTATGATCAATACCTATCTCAGGGAGCATAATCATATTAATTATCTTTCAGTATATGACAAAATAATTAGCTAATCTTTCCTGTCTTATTGAGTTTTTTCCATGCCATTTCGGTATGAAGCTGATCTCCTTTGGATCATTGAGATTATCATCACTTTTTACAAGTGCTTTTTTAATAACTTGAATCTTCAAAATTACAAAGGTTCGTCAATACGGAGCTCAAATTTACTTATAATTTAAATTACTCTTTATAAGTAATATAACGAGTCTGCCATTGTATAATGAATGATACGATATTACATTGTAGGATAGTATAAACCAATATTAAAGGTAGGTAGCAGTCAAAGATGAATAGTGAATTTGAGTTAAGTTTTGCAAACTTAATTTTAGATGAACTTCATTTGATCAGAAGTAAATTTACACAAATGTGATTTATGTTTAAAAATCAAAATTTAAAAAGTGATTTTGGCATAATAAATATTGTTTGAATAGTATTGATCAAAATTATTTTTTAATGTGTAATTACCTTAAAGGGTCTAAGTTCTATATCACTTTTTCAAATTGTCTTTTATTGGATTTAATTATTTTTTACACCAATGACATAAATAATTTTATAACAATTAATTTTGTCATCAAAGGTGACATTATTGAATTAAAAATAATGGTCCTATTTTAAATTAAAAAGAGTGGCCCTATCTAAATTGCTCTATGGATGTAACATGTTAATTAGCACCAAGATAAAACACGTTAGTAAAAAAAAATCCATATCGCCACTAGCAATATTTAATTCTCATCGAGAAATATCATTTGAAAGTATAGTACGTACAAGTGCATTGTTTTAAAATTGGAACACACTAGCCGGTTGAACCGGTTGCATCATGAATCGACTATATCTTTGGTTTAAATAATATGTGATTTAGTAATGGGTCAATTATTATTCAACCACAAATTTAGTCTGTTAAACCAATCGAATCATGATTTGGATACCTCACTGATTCAGTCTCTGGTTCTAGGGGTGTTCTAGTGGGTGGGATTAGTAGGTTTTGTAGCATTTTTTTATTCGACCCGCTTATTAAACTAGTGGATTGGGTTGGGTCAAACCTATGTGTCTGATAAAGATTTAAAAAAATCTTTGTTGCTAAAATAAATGTCAAAATACGAAATCAAAAATTCATAACACAAAACACATCTTAATTAAAAACAATATATGTTCCAAATAAACTAAAAAAGCATAATACCTATCTTACACAAACATAATCAGTTTCAAACAAACTAAATAAATATAACAAGTCTCAATAAGTTAACATAAGTATGAAATAAATTAAAGTAAACTAACAAGTTTCAAAAGCTATAAACAACAAACCACATGAGTTAAAAGTCAATGCCATTACATATCGTATATGGATTATCATAATCATTTGATTCACTCTCAATTTTCTTAACATACTCTTTATCACTTAAGTAATCCATTGAATTTTTATCACAATGCTCTATTTGATGATTCATGAGTTTTTTATCTCTATTTTCTTGGTCACATTTTTAATATAACTACAATGTCTATATCTAAACTTAATTGACACTACAGAAAAAGTAAAGGAAAAACAACTTAAAATGTTAGTATGGCTAAACGACTTCTATTAAAAGAAAAAAAATAGAAAACTACTTGGATGGATTGGATTTGTGCATGTTGGCATTTTCTAAACCTTTTACCCGATTCGTATATTGTGAATTTGAGTGTTTTTTTAACCTGACCTATCTCGTAAACTTAATCTAACTCGTATTTTGTGAATTAGATTGGTTCAAAATTTAAAAATTAGTAGGTTGACCTAATCTGTTGAACAGCCTTATTTAATTCGATTTTTAAAATATTGTGGAAGAGCTCCCATTTCATCTAACCTTGAGTGATATTAGCATGTTAGGCATCACCACATATCACCCCTCATCAAACGGAGCTTATATATTTCCTTTAGGTGACTGGCTCAACATTTTTAATGGAAGATTATCTTAGTCGCCACATAAATAACAAATCCACTGTCAAGAAATATTTGTTTAGATCATATTTTACAATAGTTTCATATAATTATCTTAAATGCTAACATCTATTTCTTATATTAACCGGACCCTCCAAATTTTCATTCATACTTTCTAAATACTCTATCGATTCGATCAAGACTCAAAATGGAAAAGTAGAGTTAGAGTGAGAGCAAACATACAAATACACTGATAAATTACATTAGTACGTACCTCTCCTGACACATATAAGAAGATACTATGATTGAGATTTTTATTTTTTTATAAAAAATGATGACATTTATCAGTTGTAGTAAGTAGTAGGACCAGCTTGCAGAGCTTTTGGAATGTTATCTACAGTGCATTGCATGAACAGAAAAATGCACTGTGCATTCTCGCACTTCTATATGCATTTGCTTGCAGAAAAGGGACAACACCTTTTAAGCTAAGAAAATAATTATCTTACATCTTTCAAAAGGGGTATAAGTACTGTTTACATTATTTTTAAGGAATGTGATTAAGTGAGAGAAAATGATAGAAAAAAATATGCATAATGAATAATATTAAATAAGATATAAAAATAAATATATGTATTGTTTGATATAAGAATATAAATGTTATTTAAGCTAAGAATCACCATGAGTAGTGTATGTGTTACAGTATATTCGGGTTGCTTAGAGATCAGTCTGCATGGCCAGCTGTAGGGTAATGCCTCAAAAGCAAGGACTTTAGGCTCCAATTTTTTACTGGACCCGTTATTTTATAATGATATTATAATAATGTATTACATTTAAAATAAAATATTAAGATAATTTAAAAAAAAAACACCTATATATATATATTTTTTTCCTAAAATTAAGTGCTTAAAAATTCTTATTTCACCTTTTCACATTCTATTAATTTTCAGCTCTCATTTTTCATTAAAAATATGCAGAAGTCAAGATGATTAATAAAATGACACGTTCTCTTACTTTCTTATATTTAAGTATTTAATAAATCTATATTTTTTACCAATTTTCACAATGCTTTTAATTCTTATTACAAAGCAGAGAGATTGAGAGAGTAAAGAGATTCTGGATGCAAGAAACAAATTGAGAGAAAAATTCTCATTACCTCATCTGAATTGATATGATTACTTTTATACAAGTGTGAACACCCAATTTTGACCGGACTACAATAAAAAATAAAAAAATAAAAAAAAACTCCACTTTCTATTGTTCCCCACTCACATTTCACTAACTCAATGCACAACTCATTTTTTCTTCACTCACGTACACACTCACCCACTCCATCATCTCTCTCCACTCACTTTCCAAAGCACACACCCACAACATGTTTTTTTTTTTTAAATTTTTTCCTGCTCACTCACTTTCGGTCTTGCACCCACTCACCTTTTGTTTTCTTTTTCTTTCCACTACCCGCACCCTTCATTGGGACCCTTCCAAAAGCCATCTCCCTCTTCATTCACGTACAACCTCACCTCCTAGCTCCCTTCCCAAAAAAAAAAAAAAAAAAAAAGAGATCCACCATAGCAAAGACCCTTCTGCTCCCAACCTCTCCATTCTCAACCACCCAAAAATCCATCTCCTCTAAACCTCCCATCAACTCCACCATACACGTCTAAGCCTCCACCTTCAAACCACTCTTCATCATATCCCCACCAACAAAACCATGACAAAGACCGCAAGTTCACGTAGCCTCTCTGCCAAGACCACTACACCCCGCTAATCTCCTTCATGCCCACGTAAACACCACCACACCTAGCCTCAAGCTTCATATACACCATCACCCTCACCTCCCATGTATACATCCACGTGAACATCACCATCTTGCACCCCTTCACGTAGCCACCTCCCTTCATCTTCCCCAAACCACACACGGCCTCCATCCCATCATCATCACCACCAACTTCATCCAAACAACCAACCCCCTCCATCACAACACCATCCATGCAAAGAAGCGCCCCTATCCATAGCAAAGACCTTCCTCAAGCTCTCACCTTCCAAGCCGTGACCACCATGCAAAGATCCCTCCTCATCATAAACTTCCATCTTCCTCCTCATCCCTCCATCAACACCATGCGACCCATAACAACCTCCACCATACCACCCTTTGCACCTCCACGTGAAACCTCCCAAAACACCATGCAAGACCCATAATGACCTCCATCCTCCTCCCTCCTCATCACAAGCCAAGCTCCTCCTCATTCCCACCACCCTCCACGTAGCAACCAAGCAACCACCGTAAACCTCCATGCAAGACCCTTCACGGCCACCAAGCTTCCCACCGTAGTGACAAGCAAGCTCCAACCAAACACCATCATCAACCTCCCTCATCACCTTCAAACATCCTTCATCTCCTAAACACCATCATCAACCTCCAAAGCCTCACCACCTTCATCACCCTCACCCACAACCACCATGCAAGAGACACCCTTACACACAAGAGATAACCACGTCCAACACCGTTCATTTTTTTTCTCTCCTTTGTTTTATTCCTCCAAAAATCTTCATCATTCATAAGTCACCCTTCCATCCACCCAACAAAGATCCTTTCGCTCCCAACCTCTCCATTCTCATCACCTCCCTTCATCCACCCAAACCCACCACTACACAACAACCATTAACCTCCATCAAACCCACCACCCCATCTCTCATCCGCTCTCCACGTGAAAGCCACCCACCATCTTCACGTAACCACCATGCACACGTAGCCCCTCCACCTTCATCTTCCCTTTTCACCCAAACACCATCTCCTCCAAGCCTCCATAAACCCTCCACCATCTCACTTTCATAAGCCCACAAACCTCCTTCCAACCAAGACCCTTGGATGGCTCCTACGTTTGTTCTTGAACAAGCCACCGAGTTGACTCACCTAAGCTACCATAACCACCTTGCCGCCACCCATGCACAAACCAGAATCACTCCAAGAACCCCACACAACCAAGACCATCTTCACCCAAAACCATCCAAAGAAGAACTTCCACCACAACCAACCCTCTCACCCATCAACCTCCATAACCCCCTCACCAACACACCATCTCTCCCAGCTGAATCGCACCACGAACGGAGATTCCACGGCAGCCGAGTTCGCCACCGTGTCACCGTGCCACCACCGTGGGCAGATCCGGATCTGTTGCGCCTCCGTCCCTGCAACTCGGAGTTGCGTTTGCATCGAACCAGCAGCCACCGTGCTGCTCTCCTGCACCGTCCGAACCGCTCAAACCGCCCGTACACACCAGCTGATCATCGCCTGAGCCGCGTACCTCTGCCCACCACAAAACGCCGTGCACGGTGTCACCCCGAGGTTCCTGCTATGCTCCGTGTTCTCCCTATGTTGGTTCTTTGTTTTTTTAGTTTCCTTTTAAATCCTCTTTCATTCATTTTCTTTCTTATTCTATTGTTCTGTGCTTTTTTTTTTATGATTTTTTTTTCTATTTGGGCCAACTTTGCTATACTAGTTTTCTAAAAAACCTGGGTCTGAAAATTATAATTGGGTCTTCAAAAAAATCTGAAATGTATAAAATAAAAAATACGAAAATGGTAAAAAAAAGAAGGGTAGAATTTGAATTAAGAAAAATACTTTGAGCTTAATTGTTAGTGTTATTTAGGATTAGTTCTTGATTAATAAGGTTTATTTAATTTAGTGGTATGTTTGACATTGTATTTTGTGATAAAAAAACAAAACAAAACAAAAAAAAAAAAAAAATATAAAATAAAAATAATTAAAAGATGAAAAATCTAAAAATAAAAATAAATTTTGTTTAAAGTTATTTGATTGGTGATGTTTATATTTAGTCTTGCTTTTATTATTATTTATTTAGATCATAAAAAATTTATGTTTGCTTATTTGTTTTTGTGCATTTCTTGAAAAAATGATAAAAATAATAAAAAAATAAAAAAAATTATTCATGCAATGACCGATGACGATGATTGAATAGTGGATGCTATCTTCATTATCTTTTGGATCATAAGGGTTTATTGAGTAGCCTAGTGCTAACTTGAATCTGTGCAAGAATGGATTCGCTTTAAAATAAAATCTTTTTTAAAATCAATTAACCCACACTTATTTTATAAAGAACTACGTAACTTTGAGTTCCCCATTGCACCTGGGGGATACGTAGGAGAATTTCATTTCTGTCAAGCCAAATTTAAATTTTCACAATTTTGTGGTTTCGCTTTTTAATTACAATGTTTGTAAAAAAAGGGTAAAATAAATACTTTCAAAGATTGTTAAGAATTTGCACAATTGACTTAAGGTACCGTCTTATGGCCAGTGCGTTAAGGTGTCTTTGTGGGATTAAGTTTCCACCCTTCCCTAAGCATAACTCGACTCTGAATCCAACGGTTCCAAAGACCGTTTTCAAAGAGAGGTTTTCCAATTTTTCCCAATTCAAATAAAATTGGTGGCGACTCCATTTCTATTGTCATTTCTAAAATCCATTCGAGTTGCTGTTTCCCGCCGCGATTCTCCGGTCGCGACAACAAGTAATCACTGCTAACTGAAAAATAACTAATTTTAATTAACACTAACAGAATAACTAAGTAGTTGTCAGCATAATTAACTAACTGAATACATAATTTATTATATTGTAAACCCCCCCGCCCCACAAGGTAGGAAGTATATATCTATAATTCCAAACTTTGTTAATAACTGATGGAAGAGAGGAGACTGAACAAATTTGGTTGGTAAATCTGCTAGTTGATGCCGAGATTGAACATGAATAAGTTTGAGAAAACCAGCTGCAACCTTTTCTCTAACAAAATAGCAATCAATCTCTATATGTTTTGATCTTTCATGGAAGGTGGGATTTGAAGCAAGGTGAATTGATGTCTAATTATCACAAAAAAAAACCTTGGTTGAATCAGGCTTCACTTCAAAATCGCTTAATAAGTTTCGAATTCATGTTAGTTCACTAGCTACAGTTACTAATGATCTATATTCTGCTTCAGCAGAGCTTTTGGATGGATACTGTAGGTTACTTTTTTGATTTCTAGGAAATTAGAGCATCTCCTAGAAAAACCAGATACCCTATAGTAGACCTTCTAGTATCATTGCAGTTACCCCAATTAGCATCTGCATATGCAGATAAATGAATGCTATATGCTGCTAGAAACAGTAAGCCTTGACTAGGGGACTTTTTTAGATATCTGAGAAGATGATGCACTTCCTGTAGGTGTGGAATCCTTGGATTTTACATGAACTGCCTCAATTTGTTAATTGCAAAAGTGATGTTAGGTCTTGAAATAGTGAGGTACATGAGTTTGCCAATCAGTCTTCTATACAGAGCAGCATCTTTAAACAAATCACCATCTAATGCACTTAATTTCACATTAGAATTCATAGGCAAATCAGAAGGTTTGTTGTCTAAGAATCCAGTGTCTTTTAATAGATTGACAACATATTTCCTTTATGATAATACTATTCCTTTAATAGAATGTGCCAATTCTAGGCCAAGGAAATGTTTGAGTTCTCCCAAAACTTTTAATTTGAACAACTTCTGTAATGTAAGCTAAACTTGAGTGAATCTTTGGATTAGGACTAGCAACAATTATGTTATCCACATAAACTAATAGAAAAACTATAGCTGAGCCAATACCAAGAGAAAACAAGGAGTAATCACACTTAGATTGTGTGAATCCTGCACTGATTAAGGCTGATGAAAATTTTTGAAACCACTGTCTCGATGCTTGTCTAAGTCCATAAATAGATTTGTTTAGCTTGTAGATTAGTCCTTCCTTTGCATTAGGATAACCCTGTGGTAGATCCATGTATACTTCCTCAAATAAATCACCATTGAGGAAGGCATTATTAATATCTAATTGCAGCATACTCCATTTCTGTACTGCAGCAATTGTGAGAAGTATTCTGACAGTAGTTAACTTTGCTACTGGTGAGAATGTGTCCAGGAAATCCACTCCTGGCTGTTGAGTATAGCCCTTGGCCACTAACCTAGCCTTGTATCTTTCCAAAGAGCTATCAGATTTATACTTAACTTTATAAATCCAACAACAACCTATTATTGTTTTCCAGGAGGTAACTGCACTAATGATCAGGTATTATTGGATTCCGTGGCTAATAATTCATCTACCATAGCTTGCTGCCACTCGGGTAAGTTTTTTGCGTAGTGATAAAAATGAGGTTCATAAACTAAAGATACTTGACAAATGAATGACTTGTATAGGATAGATAGTCTATTAAATGACATGTGATTGGAGATTAGATAAGGAGTAGATGCTTCACAAGTGTAATCTTGTAGATATGATGGGGGTTTGGTCTGTCTAGAAGATTTTGTTGGCTGCATAAGAGGTGCATGTGATGGAATAGATTCTAGTGGAACAATATTGGGAATAATATTTTAATCTCTTAAAGCATGATTACTGAAATAAGGTAAATCTAGAGAAAGATTGGGAATGACAACATTAGGAAAAAAATCTGGAATTTCAGCAGATGAAGAAATTATGTGAAATGGGAAAGTGGACTCATAGAAAACTACATCTCTTAAGACAAAAAAAAAAAGACCTGGTGTCTAAATTGTATAACTTGTACCCCTTATACCCCACTGGATAACACACAAAAAATGATGGAATAACCCTAAGAGTGAACTTGGTTCTGCTGGACATGAGTGAAGAAGCAAAACAAAGGCACCCAAAAACTTTTAAAGCACTGTAATTAGGTGTTTTGTTGTATAACAACTGAAAAGGTGTTTGATTTTTTAATAAAGGAGATGGAATTCTATTAATAAAAAAAGTGGCAGTAGCTAGGCAATCTCCCCAAAAACCAATAGGTACTTTGGATTGAAATAAAAGTGACCTGACTGTATTAAGGAGGTGTTGGTGTTTCCTTTCTACAACTGAGTTTTTGCTATGGTCTCTAGACACATGAAAACTGGTGCAGTGTTTCTTGCTCTTGCAAGAATGTAGTGAGTGCTAATTCTTTAGCATTGTTTGACCTGAACTGCTTGATTGTAGTGTCAAACTGAGTTTTAACAAGTTTGAAAAATTGCATAACCAGTTCAGTAGCTTCTGATTTCAACTTCATCAAATAGGTCCAAGTAAACCTTGTGTTATCATCAACTAGTGTTAAGAAGTACCTCTTACCATCATATGTTGGGTGGTGATAAGGACCCCAAATATCATAGTAGATTAAGTCAAAAGGTGATTGAGATAGATTATTGTGAGAAACAAAAGATAATCTTCTTAGTTTAGTTAATGGACAAATATGACAATCAAAATCAAAAGAAGAATTAGATTGATTAAAAGAAATTTTATCTTTCAACAGTTTCAACACTTTGGATGACAAATGACCTGACCTGGCATGCCAAGTTTGAATAGACACATTGAAAATATTAGAACTAGAACTAAAAATTGAAGGCAAAATAGAAACTAAACATTTATGAGACTGTTCTAGAAAAACAGAAGTGCAACTAGATGAAGAAATTGCATTACACTTTAATGTGTTGTCATCTATTGTGAGAATATACAAGCCTCCAATAATTTCACCCTTCCCAATCATCCTTGATGGATTGGTTGCCTGGATGGTGAAAGAATCAAAAGTAAACATAATGAAATACAAGGAATCTTTCAATAACGAACTGACCGAAATTAGATTCACATGAAAAACAAGAATATACAAGACATAGTGTAAAACTAAGTTTTCTAATATTTGAACAGTACCTAAAGCAGATACATGAACTTTTGACTTATCAGGTAAGACAACAAAAAAATCAATTAAAGACTGATAATGAAGGAAATTAGACAAAGTGCAAGCAATGTGGCTACTAGCTCCTGAATCTAAGATCCATGAACTAGATTAGTTTGGAAAATTAACACTACTAGCAGATAGAACAATACCTACAGCATTAGAATCAAGGGAATCCACATTAGGCTGAGTAGCCTGTGAGATTTGGGTCTAAAGAAGTTGAATCGTTTGTTGGTATATATTGTTGATTGGTCAACTGCATAGATGAAGAACCAGCTTGTTGCAATTCAGTGGTGGCAGTTGCTTCTGCAACTTGATTTACTGAAGCAGGAACAAGATGCTTTGGTTTGCGCTTTCCATAATTTGGAGGAAAACCATGTAATTTATAGCATCTATCCTTGGTATGTCCCAAAACTCCACAGTGAGTGCACGTGTGACGTTCTTTCTTGATTTGTCTACCTTGTGCATCCAAGGTCAATCTTGCAGTTGAGTTCTTAACAGCAAAAGCTAACTAAGCATTAATATTTGCATTAGTAACAATATCAAGTTCTTGTTGTTTTTCTTCTTGAACGAGTAGAGAGAAAACCTTAGCCATTGGTGGCAAGGGTTCCATCATGAGAATTTGACCTCTGATCTAAGAGAAGGCATCATTGAGCCCCATCAAAAACAACATCACGTACTCTATTTGGTGATGTTCAATGAATGGACGAACACCACCACATGTGCAGTTATTCATTGGATGGTATTCACCAAGTTCTTCCCAAAGAGTTTTTATCTTGGTGTAGTATTAACTCACTGAAAGAGAACCTTGAGTGGTGTTCATGAGATCTTTCTTGATCTGAAAAATTCTTGGCCCATTTTGCCAATGGAAACGATCCTTGAGATCACTCCAAAGTTCAAATGCATTGCTGCAGTAAACAACACGAGCAGCAATTTCTTTAGTGAGTGAATTCAAGAGCCATGAACAAACAATATCATTGTTTCTTTGTGAAAAAGAAATCAACCGAGGATCATTAGCTAGTTGAGGAATGGAACTGTCTACAAAACCATATTTGTTCTTGGCATTAAGTGTCATTTTCATTACTCGATGCCAAGAACCATAATTCTCCCCTGATAATGGTTGAGAAACCAGAATCAAACTAGGGTTATCAGAAAGATGCAAAAAATAAGGATTGAAAGTATCCTCAGGAAGATTGGTCATGATTGTGAATAACAAGAACAATCAATAGAATTGCTAGACAGATGGATCAATAGAAATGAAACAGAGAACGCAGAGAAAGAAAAATTAAATATACTACTGATACCGTATTACAAAACAAAGAGATTGTGGATGCAAGTAATGAATTGAGAGAAAAATTCTCATTACGTCATCTGAACTGATATGATTACTTTTATACAAGTAATCACTTCTAACTAAAAAATAACTAATTCTAACTAACACTAATAGAATAACTAACTAGTTGTTAGCATAACTAACTAACTGAATACATAATTTATTATACTGTAAAAATTCTCAACCATTTCTCTCATTTCCAATCACCTAATAGCAATATGTATTTATTTAGTATCAACAACTATTTCTTTTCTCTACGTGAAAATCTAATTATTTTCTAATTTTTTAAACCATATAATATTTACTTCTGTCTTTGTTTCTTATTTGTTCCGACGAATTGGCAATGTTAATGATTGAAAAAAAGCAAGAACTTACTTATAAAAATTTAGTTAAAAAATCTGCGTCTTGAAATTAAAAAAAAAATTGATAATTTTTTTTCTACGTTTTATAAAAGGTCTCATTTCATATTTAGCTTTAGACTTTTAAAATTATTGAGCTGCCTTATTAGTTAGGTTACTTTAGTTAATTACTAACTCAAATTGTATATAAATTACATAATTAACTTGTTGTACACAAACGACAAAAATATTGTAGAAGAATCTCAAATTTAGTTTGATAACAAAAATATGTAGGAGGACCTCAACTTTAAAACTTATTAAGAACTACAACTTTGTTTGAATTACCAATTAAGAACCTCAACTTATATAAAAAAATATTTTAATAATATTTATCAATTAAAAAAATTATGATATATATATCATATATTTTGTTTATATTATAATTTTTTTATTTTTAAGTTGAATATCTTTATCATTTCAACATTATTATTAATAAAAATATATTTTTATAAATTTGAATTTCAAAATTAATAATAATAAAATTTTAGTTATTTAATTGATTTATTACAAAAAAGTTTTAGTCCTAATAGTAATTCACTCCACATTTTACATATTTTAGTAAAATTTAGATTTTTTTATTCTCACTTAGCTCTGTCAAATTTATCTTCTCCCTACCAAAGTATGCTACCAGAGCGTAGCTACTGGATCTTATTTTGTTTTGTTTTCTCTGGTTTTCTTCAAATTTCTTTTATTTTCCCGTATTTTTCCTCATTTTCCCTCTCGGCTAATATCTCATTTTTCTCCCGTTTCCTCTCTCCAAAATCAGCTTTCCCATGAATTTTCCCATGAATTTTCTCTCTTCCATTATCTCAATCGATATTTTCCTCTCTCCAAATATCCATTTTCTTCATAAATCCACTTTCTCTCTCCAGAAAGTTTCGCGGCTTTATCTCTCTGCAAAGATTATCTATAACTTTTGGTTAGGTGATGATTCAATTCTAACCATTTTTGTCCCTTTTGTGATGTTATACGACGCTGCATTTCCTCTTCTTTTGCACATTTGATTTGTTCACCAGCTTCATTTCATTCCGCTTTCTTTGAAATTTCATGCTCATCTCTACAATTTCGTGTTTTCTCCATTTCGCTGTTATCATTGCAATTTGCTCACTACAACCTCGTTTGTTCAGCTTTCAGTTGCTGCTATCAGATCTGAGAGTATTCTTTTGGTTATTCTCCATTTTTCGTTTGTTCTGTTTAGGATCTGGTCCTCCGTCTACGACTTGGTGCTTTCACGGTTTGATCAGATCTTCTCCTCCATTCTCTTTCTTGCGGCTCTGATCTCGACTGCAAACTCGCCGCAGTGAACTCCGTACAGTTACAGGTCACGCTTTTTTTGGTTCCATCTCTCCGATGGTGGTTCCTCTTGCTGTGTCTGCATCTTTCGATAGTAGTTCTTGCGGTTCATGTTGAAGCGTAAGATATCAGAGATTCAGGTTCATTCTAAACTATTCTTGTTGGCTTTTGTTGCTATTCTTGGCTGGAGCTTGGAACGGTTCAGTTTTCTTCAAGATGTGCCCACTGCAAAGCTTCAGATGCAGAAGAAATTATAGTTTTTCTTATTTGTTCGAGACGTTGGAATTGGGGAATTTTTTGATATGGTCGTTTGGTGTTTGATTAGTTAGTTCAGATGATTTCAGTGTAAGTTTTTCACTGTTCGCTACTTGTTGCCATATTTATGGTTCAGCTTTGATTCAGATTTTGTTTAGCCTTGATTAGCTTTGATTTCCCTTCTGGTTTGACTGGTTAAGGGTGAGTTTGGTTTAACTTTGAAAATTTTAATTATTTTAATAATCGGTTATAATATAATCAGTTTTATGTTTGGATATATTAGTTAAAAAATAATTTTAAAATAATATATTTTGTTTAGATTATATAAAAAGAATTATTTTTATATATTAAATTACTAAAAAAATATAAAATAATTAAAAAAATTATTTAATTAAAAATAAAATAATATTTACATTTCAAAGTTTTTGAAATAATTTATAATTTAGAATCATAAGTTTCAAGCTTATGAAAAAAAATTTATGTAAAAATTAAAGCAGAATTACCCCAAACATGCATGAACAGGGTAAAAAAGCTTTTGAGCAAAAAACCCAACCAACATGCATTAAGTGTGTGTTTAGATTAGTTATGAAAATTTGATTATTTCAATAATTGATTATAATAGAATCAGTTTTATGTTTGAATATGTTAGCTGAAAAGTGATTTTAAAATAATCTGTTTTGTTTATATGATATAAAAAAATTACTTTTATGCATTAAATTACCAAAAAAGATATAAAATAATTAAAAAATTATTTGATTGAGGGTAAAATGATATTTACATCTCAAATTTTTTGAAATAATTTATAATTTATAATCAAAAGCTTCAAGTTTCAATATTATGAAAAAAAATTATTATAATACATTGAATTTCGTACAAAAAATAAAACAAAAATTGTCAAATATGATTGAAGCAATTAAAAAAAAACTTTTTTCCAAGAAAAAAATTGTTTTGGAAGAGAATTGATCTCTAGCAAACATGCTCTAAGTCTATGATTTTAGCTTCTACCTTTGATGGATAAGTTTTTGGCATAGTGGCATTGATGATATTATTCTCACATTTGGGATTTATTGATATTTGAAGTCGATAGAGTCTGATTTGGAGCGACTTCCTACTGATGCTAATTTCAACGAGTTAAATCGTTTTAGATTTAGTTTCATTTTCATTTTCACCAATGTTCATTCTAGCGTGATTCATTTGCTTGGCACGAGAGCCATTGAAACACTAGAAGTATAGTTTCAATTTTTTTCAGCAGATGTGATTATGATTTAATTCATTGTATTTTATTAATTTTTTATTACTTAGTTTCATTGTATTATTGATCTCAAACTGGGAGTGCTAGTATGCATCCTCCAACTTGCGATGGGTGTTACAGTATATTATGGTTGCTTAAAGATCAATTAGGTTAGTTAATTTACTTAGTCAACAGTTAGTTACTAGTTAGTTACTATCTCACACTACATAAAAGCCACATGATTGACGTGCCGTACATACTTTACACATTCATAAAATTTAGATTTCTCATTCTCTTTCAACTTTCTCAATTTTCTCTTCTCTTTACCTACTTTCCAACAACATGCAAATTGGAAAAAGAATGCTTGCATTTCTGCTATAGAATAATGCAACTCTTTGCTGCAAAATGCTTGCATTTCACTACAATTTCTGCACACGGGCAAAATTGATGCATTATAACCTAGAATAAAGATAAATTGAAGACATGGCTATGTATACAATGGACCACATGGTCAATAGCCGTTATATTAACATAAAAATAGATCAATGGTGAACTGTGATTAATGGTTATTGGCTTTGCAGGTAACTGCAGAAAATGAATATTTACAAAGGAGGATGACTGTTTTGAAGGAGGCAACATTGCTGGTTCGGTGGGCTTCCAACAACTGGGCGTTTCAGGTGTGGTGCATCGAGACGGTAGATGGTGATGGAGTTTCAGTGGCATGCTCAGAGTAGGTAACAAAATAGGCTAGAACAGGGTTCACAGATGGGGCTCAATCCACAAACAGGGGAGGTAACAGGCGGATGTAATAGAGGTTCACGATGGCGACCAAATCGGGCAATGGTGGCTTGCGTGGAGGAGCGCAATGAAGGCATGGTTCTGCGTGGGTGGGCGATGCAGGGGAGGCATATGCTTGGCCGACGATGGTGGTTGACGGTGCGGCAATGTGTGAAACAGTGGTGGCTCGCGGGTTTATTGCTACGGCTTGGCTATGGGTGGTGGCGAAACTACGGTAGGGGCTATGGTTCGTCGTGGTTTTGTGGCGGTGAGAAGTGAGAAAAAGCTGAAACAAGGAAGAAAGTAAGGAAAGAGTTTGTTCAGGCAGTCCATGCCTAGGCGTGATATAGGCACAATTATCAAAGAATTTTAAAAAATGAAGAATTTAAATAAGAAAAGAAATTTGGACTAAAAGGTTTAGGAGTAGGCTGAATGAGCCAACACAATTATCGATTAGGCTTCAAATAAAAAAAGGTAAAAAATGAAATATATTTTCATTTTTCTTTTTTGAACTTTTAAAGATTCAACTAATTATTTAATTTTAGCTTAAATATGTTTTTGATCTTTTTAAATATATAAGTCTTTAGTTTTGGTTTCTCAAAATTTTTTGTTACGGTTTGTATTTCTGTAATTTCAAATGTGAGTGAAATTAGTTTTTACTCTTATTTCAAAAGTGAGTGAAATTGACTCAATTCAAACCCCTCATATTAAACTTTCTCTCATTTCAAGGGTTAAGAAAAATTTAATATAAGGGGGTTGACTTGAGTTAATTTTACTTATTTTTGAAATGAGGGTTATGGCCAATTGAACTTAATTTTAAAATTATAGGAACACAAACCAATACAAAATTTTTTGAAGGACCAAAACAAAAAATGGATATATTTAAATGGACTAAAAACATATTTAAGCTTTTAATTTTTTATGACTCAATCAAAATTAAGTGCTAACTGACACTATTAGCAATTGACATATGTAAGGTTATGTGGGTGTCGCGACCGGGATCACGGCGGGAGTAGCGAAAAATAAATAAATTAAGAGTCGCCACCAATTTTATTTGAAATAGGAAAAATTAAAAAACTTAAGAAAAATGATTTTTAAAACCAGATTGGATTCGAGAGTCAATTATGCATAAGGAATGGTGAAGATTTAACCCTACAGCACCCCTAATATATTCGTCTTGAAACGGTTACTTTAAGTCAGTTGTGCAATTTTTAATAACTCTTGAAAATATTTATTTTACCCATTTTTAAAACATAAAAATAAATTAACAAATAAATCATAAAAAATTAATTTTGGCTTGACAGAATAGAGATTCTACTCCTACGTATCCTCGGATGTATTGAGGAACTCAAAGCCACGTAGTTCTTTAAAAAAAACGATTGTGAGTTGGGTTATTTTTAATTTAGAAAAGATTTTTTTTTTAAAATTCATTTTATTCTTTTTTGTTTATAAAAAGGTTTGAATCATTAAGCTGTCATAACTTTAATGATTTTAAAAGTTACAAGATTAATAAGCTGTCACAGCTCAACTAATTTCATTAAAAAAACTTTTATTTGCAAAATTTGTGCAAAATTACTAAAAAAATCAATAAAAGAAAACAAAACATATTTTTTTATTTTTTTTTCTGTATCTTCAATTAGTTCTAATCTTAGCCCAAGTTATGTGACAAAAAAAAAGATTATGTTAATAATTTTTCTCTTTTTTTCTCTTTTTTTTTATTTTTATTATTTTCTTTATTTAAAAAAAACTGACTTCAAAAACTCTCATCCCACTAACTTATTTGGTTTCTGGCCTAACTAAAACATCACTAGCCTAAACAACATAGACCCAACAACTTAAAATTAAGCTAAATAAAAAAAAGTAATAAATTAAGAAAGAAACCAGCAAAAAACATGGATGGTTTTTGTTCAAAGGTCCCATCAGCGAAACAAAACCACATAAGGTGGTCATGACAACAAACAACAGGGACGGTGGTGGTGAGCGGCTTCGAAGACAGCGTATGGCGGTGCGGCACAGATGAGGGAGTAACGTGAGGCCTGGTGGTCACGGTTCGAGGAGGAGGCGCATGTGGCAAATCTAGGTCTCTACTATGGAGGTGGTGTGCATGACAGAGGCTCGGTCCAGTGGTGATTTGAGGTCCTGGTTAGTGGTGCGCCGGTGGCTCATGGGGGCTGCGTCATGGTGGTGTGCAGTGTTGTGTATACGAAGGGGATGGCACGAAGAACAAGGGCGATAGTAGATGATGAACCATCAACATGTCATATTTTTACGATTCAATTCCTTGATTTTTCATATTCTTTTTTTATTGAATTTTGTTCGTAAGTTTTGTTATATTTTTAGTATTGTTTGATTGTGTTCTTATTAAGTGTTTTATGTGTTTTTGTCAGGTAATTACTCATGGAGAAGACTGGATGTTCAAAGAAGTAAAGAAAAGAAGAATTTTGCATCAGTGCCTAGCGCTTGAGCGCTGAGAGTTGAGCGCCTGAGTGCCCAGGAGGTAGCAGCTCGCATCTGGACTTAAGTGGCTGAGCGCCCAAAAGCCAGCGTCTAGGCGCTGGTTGCGTAACAAAACACGTGAATTTCTTTAATTGGGAAAAGTTACACCAAATTTAACACACGGAGTACATTACACAAAAAATCTCTAATCCTGAAAGAGTTGTTTCGCGGTAGCAGACCTTGGAGGATGACTTCGAAGAGAGGATTCGATTCTTGAAGGCTTAAAGATCATAACCTCCATTAAAAGGGTTTTAATTTCTCTTTCCCTCTAGTTTTTTCTTTTTTTTGGGTTTTCTTTCCATGGGTTTGTATTTTGATACGGGTTTGTTTGTATTGAACATGAGTAGCTAAACCCATAGCTAGGGTTATGGGGGATATTATTTTCTTAATTATTTGGATTTGATTTCTAATTTGATTAAGATAATTTCTTTTAGGGTTTATCATATTGCTTGCATTCTTGTCATAACTTGATCACTTTTAGCATGTGTTAATTCATCGTTTGACCGATGACCATCCGCATTCAATGAGTAGATCTATATGGTAAGCCTAGGATTAGATTGGTGAATGATCAAACATCTATTTTTCCTTCTAATGGAATTGACAGGTATGTTGATTCATCTCTTGAATTGAAGCTTAATGCATTCCTAATTAATTCAACTAAATGACCAAATAGGTGATTTAATTTAGGAATAGAATATTGTCTCATCCATGACCATTAGGATTCAATAACAAGTAAGAGAATATTGGCAAAAGAATTACCTTACATTATAAAAGAAAGAAAATTTGAATAATTGGATTCAAATGAATCTTGCACCCTAGTCTCTCTTTCATTAATTATCTATTCTCTGTTTGATTGCTCATTATCTTTCTTTATTTGTTATTTTGATTTTATCTTGAATTTTTTTATACACTTTTAATTGTCTGGATAACAAAAGGTTTTACGAATCTAGTAATTACGACTTATTCCTCGTGGGATCGATAATTGGGACTCAAGTCTTATATTACTTGGCAATAGAGTGCACTTGCTCTTAGTGTATTTTACGCATACCAAGTTTTTGGCGTTGTTGCCGGGGATTAAGTTTGGTAATATTAGAAGCGAAAAGCTCTAGTTAATTTAGACACCCTTTTATTCTTTATTTTATTTTTATTTCTATTTCTTATTCTTATTTTATTTTATTTTTATTTTTAATTAATTTTTTTCTATTTCTTGTTTATGCTTACTCGATCTCAGTTTCCTGATTTGGCATTTGATCCAGAAATTGAGAAAACAACTCGCAGGTTAAGGAAGCAAACTTTTATTGCAGCTGTGACAGAAGACATAAACAGGATGGAGAGACAACTAATTATTGAGGCAAATCGTGAAGAAGTAGCTATCCCAGCAGAGCGGACCATGCTTGAGTACTCTATGCCCACTGCTGAAGGGTATGGAGGGAGTATTATAAGACTAGCTGTGGCGTCTAATAACTTCGAGATTAAACCAACATTGATCTCCATGATTCAGAATTTAGTTCAGTTTGGTGGATTGCCTTCGGATGATCCTAATCGGCATTTGGCCAGGTTCTTGTAGTTGTGTGATACTAGCAAGTACAATAGGGTGACAGATGATGCAATTTGATTGCGACTCTTTCCTTTCTCTCTTAGGGACAGAGCAAACCAATGGTTAACATCACTACCGAGGGGTTCCATCACTACATGGGATCAATTGACACAATATTTTCTGGCTAAGTATTTTCCTCCTTCTAAATCTGCTAAGTTAAGAAATGATATATCTTCTTTTGTGCAGTTTGAAATGGACACTCTTTATGAAGCTTGGGTGCGCTTTCAAGAGTTGTTGAGGAGATGTCCACATCATGGATTTCTCGTATGGCAGCAGGTGCAGACTTTTTACAATGGTTTGTCACCTGCAAATCGTTCACTCATTGATGCTGCTGCGGGAGGTACCATATGGAGGAAAACACCTACTAAGAGCCAAACATTGATTGAAGAAATGACGCTGAATAGTTATCAGTGGCAAAATGAGCGTCAGGTTCCTAAGAAACAAGCAGGTGTACATGTTGTTGATTCTTCTACAACAATTCTAAGTCAATTGGAAGCTTTAATGAAGAAGGTGAAAACTTTGATGGTAACAAATAGTGCATTCCACTAATCATTTGTGAGGCATCTGGAGGACAGGGTCATATAAGTTCAAATTGTCAAGTTAGTAGTCATTTTGCCCCCGAGCCTGAAGGAGTTAATTTTGTTAGTAATTCCAACCGGCAGTAGTACAATCCATATTCAAATACGTATACTCCTGGTTGGAGGGACCACCATAATTTCAAATGGGGAAGTCAAAAGGGTTATCAGCAGAATCAACAGAGAGTTCCACCACCACCTCCTGGTTTCCAAGCACCTGCAGAGAAGCCAAGCTTTGAAGATTTGGTAATGAAATACATGCAGAATTCAGATGCCAGAATGAAGAATATAGAGACCCAGATTAGTCAGTTGGCTACTTTGATGATAGCAAGGGCACCAGGGACATTGTCTAGTACTACTGAGACTAATCCAAAGGAATAAGTCCATGCAATTACCCTAAGAAGTGGTAAGGGACTTGGGGAGTCCTTCCAAAAGAAGAAAATGCCAGAGCTTAAAGATACTCTTGTTAAGTCAGTGCATGAAGATGAGAAGGCAACTGGAGCATCTAGCTCGTCAAGAACTGAGACAAAGAAAAATGATGTCCTTACTAAAGATGTCTCAATTCAAGAACCAAAGTGGCAGAGAGCGAAGAAGAATCGTGAGCATAGCGCAGTTATTGAACCATCATCATATGCCAAGATCCCATTCCCTCAGAGGCTCAAGAACAATCAGCCAAATTAGCAATTTGCCAAATTCTTGCAGATATTCAAGATATTGTAAATTAATATTCCATTTGTTGAAACCATCTCTCAAATGCCCAAGTATACAAAATTTTTGAAGAAAATACTTACAAAGAAATGCAAGCTTGAGGAATTTGAGATGGTATATCTTAATGAGGAGTGTTTTGCCATTCTTTTGAAGAAGTTACCTCTGAAATTAAAAGATCCAGGAAGTTTTACTATTCCTTACTCTATTGATAACTCTTATTTTGAGAAGGCATTATGTGATTTGGGTGCTAGTATTAATTTAATGTCTTTCTCTATGTTTAAGAAATTAGGAATACAGGAACCAAAGCCCACCAACATTTCACTACAGTTGGCGAATAGAGCCATCACTTACCCGCGTGGTGTGGTGGAGGATACTTTGGTGAAGGTGGACAAATTTATATTCCCAGTTGATTTTGTGGTGCTAGATATGGAAGAGGATGCTGATATTCCTCTCATTCTTAGAAGACCATTTTTGGCCACTTCTGAAGCTGTGATTGATGTACCTCGGGGTGAGCTCATTTTGAGAGTGGATAGAGATTCTGTGACCATCAATGCCTTTAGGGAGGCTAAATCTTCCCCAATGTCAAATCTCCATGCCCTTATCAATATTGTTCAAGCTAACAAAGCATGACAACTTAGCTATCAAAGACCCCCCACCATCATATAATGTTGATGTTGATCTTCCAGAAACTCAAGCTGCTGAAACAAATAAAGGTCCTCCTATGTTCCATGCTCTTTTACAAATTAATCCTTCATCTGTTGGTCGAGTGCGACCACCTTGGCCTAGCGGAGTTAAGGCTCAATTGGGACAATCAAGCTCTTGTCAAGTTCAGAATGCTGATGTAAGCAAACCCAAGGTCATGGACAAAGGAAGAAGGCACTGCTTTGAAAAGAAGAAGGCGTCCTCCTATTTCTCTTGCTTTAAGCCACCTTGATTTATCTGAAAAAGGTAACGTCAAGTTAATGACGTTAAACAAGCGCTTCACAAGAGACAACCTGTGTTTCTTCTTTATTTATCTTATTTTGATTATTTTTGTTACTTTTGTTATTTTTGTTTTTCTTTTAGATAGTACTCATGTGTTTTGGGATTTTATTTTTCAAATTCTGTTGCTGTGCTGACTTTTGTACTTCTTCTATGCCTAACATTGTGTCATTGTCCATCAGGTTGTGTTGTTCTTTTCTTTACCCTTTTTATTTCTTTTTATTTCACATTGAGGTCAATGTTTATCTTAAGTGTGGGGGATACTTTTACATTTTTTGTCAAATTTTTTTTGATGAGCACTTGAGTATTGTTAGTAATTAAGTTAGAATTGTGTGTTGATTTATTCTGAGCTGATATAGATATGTTTTAAATGAAATTCCATTAATCATGAGCAGATAATGTGTGAAGTAATCTTTTTCAATGAAGTAAAGTGAAATTTAGCATCTTATTTGAAAATTAGTCATGTTTGCTTGCTTTTGTTCTCTTTATCAACTTAGCCAGAAAATGAGTTTTGAGCTTTAATGATTTGATTTTTCATAAATGAAGTCCTATTTTTCTTCTGGAGTGAGTTTTCTCTTGATTGATGTGCATTAGAACTTATTTCGATATCTTGTTGAGACTTTAATGATTTACATACAGACTTGAATATGATTAAGGCAATTAGGCTTAATTCTTTTTTTACTTTTAGAGTTACACTAATAAAATAATCCATTAGTTGTCCTATTTGAGTCTGAAATTGATTTCTTTGAATACCCAATTGAATAATCAGGTTGAATTCTTTGGAGCAATTGATGTGTTAATTAAGAAGTCATAAAAGGTTGTTTTTGTCTTTAAAAGTTAAAAAAAATGAAAAAAAAAGTTTGAAAAAAAGAAAAAAAATGGAAAAGGAAAAAAAAGAAAAGAATTGTTGGTGAAGAATAATAAGAATATTGGGTTGAAAGTGAGAATTTGTTATATCTTTGTGCATTATGCTCTCTATTCATCATCTTTTCAGCCTGATTTTGCTTTGTATTGATTTATCCATGAGCATTCTTTACCTTTTTTTTTTATCTTTTTCCTACCTTTCTTTATACCCTTGACCCCGTTACAACCAAAGGAAAGTCCTTTTGATTTTTGTGTTGTATGTGAACTTGAAAGTGGAGATGAGATTGATAAGCAAGCCTATGATATTACATTTTTAAGAGAAATTTGAGTGATCTCTTTGTCCTTTAAACACTTGAGTGATGAAAATATGAGTGATCTCATATATTTGGTGAAGAGAACAATTGCAAGCTAGACTCAAGCCTCTAATTGTTTAAGTGTTAAATGATCTTGCTTGATTAGATTTGATTGCTGAACTTAAATTTCTTTTAATTGTGGAATTTTCCTTTGATTCATGTTTCTTGATGTTGAATTTGATCTAGTTGTTGATTCCTATTCTTTGCTTGAGGACAAGCAAAGCTCAAGTGTAGGAGAGTTTATGAACCATCAACATGTCATATTTTTACGGTTCAATTCCTTAGTTTTTCATATTCTTTTTTATTGAATTTTGTTTGTAAGTTTTGTTATATTTTTAGTATTGTTTGATTGTGTTCTTATTAAGTGTTTTGTGTGTTTTTGTCAAGTAATTACTCATGGAGAAGACTAGATGTTCAAAGAAGCAAAGAAAAAAAGAATTTTGCATCAGTGCCCAGCGCTTGAGCACTGAGAGTTGAGCGCCTGAGCGCTCAAGAGGTAGCAGCGCTCATCTGGACTTATGTGGCTGAGCGCCCAGAAGCAGCGCCTAGGCGCTGGTTACGTAACAGAACACGTGAATTTCTTTAAATGAGAAAAGTTACGCCAAATTCAACGCACGGAGGACATTACACAGAAAATCCCTAATCCTGAAAGAGTTGTTTCGCGGTAACAGACCTTGGAGGACAACTTCGAATGAAGGATTCGATTTTTGAAGGCTTGAAGATCATAACCTCCATTAAAGGGGTTTTGATTTCTTTTTTCCTCTAGTTTTTTTTTCCTTTCTTTAGGTTTTCTTTCCATAGGTTTGTATTTTGACATGGGTTTGTTTGTATTGAATATGAGTAGCTAAACCCATAGCTAGGGCTATGGGGGATCTTGTTTTCTTAATTATTTGGGTTTGATTTCTAATTTGATTAATGTAATTTCTTTTAGGGTTTATTATATTGCTTGCATTCTTGTAATAACTTGATCACTTTTGGCATGTGTTAATTCATTTTTTGACTGGTGACCATCCACATTCAATGAGTGGATCTATATGATAAGCCTAGGATTAGATTAGTGAATGACCAAACATCAATTTTTCCTACTAATGGAATTGACAGGTATGTTGATTCATCTCTCGAATTGAAGCTTAATACATTCCTAATTAATTTAACTAAATGACCAAATAGGTTATTTAATTTAGGAATAGAATATTGTCTCATCCATGACCATTGGGATTCAATAGCAGGTAAGAGAATATTGACAAAAGAATTACCTTACATTATAAAAGAAAGAAATTTTGAATAATTGGATTCAAATGAATCTTGCGCCCTAGCCTTTCTTTCATTGATTATCTATTCTCTGTTTGATTGCTTATTGTCTTTCTTTATTTGATATTTTGATTTTATCTGTAATTTCTTCATACACTTTTGATTGTCTGGATAACAAAGGGTTTTACAAATTTAGTAATTACCACTTATTCCTCATGGGTCGATAACTGGAACTCAAGTCCTATATTACTTGGCGATAAAGTGTACTTGTTCTTAGTGTATTTTACATGTACTAGCAGATCAGTGACATTGGTGAAATGCGGTGGCTCCTGTAGATCTAAATGGACGGTCAGCCGTGACGAGTATAGGGAGTGTCGTGGTTGTGACCAGATCTGTGGCTGGTGGACGCGCGACACACCTATAAGGGCTGGGAGGTCATGGCGGAGACGTGGTGGATCAGGCCAGTGACGGAGACTTGCGCATGCCACGGCTGGGTCGCTCATGGTGTCGACTGGAGCACGATGGTGAAGGGATTTTGGGTGGAAATGGTGGCTAAAATGGGATGGAGGTATGGCTAATGGGTTGTGGTTTGGTGATTCTATTTGTTGTAGCAGAGAGTTATGTCCATGAGTGAGGGATTAGTGCTGTTCACGTTAGTTTTCTGATCTAAGTTTGGGGCTTGCAATGCGTTTGGGTTGTGGATGGTGTTGAAGGTTAAGGAATGGTGGTTGTATATAGTGGTGAGAGGGTGAAGATGGTGAAGGTTATGGAGGTTGTGGCTTGGATGGCAGGGGTGTTAAACAAAGGTTGTGTAAGTTGTTTGTGATGGTGAATATTGATGATGGGTTAGATGGAGGTGGCTGTGTTGAGGCTGCTGCCCCCTTATCTACTTCTTCTCAGATTTCTTTCATTTTTTCTCATACGTGAAAAGCTCTTTGTTTTTCTCCTCTAAAAAAAATCTCTCTCTTTGGTGCTTCAGCCTTTATGTTTATAGAGAAGATTGGGGTTGAAGAGTCTTCCCCATATTGCAGGAGTTGATTTATGTTGAGTCCCTTTCTGGTTTCCTTTCTTGTGCTCCATTTCTCTGCCCCATTTATTCTCTTCCTCCAAATCCCTGCTCCATTTTTCTTTCTCTTTCTGCTGTTAACCAAGGACACTGCAATAGTGGCATGGAGCAGGATTCTGAGTATTGTGTAGAATTGCTTGGCAACAACTCCATCCCATTTTGGTGTTTCATTTTGAAAATCCTCAACATTACCATTTTCTCTTCTTCTGCAATGACCAAAAGAAGCATGTGTTTTGTCCTTTCTTTTTGGATTTGCTCATTTGGTTGATTGTTGCAATGACAGGTCCATTTTTTTTAATATAAACTCAAGACAAATGGGAAAAAATAGTTAAATGGACTTGAATATTCTTTTTTGGGTTGGGCTTGATTTGGATCATGGAATAAAATAATTTGATTTATTTAATTTTTATTTTGAATTAAAAAAATTATTGATATAGATAAAATTAGGTGTTTACAGTGGACTATATTAGAAATACACCTATCTTTTTAAAATACCTTTTATATATGTTAACTATTGATTAAGTGTCTAGGATATGCAATGTCAACTTAAATATACCTTCACACATGTTAACGAGTGATTTAAGTGTCTATGGTATGTAATACTTACCTAAGAATTATTCAAACCACTATTTAGTCATACTAACATTTCGTAATTCTTTATGTATTTCTTTGGGCAAAATGCAAGAAACTTTCTCTAACTATAAATTTTGTGTAAAAAATCCTCTTACTTTGAAACTCACCGACATATGCAGATTGATCCCTTAACTGTAGAAGTGTGCGTCGTCACTAGCGTGGTCCTTGATGCACAATTTTTAGTTTCAAACAAGTCTACAAACTTGATGCGGGATTAATTGTTGCTTTGCGAACCCAAGTGCAGGTTGTCTCAAGTAATAAATTTCTCGGGAGTTCGAGGTCGATCCACAGGGAATTGTTGAAGATTAATTAAGGTGAAGTAAATATTTTGTTATTATAGTAAAAATTATTTACTTGAGTTAAAAGATTCACTCTTGGTAAATAAAGTAAAGGTAAGATTAATTTCTTTTATAACTCAATTAGAATCCTCACAACATGGAGGTTCCAATCGAAAAATACAACATTAAAAGTCTATTTAAAATAATATACGTAATTATATTATGTTTCCTAAAAATATTACCACCACTTATAAATGGGTTAAAGCATTCATTGTGTCAAAATTTTGTCTACAACAAATCAAGAACTCTTCTTTACAAAGATGGTTTCTAAATTATAAGAAACAAATTATAATACGTATAATGGTTACTAGAAAATATAAATCATTTAAGCACAAGAGAAGAATAAATCTAACCTTACTTTATTACCAAGAGTTTCACCCTTTCACCCAAGTAAAATGAAACTTAGTTACTCATAGATAAGAAGAAAGAAAGAGAGAAGAAGAAGAAGAAGAAGAAGAAGAAGAAGAAGAAGAAGAAGAAGAAGAAGAAGAAGAAGAAGAAGAAGAAGAAGAAGAAGAAGAACATGACTTTAATTTAGAACAAAGGAAAATTACTACAAGAAAACCTAGTAACAAAATGGCATCATTTTGGTAACTAACACCTAACACCCCCAATGATCTGCCAAGGCCCCCTTTTATAGAGGATTAGAGATACAAAATAACAAGGGGGCTGAGTCATTAGTGGGTGGATGAGTGGAAAATGAGTGGAAAATGCCAAATGACTTTAGGTGAGTGGGAAATTATGGAGATTCATTGTCTCCGAAATCATGCAGCTCTGAAGTCATTGCATTCGTCATTTTTGAACCAAGTGGTCTTCATGAAAGTTGTAGGCCTGGATCTTAACTTTCAAATGGCTTTAGTTTGAGTCCAATATCATATCTATAACTCCAGATACGTTCAAATTACTGAACACTGCCCAGGCCCAGTCATAGCTCCTCTATTCTGACTTCCAAGCCCAATATCACCTTCAAGGAGTCCGATTCTGGAAAAGTGTTTAACATAAAAGTTGTAGATATAGGTCTTAACTATTCAGGATCCAACTTTCATTCCATTTGACAACTTCTATCCCGAAATATATGATGAACAGTACACATAGGTTAAGCTGTCAAGAAAAGCACTCTAGTTCTTGCTTCAACCCCAATTTGAGTTATCTACTCGTGTGATTGGGCCTTTGAGGTATTCTTGAAAGTTGTAGAACTCTCTCTTATCTTTCAAATGTCACTAGAATCACCTCCAAAGACCACCTACAGCCCAAGATATGGCACAAATATAGAAACAATGAAAGATATGAATCATGCTGAAAAATTCAATTAAGTCCAATTTGAGTCCAAACTTACAAAACATAATAAAACTCAATCAATTAAGTACATAGAGAGTGTAAATGACTAAGAATGAAAGCTTATTAATGTTTCAAATATGTGATCATCAAATTCTTCCACACTTAGCTTTTTACACTCCTGAGCAAAACACATAAGATCACTCACAAAAAAAAAAAACGAAACAGACTCAAAAGCTAAACACTCTAAAAGACTCAATTTCTAATAATATTTAAAAATGTAGAGCAATCAATCATTCAAGTAATCAAAACATTCATGAGGTAATATATCTTCACATCTCAAATCAACAAGCAAGGATATTTCAATTGAAAAGCATGAATCAAGAATGATAGATTTTCACAAGATTCACTCTCAATCCCTTAAGTGTTTAAAAGGTAGGTATTTCACTCAATTCAACCCATGAAAATTGTACTACCATAAGCTTGCTTATCTTCTACTTCTCCACTACTCAGAACACATGCACACACAAATCATGAGGACTTTATTCAAGGTTGTAATGGGGTCAAGGTAAAGGAGGAGGTAATATGGATATGACAAGTTAAATACCAGAGAATAAAAGTGCATGAGAGCTGAGTTCAATTAACATGCATGAAAGTTTATCCCAACTCCACCTAATACAAATTCCCTTTACATATTCTTTTTCTTTCCTTTATTACCTTGTTGACCCTCTTCTCTTTACATTTTTTTTTGATTGATTTTTTTTTACAAAAAGAATATCATATATACATTTTTTAATCATTCTGCACACACACCCCCACACTTATTCAAGAACTCATCGAATGACAAAACTAATGTTCTCTTATTCCCTAAGGTCAAGTAAGAACATGATTTTTCATTTAAGGCACATAATGAGTTTGAAACAAAGAATAGTCAAATAAGCTCAAAGGGGTTAAGCAAGGGGAAATAGGTCATTTCTAATGCTTTATGTTGGCAGGAATCAGAGAATTTTCAAGAAGTCATAAGAGTGCTTGATATCATATTGAGACAACATGCTGCTAAACAAGGCTGGCTATTTGATTAAAGTAGCTATTTCAAGAAAAATGTCTCAATCATATTTATGTATGCATATGAAAATGTAGTCTAAAAAAGAATCAAAGCAAGTTCTAGAGTAATAATTCCATGAGTGAAATTCACACAATAAAGAAAATAATGGTACAAATGTTCAATCCATTCATCAATAGGCTCAAAATCTCACAAGACATAATTCTATCATTCTCAGTCCACCAATTCAACATCCATAATCAAGCATGTGAATTTTAAGAAAGAAGATAATTTACTCAATCATGCAAATTTCCCTGAATTTGAATTGTTACTTCCACACAAACTAGTTACTACCCCAACTAAGATGCGTCTCAAGAGTAAAATTTACTCCTTACTCTGTCATTCTTAACTGGTTTAGTAAGTTACAGACAAACGTATAAACACAACAAACATATTAATACACACACTTCTTATTTTTTTGTGATTTTTTTTACACAACTATCCTTCCCCCTAACCGGATCACAACATTGTCCTCAATGTCAAAGATCGATAGGTAAATGATAAAAGATAGTACCTGTTGTTGCAATTACTGAAAAGAAAAATCTCACACAAATTTAAACAGAAACAAAGTACGATAAATAAAACTAAAGATAAAGGATAGTTATAGATGAAGTAACAGATCAAACTCTTGTTCCTTGCTGCCTCCCTTGTTGTTGCCTCTCTTCCGCTTTGCCTCCCTCTATCGCGCCTTTTGACCAATCTATACAGTACATTCTTGGATCAGTTCATAAACAAAAGCTTTTAATTTATCAATCAACTCATCAATAGTGGAAGCAGAGATAAGGAGTCGTCTTGCTGAAGGTGTGACAAATTTCTGTTCCACAGCATGGTCAACAAAAGATAACAAATTATCAAAGAAATTATTAACATTCAACAAACCTATGGGTTTATGGTGGATGTTCAATTGGGCCCAAGAGACAATTTGAAAAATTTCTTCCAAAGTACCAAAACCACCAGGTAAGACAATGAATGCATCAGAGTTTTCAATCATCGCCTTCATTCGTCCATGCATAGATGATACCTGAATTTCTAGTCCAATTGTCTTTCCAACGATGTTCCTTCGAGTTAAAGGTTCAGGAATGACACCTAAAACTTGACCACCTCTTACAAATGCAGAAAGTGATACAACCCCCATTAACCCAAGGCAACCTCCCTCATATACTACACGAATGTTCCTCGCAGCAAGTGTTCTACCAATAGTGCTTGCTGCATTTACAAACTCTAAACTCTTACCATAACTTGTCCTACAAAATACACAGATACTGGCAAATCTACGAACAGAAAAAGAAGCTCCCTCCATTTCTACACTCACACTCACTTTGAAGGATTATGAGTTGCAAGAAAGTGAAGAAAATAGAGTGTTTAAATAGGGAAGAGAGTAGAAAAAGTAATAATAGCTCCTATACAGGAAGGTTGGCTGGTGTCAGAAAAGTTTAAAAATTTTAAAAAAATAATAATAATAATTTTTTTTTGTTTTTTTTTTTTTTTGTTTTTTGTTTTTTAGTTTTTTTTTTTACTTCAAGAAAACCATCAGGGTAAAGAAGTCTAGAAACCCCCGAAGGATCCTATCCAAAGGATTGTCTGTCCAAAACCAAAATTCAACAAAATCATATAAAGATAAAATAATAATAATAAATGATTACATACCTTTATGTACAGGTTTCATAGCAGATCTTTATACTGCACGTTATGAGTGCAGTAATACCAAGACGGCTCAGCCAATCTAGGCATTCTTCTCCCTCCCGCTTGTGGGATATCCCAGCCTATGCATCGTCCCTCTAGTTAAAGAGAGAAAATTTGAATACGACGACCAGTGACCACAGCCAGTGAGAGGTCATTTGGAGAGCCCATGGTATTAAATCACAGGATCCAGCTCAGAGGCATTGTCACACGAGAATACAAACACGGGACGCTTCTTTCTGTCCATCAGCAAGCAGAGCCTTTGGTTAAAACCTGGGAATGCTTGCGCGGCTCTCTATAGAGCATGGTACACAAACTTTATTTACGGACCAGCGTGTGAAGGTCCACCTGAGTCAATGACAGGTCTGCCACTCCACTGGCAGGGGCTCCTAATCTAATTAAAGACCAAGTACAACTGAAGTTTCGCCCTTTTTTATTTTATTTCAATTATTTCATTTTTTAATTTTTTTCTTCTTCTTTTTTTTTCTGAAAATGTACAAGATAATATATACATGTTGTTGTGATTGTGACTCACATCTTCCTCTGGTTTCACGTCCAGAAACGGCTTAAACGCCTTCTATGAGTCGAGGATAAGCTTCCCATCCAATTTTCTTATAAATTGGCAAACAGGGTCTTTTTGAGTCAGATTCCCAAGACTATAACGCTCTTGCTCGTCCCTGAAGAGATTCCATAAACTAAGAAGTTCACGCTGCACAATTCCACAAGAATGCGTCTCAAGAGTCAATAAGATATTATCTAATGACTCCTTACTCAGTCCATTCTTGATGAAGAATATTTTATCTTCTCTGTTTACGGAAACCATCCCCAAAGAGCGACATCGCGTGTTGCAATTCCATCGTGCACACTTGTAACAAACTTTCATTCTTTTTGCTCTTCTCCTTTTTGAAAATGAACTTTTACCAAGACCAGGCATGTATGGGACAAATGAATCTGAAGATTCACCAGCTAAACGAACCTTTGCTTCGATTATCCAGCGTATATCTTCTGGGATGCCCTTATACATTAACAATCTCAGTCTTTCACACCTAGCTTCATAGACTTTTGTTAGAGCATTTAGAGGGAGAAAAGGAAAATGTTTTCTTAGATTTGAGAGAATGACATCCATTTTAAAAGGAGAAGAAATCAGTTATTATGGGAAACTGAAAAACAAACCGACTTGAGAGTCACGGAGTACCGTTATCCGCTATTTAACCGGGAACACAAAGAACTCAACAACTTGATGTTCTAGAAATGGTTTGAGTCTTTGTCCATTGACCTTAAATACAATACCATTTCTAGGATTCTCAATGTCTATGGCCCCATAAGAATACACATGTTTGACAATATAAGGACCAATCCACCTAGATCTCAATTTTCCAGGGAATAGGTGAAGACGAGAATTATAAAGCAGAATTTTTTGACCAATTTCAAAAGTTTTTCTCAAAATTGATTTGTCATGAAAAGCTTTTGTTCTAACTTTATAAATCTTTGAGTTTTCATATGCATCATTTCTTAATTCCTCAAGTTCATTCAATTGCAATTTGCGTAACTTGGAAGCATCATCAAGACTTAAGTTGAAAGCTTTAATGGCCCAAAATGCTTTATACTCCAATTCTACAGGTAAATGACAAGGTTTTCCATAAACTAACCGATAGGGAGACATGCCCAAAGATGTTTTAAAAGCAATACGGTAAGCCCAAAGTGCATCGTTTAGTCTTAAAGACCAATCTTTACAATTTGGGTTAACAGTTTTTTCCAAAATTTGTTTAATCTCCCTATTTGCTAATTCAACTTGTCCACTTATCTGAGGATGATAAGGGGTTGCAATTTTGTGGGTAATGCAATATTTCTTCATTAAGGATTCAAATGGTTTATTGCAAAAATGTGTTCTCCCATCACTAATGATAGCTCGAGGAATTCCAAATCGACTCAAAACATTTTCTTTTAAAATTTTTAGAACAGTTTTATGATCATTGTGCCGACATGAAATTGCCTCAATCCATTTTGAGACATAATTAACTGCAACCAAAATGCACACAAATCCAAAAGATGATGGAAATGGACCCATGAAACTAATTCCCCAACAATGAAAAATTTCAATGACAAGGATAGGGCTCAAAGGCATCATATTTCTTTTAGAAATGGACCCCAATTTTTGACAACTTTCACAACTTTTGTAAAAAGTATAACTGTCCTTGAATAAAGTGGGCCAATAAAATCCACACTGCAAGATTTTCGCAGCTATTTTCTTTGAAGAAAAATGACATCCACATGCTTCTGAATAACAAAATTTAATGACACTACTTATCTCATTGTCGGGTACACATCTCCGAAAGATTTGATCAGGACAATATTCAAACAAATATGGGTCATCTCAAAAGAAAATTTTCACCTCAATCAAAAACTTTTTTCTGTCTTGGTGTGTCCACTGAGGCGGCATCTTACCTGTTATAAGAAAATTGACAATGTTAGCAAACTAAGGCATGGAATTGACAGAAAATAAAAATTCATCGGGAAAAGAATCATTAATAGGTGTGCTATCAAAAGATGAGCCTGTTGTCGTCACCTTGACAAATGATCTGCAACAACATTTTCGGCTCCTTTCTTGTCTTTTATTGTGATGTTGAATTCTTGAAGCAACAAGATCCACCGTATCAACCTAGGTTTGGCATCCTATTTAGACATTAAATATCTAACAGCAGCATGATCAGTGAAAATAACAGTGGATGAACTAATTAAATAAGCTCAAAATTTGTCCAATGCAAAAATTACAGCAAGTAGTTCTTTTTTAGTAGTGGTGTAATTCATTTGTGTACTATTCAAAGTTCGACTTGCGTAATAAATTACATGAGGCTTACCTTCCTTTCTTTGGCCTAAAACAGTAAGCTAATGACAAAATCACTAGCATCACACATCAACTCAAAAGGCAAAGACCAGTCAGGAGATTGCATGATAGGAGCAGAAGTCAAAAGACCGATTAATTTTTTAAAAGATTTCTGACAATCTTGAGTCCAATCAAATGGTGTATCTTTTGTTAGAAGATTACATAAAGGTCTAGATATGGCACTAAAATCCTTTACAAATCTTCTGTAAAATCCTGCATGTCCTAAAAAGGAACGAACTTCTCTGACTGTTTTTAGGAAAGGCAAATGAGTAATTAATTCAACTTTGGCCTTATCAACTTCAATTCCTTTAGAAGATATCACATGACCTAACACTATTCCTGAGGTAACCATGTAATGACATTTTTCCCAATTTAACACAAATCCTTTTTCTTTGCATCTTTTAAGAACTTTTTCTAAATTATCAAGACAATTTTCAAAAGAATTTCCAAAAACTGTCAGATCATCCATGAAAACCTCTAAATAATGCTCAATCATGTCACTGAAAATACTTAGCATGCATCTTTGAAAAGTTACTGGAGCATTACAAAGACCAAAATGCATTCTTCTATATGCAAAAGTGCCAAAAGGACAAGTAAAAGTGGTCTTTTCTTGATCCTCCAATGCAATTGGTATTTGATTATACCCTGAATAACCATCAAGAAAACAATAGTAGGGATGTCTTGCTACTCTTTCCAGAATCTGATCAAGAAATGGCAATGGAAAATGGTCTTTCCTAGTGGCTGCATTCAATTTTCTAAAATCAATACACATACGCCAACTAGATGAGACTCGGGTAGGTATTAATTCTCCTTTTTCATTTTCAACCACTGTTATTCCAGATTTCTTAGGCACAACTTGTGTAGGGCTTACCCACTGGCTATCAGAGATAGGATAGATAATTCCAACATCAAGTAATTTAAGAACTTCAACTCTAACTACCTCTTTCATGTATGGATTTAATCTTCTTTGAGGTTGTTGAGATGTTTTAGCATTATCCTCTAAATATATTCTATGTGTACAGATTAATGGATTAATACCTTTTATATCCTTTAATGTCCATCCAATTGCACTTTTATGCCTTTTAAGTACTTCTATCAACTTACCTTCTTGTTCTTTGGTCAGGGATGAGGAAATTACCACTGGAGAGCTTTGTTCTTCTCCCAAAAATGTGTACTTCAACCCATCAGGTAATGGCTTCAGTTCCAATGTGGGTACTTCTTCATGGGTATCATCATTCATGGATTTTAACTCTTCGAATCTTGGCTTCCTTCCTTTGTATTCCATTTCCTGTGTACAGTCAAGCAAAGAGCATATTTCAGAAACATCATCATCTAATTGTGTAGCTGAATCAAATGAATTAATTAAATAGATTTCTAATGGGTCTGAAGAACTCCTGATTTGAAGATGATCATCTATAATGGCCTCAATCCCTTCAATCTCTTCCTTTTCATCATAATCTTCATGTGGTTGCTTGCACATGTTGAAAACATTAAGCTCTAGTGTCATATTTCCAAAAGTTAGCTTCACCACTCCATTTCGCAATTTATCAAAGCATTAGATGTTGCTAAAATGGGCGACCCAAAATAACAGAACCGACTTAGAACTATCAACCATAGGTTCAGTTTCCAAGACAATAAAATCCACAGGATATATGAATTTATCAACTTGTACCAACACATCTTCTACTATTCCTTTTGGAATTTTAATTGATCTATCAGCAAGTAGAAGAGTTACAGAAGTTGGTTTTAACTCACCAAGGTTGAGTTGCTGATAAACTGAATATAGAAGCAAATTAACACTAGCACCAAGATCAAGTAAGGCTCGTTCAATTTTATGTTCACCAATAATGCATGAAAGTGTAGGACAACCAGGGTCTTTATATTTCAACTCATTATTGTTTTGAATAATGGAGCTTACATTGGTCAAAAAATGCATTCTTTTTCACATTATGTTTCCTTTTAACGAAGGCACAAGTCTTTCAAAAATTTAGCATAACAAGGAATCTGCTTGATAGCATCTAACAGAGGAATATTGACCTTCACTTGTTTAAAGATTTCAAAAATGTCACTGTTATGATTCACTTTACTTGAATTGTTTAATGCTTGAGGAAATGGGGGTGAAGATGAGGGTTTGATCTCCTTTTGGCTAGGTGGCTTATCAACTCCTTCCTCATCTTTGAGAATTGACTCATCATCTTTCTCAAAAAGTTCAGGAATTTGTTTTTCAACAACCTTTCCACTCTTAAGAGTTATCACTGAGTTGACTTGATCTATTTTTTGACTTTCTGAACTACCCTCATTTAGGCTAAACTGACCCTTGGGATTTGGATGATGTTGAGAGAGAAACTTTCCTTTCTCATGAATGGCAAGTGCAGAAGAAAGTTTAGCAAGAGTGTCTTTTATGTCAATCATGGTTTGATTGTTGTGGTTATTGATGGCTGTCGCGACCGGTATCGCGGCGGGGAAATAGCAACTCGAATGATTTTAAAATATGACAATGAAAAAATGGAGTCGCCACCAATTTTATTTGAATTTGGAAAAATTGGAAAACCTTTCTTTGAAAATGGTCTTTAGAACCAGATTGGATTCGGGAGTCGGTTATGCTTAGGGAAGGGTGGAAACTTAATCCCACTGCACCCCTAACGCACCCGTCCTAAGACGGTACCTTAGATTAATTGTGCAAATTATTAACAATCCTTGAAAATATTTATTTTACCCCCTTTTTTTTATTTGCAAACATTGTAACTAAAAAGGGAAACCACAAAATTGTGAAAATTTAAATTTGGCTTGAGAAATGAAATTCTGCTCCTACGTATCCCCTGGTGCAATGGGGAACTCAAAGTTACGTAGTTCTTTAGAAAATATTTGTGAATTGGTTGATTTTATTAAAAAAAAGATTTTATCTGAAAGTGAATCTATTCTTGCACAGGATTCAAGTTAGCACTAGGCTACTCAATAAACCCTTATGATCCAGAAGATAATGAAGATAGCATTCACTATTCAATCATCATCATTAGTCATTGCATGGATTAAAAGATTTTTATTTTCCTTTTTATTTTTTTTTATTTTTTTTTATTTACTATTTTTATCACTTTTAACTCCCAAAATCTAGCCCAACAAACTGATGATACATGAAATAAAAAAGAACAATAAAACGTAAAAAGAAAACAAAGAAACAGATAACCCAAAATTAAAAGATACAGCAGTAAGGACCTCGTTTACGATCAGATTAGCAGGAGAGTGGCTGGCTTCTTCTGTTCGACGGTCGGATTGGAGGTTGGTGGATCTGAGGCAAGCTTGTTATTTGGTGGCTGTGGGGACGATGGGATCACGGTTTGGAAATTGGGGTCCGACAGTCGGTTGGGAAGGGATCTGGCCTTTTGGTATTCGACGGTCGGTTGAAGGGTTGATGAAGATGATGGGGGTGACGTTTGTAGATGGGGAAGAGTCTGGCTTCTTGGTATTCGACGGTCGGATAGAGGGTGTTTGGTATGGAAGTTACTTGATTGGAATTTGATTTGGGTTCCTACGGTCGGTAGAGAGGGTATGAGGATTTGTTTAGAGGTGTGGAGGATTGAGAAGTAGGTGGTTTGGTTTGTGGGGTCCGACGGTCGGATGTGATGGAATTTAGTTGATTGAGTTCGACGGTCGGAGAGGGGAAGGATGTGGCTCTTTGGATTTCGACGGTCGATGTATGTGATGGTGTTTGAAATGTGGTTTGGAGATTTGAGAGGTAGGTGGTCTGGTTTGTGGGATGGTTTCGACGGTGAAGGTGGGCTTTGTGAAGTTGGTCGAGGGTCACAATGGTATGGTTTTAAAGGATTATGGCCCGACGGTTGGTTGTGGTTGGGTTTGATAGTGTTTGGAGAGGTTATGGAAATTGCTCAGGTGATGGGGATTATGGAGGCTTTGAAGATGGTGGGTGTATTGGAGGTGAGAGGGTAGTGATCTGATTTGAGGTTCGTCGGTCAGTGAAAAGGATGGTGAAGGAGTTTGGTGGGTTCACAATAATAGTGAGAGAGGATGATGAAGGTTTGGATAGGTTCGACAGTCGGTGGGGGTATGATGGTTGTTAGTTCGACGGTCGGGTATAGAGGGATTCAGGAGTGGTTGTTAGTTCGACGGTCGGGTATAGAGGGATTCAAGAGTCCGACGGTCGGTTGGTTGAAGGGAAGGATCTGACCTCTGGGGTTTCGACGGTCGAAGAGGGTGTCGGTGAGAGGATGGTAACTGGCGTTGGTGAGGTTCAACGGTCGGTTGTGATGTGGTCTTATGGTGGCAGATCTGGGGTTCAACGGTCGGTTGAAAGGCTGATGGCTTCTGTGCAGTCCGACGGTTGGATGAGAGGATGGATTCGATGGTCGGCTGGGAGGTTGATGGCAGAAAATGCTTGGGTGATGGAAGGTGATGTGGGTGAAGGGTGGTGAGGTTTGGATATGGGGAAGGAATGATGGAGGTTCTGGTTACATGGTGGTTGTGGGTTTATTTGGTTGGCTTAAAGATGGTGATGATTTAGTGGAATAGAAGTGAGCTCACAAAGTGGAGAGAGGACGAAGGTTTAGGTCGCCGGGAAGAGATGCTTTCTTTGTATGGACTCTTTGTTTGTGTGCTTGGGATTTGGGTTTCGCTATGGGTGGCTACGGTGGAGAGGGGAAGTTAATGAGAAGGGAGATGTGGTTATGGTTTTTGAGGTTGAAGGGAGAGAGAGAACGTGGAGATGGAGTGGAAGATGAGGAGGATGGAGTAGGTGGTTTTGGAGGGTGATTGCTGGGTTTATTTGGTTGGAGAAGGATTTGGAAGGAATTGGGTTATCCAGCCTTTTTGAAGGAAAAATGGCAGAGGCATTTATGGAGGGATCCTTCACATTTTGGAGGAAAGAGTTGTTGATGGATGTGATGATTGCTCACCGTATGGGAGGTTGGCATTTTCCTTCAGATTTTCATCTTCTCCCGACAAATCTCCCTAAAATCCTCCTTTTTGTATCAAAATTCCCCCTTTTTTATTTTTTTCTGTTGACCCTTTCTTCTCTTTTTTTTCTTTTGCGTCAATCACTCCTTTCTTTTTTTTTTTTTTTTATATTGAGCCCTCCACCCCCGTGACTATATTTTTTTATATTTTTATTTTATTTTTTTTTTTTTTTTTTTTTTTTTTTTTGTTACTTTTCTTTTCTTTTTTTTTTTTTTTTTACTTTTTTTTTACTTTTTTTTTTTTTTTTTTTTTTTTTTAGCTTAGGTCAAAATTGGGTGTTCACGATTGCCCTCTTTACTTGTTTCTTATTAGATAATAAGAAAATTGTGGTCTTCTTATTATTGTCGTAAGGAACGAGTAAAGACATGAACTCCAATTTTGTCCGGCAAAGCATAAGATGTGAAACAAATGCGAGAAATAACATGCAAAGCGTCAAAACGCTCAAGAATTAAAATTCATGGAGCTGATGCGCTCAAAAGAAAAAGAAATGACAAAAAGTTAAAGTGCATAGAGCCGATGCGCTCAACAGAAATTAAAATGCAGGGAGCCGATGCGCTCAACAGAAATTAAAATGCATGGAATGCATGGAGCCGATGCGTTCAAAAGAAATTGACAGGAATTTAAAATGCATGGAATGCATGGAGCGGGTGCACTCAACAGAAAGTAAAAAAGCATGTAATGCATGGAGCCGTTGCGCTCAGGAATTAAAAGACAGGAGCCAATGCGCTCAAAAGGAAGAAGACAGGAATTAAAAGACAAGAGCCGATGCGCTCAAAAAGTAAATGACAGGAATTAAAAGACAAGAGTCGATGCGCTCAAAAAGTAAATGACAGGAGTTAAAAGACAGGAGCCGATGCGCTCAAAAAGTAAATGACAGGAATTAAAAGACAAGAGCCGATGCGCTCAAAAAGTAAATGACAGGAGCCGATGCGCTCAAAAAGTAAAAGACAGGAATTTAACAGACAGGAGCCGATGCGCTCAAAAAGTAAATGACAGGAATTAAAAGACAAAAGTCGATGCGCTCAAAAAGTAAATTCGCTCAAAAAGTAAAGACAGGAGCCGATGCGCTCAAAAAGTAAATGACAGGAATTGAAATGCATGGAGCCGATGCGCTCAATAGAAGGTAAAAAAAGACAAAGGGCAACTGAGTCCCGGAAACTTAAAGGACAATGGGCAACTGAGTCCCGAAATTTAAAAGACAATGGGCAACTGAGTCCCGAAATTTAAATGACAATGGGCAACTGCGTCCCAAAATTTAAATGACAATGGGCAACTGCGTCCCGAAATTTTTAAAAGACAATGGGCAACTGAGTCCCGAAATTTAAATGACAATGGGCAACTGCGTCCCGAAATTTAAAAGACAATGGGCAACTGAGTCCCAGAATTTAAATGACAATGGAATAAGCATCTTGATCAAAAAGATTTTTTTTTATTTTTCTCATTTTCTTTTCTTTGTTTTTCCTTTGTTTTTCTCTCTTTTTCTCTTTTTTTTTTCTTTTTCTTCTTTTTTTTTTTTCTCCTTTTCTTTTCTTTTTTTTCTTCTCTTTTTTTTCCTTCTTTTTTTTTTTGCTTTCTTTTCGGAATTTTAAAAGACAATGGGCAACTGCGTCCCAGAATTTTAAAAGACAATGGGCAACTGAGTCCCGAAATTTAAATGACAATGGGCAACTGCGTCCCGGAATTTTAAAAGACAATGGGCAACTGCGTCCCGGAATTTTAAAAGACAATGGGCAACTGAGTCCCGAAATTTAAAAGACAATGGGCAATTGAGTCCCGAAAATTTAAAAGACAATGGGTCAACTGAGTCCCGGAATTTTAAAATACAATGGGCAACTGAGTCCCGAAATTTAAATGACAATGGGCAACTGAGTCCCGAAATTTTAAAAGACAATGGACCACTGAGTCCCGGAATTTAAATGACAATGGAATAAGCATCTTGATCAAAAAGATTTTTTTTTTTTTTTTTTTTCTTTTTCTCGTTTTCTTTTCTTTGTTTTTCCTTTGCTTTTCTCTCCTTTTCTATTTTTTTTTCTTTTTCTCTTTTTTTTTTTTCTTTTTCTTTTTCTTCTTTTTTTTTTTTTTTTTTTTTCTTCTTTTTTTTTCTTTCTCCTTCTTTTTTTTTGCTTTCTTTTTTTTTATTTTTTTCTTATTTTCTAAATTTTATTTAAAAACATTTGAACCAAGGACGACTTTGGAAAGCTTTGACCACTCAAACTTTATTCACATGCTTTTCTTCCTTAGACCCTTCGGTTCTTTCCTTCTTCTTCTCCTTTCTTCTTTTTTTTCTTTGTTTTTCACTTTCAACTCTCCTTTCAAGAAATGGGATGAACCATTGCTTGATGATTCCTTGAGAGAAAATTTTGCCCAGTGTTTAACCTTGTCTCTCATTTAGTTGATTCCCTACAACCGCTTGATAACTTCGAGTCCTTGTCTGCGTTGCTACTTCCTTCAACACAGCTTCTCCTTAATCCTTCAAAAATTTTGCCCCAGTATGGCCAACTAAAAGCAAACAAAAGCGCCCCTGTGTGTAGCCGATCACACGCAATTCAAAATTGCCCCAGTTTGGGTACACCCTTCAAGGTGTTTTGGGCCAACTTCCTCTGAGATTTTGCCCATTCATTTGCCCTAACTTTTGTTTAGACCGACCTTTCAGGTTTTCAGACTAACGGGCTCATTTCCTTTTTTTTTTTTTTTAAACTTTTGTTTAAGCCGCCCTTTCGGGTTTTCAACCTAACGAGTTTTTTTTTTGTTTGTTTTTTTTTTGTTTTTTTTTGTTTTTTGTTTTTTTTTGTTTTTTGCTCGGGTACCTCCTCTTCCATCAATTGGGATTTCCAAGATCTCTTCGATCTGAATTGGTCAATAAGCAATTACCATTAGATGGTCAAATCATGGTGTTGTACTCATGGTCACTTTACCTGAAGCATTATGTCACAGACACTCATGAATTCAAAAAGTACAACAGGAAAGAAACGAACAACTTCCAGATTGTTCTTAGAAGTTTGACTACAGAAAGGATATTATTTACAACGGTTAAAGACACAAGAAATAAAATAGCAAGAAAATCAAAAGATTTTTTTTTTTCGCTTGAGTCAAGATTCGACAACTGGACATCATTAATTATCAAACACCCCCCACACTTACTCTTTTGCACGTCCTCGGGCAAAACAGAAAAAAACTGACTCAAAAGTTAAACATTCTAAAAGACTCAATTTCTAATAATATTTAAGAATGAAGATCAATTAATAATTCAAGTAATCAAACATTCATGAAGTAACACATCTTCACATCTCAAATCAACAAGCAAGGATACTTCAATTGAAAAACATGAGTAAAGAATGATAGATCCTCACAGAATTTACTCTCAATCTCTCAAGTGTTTAAAAGGTAGGTATTTCACTCAATTCGACCCATGAAAATTGCACTACCATATGCTTGCTTATTTTCTACTTCTCCACTACTCAAAACATATGTATACACAAATCATGAGGACTTTATTCAAGGTTATAATGGGGTCAAGGTAAAGGTGGAAGTAATATGGATATGTCAAGTTAAATACCAAAGAGAATAGAAGAGCATTATGATACAGTTAGAGTGGAGAAGATGTTTGAGAACATTCAGTCTAACTTTCCCAAGATTTTCTTAGTTTTTCTCATACAGGACAATGACCAATATCTAACTAATGTTTTGTTAAAGATCAATTGGTAGATTGAATTCCTTTAGGCTTGAACATTCTCCTTCTATTCCTGTTATTTCCAATCATCCACCCTCATTCTAGGTATGAATATATCATATGGTGCATTCTTTTGATTGTAGCAATAATCAGCTCTCTCTTTTTTTTTTTATAGAAACATTTTTTTTTAACCAATCTGCACATGCACCCCCACACTTGTTCAAGAACTCATTAAATAACAAAGTCAATGCTCTCTTATTCCCTAAGGTTGGGTTAGAACATGGTTTTTCATTTAATGCACGTAATGAGTTAGAAACAAAGAATGGTCAAATAAGCTCAAATGGGTTAAGTAAAGGAAAATATACAAGGTTGGCAAGAATCAAAAAATTTTCAAGAAGTCAAAAGAGTGCTTGATATCATATTGAAAACAAGGTTGGCTATTTGGTTAAACTGGCTAAGAAAGAGGGCCTCAATCATGTTCATGCATGCAAGTGAAACGTAGCCTCAAAAAGAATCAAAGCAAGTTCTAGAGTGATCATTATCATGAGTGAAAATCACACAAGAAAGAAGAGAATGGCATAAATGTTGAATCCATCCATTAGGCTCAAGATCTCACAAGATATAGTTCTATCATTCTCAGTCCACCAATTCAACATCCATAACCAAACATATGATTTTTAAGAAAGAAGACAATTTACTCAATCATGCAAATTTTCCTGAATTTCAATTGCTACTTCCACACAAACTAGTTATCTACCCCAACTAAAATGCGTCTCAAGAGTAAAATTTACTCCCTACTCTGCCATTCTTACCTGGTTTAGAAAATTACTGACAAACATATAAACATATTAATTCATACACACACCTTTTTTGTTTTTTGTTTTTTTTATATTTAGGCACACAACGATCCTTCCCCCCAACCAGATCATAACATTGTCCTCAATGTGAAAGAGAGATATAGAAAAGAGCAAAACAACCTGATAAGAAGTGAATCAACGCCAAGCAGAAATGAAGCACACAGTCAGTGCTGCATCTGACCCGATTAAAGAGAAAGTGTATCCACGCCAAGCAGAAAAGAAGCACACTGTCAGTGCCACATCAGACCCTAAAAAGAAATCAGATAATAAAACTTTAGTACTTCCACAATTTAATACTAATTAATTACTACCCTAACTACTCCTTACTCTGCCACCAATTAAGATGCATCTCAAGAGAAAAATTACTCCTTACTCTGCCATCCCTATTTACTTTTGTTGTTAATTGATGACAAACACAACAAACATATTAACAAACACACTTTTTGAATTTTTTTTTGGTTTTTTATTTTTTTGTTTTTTTTTGTTTTTTTTTTTACACAACCATCCTTCCCCCCAACCAGATCATAACATTGTCCTTAATGTTAAAATATAGATGAGTAAAGGATAGAATTACCTGTTGGAGAAAGCGGACACAAATTTAAACAGAAATAAAGTACAATAAAATCAAACCGATTAAAGAGAAAGTGTCAGATCGGCTTGCTTTTCTTGTTACTTCCTTCGTTGCTTCCTATTGACCAATCTATCTGAGCCAATACCTTATCGGTACATACTCAAAAGCTTCCAATTTATCAATGAGTTCATCAATAGTGGAGGCGAGAGATAAGAAGTTGTCTTCTTGCCGAAGGAGTGATAAATTTACGTTCCACGACTTTGTCAAGAAAAAATAACAAAAGGTCAAAGAAATTATTAACATTCAACAAACCAATGGGTTTATGGTGGATGTTCGGATTCGCCAAGAGACAATTTGAAAAATTTCTTCCAAAGTACCAAAACCACCTGGTAAGACAAGAAATGCATCGAATTGTCAATCATTATTTTAAATGCGTCCATGCATGGATGTTACCGAATTTCTTCTCCAACTGTCTTGCCGGTGATGTTCTTTTCGGCTAAAGGTTTAGGAATAACACCTAAAACACTTTGCCTCCTATAAAAGTAGAAAGTGAAACGCCCCCATTAACCCACGACAACCTCCCCCATATACAAGATGAATATTCCTTGCAAAGCAAGTGATCGACCAAGAGCGCTAGCTGCGTTTACAAACTCTAATCCCTTCCCATAACTCGACCCACAAAAAACACAGACATTTTTTAGGTTACGAATAGAAGGCCCCATTCTATACCCTTCTTCTCTTTGAGTGTTTCTGAGTTGAAGATGAAGGAGAAAATGGAGTGTTTAAATAAGAAAAAGAATGGAAAGGGAAATAATTGCACCTAGAAGGGTAGGTCGGCTGTTGTCAGAAAAGGTTGAACATAAAATCTTTTTTTTTTGTGTGTTTTTTTTAACTTTTTTTTTTTTAAGAAAATCATCAGGGTAAAGAAGTCTAGAAGCCCCCGAAGGATCCCATCCAAAAGATCGTCTGTCCAAAACCAAAATTCAACAAAATCATACAAAGATAAAATAATAACAAATGATTACATACTTTTATGTACAGGTTTCATGGCAGATCTTTATACTGCGCGTCATGAGTGTAGTAATACCAAGACGGCTCAGCCAATCTGGGCATTCTTCTCCCTCCCGCTTGTGGGATATTTTGGATTGAGCTACGACGCCACTAATTAAAGTGCGTAAATCTGACAGCTACCACCAACGACACACGGCCCGGTAAGAGGTCGCGTGAAGAGCCCATGGCATTAAATCACGGGATTCACTCGAGGCATTGTCACGCGAGAATGCAAACACGGACGCTTCTTTCGTCCATCGCCAGCGAGCCTTTGGTTAAAACACGGGAATGCTTGCGCGGCTCTCTGCAGAGCATGGCACACGAACCTTATTTACCTCGGCGTGCGAAGGTCCACCCGAGTCAATGACGGGTCTGCCACTCCACCTGGCGGGGGCTCTAATCTAATTAAAGACCAAGTACAACCGAAGTTTTGCCCTTTTTTTTTTTTTTTAGTTTTTAGTTTTTTTTTTTTTTTTTTCTTTTTTTTCTTTCTTTCTTTTTTTTTTTTTTTTTTCTTTCTTTTTTTTTTTTTTTTCTTTTTTAAAATGTACAAGATAATATATACATGTTGTTGTGATTGTGGCTCACATCTTCCTCTGGTTTCACGTCCAAAGAACGGCTTAAACGCCTTCTATGAGTCGAGGATAAGCTTCCCATCCAATTTTCTTATAAATTGGCAAACAGTGGTCTTTTTGAGTCAGATTCCCAAGACCGTAACGCTCTTGCTTGTCCTTGAAGAGATTCCACAAACTAAGAAGTTCACGTTGCACAACTCCACAAGAATGCGTCTCAAGAGTCAATAAGATATTATCTAATGACTCCTTACTCGATCCATTCTTCATGAAGAATATTTTATCTTCTCTATTTACGAAACCATCCCCAAAGAGTGACATCGCGTGTTGCAATTCCATCGTGCACACTTGTAACAAACTTTCATTCTTTTTGCTCTTCTCCTTTTTGAAAATGAACTTTTACCGAGACCAGGCATGTATGGGACAAATGAATCGAAGATTCACCGCCTAAACGAACCTTTGCTTCGATTATCCAACAGTATATCTTTACGGGATGCCCTTATACATTAACAATCTCAATCTTTCACACCTAGCTTCATAGACTTTTGTTAGAGCATTTAGAGGGAGAGAAGGAAAATATTTTCTTAGATTTGAGAGAATGACATCCATTTTGAAAAGAGAAGAAATCGTTATTATGGGAAACTGAAAAACAAACCGACTTGAGAGTCACTTGAGTACCGTTATCCGCCGCCATTTAACCAAGCAACACAGAGAACTCAACAACTTAATGTTCCAGAAATGGTTGAGTCTTGGTCCATTAACTTTTAATACAACACCATTCCTAGGATTCTCAATGTCTATGGCCCCACAAGATACACGTGTTTGACAACAAAAGAAACGCGCCTCCTAGATCTCAATTTTCTAAGGAGTAGGTGCGGATGAGAATCTTAAAGCAAAACTTTATTGACCAATTTCCGCAACTTTTGCAAAAGGTGTAACAGACCTTGAATAAAGAAGGCCAATAAAATCCATACTGCAAGATTTTCGCAGTTGTTGTCGCTGAAAAATGACCTCCACATGCTTCCGATAAAATTTAATGGCACTACCTACCTCATTATCGGGTACACAGCTGTCTTTTTTTTTCTTTCTTTTTTTTTATTCATAATGCGGATGGAGAAGGTTCATCACCTCCATTTCTGCATTCTCTGGAAGTTCTTGAAACTGTTTGAGGCGGTGTCTTCTTTCCTTAGTCGTGCAATAGTTGCCGAACACGGTAACATCATACAAGGAATGTCATGCATAAGATGAAATGAATGAAATGAAAACATTTTCTTTTCAAATGCATGGAATGAAATGCATGATTTATTTTTTATATATATTTTTAGAATGCTAAAGATGCCATGCATGAAATTTTTTTTATGAAAATGCCTGATTTATTTTTTATTATTATTTTTTTAAATGCTAAGGATGGCATGAAAATGCATGATTTTTTTTTATTTTTTTTAAGAATGCTTGGAGTGTCATGAAAATGCATGATTTTTTTTTGAATGCTAGGAATGCATGATTTTCTTTATGCAATGTCATGAAAATGCAAGTTTTTTTTTTTAAGGTTATAAAAATGCAAGATGATTTTTTTTTTTTAAGAATGTAAGAAAATGTATTTTTTAAGTTTTTTTTTTTCAAGAATGGATGGCATGAGGAAAGAAGAAGTACGCTCCCTTTGTGTCCTAATGAGGTTGCCTTAAACTTGGGAATTCCATCCTAAGGATCTAAGAGTCTTTCTGGTTCGTGATAACTTCCATAGGGTGGCTCTTCTATTTTAGAGGTCTCTAGAGCCAAGTCCTATTTCAGAATGTTGACCACGAAATAGTGGGTAAACCAACTAGGTGTGGGACATTCATGAAAAAGGCGCACTCTAGATGAGGTTTTCGCGATAACCAAACAGGAAGTACATCCAAAATGGCTACCACTACGCAACCTCTACTTAACTTAGGCTTCACTCAGACCCGGGTATAGGGCCCCACTCGATTGTGTGCTTTATGTGTAGGTGCAGTGGGTGCTGGGAGCGTACAAACCTTCACAAAAATTTAAAAAGAAACTACCCCCCAACCTGCAAAAACATATATACAATAGCCAGACAGCAATCATCTATCCAAGGGTTTCAAAAATTATGCACAACATATTTACAAGTAACAATATACATAAGATAATGTCATTAGATACTTACATGGAACAAAATAAAATAAACTCCATTTACACACAAAAAGAAAACAAAAACAAGGATAAAAAGGGTAAAATAAATAAATAAAAATTATTAACAATTTGCACAACTAACAACAACAGGCTTGACTCTCCAAATATCCCCAGTGGAGTCGCCATCTGTCGCGACCGGTATCGCGGCGGGGAAATAGCAACTCGAATGATTTTAAAATATGACAATGAAAAAATGGAGTCGCCACCAATTTTATTTGAATTTGGAAAAATTGGAAAACCTTTCTTTGAAAATGGTCTTTAGAACCAGATTGGATTCGGGAGTCGGTTATGCTTAGGGAAGGGTGGAAACTTAATCCCACTGCACCCCTAACGCACCCGTCCTAAGACGGTACCTTAGATTAATTGTGCAAATTATTAACAATCCTTGAAAATATTTATTTTACCCCCTTTTTTTTATTTGCAAACATTGTAACTAAAAAGCGAAACCACAAAATTGTGAAAATTTAAATTTGGCTTGACAGAAATGAAATTCTGCTCCTACGTATCCCCTGGTGCAATGGGGAACTCAAAGTTACGTAGTTCTTTAGAAAATATTTGTGAATTGGTTGATTTTATTAAAAAAAAGATTTTATCTGAAAGTGAATCTATTCTTGCACAGGATTCAAGTTAGCACTAGGCTACTCAATAAACCCTTATGATCCAGAAGATAATGAAGATAGCATTCACTATTCAATCATCATCATTAGTCATTGCATGGATTAAAAGATTTTTATTTTCCTTATTATTTTTTTTATTTTTTTTTATTTACTATTTTTATCACTTTTAACTCCCAAAATCTAGCCCAACAAACTGATGATACATGAAATAAAAAAGAATAATAAAACGTAAAAAGAAAACAAAGAAACAGATAACCCGAAATTAAAAGATACAGCAGTAAGGACCTCGTTTACGATCAGATTAGCAGGAGAGTGGCTGGCTTCTTCTGTTCGACGGTTGAATTGGAGGTTGGTGGATCTGAGGCAAGCTTGTTATTTGGTGGCTGTGGGGACGATGGGATCACGGTTTGGAAATTGGGGTCCGACAGTCGGTTGGGACGGGATCTGGCCTTTTGGTATTCGACGGTCGGTTGAAGGGTTGATGAAGATGATGGGGGTGACGTTTGTAGATGGGGAAGAGTCTGGCTTCTTGGTATTCGACGGTCGGATAGAGGGTGTTTGGTATGGAAGTTGCTTGATTAGAATTTGATTTGGGTTCCTACGGTCGGTAGAGAGGGTATGAGGATTTGTTTAGAGGTGTGGAGGATTGAGAAGTAGGTGGTTTGGTTTGTGGGGTTCGACGGTCGGATGTGATGGAATTTAGTTGATTGAGTTCGACGGTCGGGAGAGGGAAGGATGTGGCTCTTTGGATTTCGACGGTCGATGTATGTGATGGTGTTTGAAATGTGGTTTGGAGATTTGAGAGGTAGGTGGTCTGGTTTGTGGGATGGTTTCGACGGTGAAGGTGGGCTTTGTGAAGTTGGTCGAGGGTCACAATGGTATGGTTTTAAAGGATTATGGCCCGACGATTGGTTCTGGTTGGGTTTAATAGTGTTTGGAGAGGTTATGGAAATTGCTCGGGTGATGGGGATTATGGAGGCTTTGAAGATGGTGGGTGTATTGGAGGTGAGAGGGTAGTGATCGATTTGAGGTTCGTCGGTCGGTGAAAAGGATGGTGAAGGAGTTTGGTGGGTTCACAATAATATAGTGAGAGAGGATGATGAAGGTTTGGATAGGTTCGGTGGGGGGTCGGTTTGGGGGTATGATGGTTGTTAGTTCGACGGTCGGGTATAGAGGGATTCAAGAGGAGTGGTTGTTAGTTCGACGGTCGGGTATAGAGGGATTCAAGAGTCCGACGGTCGGTTGGTTGAAGTGGAAGGATCGACCTCAACGGGGTTTCGACGGTCGAAGAGGGTGTCGGTGAGAGGATGGTCGACGGTGGTCACCGGGAGGTTGATGGCGTTGGTGAGGTTCAACGGTCGGTTGTGATGTGGTCTTATGGTGGCAAGATGGTGATGATTTTAAATGGAGGTGAAAGCCCCAGGTCTGGAAGAGGGCAACGGTTTCGGTTGAAAGGATGCGATGGCCTGGGAAGAGTGCTTTGTATGGACTCTTTGTTTGTGTGCTTGGGACGACGGTTGGATGAGAGGATGGATTCGACGAGTCGTGGTTATGGGAGGTTGATGGAGAGAAAATGCTTGGGTGATGGAAGGTGATGTGGGTGAAGGGTGGTGAGGTTTGGATATGGGGAAGGAATGATGGAGGTTATGGGTTATATGGTGGTTGTGGGTTTATTTGGTTGGCTTAAAGATGGTGATGATTTAGTGGAATAGAAGTGAGCTCACGGTGGAGAGAGGACGAAGGTTTAGGTCGCCGTAAGGAAGAGATGCAATTTTTCCAAAAAAGCATTGTATGGACTCTTTGTTTGTGTGCTCAAAAGGGATTTGGGTTTCTCAACAGTAAATTAAAATGGGTGGCTACGGTGGAGAGGGGAAGTTAATGAGAAGGGAGATGTGGTTATGGTTTTTGAGGTTGAAGGGAGAGAGAGAACGTGGAGATGGAGTGGAAGATGAGGAGGATGGAGTAGGTGGTTTTGGAGGGTGATTGCTTGCCGAAATGCGCTCAAAAGTAAATGACAGAATTCAAAAAGCAATCGAGTTCATGCGCAATTTATTATTTGGTGGAGAAGGATTTGGAAGGAATTGGGTTATCTGCCTTTTGACAGGAGCCGATGCGCTCAAAAAGTAAAGGAGAAAAATGGAAAAAGGCATTTATGGAGGGATCCTTCACATTTTGGAGGAAAGAGTTGTTGATGGATGTGATGATTGCTCACCGTATGGGAGGTTGGCATTTTCCTTCAAAAAGATTTTCATCTTCTCATTTTCCTTTGACAAATCTCCCTAAAATCCTCCTTTTTGTATCAAAATTCTTTTTTTTTTCCTTTTTTTTCCTTCTTTTTTTTTTTTTTTCTTTTCGAATTTTGACAATGGGCCTGCCCCTAATTTTTTTTAAATTCTCTAATTTTTTTTCGAAATTTTTTGAGTCTCGAAATTTTCAATCCTAATTTTCCTTTTTTTTTTTTTTATATTGAGCCCTCCACCCTTGTGACTTTTTTTATTTTTTATATTTTTATTTTCCTTTTTTTTTACTTTTTTTTTTTTTTTTTTTTTGTTATCTTTTTTCTTTTCTTCTTTCTTTTTTTTTTTTTTTTTTTTTTTTTTTTTTTTTTTTTTTTTTTTTTTTTTTTTTTTTTTTTTTTTTTTTTTTCTTATTTTCTAAATTTTATTTAAAAACATTTGAACCAAGGACGACTTTGGAAAGCTTTGACCACTCAAAATTGGGTGTTCACAATGGCCTCTTGTTTTTCCATGAATGCAGTTGCAATGTTCCTTCAAGGTTTTTCCTATATGGTGGGACATAGGGTGCATATCCTTGAGGATTTTGAGAATCTTGTTGTGCCCGAGGAGATGGTGGTTGCATGAGTTTTTTTTTTTGTTTTTTTTTTTTTTTTTTTGTTTTTTTGTTTTTTTTTTGTTTTTTGCTCGGGTACCTCCTCTTCCATCAATTGGGATTTGATCTGTTCCTCCAATTGTCAATAAGTTGGTGCTTTCTCCATCCCGAAGATTGTATGTATCAAAAAAAAGAAGAAGTGAATGGCTTAGAAGTTTTAAAATTATTCATTGCATTTTTTTTTTTTACAAGATTTGACATCATTAATTATCAAACAACCCCACACTTCTTTCAAAAGTTAAAATAGGAATAATATTTTGGATCATTCATAATTCAAGTAATCAAACATTCATGAAGTAACACATGTCATCTAATTCATCACATGAGTAAAGAATGATGCTACAAATTTTTCTTCAAGTGTTTAAAAGGTAGGTATTTTGCACAAATTTACCATATTTCTTTTACTTTCCACTACTCGGATGTATACACAAATCATGAGGACTTTATTCAACAAGGTAAAGGTGGAAGTAATATGGATATGTCTTTCCAAAGAGAATAGAAGAGCATTATGATACGCCAAATGTTTGAGAACATTGTCTAACTTTCCCAAGATTTTCTTAGTTTTTCTCATACAGACAATGACCAATATCTAACTAATGTTTTGTTAAAGATCAATTGGTAGATTGAATTTCTTTAGGCTTGAACATTCTCCTTTTATTCCTGTTATTTCCAATCATCCACCCTCATTCTAGGTATGAATATATCATATGGTGCATTCTTTTGATTGTAGCAATAATCAGCTCTCTCTCTCTCTTTTTTTTTTTATAGAAACATATTTTCTTTTTTCTTTTTTTAACCAATCTGCACATGCACCCCCACACTTGTTCAAGAACTCATTAAATAACAAAGTCAATGCTCTCTTATTCCCTAAGGTTGGGTTAGAACATGGTTTTTCATTTAATGCACGTAATGAGTTAGAAACAAAGAATGGTCAGAATTGACTAAGATGATATTTTAAGTAAAGAAAAATTTACTGGCAAGCAAAAAATTTGCAAAAAGTTTGATCATATTGAAAACAATTGAATTTTCAAAAGGATTATGTTCACCATGCTAAGATTGAGAATTTTCACCATAAATGGTTCATTAGGCTCAAGATCTCACAAGATATAGTTCTATCAATAGTCACCAATTCAACATCCATAACCAAACATATGACTTTTAAGAAAGAAGACAATTTACTCAATCATGCAAATTTTCCCGAATTTCAATTGCTACTTTTGCGTCTCAAGAGTAAAATTTACTCCCTATCATTCTCAGTCCACCAATTCACAATTGCACATTGTTTCCACAAATTGTTTGGTTTCGGGTGTTAACCATTCATAAAAGAAGCTTATAGTGCGTCATTTTTCAAAACCATGATATGGGCAAGAATTCAACAAATCTTTAAAACGTTCCCAACTTTGAAAATATGCTTCATTTGAATGGTTTTATGTGTTGGAAAAAATTTCTTCAAAAACTCACATTGCATTTCTTGTCATGTGCCAATTGATCTTGGTTTCAATGTGTTAAGCCAAGTTTTAGCTTTATCTTTCAAAGAAAAAGGAAATAATTTAAGCTTAACAACCTCTTCAGTGCAAGTTTGATCATGAAAAGCAATATATACTTCCTCAAATTCTTTTAAATGTAAATATGGGCTTTCAGATTCTAAACCATGAAAATTAGGAAGTAAAGAAATCATACCTGGCTTGAATCTAAAATTGTTGGCATTGAGTGGAAAGATAAAACATGATGAACTAGAATTTCGAGATGGTTGCAAATACTCACGCATGGTTCGTAACGGTTGATTTTCATGTTCATCATGCACACTTTCGTTTTCAGCCATTGTGTTTAATGTGTGTGATTGTGATTTAAACAAATCAATATGTAAAGTACCTGAATTAACTCTAACCAAACGACCAGAATTTAAATCACGATACCAATTAAGCATAAACAAGTAACTTATAATATAAAATAAAATGTACAAGCTAGCAGTATAAACTGTCCATTAAATATTAACAAAGGTGTGGTATAAACTAACCACCAAATAAGTTAATAAGCATAAAAATTAAAAAGTTAGTATACAGATAAATTAAAATGTTAGAAGCAGAAAAAGTAAAAAGTTAGATAGGTGATAAAGTAAAAAGTTAGATAGTTAGTAAGATAGTTAATAAGTTAGTAAACAAAAAAAAGATGAGAAAATAAATAACAAAAAAAATAACAGAAAATAAATACAAAAAATAAAGTACAAAAAAAAATAAAAGGGAGAGTTACCCCACTAAGTTAAAATGTACAAGAAAATAAAATGGAGAATTACCCCACCATTTGCATGAGAAATTAAAATGCAAAAAATAAAGTACAGAAAGTAAATTTAAAATATAAAATCGGAGAATCGGCAAGCCAATTTTTTGCTCCAAATGAGAGAGAGAGAAGAAGAAAGATTATTTCATTAATGATTAAAGATTATAGAGAAATTAGGAAGAGTTTCCCCCACAAGTTAGTATGCACAGAAATTAAAAAGGGAGAGGTTCCCCAACTAGTTAGTATGTTAGTATATATACAAAATTTTTACACCAGAAATTCAGTCTTCAAATCAAGTCCCCGGCAACGGCGCCAAAAACTTGATGCACAATTTTTAGTTTCAAACAAGTCTACAAACTTGATGCGGGATTAATTGTTGCTTTGCGAACCCAAGTGCAGGTTGTCTTAAGTAATAAATTTCTCGGGAGTCCGAGGTCGATCCACAGGGCATTGTTGAAGATTAATTAAGGTGAAGTAAATATTTTGTTACTATTGTAAAAATTATTTACTTGGGTTAAAAGATTCACTCTTGATAAATAAAGTAAAGGTAAGATTAATTTCTTTTATAACTCAATTAGAATCCTCGCAACATGGAGGTTCCAATCAGAAAATACAACATTAAAAGTCCATTTAAAATAATATACGTAATTATATTATGTTTCCTAAAAATATTACTACCACTTATAAATGGGTTAAAGCATTCATTGTGCCAATATTTTGTCTACAACAAATCAAGAACTCCTCTTTACAAAGATGGTTTCTAAATTATAAGAAACAAATTATAATACGTATAATGGTTACTAGAAAATATAAATCATTTAAGCACAAGAGAAGAATAAATCTAACCTTACTTTATTACCAAGAGCTTCACCCTTTCACCCAAGTAAAATGAAACTTAGTTACTCATAGATAAGAAGAAAGAAAGAGAGAAGAAGAAGAAGAAGAAGAACATGACTTTAATTTAGAACAAAGGAAAATTATTACAAGAAAACCTAGTAACAAAATGACATCATTTTGGTAACTAACACCTAACACCCCCAATGATCTGCCAAGGCCCCCTTTTATAGAGAATTAGAGATACAAAATGACAAGGGGGCTGAGTCATTAGTGGGTGGATGAGTGAAAAATGCCAAATGACTTTAAGTGAGTGGGAAATTATGGAGATTCCTTGTCTTCGAAATCATGCAGCTCTGAAGTCATTACATTCGTCATTTTTGAACCAAGTGGTCTTCATGAAAGTTGTAGGCCTGGATCTTAACTTTCAAATGGCTTTAGTTTGAGTCCAATATCATATCTATAACTTCAGATACGTTCAAATTACTGGACACTGCCCAGGCCCAGTTATAGCTCCTCTATTCTGACTTCCAAGCCCAATATCACCTTCAAAGAGTCTGATTCAAGAAAAGTGTTCAACATTAAAGTTGTAAATATGGGTCTTAACTATTCAGCATCCAAATTTCAGCCCATTTGAAAACTTCTATCCCGAAATATGTGATGAACAGTACACATAGGTTAAGCTGTCAGGAAAAGCACTCTGGTTCTTGCTTCAACCCCAATTTGAGTTATCTACTCGTGTGATTGGGCCTTTGAGGTATTCTTGAAAGTTGTAGAACTCTTTCTTATCTTTCAAATGCCACTAGAATCACCTCCAAAGACCACCTACAGCCCAAGATATAGCCCAAATATAGAAATAATGTAAGATATGAATTATGCTAAAAAATTCAATTAAGTCCAATTTGAGTCCAAACTTACAAAACATAATAAAACTCAATCAATTAAGTACATAGAGAGTGTAAATGACTAAGAATGAAAGCTTATTAATGTATCAAATATATGATCATCAGTCCTCCCATCGATAAGCAATGCATAAATTCTTCATCAAATCACTACTAATTTTGTAAGTTTGAGAGAGCTTGCCTCTCATTTTGATTATAGTTATAAATACACAAAATGTTATCCAATCGTTAATTGACATGCCATTCCTAGTAATTGTCGATAGAAATTTTTTTTCTAAATATTTTTAAGAGAGATGATAAGATATGTAATAAACAAAAAATTTAAATACAAAAAGAATTTTGGACTAAAAGGTGTAGGAGTAAGCTTAATGAGCCAACGTAATAATTGAGTGGGCTTCAAATAAAGAAAAGGTATTTTTTTTTTGGTTTTTCTGATTGTTTAAACTTTTAAACTTTTAATTTATTATTTAATTTTTTTATGACTTAGTCAAAATTAGGTGCTAACAAGTACTATTAGCAATTGTCATATGCAAGGTTATATGAGTCATATTAAAAATACTCTTATCATTTAAAAAAGTCTTTTGTGTATGTTAATGGTTGATTTGAGTGTCTCTGATATATAAAGTCAACCTAAATATACCTTCACACATGTCAATGACTAAATTGAGTATTTATTGCAGATAATGTCTACTTAAGAATTATTCAAACTACTATTTAGGTATACTAGCATTTGCTTCTTTTTCTTTTAATGAATTTCCAAAGGTAAAATGCAAGAAACTCCATCCAACTATGAGTTTTGTGCCGAAAACTCTATTGTACTTTGAAACTCACTAACAAGAGCAAATTGATCCCCTAACTTACAAAAGTGTGCAACGTGGTCCTCCCATCTATAAGCAATACATAAATTTCTCAGCAAATCACTACTAGTTTTGTAAGTCTAAGATAGGGGTATAAATGAGCTAAGTTATTTGTAAATTATTCGAATTCGACTTGTTAAATATTTGATTAGACTTGTTTGTTTAATTAAACAAATAAGATCAAACTTAAACTTAAACTTGATTATATAAATAAGTTAAGCTCAAGCTTTGTAGGCTTAACATTGAAAGCTCGTGAATAGTTCGTATATATGTGTATATATATTATTTATTCATTGTATAGATAGTAAAAATTAAATCACAAAAAAAATTAAATTTTAAATAAGAAAAAGCATAGATAATAATAATTTATTTATTATTATTATAAACTAAAACCTTTTATAGAAATGTTATGATTTTTTTATATAATGTATTATGAATAAAAAAATCTTTTATTTTTAATTTTAGTTTTTTACTATTTTCTAATATAAAGATTTTTTTTTAAATATTAAATTAACAAACTTAAATATTTTAAAGAGAGATTTGATAAAAAGGAAAAAATAATAAAATTATAAATGAGTTAAACTAGCCAAATCTATACTTTATATTTTTTTAACAAGTTAAGTTTAAGTTTTAAATTTAACTCGTTTAAATAAATGAGTCAAGTTTGAATAGTGTCACAACCAGGATCGCGACGGGACTACCGAAAAAAAAATCTATTTGAAAATCAATGGAGTTGCCATTAATGTTTATTTGAATTGGAAAAACATTAGAAAAACCTTTAATTAGGAAAATTGGTCTTTTAAAAATGAGTTTGGATTCTAGAGTCGATTACAGGTAGGGAAGGTGTTAGCACCCTACACTGCCCGTTCCAAGAATGGTACCTTAAGTTAGTTGTGCAAATTTTAATAATCTCAAATATATTTATTTTACCCCTTAAAAAGATTTTGTAACTATTTTTTTTATTTTTTTAAAAAGAAAGAAAGAAAAGAAACAACCAAATTGTGAAAATTTAATTTTTGGCTTGACAGCAATGAAATTCTGCTCCTACGTATCTTTAGGTGCAATGAAGAACTCAAAGTCACATAGTTCTGTAGAAAATGAATGCAAGTTGGTTGATTTTAATTAAAAAATTTTTGAAAAAGAGATTTTTACTTGAAAAATAAAATCATCCTTGCATAAGATTTAAAGTAGCACCAAGCTACTTAATAAACGCTTATGATCTAAACGACATTGAAGATAACATTTGCTATTCAATCATCATCATCGGTCATTGCAATGATTAAAACATTTTATTTATTTATTTTTCATTTTTTATTTTTTTGTATTGATTTTATTTATTTATTTATTTTTTATATTTTTCATTTTTCATTTTTTTATATTATCTAATCCTATGTCTTTTGTCCTTACATCTTTTTATTTATTTTTCCGCTAAGTCTCTAAGCTACTAAACAGATTACCCTTAGCTCAAAAAACTTAGCCCACTAATTAAATTGCTCCTTAATTACCAACTTTTTTGTTTATTAGTCTTCTTTCCTTCTTTTTTTTCTTTTTGGTTTTTTATGATTCAAAAACTCTGTTAAGCAACCCATAACGTTTCTCCTTTAAAAAAAAAAATGGGCCCAACCACATCTAAATGGTCACGCACCTACTGGCACACTTCCCTTTATGTATTATTTTTTTTTTTCGTTAGAACTCTCCAGAATATACAACAAATGCAATGAGAGGAAATAGTTTCAAAAAATAAATAGTGAGACAAAAGGAAAACAATGAGGAAGAGAAACTGTGGGGCTCTAACCACTGAGTCCACGCAGGTGAACCGGACGACGGCTTCGAGGCAGAAACGACAGCGACGCAAAGGGTAGCGTGTTGGCGGTGGTCCTGGTTCTATCCGTAGCAAAGAATCCCAAGAAGACGAAGCTCGGATCGTTGGCATCGATAACGAAGGGTCCGCTTAGGTCACGCGAGACAACCGGCTCGGTGCACGTCGGGGTGCCAGGCTGGTGTGGGTCGTTTGGTTCTCAGTGCCAGCTGGGGGTGGTTCACCGGCTTCTGCTGCGACGACAGGATGGTGGGCCGGCTCCGGGCACTGGGTTTGACGGCAGGTAGCGGCTTAGAGGCTCGGGTTGCTGAATGGAGATTCTGTGGTGGCTTGGTTGGGCATGAAAAGGTGGCGTGGATGTTTTGGGGATGTTTTGGTGGTTGAGGGGAAGAGGTTGAAGATGGAGTTTTGTAGTATGGGTTGTTGGTGGGGGTTATGGGTTGAAGATGATGATTGATAATGGTGGGTGTAGATTGATGATGGAGGGTGGTAGTTAATGGCGGAGGCTGCAAAGTGGTATTTTGAATGGTGGGTTGGAGAAGATGATGAAGATGAAAGCTTTAGATAGGTGGTTAGTATGGTGGTGGTAGCAAGTTGAAGATGGTGGATTCTAGTGATTGAAGGTTGATGTTGAAGTTGAATGGGCTTTGAGGATGAAGGCTGCTCGTGGAGTGAAAAAATGGAGGCTATGGAGGTTAAAGGTTGAAGATGGCGATGGGGTGATCACGGTTATGATTGGGTTGGCCGTGAATGGCAGGTGTTTTCTAGTTTGGTTTGGAGGAAGTGGTTGAAGATGAGTGGAGAAATGGAAGGTGGTGATGAAGATGGAGGGTGGTGGTCATGGTTTTGCAAGGCTACGAGTTAATGGTGGTTGAGGGGAGGTGGATATGGTGAAGTGGGTGATTATGGTTGCAAGGTGAAGGAGATGGTGATTTGGAGAATAGAACTTGGTGGGTTGTGGTGAGGCCGTGAGGATGGAGGTTGTTGAGTGTGAAGATGAAAGTAGTGAAGGTGAAGATTTGGGAGTGTTGGTAGAAGAGGTTGGTTATGGTGATTATAGAGAGGAAAGTGGTGATAGGTGGTTGATTTGTGAGAGCCAAAAGTGATGGTGAAGGTGCCGTTGACTGCCTCTGCTACTTCTCTGAGTGAAGGTCAAGGTCTGAGTGATGGTGAAGTTGGGTGTTGTTGACTGCCTCTGCTACTTCTCTGAGTGAAGGTCTAGAGCCCCAATGATTGTGAAAAAACCCTCTCGTACTTGGAAGAAAAAAATTCGAGAAAAATAGCCAATGTGTGATATGGTGAGGATCAGTGTGTGTGCAGAGAGTGGGTGCATTAGTAAAGATGTGTGTAGGGAGTGGGTGAATTAGTGAAGATGTGTCGGGAGTGGGTGCATTAGTGAATGAGTAGGTGAATTAGTGAAGTGAGTGGGGAACCAACGTGAGTGGAGTGATCTATACAAAAACGAAAAAGTGGAAGAAAAACCAAATGCCCATGACCCTATGCTGTATGTAGCTTTGTACGTAAAAATGGAGGGTGAAAAATGTGAGTGGATGAGCTGTGTGGGAGTGAGTGGGGAAATATATTTTTTTATTTTTTATCATAAAAAAATTCCAAACAAAACAATTAAGCATCAATTAACACAATTATTAATCTTTGATCAAGCATTTAAAAAAAAAGAATTTATGGACAAAATTGGGTATCAACAAATAGTCTTTTTTTTTACAAGTCAAACATAAATTTTATATATTCGACGTGATTCAACTAATTTACAATATAGTCTAAGAGAACTTAACTCTCTCATTTTATGTACTATATAGGTTATAGTTATAAATACACAAAATGTTATATAGTCATTTATTGACATGTCATTCTTAGTAGTTGTCTCCATCCCCTCCCCCTTAAAAAAACCCAAAACCCAAGGTTTATGGTTATGACCTAGAATTAAATTTTTAATAATGCATTTATTTTATTATATATTATCTACTAATTGATATTAATATAATATAGATCGAACATGTCGAACTCTAAATATCTACTTTATGTCAAATATATCAATAAAAATAATCAATATAATCATTTGTAATTTGAATGTAATTCGAGAAAACGAAATAAATAGGTATTTAAGTTTTAAATTAAATTATAGTAATATGTTTTACTTTCAAACGTGGAGTTTCGTTAAGATCGGGACAAAATGTCTATCATAACAAGATTACAAATATCCTTAAGAGCATCTTCAATCTAAATTGAATTACAAGAGTGACAAGAAAGTTTTGCCAAGGAATGAGCCACCATATTTTCATCCGTTTTAGTATGAGAGATGGTAAGCTTTGAAATGAAGACTCAACAGTATGCAGTTAGATGCAATGGTGCCAACATAAGTTATCTACTCTTTGCCCTGCGTCAAGAAATTAATGAATCAACTTTAGGCAGTAGCCTCCATCTGTAGGAAGCAAAGGGTCAAAGCCAATTCAAGACCAAGCTTCGTGCATCCACATTAAGTTTATATATGCTCTCCAATGGGGGAATCCATTTGACCACAATATGTTCATGGCTCTACTTCGTATTAGGGGCACTAGAGCTTCAAAATTCGTTGGCCACTCTAAAATTTCTCAACACATGGATGCTCTAGAGAGAACAACTTATAGGGTTATGTCTTTACCTTTGAAGCAAAGAGTATTTTTAGATAACCAAACTCTGTGAGCAATGGTAGCTAGGAGCTCAGCATCATTTTGTGCCAACTGGTGGATCAACTATTGCAGCAACAGTGCTAGATGGGTAGATATGTATTCATGCAATAGGATACAAATGCTAAGGGAAGATTTCAATAAGAGGTTTTTGATCAATGGAAATCTCGAAATATGTTAGTATACGTTTTCCCATGGAGCAAATAGCTAGGGCATAGGTTCTTCCGCACAAGTAGTGTATCATTATAGATTCTCCACAAGAAATGAATGGTTCTATGAGCAACTTTGAGCTTCCATTTTTTTTTCAATTATCTGTGGTGGGCATTCCTCTTATGGAGTTTGAAGGAGCTTCATATGCCCCGCATTTTTTTAATAAAATGATAATATAGTTAAGGAATAAGAAATACAAACTATTAAATACAAAATAAAAGTATTTAATATATTGAGAATTCCAATAACATTATATTTTCTTTTTAAAGTAATTAAAAATATTTGAATTTTTTAATTTGATGAAAAATGTTCTTTAATGGACCAAATAGTAGTTAGTTGCAATGGAAGTGAACTGTGACCCTATGCAAACTTTACCAACAATGTCATGATTCAAATTCTAAAGTCACCACTTTAAGGTTACTTTTACCAAATCGCTACTCATAATAAGAATTGCCCAAAGTGTGATTTATTACTTTAAAATAAAAGGCTAAATATAGGTACTTAATTAAAACTTTTAAATAGGTCGTATAGTTTTACTGAAGTTTTAAATAGGTTTCTATAATTTAAATTTTTTTAATAAAATAGTTATACTTTTAAATTTTTTAAAATAAATTCCTTTCGACTAACGACTATTAGACTCTAGTAATGAATGTTTCCATTTTGTGTTGCTGTTATAGGTTTCTAGAACTTAATTACAAGATTTTATAATTAGTGAGGATCTAATTGAAAACTTATTTAAAATATAGGTACTGATTTTTAAATTTTTTTAAAAGTATAATGATCCCATTAAAAGCTTTCAAATAATAATGACTTATTTGAAATTTTAATGAAATTGTAGGGATTAAAAGAGTAATTTAACAAAAAAAAAACCTCTTTAAGGATCCTTTGTTAGCAAGAGAAAAATAACTTATAACCCAGATAGGTTGGTCTAATGGTAAATAAATATGTGATATGTAGATAAATATATGATTATATGTTTAAATCTCAACTATGCCAATATGAATGACCTGCCTTTGTATAAGTTAGCATGAACACCATCCGAGAAAAAAAAAACTTATGTACCAAAAAGAGAAAAAGAACTTAGTAATAGTGCTTCGCTTAGATATGAAATTACTCAATCTATCATCAAAATAATATTTTTTTTTATAAATTAAAGTTTTGATTTCTATGTTTTATACTCATTTTCAATTCAATTCTTATAATTTGTTTTTTTTTCAAATCAATCCCCACATTTATAAATATTTTCAAAATAGTCATAGTCATTAACTTTTGTTATAACAACATTATAATACTATCAATTAACTAATAAAATAAGTGTTTCTTTATATAATAGAAATTCATTTAGATGCTCGTGTTAAAATATCAAGTAAATATTTTTTCATTCTAATATATATTTATTTATTTTAAATAAGTACTCTTTTGTCTAATAAATACTTATTTATTTTAATAAATATTTATTTATTTTAAGTAAATATTTTTTTATCTAATAAATATTCTTTTATATGCTCTTGTTTACTTTATAAAATATATTATAAGAATTAAATTAAAAATGTTAGAACAAAAATTAATAATAAAAATTATTTTAATTTTTTTTATAAATGTTAAAATTAATTTAAAAGAAATTATAAAAATTAAATTAAAAATAAATATAAACTATGTGCACAAAATCTTTAATTTAATCAATTTTTTTTAATTCAATTAGGATCGATGTGGGATCAGGCGAGCTCGTCCCTGCGTCAGTCTTACATAACTTTATGTTTGGATGTTTTTTTATTAATACTATATTTGGATGATATGTAATGAGGGGGACGGAAAGGAAATGAGGGGAACGGAAATGACTTCCCTTGTTTGAGAGTTTTAAAATTTATAGGAACGGAACGGAACACATGAGAAATCATTTCACCCCTCTTCCCCTCAAATGTCTAACTTTTGTTCCCCCCAAAATTGAGGTGGAATGGAGAGAACATATGGGTAATTTCGTTCCGTTCCGTTCAGTTAATAAAACTTCCAAACAAAAAGAATAGAAATTATGTTCCATTTCATTTAATTCCTTTTCATTCCATTCCCACCTATTCTGTTTCGTTCTTTTAATGAAAAAACATCCAAATATAAAATAAAAAAACAGAATAAAATAGGTAAAAATGGAGCGAAAAGAAAAGAAATAAAATGAAACATAATTTCTATTCTCTTTATTTAAAAATTTTATTAATGAAATGGAATAGAATAAAATTACCTATGTGTTCCTCTCATTCCACCTCAATTTTGAAGAAAACAAAAGTTAAATATTTAAAAACAAAAAAAAAAATAATTTTTTATATATTTTATTCTATTCTCATATATTTTAAAACTCTCAAACAATAAAATTTATTTTCATTCCTCTCCTTACTTTTCCGTTCCCCTCGTTACGTATCTTCCGAAGCATGATACTGTAAAACATAAGCAGCTTCAGACTTCAGAGTTTATGTTACTCTTCTCGCGTGTGATGACGATGCTTCCTCTTTCATCAACCTCAGAAGCCTAAAAGGAGCGAAACCTAGAATATAGAAAACAGTTAGGGTTTTCAAGCTTCGTTGGGAATCAATGGCGTCCGTGTACATACCGGTGCAGAATTCGGAGGAGGAGGTTAGGGTTGCTCTCGATCAACTTCCCAGGGACGCCTCTGACATCCTCGACATTCTCAAGGCCGAGCAGGCCCCTCTCGATCTCTGGCTCATCATCGCGGTTCGTTACGTTCTCTTAAATCTCTTGTTATGTAAATGCTCTGAAGTTCCAATTTCTAGTTGCAATTGCGCGCGATTCTGCTTCAAAAAATGTTCAATTTCGAAGATAGTTAGTGATTGGATTTTTCTTTGTTGATTCGCGTTTGACTAGTGGTTTTTCTTGTGCTTGTTTGGTGATTTTGCTTGCTGTGCCCTTGGTCTCTGTTTTGCTGCTTGACAAAGTGATAGGTTCCAGATTTATGGCTTTTATTATTTATTATTATGTTGGTTTTTATTGTGATTTCCTGTCCTATTTTCTGTGAATTGATTTCCTTTCATAGTTTATGTGAGTCCTTGATTATAGTTTACTATTGTAAACTCTAATCCAGGAGTAATTGGCGAAACTGCAATCAAGGAATAAGTATAGCAATTTCCTATTTCTTGTAGTTGAGTCCTTATAATATGTAGATGCCGTATGGCTCATTTTCATCAATGAAGATTATAGCCTAAGGCTCTTTGGAGGTCACAACCCCCTCGAAGCGATCATCTTTTCTTCTTCTTCTTCTCATTTCTCTTTATTTTTCCTTTAAACCCACGAGGGTCTTATCACAAGGCAACAAAAATGCTGCACTCCTATTTTCCCTATTTAAATCCAGATATTGCTTTACCGTATTTCCGTAATCCCTATTCAACTGTACTATTGTCATGTCTGTTTTCTTGTTATGCTGCAGAGGGAGTACTTCAAGCAGGGAAAAATTGATCAATTTCGCCAGATTTTGGAGGAAGGATCCAGCCCTGGTATACTTTATTTAAAGATTTCGGTACATGTTCTCTTTACTTGTACTGTTTAAACTTACTGTGGAAGTGATGGGCTTGGTCTATCAATCTTTTAGTCTTTTTTATTGTTTGACATTGGCTATTATTAAGTTTAATATAATCCAACTGTGTTGGTTGTTTTTTCCCTCCATTTTGCAGAAATTGATGAATATTATGCTGATGTTAGATATGAGAGGATTGCTATCTTAAATGCCCTTGGAGCCTACTATAGCTACCTTGGAAAAATAGAGACAAAACAAAGGGAAAAGGAGGAGCATTTCATTTTGGCGACACAATATTACAATAAAGCATCAAGGATTGACATGCATGAGCCCTCCACTTGGGTTGGGAAAGGTGAATATATATTTGCCTATGTTTTTGTGTAGTATGTCTCAATGGTAAAAGATTGTGAACAGTGATTTCACAATGAGGAACATAATGCATGTTAGGTTTATCTTGGATTGGGTTATAGCAATAGGTCTAGGTATCCCGTGGACATCCTAGCAATATAACCTGGAATCTACCTTCTGAGACAACATTCATTTTGAATCAAGTGTTTTAAAATTTGGGATTTTACTCCTTGATGTTTTTGAACAGAGTTGATTTGTTCGTCTTTGATCTCATCTACGGATGTGTATATTTTTGGCATGTTGGCTATTGAGAAAAATCTGTTTGGCCTTTGCTGCTGAAGCATGTTTGATGTTTGAGATAAATTCAGGGATTATGTTGTTTTTGTGCATGATGTTATAGTGATTGCCTTATATTTATTGATCTTGATATTGTCTTACAAGTTACGAGTATCTAGATTGCTGAACCTCATGTTTGTCCTGTACTCCTGTGTCATCAGAAGAATTTGTCATGCACTGCAGATACTTACAAAATTGATACATAATTAATGCTTACAGGTCAGCTTTTGCTGGCAAAGGGTGAAGTAGAACAGGCATCTGCTGCATTTAAGATTGTGTTAGATGGAGACCGTGATAATGTTCCCGCTCTTCTGGGCCAGGTATAATAGTAGTTATATTAAGTTTGTGCACTCATGTGCAAGGTTTTAGCGTAACTTGTTTGTGATCTCAACACTCCTAATTTTTAGAGTTGTGAAAATTTTTACAAGTTGCCTTCACTACATTCAATTATTTTATATTTGAATGAAAAGTTCCAATGAGTGAACAGACTCAACATTGAATACATGTTTTGATTTCTTCATATACATCTGGGTTATCTGCAATAAGGAGTGAATTATTTGAGGTGAAAAGAAATAAAATAGAGCAAGAGGATGTCTTCTCTCCTTCATTTCTTTAACTCTGCCAAGTGCCAAAAACATTTGTGCAACTTTGCAAATTAGAAATTGAAGTCAAACTATTAGTCACTGACACAATTCCTATATCAGTTCATTACTCAATGAGTGCTCATTGATTTTTCATTAACCATCTTCAAGTAGGTAGATGACTTGTACTGTGGCTCTTCTTTTTTCTAGTAATCGGATGGCAGAGACCATCAGTCATCTTTTTTCTGCATTGTGAGGTAGCCTGGCAGAATTGACATTGCTTTTTGCTGTCTTTGGGAGTAGCAGAGTTTGATTTGATACATTGAATAATGTCCTTTGCACTTATTACGATTGAGTTGGAATGAGGAATGTAAGGTTTTATGGGACTGTGCTATGTTTGCTGGGATTTGCTGCATCTAATTAGAGTATCCTGCTAGCATTTTGGCTAACGTTTCTTATCTTTATGGCTGTTTTGGGATAGGATTATTGACGTCGTTAAGGCTTTCTTAGTCTTACAGGTTTAATAAGCTCATAGATTCTTTGAGAGAGTTTGTTTGATGGACATGCAGAGACGGGCTGGAAAGATCTTTTGAGCTAATTTGTTTTTCTATTTCCCTTGGCTTATTTTCCATTTTTCCATTTTTTTAAAGTTTCTCTTGGGAGAACTTATTTTTTTTTTTGATAAAAAAAGAAATATTATTAGATGAGAAGAAGAGACTACAAAGAAAGAGGATAAGGAATCCTCACCAAAGAAAAAAAAAAACAAAAAGAAACAACTAAAACTTATGTGGGAAAAACATGCAACAAGGCATGCTAATCCCTTTGCATGTCTACCAAAGAAACACCACTAAAAAGACCATGAGCAGAACACCAAAGGGATGCCAAAAGAGTAACCCTATCCCAAATGAAGTCTAGAGTCAAAAAAGAGTCCTTGAAGATTCTAGCATTCCTTTCCAACCAAATACACCAAAGAACAGCATAAACAGAGCGCTGCCACAAGATCTTTGCATCTTTACGGGCACCAAAACCTCTGAACTTGGTAAGGAGAAAAAGATGCAAATCCATCGAACAAACCCAAGACTCTCCAAAGATTCCAAAAAGTCTATTCCAAAGATAATTAGTCGCAGAACAATGCAAAAAGAGATGAGCACCGGATTCCAAATCAGAACCACACATAATACACATATTTGGAGACAAAGCAATGAGAGGCCTGCGTTTCTGAAGCATGTCATTAGTGTTAATCCTGTTAAGAACAGCAGTCCAAACAAAAGCTTTGACCTTTGAGGGAACTTTGGATTTCCAGATGGGTGTATCCAAGAGAAATCTATCCTTGTTATGAGATTGAGAGAACTTATTATCCTCCATTTTTTATATTTGCTGCTTTTTATGGGATAATGTGTCTTTATGGCTTCCTCCCAACTTCTTTATGGAAGGGGTACTGTGAGCTGATGCATTTTGAATTTCTTGTGGCTTCTTTGTCTTTTCTTTCTCCTCCTCCTCCTTTGGGCATAATTGTACTTCATCAGGGTAATATTCTTCCTGTCAATGATTGTTCCATAAAAAACTCTTCATTCATTTCATAATGTAGCAATAATTTCTGGGAAAATTACAAAAAAAGGAATCTTGGTAAAAGTGTAAAAATATTTACTCATGAATAAACTGAAAATATATTTACCAATAATCCTTTATGGTAATCTTCCCAATAATTTTCATTTGGGGGTCAGTTGTACTAGTTTGTCTTACATGTATTCTCGTTATAGTAATGTAAACACTATATATTGAGTAGTTATCTGCATTTATTGGTCTCTACTCACTAGGAATTTAAGATTGCCATGTTTTTGCTCAAATTTTGAAAAGAACATGTTTCCATCTACTATGTATCTGTTTCTTTTCAGAATGTGAATACTAAAACCTAGAGCTAATTTGAGGTGTCGCTTAGTTATGACATATATGTACTGCATTTCTTGTAATACCTTTACTGCATATCTACAGGCATGTGTTGAGTTCAACCGTGGTCGATATTCTGATTCGCTTGAGTTGTATAAGGTTGGTAATATAGCCCTCTTCTTTGCTAGTGGGAAGTGATGTCTCATTAACAGTTTATATATGTGCATCCATTTATCTATATACTAATACATCTATATGCATTCACATTTCTTTATTGTCGTTGAGGAATAAAATCAAAATCATGTGGCAACACTTTGAAACTAGATCAGTGTTGCACCACTCACTAACTTTTATAGGATTTAATTTCTGTGGAACCATTCTTGGAACATATAATTTTGATGACATGCATGCTAGAATTCAAGTGGATTGGATATTACATAATAGTCTTGTGATTGTTGTTGTGTAAAAGACTAATGCAGGAAATTTCAATGGATTAGATAAATCATATGAAATTCAATGGATAGATATGTTATTTTGATGGTGGTTTTCATTAAGCTATGTAAAATTTTTTTTATAGAACATGTGAATGTTAATAAAGGGTGTGGAAACCTAATGTCATCATGATGGCTGGCACATTACTTGAATTGTGGAAGTTCGTCTATACTATGAACGCAACTTAATACCAGTTTTTTCTTTTGATTTGCAAACCTAAAGAGGGCATTGCAAGTGTATCCCAATTGCCCTGCACCTGTGAGACTTGGCATAGGTCTATGTCGCTACAAATTAGGTCAATTTGAAAAGGCTCGACAGGCATTTGAGCGTGTTTTGCAGGCAAGTAAATCTTTTATTGGTTAGTGGGTCGTCAACCATTAAGTTACTTTGCTGGTGCTGATGTCTGTATTCTTCTTGATTTTATTCTTTTCAGCTAGATCCAGAAAATGTTGAGGCTCTTGTTGCACTTGCAATAATGGACTTACGCACTAATGAAGGTTCACTTTTTCTGCTTTTATCAAGTTCTTATGCAGTTCAATTGTATTTGTATATATCTATCTATTGATATCAGCTTCTCATTTAGTGGACTAATTCTGATACTGTATAGCGTCTTTCAGCTGCTGGAATTAGGATGGGAATGGTAAAAATGCAGATGGCATTTGAGATATACCCATACTGTGCAATGGCTCTGAATTATCTTGCGAATCATTTTTTCTTCACTGGTCAACATTTTTTAGTTGAGCAACTGACTGAAACTGCATTAGCTGTTACCAATCATGGTCCAACAAAGTCTCACTCTTATTACAATTTAGCACGCTCTTACCATAGCAAGGTTGGAAGCAAAATCTTTCTTTCTCTCTGTCTTTTGTTTTTATTGTTGACAACATTCTTTTGAAATTTGATTGTGTTTGTATGGTAGGTTGAACTCTCTTAGAGTTTGAAGGAGAGTGATTAGTTTTGTTTGAGTTCCAAGATGAAGTGATGCTCTAGTCTGTCTATGTGCATCTATAAATTTTTCTCATAGCACAATTGATCTGTAGCTTGATTTTTCCTTTGTTGGGGTACATAAGTTCACGAGCTGTCAGTGACTCAGTCTCATCCTCAAGAAAAGAACATCGGTTAAAGGAATGGAAGAAGATATGCCATTGTTGACCTTCTTTTGCCTAAGAACAAATCTAGAAAAGTTTATTTTAAAGTACTTACTTCCATGAAGGATAATCGTAAGAAATGGCTGCTAAAGCAATCTCTTTCTGCTTATTAATTTGTATTCAAAATCTTATGTACTAGGTGTTCTCACTTATCTGCCAATGTTTTTTTTTTATGACTTTTATAAAAGCCTTGTGTGGTAGATATTTAACAATATCCACCTTCCACATATCGTTCCAAAATTTATTATACTCTCTTGTGAAATAGATGCATTATGATGATCTACATATGCAATGTTAATTGCCCTTGCTGCCAGCTATTGTCAACATTGATCAAACTGATTTTTATATATATATATATATATTATCCCTATTTCTAAAGGAATTCACAAAATTTACAGACTTATTTGCTTTAATTGACTTTAATAAATTTCTTTAAGCCTTGTGAGGTTTTTTTTTTAATTTTAATAAAGAAACAATTACTTATTTTTCTTTGCTTGTTTTCTACAATCCTCTTCTTGACTTCCTAGTCTTTTAAGGATGATTCTAAAAATTGATGTTCACTAGAGTGTCATTTTTTTTTTTTTTTGGGTAGTGTTGTTCCAACTTCCAAGCTTTAGTATTGCTGATGTCGCTAATCTTTTTCTCTTGACCATAGGGGGACTATGACAAAGCTGGGGTGTATTACATGGCATCTGTCAAGGAAGTCAACAAGCCCCATGAATTTGTGTTTCCTTATTATGGTCAGTTGCTACATACAGATTAGAATTTTTTTGGCCACTTCTGCTACTTTGTAATATGGCTGAAAAAGGGTTAGAATTTTGTTAGCTATGATGAAACTATTGCTATCAGCATTTTTGTCGCTTCTGTGGTTAGGATATATACCCAGATCCTCTAGTCCTATTTTAACAGTAATAGCAGATGGCTAATGTGTTCTTAAAAAATCATGTTTTGGTATTGTGATTGTTTAGGCCTTTTGCTGTGTTTCAGTTATATGAAAATGTAGCATGATAGTTATGATTTGCTATAACTTATGCTTTAATATGATACTTACTATTGACAGTATCTCAAAGATATTTTCATAGGGTCATAGTATTGCTTACCTAATTCGCCATTTTAATTTTTTTTTAATCTGGGTTCCAGGTTTGGGACAAGTGCAATTAAAGTTGGGAGATTTTAGAAGTGCACTCTCAAACTTTGAAAAGGTTTTGGAGGTGTACCCGGATAATTGCGAAACATTGAAAGTGAGTACTTAAAATTGAAAGGATGTTGATCTTTAACCGTTTTTCACATCATTTCTCTTTTAGGTTCTGAATACTGTTGTGGCAAAGGAAAAAATTCATTTAGCTTCCAGAGTGTGGAGTAATGTAAGGTGCAAGATTGGAAAATATCAGTTGAGGAAATATGCCACATATGCCTTTTTTGTTTGGATAAAATGGCATAGATTCCATAAAATGGTGAACAATCTTTAAAATCATGCATTTTTCAATAACCACTTTAAATTTCATGGTCATCTATATATTTCTGTATGCCAACAGGCCCAACACTAATCTCTTTCTTCAGAATTGTTTGGGAAAATTACATAAAGGAATTCTTGGTAAAAATATTATCAGTTTAGGACTAATTGGTTACTCATTAACCACACTTTGAACATTGTTAACCAGTTGAGTTGTTAATTGTTCCTAAATCAAAAATATTTTTACCAAGAATTTGTTTTTATAATTTTCCTAATTTCTTTTTACTGAAAATTATTGAAAAATCACCATAATTTAGGGTAATCCATGTACCCAGGATTTGTAGGTTAGATTACCTATGCCTAAGCAAAAGAAATCAATGATTAGACTGAAATTTGTTGTTTGTGTATGAAGCAAAAACTGTCAGACTAACTGGAATGTTATCTTTCTTTTTTATCTTTGTCACTTGATGTTATTTCCTTCTTCCCTTTGGTTGTGTTGATATTGCGTCTTTTCTTATAGGCACTTGGGCACATATATGTTCAGCTTGGTCAGACTGACAAGGGCCAGGACTTTATTAGGAAAGCTACAAAAATTGATCCTCGTGATGCCCAGGTGAAAGCTTCTGGTATATATATATATATATATATATATATACATATATATATATTTCTATAACTTGTTGAACAACCTTTTTTGCAAAGATATAATTTTGGATTCCTGTTAGTGTCCCACGTGTTGTAACATGTCTTGCTACACTTGTTTGTTTGCTTATGGAATCTCTGCCTTGTTCTACATGAGAAATGTTATTCGGTTCCAAGTTGTTATTTATGCCTTTATTTGAGTTAATGAGAATTGATGTTTAATATTTTATTTTTCTTTGTCCTCTCGAAGCATATATATATATATATATATATATAGTATATACAGTCTTTCTAGATTTGAGAGTAGATATACTTTTTTTTTGTGGGTAGAAATAAGAATATATATTTAATATTTGGGATAATTAATCTCAAGAACAGCTAACAACAAATATATACCTCCTCTTCCGGAAGTGTAAGAAGCACACGAATTCGGACCTTACTGAGAAGAAAATTGATTGGTATCAGCCAAAACTGCAGAATCCTGAGCATACAAAGACTGAAACTGATTCATCGCAGGAAATTGTGGAGATGCAGGGGCAGGTTGGGCAACCTTCTCCTTGGGCGTGGTATGAGCGAGATTGCCGGAGAAAGCATCAAAGATCACTGGCTGTTGATGCTTTTCAAGACTCGCCTCATGCGCCAAGAGAAGAGATTCAATGTCACTGATCGTATTGGGATCCAAGAGACTATTGATCGAGGTCATGAACGCATTGTACTCCTTGGGAAGACCCTCGAGTATAACATCAACTTGTTCCTGAGTCATAACAGGATGACCAATTGAGATTAATGAATCGATTAGGGCTTGATCCGTAATAGATACTCCGAGATTGTTCGCGCCCTTTTCTTGGTGTTTTGCAGCTCAGATCTGAATTGACGCACCTTCGCATGCCTATGAGAGCTGAAATATGCGTGAATTTCATCCAAACAGTTGCCATGATTGGATGCAGCCAACCACTCTAGTGAGAAGACTATCAGATAGAGAAGATAGCAACCATGAGAGCAGTAGTTGATCCTGCTGCTCCTAGTCGAGATAGGCTTGACTGATGCGACCTGCTTCACGATCTGCTTCAGTCTCAAATCTGGAAGGAATATCTGGATTCATAATGAAATGCTGCAATCGATGACCTTTGATGGCAGCTTTGATCTGCTGCTTCCAGATCAGGAAGTTTTTAAGAGAAGAGGAGAGAGATCGAATCACGTGGTTGGGATTTGAGTTCGAAGTGTTCTCCATGATTCAGGATCGGAAATAGTTCATGATACCATTTCAGAATTCAAGAATCACTGAGGAAGTGTAAGAAAGTGTGGGAAAGTATAGGGAAGTGAGAGAGAGGAATCTGAAATTGAATGTATAACTGTCATTAACTGAATCTGAACCCAATAGGTTCTAGTACATATACATGAGCCTAGAACAGTGTAGAAGCCTAACTAACTAACAACTAACAGAAGCATTAGTTGGCGCCAATAATATGGACACATCAGCATTACATAGGCTAAAGTATTCTACACTCTAATAGTTAGTCACTTCGTGGAAACAATTAGCCACTCAATTAAAGCAATAGCCATTTGCAAATTTCTTCCGAACATCTTTTTATCTTTACATTTGGAACTTTATTTACAATTGTGAGCTAATCCGTGGTAACAATTAGCCACTCAATAACAAACAATAGCTATTCACAAATTTCTTCCAAACTTGTAATAATAATTTGAATTGCTATTGCTTGTTATTGAATGGCTAATTGTGTAACATCCTCTAAAAACGGAGCAAAATAAATAAAAGTGACGGAATTACTGTGGCGTTGAATGAAACAAGAACTAGGAAAAATAACAAGAGTGTAGAAATGCTAAGAAATCAAAGGAATTGACCAATCACTTGACTTAGTTTAAATTATTAAGTCTTTTGTATTAATATGCTAGGGCTGTGTCATTTGAGTTAACCAATTCAAGCACGTTCAAGAGAAATTTGTCCAAGGCTGCGTCCTTAGGTGGTCATAGTACATGGTCTTGAAATCAACTTAGTCCTTAAAGGATGCATATGGTCTAAGTCCATCCAATGACTATATCTAGTCATGAGTCCATAGTCTTGAAACCAGTCAAAGTCCTCATTGGGTTCATATGGTCAAGGTCCATTCAAACTACTATAGGTAGTCATGAGTCCATTCCAGTTCAAAGGGTCTATAAGTTCATGAATCCCATGTTTCACTTTAGATCATCGAATGGTCATGGTTCTAGCTATCATGAGTTCCTATGCTTGTGGTCCTTGGTTTCACGTGTGAAGTTTCATAGTCATCATTCTTTTACTTGTACAACAACAATAACCAAGCTTTTTTCCCACTAGGTGGGGTAGGCTACATGAATCAAATGACGCCATTGTGTCTTATTATAAACCAAGTCTTCAGATATACCATTCAAATCTAAATCTTTTTTAATCATTTTACCTATAGTCTTTCTTGGTCTTCTTCTACCTCTAGTTATTGGACTATCTTCCACCTGATCTACTCTCCTTACAGGGACTTCTAAGGGTCTTCTCCTTACGTGTCCAAACCACCTAAGGCGAGATTCTCCCATCTTTTCCACAATAGGTGCTACTCCTACTTTCTCTTTAATGCATTCATTCCTAATCCTATCTTGTCTTGTATGGTCACACATCCATCGCAACATCCTCATCTTCGTGACACTAATCTTATGCTCTTGATGGCTTTTTATCACTCAACATTCAGTACCATTCTTTTACTTGTCTTTAGTAAAATTAGTTACTCTTAATATGCTTACTTTAAGTAATACAAAAGGAACATGAATATTATGACACATGATTGGGGAATCATATAATGATCATTGTTACTTGATATTGTTCATTACAAACTCTCGTCCACTCCCACCCATTACATGACTCTCCCCACCCTTTCTCACATTTAATACATAATTAAAACACGACATACAGCCCTCAAAGCTTTTCTCACACAAAAACAGAAACTTGCACACATGGTTGGACTCATTGCACTTTTATTTACTACTAGGAGGCATAGTCTTCCTAAGTCTGTGCTAGCTTAACCAGCTCCCGTGCAAGGTCCTTATTCTTCCTACGGCTTCACTCAAGGGTTGTTCACAAAATGAACACGTGTATCTCGGATGATCTTGATGTACACTCCTCTGGTATAAACCACTAGTTGAAATCAATTTCCACCAGGATAGTTGTGGTTTCCATGTTGTCTTGCTAGTCTGAAAATATAGTGAAGTAAAATAAGATCTCCCCAAAAGTCTTAGTAGGAAGGGAATGAGAGAAAACTTTAAGAAAAACCTGGTTAGAATGCAGCCATAATATGATAAGAATATTTAAAATACAACATATTAATAGACCAGGAAACAAATAGCATAACAATGCTCAAGGCACTAGGTAAGGTGCATGACCATGGAGTTCCTCAAGAACCCCTTTCAAAAGGAAAGCCATGAAGAAGGATGGTAAACGTGGCTGGAAGGAGCCAATGAAAGGGGTTCTTTAGGTAAGGTGCATGACCATGGAGTTCCTCAAGAACCCCTTTCAAAAGGAAAGCCATGAAGAAGGATGGCAAACGTGGCTGGAAGGAGCTAATGAAAGGGGTTCTTGAGGAACTCAATAGTCATGCACCTTACCTAGTGCCTTGAGCATTGTTATGCTACTTGTTTCCTGGTCTATTAATATGTTGTATTTTAAATATTCTTATCATATTATGGCTGCATTCTAACCAGGTTTTTCTTAAAGTTATTTCTCATTCCCTTCCTACTAAGACTCTTGGAGATCTTATTTTACTTCACTATATTTTCAGATTAGCAAGACAACATGGAAACCACAACTATCTTGGTGGAAATTGATTTCGACTGGTGGTTTATACCAGAGGAGGGAGTATACTTCAAGTTCATCTGGGATATACATGTTCATTTTGTGAACATCCCTTGAATGAAGCCTTAGGAAGAATATGGACCTTGCACCCTAAGGAGGAGAGACCTGGTTAAGCTAGCATGGACTTAGGAAGACTATGCCTCCTAGTAGTAAATAAAATTGCAAGGAGTCCAACCGTGTGTGCAAGTTTCTGTTTTTGTGTGAGAAGCTTTGAGGGCTGTATATTATGTTTTAATTATGTATTGTTATGATAAAAGAGAGATGGAGAAGGAGAAAAACATGAGAGGTAAAATAGAAAAAGGGAGTAGCTAACTTATTATGATTAGCCACCCTAACTCTATATTTATATTAAACGATTAGCGCTAATACAAGAAAGTACTGATATACAAAAGCAAGGCTCAGCCCAATAGATCAATCCTACTTATATTTCACTAACATGTATTAATTTTTGTGAGAAAAAGTAGGGAGAGTCATGTAATGGGTGGGAGTGGACGAGAGTTTGTATTGAACAATATCAAGCCACAATGATCATTATATGATTCCCCAATCATGTGTCATAATATTCATGTTCCTTTTGTACTACTTAAAGTAAGCATATTAAGAGTAACTAACTTTACTAAAGACAAGTAAAAGAATGATGACTATGAAACTTCACACGTGAAACCAAGGACCATGGACATAGGAACTTATGATAGCTAGAATCATGACCATATCTAAAGTGAACCATGGGCTTCATGAACTTATAGACCCTTTGAACTGGAATGGACTCATGACTACCTATAGTAGTTTGAATGGACCTTGACCATATGAACCCATTGAGGACTTGGACTGGTTTCAAGACTATGGACTCATGACTACCTAATCATTGGATGGACTTAGACCATATGCATCCTTTAAGGAATAAGTTGATTTCAAGACCATGGACTATGACCACCTAAGGACGCAGCCTTGGACAAAGTTCTTTTGAACTTGCTTGAATTGGTTAACTCTAATGACATGGCTCTAGCATATTAATAAACAAAGACTTAATAATTTAAACTAAGTCAAATGATTGGTCAATTCCTTTGATTTCTTAGCATTTTTACACTCTGGTTATTTTTCCTACTTGTTTCATTCAACGCTATAGTAATTCTGTCACTTTTATTTATTATTTTGCTCCGTTTTCAGAGGATGTTACAAATTGTTCATTCAGGGTATTTTTGTCCATTGAGTGAAATTGAATGGTCACTCTCTTTAAAATAGTTGTCAAATCGTGAATCGTATCGAGAATCATTTGTTCAATTTTTGAATAGTGAATTGTGAATCATAACGTATCGTACGATTCAGAAACACATCAATAAAAACTTAAATATACATGATTCAACACCTAAAACATGATTCTACACTTCTTTCCCTTCTTATTAGCCTTAGGAGCCAATGAGCCATACAGTGTGACTGCATGGAACACTTTGCACTAGAAGAACTAAAACAGAGTGACTGCCTCTACGTAAAAGCTGGTTTGTGTGAATGCCTAGTCACCCCTTCAGTTCCTTTTATTAAGCCTCTTTGCCCCTTCAAATTATTTGATGAGAATTGCTCGAAAAAAAGAAAAAAAAACCACCAAATTGCAGATTTGTCCGATTGGTATTGGTGATATGGAATCGCACTGATTCGTGCAATACATGCACGATTCAAATCCATCTGCGATTCATCACATGATATGACTCGCTGGCTTGCTGTCGCGAATCGTGTGATTCTAACTACAGTTTAAATAAATAAGTTTTGGATGGTCTTTCATAATAATTTGAATTTTATATGCCCCTTAAGATTAAATAATTCTTGTTAGTGGTCCTTGAAATTAATTATCCCTGAATATTTTACTTTTCTTTCTTGTCTAACATTCACTTTTCCAGGCATTGATCATTAATCTAGTATAATTAGTTAATTGCATAAGCATATATGTCTTCTAAATAGTTTGCTGTCTTCTAAATATGGCATTATATGGTATAGAGAAGCCTGATAAATAGTCTCCAGATTAACATAACATTAGTGAGCCCCCTTTTCCTTATTATGTTTCTTTTTCAATAAGTGAAAGGGCAATTCTTTTCTGATCATCTATAATAGGGAAAAGAAGCTCATAATTATTATATTTTATGGTTTAAGCTATGAGAGATATCATATTTGGTTGTCTAAAGGAAACTCCGCAGATAATAATGATTTTTTTGCAACCTGTGAACAGATTAATGTTTCAAAACAGTAATCTAATTAACCAGATGTTACTATGTTTATGTAAAGTGATGCTAAGCAGGGCAAAATGAAAGTTGTGGGCTGTGATCTGCAAGTTGAAGCATATTGCTTTCATTCAAAAAGATTTTTGAATTTATCTTTACCTTATATAGGTGACTATTAGCAAATGATATTATTTGTTTGTATTTAATTAGGTACTGCAAATTCTGTCTCTCTTGGTTTTTGGTGAAGTCTTTGTTTCATTAATAATGTCATGAGCCCTTCCTTTTCCTGACATGATTCTTTGTTTTTAATCTTATTCATTAATTAAAATGTTATATTTTCTAAATTGATTGCTTTCATGCCTCTAAAACTGAAGTTTATGAGTTGAGCAACACTCATTATCTAGCTCTTGGTTTAATCTTCTTTTTTTTTCCCCCACTGTTTTACAGGCATTTCTTGAACTGGGAGAATTGTTAATCCTGTCTGACACTGGAGCTGCACTGGATGCATTCAAAACTGTAAGGGGCTAAAAGCTTATCATATGCTGTTCTTTTTGTGGTTCGCAAATGTTATCCTTATAAAATTTAAGAAAACACTTCGTTGTTGAAGTTCCAGAATCTTTGTTATAATCTAGATTTTGTAAATCTGGTACAGGCTCGTACTCTTTTTAAGAAGGGTGGTCAAGAAGTACCAATTGAATTACTCAATAACATTGGTGTCCTTCAGTTTGAAAGGGGAGAATTTGAGGTTTGTACTGCTATTTAAAATGCAGCATTGCTCATGTTATGACCCCTTCCCCAGCAACTCACCACAATTAAGCTCTCATTTCTTTTTTTATCAGCTTGCTCAACAAACTTTTAAGGAGGCTCTAGGTGATGGAATATGGCTTTCTTTTATTAACGAGGAAAACAAGTCTTCCATTGATGCTGCTACTTCTACTCTTCAATTCAAGGACATGCAATTATTTCATGACCTTGAAAGTAATGGTCACCATATGGAAGTACCTTGGGATAAAGTCACAGTAATCTTTAACCTGGCCAGATTACTTGAGCAGTTAAATGAATCTGGAACTGCAAGTATATTGTATCGTCTAATATTGTTCAAGGTATGTCTGTGTATGAGAGCAACATCATGTGCATTTTATGCACCACAGACAGACTCGAGTAAAGATTAACCATGTGTAACTTCAAGTCTTCAACATGATGATGCTGTATGCATCTTGATTTTTTCTTTTAACTTTTTAATGATATTTACTAAATTAACATTTCCCAGAAGCCATGAATAGCATTTTCACTGTTGAATACTATATCATCAATAGCCAACTATTATTTGGCATTTTCCTTTAAAGTCAATCGATTATGATTGTTATCCTCCACAGCCTTGGTTAGGATATATTTCTAGCTTCACTACAGCAATTATTTTTATTATTATATTGTAGTTTCTGTTGTTGTTGTTATTCTTACTCCTGTAATGTTTGAAAAGTTATTTTATTTGAAGTGTTGAATTTGTAATGTAGCAATCTATTGTCATTTAATAATTTTAATATGGTAAGGGTTGCTGTTGAAACCATTCAGTGATGCAGAATGCTTTAAGCACTTTTTCACTTAATTTTATTTTTGGTATTGAACAAACACCTTAATCATTTTCAGGAATGAAATGTTTCATTTGCATTACTGAATTATTTTTTAAACATGCTCTAAGCTTGTTGCAAGTGGTCAGTTTCTTCACATGACACTTGTTATTAGTCATTCTGCTTTATTGTAAACTTATTTTTGATTAGGGTGCTTTTTATTTGTATCCTTACTCCATTTTCAAATCAACGCTATTTCCACAAGTACAACCAGTGCCTTCACTGTCATCTGGCCTCCATTGCTTCCACCACACTACTGTTACAATCTGTGCCTACATTGTTGTATCCCTGCCACCATATTTTATTATTATTGCCACTTCCATTATCATTTTCATCATCAATGTGTATAATGATCACCTTTTTTTTATATGATTTTATTTTAGGTCTCAAATTTCATTCATATAGCACATTTATTTCTTGCTGTAATTTTTTTTAAATGTTTTTTGTCAAGCAATCACCAAATTTTAATTTTAATTTTATACATATTTGTCTCTATCACCCTCGATCCAATTAGCAGTTGACTTCTTCATTTGTGTTTCCTTACTGACTTGAAGTTGAACTTTTTCTTTTGAATAATGCTTGTTATTTTCCTGCTCTCACTCTGAATCAATCTGGTAATGCCTGTACTATTGCAGTACATTATGGTATTCTTATGTATAGTTTAATTGTTCAATTACAGAATGCTTCAATTGTGCAGAAGTTGAACTGAGTTATACTTAAACTCTCTATTTCACGATGTCTATATTTTAGTACATGGGATGTGCTTTATAACTGGCTTATTTATTTATTTTTTTATTTTATTATTTTTTATCTCCAGTACCCAGACTATATTGATGCGTATCTGAGGCTAGCTGCTATTGCAAAAGCTCGGAACAACATTCTGTTAAGCATTGAACTGGTTACTATTATCCCTATGACCTCCTTGCTCTTCTTTCTTCTTATTAATTATATAGCTTTACTATTCACATGCTCCTTTCTGTAGGTTAATGACGCCCTGAAGGTGAATGACAAGTGTCCAAATGCGTTATCTATGCTTGGTGAGTTGGAGTTGAAAAATGACGATTGGGTGAAGGCGAAAGAAACTCTCCGGGCAGCTAGTGATGCAACTGATGGGAAGGACTCATATGCTACGCTTTCTCTGGTATGTCTACTCCTCAGTGCACATTCCACTTCATTATTTCTGTATCCCATATCCCTGTAATCCTGTTCCTGCTACAATTGGTTGATTTCAATGGGAAGTACATGTTGCTATTCTACCTATTATTCATCCCAGCTGCAGTTTCATGGCAGTTCTGTAATCATAATTGTGTTACCATGATAATTCGTTTGATACACTGGTTCTGAAATGAGTAGGGAAACTGGAACTACTTTGCAGCAGTTCGCAATGAGAAAAGAAATCCAAAGCTAGAAGCTACTCATTTGGAAAAGGCCAAGGAACTTTATACAAGAGTAGGTTTTCTCATCTTTCTTACTGTCTGAGAGCTATTTTTGCATGGTTGTTGAAGAATTATAGGATTAGGGTTTGGGGAGAAGGAAAAGAGGGAAAACGGCTAATGCTAGAACACTGAATATATTATTGATAGGATGAGATGTGTTACAATTCCATAACCTAATATTCTTATTTATACTAATACTTAGGTTAGGTGTACAAGCCGAAGCCGACTAACATTAAGACTAAGACTAATAACATAATATCTTCTAACACTCCCCCTGCTTAAGCTTATTAAACTTAAGAACTAAACTTAAGCTTGTTACAAGTAGAAAACCCATAAAGGCATAAACTGAAAACAAAGAACACCACCAACATTTAATTCTTCAATCCGGTTTGCAGCCTCACATGGGTTGACAATGATGAACTTTGCTATTCCTCCTTAAACACTGGTTGACACAACCAGTCTCCAAACAGGGACCACCTCCCGATCGCCAGGAATTATAGACAGAAGAGAAGACAAAAGAAAAGAAAAGAAATTGCAACCCATTTTCGTAGGAAGTTATCACTAATGAGAGAAGAGAAACTCAATAGCATAGACAAGAAGAATAGAAGCAATTCTGAACCACCCAATGTCCAAACTCCAAACAGAGCACAGAGGAGGAGGAGGAGGAGGAGAAATGCAAAAAATTCATCTGATAAGAGAAGAAGAGATCTCCGGAATAACCACTGGCCAACCCAGAATTTTCCATCAGATTCAAGAGAAAGTACACAAAGGAACATGACCCTTCAACATAGGTCCATAGCAAGAAGCACCAAAACTACAGCCATAAGAAGGAATGGACTGCAAACCAGAATAAGAATCTTCCCCTTAATTGAAGTGGCAGCCAACTAAGTCAATAGAGACTAAAACACCAATGCCAAAGATCTGGTCACTGGCCATCACAGACAATGCTTGCAGCCAGAGAGAAGAGAAGCCCAGAACTCAAACACTCCATGTGCACATTCAAAAGAGGAAGCCCAGAATCCATGAACACTGGGCAATGGTCTCCATGATTACCAGACCAAGCTCAAGTGCAGTATAAATAACGGAGCACTCACCAAAAGGATCCAAATCCTTGTCAACTCAGCAGTAGAAGAGAGAACATGAGACATCACTGGAAGAGGAACAAGTTCTGAAACAGAAAACTGACAAAAAACAGAGCTCGCTAGAAAACTCGCCGAGCTCTGACCAACCACCGTCATCCTCCGTCAATGTCAACTACCCGCCGGTCTTTGATCCCTATCGCACCCACCATGGCACCTTCGGTCACCCAACTGGTTGTCTATAACCTAACACTGCAAATCGCATAGAACGAGATGCACACAAACACCTGCAGAAGCTGCTACACCCACCGCTGTCCACGAGTCCTGCCGGTCCTCCTCCAGCTCCGTTCAAAAACGGCTGCCCAGGACCCACCGTTGGTTGCTGCTAGTCACCTGAAACCAAAACAGTAGTGCAGTGGAAGGATGCCATACGCAAAAACAGAGCCTTTGCAATGGGGAAGACACAAACCGCCACTGTTGACCACCACCAACTTCGCCGGTCGTCTTTCCAGCACCGTCCAGCCACCAATCACCGGCGACCACTCTTGGGTTTCCTGGAATACAGAACCACTGCCACCTTTGGCTGCACACAAATGGCAATGCGTGACCTAGGTCACGGTTTCAAGCAAGGATTTTTTTTTTTTCATAATAGTTAATACTGATCAACAAAAATAGAGCAAAAGGTTTGAGAGAAACAAATGGGAATATATACAAAAGAGTTCCATAAAACTCAACACAGCAGAAGAGGCATACTCATCAAGGTGGATGGTACCGCTCTGATACTATGTTGAAGAATTATAGGATTAGGGTTTGGGGAGAAGGAAAAGAGCGAAAATAGCTAACACTAAAACACTAAATATATTATTGATAGGATGAGATGTGTTACAATTCCATAACCTAGTACTCCTGTTTATGTTTATACCTAGGTGTACAAGCCCAATCCCAAGCCCACTAAGACTAAGACTAATAATATAATATCTTCTAACAAATGTTTGTGGTTACTTCTCAGCTTTTGGTATGTGGACCCAGATTTGATTACATAAATTCCTTTGATCTTGGTATTCTTCCACTTGATGTGCATAGAAATAAAATCTGTTAGATATAAAAGCATTATTGGGCCGCTACCTAATAGCTTAAGCTTTTAAGATAATTAGTCCTTGACATGGTATTCGAGCCTCTATGAACAAGTGGTCAGGAGGTCGATCCTTTCTGCCTCCATTCTTCACTATTAAAATTAAATTTCAGCCCAAAGGGAAAGTGGGCTTGTGCATTGTCCACTTTGCGAAAGAGTGAGCATGTTAGAGGTATAAAACCATTCCTAGGCCTCTATCTAATAGCTTAAGTTTTTTATGAGTTCTAGAAATTGTATCAGGGTGAGAAAACGAAAGAAAATGTAGCAGAAAAGGAAGAGAGAAAGAGAATGAATTTAGAAACTGAAAAATTGTAAACTGTGAAAACTAGACAGTTACAACAGTGTACACAACTGTATTTATACAGCTAGTAGAAGCTTAACTCCTCTTAACTATCCTAACTAATTCAGTTACTAACTATCACCATAAGATAATATCCTAACTAACTCTAGATCTCTGGAACATTCTGAACTCTACTAACAGCTTACTATAATATACTCTAATATGCTCCCCTCAAACTCAGGGTGGGTGTTGCAAAGTCAATTTATCAAACACCCTGAGTTTGTCTCTCAAAGTACAAAATCTCAGACTTGACAACGGTTTGGTAAACAAATTAGCTGTCTGATCTTGTGCTGGAATGTGAGATACCACCAGGCTTTTATTGAGAACTTTTTCTCGAACAAAGAATATGTCCAATTCCATATGCTTAGTTCATGCATGAAGAATTGGATTATGAGCAAGAAGCACTGTACTAAGATTATCACAATGGACAACTGGAGCTGGAACAACAACGTGAAGTTCTTGCAGCAGTGACTGAATCCAGATCAGTTCTGTAGCAGTATCTGCAAGGCTGCGATACTCAGCTTCTGTACTGGACTGAGCCACTAAGGTCTGCTTCTTTGACCACCAAGAAACAAGATTAGGGCCCAAGAAAATACATGATCCAGAAGTTGACCTTCTGTCATCCGTATATAATGCCCAATCAGCATCACAAAAGGCATGTAGAGCAAGTGATCTTGCAGGTTGCAGTAGCAGACCATGAGTAATTGTACTCTTAAGGTACCTCAAAATACGTTTAACAGCCTTCCAATGATCCTCAAGTGGAGAACTAAGAAACTGGCAGACTTTGTTCACACTGAAGCAAATTTCAGGTCTAGTGATTGTTGCATACCGCAAGGCACCAACTACTGACCTATATAGCTTAGGATCATCAATATAGTTGCTTCCAAGTTTAGACAACTTGCTATTAGTCACCATAGGAGTACTTATACCTTTGGCATCAGTCATCTTAGCTTTTTCAAGCAAATCTCTAATATACTTGCTCTGATTGAGAAGAATAGACCCATTAGACAAGTGTTGAACTTCTATTCCAAGATAGTAGTCAAGTTTCCCTAGTTGTTTTAAAGCAAACTCTGCATTTAGCTTGGTGATCAGCTGTTGTACCAAAGTGGTTGAGCTTCCAGTTACAATGATATCATCCACATATATGAGAACATAAGTAGTGTGCTGTGAGCTTCTTTGAATGAAAAGAGAGGGATCACAGCAGCTAGATTTAAAGCCAAAACTGATCAAAGAAGCTGCCAGCCTCTTAAACCAGGCCCTAGGGGCCTGTTTCAACCCATAGAGTGCCTTATTCAGCTAGCAAACCAGCCCTTTATTTGAATCTTCAAAACCTGGAAGTTGCTGCATGTATACCTCCTCTTGTAAATAACCATTGAGGAACGCATTATTTACATCTAGCTGTTGTAACTCCCACTGTTGAGTGAGTGCCAATGTAAGCACAACTCTAATCGTTACTGGTTTAATTGTTGAAAAAGTTTCTGTGTAGTCAAATCCAGGCTGCTGATGGAATCCTTTGGCCACTAACCTGGCCTTGTACTTGTTAATAGAGCCATCCGGGTTTTCTTTTAGTCGAAACACCTATTTGTAGCCAATTGCAGTCCTATTCTCTGGAAGTGGTACCAATGTCCAAGTCTGATTACTCAGCCATCATGGCTGCATACCATTTGGGACTGGTCAAGGCCTCTTGGACAGAATTGGGTTCAAGATGAGCAAGAAGAAGAGTAGGAGTTATTCTTGGTTTAACAATACCAGATTTGGACCTTGTTTGCATGGGATGAGTAGACACAGAAACAGCCTGAGAATTAGAGAGATTTGTAGGTTGAAAATCAGAATCTGAAGTAGTGAAAAGATTAGTGTTTGCAGATTCTGATTCAGAACCAGATCCAGTAGCAGGAATTAAACCAGAATCAGTGGACAATGAAGCAACAACGACTGGAATTGCAGAGATAGAATCAGTGCCAGTATCAAGAATTAAACCAGAATTCGTGGACAACGGAGCAACAGAGACTGGAATTGCAGAGACAAAATCAGATCCAGTAGCAGGAATTAAACCAGAATCAGTAGACAATGAAGCAACAGAGACTGGAATTGTAGAGACAGAATTAGTGCCAGTATCAGGAATTAAACTAGAATCCGTTGACAATGGAGCAGCAGAGACTGGAATTGCAGAGACAGAACCAGAATCAGTAACTGGAATTGCAGAGATAGAACCATAGACTGGTAATGAAGAAGAATTAGCAGAAGAGGAATTAGTTGAAGAATTAGTTGGATGGACAGAAACTGGTGAGATACTAGAAAAGGAGATAGGAGGACCAGATGAAATGTCAGTAATTTCAGATGAAATGTAAGTAATTTTGTTAGCAGCTGTAGAGGAATGAGACTCTGAATATGGGAAACGAAACTCATTAAAAAGAACATCCTTGGAGATATAAATTATGCCATCTGAAGCAATGCATTTGTAACCCTTATGACTAGACTCACTAGATCTAAATTCTAATTTGTGTCTGTTATAAGGCCTCAAACAGGGGTAACGGGCACATCCAAACACCTTAAGAAACTTATAATCAGAACTTGCATTAAAAAGTTTGATGTAAGGGATTTGATTTTGAAGAGCTATGGTGGGAAGCCTATTAATGAGATAAACTGAAGTGAGAAAAGCATGATCCCAAAATTTATGAGGCAAGGAAGCTTGGGCCAATAAAGTAAGACCCATATAAACTATTTGTCTATTTTACTCTCAACACTGCCATTTTGATGGTGAGTATGAGGACAAATGAGACGATGGTTAATGCCCAAATCAACAAGGAACTTTGAAAAAGGTCTAAACTCCCCACCCCAATCTGTTTGGACAGATTTAATCTTTTTATTAAATTGAAGTTCAACCATTGCCATATACTGTTTGAAAACTGAAAAAGCCTCTGATTTTTGCTTAAGAGGATAAAGCCAAGTAAACCTTGTACAAGCATCAACAAAGGAGATGTAGTAAAAACTACCACTAGAGGACTGAATAGGGGTTGGACCCCACAAGTCACTAAAAATTAGCTCAAAGGGTTCTTGATAAACAGTAGTAGAAAGCTGAGAAGGTAAACGATGGGCTTTACCAAGACAACACGCTGCACAAAAATTTGAAACCATTTTATTACAAATGGGAAGATTACAAGAGTGTAATACAAACTTGACAATATCAAAATGGGGATGTCCCAACCTACAATGCTACAATGTATAGGATGTAGGAACTACATTTACAAAAAATGAAGAGTCATTATTTAAATATCAATAGATTTATTAACAGTATTTACAATAGGCTAAAATCCTAAAGAACTATTTGAAACAGAAGTGGAGGGTGCTGAAGCTGCAGACTGTGAAGGCGCACGAGGCAAGGAGAAACTGTGGAAGGTGTATAAACCATCAGGTCCAAGAGAACCCTCCAGCATTGTCTCGTTTGTGGCCTGAGATTTCACAAAACAATGAAAGGGGTGAAATTCAAAGTAAATAGAATTATCTCGTGCGAATTTACTAACACTCACTAGATTTTTGGTAATTGAAGGGACAAGAAGTAAATTATTTAGAGAGAGAGATATCAGAATTGAAAGGAGATAGAAATTTAGATGAACCAATAGATTGAATTTGAAGGCGTTGACTATTACCCATTAAAAGTTGATCTGAACTAGGAAAATCCTATCGCTGCTGTAGATTGGCAGGATTTGCAGTGACATGATTTGTTGCACCGGAGTCAGGATGCCAAGCTTGACTTGAGCTTTGTGCTGTATAATTGGTAAAAGGATCAGCTGAAAACAGAGTAGGCATAGAATGTCCAGCTTGGGTGGAGTATTGGTATGAACCAGCATTGGACTGAAATGGACTAGCACTGGACTGCAGTGATTAAAACTGAGATTGAGGCTGAAACTGAGATTGAAACTGTTGAGGCTGAAATTGAGATGGATAAAACGAGGAATTAGGCCCAAGTTGTAGCAACTGTGAGTGTGCTAATTGGACTGAATATGGTTGTAAAGATTGCAGAGGCAGCTGCTGCTGCTGCAAGTACTGTGAAGGCGTTTGTGAGTGCTGGAAATTCTGTCTTGGTTGCTGAAAATTGACTCCTAGTTGGGAGGAACCTAGTCCTTGACCAAAATTCTAATCAAATCTATAGTAACACACTGAAGCAGCATGTCCGAGCTGATCACAAACTAGACAAACTACAGCACTCCTGTAGTTAGAGCCAAACCTACCACGTCCTCTTCCTCTATAACTAATTCTGCCACCTCTTCCGCCTCTATTAAAATTCTGTTGGTAAGAATGAGTACCAAATTGATTTTGGTCAGAATTGAAACCTGATTGAAACATTCCTTGTGGATGCATTGGAGCAAAACTAGGTGGGGTTGGCAAAGATTGAGCATTCTGATGTGGGGGTGGCAAAGACTGAACATTCTGATATGGTTGATTCATAGAGCTGATAGATTGTGCAGGTGCTACAACATTCTTGGTTGAAGAATTGGGTAGAGAATTATCACATGTAGCCTGAGCAATATTGACTGAAAAGGCATTAGGAACAGAGAGGCGATTCTTCTCTATTCTTGCCTCATGAGACAGCAACAGAGACTCAATGTCTCCAATAGTGTATGGATCAAGTCTGCTAGCAACAGACGTAACAAACGCATCATATTCTTTAGGAAGACCCTTAAGAATAATGTCAATATGGTCGTGAGAAGAAATTGGATGACCAATGGAGATTAAAGAATCTACTAGTGCTTTGATGCGCAGAAGATACTCCGAAATAGAACGCGAGCCCTTCTTGGTATTGTGGAGCTCAGAACGGTACTGATTCACCTTTGCACGATTTTGGGAGGACCTGAAGTATGCATGAACTTCATCCTAGAGTTGCCATGAGTGCACACAACCAACCACACGTGGTTTAAGGGGATCAGAGAGTGATGACAATAACCATGAGAATAGTAGTTGGTCTTGCTGTTCCCAATCCAAGTATGCATTATTTAGACGACCAACGTTTTTGTTTGAATCTAATAGAAATTGTGGAGGAATGTTAGGATTTACAACAAATCTTTGTAAATGATGGGCTTTGATTGAAGCTTCGACCTGCTGTTTCCAGATTAAAATTTTTTTCTCATCAAGTTTGAGTGAAATTGAATGCGCAAGGCTAGTTAGAGTTGAAGACCGAGGAACAATATTTGCAACTGGTGGTGGAGAAGCATTTGTAAGTGGTGGTGATGATTGGGCTTCCATAATTGTAGGTTAAATCTCGATAAGCAATACCAGAGCAGAAGAACATAGCAAGATTGATTGCAGGTTAAATCTTGATAAGCAATACCAGAGTTGAATGCAAAACCAGATTTGAAGCAGAAGAACGTAGCAAGATCAGATCGCACAAATAGCAGATCCAGAAAGAGGAGAGAGAGACGAGCACTGCGCAACAAACAGCAGCCGGAGAGGACCCGCCACGCGCTGGTGAAAGGGCGGCCTGTGGAGCTGTGCGCAGAGGCTTCGATCGGCGCATGTGGGCGCGTCGGAGGGGGTTTCCGATTGATCTCTTGGGTTCTGGCTGAGCAGGGAGAGGCGATCCCAGTGGTGGGTTCACCGGCCGGAAAAGTCGCCGGAAAAATTTGACGACGGCGGCGGACGACAGTGAGTCTGCTCACCAACCAAGATTGCAATGCAGAAACTCAACAGAGAACACAGAAATTCAGAATCTCAAAGATTGCAACTCAGATTTGAAGCTCAGAGAACAGAGAACACACACAACTCAGGATCGTAACAAGCTCTTTGATACCATTCTAGAAATTGTATCAGAGTGAGAAAACGAAAGAAAATGTCGCAGAAAAGGAAGATGGAAAGAGAATGAATTTAGAAACTGAAAAATTGTAAACTGAAAACTAGACAGTTACAACAGTATACACAGTTGTATTTATACAGCTGGTAGAAGCTTAACTACTCTTAACTATCCTAACTAATTCAGTTACTAACTGTCACCATAAGATAATATCCTAACTAACTCTAGATCTCTGGAACATTCTGAACTCTACAAACAGCTTAATACAATATACTCTAATAATGAGAGGTGGTTCTTGACAAAAACAAATGAAAAAGAAGAATAAAGGATATAATTTGCTTGTGTGAGTGTGCATGTGTGCTTTCTCTCTATTTGAGGAAGAGGAAATTTATTAACACACTGGAATTATTTGTGTATCTTACCTTGATTTAACACTTCTGCTTTAATTGCTTTTTCCTGAAGTGTTGTATAATTTACGGTTTACCTATTTTCTACATGTATAATTTAAATATTGTCCTAACTATGAAATTATATTATTTGATATGTATCTTTTTTATTTTCATACATTTGTAGGTTCTGATTCAGCATTCGGCTAATCTATATGCTGCCAATGGTGCTGGGGTAGTCTTAGCAGAAAAAGGCCATTTTGATGTTTCTAAGGATATCTTCACACAGGTTACTGTGATATGTCAGCTTATATTTGGGATATACAGGGCATAAACTTGCATCTATTGGAGTTATTTCCTTGTATTAATTTTTTGTAGGTTCAAGAAGCTGCAAGCGGCAGTGTTTTTGTCCAGATGCCTGATGTTTGGATAAATTTGGCACATGTTTATTTTGCCCAGGGGAATTTTGCTTTGGCTGTGAAAATGGTGAGCTTATCCTATTTTTACTTTGTATCCCTTTTAAGTTCCTACTCAATTATTTATGACAGCAATCATATGCTGATGACCTTTCTTATTATGCAGTATCAGAACTGCTTGCGGAAGTTTTATTATAACACAGACTCACAAATACTTCTATATTTAGCTCGTACCCATTATGAAGCCGAACAGTGGCAAGACTGTATAAAAACTCTACTGAGAGCCATACATTTAGCACCCTCAAACTACACATTAAGGTTTGATGCAGGGGTTGCAATGCAAAAGTTTTCAGCATCAACGCTACAAAAGGCAAAGAGGACTGCAGATGAGGTTTTTTCTTTATCCTTTGAATCTTTCTTACTAAATTTATTGAGCTGTTTGATGAAAGATGCTCATAAATGGCATTTATGTAATGCGGGGATGTCTATTTTTGTCCTCAATTATAGCAGGGTTCTTTAAAGTAAGAAAGCTGAATAAATTGCACTAAAAGGAAAACCTTACTTGATTATGGAATTATTGATATACTTTATACTTTAGTATATCGATAATAATTTATGTTGAAGTTTTTTTTAAAAAAATAATTTTATTATTGCTTTATAAATAAATTATTGAGGGTCAGCAAGTGGCCAAGTTAATTAATTAGACTGGAAACTTTATAATGATTTGATTTTTAAATTAAAAAAAAACTCCTGGAACTCCATAGTTGACTAATACATCAGGACAAAAACTCGATGCCCAAGTTTTAGTACAGAACTGGATTTCTTTGCTTCTCTGGTTCAAAGTTCTTCAACATTGAAAGTGCAATATCTCTCCAACAATATAGTCCAGATTAGTGCCAACAACCAAATTCAATATGAGCTATCTTTTCTTTTGTTTATCACTACTTACTTACATCAAACATGGATTTAAAATGTTAGCTTCAGTTTATGAGCTAATACCAAACCTTAAGAAGGTAAAAAACCCTGATTCATGGGCCACCTTGCGGTGGGATAGTTGGTGATCAGATTACTCCCCAATCAACAATGAATGACAAATCAGATGACTCTCAATCAACTATGAATGACTAGGCAGAGGGAGAGAGAGGATCCTGGCTTACCTGAAGCATGAACAATTTGGATTTTGATTGGACATGGGTTAGGGTTAGGGAAGTTAAGAAATTAATTGAAAAGTGGAACTGTATATTGTAATATGGAATTGAGTGGAAATCAGGCTTGGATGAAGATGCATCAAGTTTTGATTATAAAAATTGTGTTGAAGTCAGGGAATGTAAAGCGAAGGACAAAGTTTTGAATTGAGCATTTCTTCTTGATTTGGTTCTGATTGTTCAGGAGATGATGAAAGCGAAGGGTTCTGAATTTGTAATCAGGAAAGAAGATTCTGAAGAGAGGAACGTAATCTATTGATCCTGATTTTAGTAGATTTGAATGTGTTGAAGTTAGGCTGATTAATGACCAAAGGCAGATTAAAAAAGTTAAATGAAATTTTGGGTTGTGAAATTTAAATTTATTATCTAATATTCTTTTATACATCATTGCTTTATACTTTACAGGATTCTTTCCTGTGGACGAGTTTGAAGGTAGGATAGATGTATAAAAATGGATCTCTTGACATGTGAGGTAGTGTGTTAAGTAAATATAGAACTTCTTCCCCTGCCTATCCCTCTCTTTGAGAATTCTTGTTAACCAGGAAAATGCAAGAAACTGAGAGAAAGTATGAGAAAATGTAGATAGGAAGTGAAGAGAGAGAGAGAGAGAGAGAAAGTTCTGGAAACAAAACCTGAAAACTGAATATTACACCATGCTGTTATTTATACAGCTGTCAGCTGTTAGAAACTAAGCTACTCTAGAATATTCTGACCAACTGTCAGAATATTCTATAACTAACTAACTCTCCTAACTAACATAACTACACTACTGCAGTAACTTACACAAACATACTTAATACAATATCACATACTCTAATACTTCCCCCTCAAACTCAGGGTGGGTGTTGCAAAGCAAATTGATCAAACACCGAGTTTGTCTCTCAGTACAAAACCTGAGGTTAGATAAGGCTTTTGTGAGCAAGGCTGCTGTTTGATCCTGAGCTGGTATGTGGGAAACCACTAGGCTCATATTGAGAACCTTCTCTCGGACAAAAAAAAAGTCCAATTCCATGTGCTTCGTTCTTGCATGTATGACTGGATTATGAGCAAGCAGCACTGTGCTTAAGTTGTCACAGTTGATAATTGGAGCTGGAACAATGACATTAAGTTCTCTTAGCAGTGACTGAATCCATATTAGCTCTGTTGCAGTGGCTGCAAGGCTACGGTACTCAGCCTCTGCTGGATCGAGCTACTAAGGTCTGTTTCTTTGACCACCAAGATACAAGATTAGCACCTAAGAATATGCAGGATCCAGAAGTTGATCTTCTATCATCCGGATCTGATGCCCAGTCAGCATCACAAAATGCATGTAAAGTGAGTGAATTAGGTGACCTTGCAGGTTGGAGTAGCAAACCATGAGTGATAGTACCTTTAAGATACCTTAAAATCCGTTTAACAGCCTTCCAATGGTCTTCTAGTGGAGCACTGAGAAATTGGCAGACTTTATTCACACTGAAACAGATTCCAGGTCTAGTAATTGTTGCATATTGCAATGCACTAACTACTGACCTATATAGATGTGGATCAGCAACATAGTTACTTCCAAGTTTGGATAGTTTGCTACCTGTCACCATAGGAGTATTGATCCCTTTTGCATTAGTCATTTTTGCTTTTTCCAACAAATCGCTGACATACTTACTTTGACTGGGAAGTATAGATCCATGAAATGTTTGACCTCAATACCAAGGAAATAGTATGCTGTGCAAATGTTTGAGTGCAAATTTTCTTCATTTAGTTTAGTTATCAGCTGCTGCACCAAAGTGGATGAGCTTCCAGTCACAATGATATCATCAACATACACCAAGACATAAGTAGTATGCTGTGCACCAGTCTGGATGAAAAGTGAGGGATCACAGCAACTAGATCGAAAGCCAAAACTGACCAAAGAGGCTGCCAACCTTTCAAACCAAGCCCTAGGAGCCTGCTTTAACCCATAGAGTGCCTTGTTCAGCTTACAAACCAGACTTTTATTTGTGTCTTCAAAACCTTGAGGCTGCTGCATATATACTTCCTCATGTAAATAGCCATTAAGGAAGACATTATTTACATCCAGCTGCTGCAATGTCCATTTTTTGAGTAAGTGCTAGTGTAAGAACAACTCTGACTGTTACTGGTTTGACAACAGCTGAAAAAGTCTCTGTGTAGTCAAATCCAGGCTGTTGATGGAACCTTTTTGTCACTAACCTGGCCTTGTACTTGTTAATAGAACCATCAGGGTTTTCTTTTACCCGAAATACCCATTTGCAGCCAATTGCAGTCCTATTTAGTGGTACCAATGTTCAAGTCTGATTCTTAATCAGTGCATCATACTCAGCAGTCATGGCTTCATGCCATTTGGGACTAGTCCAGGCCTCTTGGACAGAATTTGGTTCAAGATGAGCAAGAAGAAGAGTTGGAGTTATTCTTGGTTTAACAATACCAGATTTGGACCTTGTTTGTATGGGGTCAGTAGACACAGGAACAACCTGAGAATTAGAGAGATTTGCAGGTTGAAAATCAGAATCTTAGGTAGTGGAAAGATGAGTGCTTGCAGATTCTGATTCAGCAACAGAAGTATTAGAAAATGCAGGACCAGTATTAAGATTTGAAGACTCAATAACAGGTGTAAAATCAGAACCAGAACCAGTAACAGGAATTAAACCAGAATCAGTAGGTATGGAAGCAGCAGAGACTGGTAGTGCAGAAGAAGTAGCAGGCTCAGTAACTTGAATTAAGCCAGAATTAGTAGGTAAAGAAGCAACAGAGACTGGTAGTGCAGAAGAAGTAGCAGAAGAATGAGTTGAACTAATAGAAACTGGTGAGATGTTAGTAGAAGGAGAATGAAACTGAGAAAAAGAGGAAGGAAGGATAGGATGACCAGACGAAATTTCAGTGATTTTGTTAGCAGCTTCAGAGGAATGACACTCTGAATATGGGAAACAAAACTCATTAAAAAGAACATCCTTGGAGATTTAAATTCTGCCATCCAAAGAAAGACACTTATAACCCTTATGATTAGAGGAATAGCCTATAAAGATGCACTCACTATATTTAAACTCTAGTTTGTGTTTATTATAAGGCCTCAAACAAGGGTAACATGCACACCCAAACACCTTAAGAAAATTATAATCAGGATTTGCATTAAAAAGTTTGGTGTAAGGTATTTAATTTTGAAGAGCTGTGGTGGGCAGCCTATTAATGAGATAAACTGAAGTAAGGAAGGCATGGTCCCAAAATTTAAGAGGCAAAGAGGCTTGAGCTAACAAGGTTAAACCCATGTCTACAATTTGTCTATGTTTGTGCTCAACACTACCATTTTGGTGGTGAGTATGAGGACAAATAAGATGATGGTGAATACCCAAATCAGCAAGGAACTTTGAAAAGGGTCTAAACTCCCCACCCCAATCTGTTTGGATAGATTTAATCTTTTTATTAAACTGAAGTTCAATCATTGCCTTAAACTGTTTGAAAACTAAAAATACCTCTGGTTTTTGTTTAAGAGGATAAAGCCAAGTAAACCTTGTACAAGCATCAACAAAAGCGATGTAGTAAAAACTACCACTAGAGGACTGAATAGGGGCTGGACCCCACAAGTCATTGAAAATTAGCTCAAAGGGCTCTTGATATACAGTAGTAGAGAGATGAAAAGGTAAACGATGAGCTTTACCAAGACAACATGCTGTACAAAATTCTGAAACCATTTTATTACAAATGGGAAGATTACAAGAGTGTAATACAGACTTGATTATATCAAAGTGGGGATGTCCCAACCTACAATGCCACAATGTATAGGATGTAGGTACTACATTTACAGAGAATGAAGAGTCATTATTTACAGCTGCTGAAACATCAACAGATTTATTGACAGTGTTGAGAATAACGAGCTGATGAGATTAACGAGATTCATTAATAAGGTTCATGTACAAATTCATGTATACTAGAATTCATGTACATAGGGAGTAGGCTATCTTAATTACCTTGTAAATTGTATTATCTTAATTACCCATTCTGATGTATATATATATCATACCTGCTGAGTATTATTTACTCAAGCAAATTCACAAAGAATCATTTCTCTAATTTCCCTTAAGTCTATTCATTTCAAGTTGGTATCAGAGCACGCTAGGTCCCGCTTTTGCTCAAAATCTCTCAAGGGTCTGCCTCTGGTCAAGTAGGACCCTGTCAGTCTCCATTATCAGATTCGAAGATCTTGGTTAATCACCATAACAACAAACACCCATCAGCAAAGGAAGCCACCGGAAGGCTCAGAAACCTCCGACCGGTCAGCCAACGAAACGCCGTCGCCAGAAAATTCTCCACGCGCCGCCACGTGCGGTCACCATTTTGCTCAACGTCCGGCGCATGTAAGCTACGCGCCGCCTTCCCATCGCCGGAATTCATCGCCGCTGGTCTCGTTGTGCTCGTCGGACCTCCTTGAGTCTGTTCAAGTGGTCACCTACTCCGTTTGTCCCTGTTTGGCTAGTTGTCTTAGGAGCCCACCTCTGATCTTCAATGGCTTCCATGTCAAAAAACTCGAATGTTGTCTCTGGTGGTTCTACTTCCTCTAATAAGGCCCCTGTCTCTTTTGTTTTCTCTAGTAATCCATCTATTACCTCAGAAAAGCTCAATAGAAGAAACTATTTGGATTGGCAAGCTGCTGTGGAGATTTGGTTTTTGGGACAAGGTCTCTCCGATCATTTAACCAAAAAGGTTGAAAATATTGACATTACAGAGCGAGACCAGTGGCAGAGAGCTGATTATTAGCTGGTTTCGCTCTTATGGCAGTCCATTGACCCGAAATTGATGATTCATTTTCGCACTTATAAAACCTGCTACGACATATGGAAGAAGGCTCGAAGTGTTTATTCAAATGATGTCCAACGCCTCTACGATGTGGTGCACAATTTAGCTACACTCCAAATGATGGATCATGATCTCTCGGCGTAGTTGAATAAAGCTCAGTCTACCAATGATGAAATCAAGTTAGCCCTATTTGGAGATGATGTCCAGAATAAGATCGATAATATGTGCATGGTGTTTGTCCTTCACGATCTCCACAAAGACTTTGAATTTGTTCAGAACCAAATTTTGACAAATCTCAATGTTCCTACAACAGAAAATCTCATTGATCGTCTATTGCGTATTCCTTCGCCAGAGGCTATGTCAGGAGCTGGTTCCTCACCAGGTTTAGAGTCATCTGCTTTCCTTTCCAATGTGGCAGGTCGTGGAGGCCGAGGTCGTCGAGGTGGACGAGGAGGTCGTGGTTTCGGTAATCGTCCACAGTGCTCCTACTGCAAACGTATGGGGCACACTCAAGACAAATGCTATTCCATAATTAGATTTCCAGAGAAGTCAGCTCATGTGACTTATTCTCAACCTTTGGGTCCAGAAAAACAGGATGAAAATGGAGGTAATAATCAGAATATGTTATTCGATGTTGAATATAAGGAATATCTTCAGTTCAAGGCAGCACAACAAAATTCATCTTCAGCAGTTGTAGTTCATACTGGTAATTCTATGGTTTGTCTCTCTCGTTCTTTGCCTGTTGAATCCTGAATTTTGGATTCTGGTGCTTCTGATCATATAGCTGGTAATCCCTCTCTTTTCTCAAAATTATCACAACCCAAAAATTCACACTACATCACTCTTGCCGATGGCTCCAAGGCAAAAGCCAAAGGCATTGGTCAAGCCACACCTCTTCCCTCCTTGCCATGAAATTCTGTTCTCTTTATTCCTGGTTGCCCCTTTAATTTAGTTTCTGTTAGTCAACTCACTCGTAATCTTAATTGTTCCATAACCTTTACTGCCAATTCTTTCTCTATACAGGATCGAAATACGGGACAGATGATTGGCGCAGGATCTGAATCAAATGGTCTCTACTATTTCCAGCCTCTATCTTCAATTGCTTGCATCGTTGCTGATTCACCGAGTCTCCTTCATCGTCGTCTGGGTCATCCAAATCTTAATAAACTGAAGAAAATGGTCCCTCATCTTTCTCACCTACAATCTCTGGAATGTGAGTCATGTCAGCTTGGTAAACATATTCGGACATCCTTTCCAAGCTCAGTTCATCATAAAACAACTTCTCCCTTTGCTCTTGTTCATTCAGATATTTGGGGTCCTAGTCGAGTCAACTCTATCTTAGGCTATAGGTACTTTGTTACTTTCATTGATGACTTTTCAAGATGTACTTGGATCTTTTGAATGAAGGAACGTTCAGAATTGTGTACTATTTTTCAGAACTTTTACAATGAAATTCAAACCCAATTTGGATATCCTATTCGCATCTTGCGTAGTGATAATGCAAAAGAATACTTTTCTGCTCCCCTTAATCATTTTATGGCTTCTCATGACATAATTCATCAGTCCTCTTGTCCACATACACCACAACAAAATGGTATTGCTAAAAGAAAATATCGTCATATTATTGAAACAGCCCGTACCCTTTTGTTACATGCCAATGCACCTTTAAAATTTTGGGGTGATGCAGTTCTCACTGCTGGTTTTCTGATAAATCGGACGCCATCCTCTGTCTTGAATAACAAAGTACCTCATTCCTTCTTGTTTCCTCAGGACTCACTTTTCACAGTTCCCCCACGTGTTTTTGGTTCTACTTGCTTTGTACATGATCTCACATCAGATATTGATAAATTGTCTGCTCGTGCTGTCAAGTGTATCTTTCTTGGTTATTCTCGTGTACAGAAAGGATATAGATGCTATTCTCCTTCTACTCATCGTTTCTACATGTCTGCCGATGTCATATTCTTTGAGGATACACCTTATTTCACTATGTCGGTGACACCAGATTCTGTATCCCAGGTATTGCCCATCAATTTCCTTATTCCTCTTGTTACTGATTCTCCAGTACCAGATTTGTCAGGGTCTTCTTCTCCATCTGTGTCTCCCACTCCTCGTCCTCTCATTACTTATCAACGTCGTCCTCGCCAACCACAATTGGAGGAAGTTGCTATTGAAGAGACCGGTGATTCATCTTCTGCTCCAATCTCTGAACCTACTCCGGATCTACCTGCATCTCGTGTTGATTTACCTATAGCTCTTCGCAAAGGTACACGGTCTTCTCATAATCCTCATCCAATTTATAATTTCTTAAGTTATCATCGCTTATCTCCTTCCCATTGTGCCTTTGTGTCTGCTATTTCCTCTGTTTCTATTCCTAAAACTGTCCAGGAAGCACTCTCTCATCCAAGATGGCGACAGGCTATGACTGACGAGATGGCAGCTTTAGAATCCAATAACACTTGGACACTTGTTCCCTCTTCTTTAGGGAAATCTACTGTTGGCTGTCGTTGGGTCTTTGCTATCAAAGTGGGCCCAAATGGTCAGATTGATTGGTTAAAAGCCCGTTTAGTAGCTGGCTATACTCAAGTATTTGAGCTAGATTATGGTGATACTTTCTCCTCAGTTGCAAAAATGGCCTCTGTTCGTTTATTCTTATCCATGGCCGCCATGCGTCGCTGGCCTCTCTATCAGTTGGACATTAAAAATGCATTCCTTCACGGTGATTTAGAAGAGGAGGTTTGTATGGAGCAACCTCCTGGGTTTGTTGCTTAGGGGGAGTCACGTGGATATGTGTGCAGGTTACATAAGGCCTTGTATGGCCTCAAGTAGAGCCCTCGAGCTTGGTTTAGTAGATTTAGTGCAGTCCTTAAATAATTCGGCATGATCCGCAGTGGAGCAGACCACTCTGTATTTTATAAACATTCTCCCTCTAATCAGTGCATTTATCTTGTTGTGTATGTAGATGACATTGTCATTACAGGAGATAATCATGATGGCATCAAACGCCTCAAGGAGCACTTGTTTCAACATTTCCAAACAAAAGATTTGGGACGGTTACGATACTTCCTTGGAATTGAAGTAGCTCAATCCAGCACTGGTGTTGCTATATCTCAGAGGAAGTATGCTCTTGATATTTTGAAGGAAACAGGAATGATAAATTGTAAACCGATTGACACTCCTATGGATTTTAATGTTAAACTTATGCCAGATCAGGGGGAGCTCTATTCAGACCCAGAAAGGTATCGAAGACTAGTGGGGAAGTTGAATTATCTTACTATGACTCGACCAGACATTTCTTTTGCTGTTAGTGTTGTGAGCTAATTTCTTAACTCTCCCTGTAACTGTCATTGGGACGCAGTAATTCGAATCTTGAGATATATTAAAGGTTCTCCAGGACGGGGATTGGTCAATGAGAATAGAGGTCATACTAATATTATTGCCTACACTGATGCAGATTGGGCTGGTTGCCCAAGTGATAGGCGATCAACCTCAGGTTATTGTGTTCTTGTTGGAGGCAATCTCATTACATGGAAAAGCAAAAAGCAGAGTGTAGTTGCTAGATCTAGTGCAGAAGCAGTGTATCGAGCTATGACTCTTACTACATGCGAACTCATATGGCTGAAGCAACTTCTTTCTGAGTTAAAGTTTTGTAAAATAGGGTCTATGAATCTTATTTGTGATAATCAAGCAGCTTTGCACATTGCCTCTAATCCAGTTTTCCATGAGCGGACTAAACACATAGAGATTGATTGTCACTTTATTCGTGAAAAGGTTATCTCTGGAGAGATTATCACATCATTTGTAAATTCTAATGATCAGCTGGCGGATGTGTTCACTAAGTCACTCCGAGGTCCAAGGATAACATACATATGTAACAAGCTGGATGCTTATGACATATATGCACCAGCTTGAGGGGGAGTGTTGAGAATAACGAGCTGATGAGATTAACGAGATTCATTAATAAGGTTCATGTACAGATTCATGTATACTAGAATTCATGTACATAGGGAGTAGGCTATCTTAATTACCTTGTAAATTGTATTATCTTAATTACCCATTCTGATGTATATATATATCATACCTGCTGAGTATTATTTACTCAAGCAAATTCACAAAGAATCATTTCTCTAATTTCCCTTAAGTCTATTCATTTCAAGTGACAGGATTTACAGTATTTACAACAGGCTGAAATCCTAAAAAACAACTTGAAACAGAAGATGAAGGTGCTTAAGCTGCAGATTGTGAAGGCATAGGAGGCAAGGAGAAACTGTGGAAGGCATATAAACCATCAGGTCCAAGAGAACCCCCAACAGTGTCTCATTTGTGGCCTGAGATTTCACAAAACAATGAAAGGGGTGAAACTCAAAATAAACACAATTATCTTTGAGCAAACTTACTAACACTTACCAAGTTTTTGGTAATAGAAGGCACAAGAAGTAAATTATTTAAGGCTAGAGAGACACTAGAAGTAAAAGGAGACAATTTTTTATGAACCAATAGATTGAATTTGAAGGCCTTGACCATTACCCATTAAAATTTGGTCCGAACCAGTAAACTCTTGTCTTTGCAGCAAAATTGCAGGGTCTTCTGTTACATGGTGTGTTGCACCTGAATCAGGGTGCCAAGCCTGACTAGAATCCTGAGTAGCAGAAGCTATCGTGGCCATAGGATTCAGTTGCTGTGCTGTATAGCTAGAAAAAGGCTCAGCTGAGATCATCATAGGCATAGGACTAATAGGTTGAGTAAAATACTGATAGGCACCAACATTAGGATGCAGAGACTGCTGCAATGAAGCTTGAGACTGAAACCTTGACGGATAAAATGAAGAACTCGGTGATGATTGCAGCAACCCAGGTTGCAACAACTGAGTGTGCCAATTGAGCTGAATAAGGCTGCAGAGGCATTTGCTGCTGCTGTAGAGGCATTTGTGAGTGAAATCCTTGTGGAAAACCCTGCCTTTGCTGCTGATAGCCTATTCCTTTCTGAGAACCTTGACCTTGACCATAGTTATGATCAAATCTATAATAGCAGACTGTGGCTGAATGGCCTGGTTGATCACACACTTGACAGACTACAGAACCTCTGTAATTGGAACCAAATCAACCATTGTCATGGCCTCTACCACCTCTGTTTCCAAATCTTCCACCTCTACCTCCCCGATTAGAGTTTGGCTGATAAGAGTGAGTACCAAATTGACTGCTAGGGCCAAAATCAGCAATGAAACCTGATTGAAAGCCCTCCGGAAAGCCTTGAGGATACTGATTAGAATGAAAACCTGGTGGAGGTTGAACCTGAGTTGATAAACTCTGTCCCAAATTTGGAGATGGCTGATTCATAGAACTAAAGGATTGAGGAGAAGGAGCAGCAATTGGAATCAGTTGAGTAGATGAATCAGTTGAGTATATGAACCAGGTGGAGGATCTTTAGCCTGTGCTATAATAACTGAAAATGCATCAGAAACCGTAGGACGATTCTTCTCAATATGAGCCTCATGAGATAGCAGAAACGATTCAATGTCTCCCAAGAGTGTAAGGATCCAACCGGCTTGCAATGGATATAACGAACGCATCATATTCGTCTGGAAGTCCCTCAAGAATCACATCAATGTGTTCTTGAGTGGAAATCGGGTGTCCAATAGATATATGCGAATCAACAAGAGCCTTGATTCGCAGCAATATTCAGAAATGGATCTTGACCCTTTCTTTGTATTTCACAACTCTGATCGAAACTGACACATCTTGGCGCGATTTTGAGAACGAAAAAAAGCATGTACCTCCTCCCAAAGTTGCCAAGAATGAACACAACCAACTACTCGTGTGCGCAGATTCTCTGATAGCGATGACAGCAACCAAGAGAACAGCAATTGATCCTGCTGTTGCCAATCTAGGTATTCGTCATTTATCCGGCCAACATTCCAATCAGCATCAGAAAGAAAACGTGGTGGAATATCAGGATCTATAACGAACCTCTGCAATCTATGACCTTTGATCGTGTTGGAAACTGTATATAAATATAATTAGGTGTAATTAGTTAGTCTCACATCATGTAAATTGTGTAATTATTTATTACTTATTGAGTATATATTCAGCTTCCGTTGTGTAGTTGAAACACACGGTTTTCTCATATGTCTCTCACTTTCTCTCTCTCTCTCAACATGGTATCAAGAGCCTAAAGAGAGGTAATCCTAGAACCATGCACGCTCGGTGAGCCCACTGCTCTCCGGTGAATTTTTTTTTTTTCCGGCCAACTGTGTTTCCATTCCGGTTTGCCGGCCTTTCTCCCGTGCCGTGACGTCTTTCCGGCCTCTTTTTCTCCCTTCCCCGCCGCTGTCTCCGTCGGGCGCCTCCTTTTCGGCCGGTGACCACACCACCGGGATCGTCTCCAGCTGATCGGCCGGCCCCCAGAAGCCCAGCCCCAGCGCCGCCCATAGCCGCTGCCAAACAGCCACCGCGCGGCCCCGTTTTCCGGGCCATGACGGCGCATCCGGCTGCCTCTCCTCTCGTCTGACTCGTCCCTGTCTCCTCTACGCTGATCTGCCCTCGGATCCTCCATCAGACATCTCTATCCCCTTGTTCCCTTGCGTTTGGACTCTCAGGTACACTGTGGTTTCACTTTTTAACACTTTGTAGTCTGACCCATGGCTAGTTCTACCTCCCCAGATGGTTCTAAAGACAACCCAAAGGCTGAGCCTCTTGTGTTCACGAGTTACCTAAATGCTCCTCTCTCCGCTGATAAATTAGATGGTAGCAACTATGATACTTGGGCCTCAGATGTCAAGTTGTGGCTTGAGGGTCAAGGATATGAAGACCACCTCACCACCGACCTTGCCTCTGTGCCTACGGAAGAACAACCCAGGTGGAAGAAGATTGATAAACAGTTGTGCGTTGTCATCAAGTCCACCATTCACTCGTCCCAGCAGATCTTCCGTGCTCAGACCACTTGTGCTTCGTTTGGGGAGCGAGCCAAAGTTCTTTACACTAATGACACTCGGCGGCTATATGGGGTTTGTCACAATCTCATGAGTGTTATTGCTCCTCGACAGTTTGATAGCCCTATGTCTGCTTACTTGGGGAAGGTTCATCTTGCTCTCCATGATTTCAATGAGTTGCTACCTCCTGCTGCTACCCCAGCCAAAGAACTCGAGCAACGCAGCACCTTCTTCATGCTCATGGCCTTGTATGGTTTGCCTCCGGAATATGCTGCCAATCGTGATCAGATTTTGGGTTCGACTACTATTCCTACTCTGTCCTCTGCTTGGTCTACTTTGCTCCGGGTCCCCGTTAAGCACTCTTCTGATTCTGTCCTAGCCTCGGCTCCGGTTGATACTTCTTCCCTCGTCTCCCACGGTGCCAATCGTGGTCGTTCTCGCCCTAGCACCTCAAGTAGGCCTCGTCCGAAGTGTACATTTTGTAACAGGTTGGGTCATACAGAGGATAGATGTTGGACTAAACATGGCCGTCCTCCACGGGCTGCCAATGTTGCCCAGGTTGCTGTATCTGATTCACCTGAGCCTTCTGCATCATCAACCCCATCTCCAGCTGCCTATGCAGATTTTCTGAAATGGTTTGAGCAACAGCAGACTTCTTACTCTACTGCATCTATTGAGCACACTGGTAATGCATTTGCTTGTTTCTCTCAATCACCTTCCTTAGGTCCTTGGGTCCTTGACTCTGGTGCATCTGACCATATATCTGGTAATAAGCGTCTTTTCTCCAAACTTTCTAATTCTGACTATTTACCTATGATTACTTTAGCAAATGGTTCTCAAACACGGCCCCAAGGGATTGACACTGTCCATCCCCTCCCTTCTCTGTCTATTGATTTCGTTCTTTATGTCCCCTGGATGTCCTTTTAATTTCTTGTCCATTAGTCGTTTGACCCGTTCTTTAGATTGTCGCATTAGTTTCAATAAAGACTCTGTCATTTTGCGAGGACCGGAGTTCGGGACGGATGATTGGCGTCGGATGTGAGTCTAATGGCCTTTACCAGCTTTCTGCCACCTCTCGTGTATGCTCTACTGCAGATTCCCCTCTCACCATCCATGCTAAGTTGGGTCATCCTAGCCTTGCCAAATTACAGCAAATGGTGCCACACTTTTCTAAGTTATCTAGTTTACCTTGTGAGTCGTGTCAACTTGGGAAACACACTCGTAGTCTGTTTCCTGATAGGATGTGTCGTCGAGCTGCGTCTCCTTTTGCTTTAGTACATTCTGATATTTGGGGTACTAGTCATGTTGAGTCTACTTTTGAGTCTAAATACTTTGTTACTTTTATTGATGACTATTCTCGATGTACTTGGTTATTTTTAATGAAAAACATATCCGAGTTGTTTTCAATTTTTCAGACCTTTTATCATGAAATAAAAACTTAGTTTGGTGTTCCAATTCGTATTTTGCGTAGTGACAATGCCCGTGATTTTTTATCTCACAATTTTCAAACTTTTATGGCATCTAACGGAATTCTTCACCAAACATCTTGTGTCTATACCCCACAACAAAATGGGGTTGCTGAGCGCAAAAATAGACATCTTATTGAAACCACCCGGACCCTTTTACATCATGGTCGTGTTCTTTTCCGTTTTTGGGGCGATGCGGTTCTCACTATCTGTTATTTGATTAACCGTATGCCCTCTTCTGTGCCTGATAACCGGGTACCTCATTCTGTTTTGTTCCCTCACCAACCGCTCTATTCTCTTCCACCTCATGTCTTCGGGTCAACATGTTTTGTCCATGATGTTACTCCAGGTCTTGACAAACTATCTGCTCGCTCCATAAAATGCGTTTTTCTTGGTTACCATCGGTCTCAAAAGGGTTATCGGTGTTTTTCACCCACTCTTAAGCGTTATCTTGTCTCTACCGATGTCACCTTCTTCGAGTCTGTTCCTTTCTTTGAGTCTCATGACCTACCTCTTCCACCCATTTGAGGTCCTCCCTACTTTTCCTCCTCTTGTTCAGTTGACCCCTGCTCCATCATCACCTTCTCCCGTTGGTAACCGATTCCTACTACTCGCCCCATCCGGGTATATTATCGCCGGTCACGACCATCGCCACCACCATCGAGGTTGTAGAAGTTCGAGGCCCCTTTGGACTCCTTCCAGGCTCCACCTCCTTTACCGGCTCAGAAGCGCCTCCCGTGCGACGACCTTCCCATTGCTCTTCGAAAAGGTATACGCTCCACTCGTAACCCTTCTCCTCATTATGTTACTTTAAGTTACCATCATCTCTCTTCATTACATTATGCTTGTCTTTCCACCTTGTCTTCTGTGTCTATTCCTAAGTCTCTAGGTGAAGCTTTATCCCATCCTGGGTGGCGTCAAGCAATGATTGATGAAATGTGTGCTCTTCAGAGCAGTGGTACTTGGGAACTTGCTCCTCTTCCTCCTGGGAAGTCTGTTGTAGGTTGCAGGTGGATTTATACGGTCAAAGTTGGCCTTGATGGTACTCTTGATCGCCTCAAGGCTCGTCTGGTGGTAAAAAGGTATACCCAGATATTTGGTTTGGATTATGGGCACACTTTCTCACCAGTGGCGAAGATGGCTTCTGTTCGGCTTTTTCTGTCTATTGCCGCTATTCGCCATTGGCCCCTTCATCAGCTGGATATCAAGAATGCTTTTCTCCATGGTGATCTAGAAGAAGAAGTCTACATGGAGCAACCTCCCGGGTTTGTTGCTCAGGGGAAGTCTTCTGGCCTCGTTTGTCATCTACACAAGTCTTTGTATGGTCTCAAACAATCCCCTCGGACTTAGTATGGGAGATTCAGTACTGTTGTTCAGCAGTTTGGTATGACTCGCAGTGAAGCTGACCACTCTGTCTTTTATCGCCATACAATCCGATGCTGTATCTATTTGATTGTGTATGTAGACGACATTGTTATCACAGACAGCAATCACCAAGGTATAACTCAGATAAAACAGCATCTCTGTCATCATTTTCAGACCAAAAATCTTGGCAAACTTCGTTATTTCTTGGGAATTGAAGTGGCACAGTCCAAGGATGGCATAGTTATCTCACAAAGGAAGTATGCTATAGATATTCTTGAAGAAACAGGTCTATTGAATGCAAAGTCAATTGACACTCCTATGGATCCCAATGTTAAACTTTTACCGGATCAGGGGAAGCCATTTTCAGACCCAGGAAGATATAGACGATTGGTTGGAAAACTTAACTATCTTACTGTTACTCGTCCAGATATCTCCTTTGCGGTGAGTGTAGTAAGCCAATTTCTAAACTCACCTTGTGAAGGACATTGGGATGCAGTGACTCGTATCCTCAGATATATTAAGGGAGCTCCAGGAAAAGGCCTTATCTATGAAGACAAAGGACACACTCAGATTGTTGGATACTCAGATGCTGATTGAGCAGGTTCTCCTACTGATAGGAGATCCACTTCTGGTTATTGTGTATCCATTGGAGGTAATCTGATATCTTGGAAAAGTAAGAAACAAAAATGTGGTTGCAAGATCAAAGTGCCGAAGCAGAATATCGTGCCATGGCCTCAGCCACTTGTGAGCTCATTTGGTTAAAACAGCTTCTTAAAGAACTTCAGTTTGGAAACGTTATGCAAATGACTCTTATTTGTGATAACCAAGCTGCACTGCATATTGCTTCCAATCCAGTGTTTCATGAGAGGACCAAACACATTGAAATAGACTGTCACTTTATTAGAGAGAAGATCTTGTCTGGAGACATCACCACTAGCTTTGTCAATTCAAATGATCAACTGGCAGATGTTTTCACTAAGTCTTTGAGAGGTCCTCGAGTAAACTATATTTGTAACAAGCTTGGTGCATATGACTTATATGCTCCAGCTTGAGGGGGAGTGTTGGAAACTGTATATAAATATAATTAGGTGTAATTAGTTAGTCCCACATCATGTAAATTGTGTAATTATTTATTACTTATTGAGTATATATTCAGCCTCCGTTGTGTAGTTTAAAACACACGGTTTTCTCATATGTCTCTCACTTTCTCTCTCTCTCTCAACAAATCGCAGCTTCAATTTGCTGTTTCCAAACAAGAAAATTGTTTGCTTCTAGCTTCATAGAAATAGAATGGGAGAGAGTAGCAAGATTCTGTGATGGAATCGCAGATCGCGAAGATCGCGAGCCAGGTGTTTCTGTCACCGGTGAAACAACTGGTGACGTCATGATGTAAATCGACTGGGTATTTTGATCGGCTGAGTGTGGTATTTGGATCGATTGAAGGAAGGTTTGGATCTGATCGACTGGGTATTTTGATTGGCTGGTGTTTGGATAGATTGAAGGTTTGGATCAACTGGGAGAGTGGTGTTTGGATCGATTGATGCTTGGATTAACTAGGTGTTCTGGATCGTCTAGCTCCGTGATACCATTTGAGAATTCTTGTTAACCAGGAAAATGCAAGAAACTGAGAAAAAGTATGAGAAAATGTAGATAAGAAGTGGAGAGAGAGAGAGAGAAGAGAGAGAGTTCTGGAAACAAAACTGAAAACTGAAGACTACAGCAAGCTGTTATTTATACAGCTGTCAGCTGTTAGAAACTAAGCTACTCTAGAATATTGTGACTAACTGTCAGAATATTCTATAACTAACTAACTCTCCTAACTAACATAACTACACTACTGCAGTAACTAACGCAAACATACTTGATACAATATCACATACTCTAATAGCCCTGTCTGTCTGTTGGGAAGGCATTACCATCAAACGATAAAAGTTAGTATTGCTTCATGGAATAGGAATGCCTTGTTTAAATGATTGTATCCTAAAAGAAAGACATTTAAGTGCTAGAGGATTTGGAAGATCATGATGGTAGATAACTGAGTTGTGCTGGACTGAACTGATGAAATGAATAAACTCATGATTCCTTTATCTGATATGGAGGGACTAGAAAGCTCTTTTGAGGTGATTTATCCATCCTTTGTTTCCTTTTTAAAAATTATTTATCTGTTGTTTAGGATTATGATCTGCCTCTTCTGTATTCCTTTTCTCTTCTAATGTAACTTTTTTTTTTGAGAAAAAAAACCTGAATATGGACTTCGACTCTTCTTGTCAGTGCCATACTTTGGTAGCTTGTCATTTTATGTTAAGTTATCTGCTTATTCTCTGAATTCCTCTATTGATATAATTCATTAACACCATTCGTTATGACTGCTATAATTGCTGTGAACATGAAACTTCACATTCATGAATCATGGCTATGATATATTATGACAGTTGCATATATATATATTTAAGACAGCTCTAGCTTTTGTGTAGCTTAATCTGTTATGTTATCGGACTTGTTTTCTGGTGGATGGTTCTCCTGTCCTAAGTTTCTTTGTAATTCAATTATTCCCTTAATTACCTTTTAGTTTTTATAGGAGATCACACTAATGCAGGATCTAATTTGATGCATTGATTTCTTAATGGTAGGTGAGAGCAACTGTTGCTGAGCTGCAAAATGCTGTTCGTATATTTAGTCAGTTGTCTGCTGCTTCCAACCTACATATTCATGGATTTGATGAGAAGAAAATTGACACGCATGTTGGATACTGTAACCACTTACTTTCGGCTGCAAAAGTTCATCTTGAAGCAGCTGAGCGTGAGGAGCAGCAAGTACGACAGAGACAGGAACTTGCTCGTCAGGTTGCATTGGCTGAGGAAGCCCGGAGAAAGGCTGAAGAGCAAAGGAAATTTCAGGTGCGCTGTTCTTAATTGCTCAGTATCTACTACATGCTTGTTCATTTAGATTTAAATGTTTTCTCTTTTTAAACTGCTTTCCTTTTATTTTAATTTGAAATAGATGGAAAGGAGAAAGCAAGAGGATGAGCTAAAGCGAGTGCAACAACAGGAGGAACATTTTAAGCGTGTTAAGGTAAGGATTTCTAGGCATTCTTTTAAGAGAAGAAAGCTACTTAGAGCTAAGACATGCTTTTCGGCTTCTGCCCTTGGTATTGTTTGGTTGAAGCCAACAGGAAGGCTTCTTTGTTAAGATTTTTTCATTTTTTTTTCCAGATTGAATACTCTATTATTTTTAATGAAAAATATATTATTTTGAAAAAGGAATTTTTAACAGAAAAAATGAAGTGTTTGGTTTGGAAGTTGGTTAATCACAAGTTACAAGAGTAGAGGAAAGAAGAATAGAGACAGACTGATACTTCCTATAGTAACTAAATCTGCCGACTGTTGTATTCTGTCTTTTTTCATGGGGCTCGTGGTTATAAGCTATAGCCTGCGTTCAATTCTGCTCCTGTGTATTACATTACATCTACATATTTTTACGGTGTCATGCTTATAGATGTATTTCTTCATCCAAGTAGAATTGGATGTATATGAAAGCTTGTCCTTTGTGAATGTAGTTTATGTTAGTAGAGGTGGTAGCTGAGATGGATAATATGCTTTGAAAACTGTAAGCTTCTATTTGCGTTTCTAGGAGCAATGGAAGAGCAGCTCACATTCAAAACGGAGGGAAAGGTCAGATGATGAAGAGGGCGGGACTGGCGAGAAGAGGAGAAAAAAAGGTGGAAAGAGGAGAAAGAAGGATAAGCACTCAAAATCACGCTATGACACAGAAGAAACAGAAGCTGATATGATGGATGAACAGGAAATGGAGGATGAAGATGCTGACATAAACTACAGAGAGCCCCAAACTCTGATGAACGATGGTGCTGAGGAAAATGCTCAGGGTCTTCTTGCAGCAGCTGGACTTGAAGATTCTGATGCAGATGATGAGACGGTAATTTATTGTTTAATTGGAATTTTGACTTTTGGAAACCTTTTTTGTTATCCACACACTATCCTCTGGTTGGAATATATTTTTGCCAACATCTGATAATGGACTAATTGTTATAGAACATCTGTTTGGATATGTGAGTAGTGTCTATGTATTACATCATCAAGTGAGTTAGTAGTTGGTCAAACCAATTTATTCTAAGATCATGATAGCAGAAGTCAATAACAAAGCAGGAATAATTTCATCAAAATGTCACATAGAATGCAAGTGAGATGCCATAATGTTTGTGTTTTAAGTTGTGAATAATTTTATATAGACTCATTATCATCTATATCTTTCACAAGTTTTTATTTCCATCGCCCCTCTTTTGTTCTTCCAATAATTTGGCAACCACTGAAACTCTAATTTCATTGATCACCTTTCTACTGGATGAAATAATTTCCTGCTTATTCTTCTTGTTTAAGGCTGCACCTTCCTCAACCATAGCCCGGCGTAGGCAAGCATTATCAGAATCTGATGATGATGAACCATTACAGAGGCAATCAAGTCCTGTAAGAGAAAATTCTGCTGATATGCACGAGAGTGATGGAGAAATCAGGGATAGGGATAAGACAAATGGAGATGATTCCAGTGATGAGGAGAAACAGTATTGAATTTTGAACTCCACAGGTTAGACATGTATATCAGTCAAATGATTTCATAAGGGGATAACATTGTCTACACAATGTTGTGATGCTTCTCATTTGCTGATGTGTATATATATACTTGGAAAGGCTTTATTTAGGAAGGTCTTTTTTTTTTAAATGGCCCCCCAAAAAAGAGGTTTTACTTTATGTCTAATGTAAAGTAATATCTGTAACCCATTCATATTTCGTTATCTTGTTCATAAATTTTGAACAAATGACCTTGATCAAATGGATTTCCATAACAAGTACTCTAGGGAATTTTAACAAATTTTTCTGCCCCTTCTTCAGGCTTCAACATGGTTTTAACAATATAATAAATAAAGGAATAGCACAAAAATAAAATAAAAAAAAAGAACCATAAAATGGGACATCCAACGCCAATAGCCTCAGTTTGTCGTTCCTAGTGGACGTTTATTTGCAGCTACGATGCACAAGGAATGTTGCAAACCAGTCATGTCCTTCCGATCTGTCCAGAGCAAAGGAAGATAGGTGAATGGGCTGCTTGACAATGGGGTGCGCCATCTGCAATTAGAATAGGAAAATATACTAGAAGAACAAAATAAAAAGGAGTAGAGTACACTAAAATCCTTGGTAACAATATACATTTGTTTTTGGTCGACGTTAATTAGATAGACAAATTAGGACAGTTTCTTCACAAAATGAACTCTTTGCTAAGCTGGAGTTTGGGCCTTGAGGGAGGGGATGTATTTTTTAAGTAGAATTGTGGCTATGTTGTTAAAATCGGGCCACAATAAATTGGTGAGACTTCTGGTTAAGATTTAATCGTTGAAATTTGAACATGACAAAAAAATATTACTAGTCAAACCTAATGTGAAAAAAAGATATTATTTCAGAAAACTCTATTACTAGTCAAATTTAAGCCCACAGATTATTACTTTATAATCTGTTACTGCTAGGAATTTATTTCTCAAAAAACTGTTTTCTTTGTTTTGGCATACTTTTAGGTGATTTCTACTATAGACCATTGATCTTAGGATGCATCATGCAGGCCATTCATTTACAATTAAAAAACATGAATGATTAGATTAAGCAACCTACTACATGATTAACAGGTTTTTTAAAATTGCAAACAGCAAAATCTAACCATTAAGCACAGTTTCGATTTAAGTGAATAATGAGGTATAAACTGCATTCCAAAAGTATTTGACAAACAAAATCACATTTGATCAAAAGTATATCTTTAACATTTAGAATTAACACATGGAAACTAGCCTGGGCTAAATTAAAACACTAAAACCTAGTCCAATTCAAATTGAAGATATTAGATATTGCAATGTCACTAAGCCCTCTCGCCTCTGATTGTTCTGGCGAGCTGAATATCCTTGGGCATAATGATGACCCTCTTGGCATGAATCGCGCATAGGTTGATGTCTTCGAACAACCCTACCAAGTATGCCTCCGCGGCTTCCTGTAGTGCCGACACGGCACTGCTCTGGAACCTCAGATCCGTCTTAAAATCTTAAGCGATCTCCTGAACCAGATATTGGAACAGTAGCTTTCGGATCAGAAGCTCCGTGCTCTTCTTCTGTACTTCGTGATCTCCCTCAGGGCAACGGTTTCAGGCCCGAAACGGTGGGGCTTCTTCACTCCACCTGTCGCCGGAGCTGACTTCTGGGCCGCCTTCGTCGCCAGCTGCTTGCCGAAGGGGGGGGGGGGGCTTGCGGGGGACTTCCATCCTTTGTTCTATTTTCAGAGAGATTGGTGGAGTGTGTAGGCCACATTAGAGTGCATGAAAGACGATAGTTAATGAGTTAGTTGCATTAAAAAGTTTGTTACATTACTTTAATTTTGCCAGGGATTACTTTTACAATTTGGATCTTTTCATCACATTTTTTTTACATTAATTTTTACTCACATATTAATATTTTTTATTTAATTACAATTATTGACATGTAATATAAAAAATAGTATAAAAAAATAATATGAAATAAATATTTTCCTTACTTTTAATGAGATTAATTTTGCCAGGAAAAATTGAGAATGCAATTTGTCATTATAGGTCAACTAAAAAGGTGCACCATACATCCTGTCATAACAAGGTGCAGTGCAGGGTAACATTCGCCTACTATCTTATAATGTGATTAATGACTTATCAGATATTTTTGAGGAACTTTGTTCCTTTTATAGTTTGTGTAGTATAAATAAGAAACGAGTGCTCTAAGTGGATAAAATAGAGTGCAGTGCGACTTTGTGCAAAGCCTACTAGTAGGGTCGTTTTAACATAGACCCTTGAGTCAAGGGTCCATCCATGATCCTTTTTTTGTGAGCCGTTAGATTGATTGAAAATAAAATTAATGGTTACAAATAATTACCGGTTACCTATTAATCAGGTAAACAACAAAAATGGGTTATTTGAAAAAGACCCTTAATAAAAATGAAATTATTGTGATAACCAACTTCAGACCGTAGCTCCATCAGGTTGCCTCACCGTGTACGGCGGCAAGATTAGAGGGTTGATGCACCGGTGAGAAAACTACTGTCGCTCCTCGATGGTGAGATCTGAGTCTTCTACAAAATAGATGGCAAAGGGGGAATGTGCTTTGGAACAGAACAGAAAAGGAAGACCCAAGCAGAGGAGTAACAACGCACGACGGTGCGACGCGCAGGAGTGCGGATCGGTCAGATATGGTCGACTCCGGCCCAATCGACCGGCGGCGCGAGCGGCACACTGGTCTGGGTTCGACGGCTAGCGACTGGACAGTTGTGACTGGCCAGATCCTGGTAGAGCGACGACGACGACGACGATTTCTAGGTGGAACAGGTTGCAGAACGCGGCTCGGTAGCATTCACGGTGCTGGGTCGCACGAGCTGGGGCAGTGGAACTATGGTGTGGTGGGTTGTTTGGCGTCGGTGGACTTCGAGGTATTTGGTCTGTGAACGGCAGCAAAAATGGTGGATCAGAGGTGATGGAGTCTTTGTGTAAATATAGATAATATAATGGTTTTTATGTAAAATTAAAGAAACTTATTAGCGGAAGTAAAGTCAAAGGTTCAATGATGAACCTTTGACTGAAGGGTCCAGCATAAACGCTCCCCTACGAGTAGCTGAGAATAGAGCGCAACTTGATTTGATGTTTCATGCATCTCTCTCTTCTTTAATTATTTGTTAGATGAAATAAAAGGCATGGAATAAAAGGCTTTTATAAGGAGGATTCTCTGGTGCCTGGAAGCACCGTGGCCCTAAAAATAGAAATAATAATAAATAAAAATAAAACAATGGAAATAATAGAATAAATTAAATTAATGAATAAAGAGTTAATAAAAAAGATGAAAAAAATTAATAAAAATATAATAATATTAATATAAAATATTAATAAAATTGTAAATTATACATGTGATCGAATACAAAATAGAATAAATAAAATAAATAATATTAGACATATACTCAATAATATAAATAAAGATAAAGAAATTGATGAAAATAAAAATATTAAACAATTTAAAAAAATCCTATTACAATTAGAAAATCTTTTAAAAGATGAACAAAATAATAGACATATAACAAAAAGGGATTTAGAAGATTTATTAAAAATTGAACCAAAGGAATTAATTAAAAAATCAACCAAAAAAATAGAACAAAAACCCTCAAAATTCTTAAAATCAAGTAACTTATGGAGGAGATGAAAGATGAATATATCGAATGTTAAAGAAATCAAGTGACATTGAAGAAATTCAACAATTATTAGAACAATTAAAAATAGTTGAATAAGAAAGCAAACAAATACAAAATATAAAACAAATAGAAACAAATAAAGAAAATAATAAAGTAATATTAAATTATAGCACTTCGGAATCTGGATCAGATTATGCTGAAATATTTATAGAAAAAAGAGAAACAAGCAGAACAAAAATTAAAAGAAAATGGGAAGAATATTGGAGAAAACTTGATGAATACTGAGATAAATATGAACAAGAAATAATGAATAATAAAGGATATGTTAGGAAAGATGGTACATGGACTAAAATTCAAGAAAAATTTCAACCTCGATATGAAAATTTTAGAATTGAAACTAAGCTAAATATTGATTGTGTAAGAAATAAAGAAGAGGCACTTTTACAATGGACTAATGAAATGACTTTACTTATAGCAACAAATAAGAGATTTAGTGGATTAAGTTTATTAGATGTTAAAAACTTGTTAGTTTATAAAACGGAAGGAAATGTACAAAGATTCCTCATAAGTATTAGTGATGAAACATGGTATCAATATTCACGAACTATAGGAAATAATCAGGAATTTGCTAGACTAATTATGCATTTAATCTATCAAGAATTTATAAGATATAATTCTATTGAACATAGAGATGAAGTAAATAGATTTCTTCATGAAAAGGCAAAAACACATTTAAACAAAATGCAAATATGTAATATGTGTGAAATAGATAGTTTTATATGTGAATATAAAAAGTATTACTATCATCTAAATATTGATACAAAACATGTATATATGGATGTCTTTATAGACAAATTACCATACCCACTTAATACAAAAATAAGAACTATTTGACAAACTCAACCAATGGAAATAACTAATACACTAGGAGGAATTATACAAATACTTTATCACGAATTAAGAGAACAATATATACAAAGAGAAGCAATTAGACAATTAAATAAAGGTAGGTTTGCAATTTGTTGCGATATACCAGAAATAGAAAAACTAAGAAATTATGGATGTAATCAAACTATAAAGAAAAGAAAATACTATACGAGAAAACCCAAATTAAGAAAAACTTATCCTGAAAGAAAAGCCTATAAAAATACTAAGAAAAAATATTTTAAGAAGAGAAGACAAACACCAAGAAAATATTTTCTAAAAGGAAAAAAGAAATATGTCTGTTGGATATGTAATGAGGAAAGATACTGTGCAAATGAATGTCCTCAGAAAAAAGAAAAATATTTCAAAGAAAAAACAAAACTAATAAAATAGGTATACAAAATATACAATTTAGAACCAATAGAAGAAGAATTAAGTGATTTTGAAAATAGTATATATGAATATACCGAAAATGAATTATCTTCAGAAGAGACAGAATCCGAATAGTACTTATATTAAAATCAAAATTAAAAAAAGTAATAAAGAAACTGAAGCCTACATTGACATTGGAGCAAGTATTTGTCTAGCAACAAAAATATTATTCAAAAACTGGGAAAAATTAGAAAAATCCTTAAAGATTCAAATCGCGGATGGATCAATACATCCTCTGTATTTTGTGGCCAAAAGACTTACTCTGGTAATCCAACAAAAATTATTTATTGCTCCTACCATATATCAACAAGAAACTGGCCTAGATATGATCTTAGGAAATAATTTTCTACGATTATATTCTCCGTTTTGTCAATATTTAGAACACATCTCACTCAAAACACCATATATTAGGAGAACACAATTATGCGAAATAATTAAAATCTCAATTATTCACTTTTTTGAATGTATCTACTCAAAAAAGCAATCAGAGTTTAGCAACCTGAAACGTGGTGAGCTAGTTGAGGCAGTATGCCAAAAAATTCACCATGTATTAATTAATTTAGAACAAGGAAGAAAAATTTTAGCTTATATTGAGGAACTTTTAGAAAAAAACATGTGGTAAAAATCCTCTTGATCCAAAAATTAATAATAAAAATACAAAATTAATTGAACTAAAATTAAAAGACCTAACAAAAGAAATAAAATGTAAACCTATGATTTACATAAAATAAGATAGAGATGAATTTGCAAAGGATATTAAAGAAATGGAGGATAAAGGACAAATACGACCGTAAAAAAGTAAACACTCATTACCAACATTTTATGTTGAAAATCACAATGAAATAAAACAAGGAAAAAGACGAATGGTAATTAACTATAAACAAATGAATGATGTCATGGAAGGAGATACATATTATTTCCCATGAAAGGATTTAATTATTAAACAAATACAAAATATGAACTGGTTTAGTACCTTTGACTGCAAGTCAGGATTTTACCAGATAAGACTTATAGAAGAATCTAAAGTATTAACAGCATTTAGTTGTCCACAAGGACAATATGAATGGAATGTACTTCTAATGGGAATGAAACAATCACAAGGTATTTTCCAACGAATAATGGATTCAATTCTTAAGAATTTTAAAGATTTTTGTCTCATCTATATTGATGATATATTAGTTTTCACCAATAAAGACTTAAATGATCATTTTAAAAAGGTTGAATCAGTACTAAATAAATGCCTTGAACATGGAGTAGTATTGAGTAAGAAAAAAAGTTGTCTTAGCACAAAATAGAATTAATTATTTAGGACTAGAAATCGAAAAAGAAAAAATTATACTGCAAAAACATGTATTAGAAACACTTCAAAGTTTTCCAACTAAACTAAAAGATAAAAAAGATTTACAACGATTTCTTGGATTATTAACATACATTTCCAATGAAGGTTTCATAAAAAATCTGGCTGCAGAAAGGAAAATACTTCAGCAAAAACTAAAGAAGGATGCTCTTTGCTCTTGGACCGAAGATGATGAAGCAATTATTATCAAATTAAAGTACTTTTGCAGGATTTACCTGAGCTATATCATCCATCGGATGATGATTTAATTATTATTGAAACTGACGCATCTAATGAACATTGGAGTGGTGTCATGAAAGTAAAATCCTCCGGTCAAAAGAAGGAATTACTATGTCGATATATGTCTGGAACATTTTCAGATAGTAAAATTAATTATCCTACTCATGAAAAAGAAACATTAGCACTAATTAGTATGTTGGAAAAACATCGGATTCATGTGCTTGATAAAGAATTTATTGTCTGAACGGACTCCACTTACGTTGCAGGTTTTAAAAATATCAATCATAAAGGAACGTACAAGCAAGGAAGATTGATCAGATGGCAAATGAAGCTTACCAAGTATAATTATTCAATTTCACATATTAAAGGTGAGAAGAACGTTCTTGCGGACATACTATCCAGAGAATGGAGCGAAGCACATTAGAAATGATCAAGTAGCAATTGGAAGTCAAAGAAGCATTAAAAGCCCAAAAATTGAAAGAGCTAGAACTAATTGAAGCAGATATTAAAGTTTTAAATTTGTAACTCAAAGTTGAAGGATTTCTTGGTGAAGCATTTCATCAAGAAGAGAAAATGATCAACAAGTGGTACGTAGTTTTTAACGGACCCTTTCCAGGATTTATGACGAATGGTTCAAAGCAGCACCATACTGTCAAAAGATTTCAGGAATTCTACACAAGTCATATTCAACCAAGGAAGAAGCAGAGAAAGCATTAAAAGAATATTCAGAAAAAGGAAAAGAGAAAGAATTTTATCTTGGACCAAGAACTTTTTCAGAAGCAACAAAAAATCCACCAGTAAAGCAGTCACTACTTAAAATTCTAGGGAAAATCCTTTCTTCTCTAGATAACTTTCAAATCACTTCCAGAAAAAGAATATGAATTACATGTACAATTTTCAGAGAAAAATTTCTGGGAAAACTTCAAAAGACTGGTTAAATGGAGCGACAAGAAAAAAGTCAACTGTTTCTATATGGTTGATCGAAAGCTCTTCGGCATCAAAGCAATTATCATTCCCGAAGCACCACCAATATTGACATTCAATATGTTCCAATTTGGATTTATTGATTGTCTTTACTTAAGTTTAAACTTAGAAGAAATTAACCTGTTCCCTCATAATTTTAAGGATGTAGTCCAAATGTTCAAGAAAAACATAGCAAAGGAGCGAAGTATTTTTCTGAAGTTCTACTCAGTGTACCCAGATTTCATCACTAAGCAGTAGGCCAAGTACTTAGTCTATGTCAGAGTAAGTAACAATAATTTTCCACTCAAAGACGAACCACATGGAGTCGTCTACGATGAAGATCAACTTACTCAAATAATGACAAACCAACTTGCCAGCATTTACTCATAATGTCAGAGCATTGGAAAGAAATCATTCATTAAGACTTTATACAAAGCACTGACAACTTTATCACTAAGCAAAACGAGTGGTAAAGCAATAAAGGAAAAAGATATGAATCTCCTGACAAGTTTTGAATTTTCTTTTTACGCATTCCAAGGCCCACTAATGGAGTACAGACCAGCTGTCCTCAATGGCCTTTGCGCCATGATAAGGACTAGTGGGAACCATGCATGTGAACGATGTGTAAAGGAGAAAGAAGTGGCATGCATAATGGCCGACACAATTAAAGAAGACGCCTCATCAGAAGAAACAATTATAGAGGAGTGATGTAAGCTCTTACGTCACTATGTAAATTATTAAGTATCTGATGTAAGCACTTACGTCTGTAAGGACATGTTTGTAAATTAGTACTAGGCATTCTAGCCTATAAATAAGACCTCTTATGCTAAGGCAAAGGCAGAGTTTTTAAGATTGAAAATTCTCAAAGTTTGAGAGTGTTTTCATCTGAAAAACCTTGTGCTAGTCTTTCATGAGAGCTAGTCGGACACTTGAGAGTGTGTCCAAATCTTTATACTTATAATAACTTAGCAATAAAATCTCTCGTTTCTACTTAGATACTCTACTCAAATTTCCAAACCAATTTAATCAATTCGACTACAGAAGCAGAAGTGGACCAGAAGAATTTCTAGAAGAACAAATTGATGGAGAGCAGTAGAAATCTATAATTTTTGAACAGGTATGATTATCAAACTTATTCCTAATAATTATTCTCAATATCATATATTAGGAAGAGTAAATGGAATTATTATGTCAGTACTTATTGATACTGGATCATGTCTTAGCTATGTAAGTAGTGATCTAACAAGTAAAATTGAAACGACGAAACCTAGAACAATAGTACAATATAATCAGGAAGAAAATACCTTTCAAGAAAAAACAAGTATAGAAATTTATTTCAATTCAGAAGTAAAAATTCAAGTTGAAGTATGTGTATCAAAACAAGCCAATACTAAACTACTATTAGGAATAGATTTTCTAGAAGTAGTGAAACCATATGAAATAAGATCTGAAGAACTAGTCATATCTCTAAAAGAAATAAAAGTAGGAATTCTAAGAATTAATTTAAGTATTTACGCTATAAAAGATTATTTAAATAAAATATTATAAATGGAAAATGAAAGAATAGACGATATAGAAAATTTACATACTACTAAAAAAGAAGGAAACTATGAAGGAAGTATTTTAATAAACAAAACTCTATTTAGAAAAATACAAAGAGAAGAACTTGATTTAACAAAGAACGCAAATATGGAAGGAAAAGGAAGACTTGGAGGAATACTAAAAAATTTTAATCAAAGAAAAAATAGCATATACTATGGAAAAATAAATAATGAAACATCCATGGATACAGCAGATGCTGAAGGAAATATATGTTTACAATTATTAAATAAGAAAAAACTTATGGAATTAAGAGGAAAAATAAAGAAAACAAAAGACAGAAGAAAAATTGGATATATTCATATAGGAGCAGTATAAGTACTAATCAAATCAACTTTTCAAGAGGAAATCAATTCACCAATAGAACTAATTTTAAAAGATGATAGAATGAATACCCAAAACATAAAATATTAGGAGTAACAGAAGGAAATTTAGCATATGAAAAACTAAAATTCGAAGTCAGACCAAATATTGGAATACCCTTAACTACTCAAAGACTAGAACAAACTCTAACCTTAGAACATAAATTTTTAAGAAAGAATTTAATGAGACCGGGTGATAAAATATTTTCAGTAACTTACTATGTTAGCTACGCATTAACAAATTCAAATCATAGTATTACATTCAAAGAAAATGGTAAAATAGATATTTCATATTTATTTACAGATATTGAAAAAATTTATTACCCTAAGAAAAATGAAATAACAGAATTAGAAATTTTTACCAATAAACCAAAGTTATTAAAATTTAAAGAAGATCATATTCCAAAACCAATTAGATATAATGAACGAGAAAATACAACCAAAGAAAATGAAATTAATAAATTAGCAGTGCAAGTAAATTATTTATCTAAATATTTAAAGCAAAGAATATGAATATACTAATAAAACCGTGTCAAAACTTAAGGGATCAAGAATTGGTATCAGAGCGAGTACTAAAACCATTAAAAGCAAAAGAACAAAAGTAAAAACAAGCAAAAAGAATATTAGAATTAAAAAAATAGAAATTAAAATAAAAAAGACAGAAATAACGATAAATAAAATAAAAATAATAAAAAAGAAAGTAACAATAGAATAATGAGTATAACGAGATATAAGAAGACAAAGAGAATTAGAAATACGAATTCAATTGATAATAAATACCCTCAAAGAATTAGGAAAAAATTAAGATATTATATATAAACTAAAAGATTAAATTCAAGTCAAAAAGAAAGAGAAATAAAGAAAATAAGCTTTCATTTAAAAAATGGATAATAGATTATATCAACAAAAAGAAGAATTAAAACAATTAAAAAGAAATATTTAATAAAAAATTCACCGATGGATACACATTTTGTGTTCCACTGGAGAAGCCACCCTTTTATAAATTCATTCTTTCAGATAATTTATCATTATATGACTTTTGTATTGACCCAATTTGATTTATCACTTGAGTCAATTCTCGTTTAAGTAAAGTTTAGTTTACATCTTTATAAACTATGGGAAGCACAATAACTAGCTCATTGAGTTAAAGATGGGCAGCCGCAACTTAATAGTTAAGAAAAAGGAAAATGTTAGTTTTACAGTTTTTTTAAGGGTACATTACTATTTATATTATTTTTAAGGATTGTGATTAAGTAAGATAAAGTAATAAAAAAGTAAGTATAATTAATAGTATAGAGAATGATATAAAAAGTGATGTGAGAGAAAAAAGTAGTAAGAAAATCAAAGTTGTATGGAAAAAGGGGAAATTTAATTAAAAAAAGGGATTAGTTTGATATAATCTAAATTCATCGGGAATTATTTGGTTTATAGAAGTTAAGTCTTGTTATTCATCCAACAAAAATACGTCTAACTTTATCAAACTCACTCACAAAATCATTCTGTATGCCGCGAGAATGCTACAATCACATACAAGATGATTTGACATCTCTCTCACGTTAACATGTAGTATAAATATGGTATGCGTATTCTGGTGTATATAAAATATTTCTCATAGTTATTAGCATAATTGTACTTCTTGTACTACATGTACTACAGTTGTACCTTAGTTATACATTTTTTTAGCCTATAAATACGTGTATAACACTTGTATATGATAGATTCATAAATATACAGAATATTTAGTCTCTATCTGTTCTTTATTTCCGTTTCTAATGTAGTATCAGGAGCTTAGGCTCTCGATCCCTATCAAAATCATTCGTTGCTAGTCATTTTCCACTAGTTCTCTGTCATATCTCTGTCATAGACCACTGCTAACTCCGGTTATTGCCCTTCCCCACGTCGATTTTTGACACCGCTAGCACCATCCTCATCGCTGACCTCTAATATGCCTACTCGTGAAGTTTCATCGCCAGACGTGCCTCCACGTGCCACTCTCTTCTTCTGCACCTGCTCTAAATCTAAACACGCAACCCAGTTCTGACTCGCGTGTTGACCCGCACCTTGCTGATTGGACGCTGGCATGTCCTTCCCTATTGATGCAGCTTGCTGACAAAGATAATTGTGCTGACATGGCACTTGACATGGCACTTAACCCTCTTCCCAAGGTTTTCGGTGAGATCTTTTCATTTTTTATATCCTTTTTCATCAATTCAGTCTCAAAAATGCACTTTTTGCTATTACCTTTCTCTATTATAATGGAATAGTCTAATGTCTCTCAGCCCATTCTAGTGATGCTCAATGGTGCTAACTACACACATTGGGTTGAGGTCATGCATGGTTTTCTAAAAGGTCGCAAACTCTGGTCTGGAGATATGTTACAGGTGACATTATATGCCCCACCAAAGTTGAAGATGACACTGACAAAAAGTTTGCTGACAAATTAAAAGATTAGGATAGTAAAAACCATTATATCATTACTAGTTTCAGAATACCTCCACTGCAAGTATTCATTTGCAGTTTGGGTGTTTCAAAACTACCAAAGAGGTATGAGATCATTTAAAGAATTGATATACAATTTTTAATTTATCTCATCAATATCAATTGTTGAAGGAAATCAACAATTTGAAATAAAAGCCCGGACAAGTTATGTATGAATTTTTGGCTCGAATGGAAGCTATTTAGGATCAGCTGACCTTGTGTGAACCAACCATGAAGCATAAAAGTGATGCTAAACTATATGAGAAATATCTTGACCACACCAGGCTCATCCAATTTTCTAATGGCTCTCACTGATGATTATAAGTTTGTTCGAGCATCTCTGCTACATCAGAATCCTTTGCCTACACTCGAGGATGCCCTTCCTTATCTCAAGTATGAAGAAACTAGATTGGGTCTTTTTCGATCTAAAATAGATTTGGCCTTTACTGTCACTAATAAAGGAGGAAAATTTTGTCGCCACTGCTGCAAACCTGGGCATCTTCTTCCTAAGTGTCCCAATATTGAATGACGTACCTACCAAAAGAGAGGTCACATTGCAACAAATTACCCTTCCTTGGTTTTTCGATACTACAAAAAGCTAGGACACTTGATCAAGTACTGCCCTACACGTCCACCAAGGCCTGATCAAAATAAGTCTCAAACTTGTCCCAGTTCATCCTCCAAGCATGTACTTATTGCTATTGCTGCCAATGATGCCTTACCCTCTGCCTCCAAAATTTCTCTCTCCATCAGTGATCTCGAATCCCTCCTCAAACATGTTCTTTCTCATTCTGGTAACACTCATCCTACTGCCATAGCAACCCCACCAGGTAATAACTGTTTGTACATAGCAACCCCACCAGGTAATAACTGTTTGTATTTTGATTATGCCTGTTATAATCATATGACTTCTTTATCCCATGCCTTCTCTTTCCTCTCCTCTAGAGATACCATTCACTTTATTCACACTGTTGATGGGTCTTTTATGGAAGTAAGTCATAAGAGTTCCATCTCTCTCCCCACTCTTACTTTATCTGATACTTTTCTTATTCCCAAACTGAACTTCGATGTTATTTCTGTTGAACAACTTTGTGACCTTAGTTACACTCTTACCTTCTCTTCTGCTGGTTGTTCTATACATAATCCACGGATAGGGCAGATCATTGGGAATGGTCATAAAATCAGTAGACTGTTTAAGCTCACTTTCTCTATGTTTCTCACTCTCCTATGCAAACTCTTTGTGTGGCTTCCACTACTTCTCCCCTTCAACTGTGGCATCAACATCTTGGTTACAGTTCCCTTAGTAAATTACGTCTTCTCATTTCTCAAGGAGTTTTAGGTTATGTTAAAGGAAGAAACTTTGCATTGTACTTCTTGTCAAACAACTAAACAACTTGCTTTATCTTTTAATTAAAATACTTCCATTTCTATTTCTCTCATTGATCTTGTGTATTCTGATGTGTGAGTGTTGTGAAATCGGCAAGTGCACTGAATCGCAAAAGTAATAAAAAGTGAGTTAGAGTATCGCCCCATAAGGATTAAGTTATTAATTACTAAACTCATCGAAAGTGAAACTATTTAAGATAACGAAGAAAAAGAGTTTTTACAAATTCAATTAAAAAGAAATATAAATAAGCAAAACAATAAATCAAAAGGGTGAAAAATAATAGTATTAAAGCGTTAGGGTTCAGAATTCACTTGAACTCTTTAAATACACATTCAAATATTCGTTTAACTATATTCTATTTCAATGATTTATGGTCAATTCCCAAAATTAATTAATACTCAATCTCTTGGCATATTAATCCTCTTACACTGTTTGGAATTAACTAATCCCTTAGTCTAACCCCAAATAAAAATGCATTATCAAGAACGAGGGAATTAAAAGAAAGACCACATAACTCACAACGTCTATTCCTAGTGATTGCAGAAATTATGGTGTTTAGCACATGTTTTAAGTTCATGCAAATTTTTCCAAATCATACATTAACCCAAAAGATTATTCCCAAATTGATCAGGTTTAGAAAAGCATTAAGAATAGAGATAAACACGTAAATCATGAAATAGAAATATAAATTAAACCTATAAAAGAAGTTACATCATCAAAGTTCAAGATTCATCATCCCCCTAACAAAGAGAAAATTAGTTACACATGAAAAAAGAAGAACACAAAGGAAAGAATAGGACAAACTCCATTGTAGAAAGGTGGAAAGGTTGAAAAAAATTTCTAATCTTCAAGCCTAATTGCACTCACACCACATTAGGGTTTGTGCCTCTTAACGGCTACTGTGTTCTGTCCAAGTGTGTCCAAGTGTGTGTTGAATTTGTGTAACTTTTCTTTAAATAGAGAAAATCACGCTGCTATTATGTGACTAGCGCTCAAGCGCTGGCTTTCTAACGCTCAGGCGCTGGCTTTCCAGCACTCAGGCGCTGAGTCACTTAAAGGGAATTCTCCAACGCACGTTGAGTGCTCAAGCATTGGATGTCCAGCGCTCAAGCGCTGGACAACTAAAATGAAATTTTCTTCTTTTTGCTTGTTTCTTCAAATGTCCAATCTTTTTCCAAATACAATTACCTATAAAAACACATAAAACACATAATAAGAACACAATAAAAACATAATAAAACTTAAGAACAAAACTAAATAAAAAAAATTAAAAGAGAATGAAAAATCAAGATTTTTAATCGTAAAAATATGAATTTTTACAAGTTCATCACTCTCCCAAACTTAAGATTTTGCTTGTCCTCAAGTAAAAAACAAAAAACAAAAACAAAAACAATACAAAAAGACTAAACAAATAAAAACTCAAAAAAACACAGACTCAAACATGCCAACACCGGGTATTGAAAATCATTCATATCCTCAGAAATTGTTTCACAATCTAACTTCAAAGTATCATACATGAACAATCCATTTGCTACATCATCTCTCACACGCAACCCTCATGCAAAAATGACTTCCCAAAAACGTGAATGAAAGATTCAATCTCCTCATAAAGTACAAGCCCGAATCAGTTTATAAAACTGCAAATGCACATCAAACCCACATCCATAGGGTTGTTCTTCATCTTTCTCTCCACTAATGTAAACAGTACATAACTAAGAATCAAAAGGGTCTTTACAAAACTTGTAATGTAAGGCCAAATGGGAGGGTTAAGAAAGAAAGTGTAGGATAACGAAAATAAAAGTTGAGATACAAAATTATACATATTTCAAAATTTAAACCAAAGAATATAGAACAAGTGCAAAACGGAGCAAAAGAAACAACACATTATTCTTTTTTTATTATTATTATTTTTCAACAACTGACACCCCCAAACTTATTTCTTTGTAATACTTTGGATGGACTTTTTCTTTTTTTTAAATTTTTTCTTCTTCTTTTTTCTTTCTATTTTTTTTCAACTCCACAAAACTTCATGCACAAAGATAACGAAAGTTTGAATAATAAAATAATACAAGATATGCACTCAACAAAGGGTGTGTAAGAGAGGGATATTTTTTTATTTTTTTCATGTAGGTATGGGAAAGGTAAATGTGGGTAAAGAAAAGAAATAAATGTCAAATAATAACAAGGCTGCAAAAGGAATTTAGGGATATACTATGTTTACGGGTTAGCTTGAAAGGCTCAAACGATCCAAAGAAGACCCTTATCATTTCCTTAATCATGCATTGCTTAGGATTTCGTCTCAAGAGAGAATCAAATAACTTCTAGATGCAAATCATCCACACACATGCATTCTCATAAACTTTCTCTAAGCTTGACATGCATGCATAATCCAAGGTATATCAAACATAAAAATGGGAAGAACATCTATATATAATTGAAACAATAGAGATAAATGTAACTCATATATTCTCATGTGATATTCCAAGAAAATAGATTAATCAACAATTCAAGCAATCATTGGATATTCAATTCAAAACATTGGCATGCACAGTTTCAAAACAATGACTCAAAATACAAAAATAGTTGATGACGACAAAATAAAATAGAAAAGAACAACTAAATAAATAAATAAAATATAAAAGAAAGGAAAATAAAAACTCTTTTTGTAGCCGACAACTATATGCATCCCCTTACAAAGGCTCTGAATTCAGGGAGGCACTTAAGCTGACTCAACATTAGTTAACTACAAAATAAATATACAAAAAAATGTTAATTAACAAGAAATAACAGAATAAAAACAAAAATAAATAAATAACTGAAGAAAAATAAATAAATAACAAAATAAAAAGTGAAGGAAAAGAAAGAAAATTTGAGTTGCCTCCTAAAAAGCACTTATTTAATGTCATTAGCTCGACGTTGCCTTCTTTTTTAATTAATCATGATGGCTTGAAGCAGGAGAAATAGGATGACGTCTTTCTTTTGTTAGATCTTTGCCTCCATACTCGATCACTAGCCTTGGAATCCTCTCCAAAGGCGTTTTGACTTGAACCTAATTGTTCTAAATACACCTTAGCATGCAAAATCTCATCAGGCTATGGAGGTCTCAATTTTTCAACAGATAACAGATCAGGTTTCAAGTTGCCAAAAAATTCCAGATCCTTTTACAATAAATTCTGAGAGTTGGGAGGACCTTTCTCTGTCTTATCAGTCTTAGAAATGGGAGAGTAATCATTAATCAATGGTGAAGAAATCTTACCAGTTAACTCATTTTGAGACTCATCTTTAATGCAATTAATAGGAGCATAAAGATCCGATATTGGTGAAGACTTATCAAAGACATTGATAGTCATTTGATCTCCATCCACCCTCAAAATCAGCTCACCCCTAGGTATATCAATCACACCTCCTGAAGTTTCCAGAAACGGTCTTCCAAAAATCAAAGGAATATGATGATCTTCATCTATATCTACAATGAAAAAGTCCATGGGAAAAATGAATTTGTCCACTTTTACAAGCACATCTTCGACTACACCCCAAGGATATACATGTGATCTATCAACGAGTTGCGGTATAGTGAAAATGGGTTTTGGATCCTTCAAGCCTAATTTTTCATAGATAGACAATGACATCAAGTTAATGCTGGCTCCCAAATCATAAAGTGCTTTTCTTGAAAATTGTGAACCAATCTCACAAGGAATAGTGAAACTACTGGGAACCTTGAGCTTTGGTGGCAATTTCTTTTTTAAAATAGCACTGCACTATTCAATAAGTGCCACGGTGACGTCATCTTCAAGCTTCCTATTTCTAGATAAGAGTTCTTTCATAAACTTAGCATATGATGACATTTGTTCAAGAGCTTCAACAAATGGGATATTTATTTGTAATTTCCTGAATACATCTAAGAACTTCGAAAACTGTCTATCTTGCTTCTCTTGAGTTTCCTTCTTCAATCTTTGAGGGAATGCAAGCCTAGCATACAATGAGGGGTTAAATGGTTTATTCAAAATTGAATTTTTTTTCTTTCTTCTTTCTCTCAGCTGTTCCTCTTTGGCTTGAGTAGAGATCTCTTCCTCTAGAGCTTATTCTTCTTGATTAGGCATTGGGAGAGGTACTTCCTTTACTTCATCTTCTTTTGATTGAGGGCTAACAACTTTTCCACTTCTTAAAGAAATTACCAGGCACTGCTCTTTTGAATTGACCACTGTATCACTTGATAAGGTGCTTGGAGGTTTCTCGGAGAGCTGTTTTGCTATTTGACCAACTTGATTCTCTAAGCTCCGAATAACTGCTCTTTGATTCTTAAAATTAGCCCTTGTTCCTCTATAAAATTAAAGGTTTGTTGCATAAAAAAAGAAATTTGCTACATAAAAGAAGAAGTTTACTGCATAAACTTTTTAAGTGTACTCTCAAGAGAAGACTTCTGCTCGGGTTGAGCATTCAGTGGAATTGCTTGATTTTTTCCAGAGAAATTGGGATGATTCCTCCAACTTAGATTATATACATTAGAGTAAGGATTACCTTAGGGTCTTGAAGGATTTTCCATATAATTGACTTGTTCTGGAGAAATGAAACTAGAGTTGCTTGCGTCACATCCACCATTTGCATGATTGCCTCCACAGAAATTGCAAATCAATACTTGAGGGTTCACTGAGTTCAGTTGTATATTCCCAACTTGCTTGATGAGGTTAGCTAACTGATGCGTAATACTTTTATTCTGAGCAAGTAAGGGATCAAGAGTACCAAGTTCCATAACTCTCTATTTGACTACTGCTCTTCCACTAGGCATCTAATATTCATTGGTAGCCATAATCTCAAACAATTCCTGAGCTTCTTCAGGAGTCTTAGTGTTCAAAGATCTACCTACAGATGCATCCACCATAAGTCTTGTGGAATGATTCAAACTATTGTAAAATATCTGCACCTACTGCCAAACTTCAAATACATGATGAAGATATTTTCTAAGCAGCTCCTTAAATCTTTCCCATGCTTTATAAAGAGATTCTCCTTGATTTTGAGCAAAGCAAGTAATCTCACTCCTTATCTTCACAAACATTGATGAAGGAAAATACCAAGCAAGGAACTTACTAACCAGATCATCCCATGTAGAAATGCTTTCTTGAGGATGGGCTTGTAGCCAACTCTTGGCTTTATCTCTCAAAGAAAATGAAAAAAGTCTTAATTTTATGACACCATCACTAGCTCCATTATATTTGATAGTATCACAGAGTTGCAAGAAGTTAGCAATGTGTAAATTTGGATCTTCTGCTTGACCTCTCCCAAATTGATTCTGTCGCACTAGCTATAAAAGAGCTAGTTTAATTTCAAAATTGTTTGCTTGGATAGCAGGTCGCACAATACTAGTGGAGACATTCTCAAAAGATAGAGTAGCATAATCAGCTAAAGTGTGTCTTCTCTGTGCAGTAATGTTTTCAGCCATCTTTTCTTCTTCAATTCTTCTTCCTTCTTTGATTACTTTTCTGATTGCTCTTTCTGTTTTTGTTATCACTGGATCAAAGAGTAATTCTTCTAACTCCATAGAACCTTGCATAAACAAACAAACAAGTAAATCAGAGTGAAGTAAAGAAAAGAAATTAAAAATAAAAATAAATGACTAATAAAAAATAAACAAAGAGAAACTAAAGTGAATAAAAAGAAACAAATTTAAAGAAATTTAAATAAAGAAAAATAAAATTAAATAAAAAAATAAGTGCCTAAATTAGTGTCTTTTCAACTACTATTTAATATTAATAACAATAATCTTTAGCAACGGCACCAAAAACTTGTGAAATCGACAAGTGCACCGAATCGTAAAAGTAATAAAAAGTGAGTAAGAGTATCGTCGCACAAGAATTAAGTTATTAATTATTAAATTTACTGAAAGTGATACTATTTAAGCTAACAAAGAAAAAAAGTTCTTGCAAATTCAATTAAAAAAATAAAAATAAGGAAAACAATAAATCAAATGGGTGAAAAATAATGGTATTTGTAACATCTCAAAAATTATTTATTTTTGTTATAAATAATTATTTTATAATATTTATGATTTTTGAGAATTTTTTAGATTTTTTCAAATACGTCGAATATTTTAATATATTCTTCATTTTACATGCACACCGAAAGTGTGTCAGTGTAACAATCCAAAAATTAATTGTTTTGTGATAAATAGTCATTTTTCAATATTTGTGATTTTTGAGAATTTTTGTGGAATTTTCTGGAGACGTTGAATATTTTAATATATTCTTCGTTTTACGTGCGTACTGGCTGGAGCCATGAAAACGAAACATTTTCCTTGTGGCCGGAAAACTTTGAACTGTAGAAACGTCAACGGGGGACTTACTAAACTCGAGGTTGGACATAATTTACAAAGTTTTCATTTTTCAAGATTTTATCTGATAAATAAAATCGCAGTATATTTTATTATCTGTGAAATAATAAAATATTATTTCTGCTAACTGTAAATTTTGTCTACTGAGAAATAGTTCTAGTAGATTATTCCTATCTAGTTACTTTTATGACATCATTTAAGTGACCTCACACTTCACTTTATCTAGAAGCGTGCGAAGCTTCTCAAGGAAGCTTCAAAGGAAACTTCTAGGAAGCTTCCTCCCAACCACTTCACTCTTTCTCTCCTCTCTAAAAGTGTTGCACGGTTTGGCGGGGTAAATTCGTTATTTCATTTCATATTTCACCTCTCATTTCTCCTCCTCTTTCCCTCACGCAGCTCTCTTCCTTTCTTCCTTTCTTCTCCTACACACACACCTCCATTGTTGAACCTTCAAGCTTCCATGCTCAAGCCAATATAGACTATTACTTCCCCTCACCATCTCCAAGCTCTCTCTCATTTGTGGGACTCCTCTTTGCTCCTCCATTTTTGTCCTCCACAGCCCAGCTCCAAAGCTTCAAGTTTTGAGGTAAAGCTTTCAACTTTCTTCTCATCTTCTCCTCATTTTCATGGTCCATGGTCACTTTGGTGGCTATGAATACCATTTCCACTCTTTGATCTTGATTTTTATGGATTTGAACACCCAAGGTTTTTGTGGTGGTAAAGCACGAAATTTCTAAGCAAAAAGGAGCTTGTTTTTCTTGTTCTTCACTAAGGTAAGAGGAAGATTATTCTCTTCAACCCATTTTAGTAGTGGGAAACTCTTTGTTGTGTTGATGAGGTGAAACCCATTTGTAGGTACCCATTTGTTTGAGTGATTTCGGTTGTGTATTGGTGTTTTGATTGATAGAAATTAGTTGTATGTTGATAGATCTTGGATTGTATGAAGGATTAATTGATTCCTGGTGAGTTTCTGCGTTTACAGAGGAGTACACAGCCTAGGCCGTGTGATCGTACACGACCGTGTACTCCAGCGCCCCAGAACAGAAACTCCAGAGGCATACATGGCCTAGGCCGTGTATTGCCACACGGCCGTGTATTTTGGGCAGGCCGTGGTTTCGTGGCCGTGTAATCTTCCCAGGCCGTCTAATATTGGATTATGAAGGATTTTAGGCTTTTTCTAGCCCCTTTGAGCTTCCGGTCCCCTTGGGCACTCATTATGAGGATTTAGAACTAAAATAAACTTATTAAACATAATTAATTGAATGATTAGAAGTTGATTAGGAATTTATAAAATGGGAAGAACCAAGAATGATAGTTTGCCTTATAGTTTAGAATAATTTTGGAATAAAGAAAGAACAAGAGTGTGAGGAGGACTGTGAGGAACTTAAACTAAATATTCTAAAAGAGTTATTGCGAGAACATAATGGAATTAAAGCATAACTTCCGTAGTAACTTTGAATATTATGTGTTCACCTTTGAGATTTTAGTATTGATTCGTTGTGGCATGTGAATTTGGATAAGTTATGCTATCATGGTGAATATATATATATATATATATATATATATATATATATATATATATATATATATATATATATATGCATTGAATCCATATGCATTGAGCATGATTGAAGCATGCATTGACATGGTGATTATGGAACTGAAGTACTGGACCAAGAAACATCAGGTAGACGATTTAGTCAGATGTGGTTTGCTTTTATAACCAGAAACATCAGGTAGATGATTTAGTCAGAAAGGACTGGTTATCAGAGGAAACCCAATTAATAGTGATACTATATAGTCATATGGACGATTATATAATATCACTGATAAAAATGGTATTGAACAATTGTATGAACGGTTGCTTCAATACCATTGGGAATGGTACAACGGTGGTTGAAATATTGTTAAGGCCAAGTTTCCTAGGAGTTGAATCACACCTTAGTGTGGGTGCGAATAGATAAGTGTAGGTCACTTGTTGACCTTGGAGGCGTCGGGGTGCAGGTACCTCACTATGGACAGTTGGTAGCTCTTCTGTCCGTGGGGCAGACAGATGCAAACGCACCGATGATCAGGACCGAGACACTGTCTTATATCGAGATCTGTGTAGAATGTCTTGTATAATGCCATGATGCGCATTTTTGATAAATTGAGAATTTTAGCACTTGAAGGCCTCGACAGCCGTGATACAAACATATCTCTTGATCATTCTCTCTAACTGTCTTGTGTCTAGCTCCATGGAGTAGAATTTTTGGTACCAAGTGCATGTGCATAGTGAGTCGCCATATCATTCAACATTTACTCATTTATATGATAATTTAATCTATTGTTTCAGTACTGCTATATCTGCCAATATATGCTAAACTGTTTATTATCTCTCTTAATGCTATTTGTCATTTTTGAAATATCATGTGGGCGTCATGCGCCGTTTTGATTCTTTACCACCATAATAGGTAATGATGTAGAATGTTTTACCTCTTTCCTGTATTTGTTGCTATTCTGTGTGGTTTTGGTTAAAGTCTAGAAAGGGGGCGAGGTTGAATCTCCTAGATTTCACTTGGTTTGATCTTCTGCATTCGGTAAGGACAACTTGAAGGGACTCTATTGGTTTTGTCATAACTGAGTTCATCGGAGGTGCCATGGCTTGGCGAGTCATCTGGACCGATAAGTGTATGCGATATATTGGGGACCTGACCTTGATCGTGAAGAGGACTGCGATTGAAGATCTTCTCCTATATTTCTCATTACATCGGTGTGTCTGGAGTTGTCTTACGCATTCGGGATCCGATGGAGTGCCCAACTCTTTAGTCGTGGATATGTTGTGGGTAGTTTATATTTTATTTTGCATTACCTGTATAAGCGTATTTTTGGGTATATGTATGTTTTAAGGTGATTATCTAGTCTTAAATGCTGTAATTTGAGTTTATCTTATAATTCATATTTTCAACTGGCTGTATATATATAACTATTCATTCATGGCTCATATTTTCCTCATATGCGAAATGATTAAATTTTGGAAAATTTGTTGTTTGATAATTGTAACATGCCAAAATTTAGTGACTGTGACATAATGACGATTGTGCCATGGTTATTAAATCGATGGGTGTTACATTAGTAGTATCAGAGCTTAGTTCATCCTGTTGAGCCGTGGTATGGACTGACTATGCTTAGACATGTTAGAAGCTTATTTGTATATTGTGTACTTCATTGTCTCTTGGTTGAGATGTTTGGAAAGGAAGGTGTGGCTTGCCGTAGGTTGAATGTTGGTAGCTACTGTTGCACAGTTACATAATATTGAGTATTGGCCCACTCAATGTGTAATGTTCTGTGTTTACGGAAAACTATGACTTCACCTAGACATATTAAGGCAATAGGAGTTCTTTTAGAAAGAAGCTCAGCTGGTATGACTGAACTTACTTAGGATTTGATTGCATTTACACCCTTGTTGTGCTACCTCTAGAATTGTTTGAGCCAATGGGTTGGAAAAGGGGTGGTGAAATAAGACCTGCAAGGCTTGTGGACTGAGACGTCCAAGAGATTTTGGAAAATAGATTCTCTTGGGAAAAGAGTATCTGGCGTAAGTATGGTTCGAGGAGCTGCTTGGAAGATAAAGACCTACAGGAGATCGCGTCGTAGAAGGCAGAATGAAGGAGCTCAAGTTAGAAATTTTTGAGTTTGGTGGTTTTGTTTGTCTTACTGCTTTGGGTGACTCTTTATGGTTGGTTTCCAAAAGGAGACAATGATGTTTAAATTGATTGCTTTTGACTTTCCGTATGTTTTGATTTATTTGTCCTTGAAGGAAGGAAATGACTCGGGGTAGACGTAAGCGTATGAATACAGAGAGTGAAGATGATGGTACGACTGCGGCAGCTGAAGAAATGCAAAGAATGGTTAATGTAATAACACACCAGGATCAGAGGGCCGCACAGCAACAAGAATTAGAAGTCGAGGTTCAAAATTTGATGGAAGAAAGTCGACTTTGGGGTAACTCTGGACTACCTAAGTTCCAAAGAATGAATAATAGAAAGGTTAATCAGTTTAAGCAGAAATCGTATACACGACGACCGAAGGAGCAACAGCGACAACAAATGCATGAAGGAGGTGCGAGTGGTAGTAAACCCAATCCGACTGTGGTATCATTATCAAGGTGTAAGAAGTATGGGAAGGACCACTTAACAAGGCACTGTATGATCGAAGGAATAATTTGTTTTATGTGCGGAAAGCCAAGACATGTGGCTAAGAGTTGTACCTTACATAGGACGAAGCCTTCTGTTGGAGATATACGCACTCACAATCTCACGAAGAAGGGAGAGTTAATTTCTCAAGTAGAATAGAAACATCCAAGACTGAAGGCCTAAACGAGGAAGCTTGTACTGCGATGGATGACCCTGTGACTTTACTGTATAATTCTGGGGGTAACTCGTTTCTTTATGACGTATGAATGTATGAATCCAGTAGGGATGTTCGTACCTTCGTCATCTTTTGACTAAGTTATTTCTACTTCTACTTCTGCTACTAAGGATCTATTGTTGATAGCTAAGTGTTTAAATTATCCTATGACCTGTTAAAGACGGAATCTTTTCTGTTGACTAGATTTGTTTACCTTCTTCGCAAATCTGATATGATATCAAAACAAAAAGGGTTGGTTATCTTCCAACCATATCTTGTTGAAATATTCCAATGAAATTTTAAAAGTTCGTTTCTGGAATTGGGTTGTCTGTGTATTTACTTCCTTTCAACCCGAATATTACTATCCTCGTTTGTAAGCCTGCTCTCATTACAACAAGTTTATTTGAAACTATCCTATTGTTGTTAGAAATTAGAACCCTTTTTTCAATTCAACTATCTACTTTCTTCATGAATAGGTTGGATCTCAGGAAGGAGATTGATCATTTTCTAAATGGGTCTCGTCATTCGATTCCAACGAAAACTTAGTGTTTCTTGAGACAGAAATTTCCTAAATGTGAATCCGTGAAACTCACTCCTAAGTTTTATTAGACCATATCATATTCCTCGCTGGATGGGTCCTGTGGTAAATCAAGTGACTCCCCTACTTTTGTATATGACCATTATAATGTTTCTAGTATACCTCGATTGAGGGAATGTGCTCCCGAATTTGAACCATAACATTGTGCCACGAGCAGCACAATTAGGTGAGAACTTACACTATAAGACATTTTGTTCAGATCAAGGAAAGATGGTTTGACAAATTAATTGAAGGACGCCACTGTTTTCTCCAAGATCATTTTGAGTTCTCAACTATCATCAAGATCACTTGAGAGAAGGATATATTTCCAAGGCAACTTTCTCTGACGCGTTGTGAACACCACGAGTATATCGTAATGTCGTTCCATGCGACGAACGCTTCGGTAGTACTCATCGACTACATGAACAAGACCTTTCTTCCCTATTAAGATAGAATTGTCATGTTGTTCTTCAAATTCTGAAGAAGAATGAGGAGTTACGCTAGAAGCTGTCCAGGTGCGAATTTCAGTTTAAGGCAGTTTAACTTTTGAGTCACGTGATCTTTAAAAGAAGGAATTATTGGAGATCCGTCACAAGTTGGAATAGTTCTTTAATGGAAAAGATTAAAGACTGTATTGGAGATTCGTCACTGTATAGGATTAGTTGGTTAATACGGGAGACTCGTCACAGAATTTTTCAATATGGCAAGACTCCTCGTCTAACTCATGCATGAGAGTCAAGTTTGTAGGATTGGTGCATATAAGAAAAGATTTTGAAGGATTGAAGAGACACTTGACTACCTGCCCGATGATGATTCTGCCCAATCCCAACGAATTTTTTGGATGCCTAGTGATGCTGTGCATTGGAAGTTTAGGACGTGTACTTGATCAGAATAGAAGGAATTGTAACATATGCCTCGAGACAATCGAGGGCACATGAGAAGGATTACTTTATACTAACCCGGTGTTAGCCTTGTAGTTGCATTGAAGGTTTGGAAGCATTTTCTGCAAGGAGAAATTTCTGATGTCTATAGTAATCTCAAGAGTCATACGTATTTTGATCGATCGGAATGAGTTGAAATATGAGACAGAGACGATGATTAGAAGTTCCGAAAGATTTCAATTTTTCTATTTTAGTATAATCCCAGAAGAAGTGAATGTCGTAACGAATGCCTTAAGAAGAAAACAAGCTTAGTTTGTCCATTACAGTGAGCAAGGAGAATAAGTTTGATAGAGCCACTCAGCGATGTACAGTCGTTTGGAGAGTTGGCTGTTGGATGGCTGAAGACTCAAAGGGCGTAGAATCTTTTATTGGTCAGCCTACAACGTCAACATGCTTTTGCCCATTAATATAAGGTACTCAATGGATGGAAGTAACCTTAGTATCGATGATTTGGATTAATGCAGCTGGAGATGCAGCATGAGAACTAGAAGACAAAATGAAAGAAACATAGTCGCGATTGTTCTACGATAAGATGAATTTCGAGGACGAAATTCCTTTTTAGAAGGGGAGAGTTGTAACATCCTGAAAATTATTTATTTTATTATAAATAATCATTTTATAATATTTATGATTTTTGGAAAAAAAATTTGATTTTTTTGAATATGTTGAATATTTTAATATATTTTTCATTTTACGTGAGCAGTGTCAGTTTAACACTCCGAAAATTGATTGTTTTGTGATAAATAGTCATTTTCTAATATTTTTGATTTTTAAGAATTTTTGTGGAATTTTCTAGAGACGTTGAATATTTTAATATATTCTTCATTTTGCGTGCACATTGGCCGGAGTCGAGAAAACGAAACATTTTCCCTATGGCTGAAAAACTTTGAACTGTAGAAACGTCGACGGGAGATCTTACTAAACTCGAGGCTGGACACAGTTTACGATTTTTTATTTTTTAAGATTTTATTTGATAAATAAAATCGCAGTATATTTTATTATCTGTGAAATAATAAAATATTATTTCTGCTAACTGTAAATTTTGTCTACTGAGAAATAGCTCTAGTAAATTATTCCTATCTAATTGCTTTTATGACATCATTTAAGTAACTTCACATTTCACTTTATCGAGAAGCGTGCGAAGCTTCTCAAGGAAGCTTCAAGGGAAACTTCTAGGAAACTTCCTCCCAACCACTTCACTCTCTCTCTTCTCTCTAAAAGTGCTGCATAGTTTGGGGGTGAATTCATTATTTCATTTCATATTTCACCTCTCATTTCTCCTCCTCTCTCCCTCTCTTCCTCTCTTCCTCTCTTCTCCTACACACACACCTCCATTGTTGAACCTTCAAGCTTCCATGCTCAAGCCAATATAGACCATTGCTTCCCCTCACCATCTCCAAGCTCTCTCTCATTTGTGGGACTCCTCTTTGCTCCTCCATTTCTGTCCTCCACAGCCCAGCTCCAAAACTTCAAGTTTTGAGGTAAAGCTTTCAACTTTCTTCTCATCTTCTCCTCATTTTCGTGGTCCATGGTCACTTGGTGGCTATGGGTACCATTTCCACTCTTTGATCTTGATTTTTATGGATTTGAACACCCAAGGTTTCTGTGGTGGTGAAGCACGAAATTTCTAAGCAAAAAAGAGCTTGTTTTTCTTGTTCTTCACTAAGGTAAGAGGAAGATTATTCTCTTCAACCCATTTCGGTAGTGAGAAACTCTTTGTTGTGTTGATGGGGTGAAACCCATTTGTGGATACCCCTTTGTTTGAGTGATTTTGGTTGTGTATTTGTGTTTTGATTAGTAGGAATTAGTTGTATGTTGATAGATCTTGGATTTTATGAAGGATGGATTGATTCCTAGTAAGTTTCTGCATTTGCAGAGGAGTACACGGCCTAGGCCGTGTGATCGTACACGGCCGTGTGCTCCAGCGCCCCAGAATAGAAACTCCAGAGGCATACACGGCCTAGGCCGTGTATTGCCACATGGCCGTGTATTTTGGGCAGGCCGTGGTTTCGTGGCCGTGTAATCTTCCCAGGCTGTGTAATCCTAGATTATGAAGGATTTTAGGCTTTTTCTAGCCCCTTTGAGCCTCCGGTCCCCTTGGGCACTCGTTATGAGGCTTTAGTACTAAGATAAATTTATTAAACATAATTAATTGAACGATTAGAAGTTAATAAGGAATTCATAAAATGGGAAGAACCAAGAATGATAGTTTGCCTTATAGTTTAGAACAATTTTGGAATAAAGAAAGAACAAGAGTGTGAGGAGGACTGTGAGGAACTTAAACTAAATATTCTAAAAGAGTTATTGCGAGAACATAATGGAATTAAAGCATAACTTTCATAGTAACTTTGAATAGTATGTGTTCACCTTTGAGATTTTAGTATTGATTCGTTATGGCATATGAATTTGGATAAGTTATGCTATCATGGTGAATATATATATATATGCATTAGATCCATATGCATTGAGCATGATTGAAGCATGCATTGACATTGTGATTATGGAATCGAAGTACTAGACTAAGAAACATCAGGTAGACGATTTCGTCAAATGTGGTTTGCTTTTATAACCAGAAACATCAGGTAGACGATTTAGTCAGAAAGGACTGGTTATCAGAGGAAACCTAATTAATAGTGATACTATGTAGTCGTATGGACAATTATATAATATCACTGATGAAAATGGTATTAAATAATTGTATGGACGGTTGCTTCGATACCATTGGGAATGGTACAACGGTGGTTGAAATATTGTCAAGGCCAAGTTACTTAGGGGTTGAATCACACCTTAGTGCAGGTGGGAATAGACAAGTGTAGGTCACTTGTTGACCTTAGGGGCGTCGGGGTGCGGGTACCTCACTATGGATAGTTGGTAGCTCTTCTGTCCGTAGGGCAGACCGATGCAAACGCACCGACGATCAGGACTGAGACACTGTCCTATATCGAGATCTGTGTAGAATGTCTTGTACAATGCCATGATGCGCATTTTTGATATATTGAGAATTTTAGCACTTGAAGGCCTCGACAGCCGCGATACAGACATATCTCCTGATCATTCTCTCCGACTGTCTTGTGTCTAGCTCCATGGAGTAGGATTTTTGGTACCATGTGCATGTGCATAGTGAGTCGCCATATTATTCAACATTTACTCATTTATATGACAATTTAATATGTTGTTTCATTACTGCTATATCTGCCTGTATATGCTAAACTGTTTATTATTTGTCTTAATGCTATTTGTCATTTCTAAAATGTTATGTGGGCGTCATGCACCGTTTTGTTTCTTTACCACCATAATAGGTAATGATGTAGAATGTCTTACCTCTTTCTTGTATTTATTACTATTCTGTGTGGTTTTGGTTAAAGTCTGGAAAGGGGGCGAGGTTGAATCTCCTAGATTTCACTTGGTTTGATCTTTTGCATTTGGTAATGATAACTTGAAGGGACTCTATTGGTTTCATCATAATTGAGTTCATCAGAGGCGCCAAGGCTTGGCAAGTCGTCTGGACCGACAAGTGTATGCGATATATTGGGGACCTGACCTCGATCGTGAAGAGGACTGCGATTGAAGATCTTCTCCTGTATTTCTCACTACACCGGTGTGTCCGGAGTTATCTTGCGCATTCGGGATCCGATGGAGTGCCCAACTCCTTAGTCGTGGATATTGTTGGGAATTTTTACGAATACATCACGCAGCGAAAAACAGGGATTCCCACCGAGGATCCATGCGAAAAAGGCCATAATCTGAGTTTTTAAATGATCTACCTCTTGAAGCGTGAATCACTAACACCGTAATAGAAACGATGTCTCTGCGGTATCCACACGAACAGACTCACGAACGTCCAACGTCCGTAAAGAGGAGCCTCACGTCTCCCACACAGTGCTAGTTGCGAAGAGAAGAGAAGAAACCTGTGCTCTCTGACTCACTTTTCTGTAAGTACGGCTAGGGTTCTATATTATCAATCTTAGCAGCCCCTTAGCAGTACTATTTATAATAGTGACTGCCTTAAGTGAGTGTGAGCAGCAGCAAGGTAAGCTGTGCAACCCTAGACCCATCTGTTTTGAGTCTGGCCCATATTTGAATCCGAGTCCAACTAGGATCCATTGCTCCAATTTTAGTCTGCTCTATGTGTGTGACCCTGCAAGTTCTTATTACGTTGGCAGTAATATTAAAATTCCATTTTAATATTACAAGCAGTGAGCGGTATCTAGTAACACATCACTACTACCTAAGTAATAAGAATGTCAGTGATTTGACATAACCTTTCCGTGACTAATGTTTCCGTGTCATTTAGTCCCTTTGTGAAGATATCTAGATTGAACACAAGGCATGGAATGCGTCATCCTTTGTATAGTCCAATCATTCGTTTCCTGATATTTGAGTAGACTTTGTAACAACAAATGAGATCAATATCTCATATTGACTCATTTGAGCATAGCTATGCATTTCGCAGTCTCACTCAATCAGGGGGCCCGAAGATATCGCTCCTGTTATGTAGGAGTGACAAATCCCATCTAGGTCACTTACATCCCTCTGAATGATTTGCGGTATGTCCAATAACCAACTTTATAATCACCTTGTTACAGATGACGTTTGATGACATTAAAACACACAACTCCTCATGTAGGAATCATAGTGATTTCAGGTCAAAGGACCACAAACACCATTGTCACTATGAGAATCGCTTATGACACTCATGTAACAATCCATGTAGCATTCTCATGGTGGGTCAGTCCAGTACATCATTACTCTAATATGTACCCATGTGAAGACTTAATATCTCATATCCATGACCGGTGAGATGTGGTCATCAGTCTCTGCACATACTAGTCTCAATGTATTATTGTTATCCTAATTAACAATAATATTTGACTAGGGACATTTAAGAATAGTGTTGTAACCAAAAGGATCTCACGATCAAGTCATCCACTTGATGTCCTATGGCATCAAACTTACTATTCTAAGGACTTTATTATGTTTATCAAAAAAGAACACAATAAATGAAATGCCTCATATATAAAATAGCATTATAGAATGTATGTGAATACAGAAAATGTATTGGCCTCTAGGGCATACACCAATAATTTCCTACTTGCACTAGAGCCAATCAGGCATATATCTAATGCCTAAAGACCTAGTGTGACCCTCATGCTTCTGCTGTGCAAGAGGCTTCGTCAGTGGATCAGCAATGTTATCATCTGTTGGTACTCTGCATATCTTCACATCACCTCTATCGATGATCTCTCGAATGAGATGGAAGCGCCTAAGTATATGTTTGGATCGCTGGTAAGATCTAGGCTCTTTAGCTTGTGCAATGGCTCCATTATTATCACAATAGAGGTCCACTGGGTCCACAATGCTATGACTAGTGCCAAGTTCAATAATGAACTTCCTGATCCAAACGGCCTCCTTTGCTGCATTGGAGGCAGCAATATACTCAGCCTCTGTGGTAGAATCGGCGACTGTCTCCTGCTTTGAACTCTTCTAGCTCACAGCCCTACCATTTAGGCAAAAAACATAACCCGATTACGATCTGGAGTCGTCCTTATCGGTTTGGAAGCTAGCATCAGTGTAACCTTTTACAACTAGCTCTTCCTCGCCTCCATATATCAAGAACGAATCCTTAGTCCTTCTCAAGTACTTAAGGATGTTCTTGATAGCAGTCCAGTGACTCTCACCGGGATCAGACTGGTACCTACTCGTCATGCTCAAAGCATATGAGATGTCTGGTCAAGTACATAACATGGCATACATGATAGATCCAATTACAGATGCATATGGAATCTTGCTCATGCGATCCCTCTCTTCTTGGGTGGAAGAGGATTGAGCCTTAGAGAGACTTACACCATGTGACATAGGCAAGAGTTCTTTCTTGGATTCATGCATGTTAAATCGTCTTAACACTTTGTCTATGTATGTACTCTGACTTAGGCCAAGTAGTCTCAGCGATCTATCTCTATAGATCCTGATACCTAATACATAGGTGGCTTCGCCCAAGTCCTTCATAGAGAAGCAATTCCCTAACCAAGTCTTTACGGACTGTAGGGTAGGAATGTCATTTCCAATAAGTAGTATGTCATCTACATACAATACCAGAAAGACAATAGTGCTCCCACTAACCTTCTTGTAGACACAAGATTCTTCTTCATTTTTTATGAAACCAAAATGTTTTATTGTATCATCAAAACGAAGATTCCAACTTCTGGAAGCTTGCTTCAATCCATAAATAGATCGTTGCAACTTGCATACTTTTCTAGCATCCTCTGGAGTGGCAAAACCCTCAGGTTGTGTCATGTACACATCTTCGAGAAGATTTCCATTAAGGAAAGAAGTTTTGACATCCATTTGCCAGATTTCATAATCATGGTATGCTGCAACAGCAAGCAAGATCCGAATGGATTTAAGCATCGCAACTGGGGAAAAAGTCTCATCATAGTCTACACCATGAATTTGTTTGAAACCTTTAGCCACCAATCGTGCCTTAAAGGTATGCACATTACCATCCATGTCGGTTTTCTTCTTGAAAACCCACTTGCACCCAATAGGTTTTACCCCTTCAGGTGGGTCAACCAAGGTCCATACCTGGTTGGCATACATGGAATCCATTTCAGATCTCATGGCCTCAAGCCATTTCTCATATTCTGAGCCAATAATGGCTTCCTAGTAAGTCACAGCCTCATCTTGATCCATGAGCAATACATCACCTTGTTGGGTCATGAGAAATCCATATCTCTCTAGTTGATGATGTATCCTGTTACACCTACGCAGGTCTTGTGCTACTAGATCAGGTTGTTGTTCTACAACATTTTGTGGAGGCTGCTCTATTTCCACCATTAGTTCATTGCTGCTTTGTGAAACTTGAATTTCTTCAAGTTCTACTTTTCTCCCACTGGTTCCTTTGGAGATAAACTCCCTTTCTAGAAACACAGCTATCCGTGTGACAAACACTTTGCCCTCGGTAGGATTATAGAAAAAGTATCCATTGGTTTCCTTTGGATACCCCACAAAGAAGCATTTATTTGATTTAGGCCCAAGCTTATCAGAAACTTAACGTTTCACATAAGCTTCACAGCCCCAAATCTTCAAGAAAGACATACTGGGCCGTCTCCCAGTCCATATCTCATATGGTGTCTTTTGAACCGTCTTAGATGGAATACGGTTAAGTGTGAAAGCTACTGTTAACAGAGCATGTCCCCAGAAGGAGCCTGGAAGGTTTGTATGACTCATCATGGATCGGACCATGTCCAACAAGGTCTGGTTCCTCCTTTCAGAGACACCATTCCATTGTGGTGTTCCTGGTGGAGTGAGTTGAGATATTATCCCACACTCTTTCAGATGATCATCAAACTGTTGGCTTAAGTATTCTCCTCCTCGATCTGATTGAAGGATTTTAATACTCTTGCCAAGTTGGTTTTGTACTTCATTCTTGAACTCTTTGAACTTTTCAAAGGATTCTGATTTGTGCTTCATAAGATACACAAATTCATATCTACTGAAATCATCAGTAAATGTAATTAAGTATTGAAAACCGCCTCTAGCGACTGTGTTTAGTGGCCCACATACATCACTATGTATAAGGCCTAAAAGATCACTAGCCCTTTCACCTTGTCCAGTGAATGGGGCCTTTGTCATCTTCCTCAATAAACAAGATTCACATATCTCATATGGTTCGAAATCAAATGAGTCCAAGAATCCATCTTTATGGAGTTTGGAGATGCGTTTCTCATTTATGTGGCCCAAACGACAATGCCAGAGAAAAGTTGGGTTCAGATCGTTTGATTTAAACCTCTTTGTATTTATGTTATAGATGGGCGTTTCGAGATCAAGTACATAAAGTCCATTACTCAATTGTGTACTACCATAAAAAATATCATTCTTATAAATGGAATAACACTTGTCCTTTATAATAAAAGAAAAACCTTTCTTGTCCAAACAATAAACAGAAATGATATTCCTACTAATAGCAGGCACAAAATAGCAGTTCTCTAACTCTATTATAAGCCCAGTGGGCAAAGATAATAAATAAGTCCCTACAGCTAATGCAGCAACCTTTGCTCCATTTCCCACTCGTAGGTCGACTTCGCCCTTCGTCAATGGTCTACTGCTCTTTAGATCCTGCACATTTACACAAATGTGAGATCCACATCCAATATCTAATACCCATGATGCAGAAGTAGATAAATTGACTTCAATAACAAAAATACCTGAAGTGGAAGTCTCACTTCCCTTCTTCTTTTTGAGCTCCTCCGGGAACTTGGCACAGTTCCTCTTCCAATGTCCGGTCTGACCACAATGGAAGCATGTACCTTCCTTAGCCACTCCACCCACTGGTTTCAAGGCCAGAAGTGCTGGGCCTAGACTTATCCTTACCCTTGCCCTTCCAGTTGTCCTTGGACTTTTTCTGCTGTTTCTTGCCCTTATTCTTTTGGACCATCATTATTGCCTTCCCTTTGCCTTTGTTAATGTTCTGTTCAGCAGTTCTCAACATGTCTGGCAGCTCTGGTAGTGATTTATCAATCTCATTCATGTTGTAGTTCATGACAAATTGACTAAAACTTTTCGGCAACGATTGCAGGACTAAGTCAGTGGCCAACTCTTGGCCCAAAGGAAAACCGAGTCTCTCTAGGTTTTCAATGTACCCAATCATCTTGAGTACATGAGCACCAACAGGGCTTCCTTCTACCAGCTTGCACTGAAATAGTGCTTTAAAGATCTCGAATCTCTTATGCCTGGCCTGCTCTTGATAGAGCTTCTCAAGGTGTACGATCATATCGTATGCATCCATGTTCTCATGTTGCTTTTGGAGCTCAGAGTTCATGGTGGCCAGCATTAGACATCCAATGTCCAAGGCATTATCTTGATGTTTCTTATAAGCATCTCTTTCAGTTCTAGGGGCATTAGCAGCAGGTGGCTCAGGAATAGACTGTTCCAAAACATACAGCTTTTTTTCTTGCTTGAGGACAATCCTCAAATTCCTTTACCAGTCTAGAAAATTCGTTCAAGACAACTTGTCCTTCTCAAGGATGGATCGCAATGATAAAGTACCTGATGTGTTTGTTGTCATGGTAATCTATTAACAGAAATATGCAAAATATAAGTATCATGCTATAAACATATTTAATGAGGTCTTTTAATTAAATATGCCTCCTACTATTTTATTCAAGTCAATGACCCTCAGCATTGACTCGAAAAATCCCATTGTAAGATTTCCTAGTAGGCCAAGATCCATATTTCACCTAGTTTTGAGTCAGCTTTGGCTGATCACCCAAAATTCAGTTATTTAGGTAGGAAACACTTTCCAATTACATCACATGTACCTCTTGGATAGTTGGGTGAATAACACTTATTCAAGTCCATTTAATGGACCAAAGCCTAACTTCATGCCTCTAAGCCTTCAATCCTATTGAAATGGCCTAGTTAAGTCAGACCCAATGGTTGGCAGTTGGATATTACCTTTATCCCATCGCGTCTTACTAATATAGATAAAGGCATCCCGCTTGGCGCACCGCACTTGATCGATACTAGTCTTGACGAGTGCCACACATTGGAAGGCATCACATAATGACTTAATATTTGCTTTGAGGGAATTATTATTATTATTATTAGATCTCACCATTTATTAAACTGTTTATCATACCATAAACATTATCCATGCATCTCATACATAAAAAGCATATAATAAAAGTGACATGGTTATGGCCCCTAAGAGAGTAGCATTAACTAAGCCAGCTTCACCAAGCATCTCCCACCAACGTCCTCACTTGATGCTGCCTTCTTGTCTCCATATCATAATTACATTATATAGAAACCTCTTTTACATTCGCGGGGAGTTAGGTGAGAAGAGAATGTACAATCAGAATGTAGAGAGAAAGACACGACACGCAGGTCGTATTTATTAAAACCAAAAGGCATAAAAAGAGGATTAAGGCCATAACCATGCACCATGCATCACAAAGAACATATAAACTCATAACAATAATACATAATTATTTTTGTGAGTTATAAAAGGATAAAAAATATTGCGCTTTCGAATACCACACTACGCAGAGGTAGCACGGGGTTCCCTTGAGCTGAATCTCTTGCGCCTCCCTTGAGCCCATGTGCCACGCGGAACCCTAAGCCCGAACAACATGAACACTTCATGTGCCGCAGGGAACCCTTGCGCCATTGTTCAACACTTGAACCTCAGGCGCCTCGTTGGCGGCTTGACATCAACACTTGATGCTGCTGCCGCAAAACTAGAATAGGGTTTCCAAAACCCCTTGCGCTGCGCCTCTTGTGCAGAAACAAGGATTCCATAACCCCTGCTGCCGCAAGTCAAGAGCAAGGTTTCCTAAACCCTTGCACCGCGCATTGAGAATAAGGATTCCATAATGTTGTTCGTATCACATACATACCAGAAAGCTTCGCAAAAACATACATCTTAATACAAAATAGTTTTCACAGAACATATGAACATCTTCATGAAGTTTTGAAAACAACATCACGGTTTTGCATACAACATAAGAAACATAATATGTTTTAGCAAAAGGTTTCATACGATTTTCAGAAATAACATATTAAAGATCATATCTTTTGTCAAAAACAAGGACAGAAAACATGTTATCTCATGTAAACGAAAATAGAAAACCGAATCATGGTTTCGCAAGATGCTCTGATACCACTGTTGGAAATTTTTGCGGATACATCACGCAGCGAAAAACAAGGATTCCCACCGAGGATCCATGCGAAAAATGCCATAATCTGAGTTTTTAAATGATTTACCTCTTGAAGTGTGAATCACTAACACCGTAATAGAAACGATGTCTTTGTGGTATCCACAAGAACAGACTCACAAACGTCCAACGTCCGCAAAAAGGAGCCTCACGTCTCCCACACAGTGCTAACTGCGAAGAGAAGAGAAGAAACCTGTGCTCTTTGACTCATTTTTCTATAAGTGCGGCTAGGGTTCTATATTATCAATCTTAGCAGCCCCTTAGCAGTACTATTTATAATAGTGACTGCCTTAAGTGAGTGTGAGCAAGAAGAAGGTAAGTTAGGCAACCCTAGACCCATCTGTTATGAGTCTGGCCCATATTTGAATCCGAGTCCAACTTAGATCCATTGCTCCAATTTTAGTCTGCTCTATGTGTGTGATCCTGCAAGTTCTTATTACGTTGGCAGTAATATTAAAATCCCATTTTAATATTACAAGTAGTGAGCGGTATCTAGCAACACATCGCTGCTACCCAAGTAATAAGAATGTCAGTGATTTGACATAACCTTTCCGTGACCAATGTTTTCGTGTCGTTTAGTCCCTTTGTCAAGATATCTAGATTGAACACAAGGCATGGAATGCGTCACCCTTTGTATAGTCCAATCATTCGTTTCCTGATATTCGAGTAGACTTTGTAACAACAAATGAGATCAATATCTCATATTGACTCATTTGAGCATGGCCATGCATTTCGCAGTCTCACTCAATCAATGGGCCCGAAGATATCGCTCCTGTTATGTAGGAGTGACAAATCCCATCTAGGTCACTCACATCCCTCTGCATGATTTGTGGTATGTCCAATAACTAACTTTATAATCACCTTGTTACAGATGACGTTTGATGGCATTAAAACACACAACTCCTTATGTAGGAATCGTAGTGATTTCAGGTCAAAGGACCACAAACACCATTGTCACTATGAGAATCGCTTATGACACTCACGTAACGATCCATGTAGCGTTCTCATGGTGGGTCACCCAAGACATCATTACTCTAATATGTACCCATGTGAAGACTTGATATCTCAAATCCATGACCCGTGAGATGTGGTCATCAGTCTCTGCACATACTAGTCTCAATGTATTATTGTTGTCCTAATTAACAATAATACTTGACTAGGGACATTTAAGAATAGTGTTGTAACCAAAAGGATCTCACGATCAAGTCATCCACTTGATGTCCTATGGCATCAAACTTACTATTCTAAGGACTTTATTATGTTTATAAAAAAGGAACACAATAAATGAAATGCCTCATATATAAAATAGCATAATAGAATGTATATGAATACAGAAAATGTATTGGCCTCTAGGACATACACCAACAGATATGTTGTGGGTAGTTTATATTTTATTTTGCATTACCTGTATAAAGCGTATTTTTGGGTATATGTATGTTTTAAGGTGATTATCCAGTCTTAAATGTTGTAATTTGAGTATATCTTATAATTCATATTTTTAACTGGCTGTATATATATAACTATTCATTCATGGCTCATATTTTTCTCATATGCGAAATGATTAAATTTTGGAAATTTTGTTGTTTGATAATTGTAACACGCCAAATTTAGTGACCGTGACATAATGACGATTGTGCCGTAGTTATTAAATCGAGGGGTGTTACAGTATTAAAGTGTTAGGGTTCAGACTTCACTTGAACTATTTAAATGCACATTCAAATATTGGTTTAACTATGTTCTATTTCAATGATTTATGGTCAATTCTCAAAATTAATTAATACTCAATCATGTGGTATATTAATCCTCTTACATTGTTTGGAATTAATTAATCCCCTAATCTAACCTCAAATAAAAAGGCATTAATAAGAACGAGGGCATTAAAAGAAAGGCTATATAACCTATAACGTCTATTCTTGGCGATTGCAGAAATTATGGTGTTTATCACATGTTCTAGGTTCATGTAATTTTTTTCAAATCATACATTAACCTAAAAGATCATTCCCAAATTGATCAGGTTTAGAAAAATATTAAGAATAGAGATAAACATGTAAATCATGAAATTAATAGAAACATAAATTAAACCTATAAAAGAAGTTACATCATCAAAGTTCAAGATCCACCATCCCCTAACAAAGAGAAAATTAGTTACACATGAAAAAAGAAGAACACAAATGGAAGAATATGACAAACTCCATTGTAGAAAGGTGAAAAGGTTGAAGAAAATTTCTAATCTTCAAGCCTAATTGCGCCCGCACCATATTAGGGTTTGTGCCTCTTGACGGCTGTTGTGTTATGTCCAAGCTGTGTCTAAGTGTGTGTTGAATTTGGCGTAACTTTTCTTTAAAAAGAAAAAATCACGCTGCTGTTACGCGACCAACGCTCAAGCACTAACTTTCCAGTGCTCAGGTGCTGAGTCACTTAAAGGGAATTCTCCAGTGCGCATTGAGCACTCAAGCGTTGGATGTCCAGCACTCAACTAAAATGAAATTTTCTTCTTTTTGCTTGCTTCTTCAAATGTCCAATTTTTTTCAAATACAATTACCTATAAAAACACATAAAATGCGTAATAAGAACACAATAAAAATATAATCAAACTTGTGAATAAAACTAAATAAAAAAGATTAAAAGATGATGAAAACTCAAGATTTTGAACCGTAAAAATATGAATTTTTGTAAGTTCATCAGGCCAGGTCCCACACCTACTATGGGAGGCTGTCGTTATTTTTCAATTTTAATTGATGATTTTTCTCGTTTCACTTTGATATATTTAATGAAAAATCATTCAGAACTTTCTCAAGTTTACATTAATTTTGCTACTATGATTAAAACCCAATTCTCAAAAGTGATTAAAGTTTTTCATCTTGATAATGCTTCTGAATATTGTGATTCAAAACTTCTCATATTTCTTGATGAACAGGGAACACTTTTTGAGTTTTCTTGTCCTAGTACCTCCCAGCAAAATGGTCGTGCTAAAAAAAAGTATCATCATATCCTTGACTCTGTTTGAGCTATGTTCATTTTCTGCTCTTGTCCCGAATGCACTTGGGGTGAAGCCACTTTCACCATTGTCTATGTCATCAATCGTTTTCCTTTTCTATTCTGGGTAATCCCTTTGAGTGTCTCCACCATACTTCTCCAAATTACAACTCTGTTAAAGATTTTGGTTGTGCTTGCTTTGTTCTCTTTCAACCTCATGAGTATACCGAACTTAAGCCTCGTGCACATCTTTGTTATTTTCTTGGTTATAACACTAAACATAAGGGCTATCACTTCTAGGATCCTATATCTCAATGTATCCGTATCTTTTTTTTGTTTAAAGGGGTTATTGGTTTTTTTTTTTGCCATCTTAAGTTTTTGAGTTTTGTGGGTTAGAGTTTGGCTGTTGGGGGAATAATATTGTGGTTAAGGGCTATGAAGGAAGAGTGGTAGCGAGGGGGATTTAATTGAAATTATAGAGGAGTTTTCGTCACGGACCTCAGAAGGTGGGAGAACCCAGGCCACCAACGAAAAGAGGACCCAAGATGCCGTGATAAGTGGAAAGGTTCGCTTGGGTGAAGGTTCTAAGGGTTTGTCCGGGGTTCAAGGATATTGAGAGATTTGAGAAGGCGAAGAAGGTTATGAACGAACTTCAAGCTTGGTTTTAAATATACGATCCCATTTCCCCCACTTCCATTGAATATTGTTCCTCAAACAGTGTGAGCTCTTCGTCCTTTTCAGAGACTTTGAAGAGAATAGAGTCCCGTGAGGCCGGAAAGGTTTCAATTTCAATAGAGGAGATAGGTTCCCTCACGTTGGATGTCTGAGATACCGCATCATATTTCCAGAGTAACAACTGCTTGACCAAGCTATGGGTCACCTTAACTAGGATGGATATTGATGACGACTACCAACTTGAAGCAAGTAGCTCGGATGATCAGATATACTCAAATCATGATCCTAATTGTTTCTTTATGTTTGAAACATTCTTTACTTTGTTAAAGGTTAGGCTTCCATTTTCTGAGTTGGAGTTTGGTGTACTGTCTATGATATATATCAATTCTATAAACATAGATCAATTATAGATATAAGATTATAACATATTAAATGAATTGTATTCAAGAAATAGATTAAGAATGTATACCTAGCATGATTCCATAATCCATTGTTGTTCAGTGAATAGATCAAGAGAATTCGCTTGTGTGAGAGAAACTGCCCTTAATCCTGGTAGATTTTCTGTGCGTACTAAAAATTGCCTAATGGGGAAGCAGTTCATAACTTACCAGATGAGAGCAGGGACTTCTCAACGGGCTACTAAATGAATAGCCTAAAACCATCGCGGGCTACTCACGACAAAAGCCCAATTACAATATTCATAAATTGACTAAGTGTTATATTATAAAACATATTTCCATAATTAATATATATTAATGATTTAAATAATATTTTAATTATTGAATAATTCTAATCCACGTAACATATATATATAAATATAAAATTTAACAATTCTCCCACTTGGATAGCATTAGTCAATCATTAAAATACAAGAATCATTAAGACTGGAATACCAACTATGGTCAAAGCATATGTCAACCAACAGTCTAAGAAATATAAGCTTTAACTCTGCAGAAATAGTATCCGATAAGGAAGTAGATCATACATGTTAAATGCTCATATTTCACATAAAGAATAATGAATATGGAAAAGCATAATTAATTAAGAGAAATATGTAATCCAAGAATAGTCCAAGCATCTGAAAATGCTATAAAAGATATGATAATAAAAGTGATGTCATCTCATACATATCTCATAAGAATGACAATAAGTAAATATAAAATTTCGGACTCCTACTAACCCAAAACATCAAAAGACTTAACCAAACCCATATGAGCTACGTGATTCTGAAAAACTCCAACAGTTAAGCCTTTAGTTAGTGGATCTGCTAACATGTTCTCTGTAGCAAGATGCTCAATTTGAGTCTGAAACTCTAGAATTTTCTCTCTAACAAACAGATATTTAATATTAAAATGCTTTGAGTAAGAAGAATTTCTGTTGTTTTGAGAGAAATGCATAGCAGCAGTATTATCGCAATATATCACAAGTGGCCTAGATATGCTTTCAACAATATGAAAGCCAGAGATTAAGTTTTTTAGCCACATGGCTTGACAAGTAGCCTCATAGCAAGCGACATACTTTGCCTCCATGGTAGAAGTAGCTGTAAGAGTCTGTTTGACACTCTTCCAAGAGATAGCTCCTCCTGCCATCATAAAAATAGAGCCAGAAGTAGATTCTCGGTCGTCAGGGCAACCTGCGAAATCAAAATCAGAATAACCGATGACCTAAAGTTGATCAGACTTCTTATAGGTCAACAAATAATCCTTGGTTCCCTGCAAATATCTCATGACCTTTTTCACGACTTTCCAATTACCCAAACCTGGGTTGCTCAAGTATCTCCCTAAAGCATTAATAGCAAAAGCAATATCGGGACGAGTACATACTTGAGCATACATTAAACTGCCAACAGCGAAAGCATATGAGACTTTTTCCATTTTAACTATCTCTATATCATTTTGAGGACATTGGGATTTAGAGAGTTTATCACCTTTTTGAACAGGTGCAGCACATGGGGAGCAAGAATGCATGTTAAACCGCTTGAGGATCTTTTCAATATATCCTCTCTGAGACAATCCAAGAATGCCACGTGACCTATCGCGGTAAATCTGGATGCCTAAAACAACTTAAGCATCACCAAGGTCCTTCATATCAAAGTAGCTACTCACCATCAGTTTTGTTTCAGTCAAAAGTTTAATGCAGCTACTAGCAAGAAGAATATCGTCGACATATAGAATAAGAATTATAAATTTGCTCCACTAGTCTTCAAATAAATGCATTGATCTAATACATTTTCTTTGAAGCCAAAAGAAGTGACAACCTGATCAAATTTCAAATACCATTGCCCGGATGCATGTTTCAGTCCATAAATGGACTTTTTAAGTCTGCAAACCAAATGCTCCTTACCTGTTTCAACAAAACCATCAGGCTGAACCATATAAACATCCTCGGCTAGATCTCCATTCAGAAAAGCTGTCTTCACATCCATCTAGTGAAGTTCTAAATCAAAGTGAGCTACCAAAGCTATAACAACTCGAAATGCATCTTTTGTAGAGACTGGTGAGAAAATCTCCTTATAATCAATGCCTTCTCTTTGACTATAGGCTTTTGCTACTAGTCTAGTTTTGTACCTCTCAACTCTACCATCTGGACTACGCTTGGTTTTGAAAACCCATTTGCACCCAACGGGTTTGCAACCAACTGGTAACTCCACGAGATCCCAAACAGTATTATGAGACATAGAAGACAATTCATCATGCATAGCATTTAGCCAATCAGAAGCATGAGAGCTAGAGATTGCCTCCTTAAAAGTGATAGGATCGTCATCATCATGGAGATCAAACTCGTGTTCCTGAAGATACACTACATAGTCATCTGGTATAGAAAGCCTACGTACTCTCTGAGACCGTCTTAATAAGACTACTTCAGCAATGTCATCTGGTTCCTATTCATCAGTTGGTGGTGCCACTACATCATATTCTCCTCGAAGAGCCTGATCATCATTATGATTAACTGGAACCATGATATCTATAGGAAGTGAAACAACCGGAATAGGAACAATAGTCCGATCTTCTTTAAGAGTGACTGGTCATGGTGTATGACTCCCACTGTCTAAGTCATCCTCAAAGAATATCGCTCAGTCAGACTTGATGACTCGCATGGAGTGAGAAGGACAATAGAATCTATAACATTTGGAGCCCACGCAATAGCCAATGAAGAAGCCGCTAACAGCCTTAAGATCAAGCTTCTTTTGCTGAGGATTATAAGGTCTAACTTCTGCCTTACAACCCCACACATGAAAGTGTTTCAAACTCGGCTTCCTTCCAGTCATCAGCTTATAGGGAGTTTTCGGTACAGACTTGCTGGGTACTTGATTAAGAATGTACACAGCAGTCTTCAAAGCATCTCCCCAAAGAAAAACTGGCAATGACGAATGACTCAACATGCATCTCACCATATCCATAAGCATGCGGTTACGTCTTTCTGCAACTCCATTCTGCTCAGGAGTATCAGGTATAGTATATTGAGCTTCAATTCCACATTCATCAAGAAATCTGGCGAACGGTCCTGGATTTCTTCTAGTTTCATCATATCTGCCATAATACTTACCTCCTCTATCAGACCTCACACATTTGATCTTCTTGCTTGTCTTCAATTCAATAGCAGCCTTGAAGGATCTGAAGGCATCCAAAGAACTAATTTTTTCCTGGAGAAGATCTATCCAACCAAATCTGGAGAAGTCATCTATAAAAGTAATAAAATACCTATATCGACCCATGGCAGTGGGTGTAATGAGTCCACACATGTCTGTGTGAATTAACTGTAGCACATCATCACACTTGTTCGCTCCTTTATTCCTAGTTTTGGCAGTGAACTTGCCTTTAACACAATCAATGCAAGTTTCGAAATCAGTGAAGTCAAGATTATGAAGAATACTTCTCTAATCAGTCTTTCAATTCGGGGCCTAGAGATGTGCCCCAAGCATCTATGTCATAGCATAGAAGAGCTCTCATCAGTCCTACTACACTTACTTCCAACAATGGAGTTAACAGACATATCATTCAAATTCAGCATATATAGCCCATCACACAAAACTCCTGAACCAACGGCAACAGAATTTAAACAAACAACAACTTTTCCAATTACCAAATTCAAAAGTGTAGCCACATCTATCCAAAGCTGAAACTGAAATTAAATTCCTTCTCATGGAAGGTACATAAACATCATCTTTCAATAATAAAGTATGTCTAGAAGGTAAATACAAGGTAACTACTCCTATTTCTTCCACTGATACTCTAGCTCCATCTCCCACAATGATTTTGGATTCAGCATTACTTGGCTTCCTCAGTCTTGTGAACTCCTATAAAGAATTCACAACGTGAATAGATGCACTTGAGTCAAACCACCAAGTATTGGGAGCAACATCAATCATATTTGATTCAAAACAAGCTAAAGCTAGGAGTGTACCTTGCTTCTCAAGTTTCTTTTTGAGAATGTAACAATCATCCACTTTATGGCCATACTTCTTGCAATACTTGCAGTTTTCCTTGAAGAAATTCTTGTTAGGCTTGAAGAAATTCTTCTTAGGTTCTAGGTGTTGAGATATTTTCCCATCTTTCTTCTTAGCATGTTGAAACTTGCCTTTGTAACCTTCCTTTTTCTCATTTTTAATACCAGAAGTAGTAGCAACAAACTGAACATTGTGTGATTTCCCTTTCCTTATAGTAATCATTTCATCAACAGTCCACTCATTTTTCTGAGTGTTATAAGAGGTCTTCAGAATATAAAATTGAGAAGGGAGTGACTCCAGAACCTGCCAGATTAGATAACTCTCACCAAGATCAACCTTGAGAGACTTCAGTTTATTAAAATAGTGCACTAACTTCATGATGTGCTCATGAACTCCACTAATACCATCATATTTAGTCTTCTCAATTAAAGAAAGATATTGACCCTTCTGAGCTTTATCAAAAGTCATGAATTTCTCACCAACGGATTTTAGAAATTCCTTAGCATTCTCGCTGTCTAGAATGCTCTGTCTTATTGACTTCTCCATAGTGTATTTCATCATTTTAAGGCACACCCTGTTTGAGTGCTCCTATTTTTCACGAGAAGCCTTTTCAGCAGCAGTGGACTCAGTAGTAAGAGCAGCAGACTCTTCTTCTCTCAAAGCCAAGTCCATATTAGTGATAGCCAAATAAAGATCTAGAGATTCTTTTCAATCTTCAAAATTAGTCCCATTCAAAGTTTTGACAGAAGTCAATTGCATAGGCAAAGAGGCTGGCATGAAAACAACAAAAGGAAACATTTAATATGCACAATGTTATCATGCAACAAGAGAATTAAATGGTTCTGTATGCTCAGCCAAACAAGCCCTTTAGAAAATTTCTTACTTATCATGATCCCGCCTAAGGGTTACGAACCATAATAAATAAAAAATATAATAATACAATGCACAAATCTTATATCACCAAAATTTCTAATACCGATAGAGTACTCGAAAGATAATTAACATAAGCATAAATCTAATAGCACATTGTATAATAACAAATTACATTAATAACAACACACCGATAGGGTGTAATTACTATTAATGCAATAAAATATGATTAAAAAAATTAATCATTCAACTCACATATTTTGCATAATTGTACCCACGATAGGTGAGCTCACAGTTATACAAATTATCAACAATTATGCTTAATAAAATATGATAAACTCATATGATGTATAATAAAAAAAATTCAATTCACATATAGACTAAAAAAATAATTTCATGACTATGACACATTAACAAGAAGAGTATCATATACCAAAGAGTTATTAGTAGAGTAAAAAATAGTCACAAAAAATAATTTAGGCCCAAAACCGGAGAGTATAGATTGTGCAACACTCTCAATAATATCATAATCATGCAAAACACTTCAATACAGTACCACAATATTTTAAATAATAATTTTCATAATATTATAATATATGATATAATATTCATATCTGTTCACATGATCAAAAGTATTTGATAATATATTATAATATTATAATATAATATGATATAATATTATATTATATTATATATCATATATTAAAATATTATTATGTTGATAACAAACAAAAGAAAAAAGCACGTAACGTTCACGGTGAGAAATCTTTGATTCTTTGGTCTTTCTCACTATAATGGATCTAATAAGAACAAATGTATTATTATGACTACCAATATTAGAATAATTGTCAAATCAACTCATTAAATCAAAACTTGAAGAAGTAACGCTATTTTCATCTCTGCCCTTATTATTTTGGAGGACTCCAATTCCAAACAAGCACGAAAGCACACTTTGCAAACCCATAACCAAACAAATACCGGAGCAGTTGCAGTACGAAAGCAGGGTCGAGGTTCTTTTCTTCCCCATTGAAATTAGGATTCATAATACGAATTTTGATTTAATTATTGAGAAAAGGAAAAAAATAATCATAATATGTATTTATTAAACTCTGATACTAATTAAAAGATTTTATATATCAAATCTATAAACATAGATCAATTATAAATACAAAATTATAGATATTAAACGAATTATATTCAAAAAATAAATTAAAAATATATATCTGATATGATTTCATAATTCATTGTTGTTCAGCGAAGGGATAAAGAAAATTCGCTTGTGTGAGAAAAACTACTTTCAATCTTAATAAATTTTTTGTGCGTACTAAAAATTACCTAATGAGAAGTAGTTTATAACTTACAAGACAAGAAGTAGAGAAACACTCAACGAAGTTCTTAAATGAATGTTGGCTCAAACTCATCACAGACTACTTACAACAAAAACTCAATTATAATATTCATAAATTAACTAAGTATTATATTATAAAACATAATTTCATAATTGATATATATTAATAATTTAAATAATATTTTAATTATTAAATAATGTTAATCCACGTAACATATATATATATATATAAAAAATTCAACACCCGGGCCACCAACGAAAAGAGGACCAAGATGCCGTGATAAGTGGAAAGGTTCGCTTGGGTGAAGGTTCTAAGGGTTTGTCCGGGGTTCAAGGATATTGAGAGATTCGAGAAGGCGAAGAAGGTTATGAACGAACTTCAGGCTTGGTTTCAAATATACGATCCCCTTTCACCCACTTCCACTGAATATTGTTCCTCAAACAGTGTGAGCTCTTCGTCCTTTTCAGAGACTTTGAAGAGAATGGAGTCCCGTGAGGCCGGAAAAGTTTCAATTTCAAGAGAGGAGATAGGTTCCCTCACGTTGGATGTCTGAGATACTGCATCATATTTCCAGAGTAGCAACAGCTTGACCGAGCTATGGGTCACCTTAACTAGGACGGATATTGATGACGACTACCAACTTGAAGCATGTAGCCTGGTTGATCGGATGTACTCAAATCACGGTCCTGATTGTTTCTTTATGTTTGAAACATTCTTTACTTTGTTTAAGGTTAGGCTTCCATTTTCTGAGTTGGAGTCTGGTGTACTGTCTATGATAGGTAATTAGGTATTGCTCTTATTCAACTCCACTAAAAATTTATAGGAGTTTAATCTAATTTTTAAAAGTTACTTACATTTCGAAAAAGTACATTATTAATTATGAAATAGTTCAATGAAACACCAATTGATTTTTAAATTATATTAAAATTTTATGAGCTTGATTTTCTTTGTGAGAACTTCCAATCTATTAGTTTGATTGAAATTTAATTTCTATAAAAAATTATTTAATAGAATGTGTATGAATCAAGAAGGTAGGATTAGGTTAAGTGGTAAGGGAACTCTTCTAAATAAAAAATCAAATTTTAAATAGTAAAATAAGTCATTGTTAAAAAAGTCTTTCGGTAGCATCAATTCTCTCAAAAGCCTTAATCAAAGACAAAAAAATATATTTATATATATGAAAATTTACACGTAGAATAACCTTATCATAGAAATGGTCATAATGGGTGGCTCAACTATTAAGCAAATTTAAACTCAGCGATGGATGGGTCTGTGCATGGTTCAAGGATCGATTAGTCTTGCAAAAAATTTCAGAAGAAAATAAAAGAAAAATATTAGTTTTATACTTTTTTAGAAGTGTATTATTATTTATATTTTTTTAAGAGTTATGATTAAATAAAAAAAATAAAAAAATATGTATAATTATTGATTAAAAAAATTATAAAAATTGATGTGAAAAAAAAAGTTAAAATTAAAAATAAAATAAAGTGAAATAAATTTGGGATGTGAGTATTTTTTTTTTATGATCTAAAATGAATTTGGTGTGTTAAAAAAAATCTGTAGTAATTTTTGTCAGACAGATTCTTTGGGTGTCGGGTAGTGACTGGCAACTGGCGGAGTCAGACGGTTCAATGCAAAGGATTGAAAGTGTACGTTTAGTTTTGTACCCAAAAAAAAACAAAGGTGTACGTTTAGTTCTGTCCCTGCAGGGTTAGGTGCTAAAGTCCTTCTAGGCCTGAGAGAGTCTGAAACCTGCAAGCACTAGTTGCGCTCCTCTTTTTGGACCAATACAACAACAGTCCCACTCACTCACCTCACATCCACCTTCAGAAATCATAAGTACCCAGATTAGTGCTCTTTTTCCCAAAGCTGACTTGGACAGTTTGAGACCTGGCTTCTTTGTTTGGTTACATTTTTATGACCCAGTAAGTAATGAGAGTAATAAATTTCTTCCATACATGGCCGTGGAGTGGAGTATACGATTCCGTTTTCCTTTGCTTTTTCATAAAGTGAAGAAAACGGTACTCTTCGCTCTCCCGCTTGTCCATGACGTTATTAAAATCTAAATGCGTACCACTGGTTTAACACGTGTGTCATGTTATGTCATAGCGCAGAACGGCTTGAAAGGAAAAGATATGTTCTGCATAATGTGATTGGAACTAAAAGTATTGATACCAGCAAAATCTTTGACACAAAACGTGGTAGGAAAAATAGGGGGTGAGGTTAAAAAAAAATAGTAGTAGAATATTCTCTTCTCATCTCTTATTTAGATGTCTTGTAAACGAGAGGAATGAAAAATGAGAAGGAGATAATAACATTACAGATACTTCCATGACCTTTTCTATCTTTTTTTTTTTATTTTAACGAGTTCCATAACCTTATATTAAAATGACGTTTTGAAAAGGATAGGAGAATTGTTTAATTTAAAACTAGTATTTATGCTTTTTATCTTTCTATTCATCTTGTCGCCAATTTTAGAAAGTGTGATTTAAGAATGCTTACGGTAAAACCATTTTATTGGTCTTTTTATTGGAGACGTCTACTATGTTCTTAAATTTTTTTTGAATATCAATGTTTCATTGACTTTACTTATTATAATAAATAAATTTTTTTGACTCTCTCTCTCATTTTTTTTAACAAATGTCTACTCTCTCTCTAACTAGTTACTTGTTATTATGGTTACATATAAATCATACTAATCATTAATTAAAATTTGCACAAGTTCAATGATATTTAATGTATAAAGCATCCATACTCTCAAATTTTTTAAGAGGGACCAAGATCTTTTTCTATTTGTCAAAAATAAGAGAAGATTCTATTAGTTAAAAATATATGTTTAAACTTATTTACTGTATACGATATGTGTAATTTTTTCTTTTTATAAGATACACTTTACAAAGAACAAGACGACTCTCCTATAACAGGAGAGGATCCGTTTCCTTTTTAGGAGTGTTAAAAATATTTCTCTTTTAATTAAAGGAATACATTAGATAGTAAAAAAAAATTTGTCAAATTTTTTAAAAAATATTTTAGCATTATTTTTAACCTTTAAATGAATAAATGGTCCCACTATTTTAACTTACAATGTTGCTATATCCACAAGGGGAATTCGTGAAATAGACACACATGATAATGGGGCATGAGCCACTTGGGGTCTTTTCCTCAACCATAATAAATATAAATAAAGAATAACAAAAACAAAAACATAAACATAAACGGATTGCTCCTCATTCCAAAGCGGAGATGGCTTCATCTCCTTCACCTTGCCTCCCTGACTCTCTCTCCTCTTTGCCCCATTCTTTGTAGAACAACCTATGACTCACCACACCAACTCTAGCTCATCTTCAATTTTATTTGAGAGGAAGCGTTCAATTTGATCTAGCTCCTCATTGAGTCACTGTGTATCGATTTTTGCATTGTATGCTGAGCATTTTGAACCTATTCCATTGATTTTTGCGTAGTATACTGTGCATTTTGAACAGCAATTTATGTTTCTATGCTATTCTAGCATAATGACTAGGTCTCTTGCAGTTCTTGCACAAGTTGTCTGGGCTAAAAAAAAAGAGAGAGATCAGATTAATGTTACCTTTGTGAGAAACAAACCCACACATTCCTAATGTCAAATGGGTTGGTGTAGGCCAGTTTGGTATTTATGTAGCTAAAAATCCAGAAGGCAGAGCAAGAAGAAGACATCATACCACATGCTTAAGGTTTTACAAATAGCACATTAAAGATTCAAAGCCTCTTCTAGCAAAAGCATAGTTTCAATCTTCTTTGACTTCCCTACTGTGCTAATTACATCTAATAATTCCTAATTAGAAGCAGCTAACAAGGTTGGGGATTTATTAGCAATAATAGCCAACATACATTCGCCAACAATTCGTATAAAAAGATGCGGACATGGAGCCTTGAAAAAAATGACAGCCAATAGAGTAAGAAGAGGAACCTCAACCTGGGGAGGGAAGCCTATAGAGGAGGAAGAGTTAGCGCCTTTGACTGCAACAGGAAGATGCATTTCTTTCTTCCCAGACTCACGAATTAGGTGGCATTCCACGTTGGGAGCTGTTGGACGCCAGATCATTCGTGGATGATTTTACAAATTTAGCTTCGTTGATAATTAACATTATTCTTTAACTCATCTAACCACTATTCTTGAATTTTGATGCTGTGTAGCATTAGTTTTTTTTAAGTGTATTTTTGCACAAAATAATAGTACACTCATTTTCTTTCAAATTTTGAAGACGATACATAAAACTTTTTCAGTTTTCACTCAAAATGCACAATTATTGAATTTGAGTAACAAATTTTGTTTAGATATTAACGGACTATTCTTGTTAATCATAATTTAACTATATATGATTTCCATAAGAGTTTATATCTGATCAACATTTTGCCATGCTTTGAAGGAAATTAAAAAGAAAAACACACACACCAGTTTTTTCATTGCATATGGCCCTACCAGGGATGTTGATCATCGCCAATCCCTTTTCTAGTCTCCCATCCTTGGGGTCTCTCCCTCTTCTCACATATACTGGAATACATTTTTTCATATTTTAGCTTCCCTCACTATTGCTTGCATAAACTAATTACTTGCTTTGGCTATGACGTTCTGAATAGAAAGTCAGTTGAACTAAGTGAGTCATGGATACAATGATTTTATTATATAAATGAAGTGGTTACATAGTTAATAAACAAACTAAGATAATAACAAGAGAAGAATAATACAACCTGAAATAATGTTTATGACTAGATTAACGAAGTCCGTGATAAGATGACTTGCGAGTTATGTTCGAACAAGATAATTGGATATATGTCGGGAGTGAAAGTGACTGAACCTCTTGTTAAGTAACATGCATGTCTGAGGAGAGGGGATCATCTGGAAGGGTGTTGGAGTTTCTCCAAAAATGCCAACAAAGCTGAGGGACACTGTAGTTTCTCCATTGATAAAGTTTACTAAGGATTCTATTGTTGGATATGACGTTATTGAATTAGCATATGTTAGTCAACTTGTTAATCATGCACATATAAATCTATCAAATCGGTGCCAATGGAAGAGTTAGGATTGGGTAAATTCAAATGCATGCCAAGGTTTTCAGGTGCCATGGGAACAATAGTTACCATTGATGAAGGTGGTGGAGGTAGAGGAGGTATTTGTTATCTATGAGTTAGAAGTGTTAGCCATGATAGATTCTTGATACTATGAAAACATTCTGAATAGAAGGCTTGTTGAACTCAAGTAAATCACTGTTACAATGATTTTATTATATAAATGAAATAATTACATAACTAACTAACAAACTAAAATAATGGCAAGAGAAAGATAAATATAACCTAAAATGACAAAAATAAATTCAAACTAAATCCTCGGATAAGATAAACTCTTATCCTTTACTCTATCATATTTTAGCTAGCTTTGTTCTATATAGCCCAGGTCTTATAATAACTTATCTTGACTGCTTCATTTAAAGAATAGCCTAGAAATCATTTACTAATAATAATCCTTGCATCCTTTTTTATCATTTGTGTGAGAAGAAATTAGGATCGTTGGATTGTCTTGGGATTCCCCCAACTACTAGTTTAGAGCTAAATCCAACACCATAGCTCATTGGCATTCTACATATGAGAATTTATGTGGTACCTCGATAGATAAGATACCTAAAGCGAATTATTATGCATTCATTATATGTTAATTTTATAATAAATATTTAAAATAACCTATAATTAATGAAATGTTTGAAAATTAATTTCCACAATTCTATACCATAAAATAAAAATGTTGGATACAGTAGAATTCTACTCAACAAATAAAATTGTGGTACTAGTAGATGAAACAATTGGCAAGGCCATTGAGCTTGTAAACCACTTAAATATACGCAAGAGGTTGGTTTCATCCTCTTTTGGTGGACAAAATGCTCTTCTGTGTAGTCATTGAGCTTGTGAACCACTTTTTGGGGCTTTGGACGCATATAGTCCCTCCCACCACATTCTTCAAGTTAGCTTAGCTTCTTTAAATTAATGGTTTGATTGCAGTTTTCATCCTCATATTATTGCAAAACGAACATTTGGTCTCCTTACTTTTAAAATAGAGATATTCTTGTATCCATACAGATTTAACACATCAAATTTATATATAAAAAATAAAAAAAATAAAGAAAAATGATTATTTTTTGTGATGAGTGAGTTTAGTGAGACTCATTTTTTCTCTTTAATTTTTTATTTCTTGTATGTAAATTTGACGTGATAAGTCTATATGCATATAAGAATATCTTTTTAAAATAAATTATTTAATCTCTTTACTTTTATAAAATAAACATTTTTAATCCTTTTGTTAATATATTATTAAGAACTCAATAAAAAGTATTGATGTGACATTTAAAATTTATTTATTTATTTTAAATAAGCAATCTAAGTACGTCTGATATACACGATTCCTTAAAAATGATAATAATAATAGTAATTGATTAGCCTGCAAGATCTGAAAATTTGGGAGCCTATTATTCCTGGCGTGAAGACGTATAGATCTTCATCAAATGCTTGGAGGGGAATATGTGAAATTGGGCATCATGAGCATCATCGTTTGCGTTGGAATATTGGTGCTGGACATCAAATTTTATTTTGGGAGCATGCTTGGTTAACCAAAGGTCAAGAAGTAAAAAGATCACTCTCTCCTTCCCTTGACTGAAGGAAAAGTTTAAAGCTACTTATAAAACACTTTGGGAGCATCTATGCGCCAAGTATCCAGAGTTCTTGATTTTGATATGAAATTGACCAACGGTCTAAAATGATTATCTTATACTAGCAGGTAAGTCTTCAAATGCATCAACTAAATTCAAATCATTAATTATTGCATTCCACATAGAAATTACTATTTATTTTTCTTAAGTTCATTAATTATTTGGTTATTACATGAATTAATTTTATTTATGATTTGGAGACCTATGAGTGGTAAAAAAATGGTGATTTAATTTATTATGTAATGATTTAAGTTCAAGCCATGAATCACTACTTCTTATACATGAATTACTATTTCTTTTCCTCTTGGTCACCATTTAGTAGCTTTCATGTGTATTAATTCATGATTTGATATCCTATGAGTGGTGAAAAATGATGATTTAAGTTTATTATATGGTGATTTAAGCTCAAATCATTAATCATCACTTCTTACACAAGAATCACCTTTTATTTTCTCCTTGGTCTCCACTTAATAGTTTTCATGTGTATTAATTCATGATCTGATGACCCATGATCAGGTGACTTATGAGTTGTGAAAAATGGTAATTTAAGTTTATTATGTGATTATTTAAACTCAAGTTATTAATCACAATTACTTACATATGAATCATTATTTATTTTTCTTCTTAGTCACCACTTATTTTCCTCGCAACCATAACTGAAAAAATGTTTAAAAAAAAGGTCAATAAAATTTGACTGGCTATTGCCAATTGGCTCTGTGTGAGCATCCATGCTACAAAGTCAATTATGAGCACAATAAATATCGCCTTGACTGAATATGATTTATTACTTTCTTTGAGTTACTTTGTCACCCCGTCGGGTAGGGCTTGGGAAATGTTCAGAGATTTACTTCCTTTGACTCTTTGTAATGACATAGTTGGGATTTGCCCACCTTATGACTCTTTGGGAGATGATCAACCGATATGGTATTTCTCAAGTGATGGTATGTTTATTGTTAAATTCACTTATCAAGCCATTATTACATAGGAGACGTTTACAATGCTCCTAAAAAGTTTTTGAACATCAATGCTCCTTGGAAATTACCTATTTTTACTAGTGAACTTTCGTTGACTTATCAAGATTTTTTTTAAACAAAAAACTATTAGTTCTTGGGTTCCCTCGGAAAATCCTCGTCCTGCCACGTATCTCTTGTTCGCCAACGACGTCTTATTGTCGAAGCGAACACCACCATTTACAGCTAAACACTAACTTGAAATAGATCAGAAATAGAACCATGGTGAACCACCTTCCATCCAAACTGACTCATGTTCTCTGTCGCCATCCATAGTGATATCATTGTAGCCACCCTCCTCTAGGCTCGCAGGTGGTGGTTGACATCATGGTGCTGTAGATCTAAAGCATTGTGGCGACGGTTGACGTTGTGGTGTTGCAAATTTGAAGCGTGACAGTGGTTGCCGACAACGTCATCCTTTAACACATCACCCACGACCTCTCTGGCATGACGATTGCTCCGAACAAGAATGATGATTTTTTTAATAATTTTTTATTTTGTATATTTTTTATTTTTCTATTGGTGGTTTTAATTTTTTATTTTTTCCCAAAGTTGAAGTTGAAAATATTTGCTTGATTTTTTTTTTTAAAATTCCATTTGAACAAGGACAATAGTTCAAAGGAAAAGGGTAAGGGTGGCAGTGTCATTGGAGGGGGAAGGGTGGCAGTGATTTCACATGGCAATTAAGCTGCGTGTGCGATGAGGCAGATCTAGGTGGCACTTTCTCGCAAATATGGACAGCGGTGGCTCGTGGTTCGCAATTGAAGAACGGCAGAGTACGACAGCTCCAGTGCTGCATGGTGGTTCGCCAGTCCTGGTCTGACATGGTTGATGGCGGCTCGTGGCTTTGGGCGTGGTGAGGCTCGCAATGGTGGTCTGTGGGAGCTAAGATGGGTGGATTTGCGACGAGGTGAGCAGATCGAGGCAGGAGCAGAGGTGTTGGTTGGGGTAATTATGTTCTTGTTGATGGTTTCTATTTTTAGATTTCAAAAGGTGGAGGATATTATTTTTGGGATGATTTTTGGGTTGAAGATGGTGGTTATCATGGAGGTTTGATGGTAGAGGGTGAGACAAAGGCGAAGACGAAAGGGAAGGAGAAGGAGAAAGAAATGAGAGAGAAAGATAAGAGAAAAAAAAGGTTACCTGTAATGCAGGTTACCTGTAACACTTCTCAGCCATATATCATTTTGACATATATATCAACGGTTATAGAGTTTGGAGTATCGATGCTCAAAAATTTTTTAGGAGCATTTAAAACTTTTCCTATTACATGTAGCACAACTAGTAAAATCTAGTCAGCTAAATGGAGATAGAATGACATTCAAAAGATTTGTTGCTTCATGCGGTTGTTGTGTAGGGGGCTTAATGACAAATTTTCTTGGATTCCAACGTCTTTTTAATAATTCTCCAATCTGTCCCCAATGTGGTTTTGAATGTGAGACTAGTTTACACGTTTTGAGAGATTATCAGGTGGTTAAACAATTTTGGACTCAGCTCTTTCATCCTAACTTGCATCATCTATTTTTTGAGTTTGCTTATTTGGAGTAAGATTTTTTTAAATGTCATATTTTCATTAAGTTTTTAATAGTATACTAATAGAGGAACTAAAATTACATATTTTATAAATATAGAGAGACTAAATAGTTCATTTTAAAAATAAAGAGACTAAATTATTCATTTTACTAAAATAGGAGGACTAAAATTGCAATTAAGCCTAAATTAATATAGCTTACATTTCGATTCTTCTGGCTCAGTTGGATTGTGTCTTAAAAGTCAACTTTAAAAAAGAAAAATTCTAATTTGATGTTCTTTTTTCTAGGACTAGAATGAATGATGATTTTAAATTTGATCAAGCATAGAACGTTGGTATGTTCCTTGGAAAAGTTCTACAAGCTAGTTATCGACCTTTTTATTCACCTTGCATATTTTCTTTTCTAATTTTTATGTAATTATAAAGTTTAAGTTCCTGATATTGAGTGAAACCATCTTACATGCAACTTAAATATACAAAGTAGGATATCAAATGTCAAAATAGGCTTCAATATCATGCGTTAAGAGGAAGGTGTATAAGAGATTAATGATTTGTAGAGTGACGCATTTCGTGAGAGCAGGGAGAGAGTTGGTTGAATCAACCATTGGCTTTGGTTCTTTCGGGAAGTGCATGTTTGCTCTTCCCTTTGTATTTTGCTAAGGACACACTACACACTAATTCTCATTGATTGCATCATCTATATAATCATGGTATTTGTTCGAACTTGTGGGCAGGGGTGCATGGGCATGGTTCAGGTTTAAGGGGAAAAAATTTAATCCAATCAATTCTTATTAGATTGGGTTGGTTTGGTTTTATATATTTTTTTTCAACCAACAACCAAACCAAAACGACTAGAAATAGGTTTGTTTAGTTAGGGTCATTGGTTCTCTATCAAAGCACAACAAAGCAGATGCACGTACATATGTGTGTGGCATGGGCACACACCTATAATAAATCATGATGAAGTGAAACTATGCCACATAGACCCCGTACATGTGTGTATGGCATCGGTACAAGAGGCGCTTTTGGCACTTGCACGTGTGGTGGTGGCTGATAATTGTAATAAATTTAGATAGGCATAACTTTTTATTTTTTACTATTATAACATTTATTTTCAGAAAAGTTGATTTTGTTCATTGTTCCTATTCATAGTGATTATTCATGGTAGCCTATTATACATGAAGAGTTATGCCTCTTTTGAGAATTCCTCTCAACGTCTATAAAAAGATAGACTGCCAACATTCAAAGTAGTTCAAATCACTTTTGCTTTTCTTCTATGTGTCGAAAGCATTGCAAAGAACTGTTATTTTGTAAAACATCATTGTTGTTATTGGCTTGATTATAGAAGTGCAACATACATTAAGTGTTCTTCATTGTATCCTACAGGAAATTTGCTTTTAACCATTTGCATTAAGTTTTAGGCACTGGTCGAGTGAATTAAACCTATAGGACAGTGTACAACATGCCATGAAGATTTTGTGTATATTTCTGGTTTTGCAAGATATTCTCCAACAATATTTAGATTTAATTTTTATTTTGTATTAATGGCAACCCTAAGGGAGATGACTTTATACTTTGTGAAACTGGAAAAGTTTGATGGTGGAAATTTTTTAAGATTATAGAAAAAGATGTACTTCCTTCTTACAACTTGGAAGGTTGTGTACATACTAACTACTCTAAGTTTAGAAGATAATGAAGAGGAGACTATGGCAAAGACTCGTGCAAGGCATAAATGGGACAATGATGACTACATATGCACTGGCCATATTCTGAATGGTATGTCTAATGCACTATTCATTGCCTAGCAGAACATGGTGAGTGCGAAGGAACTTTGGGAGACACTAGAGGCAAGATACATGATAAAAGATTCTACAGGTAAGAAGTTTCTAGTTAATCATTTTAATAGTTATAAGATGATTGATGGTAGGTCTGTCATGGAACAAATACATGAAATTGAACAAATTCTGAATAATTTCAAGCAAAATAACATGCACATAGACAAACTTCCTCTTTCACGGAAAAACTTTGAAAGAAGTCTAAAACATATAAAATATTACATCTTTCTTGAGCAATTGGGTAATCACCTTTGACTTGAAGAAGAGTATCATAAATAAGATGTCAGTAAAAAATAATCTGCTCATGAGAAAGTTCATGTGATGAAGGAAGGGAAGTCCAACAAGTCCTTAAAGAAAAGACTTTGAGATTCTAAAAAATCTTATACAAGTAGTAGTAGTAACAACAACAATGATAACAAAAGGAAGAGAAAGAAAGGCGGTTGTTACTATTGTGGAAAGCTTGGGCATTTCAAGAATGAGTGTCAACTTTTGAAAAAGAATAACAAAGAGAACGGTTCTAGTTCAAAAAGTAACCTAGTTACTGTCATATTCGAGGTTAACATGATTGAAGATATTGGATCGTGGTGGATAGATTCTGGTGAAACCTGCCATGTGTGCAAGAACAATGATCTCTTCAAGATAATCAAAGAAGAAGATGGGGTTGTTCTGTACTTGAGCAATGCTTTAACTATTCAAGTCAACGGCAAAGGGATTGTAGAACTTGAATTCACTTCTAGTATGTGTATTGTGTACTAGATGCTAGAAAGAATTTCGTTTCTGTACCCCTACTTAATAAGTTTAGGTTTAAGTCTATATTTGAGGGAGATAAATTTATTCTATCTAAGGGTGGCATGCTTGTGAGAAAGCGGTATCTTTGTGAGATCATGTTTAAGTTGAATGTTATTAATAATATTAATCTTGTTTCTGTTTATATTATTAAGTCTTTTGATTTATGACATAATCGTTTAGGACATGTTAATTTTAAAAAATTAAATGATATGATGAAATCAGATTTGATTCCAAAAGCAAATAGAAACTCAGAAACATGTACAATTGACATGCTAACAAAGATAACTAGGCTTCCGTTTCCAAGAGTAGAATGAAGTTCTGAGGTGTAAAATTTAATACATTCTTATGTATGCGATTTACTTGGTTGCCTACTATAAGCGGTAAGTAATATTTTGAAAACCTTCATAGATGATTGCACTAGATATTGTTATATATATTTAATGCATTCAAAAGATGAAGTAATAGATAAATATAAGATTTTTAAAATTAAAATAGAACTTTAACATGAGACTTTCATTAAATGTGTAAGGTCTGATGGGGAAGGAGAATATTATGATCCAAATTATTGAGTCCACTTTAATAATTCATCAAACAACTACACCATAGTCCCCATAATAGAATGGTGTTGCTGAAAGGAAAAATATGGTGTTGAAAGAAATGGTAAAGTTGTGTTATCTTATTCTGGTCTAGCTAAATGTTATTGGGGTGAACCAATATTGACAACTTATTATATTTTAAATAGAGTTTCATATAAAAGGAATAAAATAATCCCATACAAACTCTAGAAGAAAAGAAAGTCCAGTCTCAATTATTTTAAAGTCTGGGGTTGTAGAGCAATAGTAAAGGTTCCTAAACCCAAAAGGAATAAATTGGGTGAGAGAAGAATTGAATGTATCTTCTTGGGATATGCTGAAAATAGCAAAGCATATAGATTCATAGTAATTGAATTCAATTACTCATATCTTGTGAATACAATTAATAATTGAGTCTAATGATGAAATTTTTAAAGAAAATAGATTTAACTCAATTCCAAGATCCAAAGACAAAGTTCATTTTAATAGAAATGAACATGATCCAAAGAATAATGTATCAAATAAAGATATATTAGAAAGTTCTGTGCCAAGAATAAGTAAAAGAATTAGAAAGATAAAAGCATACGGACTAGATTTCTTCATGTTCCTAATTGAAAGGACAAGAAACTCCATTGTCATGCACCATTATGCTATAATGCAAAAAGTGATCCAAAAACATTTGAAAAGGTAATGAAGTCTTAAGATGTAGCTTTCTAGAAGGAAGCTATACAAGATAAAATGGACTCAATAATAGGCAATAAAACTTGGAAAATAGTAGACCTCCCACTTGGTTCCAAGCTCATTGGTTGTAAGTGGATTTTCAAAAATAAAATGAAGGTAGATGGAACCATTGATAAATTCAAGGCAAGACTAGTTGCTAAGGGGTTTACACAAAAAGAAAAAGATGACTATTTTGATACATATGCACCTATAGCAAGAATTGCTACAATTAGAGTGCTTTTGGCACTTGCTTCCATCTATAAATTTGTTATTCATCAAATAGATGATAAAACAACATTCTTAAATGGTGAGTTGGATAAAGAGGTGTATATGAAGCAAACCGAAGGGTTTGTAGTTCCTACTCAAGAAAACAAATTTTGTAAGTCCTTGTATGGACTAGAGTAAGCCCCTAAGCAATGACATTAAAAATTTGACACAGTTGTTCTTGCAAATGGATATAAATGAATCTGACACTGTGTGTATAGTAAATTTCATAATGGAAAATGAGTTGATTTGTTTATATGTGGATGACATGCTAATTTTTTGTATTGATTTGGATGAAGTAGAAAACACTAAGATTCTTGCCTAGTAATTTTGACATGAAAGATATGGAGGTAGCAGATGTGATCCTGGGGATCAAGATAACTAGAGATGGTAGTAATCTAAGACTATCGCAATTTCATTACATAGAAAAAATATTAAAGAAATTTGATTACTTTGGCACTCATCCTAATACTACACCATTTGACTCAAACATTAAATTAGTACTAAATAGTGGTTGTTCGGTTGCACAAAATGATTATGTAAAAATAAATTGGATGCTTGATGTATACTATGACATGTACATGACCAGATGTTGCACATATTGTTAGTAGATTGAGTCAATATACAAGCAATCCAAGTAAGGACCATTGACATGCAATATGAAGAGTATTGAAATACCTAAAGGGAACAATTAATTATAGTTTAACCTATAATGGTAATCTTTCAGTTTTGGAAAGATACTTAGATACAGTTGGTTAAGTTATATAGAAGATTATGCTTCAATAAGTGGTTGGTCTTCACTCTTAGTGGGGGTGATGTTTCTTGGGGATCAAAGAAACAAACATGCATTGTCGATTCCACCATGGTTGCTGAATTTGTAGCTTCAGCTACGACAGGAAAGGAATTTGAATGACTTAGAAACTTGCTTCTTGAGATTCTAATATGACCAAAACCAATGGCACCAATAGTTTTACATTGTGATAGTCAATCAACACTTTCAAAGGCATACAACCAAGTAAAAAATGGAAAGTCTAGACACATTCGACTAAGACATAGTTATGCGAAAGACTAGATTACAAATGGAGTTATCTATGTTATTTATATAAGGTCAAAATAGAATCTTGCAGATCCTTTGACAAAAGGATTGACAAGGAATTTGGTGTGGAAAACATCAATAGGGATGAGACTCAAGCTTATATATTAAAATATCACCAATGGTGGAATCTCGACTCACACTTGAGTAGCATTAAGCCTTGAGTTCAATGAGAAAATTACATTATTAGAGTGATTACAAGTACTTACTAAATTTATATACATCCTAAGGTAGAAAGTACTTAGTACCATAATTAAATAAAATGGAAAAGTTAAGTTTTGCTCTTAATAGGCCTATAGCATATATTTGTTGAAGTACTTATTATGGGCACTTCTGATAGAATATACCTATATGAGTGTGAACTGGGGTTAGTTCTTGGAGTTAAGGGCTTAACTCTTAAAGCACTCATGAAAAATGATACAAGACACAAGGTCACGTTTAATGTGTCACATTAAATATGATATTCAATGGTATCGAGAACTTATGTGTAAGTAGTGCACGCTAGTTCGAATAGATTAAATGGTTCAAAGCTAGTCTACAATTATAATCTGGATTAGTGAAACACATGACTTAATAAGTAAAGGTTCAAATCGTAAGATATCTTTTATGTAAAGCATAAGATTTCCAAAACAATAAAGATTTGGATTTATTTTGAAAATGGTGGGGATTGTGAGAGGATTTCCAAAAGAATGGAAAAGTAAAGTCCCACATTAATTGCTCAAGCATTGGGAAAAGGAAAACTGTCGTATTGCTCAAGCATTGATTGTTACCAAGTGGCTTCAAAACTTAAGAGGGGGTGAATTGAGTTTTTTAAAACTTTTTAGAAACAAGCCCTTTTTAATTTTTGTTGAAACTATTTTCTTATGTGGTATATGGATTTATGACAACAAAAGGATCTCACACAAGTTTTCAAAGAAAGTGAATGAGTAGAAGATGAAGCAACAAGTATGCAAAGCCAATAAATAAGCTTGAAAGTAATGAGATAAGGGTAGAGAAGAGTGCAAACAAGATTTATATTGGTTTAATCACCCTTATGATCTACGTTCAGTCCCTAGGATTATCCACCTAAGAGTTTCTATTATTCTACAAGCTTCAATAGGTGTTTGAGAAACCCTTATAAGTTTTGAGTCCTTCTTACACTTCCAAGATCATCTACCCTTATGTGTAGAAGCCATTTTGTTTCATAGAGGGATCCTCCATCCTTACAGGTGTTTACAATAGAGATTGAAAAGAATAAACTCTCTCAAAGAGTAGATTATACAACTTGAAGCACTATGAAGCTTTCAAAAATATCTTAAGAAGGCTTTAAAACATAATAAGAGAGTAGAAAGAATTAAAACTTAGATTTAATGCTTGAGAGTAAGTTGTTGGATGTTCAAAAGATAGGATTAAGTAGGGGTGTCCACGAATCGGGTTGAACCCATGAACTGCCGGGTTTCGACCCAAGCCATGCGGGTTGGGTGGGTTGAGTCGAGTTGAAAAATTCTCGCCAGTTGGGTCGGGTCGAAAAATCTTCGACCCATAGTGTGTGGGTCGGGTAATGGGTTGAAACACTCCCAACCCACACAACCCAACCCAACCCACCGTTTTTTTTTTAAAGTGGCCAAGGGACTGACAGAAAAAGTTTTAAAAATATCTTAACTTTGTAATGTAAATATCAGGAGGATGATATAAAGGATGATGTTGATGTCTTTGATATTCTGACATAGTGAAGCCTAAATGTCCATGGTGGCATTTTAGGATGTTTTCTCTTCATTTTTGTATTGTTTCAATTAAGTTTAAGTGTAGGCATTGTAGTGTTACTTTCAAAGTGAACAACGAAAATAAGTTCATAAGACTTTCGGTGCATCTGAGTGACAGTTGTGTTGAAAAACCAATTGATAGCTTAGATGATAAATAGTATATGAAAAAAATAGAGAATGAAGTCAATGATTATGTTGTCCATAATTCATGTGACATGCGTGAAGATACTGACTTTGATTAATTAGACTAATTTGTTGTTTGAGTTATGACTAGCTTTGTTTAATTTATTCAAGATTTAGTAAGACTTATTAATTGTTAATTTATTATGCACTTATTGACTTATGACGTTTAGTTTACTTAATATTGAGATTTATGGTGTTAATTTGTTAGATTTTGTATTTCAACTTTTTTTTCAAGATTTTTTTTTAAAAATGTCAGACTCACGGGTTCGACCCAACCCAACCCACTCTTGAGCGGGTTGGGTCGGGTCGGGTCGGGTCGGGTCGAGCGAAAAAAATCTCATGATTAGGTCGGGTCGGGTTGAGTCGAGCGAAAAAAAAAAATTTTAACGGGTCGGGTCCAAAAATGAGTTGAACCCACTCAACCCAACCCACGGACACCCCTAGCATTAAGTGTCCCAAGCCTTGTATTTATGACCTATCAATGAAATAGAGTTGTTAAGAAGAGTTAGTGGAGCATTTAATGTACTAAAAACTAGTCGTTGCTAGTTTTTAGAAATGTATTGATTACAATGATATGGTAATCGACTGTCAAGCTTAAAAACGAGTTCTAGGCTTTGGTGTGCACCTAATAATCAATTACAGAAATCGATTACAAGTCATTTCCAGGTGCTGTAATTGACTACAGAAGCATGGTATCGATTACCATGCTTCTAACTTATTGAAAATCAGTTTTGAAGGGGTTATATTCAATTACGAACATATAGTAATCAATTGAGCTTTCTGACATGCTCATAGTGGATTACGAACTCCTCGTAATGGATTACCAACTACTGGTAATGGATTACGGAGCACTTGTAATGGATTACAATTATTCTAAAATCAAATTTTGAGCATAAATAAACCTTGTAATAACTTGGATTTTTAAACAATTCAAACAAGATTTTCACAACTCAAGTTCAAAATATGATTTTGTGCAAAACAACCCAAAATTTTCAAAACCAACAACCACCAATTTAAAAATTTCACAATGGACTTTTCAAAATCATTTTAAGCTTATTGAGATATTCAAGATCACTTCTTACAAATAAGATCCTAAGTCCGATAAATCTATTATCTTGAAGCTTGCATTGGACTAAGTCTTTCTCACAGTTTTGTTATCATCAAAACCTTTATGAAATAAACATTCACATTGGTAAAGTAAAGGCTTTATATATGAAAGATCACACACCCATTAATAAATTATGATGAAGTGGAACTATGTCATATAGACCATGCACACACGCACATGTGGTGCAGGTGCATAAGGGCGCACTTGGACATGTGGTACGTGTTCGTGGCACTGGTTGTTAATTGTAATATTTTTAGACAAACATAACTTTTTGTTTTTAATTGTTATTGATGAACATTTAAAATTAAATTCATATTTTTACGATTCAAAATATTGGGTTTTCATCCTCTTTTAATCTCTTTGATTGAGTTTTGTTCTCAAATTTTGTTATATTTTTAGTATTTTAAATTACGTTCTTATTATGTATTTTATGTATTTTTATAAATAATTGCATATGAAAAAGACTGGACATTTGAAGAAGCAAGAAAAAGAGGAAATTCCATTTCAGACGTCCAGCGCTTGAACACTGGACACTCAACGCTTGAGCGTGCGTTACGCGCAGAAGAATTTCTCTTTAGTGTCCCAGCGCTTGAGCGTTGGGAAGGTAGCGCTTGAGCGCTAAATGCGTGGGCTAACACATTATTTTTTATAAATAAGAAAATTTTGCCAAATGGAACATGTACTGTAACAGTCGTCAAGAGACATAAACCATAAAGTTGTGTGGACGCAATTAGGCTTGAAGATTATGAATTCTCTTCAACCTTTCCACCTTTCTACAATGGAGTTTGTTGTATTCTTCCCTTTTTTTTTTTTTTTTTCATATGTAACTAATTTCCCCTTGTTAGGAGGATAATGAATCTTAAACTTTGATGATGTAACTTCTTTTATGGATTTAATTTATGTTTCTATTTCATGATTTACGTGTTTATCTCTATTCTTAATGTTTTTCTAAACCTAATCAATTTGAAAATGATTTTTTTTTTGTTAATGTATGATTTGAAAAAATTTGCATAAACCTAGAACTTGTGATAAATACCATAATTTCTGCAATCGTTAGGAATAAACGTTGTGGGTTATTTGATCTTTCTTTTAGTTCCCTTGTCTTTTATAATGACTTCTCAATTTAGGGTTAGACTAAGAGATTAATTAATTCTAATTAGTGTGAAGATGATTAATATTTCATGGGATAGAATATTAATTAAATTTGTGAATTGACCATAAATCGTTGAAATAGAACATTGTTAAACTAATATTTTAATGTGCATTTAAAGAGTTCAAGTGAAATCGGAACCCTAACGCTTTAATACCATTGTTTTTCACCCTTTTGTTTTATTGATTTGTTTACTTACTTTATTTCTTTTAATAATCTTTGCTTTGAATTTTCCTTTTACTTATATTTGTAACAATTTTCTTTTTCGTTAGTTTAAATAGTATCAATTTGAGCGAACTTAATAATTAATAACTTAATCCTAATTAGATGATACTATTACTCACTTTTTATTATTTTTACAATTTGATACACTTGCCAAAAATTACAATTGTTATAACAATTATTTTTTGAAGAATTGTGCATCTTCTAAATATGTCTCTCAGTGTCTATAAAGACAGACTATGCCAATGTTCAAAGCAATTCAAATCGCTTTTTCTTTTCTTTAATGGGTAGGAAGCATTTCAAAGAATTGTCAATTTATAAAACATCATTGTTGTTATTGACTTAAGTGTGAAAATGTAAAATACATTAAGTATTTTTCATTATATTCTATAAAAAATTTGTTATTAACCATTTACATCCAAATTTAGACATTAGTGGGGTGAATTAAACTTAAAGGACAATGTACAACATGCCTTAAAGATTCTATGCAAATTTATGGTTTCGCAAGATAATCTCTATCAAAATGCTTAGATACAACTGTTAAGAAGCGAATGAGGTTTTTCTTTTCAATATTTTCGTGGACAATGAATGTATTTTTTTTAATTATTAATCAGTGTAATTAATCTAAAATATATATCTTGCACCTTGAGTTTTTTTTCCCTTGCCAACAATTTTAATTCTATGTACAACCGTTAAACTGAATGTTACATAAATAACTCTCAACGCAAAAAATTCACATCTGTAGCACCATTAAATTGATTTATAGATCTGTAAAGTTGTATTAAAAAAAAAAGTTATCAAATTTATGTATAGTACAACAATTTTATATACTAGTTGTTTTTTTTTCCTGATATTTATGTATTTAGCATTTTTCAAGTATTTATATGTTACTTTGTTTAATTCTTATACAACTAATATTCTTTCTACAAATAATATATATATATATTTTTATATTTTATCTAATACTATTTATTATACTTATTTTTTTTTTTTTTCAATCATATATTTTAAAAAAATTATATATAATACTTACATCTTTAAAAAGATCTTATATTTTTTTAAAAATATAAAATCATTTTTTTCCATTCTTCTGAGTTCTGAGTATACTTGTACGATAAAACCTGTTATGGCATCATCTCTGAAAGAAAAGGCAAGACATGCCGTGTGTTTTTCCTTTTCCTTTCTCTCTTTTTAATGAGTTGACTGACTAGAACTGCACGGTACACGCATTTATCCAAAGAACTAACTGAGGTCATCTCATTTTTAAAATGTTATCTCGATCCACTAATGTTGGGTAAAAATATATAATCTTCTAATCAATATAAAATGTGTACTAAAAGCAGAATGTAGGAACTAAAAATAGTTATAGTAGATGAGTATTATCTAATAACTTATAGAAGACTATATAAAGAGTTTGTAAATGTGTAAGTATCTTTATTCATTAGAAGAAAAAATAGGTTTTTATTAGTTAATAACTAGTCCAATTTTTTCCTTCAACCAAAGTAGGATTAGGTGATACAAATTTTCTATAAGACTGTAGTTTTTTATGGAACAATCCCAAAGGTACAATCCTATTCTATTATGAGAAATGTTAGTTACACCTATAGAATTTTTACATATCTCACATCAGTGATAGACAGGAATTGTATGAAAATTTTGTTAATGAGAACAACAAGTGAACTACTGAGATAAAATTATATTTTTATATTTTAAAAATATTTAATATTTTTATTATCAATATTATTAAATATTTTTCTCTTTATATATGTAAAAATAATTATTTATAATATTATATAAATTTTATATTTTATTATTATAAATTTACTAATTTATTTACATATAAAAATAAAAATTACACCTATATATTTATATAAGATAAAAAAAAAGTTATAAAAAGGAGTGAGACATACGCACATTGTTATCACATTGTAAAAATTTTGTTAATGAGACAACAAGTGACTACTGAGATAGCAAGCTAATAAAATTTCTTTACGTCAACTTATATAAGGTACGTGAAAAAATCTTATATGCAACTAACATTTCTCTTATGTCATTGCCGCGTCTGCCCTATCATTTTGATGGTGGTCAAGGAGTGAGGCACATTGTTATCAGAGGCATGTGCGGGTGATATTGTGGTGACAAAATTTAGGAAAATGGAATTTGTACCCGATACCACACTTGAGCAGACACACCACCCTTGAGAAGACAGCGTACGTTAATATTGGTGTGATTGAATATTATTGCATATCAATATAAAATATATATATATATATATATATTCAAATATGAGTGTAATATTGTTTAAGTGTCATATTTTATGTATTCAGATAATATAATTCTAAAATTTATATCAGTTAACTTAGACAATAAGAATTTATGTAACAGGAAAATAATAGAGGAATAGAAAAGGGAACAACCTTATGCAAAGCAACATAAATAAAGAATCGTGATAAGAAAATCACTTTGGGCAAACCTTGTTTCTTTCAAGACCAAAGGGTGTTTTCCCTTATTACGTAATATATATATAATATACTTCGCTATTAGTAATCGATGAGTTTCCCATTGGTTTAACTTTAATGACTACTGATTACAAAGAGAGTCCTAGCCAGTACACTTGATTTGGATGTTCAGAAGTGACAAACTAGCAAATCCTGGGGCTATGATGCACCCAATTTTATGGTTACCAGGAAGCAGGAAATGATTAATGAACAAAACAAAGGATATGGCACTGAATGTTAGCTCAACCATTAAACAGATTTGGCGGAGTCACTGAGAAAGTTTGATACCATATTTGGAAGAAAGAACTGAACTAAGAAAGCATTAGCATACAGCACTATACATTGGATCTCTCCATTGGAGACACAAATCCATTTCAACTGCATTTATAACAGATGAAAAAACAAGTAGGAGCAGTTGTAGGAAGGCCTCACAGAATCTGAACCCCACCATGTAAGTACATTATTGCCCTTTGATTCAGGTACAGTACAGGGACCCATTATTGAAAGCTAAGCTCAACCATCTGCAAAACAATATGCAAGTTAAAGAAAAAAATATAATAATCCCCCAAGCCATGAATGTAAAGAAGGAAAAGCATGAAATCAAAGAAGAAATAGAACAATCAAAATAACTGAGTGAGATGAATGTGGAAGTTCAATTACCATGGTGGGTTCTGGAATTGAAGGTTGGAAAATCATGAGTAGAAGTGGGAATGGAAATTGATAGTTGGGTTGTGGATGATTTATCATCCAAATCAAGCCATGAGCCTCTGCTTTTGTGGGGCCATTCATCAAAGAAACGATGAACAGTTTTCTGAGGTTCTTCTTTTCCCAGTTTCATGAGTGTTTCACACTTGATATCACCACCTAATATGTTGTAGCAACCTTGATCTTGCTCTTGCTGTTTTGAATGGTCACTGAGGCTCTGAAGTTGCAAGTAAGAGTAATCATTTGATAGACCAGAGCAACTCCTCTGTTTTGAGGAAGAAGATGAGCTCATAGTAAGTGGTGTGAGTTGCCAAGAATCACCCATAGAGGAAGCAGAGAAGCTTCTCATAGTACCAGAAGGTTCTGTGAAGAAAGCATGCTCATCAACCTCCTCTTTCAGTCCATAAACATACCTGTTCCTTTTTGAAGATACAAAGGGTAAAATATATAAGAAAAGAAAATCACTACCAAACACTTGAAGAAAGAACTTTAATTAAAATCACTTAGACCAAGTTTGGTTTTCAAAAAAACCTGCAGTCTGTGTTAGTCTGATGAGAGCAAGAGCCAGTGTCAAGAAACAAGGGAGCACTTGCACTGTTGTCTTCAAATGACAAACCAATACCAGATGACCTTGATGGTGGTGGGTGATGATTATAGAGAAAGGAGTGTTGGAGATGGGAACCATAGCAAGAATGTTGATGGTGGTGATGAAGATGTGTCTCGGAGGACACAGCAGAAGATGTAAGAGGTGAGAGAGAATGAGTGGTTGGGATTAGTGAAGAGCTATTATTATTTTTAGTGATTGATGAGATTGTGGGTGTTGAAGCATTTGTATTTGTCGTTGTTGTTTTTAAAACTTCCACAGGCTTTCTTGAACGGTTTTTCCCTCGATGCATGTGCCTCTCACAGTACTTTGAATCTGGATATGCCTCTTTGGAGCACCTCCATTTCTTTCCATCTGTTCTTCTGCACCTACCTGGCTCTGGGTCTATTTTTCTCCCCAAACCCATCTGCAGATAGTTCCATCCAACTGCACACAGTCACAGCCAAACCCTTTTTTGTCAAAGAGGGCATATATACTTGCACTCTCACACACTGACATATATGGAGAAAGAGAGAGAGATAGAGAAGAGGACTTACAGTGTTGTGGCTGGTGAGGCAAAAGCCTTGAAGAGAGAGGAGAATCCAAATAGCTTCTTTTGATGGTGAAGAGAAGATCAGGAGGAATAGAGATACCTGATGCCATGTACTTGTAGATAAGAGCTTGATGCTCAAGCTCTTGCCACTGTGATGGAGTAAAGGGGAACCTGTTGTTCCTTCCGTTCATCGTCAAGCAATTGAAGAGTGGAAGAGGAAAAACAAGAAAAATGAAAAGTGAAATAGCTAGGAATCAAGGAGCACAGGTAGAGAGAGCTGGTATATGTGATATGACATAAACAAATGAAACAGAAACTTATTCAGACCTCACAGTGCAGTGAAATAGAAGACAGATTCAGGGTGAAATTTATCAGCAAAAAGGGAGTGGTGTGATTGTGGGTTATTACTATAGCCCTTGGGGAGTAGAGTAGGTATATTTATTTAAGGGACCATTAGGTTACAGAATCTTCTGTACATGGATAAAACTAATGGTTCTGATTACATAGCTGCCATGCTGATGCAGTGTCTCACTTACTTTCTCTCTCTTCTCTCTTTCACTGCTCTTCTCTGTTGTTACTGCTACTGCAGCAGATAAGCTGTCTCTCTGGCAGCTCTTGTTTCTGACATCTCTACGGAAATTCATAAACTAAAGGGTAAGAGAAAGAAAAGCTCTTAAAAACGAAAGAGGAAATAGTTATTATTAGTATTATTGTATATGAGACTATTTAAGAGTTTGGGGTCTGAAGCAATGCCTGTCTGTGAAGATTGTACGGTTGAAGCTTTTACTGCCACTAAACTCTTTTACTTTTTCTGTTCCTTTACCTCAGACCCCAGAACCCCCCCACCTCCCACTTACAATTTGCCCTTTTTCCATTTGGGAAATATAGAAAACGAGAGATACAGATGCAGGCGTGGGGCTCTTTTTGGGTTCCTGTAATTATTTTTAATTTTTAACTTTTCTTATTACATTTGCAGATATTGATAGGATTGTCCCGAATGGTTTACACTTTTTTTTTGCTTTTGCCCTCTTTCTCAGTTCTCACACCCTCATGTTAAATTTTTTTTTTCTTTTTGTTTATGGGAAGAGATGTATGGTATGGATTTGCTGGTTCCTTTGCAACAAGTTGAATATTCTGCCAGAGCAAGCCCACTTAGTTAATCCGAGTACTAATTCAAATCTTGTACTTCAGTGTTACTTAAGTACTCGATCAACATGATTTTGGCCCTTAATAGTTTTTTACCAGCTATACTGTAACATATGACAAGATTGTTAAATAAATAATTAAATTTAACTTTAAAAAAACATTGTGAAACTGTTTGGACCATGTAAGAATTGTTTTACACAATGACTAGGTTTTAGAACTTGATTCTCCGTTTACCCTAGAAATTGAAGATCATTCCTGTAGAAACACCGCACTTTCTTCAGATCCGTATTTAAAATGAAACAGTCCTCACATGCTTTACCATCTTTTTCCTTTTTACTAAAAAACAATAAGAAAATGGCAGAACGGAGAATGGTTTGCGTTTCAGCACCATTATAAATTAATTAATAGAATGGATGGTAGAAAGCACGTGCCAACTATTTGGCTCATCTAGTCTAAGCTAAGCTTAACCTTTAGTTACCACTTACTAGATGGTCACTTTCTTAGCAATAGCGGAGCACTACACTCTGAATAAAGATGGCAACGAAAAAGCATGTCCGTAGTGTTTGTGTTACTCACTATCTCTCTCAAAATTAAGTTATTAGATAAAAATAAATAAATAATTTTATATTTTTAACATAATTTTTCATATTAAAATTCTTTAATTTTGAAGTGTAAACAATGCATGACCTATTTATTTTTTACTGAAATTTAACTTTTTAATAAAAAAATTGAAACGATAAGAGTTAAACTCTAAATCACTTAATTATTAAAACTCTGATATTATATAATAAATTATTTCTCTTAAAAATTTAGATTATTAGATTAAAATACATCAATAATTTTATATATTGAACAAACAACACATAATAAAGAAGTAAAAGCTAGTCAATTTAAGGGGCATATAAGTAAAATGAGAGGGATAGTTGCCATGATGATATTTAAGTTGTTTGGTTGCATTAAATTCTCTGGAGCTATTCTTGCAGTGTAAGTTTTGCAGGAGCGTACAGTACTAGTTGTTCTTCAGCACAGTCCATATCCCCCCCTGGCTGGTCCAATTGGTACAAAAGTCCAAACACATCTACCCTCTGAACAACGCCCTATACTTCAACCAAAACATGCCTATATATATGTTTTTTTATTTTCTTACTTAAACTTTTATTCTGTTACTCTTAAATTTACACCATATCTTGATTTAACTTCTACCGGCAAATCGATCAAAATGTCATTTTTTTCAAATTTATTTATTAATTTGTCATTATTTTTAAATTATTTATCAAACTGTCACTAGTTTTGTCACGTTAAAATTTTATATTATTTTTTGTTCCATGTGGGATGTGCCAACATGCGTGGCGCATCCAACTAGGATGCGCCAACACACGTGACGCATCCACGTGGGATGCGCCAGCACATGTGGCACATCCCAGTTGGATGCGTCACGCGTGTTGGCGCATCCCACGTGGATACGCCACGCGTGTTGGCGCATTCTAGTTGGATGCGCCACGCGTGTTGGCGCATCCCACGTGAAACGAAAAATAATATAAACTTCTTACGTTATATGTACAAGACACTTAACCCATTCCACGTGGATTTCTTAAAAAAGGGCGTTCAGAGACACATACAATTTACATGTCTACTAAAAAGTGCATCACAATATTGAGGGACATCAGTTTCAATTAGCTTATTTATAAGTCAAGTATTTGCTTCTGATCTGTAAAGTAGTCGATGTGGGACTTTGTTATTAGTAAGACAAAGCAGCTAAGTAAGATAATAAAATACATTTGTTCGATGTGGGACTTTGATAGTTGCAAAGTAAAGCAAGTAAGTAAGACAACAAAACATATTTATTCGATGTGAGACTTTCAAAAGTATATTTGGATTTGGATTTGAAAGAAAAATGCATTTCTTACAAACAAATACAAATCTAAATATGCTTTTGTATTTGTTTGTAAGAAAGGCATTTTCCTTTCAAATCCAAATCCAAATATGCTTTTGAAAGTCCCACATCGAATAAATATGTTTTGTTGTCTTACTTACTTGCTTTACTTTGCAACTATCAAAATCCCACATCGAACAAATGTATTTTATTATCTTACTTAGCTGCTTTGTCTTGCTAATAACAAAGTCCCACATCGACTACTTTACAGATCAGAAGCAAATACTTGGCTTATAAATAAGCTAATTGAAACTGATGTCCCTCAATATTGTAGTGCACTTTTTAGTAGACATGTAAATTGTATGTGTTTCTGGGTGCCCTTTTTTAAGAAATCAACGTGAAATGGGTTAAGTGCCCTGGACATATAACGTAAGAAGTTTATATTATTTTTCGTTCCACGTACTAGGATGCGCCAACACGCGTGGCGCATCCACGTGGGATGCGCCAACACGCGTGACGCATCCAACTGGGATGCGCCACATGTGCTGGCGCATCCCAGGTAGATGCGCCACGCGTGTTGGCGCATCCTAGTTGGATGCGTCACGCGTGTTGGCGCATCCCACGTGGAATGAAAAATAATATAAAATTTCAACGTGACAAAATCAGTAGCAGTTTGATAAATAATTTAAAAATAATGACAAATTGATAAATAAATTTGAAAAAAATGACATTTTGGTCGATTTGCCAACCTCTACCTTTGGAACTTTTATTTTCATTTAGGTCCTCTAGGTTTTTGTCAATTTCAATGCTCTCAAATTTTACTAAGATACTCACCCTCTCGACATTGAATGCATGCATAGAATTTGATTAGATGGAGAACATGTCGGAATAGAAAAATGGATGATATATTGTGCATTATATATTGAAAATAAACTTTCTTTTGTTAGTTTATTCTCTTCATCATTAATTTTGTAAAAAAAGTAGCATCTGCAATGACAATATTTATCATGTCGGCAACAGCATTAAGTACCCTTACCAAGAGTTGCAGTATTTTATAATCACGTTGAAATTGATAATCAAAGCTAGAAGAATAGCAGTTGAAAGAATAAGACTTCATCTAGCTGATATTAACTTTTCCTGTAAGTTGTTATCCTTTTTCGTTAAAAATTATTTCTTTTTCTTTTTGTCAAAATATATATATAAACAAGAAGATTAAATTATTCTCTTAATTCCTACAATTATATTAAATTTCTAAATAGGTTTTTATAGTTTAAATTTTTTTAATTGAGTCCCTATACTTTCAAAAAATTTTAAATAAGTCCTTATATTCGAAATAAGTTTTCAATTAAATTCTCACTAATTATAATTTTTTTAATTAAATATCTGAAACTTGCAATACAAGCTTGCAGATGACTATAGACATTTATTAATAGAGTCTAATAGTAATCAGTCAATAAGGACCTATTTAAAATTTTTTAAAAGTATAGAAATTCCATTAAAAACTTTTAAACTATAGGGCTTATTTAAGAATTCAATAAAATTATAAGGACCAAAAGAGTAATTTAACCAAATAAGAAAAAGTGGAGTCTAAACTAAGACTTGATATAAAGTGATTTTTTTTTTACTAAATAGTCATTTTGGTCCCTTGTTAAAATAGAGTTAGTCATTTTAGTATTTAGTTCAACGAAATTAACAAAAATGTCCATCACTCAGCAAATCGTGAGTCATGTTAGTCCAATCGTTAGCCAACATCTGTTTTCACTAATGGAGAGAGTGTTGTGGCACATTAATTGCCAAGGGGGATGCACACGAGGCATTGCCACGCCCTCAACCCCTTCAAACACATAAAAACGACATTGTTTCTCCTCTCTAAAGTGGAACGACGTCATTTTGTGTCACCTTCTTCCTTAAATTGGATGACCATGAACCCTAATTCCCAAAACCGAAATATCCAAATTTCTCCTGCTTCCCATTATGACAAAGAATTAAACCAAGACTTTGAGAGATGATGGGTGGTGGAAATTCGCATTTCCTAAATCGAGCACACTAAAGATCCTTAATGTCTGAAGGTAGTTAGAGTGTGACTGCCAATGCAGGTTCAATGGGTAATGGTCCCCATTACAGAGGTGATGTAAGGTTCTGTAAGTGTGGGATGAGAGCTGAGTGAGGGACAAAGCACAAAATCATGGTTATTACAGTAGGGGACAAAGCACAAAATGTAAGTAGATAAAACTAGGGGTGTCAAAACGGGCTAGTCTGGCCCATTCAGGATGGCCCATTTAGGGTCGGGCCATTTTCAGGCTGGCCCATTCGGGTTATGTAAGTTTCGAGCTGGTATTTTGCTAGCTCAGCCCAACTCATTTAGCCTTATGTAGTATTAAAAAAACGGGCAAGCCCGGCCCATTCTGGCTCGGCCTATTCAAGCTCAGCCAATTCAGCTCATATAAGTTTCAGACTGGCATTTTGTTAACCCAGCCCATCTATTTTGTCGGGTTATTCAGGTCGGCCCATCAGGCTTGACCCTTTTTGACACCCCTAGATAAAACCCAAGCCTATAGACAGCATAAGAAAATCCAAGCCAAGAGTGAAAAGGTCTATCTCCAACCAAGTTACTTGGAATAAAGCCAAAACATCAGAGCAATTATTCAACATATTTCCAATCAACCATGTAAGTAGATGAAAAAGACAGAATTATTACAACAACTAGCTTGTAAATGCCGACAACAACCCCCAAGATGACCTGCCCATGTAAGTCAGCCAACTATTAAACTACGGATCAAGTAAGAAATTAGAAAGTTTTGAGATAAAATATGGAAGAAGAAAAGTGTTAGACTTACCCACATAGGAAAAAGAGTGGTTAAGGTTTCAATCACTTTCTCATATTAGCTTATCCCCCCAGCACTTTCAGGAATATCCCCAGAAATGTTTGTTGTCGCCTTGCACAATATTTGAGAGTTCCTAAGCATATCAATAAACAAGTCATTAGCATTTTAAATCAAGAATGTGACAGTATATGTTCAAGCACCAGAAAACATACCAAAAGATTTACCAACCAGTTCTTGACTAAAATTAAGACAATCTAAAGTTATGGAAGCATTGTCATCAAATAGTTAGTGTTTTTTAGTTTTTCATTCCATTTTTCCTTCGTTTTTCAAATTTTCATTTTAAATCAAGAATGTGTAAGTGGACACAATGCTATCAAGCACTTGATGTTTTTTCTTTTTATTTTTTTTTCAAGTGAGAAAGAAGGGAAGGAAGACACTCTACCATGAAAAGCACTTAGTCCTAGCCTGACTAAATGATTATTTTGGTCTCTCATGGACCACAGAATGATGTCATTTATGTGTATCTAGAAGGGTTGACAGAGTGGTAATGCTACGTGTACATCCACATTGACACTTAACATGTCACATCACTCTCTTCGTTAGTGTTAATAGATGTTAGATAACAATTGAACTAACATGTCTCACGATTTGTTATGCGAAGGACGTTTTTGTTAATTTTGTTGAGTCATGGACTAAAATGACTGGCTCCATTTTAATGAGAGACCAATATGATCATTTAGTCTTTTTTTTGTTTATTTTATCCAAGTTAAAACTCGTCATGCTCTACTCAATCGATTCTTTTCCTTTTTTTAGAAAGCTAGTGAATCATATTACATGTAGAGTAACTTGTTTGATAAGAGAGTAAAGAAGGCGAAAGTTTAGGGTACCTTTAGTGCTATAATTGTGATTATGCCCCCTCCCCCTCCCCCTTTTTTTTGCTAAACGGGATGAAGATTTCAATAGATATAATATTACAAGTTCAACCAAAGTATTTATATGATCCTATTACTTTAACCTTACATGTTATTTTATCAAATCATTCGAGTATGATATATCACACACACACACATACACACACACACACACATATGTATATGTGTGAGTGTAGAGGTATCAAAACATTCAGTTTACATCGAGCCAACAATATTTTGAGTCTAGCTAAAAACATTGTAGGTTGATATTTTTTTTTTTTATGTTTTTTCTTTAGTTTTCAACAACTAAAAAATTTATTTTCATGTTTCAACATTTTTTTTTCTTTTGCATAGTTTAAAGTCCATTAAACATTAAATAATTTTTTTGTGATGAAAATATTAATTTACATTAAAAAAAAGAACAAAATCTTTATATATCATATAAATTATATAATAAAACCTTAACTAAAAATTAAACATCAAGCCTGTGAGGCCGAGCCAAAATCTAATTAGCCGAATCTAGCTAAAATTTATTTTTACATCAATTTTTTTAACTCAAACCACTTATTTCATTAAGTTATTCAAATCGACTCATCATAGTCAATTCATTTTGACGCTCCTATATATGTATAGTATATTTATTTTTGTCGAGTTTTACTCCTGCATCAAATAAAAAGGAGTCTAGTATCCTAACAAAAAAAATGAGTATAATATGTTTGGATTATAGTTTGCAGACTCATAAATCCCAGTTTAAAGTCTACAAACTGAGTTTATATGTGGCAAAACCATGATTGAATTGTGTTTGAACATGATTTTGGATCATAAACCATGGTCAGTCAAAGCGAATTAAAGTAGCTTTTCCATTAAGTCAAACCATGATTTGTAAATTATAATAATCTAAACATGCCAGAAGCAATTGAATTACAACAATATCCGATTTTAAACTTTGTCCAAAGCATTTATAGATAGAAAAAGTATATATGTACTTCTTCCATTATTTGTTTCACTTTACCAAAGCACAGCGCCTGTATATCTAACCATGTCATGTACAAATACTTATCAAAGCACAAAGCTCCACAATAACTACCAAGTTACTTAAAACACTGGCATATTTAAGAATTAAAAGGTCTCAAGTATTGAGGGACAGACCAAATGTTTCCATTAATGTAACAGCCAGGAGGGCATATCGCGGTATCTTTGCTGTAGCATTCTGGTTTTGAATCATGCAGCAGGGCAGGCTGTCACATCTTGGACTTGGACCACAATCTCACATACACTCAACTCACGCTTGGTGAATAGTGATTACATCCCCCACTTACAAATGCAATGGCAAGCAGATCATAAATTTTCTCCAAGTTGTATCTGTACAGTGCCAATTGAGGTCAGAATCTTTGCAAGCGCATATTGAAGATCATTAAAACTTCGCAGCTGGACTATTTTGAAAACTTGATGATATCAACAAGATTGAATATATAGAATGAACCCTGCTGTTGGGTTATGTTTCAACTGAAGGTATAGAAAAGCTGATACGACATGGCACATGGTGATGGCCCTTCTAAAGTTTGAGAAATTAGTCATCTTTTTCACTGTTCTTTTCATATCTTCAAGTTTAGAGATGATGATGATAACAACAACAATTAAACTTTTTTTCATTAGGTGAGATTGACTATATGGATTAAACGTCGTCATTGTACTCTATCATAAATCAAATTTTCAGATATGTCATTCAAATCTAAATTTTTTTTAATTATTTCACCTATAATTTTTTTTAGTCTTCCTCTATTTTTAATTATTGAGCTATTATCTACCTGATCTACTATTCTTACAGAAATTTCTAAGAATCTTCTCCTTATACGCCTCTTACGTATGTTTTCAATAACCCCATGGGCATCATTTAAGTATTTAGCTTCATTTTTAATTTTTCCCTCTGGAACAACGTGAGATATCATGCAACGGGGCTCACATCCTCAAATAAGGTGGACGACCAATCTACCAATACGTCCAAGTCAAAGAGATCAATTGGTGCCATTCAATAATTTTCCCGCAAGGAGACCCGTAAATATCAGACATATCAGCAAAAGATCATGTATCTAAACTAGAGTAGCAGGAGGTTGGTTAAATCTAATGAGATCAGGCCCATGAGTAAGACCTTACTTCTCGGTAGTAGGGACCCAGAGATGTGTCCAATGTCTGCTTTCAGCCTCTCATTTGTTTGAGTGGCTGTGGATCACCACATATGGAGGTTTTACTTTTACTGCCGTTGAATCAGTTCCAGTGGAGCTTAAAGTCTCACTCAACCATTGATTTACCTTAACACCCGCCCCCCTTCCCCCAAATTTCATTTGCAAACCCTCAACTTCTTAATGAACAAATTTAGGACACTGATTTAAACATGAGTTCTCAAAGAACATGGTTATTTTTAACTCAATAGAAGAAGGCGTTATGAAACATAATATTAAGAAAAATGTTATCAACACATTTTTTTAAACATTCTTTTTAATACTTATTTTATTATTAATTCAAAAACAAATGTTAATATTTCTCTTAATAATCTTTTTAAGTATATGATATAAACTAATAATAAAATAAATGTTAAAAAAAAAAAATATTCAAAAGAATATATTACTAACATTTCTCTAATATTAATTATAATATATGAAGAGGAGGAAAAAAGATTTTCAAGTGCACTCTTGGTTTTAATTTATAATGAAATATCCATGATTCCTCCAAAAAGTACTATATGAAAAAACGCATACGCTACATGTCTGCTATGAATGTTCTGCTTCAATACACAAACACGAGGTTTATTTCAAATAAACTTGGGAGAGCAAACTGTGCATTAAATAATTTAAACGAACTTACAAGCCTGGAATCCAGACCAAGTCGTCTTCGATTTCAAACTCTCACTTTCAGTATTACGTAAGAGCATAAAATAGGAGTTGCAATACTTAACATATTGCCATAGATAAAGTATAGCTTTTACTTTTGGTGTAAGAAAAAAGTGTCATTTACATAGAATGAAATCCTATAAGACTTTTAAGAATGAATATATCATTTAACTAAATATTTACAGGTGCTGCTGCAGAAGAAAGCCTAAAGGAAAAAGGGGGGGCGGATGCAATTTTGGGTTACATGTCAAGGGGAGAAAATTTTTGCTCATACATAATTTAGGGAAATTATACAACACTAAACTTGCGTTCAAGCTTTGTTAGGCAGCAATATTCCCAAAATGTATTTTTATTTCAGCCCTATTCCTTTTGAAAGAAAGAGAGAACAAGATCTGTATGCACAGAGAAGAGCTGCGTATCCACGAAGAGCTGTATAGCACAAGGTAACAAAGGGAAGCAATCTGCATTAGTAGTTTGAAAATAATACCCAAGAACAGAAAAGCTCTGTGAAGATAGAAATGTTTATCATTTAAATAACACAAATAAGACAAACAAGCTTAAACTATTTGAGCACACTGACAAAAGAACATGGATTGAGTACTAAAGTATATTTAACCCATGTCTATGTAAAAATTGCAGCTCATTATACACATTCACTTGGATTCCCAATCCCCACACAAACATATAGGTGGATGCGGTCAGGAACAAAACAATCAGGTTTGTTTGCTTGAGGTTAGCCGCAAGCCTATTCGCCAAGTAAAAGCTATGAAGAGTGCAACTTAGCTACCAACCCATATGTTCACGTGTACAAGCACACTCCACAGATACATAGTAAAGGTTAAGCATGGCTCTCAATATTTCAATGAAACCTTCAAGGCCCCAGCTTGGCCTGATGCCAGTACATGGAAGCTGGCCAATGGCTTACATGCACTATAAAAATTAATAATTAAAAGAAATATCAACCCACAAACAGGTTCAACAGTTGAAAATAAAGTCAGCCCAGACCAGAGATAACAAGCACACCAATGATTATCAAGCAGTCATGCGTCTGCAAGACTGGCAGCCAGTTATGGAGACTTAGCCAGTCTTTACATTTTGACTATTCCAGTGAAACAACTTCCACATGGTCTCAGCTTGAAAGGTAGTGTCTTGTCAACTAATATAGATTTTGGATTATATTCACATACTAAATATAGATTATATTCACAAAGTATTATTTATATTCACATACTAAACATAAATTTTGGAATTGGGCTCAACTAAAAGGAAATCAGAAATAGCTTGCAAGTCAGTTCAGATGATTTAAAACCTAAAAGCGAAAAAATGTAAAATTTGTGCACATAATTAACAAATTATGATGTAAGTTCAAAAACCAAACCTTCATGAAAGGCCGATCACGATAAGGGAATGAGTCAATAAAACTCTCCTTCAAAAGCAAGGATACCTGAAGGTACAATCCATCATGTTAGTTCTTCAAAATACTTACTAAAATATGCTGCTTGCAATGCAAGTCAATGTTCATAAATAATGGCACGCCGGAATGCAAGCCTTCAAGTTACAATTTTTAAATTTTACATAATCTTGTCTCAATTATTGTTTTATTTATTTAATTTTGCTTATTGAACTTAAGAATATGATCATCTACCTCTCATTTCTTACCAATTGAGCAAAAGGCAACGCCCACTATAATTTGCATAAAGAGGCAAAGAGGACAGTGGTAAAGGTTGAGCTTACGATGACTAACCAAAGGTGCACACCTAAATTTATCTAGTTATCAAGAGATATTCTACAATTTTGTTTTTGCCGTATCATTGAACTTGAAAATATAGTCAATAAATAATTATCAGCAAAGTAAGGTGTTGCGGTTGGGTTATTGGAACCAATTTCCCTCCAAAGAACTATGCTGTTTCTTCGCTTAAAGGAAGAATTATAAGTAAGAACCAAATTAATAGAGTTTTTACCAAAAAAAAAAAAGGACCAATTAACCATTAACAACTAACCACTCCATAACAGTGTTTAACTATACAATAAACATTGGTTTTTTTTCCTCCCAAAAATGAAGTCCAAGCTGGTCCTTGATTAAATCCTAATTTCCAGAGAGGTAAAAACATGAGACAAATGAAAAGAATGTAATTGCTGTCAGATCAAAATGTCTAAATTTGCTGTTGAGACAGAAATACAGACCTTATCGTCATTGGATTGTACATTGGTTATTGTATGAGAACGGATGTTACAGCAAAGGGAATCCAAGTAAGATCTTAACACCGATAAGAACCCCTTGGCAGCTTCAATCTGTGGGAAAAACAACAAACATGAGAATATAACAAAATATAGTGACATGGTTGTTAACAATTTGAAATGGAAATATTCAACAGATCTATCACAAATTACTTGAGTCTTTTTAATGTACAATATAATGATGAACTATTCGGCAACTGAATAACTGGTTCTTCAAAAATGGCTCATACATAACTGACATATATTACATGCAAGCATGACTAACATCTGTAATATTCAAGATACTAAAAATGACCGAAAAGAGAAAGCAATAAAGAGGAAACAAGGGAGGGTAATGTGTAATGATGAGATGATTAATAAGGGCACACCTGCACTTCCGTGCATTCGTACACAGGCCTTCTCCTACCCAAGTAACTTTCTCCCACAAGAGTTGCATGATAAGGACGCAAAGAAGAGATTAGCTCTTTCTGTCTTGGCAGTTGAGGTATTGCTGGTGACTTCACCTAATGCAACAAAACAGCATTTGATAACAAACCATGTGTGACTATCTGTAACTCACAAAATAAAATATAGAGACTGCAGCAGAACAGTGTAAGAACAGTGAGAAGCTGATTCAGAACAAGCACCACTCAGTACACACATATCAGGGGAAAGAGCCATGTGTGGCCAACAAGCCTGCAACATGTCATTAGTATTAATTCCATTAAGTACCGTAGTCCATATAAAAGACTTGATCTTAGCAGAAGCTTTGGATTTCCATAAGGATTTATCGAGAAGAAAAGTAGCCCTATTCAAAGAATGAGTGAAGAATTGGAAAAAGGATTTACACGAAAGTATCCCAGATGGATCAAGGGACCAAGTCCTTTTATCCGGGTGAGATGAGAAGAGATGGATATTAGGATCTCACTGAGGTCAGTTTGATGTTTGGGTCTTACTTATGGGCTTAATATTACAAAGAAGTTGTAATTCCATAAAGCATTAGGATACTCTTCCAAATCCTTACAGGAAAAGTGGTTGAAACTCAATTTAATTATTTAAATCAATGTAGTGTTTAAAAAAAAAAAAAAAAACGCCACCAAGCCTTTTCCCACTAGGTGGGATCGGCTACATGGATCAAACAACGCCATTGTACCTTATCATAAACCAAGTCTTCAAAAATGTCATTCAAATATAAATCTTTATTAATCGTTTCACTTATAATCTTTCTTGGTCTCCCTCTACCTCTGGCTATTAGGTTATCCTCTACCTGATCTACTCTTCTTACAAGGACTTCTAATGGTCTTCTCCTTACATGTCCAAACTATCTAAGACGATATTTTTCCATCTTTTCCACAATAGGTGTTACCCCTACTTTCTCTCTAATGCATTCATTCTTAATCTTGTCTTGTATTGTCTGGCCCCACATCCAATACAACTTCCTCATCTCAGTGATACTGATCTTATGATCTTGCTTGCTTTTTACCGCCTAACATTCAATACCATACAACATCGCCGGCCTTATAACTGTACGATAAAATTTACCCTTAAGTTAGAGAGACATTTTTCTATTACAAATAACTCCTGAAGCACTCCTCCATTTCATCCATCCAACTTGAATCCTATGGTTTACATCTCCCTCTATCTCTCCGTCATTTTGTATGAAAGATCCAAGATACCTAAACCGTGTGACTTGTGATATGGTATGGTCTCCAATTTTCACCGTTGAGCTAATATTAGCACGCTTCTTACTAAACTTACATTCCATATACTCTGTCTTACTCTTGCTTAGACGGAAGTCATGTTCTTCTAAAACTCGTCCTCATAACTCTAACTTCCCATTTGTTTCCTCTTTCGACTCTCCAACTAAGACTATATCATCTGCAAAAAACATGCATTGTGACACCAGCTCTTGGATATGAGCAGTAAGCACGTGCAAGATCAAGGTAAAAACAATATGGACTCAAAGTTGACCTTTGGTGCAGTCCTATAGTTATAGGAAAATCTTCTATGACCTCACCCTGTGTTCTCACACTAGTTTTAGCCTCATCATACATATCTTAGATTACTCGAATATAAGCGATACGAACTCCTTTCTTCTCCAGAGCCTTCCACAAGACCTCTCTCGGTCCCCTATTGTAGGCTTTTTCCAGATCAATGAAAACCATGTGTAAGTCTTTTTGCTTCCTCCGATATCTCTCCATCAATCTTCATAGAAGATAGATTGCTTCCATGATTGACCTCTCAGGCATAAAACCAAATTGATTCTCTGAAATATGAGTCTCGTCTTAATCTCCGTTCAATTACTCTTTCCCATAACTTCATGGTATGACTCATGCGCTTAATCCCTCTGTAATTTGCATAGTTTTGTATATCTCCCTTGTTCTTATAAATAGGAATTAAAGTGCTTCTGCTCCATTCGTTTAGCATTTTCTTAGATCTCATTATCTCATTAAATAGCTTTGTAAGCTAGCTTATACCTTTCTTTCTTAGGCACTTCCATACCTCAATAGGTATCAATTATCTGAGAAGTTTCCAGAAGCAAGGAACCTTGTTTTGTCTATACTGTGTCCATCCTAACCTAAGAAACAGAGACATTGGAGAGGGATATGACAGCAAAAAATTTAAAGTGTCCAATTAGAATTTGAAGTGTTCTGACATAGACACAGTTCCTCTTTTAAAGTGTAAGTGGTTCACAGATCCTAACAAGTGATGCCTAGGTTTCTTCCTTTTCTCCTTATCTAATCTGATTTTCAGGGACAAACCTCACATTTATTTTCTTGGCTAGACTTAAGTCATCCAATTCCAAAACTAAAATTCATCAAACGTTAACTATGCCCTAAAGCTTAAACAAACCTACAGCTACTGTCTAGTGGTGCTTTGGACACCAACCAAGCAGGCCCAATTAATTCCTTGATCATCATCCTATTGCTTGTGAACCACCCTGCTTATATACCTATTATAAATATATAGCCTTTTTTTTATACGGAAGAAATATTAGCACAGAAGGGAATGACATACAAAAGCAGAGGATACGATATCCTTCTACAAGAAATCAAATAACACAGAAACCACAGCCATCAAAGACATATCGACTAAGCAAAGCTTGCCAATCTCTCAGTATGTCACCATTTAAACCATCTAGACTATTAGCTGAGCACTATAAAGAATCCAAAAAAAAAGCAATTTATCTCATAAACTAAGTAACTGGTAAAAAGTTATCATTAAGATTCTAGCATTTCTTCCTTCCTTTCCAACCATAGGCACCAAATAAATCATATATAGCACACTACCAGACTTGCCCAGTTCACTCCTCTCAGAACCTCTAAAATGACATGAGAAGATAATAGTGTCAGAATCCCACTGTATAAAATCTTTCCTTCTATAGATGGGATTAAATCCCATAATTAGGAGATTTGATTAGCAGGATTTTTTGTATTTATGAGTAGGAATCATTGACCCTTAATTATAGGAATTGATAGTGGGTACAATGATGAGCATTAGTTTAGGAGTTTCTTTTTTAGATTACCTTGTATCCTATTTAAGAGCACATGCTCGCCTAACATAATGATATCAGAAAAATACTTTCTGACATGGTATCAGCGCTCCAAAATCCGTGGGAGCCTGTGTAGTCTCGTGGCCTGCATTGCCACATGCGTTTTCTTTCTTCCGTTGTTCGGCCTGCGTTGCCGTTTTCTTTCCTCTTCTTCTGTCGGCCTGTATTGCCGATTTTTTTCCCTAAAGCACCCTTTACGCCTTTGAATCCCACCCAGAAAATTTGAGAATGTCAGAAACACCCAATACCTCTACCCAGACAGAAAATACCAGCGCTGTTGAGTTGCAACATATTCAACCTAGTCTTCGTCTCAATGGAAAAAACTACCTCAAATGGTCTCATTTTGTCCAAACCTTTCTAAAAGGGAAGGGCAAATTGAATCATCTTACTGGGAAAGCGGTCCCGAAACCCACAAACATCAACATTGCTGCGTGGGATGAAGCAGATGTGGTCGTAATGTCGTGGTTGTGGAATTCTATGGTGCCAGAGGTGAGTGATGCTTGCATGTTTATGAAGACAGCCAAGGACGTGTGGGATAGTTGTAAACAAAACTATTCCAAGGTTGGTGATGCTGCTCAAATCTATGAAATTAAGATGAAGATCGCGACTACCAAACAAGGGGCCCAATCAGTTAGTGAGTATGCCCAGACTTTGTAGAATCTATGGCTGGAGTTAGACCATTATGAGCAATTTGAAGCAAAATGCAAAGAAGATGCTGATTTACTCAAACGCTATAAGGAGAAGGACAAGATCTATAAGTTCTTGACAGGACTAAACAGTGAGTTTGATTCTGTAAGAATTCAGGTGCTAGGAAAGGAGCTATCCTCACTCAATGAAACAATGGCTGCATTCCGGGCAGAAGAAGCACGTAGAGGAGTGATGATGGAACCTCAATCCACTGAAAGTTCTGCCTTAGTCGCGCAAAACAAGGGAAAGAAGATTGATCAATGGCAAACCAGTCAATCTAGAAGTGTAACCCCATGGATGGAGATAGACAAAGGGGAGAACAAGGGTTCCCTATGGTGTACCTTCTGTAAGAAGCCAAGGCACACTCAGGACAGATGCTACAGACTTCATGGTAAGCCTCCAAATCAGAACCGAAATTGGACAACCAAAGGCACTGAACGAGGAGGATAAGCACAAGCCCATATGGCTCAGTCAGGTGCTGCAGAGGGCAATCCCTCTAGACCCCTTACAGATTTCAATACAGAAAAAATTAAAAAATTGAGGGAATTCCTAGACACTTTAGTCAAACCCACAGACACAGGTAGTTCTTCCTTGGCATTCTCAGGTAAAATCTCCTAAGCCTATGCACTAAGCGTTCTAAATTCTCCTAAACAAGGGACATGGGTTGTTGATTCTGGAGCTACAGATCACATGACCCATTCCTCCACTGAGTTTATCTCCTATAGACCCTGTCCAAGCAATAAGAAAATTGCAACTGCAGATGGCACTTTTATTACAGTTGTTGGAAAGGGAGATGTTATCATAAGTCAGGATTTAATTTTGAAAGATGTCTTTCATGTGCCAAAATTATCTGCCAATCTAATTTCTATTCATAAACTCACAACGGATTTACATTGTTTAGTGACATTCTCTCCTGCACTTTGCAAATTTTAGGATCAAGGAATGGGAAAGATGATTGGACTTGCTAGGGAGAAAAATGGGCTCTACCTTCTTGAGGAGGCTAGTGGAACATGTAGCACTAAGAGTCAAATTCCATTGTCTTAGTTGTCAGAGTCACCTCCCTCCAACAATAAGGAAATCTGGTTGTGTCACTTTTGTTTAGGTCACGCTTCCTTCAGTACTCTAAAAATTATGTTTCCTAGCTTGTTTAAGGGACTAGACATAGGAATGGTTCATTGTGATAGTTGTGAACTTGCAAAACACAAACGTGTTAGCTTTCCTATCAGCAATAAAAGAATGTCAGTTCCTTTTGCCTTAATACATAGTGATGTTTGGGGCCCATCCAATATTCTGAATATATCTAGGGCCCACTGGTTTGTCATTTTTATTAATGATTATACTCAGGTATCATGAGTGTATCTCTTGAAACAGAAAAGTGAAATTAGCCAGATCTTCAAAAATTTTTTCCAAATGATAAGAAACCAGTTTGGGACAGACATCAAACGAATTCGTTCTAATAATGCCAAAGATTATTTTAACCAAACATTGTCTTCCTTCTTCAATGAACCTGGAATTATTCATGAATCCTCCTATGTCCACACCCCACAACAAAATGGGGTGGCAAAACGAAAAATCAGGTATCTTCTAGCTGTTACTCGAGCATTTCTATTCCACACAAATACAACAACAACAACCAAGTCTTTTCCCACTAAGTGAAGTCGACTACATGGATCAAACGACGTCATTGTGCCCTATCATATAAACCAAGTCTTCAGAAATATCATTCAAATCTAAATATTTTTTAATCATTTCATCTATATTCTTTCTTGGTCTTCTTTTATTTCTAACAATTGGGCTATTCTCCACCTGATCTACTCTTCTTAAGGGGCTTCTAAGGGTCTTCTCCTTATATGTCCAAACCACCTAAGGCAAGATTCTCCCATCTTTTTCACAATAGGTGTTACCCCTACTTTTTCTCTAATGCATTAATTCCTAATCCTATCTTGTCTTGTATGATCACACATCCAGCGCAACATCTTCATCTCCGCGACACAGATCTTATGCTCTAGTTAGCTTTTTACCGCCCAACATTCAATACCATACAACATCGCGGGACTTATAGTTGTGCAGTAAAGTTTACCCTTAAGCTTAGAGGCACTTTTTTATCACAAATAACTCCTGAAGCACTCCTCCATTTCATCCATCCAGCTTGAATCCTATGGTTTACATCTCCTTTTCTCTCTCCGTCATTTGGTATGATAAATCCAAGATACCTAAACTATGTGACTTGTGGTATGGTATGATCCCCAATTTTCACCGCTAAGCTAGCATTAATGCTTCTTACTGAACTTACATTCCATATACTTCGTCTTACTCCTGCTTAGACGAAAGTTATGTTCTTCCAAAACTCGTCTCCATAACTCTAGCTTCGCATTTGTTTCCTCTCTCGACACTCCAACGAAGACTATATCATCTGCAAAAAGCATGCATTGTGGCACTGGCTCTTGGATATGCACAGTAAGCACATCCAAGACCAAGGTAAAAAGATATGGACTCAAAGTTGACCCTTTGTGCAATCCTATAGTTATAGGGAAATCTTCTGTGACCCCACCCTGTGTTCTCACACTAGTTTTAGCCCCATCATATATATCATGGATTGCTCAAATATAGACGATACGAACTCCTTTCTTCTCCAAAACCTTCCACAAGACCTCTCTCGGTACCTTATTGTAGGCTTTTTCCAGTTCAATGAAAATCATATGTAAGTCTTTTTGCTTCCTCCGATACCTTTCCATCAATTTTCGTATAAGATAGATTGCTTCCATGGTTGACCTCTCAAGCATAAAACCAAATTGATTCTTTGAAATATGAGTCTCTTGTCTTAATCTTTGTTCAATTACTCTTTCCCATAACTTCATGGTATGACTCGAGCTTAATCCCTCTATAATTTACACAATTTTGTATATCTCCCATGTGCTTATGTTCCAAAAAAATATTAGGGGGAAGCTGTCCTTACTGCAACCTATTTGGTTAATCGTTTACCCTCTTAAACACTTAACAACAACAGCCCCATTCAATTGTTCTCCAAATTCTACCCAAACTTCAAAACATCAAATAACCTTGTTCCTAGGGTCTTTGGGTGTATCCCCTTTGTCCATGTTCATTCTTCTCATCGAGGAAAACTTGATCCTCGAGCTATTAAATGCATTTTTGTTGTGGGAGTGGTAAGTCAGTTCATGCATAATCCCAAAGAAAATCACCTTCGAGCTGTTTACAGCATTCTGCAGTACTTGAAAGGAACTCCTGGAAAAGGAATTTTATTTACAAGAGGGAAGGAGATGACTTTGGAGGCATATACAGACATTGACTATGTTGAATCTGTAGACGACAGAAGATCCACCTCCGGATACTACACTTTTCTTGGCGGAAACTTTGTAACTTGGAGGAGCAAAAAACATAACGTTGTTGCAAGGTCAAGTGTAGAAGCAGAATTCTGAGCTATGGCCTTGGGGATCTGTGAACTCCTATGGCTGAAAATAATTCTAGATGACCTAAAGATTGAGTGGAATGGACCTATGAAGCTGTACTGTGATAACAAGTCAGCAATAAACATTGCACATAATCCAATGCAACATGATAGGACCAAGCATGTTGAAGTAGACAGACACTTCATAAAGGAAAAGTTGGATAATGGGACAATCTGTATACACCATTTGTATCTACAGGAAATCAACTTGCAGATGTACTAACGAAAGGATTAAGTGGCGCTACATTTCAATCTATCGTTAGCAAGTTGGGAATGGATAACATCCACTCACCAACTTGAGGGGGAGTGTCAGAATCCCACTGTATAAAATCTTTCTTTTTATAGATGGATTAAATCCCATAATTAGGAGATTTGATTGGCAGGATTTTTTGTATTTATGAGTAGGACTCATTGACCCTTAATTATAGGAATTGATAGTGGGTACAATGATGAGCATTAGTTTAGGAGTTTCCTTTTTTAGATTACCTTGTATCCTATTTAAAAGACTTGAGAAAATAGACTTACAGAAAATTAGAGAAAATGGTATTTCGTGAATTTGCTTGAGTAACTAATACTCAGCAGGTGGATTTATATATACATCTGAATAGGTACAATTTACAAGGTAATTAAATAAGATAGCTTACTCCCTATGTACATGAATTCTAGTATACATGAATCTGTACATGAACCTTATTAATGAATCTCGTTAGTCTCAACACTCCCCCTCAAGCTAGTGCACATATGTCATAAGCACCCAACTTGTTTCATATATATGTTATCCTTGGACCTCGGAGTAACTTAGTGAACACATCCGTCAGCTGATCATTAGAATTTACAAATGATGTGATAATATCTCCAGAGATAAACTTTTTACAAATAAAGTGACAATCAATCTCTATGTGTTTAGTCCGTTCATGGAAGATTGGATTAGAGGCAATGTGCAAAGCTGCTTGACTATCACAAATAAGATTCATAGACCCTATTTTACAAAACTTAAACTCAAAAAAAAGTTGCTTTAGCCATATGAGTTCGCATGTAGTAAGAGCCATAGCTTGATACTCTGCTTTTGCACTCGATCTAACAACATTCTACTTTTTGCTCTTCCATGTAATGAGATTGCCTCCAACAAGAACACAATAACCTAAGGTTGATCGCCTATCACTTGGGTAACCAGCCCAATCTGCATCTATGTAGAGAATAATATCAGTATGCCCTCTATTCTCATAGACCAACCCCCGTCCCGGAGAACCTTTAATATATCTCAAGATCTGAATTACTGCGTCCCAATGACTGTTACAGGGAGAGTTAAGGAATTGACTCACAACACTAACAGCAAAAGAAATGTCTGGCCGTATCATAGTAGGATAATTCAACTTCCCTACTAGTCTCCGATACCTTTCTGGATCTGAATAAGGCTCCCCCTGATCTGGCATAAGTTTAACATTAGGATCCATAAGAGTGTCAACCAGTTTACAATTTATCATTCCTGTTTCCTCCAAAATATCAAGAACATACTTCCTCTGAGATATAGCAACACCAGTGCTGGATTGAGCTACTTCAATTCCAAGTATCGTAATCGTCCCAAATCTTTGGTTTGGAAATGTTGAAACAAGTGCTCCTTGAGACGTTTGATGCCATCATGATCATCCCCTGTAATGACAATGTCATCTACATAAACAACAAGATAGATGCACTGATTAGAGGGAGAATGTTTATAAAACACAAGAGTGGTCTGCTCCACTGCAGATCATGCCAAATTGTTTAAGGACAGCACTAAATCTGCTAAACCAAGCTCGAGGGCTTTGCTTGAGGCCATACAAGGCCTTATGTAACCTGCAAACATATCCATGTGACTCCCCCTGAGCAACTAACCCAGGAGGTTGCTCCATATAAACCTCCTCTTCTAAATCATCGTGAAGGAATGCATTTTTAATGTCCAACTGATGCAGAGGCTAGCAACGCATGGCTACCATGGATAAGAATAAACGAACAGAGGCCATTTTTGCAACTGGGAAGAAAGTATCACCATAATCTAGCCCAAATACCTGAGTATAGCCTTTAGCTACTAAACAAGCTTTCAACCGATCAATCTAACTATCTGGGCCCACTTTGATAGCAAATACCCAACGGCAGCCAATAGTAGATTTCCCTGAAGAAGAGGGAACAAGTGTCCAAGTGTTATTGGATTCTAAAGCTGCGATCTCGTCAATCATAGCCTGTTGCCATCCTGGATGAGAGAATGCTTCCTGGACAGTTTTAGGAATAGAAACAAAGGAAATTGCATACACAAAGGCACAATGGGAAGGAGATAAACGGTGATAACTTAAGAAACTATAAATTGGATGAGTGTTACGAGAAGACCGTGTACCTTTGCGAAGAGCTATAGGTAAATCAACAGAAGATGCAGGTAGATCCGAAGTAGGTTCAGAGATTGGAGCAAAAGATGAATCACCTATCAGAGATTGGAGCAAAAGATGAATCACCTATCTCTTCAATGGCAACTTTCTCCAATTGTGGTTGGCAAGGACGACGCTGATAAGTAATGAGAGGACGAGGAGTAAGTGACACAGATGGAGAAGAAGACCCTGACAAATTTGATACTGAAGAATCAGTAACAAATGGAATAGGAAAATTGATGGGCAATACCTGGGAGACAGAATCTGATGTCACTAATGTAGTGAAATAAGGTGTATCCTCAAAGAAGGTGACATTGGCAGACATGTAGAAACGATGAGTAGAAGGAGAATAGCATCTGTATTCTTTCTGTACACGAGAATAACCAAGAAAGATACACTTGACAGTAAGAGCAGACAATTTATCAATACCTGGTGTGAGATCATGTACAAAGCAAGTAGAACAAAAAACGTGGGGGAACTGTGAAAAGTGGGTCCTGAGGAAACAACAAGGAATGAGGTACTTTGTTATTCAAGGCAGAGGATGACATCCGATTTATCAAAAAACTAGCAGTGAGAATGACATCACCCCAAAATTTTAAAGGTGCATTGGCATGTAACAAAAGGGTACGAGTCGTTTGAATAATATGGCGATGTTTTCTTTCAGCAATACCATTTTGTTGTGGTGTATGTGGACAAGAGGATTGATGAATTATGCCATGAGATGTCATAAAATGATTAAGGGGAGCAAAAAAGTATTCTTTTGCATTATCACTACGCAAGATGCGAATAGGATGTCCAAATTGGGTTTGAATTTCATTGTAAAAGTTCTGAAAAATAGTACACAACTCTGAACGTTCTTTCATTAAAAAGATCCAAGTACATCTTGAAAAATCATCAACGAAAGTAACAAAGTATCTATAGCCTAAGATAGAATTGACTCGACTAGGAGTCCAAATATCTGAATGGACAAGAGCAAAGGGAGAAGTTGCTTTATGATGAACTGAGCTTGGAAAGGATGTCCGAATATGTTTACCAACCTGACATGACTCACATTACAGAGATTGTAGGAGGGAAAGATGAGGGACCATTTTCTTCAGTTTATTAAGATTTGGATGACCCAAACGACGATGAAGGAGACTCGGTGAATCAGCAACTGTGCAAGCAATAAAGAGTACAAAATTTAATGGCAAGGAGGGAAGAGATGTGGCTTGACCAATGCCATTGGCTTTTGCCTTGGAGCCATCGGCAAGAGTGATGCAGTGTGAATTTTTGGGTTGTGATATTTTTGAGAAAAGAGAGGGATTACCAACTATGTGATCGAAAGCACCAGAATCCAAAATCCAAGATTCAACAAGCGAGGAACGAGAGAGACAAACCGTAGAATAACCAGTATGAACTACAGCTTCTGAAGATGAATTCTGTTGTGCTGTCTTGAACTGAAGATATATATTCAACATCTGACAAAATATTCTGATTATTACCTCCATTTTCATCCTGTTTTTCTGGTCCCGAAGACTGAGTAAATCACATGAGCTGACTTATCTGGAAATCCAATTAGAGAATAGTATTTATCTTGAGTGTGCCCCATAGGTTTGCAGTAGGAGCACTGTGGACAATTACCAGAACCACGACCTCCCCGTCCACCTCGATCACGACCTCGGCCTCCACGACCTGCCACATTAGAAAGGAAAGCAGATGACTCTAAACCTAGTGAGGAACCAGCTCCTGACATAGCCTCCGGAGAAGGAACACGTAGCAGACGATCAATGAGATTTTCTGCTATAGGGACATTGGGATTTGTCAAAATTTGGTTCCGAACAGATTTAAAGTCTTTGTGAAGACCGTGAAGGACAAACACCATGCACATATTATCGATCTTATTCTGGACATCATCTCCAATCAGGGCCAACTTGACTTCATCAATGGTAGACTGAGCTTTATTCAAATAAAGCTGAGAGATCATGATCCGTCATTTGGAGTGTAGCTAAATTGTGCGCCACATCGTAGAGGTGTTGGACATCATTTGAATAAACACTTCTAGCCTTCTTCTATATGTCGTAACAAGTTTTATAGTTGCGAAAATGAACCATCAATTTCGGATCAATGGACTGCCAGCGAAACCAGCTAATAATCAGCCCTCTGCCACTGGTCGCGTTTTGTAATGGCGATATCTTCAACTTTTCTGGTTAGATGGTCGGAGAGACCTTGTCCCAAAAACCAAATCTCCACAGCAGCTTGCCAATCCATATAGTTTCTTCCATTGAGCTTTTCTGAGGTAATAGATGGATTACCAGAGAAAACAAAAGAGACAAGGACCTTATTTGAGGGAGTAGAAGCACCAGAGACAGCGTTGGAGGTTTCTGACCTCGAAGCCATTGAAGAACAAAAATGGGCTCCTAAGACTATTAGCCAAACGTGAACAAACGGAGCAGGTGACCACTTGAACAGACTCACGGAGGTCCGACGAGCACAACGAGACCAGCGGCGACGAAATTTGGCAACGGGAAGGCGGCGCGTGGCTTACATGCGCCGGACGTTGAGCAGATTGGTGGCGGTGCGTGGAGCAATTTCCGGCAACGGCGTTTCGTTGGCTGACCAGTCGGAGGTTTCTAAGCTTTCCGATGGCCTCCTTTGCTGATGGGTGTTCGTTGTTACGGTGAATAACCAAGACCTTCGATTCTGAGAATGGAGACTGACAGGGTTCTGCTTTACCAGAGGCAGAACCTTGAGAGATTTTGAGCAGAAGTGGGACCTAGTCCGCTCTGATACCAACTTGAGAAAATAGACTTAGAGAAAATTAGAGAAAATGGTATTTCGTGAATTTGCTTGAATAACTAATACTCAGCAGGTGGATTTATATATACATCGGAATAGGTACAATTTACAAGATAATTAAATAAGATAGCTTACTCCCTATGTACATGAATTCTAGTATACATGAATCTATACATGAACCTTATTAATGAATCTCATTAATCTCAACAAAGAGCACATGCTCGTCTAACATAATGATATCAGAAAAATACTTTCTGACAAATAGCTCAAAAGGTTGACTCAATACATGCCTAAAATACCATAGAGCCTACACCAAAAATATCCAACTACTGTAGTGTGTTAAAAAAAATGGCTACCAGTCTCAGAATCATAGAAACACATAATAAAGCAAATAGGAGAGAGCTCTTTCTGCAGTCTGCAAACCTGCTACAAATCATTAAAAGAGATTTAACACATCTAGTTAGTTTACCTTAATCCATCCAAAACCTTAACCCTAGCCTCAAAAAATCTAGTTGTTTTTCTCTTATATGTTACCCAGTAAGCATATCAGGTATTGTATGACAAACTAATCAAAACTTAAATTGTAAATTCAAATTACTATAATTGAATATTGCCTCAACCAAATCCCATCAACCTACCATACCACACATTAATATTCACAAAGTTATAAACCTTAAAATTATATAATGAGCAGTTTGAGCACTTTATTACCAAAATCAAAAAAATCTTTAACAGAGATGTCAAAATGATAACAGATTTATTTTAAGGAACAGAGAATATGAAACTTTAATGTATATCACAAGCAAATGATAACAATACAGCAGTACAAATTCAACAATGTGAATAATAACGTCTTCCTTCATTTGAAGCCATGAATTTTCAAAGATAATAGGAAAGAAAAGAAGAGGTCATGCATACTATTGCTCAGTAAATACAAAATTATTGGGGGAAAAAAGATTTGGTTTTTATTGGCATTGGAAAACTGCGTAAAAAATTACACACCTGGTTTCTATTGGCATCAACAAGAATAACATTGGTTAACTTTGACTGAACTTCATTGGTCTTGTTCCTGATACCAACCTAGAGAATTAATTTTGTAACCAGTCAGATGTCAGAAATGGCATCATAAATAAAAAAGAGCAAGAAAAAAAAAGTTGAAACCAAATTTAAAACTATATATTCCATTAACAATTCTAACTTTATGTTCCAATTTGTGAAAGATAGTATTAAATGGGTTTTAGAAGCTCCAAAAGCAATATGTTCAATATCATTATCTAAGTAATAACGGGGCCAGGTGCAAGGGCAAGCACTTAGCATGGATTTAAAAGAAAAAATAGATGCCAAGAAAAATATTTTAGCCTGACTTCAAGCAGATATTATTCTTCATAGTAAAAGCAAGAACGGAATACTCACTACGTATGGGACAGGTGCATCCAAAAACTCAAGCATGTCGTTTGGTAAAACCTGGAAGATCATGTTCTTATCAAATACTATAAGGTGGAAAAGAGAAATTAATGACATAAAAATTAATATTCACTTTAACTCTGAAAAGAGAAAGAAATCAAACCGGCATTAGCAGGCTTTGCCATCGGTAAGGCCGGATCAGCGGAATAACTGATAAAACTGAAGCAGATAGGATTCCCTGGTCATGAAAGAAGAAATATGTTTCTATCAAGGACTATGATGAAATATCAATGATCCAAGTGAGATGCTAATTTCTGGTAATTAAATTCTCCAAATCAGCAAATCAAATATTGGGTCTCAAGCAAAGTATGGCTATCCACATTTCATTGTGAGAGTGGATAATTTGTAAAACTAGAGGCTCAGAACACTTGCAAGATCTGCAAACAATCAACATGAGTTGTACATTAAAAATAAGCAGCAAAATGCCTGATGAAATATGCACAAGCACATCAGCAGGACCAAAATGAGAAGAAACCAAAATACAAATATGTCATGAACCAATTCTCCTAAAAGATTAAGCTGTTAAGTGAAGGCACATGAATGGTTTTATATATCTAACACGCCCGCTCACGCAAGAGCCCTTTGGGCTTTAAGTGTGGACAATGCATAGGCAGCCCACATACCTTATGCTTAAATTCAACTTTTTATTAGAACAATGGAGGCAGTGAGGATTGAACTCTAGATCACTTGGTCATAAACACTGGGATACCATGTCATGAACCAACTCTCCTAAAAGCTTAAGTTGTTAAGTGAAGACACATGAATGATTTTATATATATCTAACAAAATACAAGTTCTATTGTTCCTAATAGAGCAGGGGCAAGAAACCAAAACACAAATATACTTACTACTGTTCCTAAAAGAGAAGGGACCTATCAACAAAGGAATAACAATGAACTGAAGGACAAAATCATATATAACCAATGACTCAGATAACATTTGCATCAATGTAACAAATAAATTGGGAAGATTAATCATCTTCACAAGATCATTACTAACTTAATTTAAAGAACAAGACATACCAAATTAGAACAGACAACAACTATCTGCTTCTCCAGTAGAGCTCCTGCAAAGAATGTTAACACCTGCAGAACAGAGCACAATCATTTAAACTAACATGTAGTTTTAAAACTCCTGGACAAGCATTATGAAACTGTTACACTCAGATCACTATATTTCAACTTCAGGAGAAAACATCCCTGCTCAACCAGATCAACATTAAGTCGTATCCATATCCAACATGCATAATTTCCCTCTAATTTGGCTATGGTTGAAGTGACCAAATCAATGATTAATATCAGAGCTTCTCTTTAAATCTAGAAGCAATAGTTATTAATAGAGTGATAAATCTATACAAATAACAGGTATCGCTTTGTAAAAAAGATGCACTCAAGTACAAGATTTCAATATTTTTAGACTTGTACATGATGAAATTGTAAGAGAGGCAGCACTCATGCTAGGATTCATTCTCCCCCCCCCCCCAAAAAAAATATATATATATATATCCAATTAAAACCATAATGAATCCACCGTAACAGTGTCAATCTCAAAATAATTCAGTCAAAACTTTCATTAGAAACATCAAATATCTCGAATATCAAGCATGCATGATATTAACAATATACTATATACGGAAAAAACATGAATTTCACAAAATTGTAGGCCAAAACACAAAACCTACATTTTCAAGTCTCAAAGTACCACATATGCACGCTACAGCCCATATAGATAACGCAGTTGCCTCCTCCTTGGCCAGAAGAGAGCTATGTGCCTGAGAGGAACAAACAACAATGAAGTATTGCATTTACCATGAACATATGACTATCAAACACAATACTGCCCAGAAGACTCAAAATCCTAAATCTAAAGTGGAATCAAAGCAATTTAATCCAATCAAAATTATTACAACATACCTCAGCTAATTCCAGACCAGAACTGCAAGATTTGAAATCAACAGTTGAACCAGCGAGATGTAGAACTGTCTCATCTGGTCTATGATATTCCAAGGGATGCAGGTGCTCCAAAGGATGAAACCTAAGTGTTGAGCCCCTTCTAGGGCAACTTAAATGGTAATACTCACTTATAATTTGTAATGGCCCACAGTTATTCGCCTGGGATTTGGTAAAATAACATTGGCTATAAAATAGCATCACAAAAGACCAGACAAAAACAGCTCTACGTGCATTTAAAATCACAAACCTTAGCCCATTCAAGAATATCATGTAGGTCATTTAAATCCTCTTGGCCAGAGAAAGACGCATCTTCTGTCTCTGTGTCATCAGCATCACTCCTAAAATTTCTGTCTTCACAAGGTGAACCTTGAAAACTGCACAAAGCAGACCATATTTTAAGATTCATCACTTGGAAAAAATGGACAACAAATCAGTCTGAAAATTTCTATCTTCACCAGGTGAACCTCAAAAACTGCATACACCAGATCATATGTTTAAGATGCATCACTTAGAAGAAAGGAACAATAATTTAATAGTAGACAAAGCACATTGACTCTAAAAGATCACTGTAAACACACCAGAATTTGTTAGGATAAGTAAAGAAAATTTATCAAAAAGAAAGACAGAAAGAAGGAATACAAAGAAACAGAACGATAAGTAATTCTCAGTAGAGAACACAACTAAAAATAAAAATTAATTTAAAAAAAAAATAAAATCAACAAATACAAAACAGAGACACCAGGGATAGCTACTATGAATCATTCGATGTCTACACTAAACCGCATCAACTCATTCCATGTAGCATGGACAATAATACACCAGGGAACATAATAGTAATAATGACAAATACTAATTTATGCCTCCCACCTTGCACAATTCACAATCTGCCAACATATTTGCTGTCAAATGCAAGAACTAAGCAAGTAACAGAAAATTCTTTTAACCTATAAAGGAAGTACATCAAATGACACATACAACAGATTCATGTACAAAACTAGTTTTTGTTCTTAGTACTTCCAGATCTGACTACAAGAGAAAAGATCCATGTCATCAGTGAAGGCACAGTACGCTTCATTATTTAACGTGAGATGATATGAATACTGATTAAATGCAATGGCAATCACGATGTCATGTACCTGCAGGAGGATTCAGAGCTTTCATACTGGCAATAGCGCAGGAGTGGCAAAATAGCATTTGGTAAACGCTTATCTTCTGATTGTTTGTTTGTTACAAAAGCATCAACATACAGATCATTATCTTCAGAATTTGTAGGGCCAGATTCTTCTTTGGCAGTTTTTCTATCAGTTTCAGGATCAATTGGCACAACATTGTCATCATTGACTCTCTCCTTAAATGTATGCAGCTCCCCATTAACCATTTGTTGCTCTGTATGATTACTATCACCCTCGATGTTTTCAGGTGAGGAGTTTCTTAAGCTTGATTGAGAAATTCTTGGGTTTCCATCAAGTCTGTCTTCTATTGGTCTATCATTCACCAACACGCACTCTGAATTTCCCTCTGAGTTTTCTTCCTCATAACCACTTTCAACAAATTCTAGATTTAAATCTCCAACACTTTTTGTCAACCGCTCAAGCCTTTCTTGTGTGAAGATGCTACAAAGATATTAGTACAATAAGATGAGCAAAAACCATAAAATTATAGTGTACCCTGACATGCTAGAAGGCAAACAATTCTAAATATCACGCATAAATATCACATGTAGGCATATAATATGCATAATTCAAATAATTTCAGCCAAGTACCCAGATAACAATCAGCATGCCATCATGTAAGCTACCAAAAAACTAAAACAACATCAAGGCCTTATCTCACTAGATAGGGTCAATAGCATGGATCAATCAATGCCATTGGGCTCTATCGAAAACCATATGTTTCAGTAAAACCATTTAGAGTGAGGTCTTTTTAATGGTTTCTAATGTTTTCTTAGGTCTTCCTCTAACCTTTTTATAACACCAAAATCTAAAAGGAGAGAAATATTTCACTTAATCCACTATATAACTATTAACTTTACTGAGAAAGCCCTGCAAAAAAGGTTAGAAAATAATCACGAGCATATGATATCTGAAGCTGAGAGACAGACGAAAGAAAAACAATATGCAAGTTTAAAGGTCTACTCCCCTTTGCACAATACTAAAACTAAAGTTAAGTTTACTCCTCTTTGCCAAAGACCAAACTACATCTTTGCTCCCAGGAAGCTTGTACATTTTCAAACTAAATGTTACCTCTTTGCACAGCCAATATATTATTCGCATCACCTAATCTTTGGGCATCAATGAAACAGGTTTTTTCCTCCAGCAACCTATGTTGGGTGTGTTTTTCTGTCCAAGAACATGAGTGTCTTTTAAACATTGCTTATTACATGCTTTTATCAACCATTTTTCATATTAGTATACTCAGATGATCAAAATGACAATTCAATTTCATCGGACATGCAAAATACTAGAATATATAGGTTTCAGAAAGTACTACAGATTAATCCCACAAACCCTCTCCAGATCAGAAGTAATTACTAGACATTTTTCTGCTTTGGTGCATACAATGTGACAGAACAAACCAAATGCTAACACTAACAGGACCATCCTTCCAAAACTTAATACAGAAAATGACAATGAGATTGCAAATATCTTCTACATCTCACCCCTCATCAGGGGATGGGACTCAGGATTATTTTAAATACCTACCTATTCAATACACCAAAGTGCAATTCAAAAAATGGGAGCCTTGAGAGAATGCAGTAACATCTCTGTGTAGTTAATATATGACGTCTCAAAGAAGAGTAAGACGACTGCTTATCAGAAATCAGGGAGAGAAATCCAGAGGGCTTTTGCACCATTTCTTCGACTAGGACACAGCACCCATAAAGTGTTGAATTATCAGCACCCTAAGAAGAGAGGGGGGGGTGGGGGAAGAAGTAACACTGTGAGTACTGAGTACAGGAAACAGTACAATATAAAAAATAAAAAACAATTAAATAAGGGAGACTTACAGCCAAGGGCCAAGCTATTAAATATTCACACTTAAGGACAGACTAAACAAATGAACATTCAACTGGTCCTTAAGGCATTGTTTCTTTGGTAGGTGGATTTGGAAAGAAAAGAAAGGAAATGGTCAATATACGCACACACACCAGGCTCTAGTCCAAATACATCGACCATTTCCTTAATTCCTTTCTTTTCTCTCTATGGAATTAGCAGAAGGTCTGAGGAAATTAATAACAGTACAAGCAGCAGTAATTACACAGCATAATTACATATACTAATTCCTAATAATCAGCTCTACGAGTCACCTATGACTAAGTGATGACTAAGGATACACATTAACATGTGCCTAATTCTAACACTCTCCAAATCCACTCTACCAAACAATGCATGTGTAAAAATTTAGCTAGTTTGGCCCCTGTATGTAGGAATCCAAACAAATAAATTACAATGGTAACAATTAAAATGTGTATAAAAAAGTTTATCAAAATCATGTTACATAGGAATAAAAAGCACAACCTCTAGTCTTTGTTTTCTCCATTAAGGAGTTACTTTATCTCTAACATTACATTTCATGTGATCAGTCATTGACTAATGACAAGACTCGATAAAACAAATCTACTGAAAAGTTCAGTAATTCAAAAGATTATTCTCTGATACACAGCCAAATAAAATTTTCCTTTCGTGTCATTGCAACACATACACATCACTTAGGTTCAACTTCTAAAACTGATTTCTTACTTTTATACAGTAGTGGTCAACAATCAAGGATTCTGGTGATTTTGCATTGCATCACTTTAATTAGAGAACAAAGAGCTTAGAACAAAATTGTTAGATATAAAACCATTCATGAGCCTTCACCTAACAACATAAGCTTTTGGTAAAGTTGGTTCTTGACATGGAATCAGAGCCTCTACTTATTAACCACTCTCTGAATATTGTTAACCAACTGAGTGGTTATAATTCTTACAAAACAGAAATATTTTTACCAAGAAGTCCTTTTCAGTAATTTTCCAAATAATATTGGTTAAGAGTATACTGCAGAAAGAAACTTAGAGAAGAAAAAAAAAATTGAAATACATATGAAGAGTATATTCCCATTATCCAATACATAGTTTTAGAACACAGCTTGAAAAAGTTGCCTATCATCCAATCTCCATCCTTAGAATGTGTTGATATTTAAAAACAAATAAATAAATAACAAAAGGCCACATAGTAATAGAGTCATCAACAGCCAGACAAAGGAAATGTAAGAAAGTGGAAACGAAGTAATAATTAGATTGCTTCAGTTACCTGTAACCTAAATACAAATGACAAATCCCTTTGTTTAAGGTGTTCCTGCAATAATCAATATACAAATACACCATTGGGTGTCAGTGTTTAAAAACTTAGATATCTCTCCAACTTCATCAAATAAATTGGTTGTCAACACTTACAAGTAAATGAAAATTTGATAACAAAGCTTGACATAGTTAATATAATTCAAGAAAAAAATGTGATGACAACTCCAAATTGTTTGTTATCAATGATGCAAACAGTTACAAAGCTTTTAGAAAGACAAGCTTCACAGAAAGCTAGCATAAATGGCTCAGGAACCAGATTCTGAAACAGGTGTCTGTAGGCAAGGACATCCACTAAAAGCATGATAACTATCATGTAATGGGGAATCACGAAAATGAAAGACAAGTTATAATATAGTGTATTTAATTTCAAGAAACTGCAATATGACATCTTCATGTAACCAGTTTCAAGAAATAAGAACCATGCGAGAATAAAATGCCCTTTAAGTGCCAAGTTTCTAACTCTATTATACTAGGTCTATATACAATGAAGTTGTAGATACAGAGTAACCAGATTGACAAAGATGGATACATCAATTCAGACGGTTTATTAATAATTGGTTAAACAAACACTTACAAGGGGAAGGAAGAAATATAATCATAAAACAATCCAGTATTAACCAAGAAAATAATTTGCATAATATTAATGGAAGCATAATATTGCATAAATACCTGCCCAAAAAGAATTTCATTCAACTCACTCATGGAAGGGGTTCTCTCAACAGCATGAACCTAAAATTACACCGAAGAAAAATTAAAACCTAAGTAAAAGCTCTACATAAATTACTCACATGAAAATAAATAAATCTAAGACAGGACAGACTAGCAGATGACCCTACAGACAACACACTGTACATATACATACATCAACTAATATTGATACCAAGAATTTAAATACAAGTAATATTGATCAGTCTGATTCATCAGGATGCAGTTCGTATACTTTATAGACAGTGAATATTGGGTACCTAATCTAAGTAAATGGGCATGATTTATTCATTAATCATTACACAAATGCAAGTGATGTTCTCTTAGTCTTTTTGGCTTTCATGGGAGTCAAGCCTCACACCTCTATCCGATCCCTGCCCACCCTTTGCCTCTTAAGCTATACCAAAATAGCACAAATTACGCTCTTTGATTTCAAAAAACTATGGCAATAAATTCAAACTCCATAAAAACAAAAGAAAATACCACAGAAGATAGACAGACAAACACAGGGAGATAAAGTTTGAAAACTTTTATGAATTAAAAGGACCTTTTCCATAAGATCAAATTGAAAAAAATATTTCTTAAAAAGCAATGACTTTTTCCAGATCTTTTTTTTTGGGTCAAATTAACTCCCCAATGCTAGAGGTAATTTGTGTTTGATCTTTCTCTATCGGAATAATATTGATGATTATGATGATAGTAGCAATAGTAATGATATAAAAAGAATAGGGGAAAAGATAAAAGTTCATTAAGCATACACCTAACCTCCAGGCCTCCAGGGAAGCAGAAAGAAAGAAGATCCTTGTCTTTAAGAGGCAGCTGTTTTTCTGGAGGGTAAACAAATAAGACCTGGAAAAAAGTTTGAATATACAATTTTCATGATACTGATATATTTGAAGACAAAACTAATATTGAAGACAGTGGTCAATGAGAGTTAAAGTTGTCATAGCAGTAATACTGTAATAAAAACAAAATTAGTACTAGTACTAGTACCAGAGGCAGTAAGAATAATTATTTCAATAACAATAATAATAACAATTCAATCTCTGTAACCAAAGATCAAAACCTGAGGTTCAAGATTGGGTTCTACACGAGATTGATTCTGATAACCAAGGGCACTTCTCAATTTACCAGAGCCTTCAGACTTTCTAACAATATATTGCCTTTGCAGTGCCTGAATATCACAATTAGGATGAAGTCCAACAACCACCATGCTCTCAAACAGCCGTGTTGGTTCCTTCCAAGACCTATGGTCCTGTGAACTCAAATAACAGGGAGTGTATCAGTGTATGAGAACAATCCAGGGAAAACTTAGTTTATGAGTTTGTGTGCTGAGTCCAAAAAAAAAAAAAAAACATAAAGCCTAAAAACTGATCATGGCATGCGACATGAAGAAGCATGAGCATAGAAATAATGGTTTAAAGAGAAAAGGGGAAACAGCTGAAAGTTCAAATAAGTAACAGATGCTAGGGCCAAATTACTAAAGGAGGAGAAGAGAAGAGGGAGCATTCAAAACCGAAAGCCAAAAATCCTGCAGTAACAAGCAGCTTAAGTTTCTCTATAGTTTATACTCAAAAATGTAGAAGGAACATGTAATTTTGGTGCATTCAATCAGAAAATTTTACCATGTACTGCAACTGAAAGTTTGCAGCCCATTGACGCTTCAGACTTGTCAGGATCTCTGGATTGTAATTTGTATATTTAACTTCAGGAGGGTGTGAAAAGCCTTTTATCATTTTCGTAACTTGATACTGCAACCTTTGAAGTTGACTACCACCATGATCAACTTTTGATGAATATATCACAGATGGCCTTGGAGAATTCATAGCAGCTGTGACAGCTCGAGCCACATCCTCTGTTGTCTGCATAAAAAATGAAGCACCCCAACTAGGACTACCTGACTCTTCCTCCTTTGCCATTCCAGTCATTTGTTCCTTCCTAAACATGATAAAAGATGACTCAGATAAGTACAAATCTCTAGCAAGCAACATCAATTCAAAGAAAGTATCTGCCGAAATTAAAGCACAACAAATCTCAAATCCATTTCGAATGCCAGCATAACAAGCAAGGCAATATAAGTAAATGAAAGTGGAATAAAATGACCGCCATGAACAAGAATACCAACTAATCACCAAAAACTGCAACTCTCAAGAACTGATTAACTGACTATATGCTTAGAAACAAACTATTTTCATATTGAACTCATTAAAAGTGCCATTAGCAAACTATTTTTATTAGTAATAGCACCAACTGAATAAGCAACAACAACAACAAAAGTCTTTTTCCACTAAATGGGATCAGTTATACGGATCAAACGACGTATTGTATTCTGTCATAATCCAAGTCACCAACTGAATAAGCAAATAAAAAAAATGAACCTAGCATATACTGGGGCCAAAATCTCATCCTATGTCTCTCATATAAAGCTGTAAATCTCTAAAAGCTTTCACATAAAACTTGCGATCAACAAAGAAGCTCAAGTATGAAAAAAATTTCTTTTTTGGCCCAAAGAACATATACTATCCGATGTCATAATCATAGTTACTTCAAAGCTACATCAGTAACTATCTTCTGTTTCATGTTCTACTCTGTCTGTTACACAAGCTGAAAAACACAAGAGAAGGTGAAAACCCGATGCACAAATTGAATGATATACATCAAAAAACGAACATTTAATTGAATTGAAGCAACCCCATATCAATCAGTAATACCCCCCCCCATCATCCAAGAACCTCCAAACCAAAAAAATAAAATAAATAAAATACAGAGTAAGGTAAAAGATGAAACTTTGATAGTTGTTTCTAATTTTAGAAAGAAAAAAAAAATATTGGCAACAACCCAGGAAAAAAAATTGAATTACACAGATGCACAGCTGAAATTGGAACATGAAAAAAACACAGATAAAACAAAAATTGTAAAAAATAAAAATAAAAAGAAAAAGAGAGCATGCTCACCTTCAAATAGCGGAATAAAGGAAATACCAATACGAAAGACAGAGAATTTTAGAGAGAGAAAGGGAAGAGAGAGAGAGAGAGAGAGAGTTCAGGCGGCCATGAACAGAGGTAAAGGCCTTAAGGAAGAGAAAAGAGAAGTAGTATTTAAGCTTAATTAATTCATTAACTTCAACATTCTGGTAGTTTTCTTTTCTTTTCTTTGGGAGGAAAATATTAAAAGAGGGTTATTTATGTTGGAATTGGAAATGGTCCATGGAATAATGGGAACAGAGAAAAGGGGGAAAAATAGTAATAATTAGGGTAAATTGAATAGAACCCCCGTGCGAGTCGAAACGAAATGATACGACGATTCTACAGAAGGAAAGGCAAAACGAAGGCTACTTGCTAGTGCCAACGAGATACGTCAGTTTCTTTGCAATCCTTGTTTTGTGTTTGGACTTTGGATCATTGTATGGCGGGGCTGGTGCTTTTGCTGTTGCTGCCTCCCCAGCCTCGTCCCATTCACACAATGATAACTAATTAGATAATAGTATGTATTAAGAATATGATAACACATAATTAGATAATAAATATATTATTTAAAATAACAATTTAGATCAAAATAAACTCGTAATTGAATATTTATGATAATTTTTATATACTAAAAGAATTAGGGAGATTTTTATTTGTGAGAGATAAAACAAATAAAACTACTAAATTAAAATCAAGTTGAATTTATCTTCAACATGTCATCATTTTCTAACAATCGCGGAGCTTGAACGAAATTTTAAGGGCCTAAAGTAATTATTTTATATGCAACTTTTTTCTTGTTTTCAATAGTCTTTTATTAAAAATATATCAATTCTTTTATTATTTATTATTAAATTTTTTAAGATAAAATTTTACCTCCAAATAAACAGACAATAAAAGGAAAAATTAAATACAACAAGCAAAAAGGTATTAAAAGTACTTAGTAACAATTAAATAATAAGATAAGAGTAAAAGTGTATCACAATTATTTAAAAAAAAAGATATTACTATATATATGCTTTAAAGAAATCCTTAAAAAATGGCTGACTTCTAGTCTCCTAGATGTGCAGGCCATAAATATAGATCGAAATGTCAGAACTCATAATGAAGGATGAAATGAACTGCATCCAGAGTCAAATTTTATTGTGATCACCGATCATCTTCCGCCCATTTTTCCAAGCAACATATAAATAGAGATTCTTGAGAAAAAAAATTTATATATTCTTTACACAATACTTTGGATGATAGGTAATGAGAGGAACGAAAAAAAAATAAGAAAAATGGAAATAACTTCTCTTATTTAGGAGTTTTAAAATATATGAAGCGAACAAAATACATGGAAAATCATTTCTTCCCTCTACCCCTCAAATATCTAACTTTTATTCCTTCCAAAATTGAGGTGGAATGAGAAAAACATATAAATAATTCTGTTCTGTTCCGTTCTATTAATGAAACTTTTAAATAAAAAGTTAATGTGAATTACATCAATTATAATATTTAAAATATAATTAAAATAAAAAATAATAATAATTTATATATTTAAGGTGGTGCATATTCAACAACTCAGAGTAAGAAAACTCAAGATAAGATTTATCTTCGTCATATAACATGTATTATGTAAGAGAAATGCTAGAGGTCCCGGATGTATTATCTATCCCGGTGGAGCCTGAAGTTTATTAAACTTTTTATTTTAAACAAAATAGAAGTTAAAGAATTGTGAAACTCACATGAAATATTACACTATCCAGACTTCCTCGATCTCCATACACCCCGGGCTATTAAACATTTTCCTATGTATAATGGCCAACAATTCGGTATGAAAGTTGGTCGATATATCATATATACCAATATTTCCCATGAAATTCATCTGCCAACGCTCACCTTCCGCTCGAAAATGTTCCCTACACCCAGCCTTAACTGGGTCCATTTGAAGATATTTAGCAAGAATTTAGAGTGGTAGTTACATATTACATGCTAAAGTTGATTGTTTAACAGCAAAAATTGAACCTAAACTTTACTGCAAAGTATTTTTTATATCAAAGATATCAAAGTTAATTACTGCAAAGTATTTTGATTTTAATAATTTTATTACTTGATATAGTGTCCCATCGCTAATATTTATTAATCAATTAATTAATTGAACAATAATATTGTTATTAGCTTATGGCTATGGCCAGCAAGAGGCCGTTCCTTAGGTGGGAATGCACGCACCTTATGGAGATGCCATTTGCGTCAAATTTGGAAAAGCCAAAGCCCTATTTGTTTAGTTAATTAATCAATTATCCTAATCCTAATCAATATTAAAATGAAAATCAAAGGTAGGTCAATGGAAAGACCTTATTGTGATGCATGATACATCACACCAGATCTGGTCTTATGATCAAACGTTGAGGATTTATCAAGGCAAAAAGTCTTGTTTAGTTTTTATTTTCTATTTATTTAATCTCTCATTGAAAAATTGATTTTAGAGAAGCATTTAGTGTGTGTTTGGGAAAGTTGCGAAAATTTGATTATGCTTAATAATTGATTATTGTATAAAAACTTTTTGTTATAATCGATTATAATCAAATCATTTTTATGTTTGGATACATTAATTGAAAAATAATTTTAAATTAATCTGATTCGTTTGGATGATATAAAAAAGAATCGTTTTAATGCATTAGATTACTAAAATAGGTATAGAATGATTAAAAAATTATTTAATTGAAGACAAAATGATATTTACATATAAAAGTGTAAGAAATAATTTATAAGCTGAAATCATAAGTTTCAATCTTCAACATTATGAAAATTAACTTTAAAAAACTTTTATTTTGTATTGAATTTCATGTAAAAGCTGAAGTTGATTTTACCAAATATGATTAAACACTATTTGAACAACTTTTTTTCAAAAAAAAGAGCTAATCTAATCCTAACCAAACACACACTTAGTTCTACCTGGATCTGAATGAGATACTGAAAATGCATTGATACGTAACTACAAAGTTACTCAAAAGATCGAAATTTTAATGGTTTTTCTCATGCATTTAGTTACAAAACTTTCAACCATGGCTCACAAAAGGAATTTTCCAATTTATTAAGAGTTAGGAACAAAGAGACCACGAATAAAAATTGGCTTAACTGGTAAGATAAAACAGCATAGCAGAAAGGTTTGGGGTTTAAATCTTAATGATGGTCTTTTATTAATTTATGGCCATATGTAAATAATATTATAAACCATTGCTAAGACTTATATATAACATGTTCTGCAAATAAGATAATTTCTCCTTTCCCATAACTTTTCTTCTACCAAACAAATTAAGAGGTGACGTTGCATGAGTATGATGAGAGTGGCCAAGCTTGTTTCTACTCGTGATGTTCATGGGGGCCCACAGGGTCTTATCTTCTTCCCTAGCTGATGGCCAACATATTGATTGAATGAACCGATCAACAGACAGACTCTCTGTTAGGAGAACTCTCTGTTTGCTTGTTCTATTAATTTAAAGGATGCTTCACCATTTCAGGCATAGTATTGCTAGTATAAAAAGAAATGCGTACCTGTATATTATTTAAGAACTTTTCCGCTTTAGTCAAGTGAACCAAACAGATGCTCTTTTGTCCCATAAAATATTCAGAAAGCCACTTTTAAATTAATGGATTTGGCCACCCATCTAATTATATGCTCATACTACTATAGGTACAAGTACTTTTTAGGCTTTTTTACATAAATATTACAGTTTTTTTTATTAATTTTCAGTATACGACAATTGTAACACTAATTTCTAAAATGCGTTGATTTTTTAGAAGTAAGTTTATAAACCAATTCTCAACATCAAAGTTTAATTTTTAGTTTAAAATGTTGAAAAAAACTAACTTATCAACTGCTATTTCTTTTCATTTGTTTGATAACATAGTTCAAAAGTCGGGTTTTCAGAAACCAATTTTTCAATTATATTTTTAAAAAATATATAATGTTGAGAGGGAAACCAATCTCTCAACTATTTTTAAACCTATCTATCTATCTATCTTTATCTATATATATATATATATAACATTGAGAAGTCAGTTTTCTCTCATTGTTTTGCAAAAAAAATTATGGTTGACGTTTAGAAGTTGATTTAGTGTAAACTGACTTTTTAACGTTAAAAGAAAGGTAGCATATTTTGAGAATTAATGCTACAATTGTGGTATAATGAAAACTAAAGAAGAAGATTGCATTATTTACATAAAAAAAGCTGTAGTTTTTATCGCAAAACGATATAAATAATTGATTGAGTTTATTAAAAACCAAACAAAATTATATAAGAAGGTTTTTGTCACTTTTTTTTTTGGTATAGAAGGTTTTTGTCACTTTGTGATTGAGCTTAATATTTAATTTTGAAATTGATATTGAGTCGTCAAATTTTATGTTAGTATAAAGTATAAAAGATTATAGTTAAGTACTAAAAGACACATTTCAGCCAGAATACTAACTTTTTGTTACAAAATAATTTTTTTATTTATTATATTGATATTTTTATTACCTCAAATTACTTAAACAAAATAAATATATTTTTATTTTAAAAAATATTATACAAATAAAACAATTACACTTTGAATTTATAAGTTTTATTAAAATAATAGTTTAAAAATTTTGACACAAATAAATATAATCTATAAAATAATATTGAATAACAATTATTGTGCTTTTTTTTTAAGTTTATATATAAAACAAAAGGATGGAGCAACTAGCAAGGTGGCGGAAAAAACAAAGAAAATTGATCTACCTTGTAGCTTTTGGGGCAGGGGAGAGAACAGAATAAATTCTTTTGGAGGGCATACACAAAAATTTGCATGAATTGAAATTATATTTTTAAAAATTAATTAATATTGAATCTTACACATTGTTCCGCCCCTGCTTGTGGGCCATTGAGGGACTTAATAAACTAGTGGTGAATGGTGATATGATGATCATAAACTATTGAAATGGTCATCTCCAAGCTTTTGAATTAATTAGCTAACCCTTGAAATTGAACGATCCTCTCATGTATATAAAGTCAACTCATCTTTATGATCTTTGTGACTTTTTGAGGATCTTTACATATGATAGAAACTCATTTAAAAGATGGATAGTCAAAGTAATTAAAACTTGTACCAAAACTTAGAGATTGGAGAGTATGGATGATCAATTGATGATGGGAATAATTCTGCAGAAATCTCCTCCATGCAGGGGTTGACGCCAGAACCAATGAGTCAAAATTTTGTGGTGGATTCTCTGTACGAGTACACTGTACTGATAGTAGCACATTACATACTTTCTTTTTTAATTTTTATTTTATCTTTCTTTCGTTTCAATCATTCTTTTCTCAGAGATATTACCTTCCCGATTTTAAGCATGACTGCATGAGATGTTAAATAAAACTGAGCTTGTGGCTTGATCTAAGCTTGCTTGAGATGCAGTATGTTGCCACTTTAAGTTCTTAAGAAGTATCGTAAACATTTTGTTTACGTCTCGGAACATGGCATTTGAATATAAGAATATGATATCTTATACACTGCACAAAAAATAATATATAAAAAATCATGTCTAGAAAAGTGAAGTTACAAAGGCACGTCAAGTAGATTTTTTTTATCAGTCTCGTTATTTATTTAATTTTTATATTTTAATTTTTTTAATTTATTCATAAATTTATTTATCTTATAAAAATGTTATAGGTATACACAATTTAATTTAATATTTGTATTACACAAATATAAAATAGACATACATCCATCGTATCAATTAGACAAAAAACGTTTTCCCTTTTTTACAAACAAATATTAGCAGATCTCATTGATGTACCTCTAACGATGGGTTTAAACAAAGAAAAGCACTTAGCTGCTACCAGGTAGTAACTACGCTTCCCTGTATCTATATAATATATCTTTTGAAGGTTATATTACAAGGAAAGTTTTAGCAAGTGTCATGCATCGGTAAACTTTTTTTCCTCCAAAACTACAACCTTTCTTATCATGGAAAATTTTTAAAATGTAATCAAATAAATTAATTGTTTAAATAATTTATAATATTATTTATTAGATTAGATTACACACAGCTTTTAACACTCATTACACACAGCTTCCAAACACAGAACTGTGATGGCAATTTAATGCCACAGTTGATTTCAGGGTATTAAAATATAAACATGCCTGAATTGAATTTAAACATTTTAAATAACCAATGTTGTAATTAACTGTTTGAAGATTTTGATTTTGGATGAAAATGTTAATCTATAATACAATAAAAATGTTGTTTATGAAGGGGTCTTTTAAAAGATTTAAGCGTGAAGTAATACTTTTTTTTTATTTGAATCTTTTCCTTTTTGAATAATCATCGGTTCGTTTTGTATTCAATGTTTATTAAATTTTAACAGTATAATTTGTTCTTATTGCAAAGTGCACTCAATAACTTCCCATTGTCCATCTACAATTTAAGATCATGTCTTATGTGTTATTATTAATTGTTTTTTTTACTCATATAATTCTTTATATGGACATCTTTTTTAATGCAGGGTCAAGCATGAAGATTACGTTTTGATGATCTATTTTAATTATGTTATTGACATTAAGTTTGAATTATTTTTATTATTGTTGTTTATATTTATTTTTGTCTCTTTTCATAGCAGGCTATATTGTTACTCTCAATACAGCTGTAATGAATTAATATAAGTTCATCTTAAATTAGGATTTTTTAATATTGTATTAAACTATAATTAGTTATAATTATCATTCATATTGTTCATTTTATATCAAATTACAATTTATTTACAAAATAACAATTTTTAATATTTATTTCAACAATTAATATATTAAAAAATTCATTTATCCCCTGTACAGGTTAAAAATACTAGTATATATATTATATATTCAAATGTTTAAATTAGATTCAATACTTTAAGGACATACATGCACATACTTATTTAACAGCTAGTTTAATTCTAATATACTTTCAACGTAAATTATTAATCATTCTGAAGTCACAATCTATTTTCACTGCTATTAATTACTATTAGATAAAAGTTAAATTTTTAAAATAATAGTTGATGTCGTCGAACTCATTTAATGATGTAGTGCTATATTTTTTTGATAAAATGATATATATAGTAATATAGAATTAAATAATAATATAAAAACTTTTATGCTTATATAAAATTAAATGTTTTAACAAAAAAGAGAAAGAATTAATGGTTAAATTCTTTTCATTTACCCTTCAGCCAATTGATAACTCATGGAAAAAAGTCAATCAACTCAAAATTTATTTAAAATGTTGATATAGACATAGGTTGATTAAAACATAGGTCAGTTAACTCATTTTGACAATGACATCAACATATTCCAAAATTACGTACAGTAGTTACATTTTGAGAAATGTGACAAGAGAAATGATTTTTGCACATAATTTATGTGCATTATGATTTTACATTGGAATATCATAATAATTTGCATTGATAAATAATAAAGAAGAATGAAAAAGTCTTGTAAAAAAAGAAAGAAAAAAAGTTTAAGAATTTAGTCCCTATATTCTAAATTTATTTTTAAAAGTCTTTATAATTTTTTAAAATTTATTTTTATACTTATAAATATTTTTAAAATAATTTTACTGTTAATTTTATCATATTACTATTAATTTAGTTTCTATTTGACATTTTATAGAAGTAAAAAAATATATAAAAGAGACATGTTAAACAAAAAAACACTTATACAGAATAAAAAGAACTTACGTAAATAATTACTAGAATGAAAGAGTATTTACAAGATGTTTTACATATAAAGTAACATTTAAAAGAGTAATTATTGAATAAAAGAATACTTATTAAGTTAATTTATTAATAATGTTATAATAGCGTTATATCATAAGTTGATGACATAAATTATTTTAAAAATATTTTAAAATATAAAAATTGATTTAAAAAGAAAAAATTATAAGAAATAAATTGAAAGTAAATGAAAAATATAAGGGCAAAAGTTTAATTTAACGGAAAAAGAAAGAAGTAGATCGTATTTTATGATTACGTGAGTTGTAAGCTACTTTTTTATATACAACTACCATAACTCAAGTCATAATAATAAAGCTATCAGTAGAAAAAAAAAACATAATAATAAAACTTGGAATGATTAGGCATTGGTCAAAAATTTATGTGAAGGTTCCATTTTCGGAGCAGAATATGTTTTCCTATTTTATTGAGAAAATATCTATATCTATACCCACTCTTGAGAGAAGACATTTTAGTGTGCAATACTCATCCGGCTACATTATTAGCGTGCTGAAATCTTTAAATTTTTCTGATTTTATACCTGCAGCTTGCGGCCATTTCTTAAACCGTGTGGGGGTCGGTATGGTAGTTTGATCGTGGAAATGAGATATTTTTTAGACTTGGTATCATTGGACGACTTCAAAATATAATCCACTTTACTCTTCTTATTCGACACCATGCTCAGTTTGAATTCAATAGGACGAGATGCCGGGTATTGTATTCGAATTAATTCCAGCCTAATTCTCATAACACTGGATGAGTTATAGCAAAAAAAAAAGAGTTATAGAAGTGACAAGTGACATACACCTACAAACCGACGCAATTGACTCTACTAATTAAGATACTCTTCAATTCAATAATTATTGTCCATAATAAATAGAAGTTTCTTGTTGTCAGTTGCGGCAGAGCATGACCGCAGGTTCAACTCCTCCAAGTGATGACATTGCTCCAGCATTTACTGGACTTCTGAGTCATCAAATCAATTGCAGAATTTGAGTTCAGTATGCACGTCTCAATGAAGTTGTGCAAGTGATAGAATAAGACATTAAGTTAAACATCCCACTTTTTTTATTTTTTCTTAAGTTAAACATCCTACCTAAAATTGATTCTTCCTAATAAAAATAAATTTCGATTTCAGGGAAATTTTAGAATTGTTTGGCTTGTTTTTCATTTTTTAGTTAATATATTTTTATTATTAATTATAAAAAATATTACCTTATTTTTATTTTATTTCTAATTTTCAAAACTTTATCAATTAAGAATAAAAATAGAAAGCAAATTAAAACACCTCTTTACCTATAATATTAAGTTTGTCATCACTTTAAAAAGATTTTACTTAATCATTCACCAAATCTAAAATTGTATAAACAATTACTTGGAAAAAAAGAAGTTAACATCGTGATCTCTTTTTTATTCATTTAAAGATAAAACTCGCATTATTGTTTTATTTAAATGTACAGATGCTATATGATTATATAATTATTCATTGAAAGTTAGAACTCATATGATTGTTTTATTTTATTGTACAGATTCTATATTTAATTAAGAGTTAGCAGGCCAACTACTGGGCAGCATGCAAGTAATATCTATTCTTATATCTTATTAATAAAATATTTCAATTAAGAAACACTGTTAACTAAGAGAAAAGTATAATTTCTAATTAACTATTTTATTAGAAAAACCGAATTAAAGAAAAAAACAAATAATGCATAAAATCTAAGTTCTCATTCTTAATTTAATGTTGAACGAAACTTAGTTCCAACCTAAGTTGGGGGAAAGTCTTCCAACTTTCTAATTGTATATCATATATTTATTTTATTAAGTTAGTAGAGTTGACACAAGTGAGTTACAAACTTAAATTGATAAAATAGACACATGACATAAAATTATAAAGAGTTTGAGGATTTTCTTTTAACTTAAATTGGAGTCAAGTTTTATTCTTTAATGTTTTGAAAATTGGATAAAATACCATTACTAGTTTAACCTGTTTTTATCCAATGTTATATTATACAAAAAAATTAAATTAAATTAAGTATTTAATATAGAGTAATTTTTAATTAGACATTATTTACCATTAATACTTCATTCAATATTTAATATGTTTAAGGTTGTAGGGACCATGTTAAGAATGCACCAATCTCTAAATAATGCGTTCATACACGTTAATTACTGAATGGTAGAGAAATTCTTAATTAAGCATGGTATGTTATGTCAATTTTTTAAGTATTTAAATTATTATTTAACATATATAAAAATACTTTTAAACATTGATGCAATTTTTTTATAGTCTTCACAATTTTATAAATGTCAAATAATAATTTAAAATTTTTATAATAAATTTTATCTAACTAAGAATTATATAATAGAGTGCCTAAAGATGATGTGGCAAACAAGAATTTCTCCAGAAATGAAAAAGGAATTGAATTAAATAATAATTTTTATTAATTCAATAAAATCATCATGAAATATGGATTATCTGTCTGATGGGTTGCACCCATATCCTTTCTTGAGCAAATCTCTACCAAAGAGGTAGTCTAGTTGCATGTTTAGTTGTGATTAGTAAAAAAAAAAGCATTTCAATTAATTAAAATCGAATTCTTGAGCCCCGCAGACTTATGAGATACTAGAGATTAAGAAGCATTATCGACGTGTAGACATTAATGGGATTAACATCTTCTCAATTTTTTTCTCTTAAGTAGTTAATTATAACAAAGAAAAAAATATAAAAAAAATTATTAATGAAATCCAATTAAAATTTGTGAGATTTTTTTTATAATATTATATCTTTTTCTCTCTAACAATTAACCATTTAAGAAGAAAAAAAATTAAAAAAATCTTAATCCAACATTAATGTAATTCGATTTGATTGAACCAAGACAGACTCATCAAACTCCAGTAAGAGAAGACAACCCAATCTCCATAAAAACAGAATATGGTCCTCTCTACTATGACCATCCAACTCTACACTGCCAAGTGATCACCCCTCAAAAACCCAAAACAAATTGCCTAAGTTGTAAGAGTTCATCATCACTTAACACTTTTGCTCTCCAAGCTTATCACGTGGAGTAGGCAAAAGATAAGCAGCATATAACAAATTTGAGCCTTCAACAAATTTTGAAAGTTGTTGCATTGAGAAAGCGGGAGCATGCAGCGGAGGATTAATAATGGCGGAAACTTCAGCACAAGAGGGTGCACTCTCATTTCTCCTTACAAGATGGGCAAGTTCTATCTCTCTCGTGTGTCTTAATTCGATCAGGATCTTTTTAATTTTTTTCTTTCTCAAATAATGAAAAGAGAGAAAAATATAAAAAAAATTATTAATAAAATTTAATTAAAATTTGTGAAATTTCTTTTATAATATTGTATCTTTTACTCTCCTATAATAAATCACTTGAAAAGAAAAAAAATTAAAAAAATCTCAATTCATCTCAACTTGCTATAACATCAAGAAATGTTAATGTGAGTTAACCCGCCTTAACTTACCCGAGTCAATCGTAAATGAGATGGGCAGATTAATTTGTTTTTCAAATATAAGTTGAGAAAAGTCAACTCATTTATAATTTTAAAAAAATTACAGGTTAACAAACTAGACATATCAATTCATTTAAATTTGAGAAAAAAAAATCAAATTAAATTGGTCAACCCGTGAATTAACCCAATGACAATGAGTCATCCCACCCTTAACCAACGAATTGTGTAGAATGAGTTTAAATAATTAACCTAAAAAAATAGATTATAAAATGTAGCTCAATTAAACAGGTAAACCATAACCAACCGTTTTGCCATCTCTAAATTAGCATCATTTAGAATTTTCGTGGGCACACTCACATAATTAACTAGTTTGACGAATTCCAATTCAATCTTCAATGGCTTCAAATCCTGCTCGGTCTCTCCCACGGTCAAATGAGGCGTCCTATGCTGGAAAAAGATGTCACGTTGCCCACTATTTTCTTACTAATGTCAAAATTGAATATTGATTGTGGGATTTTAACACACCTGGAATTCTTAAGCATGGCAGAACGTTGACTTGTGTGTTTGTTTAGTATTGCGGATGTAAAAATATTAAAAAAAAACCTTTAGAAGTTAATTTTCATCCATCGTGTATAAAAGTTCTTTAAATCAAATTTTTTGGGTGAAATTTTACGTTAGTATTTTATCATATATTTGACGTATTATTAAAAGAGTCTGATTATGACAACTGTTTAGAAAAGTTAAATTAACAAAGTTTAGATGGTAATATAAAAATTTTTATATTCACATGTGACATTGGATAAAATTTAAAAATTATTTTTTTAAGATTCAATTTTTTTTTAAATCATAAGATATTCTTATATGTTTCCATTTAAACTATTTATGAGACTAATTCTTATTCAACTGTGAAAGCATGAAAGTTATACGGTCTTTTTACAAGATTTATTTATCTGAGATTTAAACTCGCATCTTCATCTCAGGAGATCGAAATTGCTTACCACATTAACTTATCTTATGTGAGTGATTCAATTTTAATCTAATATTAATGTAAAAAAATTTTAAACTATCGCTTGATCATTTTTAAGCAAAGCTTGACTATGACAAAATTACCTTAAAAAGTCAAACTCTTTTAATAACATACAACACATTATTAAATTACATAATGTTAAAATTTTTGGATTAAAATTATATTTTTATTTTTTTTAGAATTGCAATAAGGTGATGTCTAACTTGTACATTTTTCGACTAGTCCACCTCATCGATCTGATCAAAGGTAGAATAAAAAATTTACAATAATATTCTTTGAAGTCTAACCCCAATAAATTGGCATAGTTGGGATGTAATTTTAAAATATTATTTTAAAGGATGTGATTTTGATCCATTCTTAATATAAAACTTTTTTCCACAATTGTCTAATTATATATTGCCAAATTACCAAACAAGTTTTGACCACTACTAGAAAATCAATTTTTAGTAACTAATTTATCAACCGAAAATAATCAATTACAAATGCAACTGATATAGCGATCAAAATCAAGGGACGAGAGAAAAATTTCAAACCGAAATAAAATTGGTTACTAAATTATTTAGCAACTGATTACTCTGATAAAAAAGAAAAATTAAAAAAGAACAATTTTTTAATATTAACTACTGATTTTTTTGTCGCTAAATGGCTAATCTGAAATTTTTTTATGTTATAAATAATTATTTAATTTTAAAAGAAAAAGTATATGGCGACCAAATATTTGGTCGCTAGTTAATAATTTATTTTTAAAAAAATAAGTCTAGAGACCCAAAAATGGGTCGCTAATTATATTTCAATTGCTAACTTGAATAATTAGCAATAAAAAAATAAACAAGAGTTTTTCGGTCACTACTTGCATTTGAATATATTTTTTTAAAAAGACAAAACTCGTTTGAGTTAAAAACAAATAGAATTAGCGACCGAATTTTTAATTGCTACTTTAGTCTGAATATATATAAAAGAATATAATATAAAGCTTGTTTGACTAAATTATATATATATATATATGGTAGCGATAAAAAATTCGATCGCTATGTAGAATCCATAGAAAAAAAAAACAGAAAATGGTTACATTTAGCGACCAGCGTTGCGTTTGCTATTCAAAAAACATCGTAACGACCGAATTTCAATAGCTACATCGCTTTTATCCCCCACCTCCATTTTTTCTTCCCCATTCTATCACGCGAGACCCCCACCCCTTCTTTCTATCCCTCCTTCCCTCCCCAAATTCGAGCTGCATTTGCAGCTACCGTGACCACCTGCGGTATCCCCATCTCCGATAACACAGCTCTCATTGTCGCTGTCTTGCACTAGCTCTAGCATCCCTGTCTTGCACAACCCCAGCCCGCGCCCGTCACTGCCTTGAGCCACGGTTTACCTCCGTTCACGGGAAGGCCACTCCCACCAGCTCCTCTCTATCTTCTACCAAGTTCCAGGTTCCATCATCCACCTCTTCCTCTCTTCTTTGCTACAAAGTTTTTTATTTTTTTTTAAACTTTGGTATTTAGTTGATTGATAGGTTATTATTATTATTTTAGAACTAGTAGTAGAATATTATTGCATAAATGTGTGAGATTGATTAAGCATGTATAGTTTTTTTTTTTAAAGCTTTGATATTAAGTTGATTAATTGATTAATATTTTCATTTGGGATCTAGTAGTAGAATATTATTGCATAAATGTGAGACTTTGATTAAGTATGTATAGTTTTATATATATATATATATATGATATTAAGCATGTGTAGTTGATACTTGTTTGGTGCCATTTGTTATAGATAAAGAATTAGTTAGTTATTATATAAACTAAAAGAAATCATTTACAAAATGTTTAAGTTAGCAATTGCTTTGTGGCATAAGCTTAAGTTTAATATAAGTAAATGATTACTAAAATTACTCCTAAGTTTATGTACTAGTTGTGATTGACATTGATTAAAATAATGATTTTGATAATAACAAACAAGAAAGGAATGATAATGCAAAGATCAAGTCCCAAAACTCTTCAAAATTAGCATATAGAACTTAGATATTGTGTAAATGTATTTTAGGAATCACATTAACCTCATTTATTAGTTTTTGTCTCAACTTAAATGGCTTTACAAAATCATGATTTATACTTATGAATATTTGATTTAAGTTTGAGCAAAATGTTTTTAAAAAGATTAAAAAGCTTTTGGGAATCTTTGGTTGTAAAAATCCTATGAAATCTTGTTTTTCTTATCAAACCAATAACAGGTTATCACTATTCCATAACAGGTTATTTAATCAAAACAGAAGCATGTCAAAGTGTTTTTAAAAGGGAACAACTGATTATGGATTTCCCATAACCGGTTATTCACCAAGTCAGGAGCCAATTCCTGTTTTTCTAAAAGCTCATAACCAATTATGATATCTCCATAATTGGTTATTGAATTAGTCAGAGGCGTAGGGCTATGTTTTTAATGGCCCATAACCGGTTATGGCTTTTCCCATAATCGGTTATGCTAAACCAAATAACCAGTTATTGAAAATCAATAACTGGTTATCTAGAATAGCAGAGGTCATCTTCTAACGGTTCTATTAAGAACATTTAATGCCCATAATAACCACCAACGACTCTAAAAATCATTGGGTTATAAATGAAAGTGGTTGGGCATTAAAATTAAGTTGGAGAATAATCTGAAAATCATTCTTGAGCAATTAATTCATATTTCACTATCATTTTCTCCAAACCCCTGTTTTTGAGCTTTAAAGTATGAATCCTTGATTCCAATAGAGCTTCAATTTATATTATCCACTCTTGTGAGAGTTTATCATTCAATCTCCATTTGTGTTCTTGTAAAAGAGGGTGAGGTATCCCTTAAGAGATAAAATGGTGATGTATCCCTTGAAAGAGCAAATGGTGAGATATCCCTTGTTTGTAAAAGAGGGTGAGATATCCCTCAAAAATTGTAAAGGGTGAAATATCCCTGTTTTGAGACTCAAGCACAAAGGATGAGGCATCCCAGAGATGTGTTGAGTGCTTTCAGTTGTAAAAGTTGTCAAGCACCTGTTCAAGCTTGAAGGTTTAGTAAAAAATATCGAGTGGTTCACTTGAGGACTAGACATAGATCACAAGGGGTGGCTGAACCAAGATAAATCATTGTGTTTGCTCTTCTCAACTCTATCTATTTACATTTATGCTTGAATCTTATATGATTGCTTGAATACTTTCTATCTTGGCTTATTTATTTGTGAGTGAAGTGATCAATTTCATTTATCTATTTACTTCAATCAATCAATAGCTTCAAAGAAAATTGATATACAAGTGTTTTGTGAAAGATTTTAGAAAAGTTTTTATAAACTCAATTCACCCCCCTCTTGAGTTCGAAGCCACTTGGTAACAAGTGGTATTAGAGTTAGATTCTTGTGTAAAGAGCTTAGCAGCTTCAAGAGAAAGTGATGACCTCTTTAAATGATTTTTCAGAAAGTTTTTCTCTCTATAGACCTTCCATTTTCAATGGGAATGTGTATGCTTATTAGAAAGAATGAATGAAATTTTTTATTGAAGCTATTGACTTAGATATGTATGATGCTATTAAAAATGATCTTTTTGTCCTCACACAAGTTGTTAATAGTGTAAGAGTTAATACATCAAGGAGTGAAAAGACCAATGATGATAAGAAAAAGGTCAAATATAATTTAACAGCCAAAAACATCATTACCACAGCCTTAGGGCATGATGAGTTCCTTAGAGTCTCAAATTATAAATTTGCCCAAGAAATGTGGAACACTTTACAAGTAACCCATGAGGGTATTAGTGAAGTGAAAAGATCAATGATTAATACTCTCACTCATGAGTATGAACTTTTTAGAATAAACCAAGGAGAAAGCATTCAAGAAATGCAAAAACGATTCACACATATTACAAATCATCTTACTTCATTGGAAAAGACTTTTTCTAATGAAGATTTTATTAACAAAGTGTTGAGATGTTTGAGTAAGCATTGGAAACTTAAAGTGACGACTATTGCGGAGTCAAGAAATCTCTCAACCATGACTCTAGCCACACTTTTTGGCAAGCTCCAAGAACATAAATTGGAGTTGAATAGACTCAACTAAAGTGAGGAGCTTGATAAGAAAAAGAAGGGAATAGCTCTCAAGGCCACCTCCTCCATGGTCAATGATGATGATGATGGAGATGGTTTGAAAATAAATGAGAAGAATCTTGGTCTCCTAATAAAGAAATTTGAAAGATTTTTCAAGAAGAATGGATTTCAAAGAAGATCTCTCTTTCCCCAAAAGAATGTCTATCACAAAGGAGAAGGAACCTCATCCACTCCTAAATGTTATGAATGTGGAGAACCGAGGCACATGAAGATAGAGTGTCCAATCTATCGAAGGAAAGTGAAAAAATATGAGAAGAGATCCTCAAAGGATAAGAAAGAAAGAAGAGCTTACATAACCTGGGATGATAATGACATAGAGTCAACTATTTGCTCGAACAATGAGAAAGTCAATCTATGTCTCATGGCTAAAGGACAAGAGGAAGATGAGAATGACACGGAAGTAACATCCTCTAACTTTGACTATTCCCTATCCTATGATGAATTGTAAGATGCATTTGAAGAATTACATAATGAATCTTTGAGGCTTGCAAAACTTGTTTCATCATCTAAGAAAACAATTTCCTCTTTTGAAAACAAAATCTCTATTTTAAACAAGGAAATTGATGAACTAAAAATAGAAAATGAAACTCTTGGACTTATTGATGCAAATTCTTCATGCATGACATGTTCATCACTTGATAATGCATCTACATTCTTTTCTTGCTCATCATGCAAAACTTTTGAAAAGGAAATTGAAGATTTGAAAAATACTCTTTCAAAATTTACCTTTGGAAGAGATAATTTGAATATATTGCTTAGGAAGTAAAGATATGTTTTTCAAAATGCTGGTTTAGGATTTAATCCCAAAAACCAACAAAAACTTTATAAGAATTTCTTTGTTCTTTCAAGCACATTAATAAGTCCTTTCATAAAGTGTTTTCATTGTGGCAAAAAAGGACATAGTGTATCAACTTGTAATATAAGGAAAAATATCAACAACAAGATAGGGACTAAAATTGTTTGGGTCCCCAAAGGTACTTTGTCAAAAACTAACACATAAGAACCCAAAAAAATTTGGGTACCAAAAGCCAAAAATTAAAGTGTGTTATAGGTGTGCTTGAAGGCTAAGAACTGATTTTGGAATCTTAAAATTGGCTACTCCAAGCAAAAGGCCAAAAAATATTCCAAGTTCTCTTCCTTGTCTCCAAGAAGCTTGGACTTACAACTTTTGGATAAGTGGATACTTGTTTTAAGCCTTAACTTGCTGTAAAGTAGTATTTTTCTAACTTTATATTTTAAAAATATTTCTACATGTAATAATATGGTAGATAAGTTTACTTCTTATTTGAAATAACATGTTTAGTGAAAATATCTTTGTACTTGACATAACATACCTAACATAATCATTGTTTGTCCTAAAGTGCATATATAAAAGGAAAACTGAGCATATTGGATCATTCATGTATTTAATTTGGAAAAATAGTCTTGCTATTTAAATTCTTTTTGCTACATAATGTCATCAATTGCTGCATAAATTTGTTTTGGACCTTTATCTTGAATCCAATACTGACTTGAGTGTCGGAGTTTCTTCCGAGTTTGTTTTGCAGGTGTTTAACTCAAGATGGCATGAGTTGGTGTTTTTAATAGATGAATTCTTGAAGGTCTTCTAGTTCTGGCAATGAAATAACCAGTTAGGAAGAGGAAATAACTTGTTATTTGGCCTTTGGAATTAATTTGGCATGTTGAAGTGCTCTATGCCAAGATAAAATAACCAATTATGAGAGCCTTCTAATCATTTATTGAGAAATTGAGTTATTTGGTGCTCTTTGGAACACTCAAATAACTGGTTATGAAGCCGATTATTCACTTCTGGCAGAGGCTACATCTTTCCTGTCCATGAAAATAATTGGTTAACCAACTCCTCTAACCGGTTATTCAAATCATCATAGCCACGTGTATTTGTGCATTCCTCACCATAATTAGTTATGAAATGGACATAATCAGTTATTATGCCATTATATTAGAAAAAACTAATTCTCCCCTGCCACTCACAACTGAGCCTTTTATCTTCTTCATCTTCTTCCTCTCATCTCTCACCAACACCTAATCTCTCAAACTCTTCACCCATCACCAATCTCACCAAAATACATCATTTCCTCTCTTTTCTCACCAATCCCACTGTTTAAAAGCCTCAATTTCCCCAAAACTTTACCATTTCCACCATTTTCTCACCTTTCACCTTCTTTTAAACTGTGCCATAACACATCCACTTCTACCATGGTAAGCATTTCTTCTCACCCTAATAGAGCACGCACAAAAAATATCTTTGTTCCCCAAGAAACACCCACCTCTGCCAATGACTCAGACTTTTCCCAAAGCCTTGACCATGGTAGGTACTTCTCCCACAAGAATCGAATGAAGAAATACAAATTGGAGTTTCAAGCAAGACACATCATTCAACCCAAGTACATGGAGTGGGACTTCTTCGTCAGCCAAGAGTGCATGTACCTCACAGAACTCTTGGAGTTTCACGGACTGAAACCTTTGTCTCTACTCAAAGTAAGTATTATTACCTTGAAGCTACTAAGGTTTATTTCTGCAATCTGAGCATCATTAGAGGAAATTTAGTTTTTGATGTCAAACGGCATAGAATTATTGTGTCTCCTAGTCAATGGACTCCCCTGTTTGGTCTCACTCATGCTGGAGAAAGATTTACAGAGGATAGTCATAAGACTTGGCAAGGTTATGATAGAACACAAGCTATTGAGAGTATGCTTCAGCCAGGCATCCCTGTTCCAAATGGAAAATGCTTCACTACTGGAAATCTAAAACCACAAGATCATTTTCTTCATTTTGTGGTGGTACACATTCTGGTTCCAAGGGCCAGCAACTATGCCTTGGTTGAATAAGAAGATGTATTCTTGATGTGGGCAATGAAATAGAAGTTGCACATAAATTGGCCCTTCTTACATCATGCACTATATGATGAAAGCCAAGGACAAGATAATGATGGGTCTTCCATATGTCTTGGTCATTGCCAAAATTCTAGACCAATACAAACTTAGCCTAAGTGATGATGGAGTAATTAACCTTACCAGCCACAATAAATTCGGCATAGCTTCCTTCAACCGTATGCAAATCAAGAAGGTAAATGAATAATGGGTTTATGGTAGAGGACGTGAGGTAGCAGCAGTAACAGTTGGAGGTGTTGATGTACCTATGGAGGCTGCCCCTGCTGACGTGCCTACGAAAGAGGCACCTGCCACCAATGAAGTTCGTATCTTGGCTGCCCTTACAAATATGCAAGTCAGCATCCAAACCCAACTTGCAGATCTTCGAGCTTATCAGGAGCATAGCATTGGAGTCATTTATAACCGCTTGGAGAGCATTGAGCATCGTCTTCCACCACCGCAAAATGATGGGGCTTAGGCATGAATTACTTATTTATGTTCTATGTCTTTTTGTTTTAACATGCTTAAAGCTCATCTAATCAAAATAGGTTATTTCTTTTGGATATGCTGGTGTTTTAAATTATGACTTAGATATTTTGAAATGAATGACCTGTTGAAATGAATTTTATGCTAGTTTGGCTATCTTGTTGCTACAACATTGATTGGATGTTTATTGTGTGACAATGATTTTGTATAACTTCTTTTTTTGTCCATATATATATTGCATATCTTTTTTATCATGACAAAAGAAGGAGAAGATTTTTGGTTTATATGTCACCAAGAAAAGTAAGGTAAAATTGCAAAAGGTAGTGTTTTAATGATCTTGGAATTCCAAAATTAAAAGGGAACTGTACATCTCTGATATAATCACCTCTTGAAAAATAGAGGGGGAGTAAGTCACTAACATTTTTTGTGAATATCAATTTATTTGAACTAACTTTTTCTCAAAAAAGGAAAAAATGTGATTGACATTGACTAAAGCAATGGTTTTGATGATAACAAACAATAAACAAATGGTAATGCAAAGATCAAGTCTCCAGACTCTTCAATATTAGCATATAAGACTTAGATCTTGTGTAAAGGTATTTTAGGAATCACACTATATAGCCATACCGGACCACGTCCTATTCTTGAACAGGGGAAACTCCCTTCAAGTTAACATATGGTTGAAAGACTATAATTCTGATCGAGATAGGATAATTGAGTTAAATGAGGCAGAATTTCTCCGAAGAGGCCAACTCAGACCTCATCTGCCATAACTTAGATTTGTTGGAAGAATAACACTACATTGCCTATATTTGTGAAGCCACTGTCAAATAAAGGATTGTAGTCCAATACAATTCCAAAGTGATTCCACAGAGGTTTGTGCCCAGCCATCTTATTCTGCACAGAGCGGATATCGGAGGCAAGAATGCGAAGGAAGGAAAATTAGCTCCTAATTGGGAAGGACCATATCAGATCACTTCTATAACATCTTAATACCAATATCTCAGTATATATATCATACAAAGGGATACTTAGCATTATAATGTCACTACATACTTACTAATCATATACTATATCCATAATGTTCATCGAAAATACTATAGAGAGCCATATGTGATGCGAAAATACAATATTTATATCATAATACATCAAAGTACATATACATCATTAGCCTTAGTAAATGCTTGATATACTACATAACTCTATACATTTCAAAAGGATACTAATAAGTACAACAATTTGAAACTTAATACATAATCTAATCTAATCTTTAGTCTCTTTCTTCTTCTTACCCTTGAAAGAAGATTCATTTGGAATTACATGATACACAACGGAGTGAGAAACTACAATCTTAGTATGAGTAATCAAAATCAGTGTACACAACATAATAAACATAATCTTTACACATGCTAAGTAAGATATGTTTAAAGCATCTACAAAGTCTAACTATAGCAATTAGATAAACAAAATTATCATACATTTCATACATACATACTTAGTCCAACTTAGAACCAAGATGTTAACCTTAGGAATTACTGGATTCGTGTGTTTTATTGTACCAAATAGAGGTATCTCCCCACATCACACATATCCTAGCATGATAAGCTCGGTCTAAATCCTAATTCTGAATAACCTTATGGACCCTTACTTATCTCTTCTGGCCTTGACACTATCGACTTATCAATGTTATGTCCTTCTTCCATTGAGTCTATCAGACACCCTATCAATTTCTCTTGGCCTTCATGAATGCTGTCAAAGAATATTCACAAAATCAACACTACCAAACATTCCTCATACATACTAGATATAATTTTCTTCTTGAAAACTATCCCTATTTGTACCTTAATATAATTTAGGAAACATATACTAATGATTCCATATAGTCAAGGACTTCAAAACACAAAAATAACTATTTGTTGAATTCTGTAATGAGCACCTAAGCGCTCTCTTTTGAGCGTCTGGGCGCTCACTAGGCAAAACACAGCCTTGTGCTATTTTCACACCGCGCGCCTAAGTGCTCTAGACTGAGCGTTTAGGCGCTCTGCGCTCTAATGCGCATAAAAACTTCCTGGACATTGAGCGTCTAAGCGCTTTGATCTGGGTGCCTAAGCGCTCTGCACCTACTATACAAACCTTCATCCCTGTTACATGAGCGTCTAGGCGCTCAGTGTAGGGTGTCTGGGCGCTCTCTGTATGACATCAAATCTGCACAATTTTGCAGAGTTGTGCCACTGTTCCATTAGAACTTTTCTTGGATTTTGGACATCCCAAATCAGTTTCTAAGTGATTCTAAGACCCAATCATTTCTTAAACACATAGGAATCATCAATTACAAACTTAAACTTTTTGATTTGGATTAAAACACCAAAATCACCTATAAGGTGATCTAACCCCTCTTTTGTGAATATAAGACCAAAATGAGATATTCAAAGCCTCTAACTTCAATTTATGCTATAAACAAGTCAAAAATGATCAAAGAAAACTCAATCATACAATTAAACCTCATCAAGCACCTCAAGAATACAAAATGACCTATTAAGCACCAAAGTGCATCAATGGCGAAAAAGGTGAAAAGAAGTGAAGATGAACTTAAAAACCTATACCTTTGGAGCTGTGTTGAAGAATCAAACTTGGTTGGATCCTTAAGCCATGACTTTACCCTTGGCTTTCTTCTTTCTCCCTTCCTCTTGCTTGGTCTTTCTTTTCTTTTCCTTTCTCCCTTCTCTCACGTTTTTTGTTTCTATGTTTTCAGCAAAAACAGTCATGAATAAAGCTTATAAAAGAGGAACTAAAGACTCATATGGCCCTTAGGTCATAACTGATAAAATTTGATCTGCTAAAAACACTCAAATTTAGCTAAATCTAGATTTTTAGCTTCCAACAACTTAAAAATAAATACTAAGATCCATATAAAAAGTCATTGCAATATTATCTAATATTTCCATATCTGCTACTAGTCAAACCAGTTATAATTAGACAACTAATATGCCTAAAAATATCAAATTAGCTCAGTTTACCTTGAAATTTTAACTGTAACTTGTTCCTCATATTTGTAACTTAAAAATAAATTATCCATATTTATTTTCCTCTCCTAAGCAATTAATGCTATTATCTGAGTCATTTTAAGCTACTTTTCACAATCCAGATTACAACTAAGTATCTAAATTAACTCAGATTATCACAAAATTAAATATACATGCTAAACAAGTCATATGCTACCTTTTGAACACATAAACAAGTCTAACATGCCATTTAGGATATTACAACTTCTAAGAAAAAATACTGGAGCCTATACCTTAGAAACCCTCTATGGCAAAAGCATCAAGAATTTTTGGAATGCTAACAAACTCAGAAAATATTATAGCTAATTGTCTTTAGTTTATGTTTTTATCATGTAAATGACGAGTTTCGACATGAATAAATTGGTGATTATATTTTCAGTACTTGGTTATTTTACATTTTAACAACTATTACAACCCACAAGGTTATCGCACTTTGGAGTGGTCCTAGGAACACAAGGTCCAACTCAAATATGATATTCTGATGCAAAAATAAGGGCCAAAAATGGCAACCTACTTGATCATACTCCATGGAAAAGAAGTGAGTTCAAGGGTTTTAACATATGCCCTAATGAGCCTAACCTTAATCAATAAACTTAAAGCAAATTTAAAAAGGTTAAGAGTATTTGACAGATGCCCGGGATAAGGCAATAACATTTGTCGGAGTCCGACAAAAGATACCACCCCAAGAGGCTTCTGTGTCAAAATGACACTTAAGAGCTTTACACTTAGACATTTAGCTAAGTGTCAAAAACTCCAACAAAGAACAAGAACCATAATATGGTAGATAACTTAAGCGAAATCCAAAAGACGAGATACTATATGATCATATAGGAAAAATTCACTACTTGTTAATTGAGAAAGCTATCGAAATCGAGCGTTGAAACCATCTCGTTCAGAAAAAACAATGGCAATAAGAATATGCAAGAAATGACAGAAAATATTCTAAGTATTTAAATTTAAAAATGCCTGAAATCCGAGACTTGTCTATACTAATTTAAAATTAACTCCACGCAGGGGGAAAGCGAAAAAGAAAAAAATGAAATCAAACATCCGGATTGGGCTCCTCCTCGTCAACCTCCTTCACCTCGGCTTCCTCCACTTGGCCATCCTCCAATCTCTCCTCGCCTCCTCTTCGCCGCCACCCACAGCAGGAACCTGGCTCACCGGAGTTGGGTTAGAGATGGCATCCACGATGCAACTATCTTGGACCACCTTCCGTGAACTGATCCTACTAGTAATGAGATCTGAGTTCAGTAGGTGTAATTGAGCGAGAGCGTTAGTAAAGGTAGAGCTGCACACTGGTCTAGGTAGACTAGACTACCCGACTAGCCCGACCTAACCCAACTTTATATTTTTAGGTTAGTTCGGGTCATCGAGTCAGTTTAGGTAAAATCCAATTAACCCGTTCAAAGGTTGATTCAGATGGAGGGCTTATAAATACAACTTGTGAACCTGATCCAACTACCCGATGACCCGAGTAAAACACTGTTGTTTTATGCCATTTCCCATTTACATAGAAACTTCAGAGCTTTTATTTCATTTCCTAATTCCTTTTCCTATCTTCTACATTTCCATTCTTGATCTCCAACCTTAGCTTCCCTCCAATTGGTGTCACCACCTTCGTTAGTCCCCCCTCCATGACGTTGATGGCTAACATCCAACCAGCCACTATGAGAGTCAACGAGGTGTGTCATTGCTTAGCATCATGATGCAGATCTAGTCAATGGTTGCTTCTGCGAGGTGCGTCATTACCCAATCACTGCGACGTGTGTGACATTCTGACGGTGAGGCGCATATCTAGTCGATGGATGCTTTTGCAAGCCCAAATTTGTTGCAGGTGCTTCTAAATATGGTTGATGGCTCTGCTTTTGTGTTGAACGGTGATTTCAGGGAGTACGTAGTGAATGATGATTCCAGGGTGTGTGGTGAACGATGATGAATGATGATTTCAGGGTGTGTATAGCTAGATGATGGAAGGAGTGGCTAGTCAATGGTGAATAACGGTTTCAAGGGTTCATTTATAATTTTTTTATATTTTTTATTGTTTCCAATGCATTTTTGTTCTTACTATTTTCATATTTTAAAATTTTATTTTTTAATTTTTTTGAGATATGTTGTGTGGGTTGATTAAAAAAGAAAACATAACCTGACTACTCGACTTGAACCAACCTATCTACATATTAGGTTGGTTTGGTTCAAGCTTCCCAATTTTTTTTTTCTAAAATCAACCCGACCCAACCTGACCTCAACTAATTAGTTTGGACTTTGATTTCTCCTAAACCCGACCTAACCTGACCCATGTGCATCCCTAAGCAAAGGAGTTGTCTAGTAAAGCAGCCCATTCATCCTTAAAATACAAGATGTAAGCTTGGATTGCTTGAGAATCTTATTCTCCATACGAAGCATGGTCAGGCTTGACTCAGAGGAAGAGATCTGATCTTTCAAGAGCTTCTCCCGAGCTTCGACCTCTTCCACTTTCCGTAAACCGAGCTCCATGTTGACTTGAGCTAACTACATGTCCTTCTGGGCCACCACCAACTCAAGCTCTTTCCTTTCACCCCAGAGGGCATCCAGCTCTTTTTCCAAGCTGTGAGTCTAATAAACAGAATCGAAAGTAGACTCTAGAAATCGGAGGACAGAGGTATTGCGAAGAGCTCAGATTTACGTGCCCTGAATTAATTCAACTAAGTCATGCTCGATCAGGACATCTTGATCAGCCAGGGTCAAGAGGGCGTTCTTGATATTCCGCCTTGGGTCGACCCCTCTACCCTAGATAGACTTGGCAACAAACTGAAGAGGGGTGCCCTTTAAGACTTCAGACTTCTGGCTGACTGTGTGGCCGACCGGTGCTCTTAAAGAATTAGAAGGCTCATCCATAACATCTTTACAATAGATGACCCCATTCTTGTTGGCCCACTCAACTAAAAAATTGAGGACGTCAGCCTCGTTCTTCGTCAGCAAGGACAATAGAGTCTCTATTTCTTCCTGATTCTGTCTCAAACTGCCTACGTCTAGTATAAATACATTTGTGATTCTCCTTCTAGGGTAACATAAAGAGGTGTTAACCCCGGAGCCCTTTCTACTTGAAAGAAGTCCTTCTTGATGAACTATTGGTATGATTTAAATACCTTATACCCTGCTTGTGTGTGTAGAGTAATAGAGTAACCCACCCTTTCTAAAAGCTATTCCAAAGGGTGAAAATCAGGTCAAAAGGAAAAAGAAAGACTCCACAAAGTATGACCATCCAAAAGTTCTACAGATGAGCTCAAAGGTCCTAATGAATCCCTATACATTTGGATTAATTTGAATCGGAGCCACCCGTAGGTGGTTTAGGACTCCAATCTCGAAGTCAGAGAATGGAAGGCGGACTCCGATGCTAGTGAATAACGCATCATACATATAGACAAAGTGGTTGCCCTTTGTCTTGGTCAAGCAAACCTTTTCTTAATCTAACAGGGCCCGAATTATGTATTTTCCATCCTACGTGAGATATAGGCATTCTTGTTTAGCACTAGCATCCTCTAATGTCTCGACGCTGGAAGGAGTGTCCAAAACTTCATGATCAACCCATTGATATATATCGACATTCCTTGGAAAGATATATTCCTTTAGGCTTTGACATGACCACTCTTTGTCGTCCCATCTCTGAGTTATTAGCGTTACCTGCAGAGGTCGTACTCATGTCAGAATCAGAAGAGATTTCATTATAACTATCTAACTCTCTCATGAGTACGGAGAGCATACGTGATGGTCTTTGCCTTGCAAGCTCCCTAGCACTGTCCACTCTCTGTATCATTTCTAGGATATTCACCCCTGGATAGCAGCCTCTGTGTCCCACTAGTACCTCCACCATGAGGAGCCCATCTCCGTAGCACCTGAGGCTACAGAGACAGTAGAGCACTCAAAAGCTCTAAAGAACTACTCTCTCCATCATTACTGTTCAACGTTCTCACTCTCACCATGATGTTTATGGAAGAAAAATAAAGTGGGAAAAAGAAATACCTTTTGTTTGAGGAGGGAAAAGATGTTGAGAGGTTGAAAATGCAAGAAAATAGCCATTAAAGACTTGTCAAAAGTTCGCCAGAAATTGCCTGGTTTGCTGAAGGAAAAATGCAGAAATGGAGGAGAAGAAGAAAGTGGGGGCAAAATGGTCTTTTCACATTAAATTTAAGAACGATAATCATGGCAACGCGAAGATCAAAAGGCTGCTTCCAATACTTTTTCGCTATGTGATGAAACGTGTCTGACACAACAGCTGAAAGGACTGTGGTCAGAATTGAAGTGACGCATGACAGGGCAAGATGATATCCATGCCGGATCACGAACTAACACCATGATGTCACTATAAATTCCTATTACGGATTATGACTTCATCTTCAAATTATCTTCAGAATTTTAACAATAGGTCCCACTGTCTAAATTGGTATGAAGGGGAACTTAGTATGTATCACGGACAACAGTGTATCTATATAAGGCAAAGTGATTTATATCAGATCCCAACCAAATTAATCAACACTGGGGCATCTCGGTTTTTTATTTTTATCACAAACTTCGACTCAGTGTTAGAGACGTCGCGAGATCCATCATCTATATCATTACTTGGATCCCTTTCTTCCACGCGTGCCATTTGCTCCTAATAATCTCAGATATCTTTGACACTCAGTAGTCACATCTGAGTGCTAAGCTGGAGGCAACTGTTTTGGATCGGATTTCGGGTTAACATTTTAGGAGCAATCCGACCCGCTAAAGTGGATTCTAGATATTTATGAGCGCTATTAGATAAGTAAATAAAGGAGAAAGTTATAAGAGATAACAATCTTACAAAATTCTTATCGTAATTGACATCATTTAATATAAATTTAAACATGATTCTTATCTACTAAGACTCTCTTATAAATACCACACAATGTAGTAAATATATGCATTTAATTCTAAATACTTTACCCACCTTGTGCATAATTTAATTTGAGCGTTAAAATATTTCTTATAGGTACTTATCCCTCACACTACCGTCACTGCTACTATATTACAGAGGAAACCACCTTCATCAACATAATTTAGATAATCATCTGAATCTGATTTAGAACATAATTATTACAGAGAACTACACGCATGATTCCATCATTTTCTGCATAGAAGACTATGATTTTTCATTTACTTTATGTCACATTTACTTATCAGTTACAAGTTCAGTTGGGCCTTCACTTGATTTAACTTATTTTGCACTTAATCTACTTGTGCAATAGGACATATATCAGCCTTGTGGGGCTGCGCTCATATCGTCCACACGAGCAAAACCTTATCATCGAGTTGGAGAGTTATCATGCGTGATGCCTGATGGTTCCTATGGCACATAACCAGAGCCTTAAGGCCTCTATATTTGTGAGAGACCCGAGACAGTGTAGCATTATCGTTAATCAAGCAGTTAATGCAATTCGAACAGTTTTTTTTTTAATCTTTGTTTGATTTGTGATATATACACTTGTATAAGAGTTACTTCCCTTAAAAAAATAAGAATTGATTTAATTTGCTTGTAATTCCCACCAAAATGGAAAAAGAGACAATGATGACAATCATACGATGCCGCTTTAATGTTATTTTTTTTATCAAGAGCATGCTGTGTTAGGCACACTGTTTTCAAAAATGGCATGAAACTGCAACTACTTTTCTACGACATGCGGCATTGACTGATTATGAATGTGTCTCCTTTTTAAGGGCTCCATAATAGAATCCGAGTATAAAAAAAAAAGGTGCTGTTTTAAATATATTACAAATTCACAATCATATTGCCATGCGTCAGCTTGGTCACACATACACATGGATTTGTGGTCCACATTGGCAAAAGTTAGATCCCTTTAGGCCTAATGATGCATCTTTGTGCCATTCACACTAAATGATGCATCTTATTACTAGTTGCTTCAATGAGAATCAAAATAAAGAGAAGTAACTGCACAAGGCGTTGAAACTACCATGTCACAAACTTTATTAGTTGCACTTTAGAAATATTCAATTGTTAATTAGTTCTTGTGATTCTTTTTCTTACACTGGAGTGGAGTTTGCCTCTTGAAGCAAAACTTTTTGCCACAAAGTTGTGAAATCATAACTTGTTATTTCTAATGGGTTAATCCCTTGTTTTAAAAACATTATGTCGTTTCGTTATATTGAAGCTGGATGGAGACTAATTAATCTGTCTAGATCCATTGCTATAGATTTGCTAATTAGATTACTAACTTTTGCTAGTGAATTGTTGAATTGAACCCAAATCTGTGATTAACGATGAATATGGCGGTATATACACATGAAAAAAAAATGTTTAGCAGTAAAATTGATGCACTTATAATTCCTGAATAAAAGAGATAAAGATCCACTCATTTATACTTATATTAAAGAAAATAATTCATAGGCGAATAAAACACTCACTTTTCATATAAGAACATAATAAAGATAGATGAGGTTGCTTGATAGATGCATATGAAACTACAACATTTTATCCTTTTGGCAACGGCTATATAACATTGCCATAGAGCTAAAACCAATGCCTAAAGTTTAAGGCAATGCTTTTCGGCTGTTGCTAGGCCATAGTCGATGCTATCCTAAGACAATGCTTTTTGAACAAAGTGTTGCTTATTCTTGCTTTTTAGCAATGTTTTATAAAAGTTGCTTATTCATGAGCTTAGACAAAACAATTTTAGGGTTGATTGTTCATGGGATTTTGGCAACGCTTTTAACGTTACCTATTTGTACATCTTTTTTTTTTTAAAAATCTCCACCTATATGTAATTACATCTTTAAGAAATGCTTGTTAAGCATTGCCTATACCATAGGTTCATCATTAGGCAATGTCATTTAAACATTGCCAAAAGACGTATATATAGGTAACATTTAAGAAGCGTTGTCAAAAGATAAGAAGGCAATACTTTATCATCAAAGAATAGCTTAATTTATTCATCACAATTTATTTTAAAACTAATTTTCTTATACATGGTCTATTTCATAAATTTACATCACTCCATAGCTAACACACAAGAAAAAATATACATACAACCATATATAAGAAAAAAATGGTACAATTGTTATATATACACATTCAACTTCAAAGTAAATATCATCAAAGTACTTCCTAAAAAAAACTATAAAAAAGATAAAAACTCAAAAAGGTGAATATTTGTCTTCCCGATTTGCTCAAGAGCTTGCATTGCTTAGCTTAGCCTTGCTCCTCCGTCATTAGCATTAGTAACATGAGAAATAATAGATAATATAAGAGTGACCTAAATATCAAAGCAACTGAAAAAATATAAAGAATGCAATGCACTCATATCACATAGCTAAATACAAATTATTTGAATTTTGTGAATTTCTTTTTTGAGTTCTTATCAAAGTGGCGTGCAAAATGGATCTAAACCAAAACTAATATAATGTGCCTTGAGCACTTGGCATCAACTTATGGTTATGGTCATTAGAGGCCTTTGTTTCTAATCCAACTTTAAAAGAATTACTGTTAAAGCATATAGGCCTGCTATCTAAGCTATAGGATTGTTGTCAAAGGCTTTATGCATTATTTGTAAACAGCACAACTAACAGAAAATGAGCACACATGCAATGTTGTAACACAACTGAAGTGACCAGTGATTAGTAACTTACAGCTTGGCTACTAAATTTAATTTTGTAAGGCCAGCAAGAAAAATAAAATAAACGTAAAAGATATAATTGATAAATAAGTATAAAATATAAAGAATATAATTATTTTTAATTTATTTCAAAGAATAAGCAGAGAAAAGAGAGGGTGGAAGGAGACAATGCAAATGGATAAGCACCATACTTTAAAGGAGGTGGGTTGGGTTCATTCCTATCACTAGGGAATAATTCTAATTTTATCAAACCCTTTTACCCAATTTCGACACCCCTTCTTTGTATGGATTTGGATCATCTCATATTATTTTTTTTATATGATTAAGTGGAAGAGAAAGAAAGATATTTATTAGTAAGACTCAGTCATAATTTATGAAATTTCTTTTATAAATTTTGTGTTACTTATTTTTTTTTCTCTTAATAACACGAGAGAATAAATGACATGAAAGGATATAAATGTTTCTATCATCTTCGTCAGCCATGGCATCTTCCTTGGGAGGTTGATTTGTTGCCATCTCTTCTAGCGTCAAGACCCAGACCAACAAACCTAGAGAACAAGACCTAGTCAACACCCACGACTAGACCCAATCGACATTGCGAATGCATGATAGTGGCGATGGTTCATGCTGAAGCAAGGGAAGGCCAGTAGTGGTTCGTGCTAAAGCAAGGGAAGGTCGGTGATGGTTCATCCTGGTGGCTTCTTGCTTCATGGAGAAGGGCGTGGAGGTGGAGATGAAGAGATTCACTCTCACCTGAGTAGTTGTTGCGCACTTTAATTGTCACCATTTCCCTCGCTATATTCATTTTTTGCTTTCATCAATCCAATGAATGTGCATTTGAAATTCAAATTTTTGATCTATTTTATACTTTTTATCGATTGGCAATTTGGCATAGATGATGATGTTGAGTTTTATTTCTTTGCTTTTGACCATATCACAAATGGCATAACTCAAATTGAAATGTTGAATTAGATTCTTTTGGAATGATTGAATCTTTGTTACCGAATTTTGGGGATTTTGTTGATTGATTTTGGGGTTTTTATCTTCTCACTTAGATTTTGTGGATTGGTTATTAAGGATATTTTTAGAATATTATCTAAAACGAAACATAAAAATGTAAGATTCATGGAATAATTTATAATATTATCAAGATTTGTCAAAATCAACCAAACATAGGTTGATTGATTCCTAGAAATACTATTCTTCGAAATAATATTTCCAAGAATAAAAATCCAACTCTGAATCAAACTCCCCCTAACGTTTTCTCAACACTAATGTCAAGATAATGAAATAGATGCTTACAGTTCTAGCATAATATATGTCAGAAATTCGAAGTCCCCTGTTCATAGTGTCCAAAATTGTGTTCTCCATTCTTTCGGTGAACTTTTCTTCTCCAAGGCCATACATCAAACGCACAGTAGTATTAAGAACTATTCCGGATACTGATCGGAGCCTAGGTTGGAATAGATCGGTAAAGAGAAAAAGAACTTCAGTAGGTCAGAAGAATGATCGCAAAGTATGCAAAGGTTAGTCTGAGTAAAAAATGGAACATGCCTGACTTAGGTAGTGAAGCCGACTTATATAGGAGTCTGAGGATTGATGCCTCAGATACTTTCCGTTTAGACAATTTAAGGCTTTGATCGTTCAGAAACGTTATATCCAGCCTTCATGGCGCTAGGCCGTTTCAGGCTGTAAGTCATGATGGCACCAATCGGCCAGTGACCGTTAAAGAATCACATTAATCGTGTGCTTAACAGGCTAACCGTTCAGGCATAGAATAGTCAGATACTACGAGAAGGACTTCGGTCGGTCGGACTGACCTAGATTTTCGAGCCTATTATTTCGAGATGGACTTACCTAGGATGGACTTGTATGATCGATCTGTTATAAGTTTGTGGAAGGCCTATTATACCAGGCCTGGGACGATGGCCGGATAAGAATAGAGTTGGTGCGATCCATAGCCCACCAGCTTAGTTATCTATAAAGATGGACTAAGTTCAAAAGTGATAAAGTAAGAACTGGACCAGAACGGTCCAGGAACTTAACAGCAGCAAATATGTTCGCCTTGTCCTGTATACAAATAATTATGTTGTTGTTAAGCATGTTGCCTGAAGGCAAATGAAGAACGGAAGTACATGAAACTAACCTGTCCGGCAATATCAAGTGGAGAACTGCATGGTCCCTAATCCAATAAAAAACTAGTAAACTTACTCAAGTGAAATTGATTATGATACTTGCCTCTACAATAGCACAAACAAAGCATTGCAAGATAAATTGATTTTTCTATAATATTTGAGATAAAAAGAACATTGTATCGATATATAGTAGACTTTAACCGCTCAAATTCTAAAATGAATAGAAAACACTAATTGCATATGTCCAAAGAATATGTCACAACCAAAATCGTGACGAAAATAATAATTAAATTTAAAAAATTGAGTTATCACTAATTTATATTTTTAAGAGTTTAATTATAAAGAGAAAATAATGGAGACTTAAACTTACAATTCTTTGTAACTTTTGGTTATTATTTTAGAATTTTATTTTAAAAGAATAGTAATTTATTTTATTTAAAAAATTTAAATTTATTTCAATTTAAAATTTTGAATCAACAAATTATTACAACTTAACTAATATATTTAAATTTTAAAAGGTAAAATTCAGCACGTAAGAGATATCACTCGTTAGTTAATAAGTTGTTACCATTTGTCTTGATTTTTTCCCCTTTTTTTCTTTAATTTCTCTTCTCTAATTTCTTGAAATTCGTTTTTGAATATAACTTATTATGTGTACTCAAAATCATGTTAAAAACTTCAAAAAAAAAAAAAAAACCAAGAAGCCGATCATTTGTTGAAGGTAAACACGTTATAGCATTATAATTTTCTATAAAAAATTGTCATTTATTCTCACCTCTATTTGTATTATATGTTAATTCACAGGTTACTTCAAACATGTTAATCTAATTTCTCATGGTAATAAACTAATAATCATCAGAAGAGAATTAAGTGAAATCCAATAAAAATAAAACAGATGATGTCATGCAATTATGGAATAAACAGATCTTAGAACCTTCCTCTTTTTCACGAAAAAGAATGATTCCCTTTCACTCATTTTAATGCATGCTTATTCCCATATGAAGAACGGTGCTGTAGATATAGTGATTTACGCCAATGGTCTTGATGATGAGACATAAAGCTGTGAACTTGAATGGTTTATTGAATCGATTAGACTCTGACACAAATTCATGCTTGTCCAACCAAAAAGAAACTCAAATGGGCATTCACGTATATGGACACTGTCAGGAATGTAACTCAGCACAACAAAGTTAGTTAAGTTTGTTAGATTAATTCTGTTAATTAGTTAGTAACAATAGTTATTAAACTGATATGTTAGTTAGGTAGTTGAATATAGTTCCTTGAGCATTGTCTTGATAATACTCAGCAGCATTACAGCACTACTGTAGCGCTATATAATCCTTGTAATTTCTCTTAGTTAACGTGAAAAAATTAGTTCATTGTTCTTCATCACACTTCACCATCTCTTTCCCTTTTCTCTTTCTGATTTCTGCTCAATCTGTTTCTAGTCTGATACCTTTTATAGTATCAAAGCTAAATCAAATCCATGAAGACTTCACGCTTCACTCTGCAAACATTTTCTATTTCCATTTCACTCAAGCTTGATGAAGGAAATTTCCTTTCATGGCTCCAATAAGCTCTTGTCACCATAAAAGGTTTTAAGCTTCAACAATATCTTCAAGAAGGTTCAACACCACGAAAATTTGCATCAGATGAATATGTTGTATTTGAAAGATATACATAGGATTACTTGAATTGGGAACAACAAGATTCTTTGCTGCTTTCATGGCTTCTCGCTTCAATGTCAAAATCTCTTACTACAAGAATAGTAGGATGTGATCACTCATTTCAGGTATGGAGTAAACTCAAAACTTTCTTTGCAAGTCAAACATGTGCTAAGATCAAGCAATTAAAAACGCAGCTTCGTAGTATAAAGAAAGAGACACATATCAATGATTAACTACTTCAAATCAAGAAAATTGTGGATTCCTTAGCTGCTGTAGGTGCACCAATTTCAGTAGCAAATCATGTTGATGTAATTCTTGATGGTCTTACAGAAGACTATGACTCATTTGTGATATCAGTAACTTTCAGAACTAATCCATATTCAGTTTCTGAAATTGAAGCACTTCTTATGGCTCAAGAAGAGCAGACTAAAAAACATAGAAAAGTTGAGATGGTAGGTTCAATCCAAGTAAATGTTGCTCAATCTTCACTATCAAACAGGTTTCAAAATGGTGGAGGATTCAAAGGTGGTTATAGAGGTGGCTATGTTTAAGGAGGTTTTAATGAGCAGTTCCATTCTGGCACTGGCAGAGGTAGATCCATTTTTTGAGGAAGAGGAAGAAACTTTAGAGGTGGAGGTGGAAGAGCATCTTGGTTCAATAAATGTCAACTGTGTGGAAAATCAAATCATTTAGCTTGGGAATGTTGGCATCATTTCAATAAGAGTCATCCAAATCCTTTTGGTGACCAATTTGCTACACCACCTTATCTACCTACAAAAGCTATGATAGCTAGCACATTAACTAATTCCTCCTCCACTGCTTCTCATCCACCATTGAAAGCAATGCTTGCAACACCTTCAACTCTATATGACCTTGCATGGTATCCAGACTCAAGTGCTTGAAATCATCTGACACCAGATCTTTCAAATCTGCAAATCAGGCCCAATTACACTGGTTCAAACAAAGTGCAATTTGGTAATGGTATAAGAATACCTATCAAACATATTGTCTATTATGAGCTTCCTTCTTTCAATACTTCCTTTCCTTTAATCCTTAGCAACTTGATGCATGTTCCTAGAGTTTACAAAAATCTACTTAGTGTATCACAATTTTGTAGAGAAAATAATGTCTTCTTTGAATTCTATGCTGATTTTTGCCTTGTTAAATCTCAGGCTACCAAGGAGATTCTTCTCCAAGGCAGACTTAGAGATGGTCTGTATGCCTTTGATCATCTGTTATCAGTTCCAACGTATACTGGTTCTTCTCAGTCTACCACTCTATTTCTGGTCAGTTTGTTTCTTGTAATTCTGTGAATAATGCAAGTTGTAATTCAAATAATAGTGTTTTTGATTTGTGGCATGTAAGACTTGGCCATTCTGCTGTGAAGATAGTTTCTTAGGTACTTAAACAATGTAATGTTGATGTTCCTTCTCATTGTTCAATGTCACTTTACTCATCTTGTTGTATAGGTAAATCTCACAATTTACTGTTTACATATTCAAATACTATGTATGAACATTTTGAGTTAATATTTTTTGATATTTGGGAACCTTCATCTATGCCATTGATGCGTGAAATCCGCAAGTATACGGTTCGTCGTCAAGTAATAAAAAGATTGAATCTACAGGGACTGTGTCTATGAATATCAATTAATTAATTAATTCAATTAAATTAAACAAAAGGGATAAAATTGTTGATTGATAAGAATGTAGTAACCAAGCAATTAAGTAAATAATTATTAAAGTGCAAAATTAAGAACAAAAACAGCAATTTATCAAGAAAGATATTCAGATTCAAGAAAGCTTTCAAGATTGAGATACCACAATGATACAAGATAAATCTTAATTGACAACCCTTTTATTAAATCTGAAATTCAATTGAATGTGAATTACCCTAAATTAGTTAATGTTCTTTCTCAAGATATAAGATCTGTGCCCAATTAAACCAATTCCTACTCTCGTGGTAATTGAATTTAAATTGAACTCATTACGCTTTGTGGTAATTCATTGAATCCTCGAAAGGCTAAAACTACTCTCGTGATTTAGACCTTAAGTTCAATTCTTATGATTCTAACACCTAGGTTCACCTCTCAGTACGTCCCTAAATGCCTATGAGATGCAAATAAGTGGCCAGCAAATTCACATGAATAAGAGCAATAAGAATTGAATCAATGAACAATCAAGATCAATAAAAGGGAAAATAACGTCAATTAATCATTATCAATGTATCAAAGGACATTGCCCAATCCTAGAAATAAAAGAAACTACTCAGACATAGAGAAGAAGAAATCAGAAATTAAACTTAAAAATATCCCAAACCCGTAACAATGGAAGAAGAAGGGAGAAAGATGAAGATCAAGAGCCAAAGCCTCCAATGTGCCTCTTCCAAAACCCAATTAGAACTCCCTAATTCTATTCAGAACATCTATTTATAACTTAGGGTTTTAATTGACTAAAAAGCCCTCAAAAGAAACAAAAAGAAAAACATAAAAATTGCTGCGCACTGCGATCCACGGCCGTGGATCATTCCACGGCCAGGCCGTGGATGTCTCTGTCAACAGGCTAATTTCTGGTCCTTTGAGTTCCACGGCCGTGGAACTCACTGGAGTTCTCTTTTCCTTCTTTAAGTTGTCCCTCGATCCATGGCCGTGGTTTGATCCACGAGCAGGCCGTGGATCCCTCTGGAATGGCCTTTTTGCACCTTTATTGCTATCCATTAAGCTCCAGCTTCAAACATGCAAGCTTTCCATCCATTCCAAGGCCAATTTAGCACCAATCCTGCACAGGAACACCAAAAACACCGCAGTTATCCGAACTAAGGGAAAAACTAACTAAAAAATGAAACTAAAATGCCTAAAATGCTCAAGAATGCATGTAAAACAAGAACAAAACATGATGTTATTTCACACACATCAGCCATCAACTACTGGTTCTAGATGCTATATTGTGTTCATTGATGCATACTCTAAGTTCAGCTAGATTTATTTACTGCATGCTAAGTCTTAAGCTCTTGCCATTTTCATTCAGTTTAAAACAATGATTGAATTACAACTAAATAGGAAAATTAAATCCCTTTAAACTGATAATGGAAAAGAATACTTAGCCTTCACATTATACTTAACTTCTCATGGTATTCACCATATACTTAGTTATCCTTACACTCATCAACAGAATGGCTATCTTGAGAGGAAGCACAAACATATTACTGAGATAGGCTTGACCTTGTTAACCCATTCTTCTTTTCCTTTGAAATTTTGGGGTAATGCTTTCCTTACAGCAACTTATCTCATCAATAGTTTACCTACACCAACTTTTAATAATTTTTCCCCATATGAAACACTTTTTCATAGAAAACCTGTTTACTCTTTCTTCAGAACATTTGGTTGTGCTTGTTATCCTTTTCTCAAGCCTTACAACAAACATAAACTTGATTTTAGGTCCCATCAATGTATCTTCCTTGGTTATAGTAATAACCACAGGGTATAAGTGTTTATATTCTCCAAATGGCAAAATTTATTTTTGTAGGCATGTATTATTTGATGAGGCTGTTTTTCCATTCAAAAGCATTGTTTCACTTTCTATTTCATCTTATGTATCCAATTATGTTCCAATTATTCTTACAGTTCATCAAACTGCTCAGAATTTGTCATGTGTTGATAGTCAATCTGTTCTTATTGCTATTTTGTCCACTGGACAACATACTAACCATGGCAGGATCAGTCCTAGTCAAATTCAGTAGCCTGCTTTAATTCCAGCAGTTTCAGGATCAGTTTTAGAGTAACCTCATTTAGCAACTCCTGTCTCAGAATCAATGGCTACTGCCAACATTCATAATATGACCACAAGGTCAAAAGCTGAAATTTTTAAGTCTAAAGTATTTACTGCTATTATTGAACCAACTTCAGTTCAGTCTGCACTATCACAGCCTGAATGACACAATGCAATGCAAGAAGAGTTCAATGCTTTACTAGCCAACAAAACTTGGTCTTTAGTTCCTCTTCTTCCTCACAGAGAAGCAATTGGCTGCAAATGGGTTTTTAGACTCAAATATAATCCATATGGTTCCATAAGTAAGTATAAGGCAAGGCTAGTTACCAAGGGATTTCATCAGCAAGCCTGTTTTGACTATGCTGAAACATTTAGTCCAATTGTGAAACCAGTCACTATTAGACTTATTCTCACAATTGCTTTTTCTCAGCCTATACATCAGCTTAATTTTGACAATGCCTATCAATGAAGAAGTCTACATGCAACAGCCTCAAGGCTTTGCCACTGGATCTTCTACTTTGGTTTGTAAACTGAATAAAGCCTTATATGGTTTAAAACAGGCTCCTAAGGCCTGGTTTGACAAACTTAGCTCTATCCTCTATCAATTTGGTTTTCAGTCTGCCAAGTGTGATTCTTCATTGTTTTTCAAACTTACTTCTCAACTCATTATGTATGTTCTGGTCTATGTTGATGATGTCATTATCACAAGTAACTCTTCATCTGCTATTCAAACTCTCATTGCAAACCTCCATTTTGTTTTTACTCTCAAAGATTTGGGTCAATTGCACTACTTTCTAGGAATTGAAGCTACCAAACTAAACTCTGGTGGACTGTATTTGTCTCAGTTAAAGTATATCACTGATCTCCTAATCAAGGCTAAGATGGACAAATGTAAACCTGCATCGACACCAATGACAACTGGTTTGAAATTATCAACATATGATAGTCTACCTATGCAGGATCCATCTCTATATAGGTCTATTGTTGGTGCATTGTAATATGCTACCATTACAAGACTAGAAGTTGCATATTGTGTGAATAAAGTTTGTCAGTTTATGCATGTTCCTCTTGAGAGCCATTGGAAAGCTGTCAAAAGAATTTTAAGGTATCTTTGTGGAACTGTAACTCATGGCCTTCATCTTCGCAAGTCAGCTACTTTGCAGCTTCATGCCTTCTCTGATTCTAACTGGGGTAATGATCCAGATGACCGTAGGTCCACCTCTGGTCATTGAGTCTACTTTGGCAGCAATTTGGTTTCCTAGACTTCCAAAAAGCAAGCTGTGGTCTCCAGATCAAGTACTGAGGTTGAATACCGCAGCCTTGCTTCTGTCATGACAAAATTATTGTGGATTCAAGCTCTTCTAAGTGAACTCCAACTTACTATTCCAGCTCTTCATATTTACTGTGATAATCAAAGCACAATCTTGCTTATAGCTAATCCAGTGTTATATTCTCGAACTAAGCACTTTGAATTAGATCTTCATTTTGTTTATGAAAAGGTACAACACAAACTTATTGCAGTTCATCATATTCCTGCCACAGAACAAGTAGCAGACATTCTTACTAAGGCTGTGTCCAGTTCTTTGTTCTATCAATTCAAAATCAAACTCAGAGTTAAAGATCCTTCTTCCCTCGAGTTTGAGGAGGACTGTCACGAATGTAACTCAACACAATAGAGTTAGTTAAGTTTGTTAGACTAATTCTATTAGTTAGTTACAATAGTTATTAAACTGAGGGTGAGTCTAATATACACCCTTTAAAAGAGGGTGTATGGTACACCACTCAATCCAAGCCATTGATTTATTCATAAAATAAATCAATGACTTTGATCAATTACAGGAAACTTGCTTAGTAGGTTTTCTTTTTTTGTTTGTTTTTTTTCAAGTTTTTTTTAGTTTTATATTTTTTTTACATACTAGTACCACTATCGTCAGTTGGTAGGTCACTGTATGCTGCTTGTCGGTCACCTTTAATTTTTTTAAAAGTTGTATAACTATATAAATATCATCAATTAAAATTTATAAGATTTTTCAACAAATACAGTTATAGTTTTAGGAAAATCGACTACCTCTATTTTTTTTTTAAGTTGTATAACTGTATAAATATTATCAGTTAAAATTTATAAGATTTTTCAACAGTTATAGTTATAGGAAATTTTTTTCAATATGTACAGTTATTTATGAAAAATTATAAAGACTGATATAATTTTAACTGGTATTATTTACACAGTTGTGTAATTTCAAAAAGTAAACATTAATCATTGTTCACATGCCAAAAATCACTGTTCACACCAGAAAATTACTGTTCATGCTAGAAAAATCACTGTTTATACCGAAAAAATCACTGTTCATGTAACACCCTAAATTTTCCATCTCTTAAACAGTAATTTTGACAGTTAACAGAATTTTACTGTTTAGTAATTTCTGAATACTGTAAAATTATTTTGTTTATTCCGTCAGTGTATTTGATCGTTTTGAGTGATTTACTCCGTGTCAGAAAAATAATAATTTTCAGGCTGGGGAAAATCTTTCTGTATTTATTTCTCTTGACTGTTAATTATTTTTAACAATCTGACTTGATTTTCATACGTTTTCTAATATTTGTGATTTTTGTGGATGATTATGAATTTTTTACCTTGTATGTGGGTTGGTGGTCCTAGGTGGGTCCAGGTGACCTTACGTGGGCCAGGTGGGTCCCAGAAAGTGAAAATTTTTCACGCATAGAAAAATTTGTACCGCTTGTTTAGACGAGTCGGGGATCTTACTAAACTTGAATCCGGAAATAGTTTTAGAAATTTTCTTGTATTGTGTTTGGCACTGTATTTAATTGTCGGGCGATAAAAATACAGTAAATATATTCTTTCGTGGGGTTTTTAATAGATAAAAATAGAAATTATATTGCTTAAGTCAACATCGGTGGTTTGGATATCCACCATTGATTTAATTAACGGTGGAGACTTGATCTTGATTTAATTAACGGTTAAGAAATAAACTTAATAAAGAAGCATTGGATAATCACCATTGATTTAATCAATGGTGTGAGAATAAACTTAGTTAGGCAATCTTCAATATCAACCGTAGATTTAATCAACGGTGTAAATTTGATTATATAAAGTGACCATTTACAACCATTGGATTTAGAATTGATCAAGGGTGGAGATTTGGTCTTGTAAAGTAACAAGGACCATTTATGACCATTGGATGAAGAATTAATCAAGGGTGGAGATTTGGTCTTCTAAAAAGGTTATGACTAATTATAACCCTTGGATTTAAAGTTTGAAGGAGCAATCTTGACCCTTTATTTTGGAGACACATCTAATGGCTAGAATTTAAAGGAGAAGGATCCAATGGCTTAGATTTAGTCTTCTAAAAATCAAAAGTCTACCTAAATCCTAACCATTGAATTAATCAATGGCTAGAAATACTTCAAATAATGACCTAATTAACAAGCCAAGTAAACTAAATTAAATGTTAAATTGTTATAATCTAATTCTTAATTAGATATCCTAATTTTAATTAGAGATTATAATATATGAAATAATATGTCTAATTAATTAGTTATATAATTAGAAAATTAGTTAAGATTGATTAGGAAACTTAGTCTAATGAATTAACTAATCAATTAGCAAGTAATTAGACTTGAATTAAAATAAATTAAAGTCTCTAAATTCCCTTGAATGTCACGATTTTCAGCAGCCTTGGGGAGGCATCTACATGAATTTTGAATCATCCATAATAGCCATGCAAGCCTAATTGATGACCGTTATTGCTTGTCATGGTCAATATGACATTCTTCTTGACCATTATTGCTTTGTTTGCTTCCTTTGGAGTGCATGATGAAGGGGGGACGGTTTTGGAGTGTTAGGAAGGAGGAGACATGTTTAGACATGCTTGTATAGCCTTTTTAGGCCAAAGAAAAAGATGACAAAGTGGAAGACTTTGTGCATCATGTGATAGCCTTCAATTATGCCAAATGAATTCATATCTCTCTATTATTTCACTCCCACGGCAGCAGCACCTTTGGTTACACTCTCTATATTCATTTTTCTACTTCACCAAAAAGCCTTCATCAAATTCTCTCAAAATCTCTCAAAAATTCCAAGAACCAAGCAACCATTTTTTTCTTCCTTTTCCTTGAGTGATTCGGCCAAGCACCCTATAATCACCATCACTCACCTATAATTTTCACTCTCACCATTTCCTAAAGCTAAACAATATTCTAAACACTTTTCATTTAGAAAGTTTTCCCAAAATCACACTCTAAGAGCTTCAAATCCAAGCTTCAAGTTTTTATCAAAAATCAAAAATTCCATCTTTATGCTTCAAGAGAAGCCATTCGGCCAAGCAACCAAAATCCATCCTCCATCACTCTTTAATTTCATACAACCTAGTTTCTTGAATCCTTACCTTATTCTAAACAACTTTCATGTTGAAGACTTTCTCTAAATCTTCCATCTTGAAGGACTTTTACTAAGATTAAGTTCTAGAGTTCTTGTTGGTGAAGTGTAAGGAAACTTCATTTATTCTTTTCTTTTTCATGTTCTAAACCATGTTTGATCCATGGTTCTTCTTAATCAAGCTTAGTATACTAATTTCTATGTATTTTATTTTGTATTTGAGAAGTCCCTTGATGGTGAAGGACTTGGAAAGAGAAGCAAAACAAAGAGTTTTGAGGATCTTCAAGAGGTAAGAGGGAGATCCATCTCACCAACCAAGTATGGTGGTGAGAGATGGTCTTATATTTGATGGATGATGAATCCATGCGAGGATTCCAATCCATGGTCATGTAATAATTAATTGTATGTTTATGAGCTTTGATTTATTTTCTTATGCTTTGATTATTTTTGTCTATACTTAATATGCTTTGCATGATTTTATGGCTTTGATAGTATACTTATAATATGCATGATGAATATATGGCATGTTTGTGATATTTATGATGAAATATATATATGTATGTCATGATGTGTGGATGGAAAGAAAACTAATCTTGGTTCCAATGGCCAAGGAAGAGCTACGGTTTTGATGCCCTTGATTTGGGTCAATGTGAAAATTTTTCAAGAACAAGGAAATTAAATTTTTATTCCTAGAATAATGAGAATTTCGATCAAGACACCTCAAAATAGGTGTTCACAAATTTATATTTCCATGAATGATAAAATTGAATGATTTGAGAAGCAAAGAAAATAAACAAAAGGTTTGTGTTGCAAAAAAGAATGCATACGATTTTGGAATTTATTTAAGTTAGAAAGAAAAAAATAATAATAATAATAATTCATGGTTTCAATGGCCATTTATAAGATTTTTGTTAAATTTAGAACAAATGTTTTACGTATCTTTAAATTAATATTTTCATGAAGAATGATAATGGATGATTTGAAGAGTATTGAAAATAAACAAAGGGTTTGTTTTTCAAGAGAACAAAAATACGATTTTAGAGAAATTTTTATTGATTTATTTTGTGTAAAAAGATCCTAAGTATTTTTTTAAATATGAGTTTTGAATGAAATGGGCAAACATTGATTTTAAGGATTTGCAAAGAAAGTGAAAAAAGAGTTGCAAAGAAAGTAAAAATGAATTTGAACAAATGGGTTTGGTTTTTATAACCATCGGTATTTCGGTTTTGAAAATAAAAATTTTAATGGTTTTGTTTGTGTAAAACCATATCAATTTAGAAGAAAAAATATTTGATAGTTTCAATAGTCATGTCCACGTTTTTGAAGGCTTGTAATGCCTTAATTTTTATGAACAAAGTGATTTTCAAAGTGGAAACGTAAATTTATTTAATACAAGGAATTTGAAAAGGGAATCAGAGCATTTTAATCACTTGAGAAATTAAGTATTTGTAAACGAAAATATTTTCAAATTTCAATTTATTTTGAAGAAGGTTGTGTTTGGAAATGCTTTGAGAAAAATGAAGAATATAATGGTGATTTGAGAATTTACTAAAGTATAACTTATTTTCAAGTTTTGAAGTACGTGTGAAAATTTTAAGATTTGAAACATTGATTTATATCAATGAAAAAGTAATTTTGTGGATTATATTTGAAAAAGAATTTCTTGAGTAAAGAAACGTGGAAAAAAAGATTTTCTTGAGTAAGAAAATGTGAAAAATGAAATACAAAGTCATAATATTTTGAGAAAAGATGAAATGAAATTTTTGAAGGTTGAGAAATATTTTTTCGTAATAGAATTATGGTAAAAAATTATTTACGTATCTTAAAAATGTGTTGAAAATGATATTGACTTATTTGAAAGTCCAAAATAATGTTTGGAATATTGAGGAATATTTTACATAATTGTAAAATGGTAAAAAATGATTTACGTATCTTAAAAATAATTTAAAATATAGTAAAATATTTCTACGTAATTTGAAATATGTTAAAATATTTCTACGTGATTTGAATTACGTTTAAATATTTTATGTAAGTTTAAATATTTTACGTGATTTGAAAATATAGTTGAAAAATCACTACGTGATTGAACAAACGATAAAACATTTTTACGCGATTATGAAAAATAGTAGAAAATTGGTGGAAAATTGTTATGAGATTTGAAAAGCGTTTAAATATTTTACACTATTGAAAATATTATTGAAAAATATACGCAATTTTGAAACAGTGGAAAAATAATATGCGATTTGAGAAACGTATATTTTTACTCTATTGAGAAAGACATTGAAAAATTAATACGTGATTTAAAAGTACAACAGAAGAGTTGCGGCATTTTGAAAACGTAACTGAAATATTTTGAAATTGTGAAAACATAATGGAAATGTTACACAATTTTGTGAAAACACGGCGAAAGTGTTTTATAACTATGAAAACATGATAACATGATTTTGTGTTGAAAATATAATATAATTACTGTTGAACTAGTGTATGGACACTGTATGAGAAAATGACGTGTTTTGCCTATGACTGGTATTTGGTGCATTTTATATGCATTGGAAAGAGATGCCTGTGATTGGATTTGGTGCATTATACATGCATTGGAATAGTCCGATGGACTGGATAAGGCAAATTGCCTAGGAGAAAGATACACCTCTTAAGTGGGTGCGATATGCGTAATATAGGTCACTCATTGACCTTGGGGGCATCGGGGTGCGGGTTGCCTACAGTGGGCAGTGAGTCGCTCTACTGTAACCGTGGGTTAGACCGACGCGACACACCGATGATCCTGACCGAGACACTATTCTTAATCAAGATCTGATAAAGACTGTCGTATATATACTAGATGTGCAAAAATCAAAATAAGGATTATAGCACGTGGTCTGAGGCATGTGGTACCAACAGATCTTTTCGATCATTTCTCCGACCTGAGTTTTAGCTCCATGGAGTAGGAAATCGAGTCTTGTGTACATGCATAAATCGAACATTTATATCGTATGATATATTAATTGAGGAATATTGGTTATGACAATTGTTTTGAATACTTGGATGATGATGATGATAATGTTGAGGGCATTATCATAATTATTGCTTATGATAATTGAATTAATAAATGATTGGATGATGATAGTTGATTAATGTTGATGACATGATCATAATTGTGGTACGATCTATCTCGTATAATATTCTTTGTTTGTGTTATCTCCTGTCTTTGCTACGCCATGTTGGTATTGGTGTAGGTGATCTCACCTCTTTGTTATATTGTTTTTTGTGTTTGTCTTGTTAAAATCAAATAATAGAAGGATCGAGTTGTCTTAGACATAACGGGCGATAGATACTCGAGATTGGTGACAACAATAAGGAGTGGACTTTCAGACTCGAAGGTGTGCGGTGTTGACAAAGGAACGGATGTCGATGCATCAAGATGAACGAGAAAAAGGAATAAGTATGTTAAAGTTTTTCGTTAGTGTTGTACCGTGCTATTAAGTAGGACCCGTCATGGGGTTTGCTACTGTCAAACAAAAAAAAATAAGTCTGTTAATTTTATATTTCTCTTTAAATTGTGATATTAATTGGTATCAATATTGCATAATGAATAGTTAAAATATGATTTTCAATATTACCTAATATTTTCAGTAAATTTACGTTTCAGTAAAGAAGAAATTTTGAAACCCATATTTTATAACTCAAACTTTGTGCGAACTTATTTTCATATTATGAGTTGGAAGTCAGAAATGTGATGCCCTAACTAGGGTGTTACAGTTTATGCCAGAAAAATCATTGTTCATGTCAGAAATAAGTACTGTTCACACCGGAAAGTACTGTTCACACCAGTGAATAGTGTCACCACCGGCAGTAGTGGTTGGCTGAAAAAAAATTAATCTGTAAAAAAAAAACCTGTAACAAAAAAAAACCTATAACAGTAGGTAAAAATATAAGGTGTGTGGTACACCCAAAGTGAGGAGGGTGTACCATAACCTTCACCATTAAACTGATGTGTTAGTTAGTTAGTTTAATATAGTTCCTTGAGCATTGTCTCGATAATACTCAGCAGCATTATAGCATTACAGTAGCACTATATAATCCTTGTAATCTCTCGTAGTTAATGTGAAAAAATTAGTTCATTATTCTTCATCACACTTCACAATCTCTTTCCCTTTTCTCTCTCTGATTTATGCTCAATCTGTTTCTAGTCTGATGCCTTTCAGACACAACATTGAGATAGCAAATAATAAGAGCAACCTTTCACATATCAATAAGAGGGATCAATGGAACATACCTCAGCCGAATAACAAATAGTGACCTGCAAAGACTTTCACTCTCACGTCTCTAATTCCTCACGCAAACCCTGTGTGGGTTCTCTGCTACCTCTTTCTCGTGTGTTATCCTCTTCGACTCTTATAATTCTTGCCTCTCTATCATGTATTTTCTAGGCTACCACCAAAGCTTTCTCAAACCCTCTCTAATCTTCCATTTCTAATGCCTCTTTCTTTTCTGTCTCTCACTTACTTTTCTTTGCGTAGGCTTTTTTCCTCTCCAAATGTGTATATCCTTTGTTCTGTTGCCTACTTTTGTATTTATACACTAGTGTGAAAATTCCTTATCTCTTGATTTATGCAAGCTTCTCTCACTTTACACCTCTTGAACCAATTCTACTTTCTTTCACCTAAGTTTCCAAATGGGGATAATTTGTTATATGCAGCTCTTCCATCTTTTTCTTTCATCTCATCCCTTAAATTCAAATATTTATTAGAAGCACTTTTTTCTTCTTTTTTTATTTTGAATTTCAACCATTCATTATTGGGCCATAAAAAAATCCTTTTATATATATATATATATATATATATATATATATATATATATATATATGTATGTATGTATATTATATGGGCTCAATCAAAATAAGATGTTGACATAATAGAAAACACCAATTTGTGAAAAGAATGGATAAAAAAATTGTGAAAATGCAATTATAAAACATGCCCAAAGATTTCAAAATCATAGAAAAGAATGAAAACAATTGTAAATATGCAATTGTAAATTTTCTTTGAGTAATGTAAGCCTTTTTAGTAGAACAATCTCCTGAGACCGCTTGCAGTTCTTGTTCATCCCTCTTTCCATCGTGTTGCGAATAAACCAAAACGCCCACCCTGTGTTGTGAATGAACTCATGCCTCTGGAGGCATCATTTAACCCAGCTAAGGTATCAATCAATGTACACATTTGAAATTATTGTGAAAAAAAAAAAAATAGAAAGGAGGATGAAACATACCTCAATTCTGAATTTCGTTGGCTATTTATCTTTTCCAGAGCACGGATGCATGTTGACATCTATTGCTCCATTGTGGGTGGCACGATGGCAGATTAACACAAATATAAGGAAACCTGATGGATAACACAATGAGAGACAACAAAAATCTATAAAATATTTTAAGGAGTCTTCACCGATTTTTATTTTAAGAAAACAATTGAAATTTTTTTTATTTTTTTATTTAGCAAACCATTTTTTTAAAAAAAATTGAATTTGGTTATCTAATTATACTTAGAGAAAGGCGTAAACTTAATCCTATTACATTTTTTATACACCTGTTTTATAATAATTACCTTAAAGCTAATTATAGAATTTATTGATAACTTTAGAAATATTCATTTTACTCGTTAAATTAAGCAAAGGAAAAAAAATAAATTAAATGAAAATAATGTTTATTACATTTAAAAAAATGTTAAAAAGCAAACAAAAGAGCATTGCCCATCATTTAAAAAACAAGGAAATGAAGTAAATAATAGCCATACAATAAAACAACCGACAACTAATAACAAATTAAGCACTTTAACAACAAAAGTCGTATGATGGAAAAAGGAGCCTAACACTTACTGATATATATATATATATATTGAAAAAAAAAAACCTAACTCCAATCAAGAAAGAGACCCAAAAGTTTTTTTAAACTCGTTATCTTATTCACAAAAAAGGAAAAACCTACTTAAAATAGGAGAAAAACCAGTTTATATAAAATTGAATCTTAAGGCTAGACCCAAATGGCACTTATTCTTTCAAAAAGCCTAATCTGAGCCTAATTTTCCCAAACAAACCCAAAGGAGAAAATAATGCGAAAGCCGCATTCTCAATTTCTATTTGTACTGCCAACTGCCTAGACCTAAACTAACAGACAAGAAACAATCTCAAATAAACGAATGGACGCATAAGGATTAAAAACTCAAGACAAATAAATATAAATTGATCAAAACAAACAACAAACTGAATGCAATGCACAACTCATGAATAAAATATTATGGAAATAACATCTAATTGATTCAGAAATTAGAATATAACAAACTGTTTAGCAAACATAACCCGAATCTCTTCTGCTTCTAGGCAGTGCCGCTTTACTGTGCCTGTGTCTCGTCTAGGCTCGATGGCTTTGGTGTGGGGAGCTTTGTGGGCATCTGTTTTGGTGAAGAATGTGGCTTATTAGATTGTAGAACCAGATTTGGTGTGTTGGATCCATGCATTTAGATGTTTATGCGTTTGTAATTTCTAAGACTTAAAATTTTAAGAAGTTGAAGTTTTAAAATATGCATGATGCTTGTGTTTAATATGTGTATTAAATAAGTTAATTGTATTAGACGAATCTAAAAACATGTTTTACAACTATAAATATCTTTATACTTGTGCTACTCAAACTTATATCAAACATAGTTATTAAACTCAATTCGACTAGTTAGTCCGACTGATAAACCGATGAATCGGTCATTTGACTAATCTAACACTCTTGTCAAATCAAAGATGTAATTAAATCAGTGTAACTCAAGTAACTTAACCGGTTTGGAGCAAGACTCGGTGAACCGACCGAGTTGAAAAAAGAAAAAATATAAGAGAATAGAAGATAGTTAGTGGTTGTGAATTTGGATCTTTTAAAATAATTTATGAACAAGTAAACATCTATCAACTATTGATTGATAGATGAACCCATCAATTAATGATTTATAAATACTTATTTGCTCATAAATTATTTTAAAAGATCCGCCTCCAATAGTTGTCGACAGCAATAGTGTACATTCGCATCGGTGGTGTGCATCCGCATGGTATATGCGTTCTCTTGCACTGGGTCACTATTAGTGATTTATAACACTCAATTTTAATCAGATTACAAAAATAAAATAAAATGAAATAATTAAGTCTTTTAAAATTTTAAATAATATCCAAAGCAACAAAAAAAAATTAAAAAATTAAAAAATTAAAAATAATAAAAATTCTTTTTTTCTTTAACTTATTTTGTGAAGCCCAATCAACTTTGATACTCCATTCAAACTACTCCTAAATCTCTCAGCCCCAAGTTTCTTCTCTTATTTCAATTCTTAAGTTTTTCCCTTTATATTATCTTACTATCCCGTAAAAAAAAAAAAAATCTTCTTAGTTTTTGAATTTTTTTCTTTTTTCCTCCATCTGACACTTTTTTACTTTTACAAATCACCTACACATAGCTACAACTACACGGCATCTTCATATCTACTCCAGTTTTCACGTCACATACCTTTTTTTTTTTAATCAAATCACCTCCACATTCACTACTGGACGGAGCACACTTGATAGAGTTTGGGGAGGATGGGGTAGCAATTTAGGGAGGAACTAATAGAGAGGGAGAGGAGCAATCTCAGGAGGATTCCAAAACCCAAAATGCTTCCTACTCATCCATTCAAACCACCTTGAACCCAAATGCCATAACACCATCACCAAGCCATAGACAAACCCCCTGTAATTCATCATCAAGCTCTTGAGTTTTCACATTCCCATTAACACAATAACAGTAATAGAATCTATTCCCACACCAATCATCTTAGCTTCCCTCTTCCTAAATCACCATGGCCCTTCCCTTGTGCTCTGCGTATCAACCCAAACAGAGTTACCTCGTTTCTGTTTCTTTTCTTAACTTGTTTTGGGCTAAAACTCTTTCATTTGGGCTTGAACTGAAGTTAGGCATGCTGTTTTTTAGTGAGTTTAGGCTTTTGTTAGTGGGTTAGTTTAGGTTGGCTTATAAAAATTAGTATGTAAAAAAAATGAAAAAAACAGTAAACAAAATAAAAATGAAAAGTTTAAGATAAAATAAATAGAGATAAAATAAAGGTTGGCAAGGTCTTGTCTCTACTTCACACGGTCGTGTCTCTTTAAAAAAATCAGACAGAAGTGTTTTTCAAGTTAAACACTGCCGTGTCTAACTCTTCAATCATTCACAGGATCTTGCTAAGCCAAAATGATCTTTTTTTGCTCCGAAAACATGATGTCTTCGCATGCTTTCACTCCCAATGTGATAAATCACATTCAATTTACAAAAATGAAGACAATGATAAGGATCTATGTAAAATTCACCAATAAACATAAGCAAAACACCATTTTTTTTTACATTTATTTGGTGAGTACTCTCCCAATCATGACCCTCCCGATTTTGAGGAGTGACATTTTTTTATATTTTTGGTTAATGCAAAAGGGCATAAACTTGTTTGACATAATTCAACCAAAGTTCAATCATTCAGATTCTATAAAAATTTTGACAGAGTTTTCCCAAAATATCAGACCTCCCCAAAAACACATAAACCTATTTAATTCAACCATAGTACCAAGATCATTAATAGAAACTAAGCGACAAACATGTTTAATCCAATAAGGGTACCAAAATCAGAATAGAAAATCATCAATAGTAATTTAAACAAAACCACTAAATATAACATTCTCAGATACACTAACAACATATAATTGCACGTCAACGAGATGAGCCCGCATCAGAATGTGGTGGCCTATGAGAGAGATCGGAAGAAGGACCTGGCTGTGATGAGTATGGCAGGTAACCTAGTGGCAGGTAAGGATATAGTGGGTAACCCTGTGGTGGGTAAGGATATGATGGATAACCCGATGACAGGTAAGGATACCATGGGTAAGGGTATGGTGGGTAATATGTAGGTGGTAACGAGTGATTGGGTATTTAGCAGCTATATTTGGAGCAGTAGCAGTGGTAGGAGACTGAGTCGTGTGCTGACTTGTAGAAATAGAGTCCTCAGAATGTCAAAGTTGTGTCCGAGTACTCGCTAACCTTGTCCTCCTTCTACGTCGCATCCCCTATTGACTGGACTCCTCAGGTGGCCCGGAAATGTCATCTGCTATTGGAGCTGGACGCAGATGGTCCATTGTAATGCGATCATGCTCCCGCAATGAATGTAGGATCTGTATAGTGGCTTCTCGAGCGGCAGCGTTAGTAGTCGAACTGAACCAATGCTCTGCAATATCTGCCTAATGTCGCAACCGGGATCGCGACGGGACAATCGAAAAAGATTAGATTTTAAAAATCAATGGAGTCGCCACCAATGTTTATTTAAATTAGAAAAACATTAGAAAAACCCTTAAAATAGGAAAACTGGTCTTTCAGAAAATGAGTTTGGATTAGGGAGTCGATTACAAGTAAGGAAGGTGTTAGCACCCTACACTGCCCGTTCTAAGAATGGTACCTTGAGTTAGTTGTGCAAATTTTAATAATCTCAAATATATTTATTTTACCCCTTAAAAAAGTTATAACTATTTACAGAAGAAACAACCAAATTATGAAAATTTAATTTTGGCTTGACAGAATAGAGATTCTGCTCCTACGTATCCTCGGGTGCAATGAGGAACTCAAAGTCACGTAGTTCTTTTAAAAAATGATTGTGGGTTAGTTAATTTTAATTTTAAAAGAGATTTCTATTTCATTTCATTTTTTGTGTTTAAGAAAAAGATTCAAACCATTGAGTTGTCACAACTTAAATGATTTGAAAAACTACAAGATTAACAAGCTGTTACAGCTCAGCTAATCCTTTTTTCTAAAAAAAAATTTCATTTGCAAAAATAGTGCAAGACCTACTATATAAAAGAATAAATCAACAAAAGAAAACAGAGCATTATTTTTTATAATTTTTATTTGTATCTTCAATTACTTTTACCTTAACTGATTAGAAAACTTAACCGGACAAAACCCAAAAACTAAACCCCTTTTTTATAGCCCAATTTTTTTAAGTTAATCCAATCAGGAAAATACACAAGTAAAAAAGGGTGTTATTTTTTATTAATTAAAAAAAAAGGGGGACAGAAAGAGATTTCTGGTCTCTTCTAAAGAAAAGGAAAAACAGGAGACTTTTAGTCTCCTCCTTGAAGCAGAAACACGAGAGAGAGAAGAAAAGAGGAGAGAGGGGTTACGATGGACAGTGGAGCTCAGGTGTTACGCGGCCAGACGGTGTGAGGTTGCGAGGTGGCGCTGCATGTTGCGGGTCACGGGGTGGCGCTGCGAGTCGCCGGCTACGGACTGGAGGGTAACGGATCTGATGGGGGTCACGGCTCAGTTCGAGCAGGCGGATCCTGGGCGGCGTGGCCGTTATCGGTGGCTCGTTAGAGCAGTGGTGGCGCAAGATCTAGGTCGCGGCGTTGAGCGCGGCCTAGGAGTGGAGACAGAGGCGACAAAAAGAAGGTACAGAAGAGGCCGGTGGGGTTGGGTCACGACTGGTTCTGGTTCACGGCTGGGTCGTGGTTCCGTGGGTGGACAAAGGAGGATGTCGTGGTGGCGCGATGGTTGGAGAGGAGTGGGGTTTTGGGTTTGGGAGTTAGCCGTACGGTGGCTTGTGGTGGTTGTGGGTGTTGGGTGATTGTTAAGGGTAGTAGTAAGGAAGATGAAAGGTTGAATATGGAGTGTTTGTGGGTTGAGGATGAAGAGGAGTTGCTACTGGGATGATTTGGTGGAGGTGAAGGTGAGGGTGTTAGTGGAAGAGGTTGGTTATGGTGGGTGTTGGGTTGAAGGTGGGTGTTGTGTTATTGGTGGATTTGGGTGATTGTTATGGGGTGTAAGTGGAGAAGATGATGAAGTTGAAAGCTTTAGATGGGTGGTTAGTATGGTGGTGGCAGCAAGTTGAAGATGGTGGATTCTAGTGGTTAAAGGTGAAGATGAGAGGGGAGGGTGTGTGCAAACGTGAATAGGGTTGAAGGGTTGGCTTACTGTTTTTTGGTTAATAGAGGAAGATGGGTTTTTTGCTGTGTGGTTGAGGCACGTTGGAGGGCTTGTTGTTGGTGAAAAAAATGGCTCCCCCCCTTTGTTCTTTTTTACCTAAAATTTTTGGAGGCCTCCCCCCCTATCTGAGATGGAGAGGTTACCAGGGTTGACCCAGCTTGAGTCACCCTGGCATTTCTTCATTTGTGTTTGCTGCTCTCTGTTCCAAGCTCTTCCTTCTCCAAAGCTTGCTGTTCTTCCCAATCCATGATAGGCAGCTCCCCAAGGTGTGCAGGAGTGCTGAGGAGCCAGCTGATGAACAGCTACGAAAAAACTATGTTTTTCCTATTTTTTATTATTTTTAATTTTCTCTTTTCTCTTTTTTGTTTTCCTTTTGTATTAAATTAAGAAAAAGAAAAGGAAAATTTACATAAGATGCAAGTAAATAAAATATGAAAAAAGAGAATAAAATGTTCAAAACATTGCAATTAGGTATCAATTAGCACAAATATTAGTTCTGAATTAAGCAACAAAAATAAAATTTTATGGACAAAATTGAGTATCAACACCTAAGAAACAAATATAAAATATGTCATTATAATCAATACAAAATACATATAGTCATTGAAGAATTGGTAAAGAGCTTACCGCATTCCCAATAGATGCACTGGTGGGAGAAATTTAGTGTCTGATAATTCTTTTATACCAATGCATGTACTCAGAACGTAAAGCGAGGGGTGCTTGCAATGGGATTCCCTTAACAAGCTTCTCCATTCGACTATCTCATGTGGCTATGTAAATAGAATGTGTAGTTGGCCAATTCTCATCATACTTACTTGCCAGTGTAATTGAGTGCAAACTGTCAAGCTGGAGCGGTCTCCGTGGTATGAGCTAGTCAAGACCAAATTGTGGCCTGGCTGGTGCCACTCAGCAATGTGAAAACATATGAGATGAGCCACTGCTAGTGTTATGTCCCTACCAGCTACACAAAAAGGTGGAAGTGATGCCACCTTATCATCTGTGTATGGTTGCCATATAATTTGCAAAATGAGATGTACACAGAATTAAGAAGTCATATACGTAAGTAATTAATTCAAATGAATGTAAAATAATACATACCTCATCATTCTTCAGTTGATCAAAGAATCGACGATAATATTCAAGTACGTCAGTCACAGTATCACTTAAAACTTTATGCTTGCGCCATCTATTTGTAAATCAAAGTATTATGAACGTAAGTGAGAAATAGAACAAAGTAAGTAATAGAGCAAAATAATGTAAAAAAATGAGATAAAACTTATAAATTTTCTTCAGCATCAAAGTTTTCTAACTCTATGTCAGTGTCTAAATCATCAGCCTCAGCTACTTGTTCTTCATCTTCACTTGTGTCCCATACTACATCTTTGACATGTGGGTTATCAACTTCAACTATTACACCACCAATAACAATCATACTGCATGCCTTAATTGGATTAGAAAGACCAGTTTGAGATTCTGTTTCACCAAGAGCTTCAACATGCTCTTCATGCCCACTTGTTTCTACCTCAACATACAACTTCATCGAGGCCATGTTCGAAGTTTGACAGAAGGAATCTATCATGTATTTTACATCATCATCGTCTTCTAATGGAAGACCTATCCATCTCCATGGATTGTAGCATTATGGATATCGATAGACAACCTTTGACATATATACATTTGCTTGGAGCCTCAACTTTGAATGAATCTTATTTTCAAGTTATCCAAAGTCATATTGGCTGTCATCACAATAGGCCTAGGAGGAGAACTTTGATACATGAGACCCTCTTCACCATCATACATTGTCCCATTGAAGTAAATATACACATTAACAAATTTTGTCATGTTAATTCTACTTCTGAACAATAATAATTCAACACACATGCAATCAATTTACACGTGTCAATTATAACAAAATTGCATATCTAACAATGAATTTATATTATTATTTTATGTACAAATAACTTCCTAAACCCTACTAATTTGAATTAAACTACATTTAGTTAATTAAAACATGTCAAGTACTTAAAAAAAATCATACTATTATTTGAAGTACAAATAATTCATACAATTCACATTACGTATCCTATTAATCACATTATTAATTAGTCAACCAAAAAAAAATCTGCAAATCTCTAAATATGTATAAAATAACATAAATATATAATTAACATTAATATAATAAAAAAAAACAGCCAACAAATCATAAAAAAAATTCAAACATTATAATAAATACTTACATATAAGGAATAATATCTGAATATGATCAAACCAGAGATCCCACTACTAGAAATTTGAGTTTTAGAAACTGAAAAATCAGTCTCTAAATTAAGAAAATCGGTCTCTAAAATAATTAGAGTCTGGATTAGAGATCAGTTTAAATCAGTCTCTAAAAGCCTCATCGCTAAATATTAGAGATTGATTTTAAAGAGACCGATTATTTAAGTCTCTAAATCAGTTACTAATTTTTGGTCAAATATTGGTTAATCGTATTTCATAAAAAGTACATTAGAGACCGATTTAGAGACTGATTTTTTATAGACTAATTTTTCAGTCTCTAAATCGGTCTCTAAATCAGTCTCTAAAAACATGAATATATTATACATTTTATAAAATCAGTTGCTAAAGCAGTCTCTAAACTAGAGACTAATTTATCAGTCTCTAAAACTATGAATATATTATATATTTTATAAAATCGATCACTAAATTAGTCTCTAATTATCGGTCTCTAATTCGGTCTCTAATTTGTGATATGAATTTGTAATTATTTTTAAATTTATTAAAATCCAAATTTTTAAAACACCTAATAAACAACAATTAACAATCTCATATATAACAAAACAAATAAATAAAAAATAACGTAAATTAAACTAATTCAGTCTTTAGAATATATCATTTAAACATCAAGACATTCTATAATAAACTAAACTAAGCATTGTCTACAATATCTCATTATTACAACATTTCAAATGTAAGAAAGTTGAATACAACACAAACTAAACTGTAATCATAAAAACTCCTCCTCGTCCTCATCATCCTCCTCTTCTGCTCCATCAGTCATGGGAAATGTTTGAGAAGGCTGAAAGTTCATCGACTGCATCAGCTCTCGTACCAGCCGGTTTGTCTCCTCAATCTGTCTCCTATTATCTGCTATTTGAGCCCGAAGCTCATTTCTCTCGCTTCTTAATTCTTCAAGTTCATCTCTTCGCACCTAGTCAGATGATGAAGAACTTGAGCCATGATATTGTGGTCTTCCAGCCATTACGGTTGACTCAATTCCAAGACTATATATTTTACCTTTTTTTGCTACAGCCACATTGCGCCACACATCCAACTCATCTGGGGGAGGAGTTCCCTGTTTTGATGCTCTTTGGATCATTTCTTGCATTTTATTTACAAATTTGGTCTATCAATACCAATATGACACTAATTAATGCAAAAAGTTAAAGCAACACATAAGTCTAGCATAATATAAACCATGACATAAAGTATAAGAATAAACGTGGTTTCAATCACATGTTAAAAGCTACAAGCTTGTTTGATTTCAATTTGAGATGATAGCATAGTTAAAATATTCTTCTTTGAAAATAGAATAAGGACTTTTGACATGCAATAAACAAATATCATAACAAGTCAAAAAATAGGCCCACATAAGAATAAACATGGTTTCAATCACATGTTCAAAGTAGGTTCCTATGATTTATCACCAAAAAAACAATCAAGAGGAATCTAAGCATAATATTGCAAGCACACACATAAAAAAAATATGACTTATATTTAGAGTTCTCTTTAAACATCAAGATATTTGAGTGCTTTTTGCTTTTTTCCTTAACAAATAATTGAGTGTATTTACCACCAATAACAAAAAGGGCATAAGAAATAAAAACATATCAAACCATCAGGGGTAAAGGGAGTTAGGTGCTTCCAATATCCCATTCAGTGATGATTTTTTACCAATCTGAATGGCATCAAATGCCAAAGAAATTTCACAATTTTCTTTCTTTGTTCTTTAATTGACAATTGATTAATGATCTTGTTTACCACCAAGAACAAGAGATATAAAACATATCAAAAGAACCATCAAGGTTTAAGGGAGAGGAAAGGCTAGGGAGAATATATCACACCCAGAAACAAGTTTCCATTATGGTATTTCCATAAACAATGAAATACAAGTAGTAAATCACAATTATCATATTCCAGTGATGACATAGTAAATTATTTCCTGAGCATTTTTTAACTCCTAGAAAGCTAGGATATTAAATTAAAATAGCCGAACAACATGAGTATGCGTTAGAAATCAAGGAATTTGCACCTTGTAATAAAGCTTCTTGAGGTTGCACAAAATTTAATTAAATTATTGAGCAGCTAAAGAATTAACAGACAATTAACAGAAAAACCCTGGTTGTTTCAGGGGGCAAGAACACAGCAAGTTCCACGAAATTAAGTAATTAATCAAAAACCTCGCAAAAGTTTATTACTTCTGCCAAGACAGCTCAATAGCTAGCAAGACTCTAAATTCATTATACATCATACCTTAAGGATATTCTGATTTTTCATTACCATCAAAAGTTGCTAAATACACATTCTGCAGGATTTTATAAGGACTGCTGCAAAGATTCTTCAGAATATTCAGGAAGGTGTCTTTGATGTGTCCAATGAGGTAATTATCTATTGTCAAGTTCATGTAAAAAGTTGTGGCAGTAACCTAGTTCAGCCAAAGTAGGAACCTTCAGCGACATGATGGTTCCAAGTTACAGTTCAGGACAGTAGCACGCTGGATCTGGGTCGGTGGCGCAGCGCGGTGGTGGACGGCGCGTGGTGGTGATGGGTTGTGGGTCAGTGGCTACGAATGGCGAGGGAGCACGGGTCCTAGACGAGGTGGAGCAGCACGTTGGCGTGGTGGCGATGGCGAGATTCTGGGCAGGGGCGCGCGTGCTGTGGCTTTGCGAAACGGCAGAGCTTTGTGTAACAACCCAATATTTGCTACCCAAATATATCGTCATATAAATGAGTAACCCAATACGGGTCCTGCTACTACTAACATGCATCAACATCTAACCCATATCATTCATACACAATGAGTAAATATGGAGAGCCATGATAGCGAAAGTTATATATATATATATATATATATACATCACAACCGCAAAGGGCATACTGTTATACATAACTCAAAACAACTAAGCTAATATAAAATATATATAAGCTTAGTTCAAAACAGCATCTATATTATGCTAATCCTCATACATCTTCTTCTTCCCTTTCGAAGAACTCGCACCTGGATTTATATGGCAACGCAATCGAGGTGAGAAGACTTATCTTAGTAGAAGCATTCCAATACCAGTATATATACATGTATATGTACAAACAGATAATATTTACAATTATCATGTTAACATTTTAATCACAGAAGCAACAACAACATCTCCATCTTAATGACACACAATCGCCCATACAATTGCAATGGATGAATAATATTTTGAAAGCAACCACCCATACAATCGTCATGCTATGTCAAGTTATGTCTAGTATTTATGCTTATGCATAATTCCTAAGTATGGAAATGAATAATGTATGATACCATATCCAGGAACTTACAATTCCATGGTAATGTCATGAATGCATAAAACTTGAACAAAGTAATGGAAGTCACAACCATAACCTTGAACAAGCACTGGAAGTCCATCCAGCAACATCATTATCATAGAGAATATCCATTTCCCCCTGGGTAGTGAAGTCCATCAACTACAAAGTTATCAATAATGAACAAGGAAATTCATCCTAAAAAATCACTATATTAAGAAAGATACAATCTACCTTACCTAATATAGAACATCCACATCTACGGGGCTCACACCTACTAAAAAATAATCACTCACATCTATGGAGCTCACACTTTTCAATAAGGCAACACATACCATCAAGTATATCATCATTACTAATTTAACTCTTACAATTAGCATTACAAATCATTATATGCATATCAAACTCATTTCACTCACACATTTTCATTAAATACTCCTAAAAGAGTCTCATCACACTTTAAGGAACATATGTTAATGATTCTATCAAGCCAATAACTTGAAAAACATCAAAATAACATTTTAAAAGGTTCTAGCCCCAGACATGGCCCGTGTCAAATGACACGGCCCACGCCGTGTTCTACACTGTGAACATTGTTCACAAAATCCCCTGGCAGAGAGGGACACGGCCCGCCTCGTGTCCTCGGACACGGGCCGTGTCACCTAACTAGAAGCCCTGCATTTACTTTGCAGAATGTGGTACTGTTCCATTAGTCATTTTCTTGGATTTTAGTCATTCCAATCCTATTTTTCAGTGATTCTAAGACCCCAATAAGTTCTCAAACACATAGAAAATCATTAATCACAACCTTAAACTTCTTCAACCACTTTGATTTCACTCAAAATCAAAGATCAAGGATAAACATCCATTTCAAAACCTAAAACCCCAATTCTCCACTCAAAAGGAATTTGAGGCATACACGGGTTGGAAATCCATTCTCATACATCCAACAACTCAAAAACAAGTCATCATCAAGTTCTATAACAAGATTCAAGCCTAAACAACAAAAAATAACTCAAAACCTAAAATCGCACATCAAGCCATAACTTAAGAACAAGATGGAGAAAGTAGGAAATGAGTTAATAAAAGGTTTTCCCTTACCTCAATTTCCAGAAATGAAATTGATTAGTCATTCCTCCGAAAAGCTAAGCTCCTTCCCTTGCTTTGATGATGATCCCTCACCCTTGGTACTTTGATTCTCCTTTTCCTTTATTTTCTCTGTGCAACCGTGAGAAGAGGAAAGAAAAGTGAGACAAAACTCCTACTTTTGGCCTTAAATAGGCCAGCAATAAAAATAGGGTCGCGCCCTTTAAATTTTGGTCACTTAAGTGACCAAAATTCACCCAAATAGTTAAGAACACTTAGTTATAACCAAACCAAGTTTCCAAACTTCTAACAGATTTAAAATAAATCCTATTGTCACACCATTTTCACATTTTTCTATACCTGCTGAAGGTCAATTCGGCACTAAAACACACAACCAGTATACTTAAAAATACCAAACTAACTCTAAAAATTCTCAAACTTTAACCACATCTACTTTCACACATTTGTGACCTAGAAACAAGTTCTTCACACTTATCTCTATTAACTGAGCAGTTTAAGTCAAAAACGGGGCTGAAAATAACTATATTGAACACATAGAGTTGCAGTAAAGTGACTAAATATGCTCAGATGGTCACAAAACTTTACAGGCATGACAAACTAGTGTTAGGCTACCTCCATAACCGTATACAAGTTTACCATGACTATACAGGGTGTTACATTCTCTCTACCTTTTTAGAATTTTGTTCCCAAAATTTGGTTTACCTTATGTACAAAGTCTTAATAACTAACATACAACCACATATGCAACCAAATTTTAAGAAAAAAAAGTTACTAAACATGTACAGTCATGTACTCACCTTTTCCCAAATCAGGAGATGGTGATGCTTCCTCGCCTCGTACATTGTAAACTCTACCTCAAGCGATAGGTCTAGTATCTATTCTGTCTTCTTCCTTTTTAGAATAACGCTTGGCGTAGTGTCCCTTCTCACCACATTTGTAATAGGTTATTTAGTCCACTATACACACTTTGTTTCCATGGTGCCTATCACACTTAGCACACCTCTGAGCTTGATCACCTTTATGAACTTGTTTATCTTTCTCTTGTGGGTAGCTGGATTTAGGAGTGCTCTTCCCATATCCACCATCCACCTTCTTCTTTTTCTGAAGACTTTGCAAATTCCGCTCTGCCTGAATTTGGAGATTTTCAGACTCCACAATTCTACACTTGTTCACCAAGGATGGAAAATCCCTGATTTCAAAAGGTCTCACAACCCTTCTTACATTTCCCCTCAGTCCGGACTCAAACCTGACATACCTTCAGTTCTTATCTGGATTTTGCCTAAACTGAGAAGAAAACTTGGACAACTCATGAAATTTTACTTCATATTGTCCAACCATCATGTCCTCTTGACGAAGACCCAGAAATTCCCTTTCTTTATCATCTTGCAAACTTTTTAGAAAGTGTTTCTCCAAAAAGGTCTCTTTGAACACACCCCACGTGATCAAAGTCCCTACTGTCTCCAGTAGCCTCTTGGTACTTCACCACCATTGCTCCGCTTCCCCTCTCAGCATGAAAGAAGCAAAAGAAACTTTTTGCTCATCAGAGCAACCCATGACCTCATAGATCTTCTCTAATTCAGTCAACCATTCTTCATAGTCACCTCTGTATATTAGAGGAATATTCATCTTTCTGAACTCTGAAATGTCGAGAAAAATTTGATTTCTCCCTACTGGTACCTCTTGTACTGGTGGTGGTACCGGTGGTGGTACTTGCTGCTGAGGTACAAATCTCTATAACACTCTAGCAGTCGTTGTTGCTTGCTCAATTTGTTGCCTCATGGCATTGGCCATCGCCATCATAGTCACAGCCATCTCTGTACCTTCATTTCCAGAACCTCTATTCCGGCTCCCACACGGTCGCCCTTGTGTTGCCATAGTCTTCTGTAAACACAGAATAATACATATTGAGTTAGCTAAGCTCAATATCATGTAATCGTGCAACAGTAGCTAAAGCAAACATCTCAAAGGCAAAATATGCAATTCCCCTTGAACAATCACATGTAAGAGATAAGAAATGCATAACCATCATTACACATGCATAAGCATAGTCAGTCCATACCCTGACTCAACAGGATGAATTACTATGATACCAAAATGTAACAGCCTAATATTTGCTATTCAAAAATATCGTCATATAAATGAGTAACCCAATACTAGTCCTGCTACTACTAACATACATAAACAACTAACCCACATCATTTATACATAATCAGTAAATATAGAGAGTCACAATAGCAAAAGTTATATATATACATCACAACCTTAAATGGTATACTGTTATACATAACTCAAAACAACTAAGCTAATATAAAACATGTATAAGCTCAGTTCAAAACATCATCTATACTATTTCAATCCTCATACATCTTCTTCTTCCTTTTCGAAGAACTCACAATTAGATTTATATGGCAACACAATCGGGGTAAGAAGACTTATCTCAATAGAAGTATTCCAATACCAGCATATACACATGTATATGTACAAACAGATAATATTTACAATTATCATGTTAATACTTCAATCACAGAAGCAACAACAACATCTTTATCTCAAAGACACGCAATTGCCCATACAATTGCAATGCATGAATAATGTTATGAAAGCAACTGCCTATACAATCGTCATGCTATGCCAAGTTATGTCTAGTGTTCATGCCTATGCATAATTCTTAACTATGGAAATGAATAATGTATGATACCATATCCAAGAACCTACAATTCTATGGTAATGTCATGAATGCATGAAACTTGAACAAAGTAATGGAAGTCACAACCATAACCTTAAACAAGCACTGGAAGTCCATCCAACAACATCATTATCACAAAGAATATCCATTTCCCCCTGGGTAGTGAAGTCCATCAACTACACAGTTATCGATAATGAACAAGAAAATCCATCCTCAAAAATCATTATATTAGGAAGGATACAATCTACCTTACCTATTATAGAACACCCACATCTACGCGGCTCACACATACCAAAAAGTAACCACTCACATCTATGGAGCTCACACTTTTCAATAAGGCAACATATACCATCAAGTATATCATCATTACTAATTAGACTCTCATAATTAGCATTACAAATCATTATATGCATATCAAACTCATTTCACTCACATTTTCATCAAATACTCCTAAAAGAGTCTCATCACACTTTAGGAAACATGTGTCAATGATCCCATCAAGCCAAGAACTTGGAAAACATCAAAATAACATTTTGAAAGGTTCTGGCCCCAGACACGGCCCACCCCATGTTCTACACTGTGAACACTATTCACAAAATTCCCTGACAGAGAGGGATATGGGCCGTGTCGCCCAACCAGAAGCCCTGCATCAACTCTGCAGAATTTGGTACTATTCCATTGGTCATTTTCTTGGATTTTGGCCATTTCAATCCAGTTTTTCAGTGATTCTAAGACCCCAATAAGTTCTCAAACACATAAGAAATCATTAATCACAACCTTAAACTTCTTAAACCACTTTGATTTCACTCAAAACCAAAGATCAAGAATAAACATCCATTTCAAAACCTAAAACCCCAATTCTCCACTCAAAAGGAATTTGAGGCATACAAGGGTTAGAAATCCATTCCTATACACCCAATAACTCAAAAACAAGTCATCATCATGTTCTATAACAAGATTCAAGCCCAAACAACCAAAAACAACTCAAAACCTAAAATCACACATCAAGCCATAACTCAAGAACAAGATGGAGAAAGTAGAAAATGAGTTAAGAAAAGGTTTTCCCCTACCTCAATTTCCAGAAATGAAATCGATTAGCCGTTCCTCCGAAAAGCTAAGTTCTTTCCCTTACTTTGATGATGATCCCTCTTCCTTGGTACTTTGATTCTCCTTTTCCTTTGTTTTCTCTGTGCAACCTTGAGAAGAGGAAAAAAAGTGAGACAAAACTCCCACTTTTGGCCTTAAATAGGCCAGCAACAGAAACAGGATCGTGCCCTTTAAATTTTGAAAATTCACCTGAACATTTAAGAACACTTAATTATAACCAAACCAAGTTTCCAAACTTCCAATAAATTTAAAATAAATCCTAAGATTCATTAAAAATATTGTCACAACTTCCACATTTTTTCATACCTGCTGAAGGTCAATTCGGCACTAAAACACACAACCAGTATGCTTAAAAATGCCAAACTAACTCCAAAAATTTTCAAACTTTAACCACATCTACTTTCACACATTTGTGACCTAGAAACAAGTTCTCCACACTTATCTCCATTAACTGAGTAGTTTAAGTAAAAAACGGGGCTGAAAACAGGTATATTGAACACATAGAGTTACAGCAAAGTGACTAAACATGCTCAGATGGTCACAAAACTTTACAGGCATGATAAACTAATGTTAGGCTACTTCTGTAACCATATACAAGTTTACCATGACTATACAGGGTGTGGCACTTTGCAAGTTGTAGATCCGGCGCTGGTGATGGCGGGTTCGTGCGGATCCGACACGGTGCTCTGGCGCGGACTGCAGATCGCGGGCTGCTGGGTCGTGTGTGGTGGCCGGTGGTTGGGCGACGACGATTCGGGTGGGCAGTCTCAGATCTGAGTGGTTTTGGGTGGAGTGGTGATGGAGGATGGTGGTGGATGGTTCACAGATCTGGTACGATTTCTGGGTGGAGGCGCGATGGGTGAGGGGGCAGACCCGGGCTACGGTCACGGTGGCTTTGGAAGCTTGGAATGAGGTGTTTGATGGTTGAAAATGGTGACTTGGTGATGGTGCTTGAGAGGGTCATGGTAGAGGTTGCTGCAAGGATTGTGATGGAATGATTATGATGGTTTAAGGGTGGTGAAAAGTTGAAGGTGAAAGTGAGTGAAGTTCTTTATGAAGGTAAAGTGTGAAGGAAGATGGTGATGGTGGTTGTTGAAGATGATTGATGGTGAACATGAAAGGTGGAGGTGGATGTTAATGGTGAACCGAATTTTCAGCATCTAACCATTTATTTTTTTTATAAATATTTTTTACTTAGAGATCGAAATATCGGTCTCTAATTCTTTTTTTTATTTTATTTTTATTTTTTTAGCGACCGAATTTGCGGTCTCTACAGATATTTTTTTTTGTAATTTAGAGACCGATATTTCGATCTCTAACAGTAAGACATATTTATATTTTTTTTATAACATAATTTTGGTCTCTAATTTGATTTCTAAAAAATTTAGAGACCAATTTTATTTCAATAACAAATTTTATTTTATTTTTTTAATCAGTTTCTATTTCGGTCTCTATAAATATCGAAATAAATCAGTCTCTAAAACTCAAATTTTTAGTAGTGTCCAGATATCACTTCTAGTAGCAACTGTCAAATGAATTAGGTGATAGAGAGTTGAGATAATTTAGAAAGAAGAAATTTGGAGAGAGAGTAAGAATTGAGAAAATGCAGTGAATGACACGAATGGAGGAGAGTGGGCTTAATATATAGCCATGTTACGCCAAATATGTAAGCATATTTGCCTTTGTTACGCCAAACGTGTTTGTGTATTCTTTGGCAAATTCACGTTGAATGTGCTAAACAGGGTGGCGCATCCACGCGGATTACGCCTAGCGCGTTGGCGTAATTTTTGTGGATGGGCCACCCTATTTAGGGTATTCTACGTGGACAAAAAATATTAAAAAATATCACATTGGACAAAAGATAATAATTTGATATATAATTTTAAAAGAAATACATTTTGATAAATAATTTAAAAAAGTGACATTTTAATAAATAATTTAAAAAGTAACATTTTAATAAATAATTTTACTATTAATAACAGTTTGGTAAAAAAACTCATTTTATTGATTGAGTAGTGTTATTTTCACGATTTTTTTTTACGAATGTTATTTATGAAAGACTTAGACCAATGAAAATTAAAAATTATATATATATATATATATATATATATATATATATATATATATATATATATAATTTCATAGTCAGACAAAATTATGGGTGGATGATTTGACAAAATACATAAAAATAATAAATGAATTAACATTTTGTGAATTGTTTTACAAATCTAAATTTGTGAGAAAAAAAAACATTTTTCTTATCAATTATTGCCATGGCCGTTATGTTTTATTAGGTGTTATGTCGGTATGTTTTTAAAAAATTAATCCTTTGTGAATAATTTTTTATTTTTTTAATTAATTAAAATTAACTAATTCATATTTCTTTTATAAAGAATTACGTTATTTTGATATCTTCGTTGCACATAAGAATATATAAAAGCAGAAATTATTTTGTACACATTAAAATTAAAATTTTATAATTTAATTTTTTATTTTTATTGTTTTATAAATATTTTGATACATGCTTTATTTTATATTGCTTAAAAATATTAAGATTTATATTATTTTTGTTTATTTTATGAGATAAATTTAATATATTTAAATTTTTTAATTCATATAATTAATTTTAAAATAATATGAATGTTATAAAATTTAATTTTTATTTTCTTTTTTACATAATTGGCTTTCAATCTTAATTCTGTTTTCGTAAACTGATTTTTTAAAGTTTTAAAAAAGACTTTAATTTTTTTAATTAATAAAATTAATAACGACTCTCTCTAAACTTATTTTTTAAAATTTTTCTAGATTGTTTTCCCGCATCGCGACAGTGGTGATTCGCGTTCGCATGTTGTGGGTCCACGAGGTGCGTATTCTATCCTCCACTGTTAATCTTCCTCCATGACTGTCGACTGAGCTGTGTTGCCAAGGGGCTGTGCAATGAAGATGAAGTTAAATGGAGTGAGACTCAGATAAGAGATTCCATGAAGTGCGCGTTCTGCCCTCTACGATTGGCATCCTTTGTCGGAGAATATTAATAGGCTTTTTAATTAATATGTCCACGGAAGTAAAAATATTTATCAAATTACCATCATTTTCAAATTGTTTATGTGTTGGCCACGTTAAAATTTTTTATTATTTTTTATTTCACGTAAGATGTGTCAAAGAAAGAGATGAAGTTTCTAATAAAGAAATGTCAATACGTATGACACATCCTACGTAGATATGTTAAAATGAGTGATATTTTTCACGTGGTTACGCTACACATGATGGCGTATCCATGAGAAAAACATCACTCGTATTAGTATATCTACATGAGATGCACTAACCGTGTTGACGTTTTTCATGTGACCAAAAAATATATACTTTTAAGACACTTAACTCATTTCATATAAATATTTTAAAAAATAATGTCTAAAGATACATATTTTACATATTTATTAAAAAATATATTATAATATTAAAAAATATTAGTATTAATTAACTTATTTATAAATTAAATATTTATTCTTAATATATAAAATAGTTGGTATATAATTTTAGTGTTGATAAAATAAAATAACTAAAGTAATAAGATATATTTATTTGATCTCGACGCTATTCTCACCTGACTTGCATCACCGGTTGGCAATACTATCATTTCTCGAGGCCTTTGATTGCAGAATTATGTACCATTCAAGGAACAAGAAGCCATTTGTCTCATACCCTTTTTATTCTTATGTTGTGGAGCTTGCCGGTAATAGTGATGTCCTTGTGCTTTGTTGTCCATTAACTGAGCAAACAAGGCACATAATTAACAGGGAAGTGATGTTGGCATTGGGGAAGGAAGGAGTTGTTGTCAATGTTGGACGAGGAGCTCTAATTGATGAAAACGAATTGGTGCGGTGTTTGATGAAAGGGGAGAGAGGGGGTGCTGGCTTGGATGTGTTTGAGAATGAACGTAACATTTTCAAAGAGTGTGTTTGGAATGTAAAAAAATAAAAAATAATTTCATTTGTAAATTAAATTTAATTAAATTTTATGTTTAGAATGTTAAAAAATAAGAAATGATTTGATTTTTAAAATTTTATGAATTTTATTTCTTTTGTTTTTTAAATTCTATCAAATTTGATAAGATTTGTTAGGAATTGATTTGATTTGAAATAAATATATTATTTTACCCTTAATAACTATCTCTATCAACCTCTCATAAGGGTTAAAATGTAAAATAATAAAATTAAATCAAATCAATTCTTATTTTAATGAATTCCAAACACAAAATTTGATTTCTAAATCAATTCAAATCTTATTTTTTTTAAAAGTTCCAAACACAAAATTTGATTTCTAAATCAATTCAAATCAATTCAAATCAAATCAAATCATTTCTCATTTTTATTCATTTCAAACACACTCAAAGAGCTCATTCCATTGGATTATGTTGTCCTATCACCACATGTTGCTGCATTGACTTTAGATTATATTAAATAAATATATTTTGTTATCTTATTTAATTATTTTATCTTATTAATATTAAAGTCTCATATTAATTATTTTATTTATTAGAAATAAATATTTAATTTATAAATAAATTAATTAATATTGATGTCTTCTAATATTATAATATACTCTTTAGTAGACATGAAAAATATATGTATCTTTAAGCGTTGTTTCTCAAAATATTCATGTGAAATGAGTTAAGTGTCCTAAAAATATATATAACGTGATATTTCTTTTTACCACATGAAAAACGCCAATACAATTGACACATCTCACGTAAATACAACAACACGTGATATTTTCTTCCTGTAAACGCCATCACGTTTGGAATTAACACGTAAGAGACGTCACTTGTATTGGCGTATCCACGTAAGATGTGCTAATCGTGTTGGCGTTTCCTTTTAGCGCATCTTACGTGGAACAAAAAATAATAAAATTTTTTAATAAAATCAAAATAGAAATAATTTGATAAATAATTTAAAAATAATAATAATTTGATAAATACTTTTATCATTAAGAACATATTAATGAAAAAGCCTATATTAATATGAACCATCATTTGGGGTGATTTATAGATAGATGGAGCATTAAACAGTAATTGATTTATTATTAAAATAAATTAATAACTAAAATTAAAAATTTAAATTTAATTAATAATATTTAAATTTATATAAAATTTTAATTAAATTATTTTTAAATTTTTATAAATAATTATATATAAATTTTTTATAAATTTTAATTAATAGTTTTACATTTACTTAAATTTATATATAAATATTATCAAATAAAAAATAATTTATTTATAAACTCAAATAAAATAAAATGAGTTTATGATAAGTTTCTCCATCCACTCCGATTGGGTTGTGTTGCTTGATGGCTTTGCGATAAAGATGAACTTTCAAAGAAGAGTTTGTGATGGAAAGTCATGTGATTTGACTGATTTCACAAGAAAACAGAGAAGGTCTTTCACGTTTACCATCTTTCCACCGCTCTTAATGCCCAATGGTGTTTTTCAATTTTCATTTGACTTTTATTAATTAAATAAAAATAGATGAGAGAAACAACGGGGAGGAGCTCAGATTGGACTTAATGAGTCAGCTCAATAAAAAATTATACTATTGAAATATTAGAGTTTTATTTGGGTCAGTCCTACTTCAATAAAAATATTTTTTTTTACTAATTTAGATATGGTTCAAAATCAAATATTTGTATGGATATATGTAATTTTTTGTTTATATTAAATATTTATATATTTATTTTATTTTAACCAATTTAACTAGTTTGATAAGTGATTTATTGGTTAAATTAGTGACTTATTAATAGGGTTGCACAACTCAACCTAATGACCGAGGATCTGATCAACTCGATCCAACCCTATATAAAATATCTAGGTTGGTTTGGGTCATCGAATCTATTCGAGTAGAATATAATCAATCCGTCTATTTATTAGTTCAAGTAATGGGTTCAAGAAACTAACACGATGACTCAACTCGATGACTCGAAAGTCAAGAAAAAAAGAAACCCATAACCACTTTTACCCATTCAATCATCCTCAAACTTCAGCAACAAATTTCCCAAATCAACTAAGAAACAAACTCCATCCAACCATCACGGCCGTACGACCACCATCCAGCAACCCAGAAACTAGAACCACCTTGCCAGGTGCCAGCATTACCTATCAACATGTCGGCGAAGAAACTCAAAGGCGTAGCACCAGCCATTGCGAATCTCAGCACCACGACCCAGATCCCACGCACTGCTGTCTTTCACCACGAGCTTCACCCACCCACGTAGGGCCATTTCTCCACTGCCTTGTTTTACGCGCAACTGCGACCCAGAACCCACAAGGCACAAGCCCAGAAACGCTATGAACCCACAAGCCCAAAAGCGCTGTCCTCCAGCCACAAGCCTAGAACTCGCCATCCTCCACCGCGAGCCCAAGACTACCCCGTTGCACCTCCCCCCAAATGGCTAGATCTGCGTCACGCCTCTGCCCAGATTTGCGTCGCACCTCCGCCCAAATTTATGTGGCATCTCTGCCTAGAACCGTCGTAGCCAATCATAGATCGACATCGCGTCTCCAGCAGCTGGTGTCACAAGGAAAGGGAAGCCATGAAGGTTGGAAAAGAGGCATAAGGTTTGGGTTTCCAGGTTGGTACAGTGAAATGTAAAGTCAAAACTCAAAAGAAAGAAGGATCTGAATTAAGGGTTAAAAGAACAACTCGATGACCCAACCCGATCCAACCAGTCTATAGGTCAGGTTGGTTTGGTTCGAGTTATTTGGGAAATTTTCAAGAAAATCGAGCCAACCCAACCCGAGCTTGATTAATTGGTTTGAATTTTATTTTTCCTGAAACCCAACCCAACCTGACCCGTGTGAAGCCTTACTCATTAACTCAGTGTTCTAACCAAGTCAATGATTGAGTCAAGTTTAATAGCTATGAAACTAAGAAATATAATTGAAGTGAGTTTCATTAGAAGTCACCTTTCTCCTTTACCAATTTCCTTTATATCCTTCAAAGTAGTATCAAGAGCCTATTAATCTTCTGAAGATGGCCTCCTCCTCTTTTGCAGTTCCCAAACTCACAAAAGATAATTTTGATAATTGGTGTGTTCGAGAGCTATTCTTGGCTCACAAGAAGAATAGGTGTTCGTAGAGAATGACTATGAAGAATCGGTGAATGAAGGAGCCTTAAATCAAGCACAAAGAAACCAATTAGAAAAGAATCATAAATTTGATCAACATGCTCTTAGCATCATTCATGCAGCTATTGATGATAACATGTTTGGAAAAATTTCTGGTGCAACTAAGGCGAAACAAGCTTGGGAGATTCTCCAAAAGTCTTACTAAGGCATTGATAAGGTAAAGAAGGTGTGTCTTCAAACATCAATAGGTGATTTTGAATCTTTATTTATAAAGGAGTTCAAATCCATTTATGATTATTTTATAAGAGTTTTCACAATCGTTAATCAAATGAAGAGGTTTAGTGAAAATCTTGAAGATGCTCATGTGGTGGAGAAAATTATTCGTTCACTTGACTCAAAATTTGATCTTGTTGTCTTGGCTATTGAGCAATCACAAAATTTGGAGACAACGACTATTAATGAATTATAAGGATCTTTGTAAGCCTATAAAGAGATATTGAAGAAAAAAAGAGCCTCTAATCCAAGCTTTTCAAGCAAAATTCTCCTTGAAAGATAAATAGTAAGGTCATAATATTTCGCATGAAAGATGAAGATGTCGAAGTTGTGGCTATGGAAGAGAAAAGGTCATGGTGGAGATTTTGGTTGTGGCTATAGTTGTGGTTGTGGTCATGCTCGTGGAAGAGGAAGAGGTGGTTGTAACTCTAACAATGAAAAGTTAAACCAACAACAACAAACATCAAGAGGACGTGGAACCTATGACTTTAGAAGGGGAAGTGGAAGAAGGTATGAAAAACCTAATGTTCAATGCCATAATTGTCATAAATATGGCCATAATGCTTAAGAACGTTGAAGTTCTCCTAACAACCAAGGAGTGACACATCTTGTTGAAGTAAAGGAAGAGGAAGAGGAAGAGGAAGAGCTACTCATGTTGGCGAACAAAGGCAATGAAGATAAATTATTGTGGTATCTTGACACGAGTGCTAGTAATCACATGACTAGTAACAAGGAGTTATTTACAAATTTTAATGAGAAACACAAAGGCCAAATTGTTTTTGGAGACGATACAAAGGTTCCCATTAAAGAAAAAAGGTGATGTTCTCATCCTTACAAAAGGTGACAATCATAAATTTATTTCTCAAATTTATTATACTCCCTCCTTGAAAGCAAATATATTGAGCATGGGGCAATTGCTTGAGAATAGATATGATATTCACTTAAAAAATGCCTGTTGCACTTTGAGAGATGAAGTATATAACTTGATAGCAAGGGTACTTATGTCAAAGAATAGAATATTTTTACGCAATGTCAAAGTTGATCATCCAAAATGCTTGAAAGCATGTGTTAAAGATTCCTCTTGACTTTGATATTTGAGATCTAGCCATCTTAATTTTGAAGGATTGAGTACATTGGTAAAGGAGAATATGGTACATGGGTTGCATCTCATTGTTCAACCAAATCAATTATGTGAAGGTTGTCTCTTGGGAAAGCAAGTGAGAAAGACTTTTCCAAATGATTCCATGTCTAGAGCCATCAAGCCACTTCAACTTGTTCATGTGGACATTTGTGGGCCAATCAAGTTATCATCACATGGTAAATCCAATTACTTATTACTTTTCATTAATGATTTTTCTCACAAGACTTATGTTTATTTTTTGAAGAGAAAAGATGAAGTATTTGGAGCATTTCAAATGTACAAAGATCTAACAAAAAACAAAAGTGGTTTTGCCATTGAAGCTCTAAGGACCGATAGATGATGAGAATTCACTTCTATAGAGTTTAACAAATTTTGCGAGACTCATGGCATTCATTGTTTTCTCACCGTTCCATATTCACCACAACAAAATGGAGTAGTTGAATAAAAAAATAGAACTATCCTTAATGCCGCAAGAAGCATGCTCAAGAGCAAGAATATGCCTAAGGAGTTTTAGGCCGAAGCCATCACTTGCGCAGTGTACTTGTTCAATTTATCCCCATTAAGAAGTGTTCATGGCATGACTCCTCAAGAAGCTTAGAGTGGGAAGAATACCAATGTTTCTCACTTGCGTGTTTTTAGAAATATAACCTATGTCCATGTTCTTAAGGAGATAAGAACAAAGCTTGATGATAAAAGCAAGAAGTTAGTTTTCATTGGCTATGGCACAAACTCCAAAGGCTACAAGCTGTTTAATCCTACCAATGGGAAGATTGTCATAAGTAGAGATATTGCCTCACAATGAAGAGGATTCTTCATTTCCCTTGTTTGAAGAGTCCAACCATGAAGAAAAAGGTGTTGCTACTCCTCCTCTTTTACTGAATCATAATGAAACTCAATCTCCTTTTGGTTGTTCATCACAAGGATTTAGAAGAACAAGAAGTCTTAGAGAACTTTATGAAAAAACCCAAATAGTGGAGAATACAACACTATTTTGTCTAATTAGTTAAGGGTACTTTGACAAAAAAAAAATAAAGGCTATGATTGTATTAAATGCAATTTACTTATAACTTTCATTTGGGCACTACTATATATATATATATATATATATATATTTGCTATAATCAAATTTAATTCAAAAATTTAGGAAATAAAAATGGTAACCTTTATTTTTTTAAAGTTGTATCTAATTTTATTAAGAATTTTTTTTATTGAACAAAAGTTTAGAATAAGGGGAGACTCTTCCCATTTCAAGGCTAGGGTGAACTGACAACTTCAGTTAGAATTTATAATGAGATTATAAATCAATCAACAAAAGTTTTCTAGATCCGTGAACTTACATCATGTAGTTGCCATAAGTAAAAAGTGAACCAAATAAGTCAACCCTCATTGGAAGAATTAAGAAAGTTTATGTCTATATTTGTTATCACAAAATTTTCAAGAAGGTAATCAGTCAATAAAGTTATCGCTTACTTTCCTTCATATCCTTTTTCTAATTTAAGCTTATTAAGGTTTACCTTATTTTGCAAATCCCCTCTATGGCTACCTCTCTCTCAGAAGCTTTGAGGATTGTATGCAACCACCCCCAACTGGACTAGCAAATCAAGAATAGTACATTACTGCCCAGTGGGGCTTTAACCCATGATCACAAGGTTAAGATGCCATCAAGCACAACCCGACATTCTAGCTTTTATTTAGCTAAGTGATATAGCCCAACACTTGAAGCTCAGAGCCCGACTTCTTCAAAAAGCTCAGCTCATGGCACTAAGTTTAGAGGGTATGTGTTGTACACAGGTAAAAAAGAACCAAACATATTGATAGGGCCTAAGCACACTAAAAGGGGCCTCTTTCTTACTTATATATATAAGGGTCGAAACCCAGCTAAGGGTCTTCTTATTCTCCTCTTCTCCCTCACTTTCCCTCATACTACTTCTTTGAATGATGCAAGCTTTTTGAATGTCTATCCGGTTGGCAAGTCTCCTCAATGGTTGTCTCTCCATTAAAAGCTTGGAGGACTTCCCTAATTGGACCGAAAAATTTGGAAAGGTACGAGTTAAAATGTTAAAAATACAACAAAATAACTGAGATAAACTAATTTTCTAGAAATAATCACGCTTAATTTTATTCCCTAATCATTATCTTTGCCATGTTCCCTATGTAAGAATTGTGTCCCATATAATGGTTTAATAATTATTGGAATGTATAAGTCTTATTGGTTAATTTATTGAAGACTCATCTTTATTAATAGTCATATATAGTCAGATAGTTAAATCTATTCAAATGACACCCACTAAAGAATATAAAGATATGACTATTAAGAGGTGTCTGATTGAAGCACCTTATCATAATATAATATAAATTAAGAATATGGTCCTCTCTCTCTACCTATAAAAGAAGTGCAATATCTCCATCACGAGATATTCTTGGGTGAGCACAAATGTAACACATCACATTTAGGCACACTCATAAAAAGTTGGAGAGAGATGATGGTTTGGTCCCATTAAATCCACTCATCACTCATCACATCATCTCTCTCCAACTTTTTGTGAGTGTGCCTAAATGTGATGTGTTACATTTGTGCTCACCCAAGAATATCTCCTCCATCACCATTGTACTCTTAATTATGGGTCAAGAGAGAGAAATCAATATCTTCAAGAGGTTTCTTTTCTTTAAAGTCCATGAAGAGCGGTATGCTATTTTCTACATATTATGTGAAAAACACGAAGTTATAGATCTCAAAATTAATGTGTTTATGTTTATTGTTCATGCATAAATAAATTATTACTTATATACTATATCTTTAGTTTAATATTTATACTCCATTCCATTTGTCCTTAATATAGAAATGATCATCCAAGTTTATATCTCTTTGAGTGTGTGTTTGGTTACGTTTTTTCTTTTCAAAACAATTTATAATCAAAAACTTATTGAGAGAACTTTTGAAAAAAATAATTATTGAAATAATCAAACCCAAACATTTTCTAAGTCTAGATAAAATTTACACATCCCTATTGACGTGAGTTGGCATGAGAGATTGTAAGGATCTTGCTTTCCTTATTTACATATGATTACGCATTACACATTTTATGGGATTCCACATTCTGTGATTGCACATTCCATGGGATTGTGCTTTAATATAGGCATGGGCTTTTATAGTTTCCAAGAATAGCATATTGAATTAGCTATATGTATGAACATTGTGTACAGAAACAATATACTTGAATATAAAAAAATTCCCTATTACCTTTCTATGTGTTAACATGGTATCAAAGTGGTCTCCTCTCTAGGAAACTTAGTCGCACACTATAGAGACTCCACCACCCATTAGTGGGTCCTTTGGCAATAACCCCCTCGATGACCCGACCTCTAGATTAACCTAAATACTAACCCGGACACAACCTCAAACACAGACCCAAACACCAACCCATGACTCTTCCGCTGCACAAATCGACATCAAGTTGGATGACACCAACTGTACTCTTTGGTCCTAAGTTATCGAGATGTTTATCTCGGGCAAAGACAAATTGGGTTATATTAATGGAGATCTTACACAACCTGAAAAGACGGACCCTTGTCATGGGATAGTTAATCAATTCCATGGAGCTTGGATTAATTGGAAATTTTATTCGATTTTCTACAACAAAGGCAGTATGGGGTGCGGTTGCTACCACATACTTTGATGGTACGGACACCTCTTAGGTATATGATCTAAAACAGAAAGTCATCAGACTTAGACAAGCACGTGGGTCAATTGAGACGTACTACAATAACCTCTAAGGGTTATGGACGAAAATTGATTTCCGCTGACCAAACCCTAGGGCTTGTGATGTTGAAATTTGAAAATTTAATTTGATTACACAAAAAGGATCGAGTTTATACCTTCCTTGATGGCCCGGATAATCAGCTGGACAAATTTCGAAGTGATGTTCTACAAATTAAGTCATTTCCCACGGTTGAACAGGCATATGCATTTGTTCAGAGAGAGGATGTACGATAATCATTGATGATGGCAGAGACGATGAACATATCTAAAGGTACTGTACTTGCATCAAGGGGAGGACCCCAATAGGTTAGATAAAATGGAGGACCAAGCCGTTCTGACTAGCCATTGTCTCTCCAGTTGATACCGTACTAACCTGGTCAGAACGCAGGTGGTGGTCTCGCTGCAGGGCACATGATGTCGTCTTCTAATATAAAATCTGGGCCAAGTGGTGGCAAGTCCATTAAGCCCAAGTCTCAATCTGAGGGTGTGGGCTATACACACTGTGGGAATGCCAAACACACACATGAGATTTGCTTTAAATTACATTGATATCCTGACTGGTGGGATGACTTCAAGGCTTGAAAACAACATGAAGCTGTTGCCAAAACTGGGTCGGGATGCGCTGCTATTGCACATGCAAAACCAGAACTATCACTACTGCCACAGGTAGAATCTTTTAATGCTCCAGTCCCCATTGATGGGTCCGCAACACTCAGTGACTCAAGTAACCTTGGTTTTTCTTTATTTAGTGCTACCTAATGTGACTATGATGGATGGATAATTGATTTGGGTGCAACTTGTAACATCCTAATATTTACTATTCAGATATATCGTCATATAAAAGAATAATCAATATTGACCATGCTACTTCTAGCATACAACAACAAACTAAACCCATATCATTTATACGCAATGAGAAAATATGGAGAGCCACGACAACAAAGTTATATATATACATCACAGCTTTAGAAGGGCATACTATTATACATAACTCAAAACAACTAAACAAATATAAAATATGTATATAAGCTCAGCTCAAAATAGCATCTGTACTATGCTAGTCCTCATACATCTTCTTTTTTCTTTTTGAAGAACTTGTACCTGGATTTATATGGCAACACAATCAGGGTGAGAAAACATATCTCAATAGAAGTATTCCAATACCAATATTTATACAATCATAAAGCTAATACTTTAATCACAGAAGTACACAATTGTTCATACAATTTCAACATCATGTTTTTATCAGGCATAGTGAGGATATGACTCACCAACACTATCCATCAAAACAAATAGAGGATATTACTCACTTCCACTGGTCAAACAAATCAAAGAGGATATTATTCATCTCCTTACTTAATAATATAATAAGGATATTACTCACCTTATTACACAGAACATAGAGAGGATATTACTCACCAATCTATGCTTCTCAAACAACACAAAGAGAATATTACTCACCTCAGTGTGATTCACAAACAATAGAGAGAATATTACTCGTCAATCTATTCAACAAACACATAGAGGGGATATTACTCACCAATTTATGCTTCTCAAACAACTCATGCAAAACAATCACTAATTAACTTCAATAATTAGCATCACAATTGATTTATATGCATTTTAAACTTATCCCACACACACTTCATCAAATACTTATAGAAGTACTTTAACATTCTTAAAAGAGCATATATGAGTAATTCCAATAAATGGAGAACTTTAAATTCCCAAGATAAACACTCTTTAAGTTTTATGTGCTTGGACGATTAAGCGCTTACTTTTTGGGTGATTAATCGCTCAGCACGCTGGTGCTCTCTGGCCTTAGGTGATTAATCACTCATTTTTTGGGCGATTAATCACTTAGCACCAGAAATTGCTGCAGAAACTGGTTTTCTACTCTAATTGATTCCCAATGAATTTCTAATATTTAGAACATAAATTATAAGTTATTTCCAATCCTAATCATGGTCTCTAACATGATAGAATTATAAAAAATTAATTAATCCATCTAATATAGAATCATGATCAAAGATCAATCATCCAAAAATCCTTTTTTTCTACTTTGGCCATCAAGGGTTCAAATGGGGAGTTCTAAGTTTCTAACTCAAACTCATACCATGAACAAGCCAAAAACAATCCTTGAAACACATCCAAGTAAGAAAAACACTCCAAACACCTCAAAATCTCATTTTGACCTATTATACCCCAACTAGCAATAAAGGAAATGAGATGAGAGAAAGAGACTAAAAGGATTCAAAAAACCCTACCTCAAAGGCCTGAAAAGAAATCTGAAAGCAGTTCATCTCCTCCACTAAACCCTTCCTCCTCTTTGTTGGTTAATTCTCCACCTTTGCCTTGTTTCTTACCTTTCCCTTTGTTCCTCTTTGTTGCAACTGAGAAAGAAAAGAGAACATGAGACAAAATGTATCATTTGTGACTTAAATAAGTCAAGGGTAGCAAAAAGAAAGAAGGAGCCGTGTTCTCCTTTGTCACTTAAGTGACTAGCCAAAAACCTGATCTGCTAAAAATAACTAGATTTCATTAAATCAAGTTTTCTAACTTCCAACAGATTTAAAATAAATCCTAAGATTCATTAAAAATCTTGTTGCACCATTTCTACATTTTTTTATATTTGCTGGGGGTCAATCCGACACTAAAACATACAATCAATATGCTTAAAAATGTCAAACTAACTCCGATAAATCTCAAACTTTAACCACATCTACTTCCACATATTTGTGACCTAGAAACAAGTTCTCCATACTTATTTCCACTAACTAAATAGTTTAAGTTAAAACCAAGGTTAAAAATAGTTATATTTCACATATAGTGCTACAGCAAAGTGATTAAACGTGCTCAGACGGTCACAAAAATTCACAAGCATGACAAACTAGTGTTAGGTTACTTCCGTAACCATATACAAGTCTATCATGATTATCTAGGGTATTACACAACTGACTATACGACATATGATTCTAATGACTTTGTCAATTCTACCCTACCAAGACGAACCACTATTGCTAATGTTATTGGAGTTACATATCCAGTTTAGGAGCTGGAACTGTTACTCTTTCACCTTCTCTTTCATTGTCCAATACTTTACTTGTTCCGTCTCTATCGAATAAATTGATGCATGTGGGTTTTGTTTTCTTTAGGATATTCTCACCAAGGAGATCATTGGTCGTGGTACTAAAAATAGGGGACCGTATTATATGAATGATTTCAGCATGGGCAGAATCAACAATATGCAACATTCATCGAGTGTCAATCCTAAGCAGATTTTGTTGTGACATCATCAATTGGGGCATCCATCATTCAACTATTTGAAGCATTTATTACCTAATTTATTTTCCAACTTATATGACTCAAATTTGAAGTGTAACACTTGTATTTTAGCCAAGAGTCATCGTGTATCTTGTCCTTTAAGTTTAAATAAAAGTGATACTCTTTTTGCATTAATTCATTCGAATGTTTGGGGGCCCTCTCCTATCTCTATTGTTTCTGGTATTTTATGGTTTATGACTTTTGTAGATGATTATACACACATGACTTGGATTTATGTGATGAGACATAAGCATGATGTATTCAGATTTTTTCAGACGTTTCATACCTTAATTTAGACTCAATTTTCAGCTACGATTCGTATTCTCTGCTCTGACAATGGAGAATACGTTAATAAAGAATTTCAACGTTACTTTCAAGCTCATGGAACTGGTCATGAAACTACATGTCCTCAAGCACCACAACAAAATGGTGTTACTGAAAGAAAGAACCGACATATTTTGGAGACTGCCCGAGCTCTTCTTATTGGCTCCCATGTGCCACGTCATTTTTAGGCCAATGCGGTTGTTACTACAGTATATCCGTTGAATTGAATGCCCTCTCGAGTGTTATATTTCCAGACTCATCTTCAAGCGTTCTCCACACATGGCCCCCTACCTTTTATTTTGATGCTGCCTCCTTGTATCTTTGGGTGTGTGGCCTTCGTCCACCTCCATAAAAATCAACATACAAAGCTTGATCCATGTGCTCTTCGTTGTATTTTTTTGGGGTACACTACACACTAGAAAGGTTACCGTTGTTACGATCCCACCACAAAGCGCATATATATTACTATGGATGTCACTTTTTTGGAGTCTGAAACATATTTCTCTGCCCTAACATGCAATTCTCCACTTCAGATGGAGATACAGAGTCAAGAGTAGAATTGGAAAAGCTTCATTGATATAGACACTTTGGGTTCTGGTTTTGACAATTAACAACGCCAAAATGCTTTGGTTGAAACTAATGGCAATCAGGTTGGACATATTAAACGAGAAGACCCCCTTCTCTAGTACTAGACGACCAGTCTTATGAGAATATTCCTTAGGTAAGCTCTTTTAATACTCCTGTAAAAATGATCGATACTCCTGTTGGTTATAAACTACCTTTCAGGTAAAATCAGGGACAACCGCCGGATTGGTACTCTCCAAATTATAAGGTGAAAAATCAAAATACCTGATTGCAAACCACATTTCTTCTCAGAGATTATCAGACCTACTAAAGGCATTTGTATATCAGTTGTCCTTTGTTCAGGTTCTCATTAAGATTCAAGAAGCTTTAAAGGATCCTAAATGGGTTCAGGCGATAAAATAAGAAATGGAAACACTTCAGGATAACAAGACATGGGACCTCGCTCTGTTGCCAAGGGAGAAGAAAATAGTGGGATGTAAATGAGTTTTTTCAATCAAACATAAAGCAGATGGATCCATTGGAAAATACAAGGCGAGACTTGTGGCAAAGGGGTATATGCAAACTTATGGCATCAACTATCAGGAGACTTTATCTCCGGTGGCTAAACTAAACACTGTTAGGGTACTACTTTCTCTAGCAGTTAATTTGGATTGGCTATTACACTAGTTTTTGTGAAAAACGCATTTGTCCATGACAATCTTAAAGAGGAAGTATATACGGATATTCCACTTGGATACACTATGTCTTCACAAGCCAAGGTCATGTGTAAATTACAAAAGGCCTTGTATGGTTTGAAGCAATCGCCCCACGTATGATTTGGACAGTTCAATATAGCAATGCAAAAATTTGGCTTCAAGCAGAGTCACTCAGATCATACTTTATTTATGAAACATTGAAATAGAAAGGTAATGACTTTGATAATTTATGTTGATGATATGATAATTGCAAGGGATGACAAGGAAAAGATATCTAGACTTCAAAAGCATTTGGCTGTTGAGTTCGAGATGAAAGACCTTGGAGGACTGAAGTATTTTCTTGGTATGGAGGTGGCTAGATCAGAGCAAGGTATATTTTTATCCCTAAGGAAGTATGTGCTAGACTTGATTTCAGATATTGCATGCCTGATTGTAAGCCTGCTAACACTTCTATTGTTCAGAACCATCATCTAGGAGAATACCTTGATCAGAAACCCACTGATAAGGAGAGATATCAAAGGTTAGTTGGTAAATTGATTTATTTTTCACACTCGCGACTGGATATCGCCTATGCAGTGAGTGTGGTAAGTCATTTATGCGCTGTCCGAGTGAAGATCACATGGATGCAGCAATTCGAATCATTCAATACTTAAAGTCAGCCCTCAGAAAGGGACTTATGTTCTCTAAGAATAATCATTTGGATATTGGTGGCTATACCGATGTAGATTGGGTAGGAAGTGTTACTGATAGGAGATCTACGTTGGGTTATTTTACCTTTGTTGGAGGGAATCTAGTCACATGGAGGAGTAAGAAGCAGAAAGTGGTGGCATTATCTAGTGCAAAAGCTGAATTTAGAGATATTACCAAAAGACTTTGTGAGCTTCTTTAGTTAAAGAAGTTACTTATAGACGTTGATTTTCCACATATTTCTATGATGAATTTATTTTGTGACAATAAAGTAGCCATCATTGTTGCTCAGAGTCCAGTTCAACATGACCGTACAAAACATATTGAAGTGGATCGACATTTCATCAAACAAAAACTTGAGGCCAAGGTAGTTTAGTTTCCATTTGCTAAATATGGAGACCAACTGGCAGATATACTTACAAAGGCTGTAGCTAGTAGAGATTTTCACAACTCACTCAACAAGTTGGGCATTGGAGATATATATGCACCAACTTGAGAGGGAGTATTGACGTGAGTTGGCATGAGAGATTGTAGGGATCTTGCTTTCCTTATTTACATGTGATTACACTTTACACATTTTATGGGATTCCACATTTTGTGATTGCACATTCTATGGGATTGTCCTTTAATATAGGCATGGACTGTTATAGTTTCCTAGAATAGCATATTGAATTAGCTATATGTATGAACGTTGTGTACAGAGACAATATACTTGAATAGATAGAAATTCCCTATTACCTTTCTATGTGTTAACAATTCCGAGTCATGAATTTTAATTTGCCCAATTTCAATTTACATATTCAATCAATTTAGGTCATTGCTATTAATTTTCTTTCTTACTTTCTTTGATTTTTCTAGGTAAATGTGGTATATATGTCCAATTTTTTTTAACTTGGCATGGATTTAGAAAGATTACAAACTAGCTAAGGAAAATGATGGCAGTTCACATGTAATTTGTATATAAGCGGAATATCTCTCAATTACAATTTGCTCCTTTTTCTTGGAACGTCGATTTTGGGTTGGAAAATATATGAGAATTTAGGAGTTTTGTTACGGGTCTCTTTACTCTTAGTATTTTCTAAGAGACAGCTAGCTTAGATCATAAAGACTTTTGCAATTGATTGAGATACTCTCTCTCTTTCCCGGTGTGTACGTTAAAAATAACTTCTTAATTAAAATCTATAAGATTTCCTAATCAACTTTCTTTGAAAAAAAAAAATCTAAGAGACACAACGAACATGAACTCACGCTATGACAATGATAGTGACATCAATGATAGGATGGAGATCACCTGTCCCCATTTCCTATCCCCTTCTCTGTCCTTCCACTTATATTCTGATAAGTGTAAAATAAATTAAGTGAGAATGAAACATGTAATTAAGTTTAGAACACTTATCAGAATTTAAGTGAGAAAACAGGGAAGGGGACAGAGAATGGGGACAGGTGATCCTCATCCCAATGATAAATCCTTCTCGGCGCTGGTATGGATTGAATGGCTAATGCTGATTGGCCAATGACAAACTTATCCTTAGCTGAATTTTGAGCGTCCAACAGAATTTTTCTGAACGATGAAGCAATAGGGAGGAACCATTAGTCAGTGTAAGACACTGCAAGAGATGCTGAGACAGAATACAGACCGATGCTCATGTCAAAAGACACAAGAAGACCCCTTTTACGGTTTTACCTAGTTCCGTGAAAACAAGGTTCCCAACAAGATGGGGAATTTGACATTACCACAAATATATATGCCCATGCTAGATATCCAAAGTCAGCAAGACTTGCAAAGGGGTCCTTCTAGCTGTCAAAACGTCTCTTCTTATGCCCGTATTCTTGCTCATGCCATGTGCTTGTGGACCACCATCTTCATTTTCTTACCTTTTTCGTGAAATTCCATGAAGAATTTTATTGGAATATACACAAGCTTGCATTAATCTGCAATTGCCCAAAGCATGTTGGAGTAACACTAATGATTGAGTACATTTTATAATAATGATCACCGAATATTAACTAATCTCAGTTATAATGTTTGAATTATATGATTCCCTGAACTATGAAGATTTGGAAAATACCAATTGTAATTTATTCTGATATCAAAAGAAAAGAGGATGTTTGACCTCAAAGGGTACGCATACTCAAGGGTCAACATCTTTCTCCACCCTCCCTCAATATACACTATAAATTGAACTAGTTGTAGCCAAGCAAAAAACTGTATTGTATAATTAACAATAAGGAAAATTAAGTCTTGAAATGTTATCATTTTAGCAGATATTACATCAGTAAATTAACTATCATAATTCATACTCATATTCATTGATGTTGTGATTTCGTTGTTCGTTACTCCTTCTAGACACAAATTGGATGAGTTAACATGTGTAACACTGTATTCAATGGAACTTAATTAGTCATTTGGTTAAAATAGATTTTAGATAATTAATGGCATAAGCATGGGGTGCTACTGTGAACTACATTATTTTTTTATGACTATATGCCCACAAATGCTATGAAAGCAATCTTTTAACCCTCAAGTATATTCCTCCAATACTAAGTTCTGGATACATATGTTATTCAAAAAGCATGAGGATGGTTATTGACTGAAGTTAATTTCAACATTCACGCTTGAAAATTTGAGTTGCAGAGGGCACGTGAAGAAATGACATATATAAGAATTTACGCAGAAGATCCTGTTTTTCTGAATTCAAACAAAAAGATGCTTCTTGTTGTTATGCAGGAAAAAAGTCGACATTCACGTGAACCGATGCTAGCTCAAAATCTGTCGTTTCCACGTACAGGTAAGAAAAATCTATCCATGTTTAAGTTTAACCATATTGTAGCAACTCAATGGCATTGGTAAAAAGATGTTCACGCACCCACACTTATATATAATGGAACCAACCCCTTAACAGACACACACTTACCTATCTACAACAAATGAAGATGATTCTTATTATCTTCTTCATTTTTTCTCTTCTCTCCTTCTCACATGCTTCTGTACTAGATTTCTGTGTTGCAGATTATACAGCTCCTAATGGCCCTGCAGGATACTCTTGCAAGAAGCCTGCAAAGGTCACAGAGAATGATTTTGTTTACCATGGCCTTGGCATTGCTGGTAACACTTCAAATATTATCAAAGCTGCTGTGACCCCTGCATTTGATGCTCAGTTTCCTGGTGTCAATGGCCTTGGCATTTCCATTGCCCGGTTAGACTTAGCTGCGGGTGGAGTTATTCCACTTCACACCCATCCTGGAGCTTCAGAAGTACTTGTTGTTGTGCAAGGGACAATCCGTGCTGGATTTGTTTCATCTGACAACACTGTCTACCTTAAAACTCTCAACAAAGGAGACGTTATGGTATTCCCACAAGGCTTACTGCACTTCCAAATCAATGGAGGTGGTTCTACGGCCCTGGCCTTTGCAAGCTTCGGTAGTGCAAATCCTGGTCTCCAGATTCTGGACTTTGCTTTGTTCAAAAGTGATTTTCCCACTCCATTGATAACAGCAACCACTTTCCTTGATGCTGCTCAGGTGAAGAAGCTTAAGGGTGTTCTTGGAGGCACAGGTTAAACTAAAGGAAATTATCCATGAAAGAGACAGGACTCAAGAGTAGTGTCTCTTTTGTTAAATTTATTTCTCACGTATGGTTTTCATTTTGGATTTAGCATGCATGTAAACTAGGATTTTCTTCTTCTTCTTCTTCAGCAGGCTTTGTTAACCAGATCAGTGATCTGGTTTTTGTAGTATGGTTTCTTTTTGTCATGTTTCTGTTATTGGCTGTTGGGAGATAACTTCTTATTTTAGAAATTTGTGCTACAATTATGAATAAATGTATGGTATTTCCTTTCTTGTGTATCTGATATTTGAAATGGAGCGAATGTTTGGCTTATATTAAATAATATTTGAAATGAAACATCTGCTCATTTTTAACTGACAGAAATAATAATTCAATAAAATGTTGACGTTATCACAGAGTGGACTGGTGAGTTTTATTGATCACTTGCTTGTTGCTAAACGTGTCACTTTGGCCAATAGCCACAACTGAAATAGAAACGCTGAATTGGAACTTTTTTGGGTACATAAAATGGAATTCCAAGTTGTAGCCTAGTTGGCAAGGGCGAACCTTGACCTACTCCGTCATATGCGTTGCTCCCGAGATTTAGGTGTAGTTCAGGTTTATGACTCACTACTGACCCTACGTGCAAACGGAAGCAAGAATACATTTAACTTTATCAAGGACCGGGTAAGTTTGTCTACCTAGTGGTTGATTTAATGATCAAAGCCGGACACTCTCATAACTTGACATAGGCTACGGCCACTTCGACCACTACCCTTAATGGTTCGCTGAATTGGAATTTATCTACTATTAATATTTGTTTAAATTAGCTGTAAAAAAATATTAAATAATCGAATCAATTATATGTAAAAAGATTGGTTATGATAAAATCAATTTTTCATTGGCACTTGGTTCATTAATGAAGGAAAAATGTTTTTTGTCGAACTAAATACTCTAATTTTTGTCCACCATATGCCACTTTCATCTGACTAACCGATTAGGAGCAGTTCTTAATCGGTTAGGGACCTTAGAAATTGGTCTAGTATTAATCGATTGTCCAGAAATCTGTACTGATTAACCACTTAAACGTAACTGATTAACCACTTAGACATAATGTCTCGCAATACTCTAATCGGTTATCTATCATGCTTTAATCGGTTAGCCCAATCATTCTAATCGATTCTCCAAAATCCTATACTGATTAACCACTTAGACGTAACTGATTAATCACTTAAACATAACGTCTCACAATGCTCTAATCGGTTATCTATCATGCTCTAATCGGTTAGCCCAATCATTCTAACCGATTTTCCAAAAACCTATACTGATTAACCACTTAGACGTAACTGATTAACCACTTAGACATAACGTCTCACAATGCTCTAATCGGTTAGCCCAATCATTTTAACCGATTCTCCAGAAACCTATATTGATTAATTACTTAGATGTAATGTATTAACCAGATATTCATTATTAGGAACTCTTTCTTGGATTCACCAGAAATTGATATAGATTAACCACTTATTTCTAATATATTAATCAGTTAATTTGGATTCACCAATTAATTAGATTTACCAGAAACTTATAGTGATTAACCGCTTTTACGTAATGTGTGATGAATTTCATTAATTAGTGAAAGTTAAATTAATTAGTTAATATATTAAAAATAAGTGGTTAATCTATATCAGTTTCTGGTGAATCCAAAAAGCAGGAAATGAAAAATTTGAAATAAAAATATTAGCATACGGTAGACAATAATTAGACGTATTTTCGATGGACAAATAGCACGATCGTTAATGAAGGGATAAATGCTCAATGAATGGGGTGAATAATACAAATGTTCACAGGTGCAAAATAACCATAGGCTATCATAAGCATGATGTTAAAAAAATAAGCTTTTCTAATGATTTAAAAAAAAGGCTTGACTAGAAAAGTAATTTTTAGTGTAAATAAAAATGAATTTAATTTTAATATATTGTTAATATAAAAAGTGTTTTATACTTGCATCAAATGATGTATTGACATTATTAAATGAGTTTAATATCCCATAGAGTTATTAATGTAATCAAACGTATTAAATAAAGTATGAACACAAAATTAAATGATAATGTTAAAAAGTTTTACATGTACAATATATTAAAATTAAACTCATGAAAAAAATCAAAGATTATAAAAATTCTTTCCTTTTATCTAAACATACTAAAATTGACTCAAAACAGTTTTTATAGAAGAAAAAAAAAAGTTGTTGGAGGAAAAATTATTTTTTACCAAACATACTCTTAATCTAAAATATTTTACTATTTTTGCTATAATAATGAATCAAAATCAAATATTATAGAAATAAGAAGGCACATGAATTTCAATAAAGAAATTACAACTCTTTATTATTATTATTTTTATCTAAAAGCGGATTTTACTCGATACTTAAATCAAAAGCTAGAAGATCGGCAATACAAAAAGGGCAGTCCTCAAGCCAAATGCCAAAATATATAACAGCCCTTAGCATGAAAGGTAAGAAAATCAACCACTGCATTACAATTGTGAGGGAAAAGTCATATTTAAATTTATAGAACCAAGAAGCTATACCAAAAGAAAATAAAATAAAAAAATCTATAGAACCAAGAGGCTATACCATAGATGTCACGAAGGATGTTGCCATTGTGGGATAAATCAGCAGAGCCATCCTCTAAGCTACAATAGACATTTTTAAGCATCACCTTCAAGTCAAACATTCTTATATCATAAAAGTGTGTTTGAAATGTAAAAAAATAAAAAATAATTTGATTTATAAATTAAATTTAATTAAATTTTATGTTTAGAATATTAAAAAATAAGAAATAACTTAATTTTTAAAATTTCATGAATTTTATTCTTTTTATTTTAGAAATTCTATCAAAATTTATAAGATTTGATTTGATTTAAAATAAATAAATTATTTCACCTTTAATAATTATTTCTAACTACCTCTCATAAAGATTAAAATATAAAATAATATAATCAAATAAAATCAATTTTCATTTTAATAAATTCTAAACACAATTTGATTTTTAAATTAATTCAAATTTTATTTTTTTAAAAAAATTCTAAACACAAAATTTAATTTTAAAATCAAATCAAATCCAATCAAATCTTATTTTTATTCATTCCAAACAATGCAATCTAAATCGGAAGCTAAAAGCTAACCTTCCTTAGCATTAATTCATCTCTATGAGCATCAACACTACCACTCATCTTTTGGGATTTAGCTGCCATGAAGTTGCCAATCCAATTACGAATTACAATACCCACCTCAAAAGAATGGCATGCATGAAGACGACCACGTCTACATTTACCTGGTATATGTTCATCACTCCCTTAATATGAATTTATGTTGATGCCGCAAGAGTGGAGTGCAGCTAGAGTGAACCCACGCTCAAGGAACAAGTGTTGTATAGTTTTATCATGGAAACTTAGAGTGAACCCACGCTCAAGGAACAAGTGTTGTATAGTTTTATCATGGAAACTACATAAATGTAAAATTTCAATCTAAAACCAATTTACTTAAGTGGAGTGGTTCAACAGATATATAAACTGCACTCGAAATATTGAGGTAGCTAGGCGATGTGAGACTCTTAACACTCCCTTCCACAAATGCCTAGATGAAGAGGCGAAACAAACCTAGCGAAGTAGGCGGAAACAAACCTAACAAAATAGGTAGAAACAAATATAAGATCTTGACTCTGATACTATGTAAAATTCAACCTAAAACCAATTGACTCTGATACCATGTTAAAAATATATACACAGACAATGATAATTTGTGTATATATCTAAATTATTGTATACAGGAATATTAACCTCTATTTATAGAAGAAAATTATTGTACAGAAAAAAATAAAATAAAATATAATTATGTAGTAAATTAATTTAAATCCATACTAAATCATTTACAATCATCCCTAAAATCAATCGTAATCAATCACAATCTTTATTATAATTAATTATGTTAACATCTTCTCTTAATATAGACGATATGAGACTCTTAACAACAAATAACAATCATCCCCAACATTGACTCCTTTGAGGCTTAAGTTGTTGGTAAAATATTCCCGCACAGCCACTAGAAAAATACCTGGGTTTTAGGAGGGACTTTGAGCTCCTGTACTTTCTCCACAGTGGTTTTGAATGGTGATAGAGCAACAAAAGAATTTTGATTTTCTTCAGCTGCAACTAGCTCCCTAATTTTTTGGGACCAAGCTACCTTGTAGCCACTCCTAACCGTGTACATGCCCTTAGGATGATAGGACCAACAAATGGTACAACTCTTATTATGAGTAAAAATAAATCATATTATTATGATTGTGCTCATTCCAAATACCAATCGCGTGTTTAGATTAGAAAACACGAATTTGGATTACAGTTTGTAAATTTAAGTTTTAGTGAATTTGATACGCCCTCTGCTGAGATGGGGGAAGCCCAGCCATGCAAACACAGGGACTAGTGAGTCCATTGACAAAAAGGTCGAAACCTAATCACGTCCAAGGCGTCAAACTACAAAACCTGCTTGGATGAAAGACTACGTGTGCTGCATGGATGACACGTGTTGAAGCTTTTGTCATGCGTTTTAGTTGGCCTTCACACCCTTAGTGTGAGCACTATTATTAGCATTTTCCTTTTATTTTTATTCTCAGGTTGTTATTCTGTTAGGCTTGGTACTATTAAATATGATGTAATGGAATCAATGAGATATGATGAATATACAAATTCTCTCTTTTCAGAAATCTCCTCTCTGCCTCATTCTTCTTATCTTTTTTTCTCTTTGTAACGTCTCTAGGAGTCAGCCCTCACTCGAAGAGTGGCCTTCTATGCAATCTGACATAAGTAGATTGTATCATTGGTGCTTTCATTGTGATCCCTCCTCCATGGATCTTTCCGACGTCATGGCTGCTCTCCAATCCAAACTCGATGCCCAGTCAGCCTCTTTTTAGCAACTCTTACAGTCACAACTTGACTCTTAATCTGACTCTGTCCATATCACTCTGCACCAGCATTTGCTCGCTGTCGATGCCAAAATGGCCAACCTCTATATCGAAGTTCGCTCCTCATCGCTTGGTAACTTTGGGACAGCAACTCGATCCTTGAAACTGAATGTTCCTCGTGTTGAGAAATTGGATCCCATTGACTGGCTTTTTCAAATTGAGGCCTTCTTTGATTATCATTCGACCCCAGAGGACTCTCGGTTACAGATTGTGTTGTTCCATTTAGAGGGTCGAGCATCTGCTTGGTTTCAATGGACGATGCGCAATGGCCTCCTACCCCCCTGGAAAGCATTTTTGGATGCCGTGCGACACCGTTTTGGCCCATCCGCCTATGAGGACGTTGAAGGCGATCTCTCTAAACTCACACAATCAAGTTCTGTCGCTGACTTTCAGGCCCAGTTCAAAGATCTTCTAAACAAGGTAATTGGAATTTCAAAACCCCTTCTCATTAGTTTCTTTATCACAGGTCTCAATAAATCCATATGCCGAGAGCTTCAATTCCATCGCCCCACCACATTGATGGAGGCTTTTGCTATGGCTCGTGCGTATGAGGCTTGACTCGAGGATAACTCGTTGTCTAGAAAACCTTGGTCTCGTGGGCTTGCAATAGGGTCAGCTCAAGCGCCCAGTTACTCTGCTACTCCTAAGACCCAACCTAAATCTGCAACAACTTCTCCTGTTGTTGCCTCCTCACTTCCCCCCTTGCTCCCTACACCAACGACACCGCCACTCCCTGTTCGTCGCCTCTCTCCAACAGAGCTTCATGATAAACGCGAAAAAGGCCTATGCTATAATTGTGATGAGAAGTTCAGGCCTAACCACCGATGTTAGAGTAAATTTTTGTTGTTACTTGGGAGTGAAGATGAGGAACTGAATGCCGAGATTGAAGATCCTCCCTCTGATGATGTTTTTGGGGATATTTCTAGCCTCCATGCTCTCTCCAATCAGTTATAAGGCCGCTCTCTGCATGTCTCTGGTTCCTACAGCCCCTATCACTTTCAAATCCTCATTGATAGTGGGAGTACCCACAACTTTATTAAGCCTGGCTTGGAGGAGCATTTGGGACTGCCTGTTACACCCATTGCTCGCTTCCGTGTTACAACGGGCTATGGTACTAATAGGGTCAAAACGTGTTGCCTACGGATCGCTCAAGTAATACAGATACAGAGTAAAAGTTCATTCCTATGAGGATAATTGTTTACAAAGCTAAATACCAACCAATAGCTTAATCAGTTCTATTCAAGGACCTGAAAATGGATAAAAGTAAAGAAATTAAATATAGAAAGCAATAAAGATAAACGATTAAGTTTTAGAGAATCCTTCTTCACTCCTATATCTACCAACAACATGCAATCCTCTTCATAAATACAAATGCATTGATTAGGTTAGCTTGAGAATTTTCATTAGCTAAAAGCCTATGTATAGGCCAATCAACCCTAGTTTTAATTACCCAACTCACAAAGTTTCCTTGAAAGCTAGCGCAACTTCCACTCATAAACGATCTATTCTCAATCACACACTATGCATGACCAACAGGTATATTTCTATCACATTAACGAATCAACTGAAAGTCGAACATGTATCAACCATACCATATCTATATTAACAAATCTCTATGTTTAGTTCATTTGCAATATTAGGATCATGCAATTGATGGCCAACCAACAGCAAGCATTAAGCATAGATTATGATTGAACAAAATCAAACAATCCACACAAACTTAGAAAAGAACACATCATTAATATATATAAAAAAGATCCAAAATATCCCTAAATACAGCTCAGCTATACAATGAACATAAAAATATAAGAAAAATCATATCCAAGGAAGAGAAGAGAGAAAGGGAAAAAGAGAAAGGAAGCTCATTGATTTGTCTTCGAAACTTGAATCCTCCTCCATCCTTGTTCCTAGCCTCCAATCCACCATCAATGGAGATCTAGCCAAAACTTTCTAACCTAAAACTACCTAAACCTAAACTAAAAGAGTGAAAACTAAAAATGAAAATGGCTCAAATGGCCAAGACACAGAGAAAAATGTGAAAAATCTAATATATTAGATCAGCTTACAGCATCGCGCCACGGCACGCACTATCTTCCGCCGCGGCGCCCATAGGGTCGGTCTCTTTACGCTGCGGCGCACCTATTTTCTGGGCCGCGGCACTGAACTCTCCGGTACAAGTATGGAATGACTGAGATGCACCTCTGCACCGCGGCGTGCATAACCTTGCACCGCGGCGTTGACTGCTGAAATGCAGATTTGGCTTCCTCTTGGACTTTTGGCTCAAATACTCCATATTTGACCTTGTTTGGAGCCCTTCCTAACATAGAGAAAATACTAAATCAGTGACATATATAAATCTATTTAATCAATAACAATTTAAGCTCAATTTGCTCAATAACATATCGAAAGGCATTAGAATCAGAATATTAACAAATATAAGCTAAAAACCCTCCAAATATGCATTATTAACAAGGACTAAGCATTCATTCTAGCACAGAGATAGGGCATTAATAACTACATTTTATGAAGTTAACAAATACGTTCTTAGTATGCCAATATTGTTGTAAGTCGGCCCCCTCCTTCTCCAAGGTATTACGTTTCTAGTTGATCTTTTCGTCCTGGCCATTGAGGGCCCAGATATTGTCTTAGGATTTCCGTGGTTGCAGCTTCTCAGTAAAGTGGCACACGACTACTCTGCCCTTACGATGGAGTTTTTTTGGCAGGGCAAACAAGTGATATTACGGGGCGACCCGGTGTTATCTCAGGGCTCCGTATCTCTTCACCAACTCCAAGCCTTAGTCCACCGTGATGAGATTGCCGGCATCTTTTAGTTAACAGAATGTCCACCCGAGCCTTCCGCCGAGCCCTCTGAGCAATTGTCATTTCCCTCGGATATTCCGGCATTGGTTATTGAGGTACTTCAGAAATAGAAGAGTTGTTTTCAAACTCCAAAAGGGCTGCCACCTCACAGAGCCATAGACCACCGCATTCATCTAGTGGAGGGCACTAAACCAATCAACGTCCGGCCTTATCGGTACCCACACTATCAGAAGTTTGAAATGGAGAAACTAATTCATGAAATGCTTGAGCAGGGCATTATTAAGCCCAGCTAGAGCCCATTTTCATCCCCGGTCCTCCTTGTCTGAAAGAAAGACGGGTCGTGGCATTTCTGTGATGATTACTGAGCTCTTAATGCGGCTACAGTGAAGGATAAATTCCCGATTCCTACCATTGATGAGTTATTGGATGAGCTAGGTGGTGCCTCAATTTTCAGCAAACTTGACTTGCAAGCAGGATATCATCAGATCCGTGTTCATTCCCGCGACACCTATAAAACTGCCTTTCAAACTCATGATGGGCATTTTGAGTTTCTCGTAATGCCCTTTGGACTCACCAATGCGCCCTCCACTTTCCAGGCCACTATGAACCAGATTTTTTCTGCCTTTCTCCGGTAATTTGTAATTGTTTTCTTTGACGATATCTTAGTCTACAACTCATCTTTGGCTGATCATCTAGTACATTTGGATTTAGTTTTGGGGTGTTTATTGACCAACAGATTTTATGTGAAGCTCTCCAAGTGCCTCTTCTGCCAGGAGTCCATTGAGTATTTGGGGTATATTGTTCTTCCGTTGGTGTTCATGCAGACCCGGCTAAGGTGGAAGCCATGGTCCACTAGCTTGCCCCTATGAATGTGAAACAACTTCGGGGCTTCTTGGGTCTCACAGGTTATTATTGACGCTTTATCGCTGGGTATGCGAGCATTGCAGCCCCCTTAACGGACCTGCTTCACCGTGATGCTTTTACATAGACTACTGCAGCCTCGACGGCCTTTGAGGCTCTGAAACAAGCCATGGTCGCAGCTCTAGTTTTATAGCTTCCGAATTTCTCACAAGAGTTCATCATCGAAACGGACGCCTCCAATGTTGGTATGGGGGCGGTGCTCATGCAGGAGGGTCGTCCAATTGCCTTTTTCAACAAAAAGTTCAGACCCAAGCTTGGTGCCTCTTCAGTTTATATCAAGGAACTCCACGCCATTACTGAGGCAGTACTCAAATGGCGACAATACCTTTTGGGGCATCCCTTTGTGATTCGCACCAACCATAAAAGCATCAAAGAACTCCTTCAGCAGGTTATTCAGACTCCAGAGCAACAGGCTTACATTCGCAAGCTTCTTGGGTTCCAATTTTGTATTGAGTATAAGCCCAGAGCTTCTAACCAAGTGGCCGATGCTTTGTCTCAAGTCCCTGCTGACTGGCCTTCCATGGAACTCGAGTCTCATTCTTCCTTACTTGCTCTTGTATCTGGGTCAACCTTCGACATTCTCCAGCAATTACAGCAAGCCAATACCACTGATCCTTACTTAGTGGCGTTCCACCGCTAACATCAAGAAGGCACTCTTCCTCCCTTCCACAAAATTTTGCATGGGTTGGTATTGTGTCGGGGTCGTTATGTGGTGAGCCCTCAATCTCCTTTATGTGAGCAACTTATTCGTGAATTTCATGACACGCCAAGTGGAGGACACGCTGGGGTCAAACGCACTCTGGTACGCTTAGCTGCAAACTTCTTTCGGCCTCGCATGAGACAATTGATTGAAGCTTACGTAGCCTCATGCCTTACTTGTCAACAAATCAAGTATTCTACTCAGGTTCCTGTGGGTCTTTTGCAGCCATTGCCTATTCCAGAAGCTGTGTGGGAAGATATCACCATGGACTTCGTGACGGGCCTTCCTCCGTCCAAAGGACTCACGATCATCATGGTTGTGGTGGACAGATTGTCTAAATTAGCCTATTTTGGTGCGTTGCCATTTGTTTTTACAGCCGCCAAGGTTGCCGAACTATTTATTGATACCATAGTTCGACATCACAGGTTTCCTCGTTCCATAGTTTCAGATCATGACCCTGTTTTTATGAATTCTTTTTGGCGGAAGCTGTTTGCACTAAGTGGGACCACACTTGCTATGAGTAGTGCATATCACCCCTAGACTGATAGGCAGTCCGAAGTTGTGAATCGTGGCATAGAATAATATCTCTGCGCCTTTACTCAAGGAAAACTGAATTCTTGGGTCTCTTATCTAGGTTGGGCAGAGTTTCACTATAACACCAGCTATCACAGCAGCCTTAAAATGTCCCCATTCCAGGCCCTTTACGACTGAGCTCCTCCATCTATTCCTCTATACACTCGGGGCTCTACTTCGATCCAAGCGCTAGATGAGGCATTCACAGCTCGTGATGAGCTCCTCCGCACTCTCAAGGACAACCTTTTGGCTGCCCAACACCGCATGCCAGAGAAAGCTAATGCCCACCGCCGAGAACTACACTTTGAGGTTAGGGACTTGGTACTTGTCCGCTTACAGCCTTACAGGCAGCTATCTGTTACTCATAACTGCCATCACAAGCTCTCCAAACGTTTCTATAGGCCTTTTCCGGTTACTGCCCACGTCGATTCTGTTGCCTATCGCCTTGGTCTGCCATAGGGGAGTCGTATACACCCCGTTTTTCATGTCTCAGCCCTTAAGCCTTTTCGTGGTACTGCTACTTAGTTGTCCCAGGAGCTACCACCAGTGAGTCATGACAACAAACCAATTGAGGCCCCCATCGCTATCTGTGGTACTCGCACCATTCTTGTTCATGGTCAACCACAACCGCAAGTTCTTGTCCAGTGGCAGGGTTGCCATATTGAGGAAGCTTCGTGGGAATCGGTCAACGATTTCCATGCTGCGTACCCATCCTTTCACCTTGAGGACAAGGTGCTCTTCGAAGGAGGAGGGAATGATGCGCCCTTTGCTGAGATGGGGGAAGCCCAGATTGACAACCCAGAGCCCAGCCATTCAAACACGGGGACTAGTGAGTCCATTGAAAAAGAGGTCGAAACCCAATCACGTCCAGGGCGTCAAACTACAAAACCTGCTTGGATGAAAGACTACGTGTGCTGCATGGATGACGTGTGTTGAAGCTTTTGTCATGCGTTTTAGTTGGCCTTCACACCCTTAGTGTGAGCACTATTATTAGCATTTTCCTTTTATTTTTATTCTCAGGTTGTTATTCTGTTAGGCTTGGCACTATTAAATATGATGTAATGGAATCAATGAGATATGATGAATGTACATAATTCTCTCTTTTCAGAAATCTCCTCTCTACCTCATTCTTCTTATCTCTTTTTCTCTCTGTAACATCTCTAGGAGTCAACCCTCACTCGAAGAGTGGCCTTCTGTGCAATCTGACATAAGCAGATTGTATCAGAATTTGATTTTGTAAACTTAAATTTAATTGTAAGTAGATTTGGAATAACGCAATTTATGTTTAAAAACTTCTATCTCAAAAGTGAGTTTAATAAAATAAATATTATTTAGATAAAAAATTAAAATCACATTTAAAACAAGATTGAAAAAAAAAATATCTCTAATAAAATTTTAACCAATAAAAAAGTAAGAATTTAAAACTTTCACTCCAATTAAGATGTGATACAATTTTTCATTAAAGTTAATTAAATTTTGTCAATAAATTTTTTTACCAAACATGTTAATACATCTTTTAATATTTCAAATCTCCTTTTAACATGCTATATCGCCAAACTAAACATACTCTAAATAGTTGGCAATATGCTGTCACTGATTGGCTGACAGAGGAACCTTCAACATATTCCATGATTATATTATGCAATCCCATCTAAAGCAATGCATTTTCTAATTTTAAAAATCACGAAATATTAGGAAAGTTGTCAGATTGACCAATAATCAAACAATTACGTAATCAATTCTTTATAAAAGAAAAAAAATTTAAGAAATATGAAAAATGCTACTAAAGTATAACACTAAAGAGAAAGAGGTGTGAGAAAATTTTTAGTGTTGTGAGTATTTTAGTAGAATTTAATATTTTATTAACTCTAAATCACATGGAAACTGTGAGATGTTTTAAAAATAATATTAAAAAATAAATTTTATTTTTTATGATTATAAATTTATTAATTTATTTGTATATGGACAAAAATTACATATTTGTTTTCTTCGTATTTTCATATTTTAAAAATGTTGAATAATTTTTTCTTTATCAATAAGATAACATTATCAAATATTTTGTTCTCTATATATATGTAACTAAATAATTATTTAATCATTTATCTCTCATATAATTACGTAACCGATTCTTTATGATATTTAAATGGTTAAATAAAAGAAAAAAAGTTTAAGAAATCTGAGAAGTATAACTAAAGTGTAACAAAGTGAAGAGAAAAAGGTGAGAGAAGATTTTAGTGTTTTGAGTATTTTAGTAGATTTTGATATTCTATTGACTCTAAATTACATGAAGATGGTAAGGTGTTTGGAAAAGTAATATTAAAAATATAAATTTTACTTTCTATGAATATAAATTTATTAATTTATTTGTATATGACAAAAATTACATATACAAAAAATAAAAAAAGATAAATACATATATAAAATAAAATAAAAATTTAAACTGAGTAAAGACATGAATCTCCACTTTTTTATACCTGGTCCGTCCCTGATCATAAGCATAATGTTAAATAAGTTACATTATTTAGCGTATGATTAATATGACTACCATCTAAATAGTACGTTCATGATAATTTGCATTATTCCTATAAGTTTAAAACGGAATCTTTCATCTATTATCTATTATTTATATACATTTGGAGGCACGTTAATTTTAAACATCAGCCCATCATAGAGTTTTCTTTAAAAAAAATATGAGGATATCTCATTTTTATACTTCCTTTAATCCATTCATTATTAATTTAGAGTTTACATTTTATGTGTGTGTAAGTTTTTTTATATTTTTACTTAATTAAAAATTATTATATTATTAAATAGCGTGGAGTTAATTAATGTAAAAGTTAATTTTTTTAATAATGTGTTAATATATAATTGAATGATAATCTAAGATTACAACGAAAGTATATTAAAATTAAAATTTTAAATGTACATCTAAATTCACATACAACTATTTTAGAAATTTTAGCCTTATCTTTCTAACATTATATTTATATATTAAATTATTAAAATTTTAAAAAGAAAATGAATAGATAATAAAGGAAAATGACTAAAAAGAGGATAAGAATATATACCAAAAAAAGAAAGAAAGAAAAAAAGATAAGAATAAAATAGAAAATTAGAAGGAAAATGGAAGAATAAAGAAGAAGAGTATCAGGGAGAGCCAGATAAGCATTGTGCAGGTTGGCAAATGGAGTCTTTGCGTTTCTCTCTCCATTGCTGGAAGAGAGAGAAACAAAAGAGATGATAGACTGGGAAATAGGGAGGTCAAGCATTCCCTGTCTTTGTCTGTCTTTGTGTCTATATTTATATATAATCTCATTTTTGGGCATTCTTCAATTTTTGGCTTATGTGATTTTGATAGGTATTACTATATTTATTAGTTATTTCAGTTTGTTAATTTCAGTTAGCAATATTAGTTAGTTTGTTAGAGAGATAGTTAGTTGAGAGTTGAGTTAGTAAATTGGTTAGCAGAAGAACTTCTATATATATATACTTTCAACTTGGTTAATGGAGATATACACAGAATTTCACTCATACAGAGTTTAATATGGTATCAGTAGTTATCTGAAGTTTCCACATTCTTGAATATTTCTATTTCCCTTCTTGGGAATCTTTTGCTTCGTCCTCACTAGAGGTGGCAAAATGGGCTAACCCGTCCCGACCCGTCTCGACCCGCTTCAACCTGCTAAAATGCGGGGCGGAGTGGGTTGGCCCATTTTAAAAAATGAGTTGGAAGAGCTAACCCACCCCGCTTTAAGGCGGGTTGGCGGGTTGACCCGCATAAAAGATAAAATGAGAAAAAATAGAGGAGTTGGCAGGTCAACCGGCTTAACCCGCCAAAAAAATAAAAAAAATAATATAAAAAATCAATAAATACTATAAAAAATAATAAATAATAATGGTAAAAAATTACAAACCATATATTTAAAATATAATTTTTAAAATAATCTAATTAAATATTCAAACATAAATTATATAACATCAAAAAGTTTTTCATTTATAGTATTACTTATCATTTTTTTTTAAAAACAGTGAGTTAACCCGCAGGGCCAACCCGCCCCCGCCCCGCTTAACCCGCGGGTTATGCGGGTTGGAAAAAAAATATGGGTTCAATCCTTGAACCCAACCCGTAAAAAAATAGCGGGTTGGCGGGTTAACCCGACGGGTTGAACCCATTTTTCCAGCTCTAATCCTCACCATGGATGAAACTACCAATCCTTTCTTCCTTCATCATTTAGATAGCCCTGGTCTTGTTCTTGTATCGCAGCTCCTCACTGGAGATAATTACAATTCATGGAGCCGTGCGATGAAGATGGCTCTCTCTGTAAAGAACAAGCTCGGGTTCATCGATGGTTCCATCACCCATCCAACTGATAATAATCAAAATTTACTTCATTCTTGGATTCGAAATAATGACATTGTCATTTCTTGGATTCTTAATGTAGTTTCCAAAGAAATCAGTGCCAGCATCATCTATTCCACTTATGCTCATGAGATTTGGTTAGATCTCAAGGATCGTTTTCAGCAACAAAATGGTCTGAGGATTTTTCAACTTAAACGTGAATTGATGAATCTTCATCAAGATTCTTTGTCCGTAAGCCAATTTTTCACTAAGATAAAGTCTATTTTTGATGAGTTGAATGATTATAAGCCTTTAACTTCTTGTACATGTGGTGGCATTCGTCCTTTGCTGGAATATATTCAATCTGAACATGTTTTGCAATTTCTAATGGGATTGAATGATGAATTTGCTTCTGTACGTGGGCAAATCTTATTGATGGATCCTCTTCCTTCTATTAATAAAGTTCTTGCTCTCGTGCTTCAAGATGAAAGACAGCGCAGTGTTAGTTCTAATATGATGAATTCTAAATCTTAAATAGCATTTTCTGTTAATGCTGTTCAATCCAAAGGAAAACCAATGAAGAAAGATCATCTTGTGTGTAGTCATAGCGGTATTGTTGGCCACACTATGGATAAATGCTACAAACTACACGGTTATCCTCCAAGCCACAAGTTTCATAAATCACAATCTAGGTCTTCAAGAATTGTGAATTAGGTTTCTGTTAATGATTCTACATCTACTGAAAATAATGGTTTTCCTGCTCAATATCACTAGTTGTTGGCAATGCTAGCATCCTAATTATCACAAGCAACTAAGCCTATTGTGGAGCAATCTGAGTCTCCTTCATCTGTTCCTTCTGCAGGTATCATCCTGTCCACAAATTTGTCTCATTCCTTGTCTAATTCACATTTTTGGGTTTTAGATTCCGGTGCTTTTTGTCACATTTCCTTTACTTTACACAATTTCATTTCAATTCAACCTGTAACAAATGTTTTTGTTACTTTGCCTAATCAAACTCGGATTATGGTTCCATTTGTAGGATCTATTAGATTGAGTCAAAATTTACTTCTCACTAATGTGTTTTACATTCCTAGTTTCAGAGTTAATCTGTTATCAATGAGTGCTTTTTTAAAAGAAAATCCTTGTTCAATTTCTTTTTTTCCTAATTCTTTCTTAATACAGGACATCAACACAATGAAGATGATTAGCAAGGGTGATATGGTTGAAGATCTCTATGTCTTCAAGATTGCTTCACAATCACTCCAATCACTTCCAAGTGTTACATCTATTTTACAGCTTCCTAGTTCCTGTAACATTCCTAGTTTTTATACTTCAAATTGTATGTTTTTCAATTCTAGTACATTACCTATTCATGCTTGCCATTTTCGATTAGGTCATCCTTCTCATCATAGGCTGCAATTGTTGCATAATAAAATTGACTTGCCAAAATTCAGATCTTTTGCTTGCAATATATGTCCCCTAGCTAAACAAAAAAGGTTGTCTTTTACTTCTTATCAATCTGTCAGTTTTGCTCCATTAGACTTAATTCATTGTGACATATGGGGTCCGTTTCATAAGCCAACTTATAATGGTCATAGATATTTCTTAACTTTGGTAGATGATCATACTAGATACACTTGGACTTCTTTATTGAAATATAAACCAGAAGCTACTAGGTTAATCAGGAGTTTTGTTGCTATGATAGACACTCAGTTTGTAAAAGTTATAAAATGCATAAGAAGTGATAATGCTAAAGAATTCCAGCTCAGTGATTATCTTGCTGAAAAAGGCGTTCTACATCAATTCTCGTGTTGAAAGACCTGAGCAAAACTCAGTGGTGGAAAGGAAACATCAACACTTGCTTAATATAGCAAGAGCCTTATATTTCCAATCAAAGGTTTCTTTGTGTTTTTGGGGAGATTGTATTAATACTGCAACCTTTCTCATTAACAGGCTGCTTGCTCCATTACTGGATAATTATTCCCCATTCTTTAAACTCTATTCTAAGGATCCTGATTATCATTCATTATGAATTTTTGGGTGTCTATGTTACTGTTCTACTCTTCAATCCACTAGAAATAAATTTTCTTCTAGAGCTTAGCCATGTGTTTTCATAGGATACCCTACTAGTTATAAGGCTTATAAACTTTATAACCTTGAAACTAGAAAATTTCAAATCTCTAGAGATGTTGTCTTCCATGAAGATACTTTTCCTTTCTATTTCACTCCTCATACTGATCCAGATCTGGATCCTTTTTATAATCAAGTTCTTCCTCAAACTGTACCTACTATTGATGTTCTTTTTAATCCTTCCACTGATATAGTTATCCACTCAGTAGACATTGTTCCTTGTACCTCTTTTTCTTCTCTTTCAGGTTTTGATTCCCTATATGCAGAACCTGCATCTACTGTCTCACCACATGTTCCTCCTGTTTCACTTAGAAAATCTACTCGAATTTCCAAACCTCCCTCATATTTGTCCTCTTACAAATGTAATCAGGTCACTTCTTTATATTCTATACCTTCTTCTACTTCATATAGTAAACTTAGTCCTGAATTCAAACACTTCATTTATCAAATCTCCACTGTTTATGAACCTCAATTTTTTTATCAAGCTGTCAAAATTCCAGAATAGCAACAGGCTATGTCTGAGGAGTTGCAAGCAATGGAATCTAACAAAACATGGATAGTTGTCTCTCTACCACAAAATAAACAGCCGATTGGCTGTAAATGGGTATATAAGGTCAAATATAATCTTGATGGAAGTGTGGCTAGATATAAATCCAGGTTGGTTGCCCAAGGATTTACTCAACAAGTTGGTATAAATTATGTTGAGACTTTCTCACCAGTGGCCAAACTCACTACAGTCAGAGTTCTCTTAGCCTTAGCATTAATTAAGAAATGGCATTTGGTACAATTAGATATTAATAATGCCTTTCTTAATGGAGACTTATTTGAAGAAGTGTATATGAAGTTACCACTTGGATATACTCCTTAAGGGGAGAGTTCTAATCAGAATTCAGTTTGTAAATTGAATAAATCTGTTTATGGTTTTAAACAGGCTTCAAGACAGTGGTTTACAAAATTTGCTAATGTCTTACTAACTCATGGCTTCACTCAATCTAAGAATGATTACTCTTTGTTCAGCAAGGGATCTTGTTCCTCTACTGTTTTTCTCTTACTTTATGTAGATGATATCATCTTAGCAGGACAAAATTCTCAATCTATTGAAGCTATTAAGTGTTTGTTAAAGTCTGTATTCAAACTTAAAGACCTTGACAATTTAAAATATTTCCTTAGTTTTGAAATTGCTCAATCTGCTAAGGGTATTCATCTCCCTCAGAGGAAATATATTTTATCTCTTTTAGAGGATACTGGTTTTACAGATTGCAAATATGCATCTTTACCTATGGATCCTAACCTAAAACTTAGCATGGATGATGGAGCTCCTTTACTTGATGATTCTTAATACAGAATAATCATAGGTAGACTACTATATTTGACACTTTCTCGACCTGATATTTCTTACAGTGTCAATAAGCTGAATCCGTTTATGTCTAAACCACGGACTACTCATTTGCAAGCTGTTCATCACCTTCTCAGATATTTAAAGGCCACACCTGGTCATGACATTTTATATCCATCGAGTTCTTCTTTCACTTTGATTGCATTTGCTGACGCAGATTGGGGTTCTTGTGTGGACACCATAAAATCAACTACTAGTTATTGCCTCTTTATTGGTGATTTTTTAGTTTCCTGGAAGTCTAAGAAACAGGTTACTGTGTCAAGGTCATCAGCAGAGGCAGAATACAGGGCAATGGCTGTCGTGGCTAGTGAAATTGTTTGGATGGTTTAGCTTTTACAGGATTTTGCCATACCAACTGGTTCAGTACGGTTATTATGTGATAATCAAGCAGCCATCCACATAGCCTCCAATTCAACTTTCCATGAAAGAACTAAACACATTGACATTGATTGCCATTTCATAAGGGAGAAGGTGCTTTTTGGTCTCATCAAACTGATTCATGTGAAAACTAGTAATCAATTGGCAGATTTGTTTACCAAAGCTTTGCCTTCTGCTCAGTTCCTAAACATGATTCACAAGTTGAGACTTATTGACATCTATTTCCCACCTTGAGGGGGAGTATTACTATATTTATTAGTTATTTCAGTTTGTTAATTTCAGTTAACTGTTCGCTCTTTTGCTTACCGCAAGTGCACAGGTCGCACTTGTAGTATCGCCAGGAGTCAGATATCGTTCCCACGAGGACAACGTATTTCATAATAAAGCTAAGTATTAACCAATAGTCTAATTAATGCTATCCAAAAGCATAAACTTTATAAATGAATGTTTAAAGAAATATAAAGACTGAAAAGTAATAAATCTAAGATAAATAGATAAATAGAGAAATAAGAATTACTTTTCATCTCCTACTTTAACTAATGAATTGCAATCCTTACAAGCAACATCAAAGAACGATTAAGTTAGCTTGAGAATCTGATTTAGTCAAAAGCATATGTCTAGGTCAATTAACCCTGGTTTTATTTACCCAGCTCACTAAGTTTCCTTGAGAACCAGTGCAAACTCCACTCATTAATGATCTATTCTCAATCACACACTATACATGGTCAATAGGTATATTTCTATCCTATTAACGAATCAACTCATTCAAGCCAATTGAACTCACCGAACATGTATCAACCACACCATATCCATATTAATAAATCCCTATGTCTAGTTCATTTGCTAATATTAACATCATGCAATCAGTGATCAGTCAATCAAAAGCAATAAATACAGATAATGATTGAACTTAACTAAACTTCAATATATACTCAACAGATTACACATTCATCAGTATCTATAAGAAACTACAAAGGAAAACTTATATACAGCCTAGCTAGCCATGAAACATGAAAGTACAAATAATAAATCATGTTCATGAAGCAATAAGAGGGAAAAGAAGAAAGGAAAGGAAGGAAGCTCATTAGATTTCATCCTCTAAGCTTGATTCACCCTCCATAAGAAGGATGACCTCCAACCTTAGCCTTTTTCACTTCCTCTAGGTCTAAAAACCTAAAACCAGTAGCTGCTCTCCAAAAATGATGAAAACTCCCGTAAAAATTTGGTGCAAATGTATTTATAAGCTGAATAAAATAGGGTCACGCCGCGGCGTCCAACATGTCACACCGCGGTGTGCGTGTAATTAGGTCACAGGCGCCTGAGGCGCCTACTCTTCAACGTTGCGGCGCTCCAGCCTCGGGTTTTATCTACTGAAGCAGGGGAACGCCGCGGCGCAACAAATCCACGTCGCGGCGTTGGGTGCTGATCTTCTTTTTTAATCTTCTCTTAGGCTTCCTAGTCTAAAGCTATTGCAATTTCTTCATTTTCATGCTTCATTTGTGACCTGCCTATAACAGAGAAAGTATCAATTCATTTAATCACACAAATGTACTCAATTTGATCATAGTTTTGAAAGTATTTACACAAGATCAAAATGAAAGTCATCAGAATGACTTCAGATATGAATGATGCTAAAACCTTCCATTAATGCTTACAAATAAGGACTAATCATGTCATAAAGCACAGATATAGGGCACTAATAACTACACTCTGTACAGTTATCATTAGCAATATGAGTTAGTTTGTTAGAGAGTTAGTTAGTTGAGAGTTGAGTTAGTAAGCAGAAAAACTTCTGTATGTATATAGTTTCAGCTTAGTTAATAGAGATATACACAGAATTTCACTCATACAGAGTTTAATAATAGGAGGACTCTTTGGAGTTTGGATATTCAAGAAAGAGAGACACTTGGGATTTCACCACCATGAGTCTCTTCGGTCTTGGAAGCAGGTACCACCATTCAAATTTCTCTCTTTTTCTGCTTAACCTGTTTCATTTCATCTTTTCATTATAGATTTTGGGTTTTTTAAAAAAAAATTCAAAGATGATAAATATCAGTTTGTTTACCTTCTCTTTCTGTGTTTCTCGTTTTACAATTTTGAAGATGCACTGGGATTTTTATTTTTTAGGCTGCCCTTGATTTTTTTTAAAAGAAATTCCCTTTATATGATCTTAGAGTGTTTTCTTAATCCCTTAGCACCTACTTATCTTTTTAGGCTCTGTGAAATGGGATGGCTGATAGGACTATATAACAGACATGATGATTACCCATATTGATAATATGGCTATGAAATCTGTATGCTTCAATTTGATGATTATTTTGTGTGAAAGCAATGTGAATTTGTTTCATTATGAAGCTACTAATGGGAATTAGCTAGGAGATTCAGGGCAAAGAATTCAAATAGAAATCTGAATTATTTTAATGTTTTTAAACTAGGTATGATGTTACTAACAGGTTCTACTGTGCCAAGGATTAATTTTGGGGCTGTGAAAGATACCGTTGGGTGGGTAGTGTTATGATTTGTCATGTATACTTGTGTGATTGTTAGTTGGTCATACTTGACTTGGTGTTACAAGGATGCTTTTGATGAGTTTTAGTTGCTTCTTCAATGTATAGGTAGCTTAAAAATTCTAAATAATGAATATTATGTCATCAAAATTTAAATGCACTATTGAATGGGACATAAACAAATATGTAAAGTGGGACATAAAAACTACACTTAGCATTCATAAGTGTGTAAAGCTGCCTTCAACAATAACCATTTCAAAACTACAGTTGAAAAAATTTAAAGCAATACAGGTATCATTTATAGGGCATATATCATTAGTAGATCAAGAACCAATTATATGTGTCAATTTGCTCTAATCTGTAATTTTCTTCTTGCTACTTATTCTTAAGGAAAAATGAATTGTTTGATTTGATTATTCTGACTTTTTCTGGGGTTTTTATTATTGCTTATAGTATGGTATACTTTTGTTTTGTTTTTGTTGATGATTACAGGAGCATAACCAAACTTTGATCCATGCAGAAACTAGAAAACATTTCGTCCAAAGAAGAGTGCTCCATCTAAAAGTAAGGCTAGTTGTTTAACTTCTTGTGGTTACTGGATTTTTTCTACTTTTTCTTTATGGTCTATATTTGATTAGTTGAGCCGTAATTTATGCTTTTTGTTTATGAAATGCAGGTTCTCAACTTCAAAAACACATCGATGCTACATTGGGTAGGGGGAACTTGAGGGAAGCTGTTAAACTACCTCCTGGCAAAGATATTAAGTGGCTAGCTGTAAATAATAAGAATCTGTAATCTATTGAGTTTTTGTCAAATAATCGTATAATACTGAAGTTTCCAATTCCCCCTGTCTCTCTCTATTCTTGAGGATTATTTTTCTTAAACTCTTCTTTGAAATTGTTTGGTGTTGCATGTAAATTTCCACATTTACACATAGCCTGGTGTATTTGTCATTCATAAATGATATTTTACTGCAAAATTGCTTATAAAAAATTTCAAACATTGGCAATTTTTTTTTTTGTGTGCAACTGTGGACTTTTTTAATCAAGTGAATATCCTGTTTGGTACACTTACAGAATTCTGCACATCAAACAACTGTTCAACAATGACTGCAGGACCAAAGTATTGTTTTATCCTTCAACCAACTTTTCTTATTTTAGTTTCATAGTTTTGTTACAACTAAATGCATGTTTGGATAAGCTTTTTTTCTTTTTTGTGTTGTAATATGTTTAGCAAAATTAACTTCAGCTTTTGCATGAAATTCAATGCATTATAAAACTTTTTTTAAGTTAATTTTCATAATGCTGAAGATTGAAACTTATGATTTTAGCTTATAGAGTATTCTTTACTAAAGATTACAAAAGATTATGGTCAAATCAATCCTAATTGGGCTGATTGTGTTTGATACTATGGAAAACTATGTTGGACAATGGTTTCTATGTTGGATGGTGGTTCCTATATTGGACGCTGGCTTCTTGTGTTGTTCCCACATTTTTTAATGTTACATTGTTCTTAGTGCTTTAATGTTGCTTTAATGTTGTTTATTTTCTAGGCTTGATTAGTTTGCTTTTCTAAAGACTAGTTTAAATGTAGAGTTCCCTATATATTGTTGTATATATTTTTCCGCAGAAAATAATAATAAAAAAGAGAGAAAACTAATTCACTGAACCTTTATGGTATTAGAGCAAACTCTTAAAACTCAAAAATAATTCCTGCTATGGCTTCTGAAATTAGCAGCTCATCCAATGTCACCTCTATTGTAGACGACGTTGTCTCTCAATGTCATATAACTGAGAGTTCCGTCATTCCTATCACGGGACACAAACTCAATGGGAAAAACTACCTCCAATGGTCTCAATCTATTCTCATGTTCATTAGCGGTAAAGGGAAGGATGATTATCTTATCAGTACTGATGCTCCTCCTTCCAAGACTGATTCTGGATACAAGCAATGGAAATCCAAGAATCACATGGATGTCCTGGTTGATCAACACCGTGAATCTCAAAATTGGCCAGAACTTTATGTTTTATTCAACTGCAAATGAGATCTGGGACAGCGTGAAAGAATCCTACCTAATAGTGAGAACACGTCTGAACTATATGAGATCAAAGGTATTCTTCACAACCTCCAACAAGGAGAAATTTCTGTAACCCAGTATTATAATGTTCTTAATTAGTATTGGCATCAACTTGATATGTTTGAAACCATTACCTGGGGCTGTCAGGAAAATAAAAAGAAATATAACCAAATTGTGGAGAAAAAGAGGATTTTTAAATTTTTACTAGGTCTCAACAAAGACCTTGATGAAGTAAGAGGAAGGATTCTTGGAACCAAGCCTTTGCCTTCCCTCCGAGAAGCTTTTGCAGAGGTTAGAAGAAAAGAAAGTAGAAAAAAGATCATGATGGGGAATGAAGGACCTACTAATACGGCAGAAGATTCTGCCCTTGCAGTTCGTGGACATCTCAATCAAGGAGGTACTAGCAGGCCATGCAAAGGGAGACCATGGTGTGATTTCTGCTGCCGTCCTGGACACACAAAGGAGATATGCTGGAGAATTCATGGCAAACCAGCTGACTGGAAGCCAAATAAAACACAATTTGATTGGGATAACCGTGACTACAATGTTATCACAAAAAATAAATCAGCCACTAAGACTACACCCCTTAGCAAAGAACAATTTGAACTTGTGGAAATAGGTTTGCCCCAATGATTTAATCTGTTAAGTTTTGATGATGACAAATACAAGACAAAAAAAATGATGCTTATGCTTTATAGTTGTGCTTAATAAATGATAAATGCATCACAAAAGAATGTTGATCATATTACATAGATGTGCTTAATGAGATATATTGGATCATGCATGATTATGTACTTTATTTAGTTATATTTCACTTAATAATCATGCAATGAGATATATGCAACATTCTTATATGCATGTTAGACTTACTAGAGTTATATATTTATGAATCATGCATATTAAGATATTAAGTTATGAATTTGGACTAACTATGTTTGTTTTAAGTGAGCAATACTTTATAGGATAGTCCAAGTACCAAGAGTGAGCATTGCAACTAGAAAGCAAAAGATCACAACTATGCTCAACTCAAGAAGGATGAAAATGAAAAGATGTTCCAAGCTTTTGCAAGTTTTGAAGAGAAGATTTTCTTTGTAAGCTTGGATTATATCAAGAATTGATGGAAGTGCAAAGATCAAGTCCCAAGACTCTTCAAGCTTAGCTTATAAGACTTAGATCTTGTGTAAAGGTATAAAGGAATCACATTAAGCTCAAATAAGTTTTAAACATATTTATAAGTGTTTCTGAAATGTTTAAATGCCCAACAAACTATTTTGGAAAGCTAGTTATGGTAATAGTTCAAAACTATGAAAAATAGTCAAGTTTGTGTTTTGCAAAATTGACATATACTTACTCTTTTGATCATAACTTTTAAAATACTTTGAGTTTTACTTTGAAACTTATTTCATTTGAAAATAGACTCAAAGTTCTTTCCAATGACTGGTCATTTGCTTTAAATGGATAAGAAACGAAAAAGTTATGACCAATTAAAGTTTGAGTTTTGAAAATATGACCTTTGGTTATTATTTTGATCATATCTTTCAAAATACTTTGCGTTTTGTTTTGAAACTTCTTTCATATGAAAATAGACTCAAAGAGCTTTTTAATGAGTGGTCATTTGCTTTAATTGGATAAGAAATGAAGAAGTTATGACCTTTTAAAGTCGGTTTTGAAAACCAGAAATGGTGTAATCGATTACACAAGTCATGTAATCGATTACAACGTTTGACAAAGCCGTGTAATCGATTACACGTAGTATGTAATCGATTACAAAGTGCCAGAAAGCTTGTAATCGATTACATGAAGCTTGTAATCGATTACAAAGTGCCAGAAAGCTTGTAATCGATTACATGAAGCTTGTAATCGATTACAAAGTGCCCAGAACGTTTCTAACGGCTATAAACGGCTAGTTTTCATAGAAAATCATTTCTAAACACCTCCAACGGCTCTAAAACTCATTGGGCTATAAATAAAAGTGTTTGGGCATCAAAAACAAGTTGGAGAACATTCTGAAAATTACCCTTGAGCATTGAAAACGAAATTCATCATCTTTTTCTCTAAATTCTTTGTTTTGAGCTAAGTGTGTAAATCCTTTATACCCATTGAGCTTCAACTTGTATTATCCACTCTTGAGAGAGTTTTCTATCATCTATACTTTGTTCTTCAAGTTGTATATCTACTCTTCAAGAGAGTTTATATTCTTTCTATTCACCTTGAAATCATTGTAAGTGGGTGAGGTATCCTCAAAAGAGAAAAGGGTGAGGTATCCCTTGTAGTGAGACTCAAACACAAAGGGTGAGGTATCCCAAAGGTGTTGTGAGTGCTCTTCATTGTAAAGGTCATCAAGCACCTGTGAAGCTTGAAGAATTGGAGGCTCTAGCACAAGGGTGAGGTATCCCAAGGTGTGAGGAGTGCTCTTGTATGTACAAAGGTTTTCTAGCACCCGTAAAGTCTAGGAGATAGTGAAGAAAATCTCAAGTTAAGCTTGAGGATGGATGTAGGCCACAAGTGGTTGGTGGTGAACCAGGATAAATTCTTGAGTTTGATTCTCTCTTCCCTACACTCTTTAAATTCAGTATTTGGTAGAATATATTTATTTATTGCATATGTTGATGTTTTGATTGTTACAACTTGATATCTAGCTTATTCACTTAGTTCATCATATATCCCAAGTTGTATTTGAGTAATCCTCAATAGTTGTACATTTATTAGACTTATTCCGCTGCATTTATTAATTGAGTTATTCAAAATGCATAATTTGTCAAAGTTGCATTAAAACTAGTCATCACCCAATTCACCCCCCCTCTTGGGTAATGGTTGCCATGGCTAACAAGTGGTATCAGAGCTTCGTGCTCTGGTAAAAGCTTAACAGCTTGGAGTTAAAGATCTTTGTTTGTTTGGCAACCATTAAAAGCTTTTCAAAATGAATGGTTTTGAAATTGATAAACCACCATTCTTTGATGGTGTGAATTTCGTTTATTGGAAAGCTAGAATAGAAATTTATATGCAATCTATTGATATTGATTTGTGGGATATTGTGCTTGATGGATTTACTTGCAAATCAAAACAACATTGGAATGACTATGATAAGAAATGCTTTTCATTGAACATTAGAGCAATGCAAATATTGAGAAGTGGTTTAAATGATGATGCTTATGCTAAAATTAAGAATTGCTCTAGTGCTAAAAATATATGGGATGCTCTTGATTCTATCTATCTTGCTAATAATAATTTTGTGCATAAAGTTGTATATAGAGAGCAAGAAGAGGAAAAGTCATTGAAGGAATCTTGTTGTGCAAAATATTCTCAAAATGATGCTCAATTTGAAGAGGTGGCAAAGCAAGACAATAATGAGGAAGATGATGATTTCCTTAAAGAGCCAAGTATGCTAGGAATGGAGACTACTTCATATGTGGCTAAAAGGGACTTTGAGGTAAATAATGCTAAACTAGATTATAGTCCTTCCTATGATGAGCTACAATGTGCATATGATGAATTATATGATGGTTTGTTGAATTTAGAAAATAAAAATTTATCTTGTTTGGAAAACATTTCCTCCATTGAAAATGAAATTGAGATTTTGAAAAATGAATATGCTTTTCTTGATGAGGAAATGCCTTTGAAATGTGAAACCTCAACTTGTGAAAAATGCATTGATTTAAAAAATCAAGTTGAGGACTTATCTTTTGAATTTGTCAAAGCTAATGATTCTATTTGCTTACAATCCATGTGTGTTAATAAGAATGCAATTGATGTTATTTCACATGAAAAATTAAGTAAGGCTTATGACAAAAATAACATAGAATGTATTAACAACAAAAAGCTTAAGTTTTCCAAAGATGATCTTCAAAGGACCAAACCATCATTAAATTTAATTGTTTGTAATTTTTGTGGTCATCTAGGACATATTTCTCATTTATGCAATTATAGAAGAAATTCTTATATGAGAAATAATATGAAATGGGTTCCTAAAGATCTTAAATGCTCTAGTACTAATATTCAAGGACCCAAGATGAAGTGGGTACCAAAAAGTCCTCCTAGTGTTTCAATTATGCAGAAAACTTCTCAAAAGGATGGACAAATTGGTCAAGTAAAGAAGGAATCATCAAGGGGAATGCTTCCAAAGCCCAATGGTAGAAGTTTTGATCAAAGAAGGAAGATGACTCCAACCAAAGCTTCTCAAGTACAAAATGTGGAACTTGCAAAGTTCAAAACATCAAAAGAGAAGAAATGGGTAAAGAAAAGAGTTTCCTTGATCAATAAGGCCAAGGTATCAAGAGTTTTTACCTCTCATGAACATTCACTTGTAAAATCAATGAATTTGAGGTATATTCCTTATAGGCCTTAGGTAAAGGGTAGAATCATGTGGACTTGGTAAAATTTGAATATTATGTTTAACACATGATTACATTCATTCTTGTTATACCTTTTGCTCACTATTTTGCATATTTCTTGATCATATGATATTCTATGATTATGGATGCTTTCTATGCTTTAAATTTTCTATACATTTCTACATGTGATAATATGCTAGATAAGTTCACTTCTTGTTTGAAGTAGCACATTTGATAAAAATATTTTAGAACTTGGCATATTGGATAAAACATAACTCTTGCTAAAAATCATAACTTTTGCTGCATAAAGTTACATTTTTCTGCACAATTTGTAGTTTTTGCATAAACATGAGCTTTGGATCAAGAACTGATCAGTTTTTATGCTTACATGATGTTTGGAATTGTTTTGGAAAGTTTTGGAATTAATTTGAAAGCTTTGAGTTCGGACCCTTACTGTTTGAAATGCAAAAACTAAATTGAAGCTTGTAATCGATTAAAGACTAAATTCTGAGGCTCGCCTAAGCGTTCCAACCAAAGTCGAGAGAGCGTGTAATCGATTACACATACTATATAATCGATTACAACGTCTCGAAACTCGTAATCGATTACACCAAACATGTAATCGATTACATGGATTCAATTTGTAATCGATTACACACATATTGTAATCGATTACAGGCTTTAAAAATGGTTTTCAATGCTAAAATGATCATTTTTACTTAAGATTGTCTGTATATCATGAATGTATGCATATTATTAGCTATGAGCTTAATGGTAATTGATTGTTTAATTTGTTGTGCTCAATTTACATACTATAAAAAAAAAAAAATTTATGAGAGCATAATGGATTAATAATCAATGACTAACCCCTATGGATCCAAAATTGGTGGATACCAAAGAAATTTCTTTGAATTGTGTTGTAGGGTGACCATTAGCTCAAGCATGCAAATGAAGTGAAAAACAACTGTGCTACTTGAGGTTGGGAAAACTTAAAATGGTCCAAGTTCTCCAAAAGTGATGAAAAACATAAAAAGAAAGACATGGAGAACCACAATATTCTCAAGGGGCCTTGAGGCATAGAAGTTGGAGTCACCTACAAAAACTCAAAGAGTATACTTTTGGTGATATCAATCTTTTATCCTTACTTATGCTTTAATTTGAATATCATGTGATATTTGGATAAGTAGATATTTGTTTTATGCCTTAACATGCCTTAAATTGTGCTTGTCTAGCATTATGTTTTAAAAGTGTCTTTACATATACTAACATGCTAGATATGCACACAACTTGCTTGGAATGACATATTATGGTAATATCTTTATTCTTGAGCTTGTGACCATTTCTCCTTATTCAAATATGAAAATTTCACATGCTCATAAGTAGTTCTAATCCTTTCTCTTTGATGCTTAATTGTCTTATATATTTATTTGGAGATTGGAAAATAAAATGTCATATGTCTTTTGTTTGAAATTGCTTGACATGTTCATATCTTGAAAACAAGAAGTAAATGATTCATTTTGTGTCTTGAACTTGTATTTGAACTTCAATGGTTTTTACAATGAAGTATATCTTGAAATGAATCATAAATATTCAAAAGTTATAGTTCCATGGTTTTTCAATTCTTTCACTACAATAAGAGATTTCTTGTTGTTGATTGGTATGTGTACATACTAAAATTCCTTACTTGATATTACATGCCTTACATGATCATTGTTTGCCCCAAAATGCTTATATAAGTTTTGATGTTGATCATGTGTTTCTTGATAAACTTGAATCTTGCCTTGAAAATGCTCAAACTATGCTTTTGGATTCAAGTGCATATATCATTCTTTTGTTCTCTTTAGAGCTAACAATTCATGGTTGATAATGTGGTACATGTTTTACATTTTATATCAACCTAAATTATGTTTGTAAATAAGTTTAAATGATATTTGATGCTAACCTTTTTTTTGAGAACTTTTGAAATATAGTCATCAAATATTGAAATGTCAAGCATATGTGGATAAATGAGAAATGTTGAAAGAAGAGGAACATGAGGAGACTTTCTTCAAGTGCAATGGAATGAAATACTCAATGGAAGAAAGTACAATGACCTATAAATGAAGAACATTCTAAAGGAGCATCACTTTCTATCTAACCCAATAAGTATCTCTATCCCTAAACTATTGTGGTATTCTATATGCTATGGATTATATGATACTTGTTGATAAATTAATCTTAAAAGATTATATGCTTTCCTTACATGAGAAGTATGCTTAGCATTGACAAAGTGCCTAATTGTACATTAAATTGCTAGTTTTGTCATTGCATATAGGGTGGATGATATTAGTTCTATATATGTTTTAATCTTTATAACATATTTCATCAAGGTCAATGTTTGATATATATATGATTCTCTTGATCTATGGTTCTTAGTGGTATAAACTTATGAGAATCATGCTCTTGTTTTGAAAAGAATTCCTAGTTTGATTAATATTCCTTTTAAAAAGAAGCTTTTCAAGTTCCATATCCTTGAGAATCTTTTGAACTTGTCTTAAGATTTAAAAAGTATTATCATCTCCTAATTGTCTTGAAAATTTAGAAATCATTCAATTTGTGCTATAAATGTAGTACTCTCTACATTGCTTTGAAATGTCTATTAAATTTTGAGAGAGTATTTAAGAAAGTTTTCTAAATAAATTTTTTGAAATGATCTATAGAGATCAATCTTCATACTTCAAAAGATAAGCCTTGTTTAAAAAAAATATATATATATATTTTATCTTTTCAAGGCTCTTGTTTAATGTGAAAAAGAGGATATGTACTTTCAAATACTCTTTTGACTTAGATTTGATCACTCTCAAGGAATATGTGATTTCAATATAAATCTCTTCTACCCTTCTAAAATGCTTTTGAAAATGTAATGTGTTATTATAAAATTCTTTTTGAAAGGGGGAGAAGTTTTTTAAAATGATTTTGTTTGAGGGATTAAGAATATGTATCTATGCCTTGCTTTTCTTTATAGTAATGTGCTTATATAATCTTGGCATGTATATTTCCCTTTATCTATCTTGTGCTTCAATAAGGGGGAACTTATCTTACATATCATTCTTCCATATCCTTGTTGACTAAGAACATATGCATAACTATGTTAAACCATTATATTTGATATTTTGATAACATGCATATTGTGAGGGGGAGCCTAGCTATTAAATTGTTGCTTATATCCTTTGGCTTACATCCTTACTTGACATGAAGTGTTTTATTGTTAATACTATCAACATGTCAACAAAGATCATCGTTCATTCTCTTTTCCTATATCAATGAAAGAAGGTAAACATTCTTAAACTTCATATCTTTTGATTTTTTTTCATTGAGAAATGCTTGATATGTGACAAGTTGTATGATCTTTTATTTGAAAACCTTAATTCTATGATCTTACATGAATATTTTGTATCTCCTATCAAGTGATATCAAGTGGTACTTAATTATGATGTGGTATGCAAGATATTATATCTTAGACACAATTTCTTAAGCTTATTGCTATCATATGCTAAATGTTGAAGTACCAAAATATGACAAGTATTGCATGAATAATCTTTTATATCTTGAAAGCATACTTATTTCATCTCTCCTTTTTTGAATTAGGTATATAATTAAATAAGGAGAGATAGTGATGAGTTGAATAACTTGAAGAAGTTTATGGTTTTGATGATCCTACTCTTTTTGACAACATGGTTCTTATCTTTAGGGGGAGAGCAAAATATTATATTTCCTTCCTAAGCCTTTTTGTTGATGTCAAATAGGGGGAGAGAAAATTAGAAATAAAAATATGTGCTTATGCTTAATTGTTTGATATGCTTACATGAATATCTATCCCTATATATTGCTAAACATATTTTTTCTTTGGTGATTTGTCATCATCAAAAAGGGGGAGATTGTGGAAATAGGTTTGCCCCAATGATTTAATCTGTTAAGTTTTGATGATGACAAATACAAGACAAAAAAAATGATGCTTATGCTTTATAGTTGTGCTTAATAAATGATAAATGCATCACAAAAGAATGTTGATCATATTACATAGATGTGCTTAATGAGATATATTGGATCATGCATGATTATGTACTTTATTTAGTTATATTTCACTTAATAATCATGCAATGAGATATATGCAACATTCTTATATGCATGTTAGACTTACTAGAGTTATATATTTATGAATCATGCATATTAAGATATTAAGTTATGAATTTGGACTAACTATGTTTGTTTTAAGTGAGCAATACTTTATAGGATAGTCCAAGTACCAAGAGTGAGCATTGCAACTAGAAAGCAAAAGATCACAACTATGCTCAACTCAAGAAGGATGAAAATGAAAAGATGTTCCAAGCTTTTGCAAGTTTTGAAGAGAAGATTTTCTTTGTAAGCTTGGATTATATCAAGAATTGATGGAAGTGCAAAGATCAAGTCCCAAGACTCTTCAAGCTTAGCTTATAAGACTTAGATCTTGTGTAAAGGTATAAAGGAATCACATTAAGCTCAAATAAGTTTTAAACATATTTATAAGTGTTTCTAAAATGTTTAAATGCCCAACAAACTATTTTGGAAAGCTAGTTATGGTAATAGTTCAAAACTATGAAAAATAGTCAAGTTTGTGTTTTGCAAAACTGACATATACTTACTCTTTTGATCATAACTTTTAAAATACTTTGAGTTTTACTTTGAAACTTATCTCATTTGAAAATAGACTCAAAGATCTTTCCAATGACTAGTCATTTGCTTTAAATGGATAAGAAACGAAAAAGTTATGACCAATTAAAGTTTGAGTTTTGAAAATATGACCTTTGGTTATTATTTTGATCATATCTTTCAAAATACTTTGAGTTTTGTTCTGACACTTCTTTCATATGAAAATAGACTCAAAGAGCTTTTCAATGAGTGGTCATTTGCTTTAATTGGATAAGAAATGAAGAAGTTATGACCTTTTAAAGTCGGTTTTGAAAACCAGAAATGGTGTAATCGATTACACAAGTCATGTAATCGATTACAACGTTGACAGAAGCCGTGTAATCGATTACACAGAGTATGTAATCGATTACAAAGTGCCAGAAAGCTTTGTAATCGATTACATGAAGCTTGTAATCGATTACAAAGTGCCAAAAGCTTGTAATCGATTACATGAAGCTTGTAATCGATTACAAAGTGCCCAGAACGTTTCTAACGGCTATAAACGGCTAGTTTTCATAGAAAATCATTTCTAAACACCTCCAACGGCTCTAAAACTCATTGGGCTATAAATAAAAGTGTTTGGGCATCAAAAACAAGTTGGAGAACATTCTGAAAATTACCCTTGAGCATTGAAAACGAAATTCATCATCTTTTTCTCTAAATTCTTTGTTTTGAGCTAAGTGTGTAAATCCTTTATACCCATTGAGCTTCAACTTGTATTATCCACTCTTGAGAGAGTTTTCTATCATCTATACTTTGTTCTTCAAGTTGTATATCTACTCTTCAAGAGAGTTTATATTCTTTCTATTCACCTTGAAATCATTGTAAGTGGGTGAGGTATCCTCAAAAGAGAAAAGGGTGAGGTATCCTTGTAGTGAGACTCAAACACAAAGGGTGAGGTATCCCAAAGGTGTTGTGAGTGCTCTTCATTGTAAAGGTCATCAAGCACCTGTGAAGCTTGAAGAATTGGAGGCTCTAGCACAAGGGTGAGGTATCCCAAGGTGTGAGGAGTGCTCTTGTATGTACAAAGGTTTTTCTAGCACCCGTAAAGTCTAGGAGATAGTGAAGAAAATCTCAAGTTAAGCTTGAGGATTTGGATGTAGGCCACAAGTGGTTGGTGGTGAACCAGGATAAATTCTTGAGTTTGATTCTCTCTTCCCTACACTCTTTAAATTCAGTATTTGGTAGAATATATTTATTTATTGCATATGTTGATGTTTTGATTGTTACAACTTGATATCTAGCTTATTCACTTAGTTCATCATATATCCCAAGTTGTATTTGAGTAATCCTCAATAGTTGTACATTTATTAGACTTATTCCGCTGCATTTATTAATTGAGTTATTCAAAATGCATAATTTGTCAAAGTTGCATTAAAACTAGTCATCACCCAATTCACCCCCCCTCTTGGGTAATGGTTGCCATGGCTAACAGAACTCCTCCAGAAGATGATAAATTAAGCTGGCACCTCTATTATTGGATCTGGATTAACAACTGGAAAAACTATTTTTCCAACTACACTAAACAGCAAAGTTGAACAAGGAAATGCTTGGGTGATTGACTCAGGTGCCACAGATCATATGACTGGTGATGCCTCTTTATTTAATTCCTATTTGCCTTGCTCTGGGAATTTTAAAGTGCAGATTGCAAATGGGTCATTATCTACTGTTGTAGGCATTGGTTCCGTTGTTGTGTCTAAATATTTAACTCTTGAATCTGTCCTCTTTGTTCCTAATTTGTCATGCAACCTGTTATCTATCAGTAAACTTACCACAGACCATAAATGTGTTGCTAAATTTTCCCTTCTCATTGCCTATTTTAGGATCAAGACTCGGAGAGAATGATTGGAAGTGCTAAGGAGTGTGCGGGTCTCTATCTTCTCCATATGCTTGGTACGAAATCAAACTCGAACAGCTCATTGTGCTTCTGTACCAGTCATTTCCAATAAATATTTTGTGTCTGTCCAAACTCTTGATGATATTATATTATGGCATTTTAGAGTAGGCCATCCTAGTTTCATGTACTTTGCAAAGTTATTTCCATCCTTATTCATTAATAAAAATCCAAGTTTATTTCACTGTGAAATTTGTCAACTTGCTAAACATACAAGAAACTCTTTTTCGGTTCACAATTATCAACCCTCTCATCCGTTTTCAATAATTCATAGTGACATATGGGGGCTTTCCCGTGTTACAAACATCTCTGGCACTAGGTGGTTCATCTTTTTTGTTGATGATCACACAAGGGTTACTTGGGTGTATCTAATAAAAGAAAAATAAGAAGCTAGACCAATATTTCAGAAATTTCACTCCATGATCCAAAATCAGTTTGAGACAAACATCCAAATTCTTAGAACTGATAATGGTACTGAATACTTTATTTTGGCTCTTGGGAATTACTTAGCTGAGAAAGGGATTGTCCACCAAAGTTCTTGTGTTGATACTCCTCAACAAAATTGGAGGGCAGAAAGAAAAAATCGTCACCTTCTTGAGGTTGCCCATGCCCTTCTATTCTCATCTACCTAATTGTTTCTAGATAGATACTATCCTTACAGCAGCTTATCTCATCAATAGAGTGCCCTCTCGTGTTCTACAGTTCAAGACTCCTATTCATGTTCTTAATGATACCTACCCCAAAAATAGACTCATCTCTAACTTACCTCTCAAAGTTTTTAGTTGTTCAGCCTTTGTTTATATCTCTCCCCACCTTAGGAGCAAACTTGATCTAATGGCTATCAAGTGTGTTTTTCTTGGGTATTCTCTGTAACACCCCGATTTTTTGTTTTCTTGATATAAATACATTTTAATAATTTTTGTGAGTTTCTGGGAATTTTTAATTATTTTAATATTATTGAGTTATATGTGTGTTTGAAAAAATAAATTTTTTTCCTGGACCGAAAAGTTTTGGACTGTTAATGCGGGGCTAGGAGAACTTACTAAACCTGAAACCAGATACAGTTGACAAAAATTTTTTGTGTCTGAGTTTTTTGTTATCCATTGGGTAATGCCTTTATTTACTGTGTAATATTATTATCCATTGAATAATGACTAGCAGTAGCTATTATTCTTTGGATAATAGTTTCTGAAAATATCTTTTGAAAAATATCTTTTGAAAAATATCTTGAGATTAGTCAACAATAGTGGCTTGGACTTTTGATTTGCACCCTTGAATGGCAAGACTTAGTGGTGAAGGATTTAATTTCAACCCTTGATGGAATCAATGGTTTAGGAAGCAACTTGTAGGAGAAGGATTTAATTCCCTCCTTTGGATGAAGCTCACGGCCATGAAGCTTCCAAAGTGGCTAAAATTGATTTTTCTATCACATTTCATAAAGCCTTCATCTTTTCAATCAAGTTTGAACACAAAAAAATTCTCTCTTCTACTTTCTTTCTCCTATCTCACGGCCAAGTACCTCTCAAATTGGCTAAGTCTTCATTTTCCATTTCATTCAAGAAAGCTATCATCTTTTTCTCAAAAACCTTAACACTTTTTCTCTCATTTTTCTCTCCTTTACCTCATGGCCTTGGTGCCTAAAATCACTTTCCAATCACTTATATTCAAACCAACCATACTTCTTGATCCTAAACATCATTCTAAGCATCTTTCATGTTGTGATCAAGACTTGATTCTATCATCTTCAAGCTTAATTTTTGGATTCAAGTTCTAGGGTTCTAAGGTGATGATCATGATTTTTCATTTATTATTTGATTCTTGAAATTCTAAGACCATATTTGATCTATGGTCATCTTAATCAAATCTTGGATATTAATTTTTGTATGTTTACTTTGATTTTCAAGAGTTACTTCTTGGAGAAAGTTGATGCAAAGAGCTATACAAGGAGCTTAGGAAGCTACACCTAAGGTAAGAGGGAGATTAACCTCATTAACCACTTATGGTGGTGAGGGATGGATTTGTTTGTAGGTGATGAATCCATGTGAGGATTTATTCACCATGGTTGCATAATTTTGTGGTTTGTGTTTATATGCTTTGTGTGCTTTTATTGCTTTGATATTATGCATGAACTTGTTATAGCATGATTGTAATGCTTAAATCTATCTTGTATGTTATAATTATGTTAGAAAGGAAAACAATTTTTGGTTTCAAAGATCAAGAGGCTCACGGCCACTTTGCCCACAAATGGGTAATTTTAAGCAAAAATGACTTATTAAATTTTAAATTAGATGATTAAGGGACTAAATAAAGTTTAAGGATTTTGCAAGTTAAAAAGTTGATGAACAAATTTTATTATTCATAAAGGAATCGATTTTTGGCTTCAATTATAGAAATAAGTTAGAAAGATGATTTGAAATTTGAAGTATTTTATTTAATAGAGTTATAGTTGGAATGATGAAAATGATTTATTAATTGTGAATTTAGTTTTTTAATGATAATTAATTTGATTAAGGAATTTAAAAATTAAAATGGACATGGAAATATTTTTTATCACTAATAAAGAAGTGAATTTCGGCCACTATAGTGAAATTAGGACTAAAGAGTAATTTTGGAATTTCAAGTATTTTAGTTAAATGGATTTTTAATAAATTAAATGGAAAAGGATTTGATTTAAAATTAAAATAATATAGATTTTGAGAATAACGTAAGTTTTGGAAAAATATTAGAAATTATTATTCAAAAGAGTTTTAGCAAGAAAATAATTTTTAATGATAATTTGGAGTTTAAAATATTTTATTTAAGAAAGTTTTATTAAGAGTAAAGAACAAAGTTTTTGAGATATCTTGAATTAATTTAGATAATTAATTTAGATAATATAAGTTTTTGTGGAAAACGTTAGGAAATATTATTTGGAGGAGGTTTAGTATAAAAATATTAGAAATATTATTTAAAGGTGATTTATTAAGGAAATATTAGAATTTAAGTCCAATTTTTATATTAAATGAGAAAAGTTTTAATTTGAGTTTAGAATATTAAGAAAGTATTTTACGCGAGTGAAAATATGTAGAAAAACTCTTACGCGATTTAAAAATAGTGATTGTGAAAATGAGATAATATCGCTACGCGACTGAGAGGAACAACAAATTTTGTTGTAGGGCCGACGTGCTGGACCCGAGTGGATCAGTGGTATTATGTAATTGTATGGGCGGTTATATAATATCATTGATACTAATGGTATTAGACAATTGTATGAACAGTTGCTTTAATATCATTGGGAATAGTCCAATGGTGGTTTGATTTCATTGATCATGCATTTAAGCATTATACAGTCAGTGGTTGTTATGGCTTTTGCTTCCTATGAGTGAATGAGAATTTGAATAGTGTGATCCATGATCGATCTCAGGGGGCGTTAGGGCGAGGTGATTCATTTAGTGATCTGTTATCACATTATATACCTCTGGCTGTGAAAAACTATTGCAACGCACTGACGAGAACTCGACAAACACTATTTATTTCGTGGTCTGGCATAGACTGTCATTGAGCGTGGTAGATCTTCTAGAATGTTCATCTCTGAAATTGTGTTTTCCTCCATGGAGTAGGAAAAATGGTGTGTTGTGCATAAGCATGGTCAATATACATATTGTTGTGGTATGGTCAATATACTTATTTTGTGATATGATTAGTATTCATGTTATTGTGATATACATTGTTAAATTGTCTGTTAGTTGATAACATGATTATACCTATTGTTCTATGATATTGCTGTATGTGAATAGCATTATTGTCATTATCATTGTCTTCGCTGCCATGATGATATTGATGTAGGGGATCTCACCTCTTTATTGTATTATTCTGTTCTATATTTATGTTTTAAGAAGTTTGCGATGGCGGCGAGGCAAGATCCATGAGGTTTCGTTAGCATACAATTTCATGGAGACATCGAAGCATGGAATGTCCATTGGGACACGAGACACATTCAGTATTCTGGATAAGTTACTTTGTTTTGGAGTAGGACCCAGCGTGAGGTTGCTATGTTTTCTTTGGACGCTGCTGTTTGTTTAGAGTTTTATATGCCTATTAGTGAGTTATGGAGTAATCGTTATAATACTTCTAGTGAAGATTCCGAGGAGTCAACCGCTCGAACTTCCGTTAGTAGTGACATGCCCCGACTGGGGAATTTATCTGTTAGGGATCCCGAAGAGAATCTGGATGAAGATCGGGTTCAGGACCCTACTCTTCAAGTTTTTGGACTTGGGCTAGGTTCAGTTTTTATATGATAATTATGTGTTGTTTGGAATACGTAAGTTTTATGTAATTAAAATGTCACTAAGTTATATTATGTACTATAGGTGTGTATTTTCTAGTTCTTGTATACTATGTTTTTAAATTCGGTAAGTTTACATTATCCGCGAAGAAGAAATTTTGAAACTCGTATTTTATAATATTAAATATTTTATAACTTGGATAAAGAATTAAAAAGAGATAGTCTAAAATATAATGCCCGACAGACATTCCCCAACTCAAAAGGAGTATAAATGTTATTCTCCTGATAAAAAGAAATTTTACAATTCTTTGGACGTCACATTATTTGAGAACCAACCTTTCTACTCCAAAACCTATATTCAGGGGGGGTTTCCATTCACTAGTAAGGACAATGAATATCAGTTTTGGAAAATTTAAGTCTTTTTTTGCACTTGTCATAGAACCTATCAGTAAGACAACACCTATTCTTGATTATATCAGTGAGACAACACCTATTCTTGATCATATCAGTGAACCTGTCTAGAATATTAGTCCAGAAGTAAAAAATCACAGAGTTTTCTCCAAAGTTTATCCTAGGAGATCGAAAGCATATGGAGAAATAAGGCATTCAATCCTTCCTGAGCCTTGTCAGGAAACTTGTTTGAACCCTGATGCTACAAATCTAGGTAATACTAAGGTCCAAATTGCCCCTATTTTATTGCCTAATGATCTTAATATTCTCATTGCCCAAAGAAAGGGAGTGAGGTCATGCACTCAACATCCGATATCTAAGTTTGTCTCTTATGAACATCTTTCACCTAGATATCATGCTTTTATCTCTAGTTTGTCTCTGATAGAAATTCCACACAATATTCATGAAACTATAAGAGATCCAAACTGGAAAGAAGCCATCAATGCAGAAATATGCACTTAATAAAAATGGCACTTGGGATATCACCAATCAATCAAAAGGGAAAAGACCTGTGGGGTGTAAGTGGATTTTCAATGTCAAGTATAATGTAGATAGAAGCATTGATAGATATAAGGCAAGACTTATTGCAAAAGGCTACACTCAAACCTACGGAATTGATTACCAAGAAACTTTTGCACCTGTAGCCAAGTCAAATATAGTCAAAGTTCTTCTCTCCTTAGCAGCAAATCTCGATTGGCCACTTCATTAATTGGATGTCAAGAATGCCTTCCTAAATGGGGACCTAGAAGAGGAAGTCTACATGGAAATTCTCCCGGGGTTTGAGAACAAGATTAATGTTAACAAAGTGTGCAACCTGAAGAAATCACTATATGGTCTCAAACAATCACCTCGAGTTTGGTTTGACTGTTTCACATGAGCAGTCAAAAGATATGGTTATATTCAAGGGCAATCATATCACACTCTCTTTGTGAATCATATAGCAGGAGGGAAAATCACCATCCTTATTATGTATGTTGATGATATTATCCTCACAAGAGATAATCACGAGGAGATGAAGAAACTAAAAGCCTTTCTAGCCAATCAATTCGAAAATCAAGGATCTCGACAAACTAAAATATTTCCTTGGTATGGAAGAGGCTCGCTCTTGCAAGGAGATTTCTATTTCACAGCAAAAATACACCCTTGATTTACTCAAGGAGACTGGTATGCTTGGTTGTAAACCGACGAATACACCTATGGATCCAACCTCCAAATTGGGCATGAAAGAAAGTACTCCGGTTGACAAAGGAAGATATCAAAGACTTGTAGGAAGACTCATCTACTTGTCTCACACAAGACCTGACATTGGTTTCTCAGTGAGTGTTATAAGCCAATTCATAAATAATCCAACTGAGGAACACCTTAATGCTGTTTACAGAATCTTGAGGTACTTGAAAATGACACCAGGGAAAGGCTTATTTTTTAAAAGAGGCCATAACAAAGAAATTGAGATTTATTCAGATACAGACTGGGCAGGATCAATAATAGATCGCAGATCCACTTTTGGCTATTGTAGCTATGTGTGGGGAAATCTGGTAACTTGGAGAAGCAAAAAACAATCTGTGGTTGCCCGCAACAGTGCTGAAGCTGAATTCTGAGCAATGGCACACAACATATGTGAAGGAATGTGGCTAAAAAGATTACTTGAAGAATTGAAGATCACATATGAAAAGCCAATAAAATTTTGTGATAATCAAGCTACAATCAACATTGCTAAGAATCCTATTTATCATGACATGACCGAACATGTGGAGATTGATAGACACTTCATTAGGGAGAAAATTGAAGAAGGAATCATTAAAATGGTCTACACTACTACGAGTCTTCAAACTGCTGATATTTCATAAAAGGCTTTACCAAGAATTAACTTTGACAAATTAGTTTCCAAGCTGGGAATGATCAACATCTATTCCCAGCTTAAGGAGGCGTGAAGATTACAGAAGATTTTGGTCAAATCAATCTGTACTTAGGTTGATTGTGTTTGATACTGTGGAAAACTATGTTGGACGGTGGCTTCTTGTGCCGTTCCCACATTTTTTAATGTTACATTGTTCTTAGTGCTTTAATGTTGCTTCAATGTTGCTTATTTTCTAGGCTTGAATAGTTTGCTTTTCTAGGGACTAGTTTAAAAGTAGAGCTCCCTATATGTCATTGTATATATTTTTCAGCAGAAAATAATAATAATAATAAAAGAGAGAAAACTAATTCTCTGAACCGTTACTTACACTTTGAGATGTAAATATCATTTTGTCTCTAATCAAATAACTTTTTTAATCATTCTATACTTATTTTAGCAATTTAATGCATAAAAGCGATTCTTTTTTTATACCATCTAAACGAAACAGATTAGTTTAAAATCGCTTCAGCTAACGTATCCAAACATAAAAATGAATCAATTATAATCGATTATAACAAAAAGCTTTTATACAATAATCGATCATTGAAATAATCAACTTTACACAGGTTTCCTAAACATACTAAATCAGATTAGTTATTACATGTGCCTTATCCTCTTTTTGGCATGTCGCAATATATTGATAGGCATACAACAATTGGCTTTAGGAACTTGTAACTTCTTATAGTAGGTAATACTAATACATGGTTTTAGTGTCTATGATGTACTGATATGATAAGCACAAGTTGCCTACCAAATGTAATTGCATAGTTTAGTTTTTGTTAATAGTTTCAACTATATTAGAGTTACGGGTGCTGTGTCAATTATTTGTTGCTCTTTATTGTGCTAGATTACACCATGTCTAATAATTACTACACCGAGATAATAGCTGGAGGAATGGGCAAAATTCTGTATCTTTTTTGAGTGTTGGAGGAATGAGTCATGTCAGAAATTTAACTCTTATTAACATGAGGCAAAGTGGGTGCAGAGTTATGTAGGACTATGGGAGAGTCTGGGTGTGAAATTCTAACTTCTAAGCTGCTGGCAATGTGTATAGTTAGAAGCTAAAGAGATTTTCCAAGTTGATGAATAAAACCTCATGCGTAGGGAGTGGCAAAAGGAAACAAATTTCAGCTGTAAAACTGGAAAAATTTATTTTACATAGAACATTGTGAATAAGAGAGAGCAGACCAAGTCCCATGAAGTTATATCACCCTATTCCACATTCTCTATGCCAATTTTCCTATGTCCTTTGTTTTTTAAAGTCCAGTTAGTCAATTGTATTGAGCTTTATTTTCTTAACTGGACAGGTTATATCATTATAATTATAAACAACATTAAACATATATGAGACAAGTATTTAATGTAATTTAAACTCTAAAGATACGAGTATAGATGGGCTAATGGCGTTACTATCAAGAAACCAATAGAGGTATATGCTCCAAAGTATGTTGAGTATTTGATGGATTGGATTGAATCTCAGCTAGATGATGAAACAATTTTTCCTCAAAAATTAGGTATGTGTGACATTGATAAAGCTAGTGGGCCACTTGGCTGAATTTTCTTGACTGTTATTTGATAATTATATGCATCATAGCACAATTTTAATTGATTGCTACATTGCTACAGGGGCTCCTTTTTCCACCCAATTTATGAGATGTTGTTAAGACAATTTTCAAGCGATTATTCTGTGTATATGCTCACATCTATCACTCACATTTTCAGAAGATAATGAGTTTGAAGGAAGAAGTTCATCTGAATACTTGCTTCAAGCATTTTTTTTTGTTTGCTTGGATAAGTGGTTATACACACTGTGGGAATACCAAACACACACGAGACTTGCTTTAAATTATACAGATATCTTGACTGGTAGGATGACTTCAAGGCTCGAAAACATAGTGAAGCTATTACCAAAACTGGATCGAGACGCGCTGCTATTGTACATGCAGAACCAAAACTATCACTACTGCCACAGGTAGAATCTTTTAATGCTCTAGGCCCCATTGATGCGTCCGCAACACTCAATGACTCAAGTAACCTTGGTTTTTCTTTATTTAGTGCTACACAATATGACTATGATGGATGGATAATAGATTCGGACGCAACTGATCATATGACATATGATTCTAATGACTTTGTCAATTCTACACCACTAAGACGAACCACTATTGCTAATGCTAATGGGGTTACATATCCAGTCATAAGAGCTGGAACTAATGCTTTTTCACCTTCTCTTTCAGTGTCCAATACTTTACTTATTCTGTCTCAATCGAATAAATTGATGCCAGTGGGCTAGGTTATTGAATAATTAGATTGTTGTGCACTAATATACCTCCATTTTTGTTTTCTTCAGGATAATCTCACCAAGGAGATCATTGGTCGTGGTCATAAAAATAGGGGGCAGTATTATATGGATGATTTCAGCATGGGCAAAGTCAATAATATGCAACATTCGTCAAGTGTTAATCTTAAGCAGATTTTGTTATGGCATCGTCGATTAGGGTATCCATCATTCAACTATTTGAAGTATTTATTACCTAATTCATTTGTTGGCTTACATGACTCAGATTTGAAGTGTAACACTTGCATTTTTGCCAAGAGTCGCCGTGTATCTTATCCTTTAAGTTCCAATAATAGTGATACTCCTTTTGAATTAATTCATTTAGATGTTTGGGAACCCTCTCCTATCTCTACTGTTTCTGGTATTTGATGATTTATGACTTTTGTAGACGATTGTACACGCATCACCTAAATTTATGTGATGAGACATAAGCATGATGTATTCGGTATTTTTCAGACGTTTCATACCTTAATTTAGACTCAATTTTTAGCTATGATTTGTATTCTCCGCTCTAACAATGGAGAATACATTAATCAAGAATTTTAACATTACTTTCAAGCTCATGGAATTGTTCATGAAACTACCTGTCCTCAGACACCACAACAGAATGGTGTTGCCAAAAGAAAGAATGGACATATTTTGGAGACTGCCCGAGCTCTCCTTATTGGCTCCCATGTGCCATGTCATTTTTGGGCCGATGCGATTGTTACCGCAGTATATCCGTTGAATTGAATGCCCTATTGAGTGTTGGATTTCCATACTCAGCTTCAAGCATTCTCCACATATGGCCCCCTGCCTTCATTTTGATGCTGCATCATTGTATCTTTGGGTGTGTGGCCTTCGTCCACCTCCATAAAAATCAACGTATAAAGCTTGATCCATGTGCTTTTCGTTGTATGTTTTTGGGGTATGCTGCACACTAGAAAGGTTACCGTTGTTACGATCCCACCACAAAACACACATATGTTACTATGGATGTCACTTTCTTGGAGTCCGAAACATATTTTTCTGCCCTAACATGCAATTCTCCTCTTTAGAGGGAGATACAAAGTCAAGAGTAGAATTGGCAAAGCTTCGTTGACATGGACACTTTGGATTCTGGTTTTGACAATCAACAATGCCATAATGCTTTGGTTGAAACTAATGGTAATCAAGTTGGATGTATTAAACGGGAAGACCCTTCCTTTCTAGTACCAGACGACCAGTCTCATGAGAATATTCATGAAGTAAGCTCTTTTAATACTCCTGTAAATATGATCGATACTCCTGTTGGTTATAAACTACCTTTCAGGAAAAATTGGGGACAACCGCCGGATCGGTACTCTCCAAATAATGAGGTGAAAAAAATCAAAATACCTAATTGTAAACCACGTTTCTTCTCAGAGATTATCAGACCTACTCAAGGCATTTGTATATCGGTTATCCTTTGTTCAAGTTCCCATTAAGATTCAAGAAGCTTTAAAGGATCCTAAATGGGTTCAGGCGATCAAAGAGGAAATGGAAACACTTCAGGATAACAAGACATGGGACCTTGTTCCATTGCTAAGGGAGAAGAAAATAGTGGGATGTAAATGGGTTTTTTCAATCAAACATAAAGCAAATGGATCCATTGAAAGATACAAAGCGAGACTTGTGGCAAAGGGGTATATGCAAACTTATGGCATCGACTATCAGGAGACTTTATCTCCAGTGGCTAAACTAAACACTGTCAGGGTACTACTTTCTCTAGCAGTTAATTTGGATTGGCCACTACACTAGTTTGATGTGAAAAATGCATTCCTCAATGGCAATCTTATAGAGGAAGTATATATGGATATTCCACCTGGATACACTATGCCTTCACAAGCCAAGGTCATGTGTAAATTACAAAAGGCCCTGTATGGTTTGAAGTAATCGCCCCGCGTATAGTTTGGATGGGTCAATATCGCAATGTAGGAATTTGGCTTCAAGCAGAGTCACTTGAATCATACTTTATTTCTAAAACATATAAAAAGGTAACGACTTTGATAGTTTATGCTGATGATAAGATAATTACAATAGATGATAAGGAAGAGATATCTAGACTTCAGAAGCATTTAGCAGTTGAATTTGAGATGAAAGACCATAGAGGACTGAAGTATATTCTTGGTATTGAGGTGGCTAGATCAAGCAAGGCATATTTCCATCCTAAAGGAAGTATGTGCTAGACTTGCTTTCAGAAATTGGCATGCCTGGTTGTAAGCCTACTGACACTCCTATTGTCCAGAACCATCATCTAGGAGAATACCCTGACCAGAAACCCACTGATAAGGAGAGATATCAAAGGTTAGTTAGTAAATTGATTTATTTATCACACATGCGACTGGATATCGCCTATGCAGTGAGTCTGGTAAATCAATTTATGCACTGTCCGAGTGAAGATCACATGGATGCAGCAATTCGAATCATTTGATACTTGAAGTCAACCCTCAGAAAGGGATATATGTTCTCTAATAATAATCATTTGGATATTGGTGGCTATACCGATGCAGATTGGGTAGGAAGTGTTACTGATAGGAGATCTACGTTGGGTTATTTTACCTTTGTTGGAAGGAATCTAGTCACATGGAGGAGTAAGAAGCAGAAAGTGGTGGCATTATCTCGTGCAAAAGCTGAATTTCGAGATATGACCAAAAGACATTGTGAGCTTCTTTACAATAAAGCAGACATCGTTATTGCTCAGAGTGCAGTTCAACATGACCATACAAAACATGTTGAAGTGGATCGACATTTCATCAAAGAAAAACTTGAGGCCAAGGTAGTTCATGCCATTTGTTAAATCTGGAGACTAACTGGAAGATATACTTACAAAGGTTGTAGGTAGCAGATATTTTCACAACTCACTCAACAAGTTGGGCATTGGAGATATATATGCACCAACTTGAGAGAGAATATTGACGTGAGTTAGCATGAGAGGTTGTAGGGATCTTGCTTGCCTTATTTACATATGATTACACATTACACATTTTATGGGATTCCACATTCTATAATTGCACATTATGTGGGATTGTCCTTTAATATATATACGAGCTATTATAGTTTCCTAGAATAGCATATTGAATTAGCTATATGTATGAACGTTGTGTGCAGAGATAATATACTTGAATATATAGAAATTCCCTATTACCTTTCTATGTGTTAACAATTCCGAGTCATGAATTTTAATTTACCCAATTTCAATTACATATTCAATCAATTTAGGTCATTGCTATTAATTTTCTTTCTTACTTTCTTTGATTTTTCTAGCTAAATGTAGTATATATGTCCAATTTTTTTTTAACTTGGCATGGATTTAGAAAGATTACAAACCAGCTAAAGAAAATGATGGCAGTTCACATGTAATTTGTACATAAGCGGAATATGTCTCAATTACAATTTGCTCCTTTTTCTTGGAACGTCAATTTGGGGTTGGAAAATATATGAGAATTTAAGAATTTTGTTACGGGTCTCTTTACTCTTAGTATTTTCTAAGAGACAGCTAGCTCAGATCATAAAGACTTTTGCAATTGATTGAGATACTCTCTTTCTTTCCCGGTGTGTACGTTAAAAATCACTTCTTAATTAAAATCTATAAGATTTCCTAATCAACTTTCTTTGAAGAAAAAAATCTAAGAGACACAACGAACATGAACTCACGCTATGACAATGATAGTGACATCAATGATAAACCCTTCTCGGCGCTGGTATGGATTGAATGGCTAATGCTGATTGGCCAATGACAAACTTATCCTTAGCTGAATTTTGAGCGTCCAACAGAATTTTTCTGAACGATGAAGCAATAGGGAGGAACCATTAGTCAGTGTAAGACACTGCAAGAGATGCTGAGACAGAATACAGACCGATGCTCATGTCAAAAGACACAAGAAGACCCCTTTTACGGTTTTACCTAGTTCCGTGAAAACAAGGTTCCCAACAAGATGGGGAATTTGACATTACCACAAATATATATGCCCATGCTAGATATCCAAAGTCAGCAAGACTTGCAAAGGGGTCCTTCTAGCTGTCAAAACGTCTCTTCTTATGCCCGTATTCTTGCTCATGCCATGTGCTTGTGGACCACCATCTTCATTTTCTTACCTTTTTCGTGAAATTCCATGAAGGATTTTATTGGAATATACACAAGCTTGCATTAATCTGCAATTGCCCAAAGCATGTTGGAGTAACACTAATGATTGAGTACATTTTATAATAATGATCACCGAATATTAACTAATCTCAGTTTTAATGTTTGAATTATATGATTCCCTGAACTATGAAGATTTGGAAAATACCAATTGTAATTTATTCTGATATCAAAAGAAAAGAGGATGTTTGACCTCAAAGGGTACGCATAGTCAAGGGTCAACATCTTTCTCCACCCTCCCTCAATATACACTATAAATTGAACTAGTTGTAGCCAAGCAAAAAACTGTATTGTATAATTAACAATAAGGAAAATAAAGTCTTGAAATGTTCATCATTTTAGCAGATATTACATCAGTAAATTAACTATCATACTCATATTCATTGATGTTGTGATTTCGTCGTTCGTTACTCCTTCTAGACACAAATTGGATGAGTTAACATGTGTAACACTGTATTCAATGGAACTTAATTAGTCATTTGGTTAAAATAGATTTTAGATAATTAATGGCATAAGCATGGGGTGCTACTGTGAACTACATTATTTTTTATGACTATATGCCCACAAATGCTATGAAAGCAATCTTTTAACCCTCAAGTATTTTCCTCCAATACTAAGTTCTGGATACATATGTTATTTAAAAAGCATGAGGATGGTTATTGACTGAAGTTAATTTCAACATTCACGCTTGAAAATTTGAGTTGCAGAGGGCACGTGAAGAAATGACATATATAAGAATTTACGCAGAAGATCCTGTTTTTCTGAATTCAAACAAAAAGATGCTTCTTGTTGTTATGCAGGAAAAAAGTCGACATTCACGTGAACCGATGCTAGCTCAAAATCTGTCGTTTCCACGTACAGGTAAGAAAAATCTATCCATGTTTAAGTTTAACCATATAGTAGCAACTCAATGGCATTGGTAAAAAGATGTTCACGCACCCACACTTATATATAATGGAACCAACCCCTTAACAGACACACACTTACCTATCTACAACAAATGAAGATGATTCTTATTATCTTCTTCATTTTTTCTCTTCTCTCCTTCTCACATGCTTCTGTACTAGATTTCTGTGTTGCAGATTATACAGCTCCTAATGGCCCTGCAGGATACTCTTGCAAGAAGCCTGCAAAGGTCACAGAGAATGATTTTGTTTACCATGGCCTTGGCATTGCTGGTAACACTTCAAATATTATCAAAGCTGCTGTGACCCCTGCATTTGATGCTCAGTTTCCTGGTGTCAATGGCCTTGGCATTTCCATTGCCCGGTTAGACTTAGCTGCGGGTGGAGTTATTCCACTTCACACCCATCCTGGAGCTTCAGAAGTACTTGTTGTTGTGCAAGGGACAATCCGTGCTGGATTTGTTTCATCTAACAACACTGTCTACCTTAAAACTCTCAACAAAGGAGACGTTATGGTATTCCCACAAGGCTTACTGCACTTCCAAATCAATGGAGGTGGTTCTACGGCCCTGGCCTTTGCAAGCTTCGGTAGTGCAAATCCTGGTCTCCAGATTCTGGACTTTGCTTTGTTCAAAAGTGATTTTCCCACTCCATTGATAACAGCAACCACTTTCCTTGATGCTGCTCAGGTGAAGAAGCTTAAGGGTGTTCTTGGAGGCACAGGTTAAACTAAAGGAAATTATCCATGAAAGAGACAGGACTCAAGAGTAGTGTCTCTTTTGTTAAATTTATTTCTCACGTATGGTTTTCATTTTGGATTTAGCATGCATGTAAACTAGGATTTTCTTCTTCTTCTTCTTCAGCAGGCTTTGTTAACCAGATCAGTGATCTGGTTTTTGTAGTATGGTTTCTTTTTGTCATGTTTCTGTTATTGGCTGTTGGGAGATAACTTCTTATTTTAGAAATTTGTGCTACAATTATGAATAAATGTATGGTATTTCCTTTCTTGTGTATCTGATATTTGAAATGGAGCGAATGTTTGGCTTATATTAAATAATATTTGAAATGAAACATCTGCTCATTTTTAACTGACAGAAATAATAATTCAATAAAATGTTGACGTTATCACAGAGTGGACTGGTGAGTTTTATTGATCACTTGCTTGTTGCTAAACGTGTCACTTTGGCCAATAGCCACAACTGAAATAGAAACGCTGAATTGGAACTTTTTTGGGTACATAAAATGGAATTCCAAGTTGTAGCCTAGTTGGCAAGGGCGAACCTTGACCTACTCCGTCATATGCGTTGCTCCCGAGATTTAGGTGTAGTTCAGGTTTATGACTCACTACTGACCCTACGTGCAAACGGAAGCAAGAATACATTTAACTTTATCAAGGACCGAGTAAGTTTGTCTACCTAGTGGTTGATTTAATGATCAAAGCCGGACACTCTCATAACTTGACACAGGCTACGGCCACGTCGACCACTACCCTTAATGGTTCGCTGAATTGGAATTTATCTACTATTAATATTTGTTTAAATTAGTTGTAAAAAAATATTAAATAATCGAATCAATTATATGTAAAAAGATTGGTTATGATAAAATCAATTTTTCATTGGCACTTGGTTCATTAATGAAGGAAAAATGTTTTTTGTCGAACTAAATATTCTAATTTTTGTCCACCGTATGCCACTTTCATCTGACTAACCGATTAGGAACAGTTCTTAATCGGTTAGAAACCTTAGAAATTGGTCTAGTACTAATTGATTGTCTAGAAATCTGTACTGATTAACCACTTAGATGTAACTGATTAACCACTTAGACATAATGTCTCGCAATACTCTAATCGGTTATCCATCATGCTTTAATCGGTTAGCCCAATCATTCTAATCGATTCTCCAAAATCCTATACTGATTAACCACTTAGACGTAACTGATTAACCACTTAAACATAACGTCTCACAATGCTCTAATCGGTTATCTATCATGCTCTAATCGATTAGCCCAATCATTCTAACCGATTCTCCAAAAACCTATACTGATTAACCATTTAGACGTAACTGATTAACCACTTAGACATAACGTCTCACAATGCTCTAATCGGTTAGCCCAATCATTTTAGAAACCTATATTGATTAATTACTTAGACGTAATGTATTAACCATATATTCATTATTAGGAACTCTTTCTTGGATTCACTAGAAATTGATATAGATTAACCACTTATTTCTAATATATTAACCAGTTAATTTGGATTCACCAATTAATTAAATTTACTAGAAACCTATAGTGATTAACCGCTTTTACGTAATGTGTGATGAATTTCATTAATTAGTGAAAGTTAAATTAACTGGTTAATACATTAAAAATAAGTGGTTAATCTATATCAGTTTCTTGGGAATCCAAAAAGCGAGAAATGAAAAATTTGAAATAAAAATATTGACATACGGTAGACAATAATTAGACATATTTTCGATGGACAAATAGCACGATCGTTAATGAATGGATAAATGCTCAACGAATGGGGTGAATAATACAAATGTTCACAGGTGCAAAATAATCATAGGCTATCATAAGCATGATGTTAAAAAAATAAGCTTTTCTAATGATTTAAAAAAAAAAGGCTTGACTAGAAAAGTAATTTTTTAGTGTAAATAAAAATGAATTTAATTTTAATATATTGTTAATATAAAAAGTGTTTTATACTTGCATCAAATGATGTATTGACATTATTAAATGAGTTTAATATCCCATAGAGTTATTAATGTAATCAAACGTATTAAATAAAGTATGAACACAAAATTAAATGATAATGTTAAAAAGTTTTACATGTACAATATATTAAAATTAAACTCATGAAAAAAAAATCAAAGATTATAATAATTCTTTCCTTTTATCTAAACATACTAAAATTGACTCAAAACAGTTTTTATAGAAGAAAAAAAAAAGTTGTTGGAGGAAAAATTATTTTTTACCAAACATACTCTTAATCTAAAATATTTTACTATTTTTGCTATAATAATGAATCAAAATCAAATATTATAGAAATAAGAAGGCACATGAATTTCAATAAAGAAATTACAACTCTTTATTATTATTATTTTTATCTAAAAGCGGATTTTACTCGATACTTAAATCAAAAGCTAGAAGATCGGCAATACAAAAAGGGCAGTCCTCAAGCCAAATGCCAAAATATATAACAGCCCTTAGCATGAAAGGTAAGAAAATCAACCACTGCATTACAATTGTGAGGGAAAAGTCATATTTAAATTTGTAGAACCAAGAAGCTATACCAAAAGAAAATAAAATAAAAAAATCTATAGAACCAAGAGGCTATACCATAGATGTCACGAAGGATGTTGCCATTGTGGGATAAATCAGCAGAGCCATCCTCTAAGCTACAATAGACATTTTTAAGCATCACCTTCAAGTCAAACATTCTTATATCATAAAAGTGTGTTTGAAATGTTAAAAAATAAAAAATAATTTGATTTATAAATTAAATTTAATTAAATTTTGTATTTAGAATATTAAAAAATAAGAAATAACTTAATTTTTAAAATTTCATGAATTTTATTCTTTTTATTTTAGAAATTCTATCAAAATTTATAAGATTTGATTTGATTTAAAATAAATAAATTATTTCACCTTTAATAATTACTTCTAACTACCTCTCATAAAGATTAAAATATAAAATAATATAATCAAATAAAATCAATTTTCATTTTAATAAATTCTAAACACAATTTGATTTTTAAATTAATTCAAATTTTATTTTTTTAAAAAAATTCTAAACACAAAATTTAATTTTAAAATCAAATCAAATCAAATCAAATCTTATTTTTATTCATTCCAAACAACGCAATTTAAATCGGAAGCTAAAAGCTAACCTTCCTTAGCATTAATTCATCTCTATGAGCATCAACACTACCACTCATCTTTTGGGATTTAGCTGCCATGAAGTTGCCAATCCAATTACGAATTACAATACCCACCTCAAAAGAATGGCATGCATGAAGACGGCCACGTCTACATTTACCTGGTATATGTTCATCACTCCCTTAATATGAATTTATGTTGATGCCGCAAGAGTGGAGTGCAGCTAGAGTGAACCCACGCTCAAGGAACAAGTGTTGTATAGTTTTATCATGGAAACTTAGAGTGAACCCACGCTCAAGGAACAAGTGTTGTATAGTTTTATCATGGAAACTACATAAATGTAAAATTTCAATCTAAAACCAATTTACTTAAGTGGAGTGGTTCAACAGATATATAAACTGCACTCGAAATATTGAGGTAGCTAGGCGATGTGAGACTCTTAACACTCCCTTCCACAAATGCCTAGATGAAGAGGCGAAACAAACCTAGCGAAGTAGGCGGAAACAAACCTAACAAAATAGGTAGAAACAAAGATAAGATCTTGACTCTAATACTATGTAAAATTCAACCTAAAACCAATTGACTCTGATACCATGTTAAAAATATATACACAGACAATGATAATTTGTGTATATATCTAAATTATTGTATACAGGAATATTAACTTCTATTTATAGAAGAAAATTATTGTACAGAAAAAAATAAAATATAATATAATTATGTAGTATATTAATTTAAATCCATACTAAATCAATTACAATCATCCCTAAAATTAATCGTAATCAATCACAATCTTTATTATAATTAATTATGTTAACATCTTCTCTTAATATAGACGATGTGAGACTCTTAACAACAAATAACAATCATCCCCAACATTGACTCCTTTGAGGCTTAAGTTGTTGGTAAAATATTCCCGCACAGCCACTAGAAAAATACCTGGGTTTTAGGAGGGACTTTGAGCTTCTGTACTTTCTCCACAGTGGTTTTGAATGGTGATAGAGCAACAAAAGAATTTTGATTTTCTTCAACTGCAACTAGCTCCCTAATTTTTTGGGACCAAGCTACCTTGTAGCCACTCCTAACCGTGTACATGCCCTTAGGATGATAGGACCAACAAATGGTACAACTCTTATTATGAGTAAAAATAAATCATATTATTATGATTGTGCTCATTCCAAATACCAATCGCGTGTTTAGATTAGAAAACACGAATTTGGATTACAGTTTGTAAATTTAAGTTTTAGTGAATTTGATACGCCCTCTGCTGAGATGGGGGAAGCCCAGCCATGCAAACACAGGGACTAGTGAGTCCATTGACAAAAAGGTCGAAACCCAATCACGTCCAAGGCGTCAAACTACAAAACCTGCTTGGATGAAAGACTACGTGTGCTGCATGGATGACACGTGTTGAAGCTTTTGTCATGCGTTTTAGTTGGCCTTCACACCCTTAGTGTGAGCACTATTATTAGTATTTTCCTTTTATTTTTATTCTCAGGTTGTTATTCTGTTAGGCTTGGTACTATTAAATATGATGTAATGGAATCAATGAGATATGATGAATATACAAATTCTCTCTTTTCAGAAATCTCCTCTCTGCCTCATTCTTCTTATCTCTTTTTCTCTTTGTAACGTCTCTAGGAGTCAGCCCTCACTCGAAGAGTGGCCTTCTATGCAATCTGACATAAGTAGATTGTATCATTGGTGCTTTCATTGTGATCCCTCCTCCATGGATCTTTCCGACGTCATGGCTGCTCTCCAATCCAAACTCGATGCCCAGTCAGCCTCTTTTCAGCAACTCTTGCAGTCACAACTTGACTCTTAATCGGACTCCGTCCATACCACTCTGCACCAGCATTTGCTCGCTGTCGATGCCAAAATGGCCAACCTCTATATCGAAGTTCGCTCCTCATCGCTTGGTAACTTTGGGACAGCAACTCGATCCTTGAAACTGAATGTTCCTCGTTTTGAGAAATCGGATCCCATTGACTGGCTTTTTCAAATTGAGGCCTTCTTTGATTATCATTCGACCCCGGAGGACTCTCGGTTACAGATTGTGTTGTTCCATTTAGAGGGTCGAGCATCTGCTTGGTTTCAATGGACGATGCGCAATGGCCTCCTACCCCATTGGAAAGCATTTTTGGATGCCGTGCGACACCGTTTTGGCCCATCCGCCTATGAGGACGTTGAAGGCGATCTCTCTAAACTCACACAATCAAGTTCTGTCACTGGCTTTCAGGCCCAGTTCAAAGATCTTCTAAACAAGGTAATTGGAATTTCAAAACCCCTTCTCATTAGTTTCTTTATCACGGGTCTCAAGAAATCCATATGCCAAGAGCTTCAATTCCATCGCCCCACCACACTGATGGAGGCTTTTGCTATGGCTCGTGCGTATGAGGCTTGACTCGAGGATAACTCGTTGTCTAGAAAACCTTGGTCTCGTGGGCTTGCAATAGGGTCAGCTCAAGCGCCCAGTTACTCTGCTACTCCTAAGACCCAACCTAAATCTGCAACAACTTCTCCTGTTGTTGCCTCCTCACTTCCCCCTTGCTCCCTACACCAACGACACTGCCACTCCCTGTTCGTCGCCTCTCTCCAGCAGAGCTTCATGATAAACGCGAAAAAGGCCTATGCTATAATTGTGATGAGAAGTTCGGGCCTAACCACCGATGTTAGAGTAAATTTTTGTTGTTACTTGGGAGTGAAGATGAGGAACTGAATGCCGAGATTGAAGATCCTCCCTCTGATGATGTTTTTGGGGATATTTCTAGCCTCCATGCTCTCTCCAATCAGTTATAAGGCTGCTCTCTGCATGTCTCTGGTTCCTACAGCCCCTATCACTTTCAAATCCTCATTGATAGTGGGAGTACCCACAACTTTATTAAGCCTGGCTTGGAGGAGCATTTGGGACTTGCCTGTTACACCCATTGCTCGCTTCCGTGTTACAACGGGCTGTGGTACTAATAGGGTCAAAATGTGTTGCCTACGGATCGCTCAAGTAATACAGATACAGAGTAAAAGTTCATTCCTATGGGGATAATTGTTTACAAAGCTAAATACCAACCAATAGCTTAATCAGTTCTATTCAAGGACCTGAAAATGGATAAAAGTAAAGAAATTAAATATAGAAAGTAAAAAAGATAAACGGTTAAGTTTTAGAGAATCCTTCTTCACTCCTATATCTACCAACAACATGCAATCCTCTTCATAAATACAAATGCATTGATTAGGTTAGCTTGAGAATTTTCATTAGCTAAAAGCCTATGTATAGGTCAATCAACCCTAGTTTCAATTACCCAACTCACAAAGTTTCCTTGAAAGCTAGCGCAACTTCCACTCATAAACGATCTATTCTCAATCACACACTATGCATGACCAACAGGTATATTTCTATCCCATTAACGAATCAACTGAAAGTCGAACATGTATCAACCATACCATATCCATATTAACAAATCTCTATGTTTAGTTCATTTGCAATATTAGGATCATGCAATTGATGGCCAACCAACAGCAAGCATTAAGCATAGATTATGATTGAACAAAATCAAACAATCCACACAAACTCAGAAAAGAACACATCATTAATATATATAAAAAAGATCCAAAATATCCCTAAATACAGCTCAGCTATACAATGAACATAAAAATATAAGAAAAATCATATCCAAGGAAGAGAAGAGAGAAAGGGAAAAAGAGAAAGGAAGTTCATTGATTTGTCTTCGAAACTTGAATCCTCCTCCATCCTTGTTCATAGCCTCTAATCCACCATCAATGGAGATCTAGCCAAAACTTTCTAACCTAAAACTACCTAAACCTAAACTAAAAGAGTGAAAACTAAAAATGAAAATGGCTCAAATGGCCAAGACACAGAGAAAAATGTGAAAAATCTAATATATAAGATCAGCTTACAGCATCGCGCCATGGCATGCACTATATTCCGCCGTGGCGCCCATAGGGTCGGTCTCTTTACGCTGCGGCGCACCTATTTTCTGGGCCGCGGCATTGAACTCTCCGGTACAAGTATGGAATGACTGAGATGCACCTCTGCACCGCGGCGTGCATAACCTTGCACCGCGGCGTTGACTGCTGAAATGCAGATTTGGCTTCCTCTTGGACTTTTGGCTCAAATACTCAATATTTGACCTTGTTTGGAGCCCTTCCTAACATAGAGAAAATACTAAATCAGTGACATCTATAAATCTACTTAATCAATAACAATTTAAGCTCAATTTGCTCAATAACATATCGAAAGGCATTAGAATCAGAATATTAACAAATATAAGCTAAAAACCCTCCAAATATGCATTTTTAACAAGGACTAAGCATTTATTCTAGCACAGAGATAGGGCATTAATAACTACATTTTATGAAGTTAACAAATACGTTCTTAGAATGCCAATATTGTTGTAAGTCGGCCCCCTCCTTCTCCAAGGTATTACGTTTCTAGTTGATCTTTTCGTCCTGGCCATTGAGGGCCCAGATATTGTCTTAGGATTTCCGTGGTTGCAGCTTCTCGGTAAAGTGGCACACGACTACTCTGCCCTTACGATGGAGTTTTTTTGGCAGGACAAACAAGTGATATTACGGGGCGACCCGACGTTATCTCAGGGCTCCGTATCTCTTCACCAACTCCAAGCCTTAGTCCACCGTGATGAGATTGCCGGCATCTTTTAGTTAACAGAATGTCCACCCGAGCCTTCCGCCAAGCCCTCTGAGCAATTGTCATTTCCCTCGGATATTCCGGCATTGGTTATTGAGGTACTTCAGAAATACAAAAGTTGTTTTCAAACTCCAAAAGGACTGCCACCTCACAGAGCCATAGACCACCGCATTCATCTAGTGGAGGGCACTAAACCAATCAACGTCCGGCCTTATCGGTACCCACACTATCAGAAGTTTGAAATGGAGAAACTAATTCATGAAATGCTTGAGCAGGGCATTATTAAGCCCAGCCAGAGCCCATTTTCATCCCCGGTCCTCCTTGTCTAAAAGAAAGACGGGTCGTGGCATTTCTGTGATGATTACCGAGCTCTTAATGCGGCTACAGTGAAGGATAAATTCCCGATTCCTACCATTGATGAGTTATTGGATGAGCTAGGTGGTGCCTCAATTTTTAGCAAACTTGACTTGCAAGCAGGATATCATCAGATCCGTGTTCATTCCCGCGACACCTATAAAACTGCCTTTCAAACTCATGATGGGCATTTTGAGTTTCTCGTAATGCCCTTTGGACTCACCAATGTGCCCTCCACTTTCCAGGCCACTATGAACCAGATTTTTTCTGCCTTTCTCCAGTAATTTGTAATTGTTTTCTTTGACGATATCTTAGTCTACAGCTCATCTTTGGCTAATCATCTGGTACATTTGGATTTAGTTTTGGGGTGTTTGTTGACCAACAGATTTTATGTGAAGCTCTCCAAGTGCCTCTTCTGCCAGGAGTCCATTGAGTATTTGGGGCATATTGTTCTTCCGTTGGTGTTCATGCAGACCCGGCTAAGGTGGAAGCCATGGTCCACTAGCCTGCCCCTATGAATGTGAAACAACTTCGGGGCTTCTTGGGTCTCACAGGTTATTATCGACGCTTTATCGCTGGGTATGCGAGCATTGCAGCCCCCTTAACGGACCTGCTTCACCGTGATGCTTTTACATGGACTACTGCAGCCTCGGCGGCCTTTGAGGCTCTGAAACAAGCCATGGTCGCAGCTCTAGTTTTATAGCTTCCGAATTTCTCACAAGAGTTCATCATCGAAACGGACGCCTCCAATGTTGGTATAGGGCGGTGCTCATGCAGGAGGGTCGTCCAATTGCCTTTTTCAACAAAAAGTTCAGACCCAAGCTTGGTGCCTCTTCAGTTTATATCAAGGAACTCCACGCCATTACCGAGGCAGTACTCAAATGGCGACAATACCTTTTGGGGCATCCCTTTGTGATTCGCACCAACCATAAAAGCATCAAAGAACTCCTTCAGCAGGTTATTCAGACTCCAAACCAACAGGCTTACATTCGCAAGCTTCTCGGGTTCCAATTTTGTTTTGAGTATAAGCCCGGAGCTTCTAACCAAGTGGCCGATGCTTTGTCTCAAGTCCCTGCTGACTGGCCTTCCATGGAACTCGAGTCTCATTCTTCCTTACTTGCTCTTGTATCTGGGTCAACCTTCGACATTCTCCAGCAATTACAGCAAGCCAATACCACTGATCCTTACTTAGTGGCGTTCCACCGCCAACATCAAGAAGGCACTCTTCCTCCCTTCCACATAATTTTGCATGGGTTGGTATTGTGTCGGGGTTGTTATGTGGTGAGCCCTCAATCTCCTTTATGTGAGCAACTTATTCGTGAATTTCATGACACGCCAAGTGGAGGACACGCTGGGGTCAAACGCACTCTGGTACGCTTAGCTGCAAACTTCTTTCGGCCTCACATGAGACAATTGATTGAAGCTTACGTAGCCTCATGCCTTACTTGTCAACAAATCAAGTATTCTACTCAGGTTCCTGTGGGTCTTTTGCAGCCATTGCCTATTCCAGAAGCTGTGTGGGAAGATATCACCATGGACTTCGTGACGGGCCTTCCTCTGTCCAAAGGACTCACGATCATCATGGTTGTGGTGGACAGATTGTCTAAATCAGCCTATTTTGGTGCGTTGCCATTTGTTTTTACAGCCGCCAAGGTTGCCGAACTATTTATTGATACCATAGTTCGACATCACAGGTTTCCTCTTTCCATAGTTTCAGATCATGACCCTGTTTTTATGAGTTCTTTTTGGCGGAAGCTGTTTGCACTAAGTGGGACCACACTTGCTATGAGTAGTGCATATCACCCCTAGACTGATAGGCAGTCCGAAGTTGTGAATCGTGGCATAGAATAATATCTCTGCGCCTTTACTCAAGGAAAATCGAATTCTTGGGTCTCTTATCTAGGTTGGGCAGAGTTTCACTATAACACCAGCTATCACTGACCTTAAAATGTCCCCATTCCAGGCCCTTTACGACTGAGCTCCTCCATCTATTCCTCTATACACTCGGGGCTCTACTTCGATCCAAGCGCTAGATGAGGCATTCACAGCTCGTGATGAGCTCCTCCGCACTCTCAAGGATAACCTTTTGGCTGCCCAACACCGCATGCGAGAGAAAGCTAATGCCCACCGCCGAGAACTACACTTTGAGGTTAGGGACTTGGTACTTGTCCTCTTACAGCCTTACAGGCAGCTATCTGTTACTCATAACTGCCACCACAAGCTCTCCAAACGTTTCTATAGGCCTTTTCCGGCTACTGCCCACATCGGTTCTGTTGCCTATCGCCTTGGTCTGCCATAGGGGAGTCGTATACACCCCGTTTTTCATGTCTCAGCCCTTAAGCCTTTTCGTGGTACTGCTACTTAGTTGTCCCGGGAGCTGCCACCAGTGAGTTATGACAACAAACCAATTGAGGCCCCCATCGCTATCTGTGGTACTCGCACCATTCTTGTTCATGGTCAACCACAACCGCAAGTTCTTGTCCAGTGGCAGGGTTGCCCCATTGAGGAAGCTTCGTGGGAATCGGTCAACGATTTCCATGCTGCGTACCCATCCTTTCACCTTGAGGACAAGGTGCTCTTCGAAGGAGGAGGGAATGATGCGCCCTTTGCTGAGATGGGGGAAGCCCAGATTGACAACCCAGAGCCCAGCCATTCAAACACGGGGACTAGTGAGTCCATTGAAAAAGAGGTCGAAACCCAATCACGTCCAGGGCATCAAACTACAAAACCTGCTTGGATGAAAGACTACGTGTGCTGCATGGATGACGTGTGTTGAAGCTTTTGTCATGCGTTTTAGTTGGCCTTCACACCCTTAGTGTGAGCACTATTATTAGTATTTTCCTTTTATTTTTATTCTCAGATTGTTATTCTGTTAGGCTTGGCACTATTAAATATGATGTAATGGAATCAATGAGATATGATGAATGTACAGAATTCTCTCTTTTCAGAAATCTCCTCTCTACCTCATTCTTCTTATCTCTTTTTCTCTCTGTAACATCTCTAGGAGTCAACCCTCACTCAAAGAGTGGCCTTCTGTGCAATCTGACATAAGCAGATTGTATCAGAATTTGATTTTGTAAACTTAAATTTAATTGTAAGTAGATTTGGAATACCGCAATTTATGTTTAAAAACTTCTATCTCAAAAGTGAGTTTAATAAAATAAATATTATTTAGATAAAAAATTAAAATCACATTTAAAACAAGATTGAAAAAAAAAATATCTCTAATAAAATTTTAACCAATAAAAAAGTAAGAATTTAAAACTTTCACTCCAATTAAGATGTGATACAATTTTTCATTAAAGTTAATTAAATTTTGTCAATAAATTTTTTTACCAAACATGTTAATACATCTTTTAATATTTCAAATCTCCTTTTAACATGCTATATCGCCAAACTAAACATACTCTAAATAGTTGGCAATATGCTGTCAATGATTGGCTGACAGAGGAACCTTCAACATATTCCATGATTATATTATGCAATCCCATCTAAAGCAATGCATTTTCTAATTTTAAAAATCACGAAATATTAGGAAAGTTGTCAGATTGACCAATAATCAAACAATTACGTAATCAATTCTTTATAAAAGAAAAAAAATTTAAGAAATATGAAAAATACTACTAAAGTATAACACTAAAGAGAAAGAGGTGTGAGAAAATTTTTAGTGTTGTGAGTATTTTAGTAGAATTTAATATTTTATTAACTCTAAATCACATGGAGACTGTGAGATGTTTTAAAAATAATATTAAAAAAATAAATTTTATTTTTTATGATTATAAATTTATTAATTTATTTATATATGGACAAAAATTACATATTTGTTTTCTTCGTATTTTCATATTTTAAAAATCTTTGAATAATTTTTTCTTTATCAATAAGATAACATTATCAAATATTTTGTTCTCTATATATATGTAACTAAATAATCATTTAATCATTTATCTCTCATATAATTACGTAACCGATTCTTTATGATATTTAAATGGTTAAATAAAAAAAAAGTTTAAGAAATCTGAGAAGTATAACTAAAGTGTAACAATGAAGAGAAAGAGGTGAGAGAAGATTTTAGTGTTTTGAGTATTTTAGTAGATTTTGATAGTCTATTGACTCTAAATTACATGAAGATGGTAAGGTGTTTGGAAAAGTAATATTAAAAATATAAATTTTATTTTCTATGAATATAAATTTATTAATTTATTTGTATATGACAAAAATTACATATACAAAAAATAAAAAAGATAAATACATATATAAAATAAAATAAAAATTTAAACTGAGTGAAGACATGAATCTCCACTTTTTTATACCTGGTCCGTCCCTGATCATAAGCATAATGTTAAATAAGTTACATTATTTAGCGTATGATTAATATGACTACCATCTAAATAGTACGTTCATGATAATTTGCATTATTCCTATAAGTTTAAAACGGAATCTTTCATCTATTATCTATTATTTATATACATTTGGAGGCACGTTAATTTTAAACATCAGCCCATCATAGAGTTTTCTTTAAAAAAATATGAGGATATCTCATTTTTATACTTCCTTTAATCCATTCATTATTAATTTAGAGTTTACATTTTATGTGTGTGTAAGTTTTTTTATATTTTTACTTAATTAAAAATTATTATATTATTAAATAGCGTGGAGTTAATTAATGTAAAAGTTAATTTTTTTAATAATGTGTTAATATATAATTGAATGATAATGTAATATTACAACGAAAGTATATTAAAATTAAAATTTTAAATGTACATCTAAATTCACATACAACTATTTTAGAAATTTTAGCCTTATCTTTCTAACATTATATTTATATATTAAATTATTAAAATTTTAAAAGAAAATGAATAGATAGTAAAGGAAAAGGACTAAAAAGAGGATAAGAATATATACCAAAAAAAGAAAGAAAGAAAAAAAAGATAAGAATAAAATAGAAAATTAGAAGGAAAATGGAAGAATAAAGAAGAAGAGTATCAGGGAGAGCCAGATAAGCATTGTGCAGGTTGGCAAATGGAGTCTTTGCGTTTCTCTCTCCATTGCTGGAAGAGAGAGAAACGAAAGAGATGATAGACTGGCAAATAGGGAGGTCAAGCATTCCCTGTCTTTGTTTATCTCTGTGTCTATATTTATATATAATCTCATTTTTGGGCATTCTTCAATTTTTGGCTTCTGTGATTTTGATAGGTATTACTATATTTATTAGTTATTTCAGTTTGTTAATTTCAGTTAGCAATATTAGTTAGTTTGTTAGAGAGATAGTTAGTTGAGAGTTGAGTTAGTAAGTTGGTTAGCAGAAGAACTTCTATATATATATATATATATATATATATATATATATATATATATATATACTTTCAACTTGGTTAATGGAGATATACACAGAATTTCACTCATACAGAGTTTAATATGGTATCAGTAGTTATCTGAAGTTTCCACATTCTTGAATATTTCTATTTCCCTTCTTGGGAATCTTTTGCTTCGTCCTCACTAGAGGTGGCAAAATGGGCTAATTGCCGTCTCTCGCCGTCTCGACCGCTTCAACCCGCAGCTAAAATGCGGGCGGAGTGGGTTAGCCCGTTTTAAAAAATGGGTTGGAAGAGTTAACCCATCCCGCTTTAAAGCGGGTTGGCGGGTTGACCCGCATAAAAGATAAAATGAGAAAAAATAGAGGAGTTGGCGGTCAACCTGGCTTAACCCGCCAAAAAAAATAAAAAAAATTATATAAAAAATCAATAAATACTATAAAAAATAATAAATAATAATGGTAAAAAATTACAAACCATATATTTAAAATATAATTTTTAAAATAATCATTAAATATTTAAACATAAATTATATAACATCAAAAAGTTTTTCATTTATAGTATTACTTATCATTTTTTTTAAAAAACAGTGAGCTAACCCGCAGGGCCAACCCGCCCCCGCCCCGCTTAACCCGCGGATTATGCGGGTTGAAAAAAAATATGGGCTCAATCCTTGAACCCAACCCGTAAAAAAATAGCGAGTTGGCGGGTTAACCCGACGGGTTGAACCCATTTTGCCAACTCTAATCCTCACCATGGATGAAACTACCAATCCTTTCTTCCTTCATCATTTAGATAGCCCTGGTCTTGTTCTTGTATCGCAGCTCCTCACTGGAGATAATTACAATTCATGGAGCCGTGCGATGAAGATGGCTCTCTCTGTAAAGAACAAGCTCGGGTTCATCGATGGTTCCATCACCCATCCAACTGATAATAATCAAAATTTACTTCATTCTTGGATTCGAAATAATGACATTGTCATTTCTTGGATTCTTAATGTAGTTTCCAAAGAAATCAGTGCCAGCATCATCTATTCCACTTATGCTCATGAGATTTGGTTAGATCTCAAGGATTGTTTTCAGCAACAAAATGGTCTGAGGATTTTTCAACTTAAACGTGAATTGATGAATCTTCATCAAGATTCTTTGTCCGTAAGCCAATTTTTCACTAAGATGAAGTCTATTTTTGATGAGTTGAATGATTATAAGCCTTTAACTTCTTGTACATGTGGTGGCATTCGTCCTTTGCTGGAATATATTCAATCTGAACATGTTTTGCAATTTCTAATGGGATTGAATGATGAATTTGCTTTTGTACGTGGGCAAATCTTATTGATGGATCCTCTTCCTTCTATTAATAAAGTTCTTGCTCTCGTGCTTCAAGATGAAAGACAGCGCAGTGTTAGTTCTAATATGATGAATTCTAAATCTTAAATAGCATTTTCTGTTAATGCTGTTCAATCCAAAGGAAAACCAATGAAGAAAGATCATCTTGTGTGTAGTCATAGCGGTATTGTTGGCCACACTATGGATAAATGCTACAAACTACACGGTTATCCTCCAAGCCACAAGTTTCACAAATCACAATCTAGTTCTTCAAGAATTGTGAATTAGGTCTCTATTAATGATTCTACATCTACTGAAAATAATGGTTTTCCTGCTCAATATCACTAGTTGTTGGCAATGCTAGCATCCTAATTATCACAAGCAACTAAGCCTATTGTGGAGCAATCTGAGTCTCCTTCATCTGTTCCTTCTGCAGGTATCATCCTGTCCACAAATTTGTCTTATTCCTTGTCTAATTCACATTTTTGGGTTTTAGATTCTGGTGTTTTTTGTCACATTTCCTTTACTTTACACAATTTCATTTCAATTCAACCTGTAACAAATGTTTTTGTTACTTTGCCTAATCAAACTCGGATTATGGTTCCATTTGTAGGATCTATTAGATTGAGTCAAAATTTACTTCTCACTAATGTGTTTTACATTCCTAGTTTCAGAGTTAATCTGTTATCAATGAGTTCTTTTTTAAAAGAAAATCCTTATTCAATTTCTTTTTTTCCTAATTCTTTCTTAATACAGGACATCAACACAATGAAGATGATTGGCAAGGGTGATATGGTTGAAGGTCTCTATGTCTTCAAGACTGCTTCACAATCACTCCAATCACTTCCAAGTGTTACATCTATTTTACAGCTTCCTAGTTCCTGTAACATTCCTAGTTTTTATACTTCAAATTGTATGTTTTTCAATTCTAGTACATTACCTATTCATGCTTGCCATTTTCGATTAGGTCATCCTTCTCATCATAGGCTGCAATTGTTGCATAATAAAATTGACTTGCCAAAATTCAGATCTTTTGCTTGCAATATATGTCCCCTAGCTAAACAAAAAAGGTTGTCTTTTACTTCTTATCAATCTGTCAGTTTTGCTCCATTAGACTTAATTCATTGTGACATATGGGGTCCGTTTCATAAGCCAACTTATAATGGTCATAGATATTTCTTAACTTTGGTAGATGATCATACTAGATACACTTGGACTTCTTTATTGAAATATAAACCAGAAGCTACTAGGTTAATCAAGAGTTTTGTTGCTATGATAGACACTCAGTTTGTAAAAGTTATAAAATGCATAAGAAGTGATAATGCTAAAGAATTCCAGCTCAGTGATTATCTTGCTGAAAAAGGCGTTCTGCATCAATTCTCGTGTTGAAAGACCTGAGCAAAACTCAGTGGTGGAAAGGAAACATCAACACTTGCTTAATATAGCAAGAGCCTTATATTTCCAATCAAAGGTTTCTTTGTGTTTTTGGGGAGATTGTATTAATACTGCAACCTTTCTCATTAACAGGCTGCTTGCTCCATTACTGGATAATTATTCCCCATTCTTTAAACTCTATTCTAAGGATCCTGATTATCATTCATTATGAATTTTTGGGTGTCTATGTTACTGTTCTACTCTTCAATCCACTAGAAATAAATTTTCTCCTAGAGCTTAGCCATGTGTTTTCATAGGATACCCTACTAGTTATAAGGCTTATAAACTTTATAACCTTGAAACTAGAAAATTTCAAATCTCTAGAGATGTTGTCTTCCATGAAGATACTTTTCCTTTCTATTCCACTCCTCATACTGATCCAGATCTGGATCCTTTTTATAATCAGGTTCTTCCTCAAACTGTACCTACTATTGATGTTCTTTTTAATCCTTCCACTGATATAGTTATCCACTCAGTAGACATTGTTCCTTGTACCTCTTTTTCTTCTCTTTCAGGTTTTGATTCCCCTATATGCAGAACCTGCATCTACTGTCTCACCACATGTTCCTTCTGTTTCACTTAGAAAATCTACTCGAATTTCCAAACCTCCCTCATATTTGTCCTCTTACAAATGTAATCAGGTCACTTCTTTATATTCTATACCTTCTTCTACTTCATATAGTAAACTTAGTCCTAAATTCAAACACTTCATTTATCAAATCTCCACTGTTTATGAACCTCAATTTTTTTATCAAGCTGTCAAAATTCCAGAATAGCAACAGGCTATGTCTGAGGAGTTGCAAGCAATGGAATCTAACAAAACATGGACAGTTGTCTCTTTACCACAAAATAAACAGCCGATTAGCTGTAAATGGGTATATAAGGTCAAATATAATCTTGATGGAAGTGTGGCTAGATATAAATCCAGGTTGGTTGCCCAAGGATTTACTCAACAAGTTGGTATAAATTATGTTGAGACTTTCTCACCAGTGACCAAACTCACTACAGTCAGAGTTCTCTTAGCCTTAGCATTAATTAAGAAATGGCATTTGGTACAATTAGATATTAACAATGCCTTTCTTAATGGAGACTTATTTGAAGAAGTGTATATGAAGTTACCACTTGGATATACTCCTTAAGGGGAGAGTTCTAATCAGAATTCAGTTTGTAAATTGAATAAATCCGTTTATGGTCTTAAACAGGCTTCAAGACAGTGGTTTACAAAATTTGCTAATGTCTTACTAACTCATGGCTTCACTCAATCTAAGAATGATTACTCTTTGTTCAGCAAGGGATCTTGTTCCTCTACTGTTTTTCTCTTACTTTATGTAGATGATATCATCTTAGCAGGACAAAATTCTCAATCTATTGAAGCTGTTAAGTGTTTGTTAAAGTCTGTATTCAAACTTAAAGACCTTGATAATTTAAAATATTTCCTTAGTTTTGAAATTGCTCAATCTGCTAAGGGTATTCATCTCCCTCAGAGGAAATATATTTTATCTCTTTTAGAGGATACTGGTTTTACAGATTGCAAATATGCATCTTTACCTATGGATCCTAACCTAAAACTTAGCATGGATGATGGAGCTCCTTTACTTGATGATTCTTAATACAGAATAATCATAGGTAGACTACTATATTTGACACTTTCTCGACCTGATATTTCTTACAGTGTCAATAAGCTGAGTCCGTTTATGTCTAAACCACGGACTACTCATTTGCAAGCTGTTCATCACCTTCTCAGATATTTAAAGGCCACACCTGGTCATGACATTTTATATCCATCGAGTTCTTCTTTCACTTTGACTGCATTTGCTGATGCAGATTGGGGTTCTTGTGTGGACACCATAAAATCAACTACTGGTTATTGCCTCTTTATTGGTGATTTTTAGTTTCCTGGAAGTCTAAGAAACAGGTTACTGTGTCAAGGTCATCAGCAGAGGCAGAATACAGGGCAATGGCTGTCGTGGCTAGTGAAATTGTTTGGATGGTTTAGCTTTTACAGGATTTTGCCATACCAACTGGTTCAGTACGGTTATTATGTGATAATCAAGCAGCCATCCACATAGCCTCCAATTCAACTTTCCATGAAAGAACTAAACACATTGACATTGATTGCCATTTCATAAGGGAGAAGGTGATTTTTGGTCTCATCAAACTGATTCATGTGAAAACTAGTAATCAATTGGCAGATTTGTTTACCAAAGCTTTGCCTTCTACTCAGTTCCTAAACATGATTCACAAGTTGAGACTTATTGACATCTATTTCCCACCTTGAGGGGGAGTATTACTATATTTATTAGTTATTTCAGTTTGTTAATTTCAGTTAGCTGTTCGCTCTTTTGCTTACCGCAAGTGCACGGGTCGCACTTGTAGTATCGTCAGGAGTCAGATATCGTTCCCACAAGGACAACGTATTTCATAATAAAGCTAAGTATTAACCAATTGTCTAATTAATGCTATCCAAAAGCATAAACTTTATAAATGAATGTTTAAAGAAATATAAAGACTGAAAAGCAACAAATCTAAGATAAATAGATAAATAGAGAAATAAGAATTACTTTTCATCTCCTACTTCAACTAATGAATTGTAATCCTTACAAGCAACATCAAAGAACAATTAAGTTAGCTTGAGAATCTGATTTAGTCAAAAGCCTATGTCTAGGTCAATTAACCCTGGTTTTATTTACCCAGCTCACTAAGTTTCCTTGAGAACCAGTGTAAACTCCACTCATTAATGATCTATTCTCAATCACACACTATACATGGCCAATAGGTATATTTCTATCCTATTAACGAATCAACTCATTCAAGCCAATTGAACTCGCCGAACATGTATCAACCACACCATATCCATATCAACAAATCCTTATGTCTAGTTCATTTGCTAATATTAACATCATGCAATCAGTGATCAGCCAATCAAAAGCAATAAATACAGATAATGATTGAACTTAACTAAACTTCAATATATACTCAACAGATTACACATTCATCAGTATCTATAAGAAACTACAAAGGAAAACTTATATACAGCCTAGCTAGCCATGAAACATGAAAGTACAAACAATAAATCATGTTCATGAAGCAATAAGAGGGAAAAGAAGAAAGGAAAGGAAGGAAGCTCATTAGATTTCATCCTCTAAGCTTGATTCACCCTCCATAAGAAGGATGACCTCCAACCTTAGCCTTTTTCACTTCCTCTAGGTCTAAAAACCTAAAACCAGCAGCTGCTCTCCAAAAATGATGAAAACTCCCATAAAAATTCAGTGCAAATGTATTTATAAGCTGAATAAAACAGGGTCACACCGCAGCGTCCAACATGTCACACCGCGGTGCGCGTGTAATTAGGTCACAGGCGCCTGAGGCGCCTACTCTTCAACGTTGCGGCGCTCCAGCCTCGGGTTTTATCAACTGAAGCAGGGGAATGCCGCGGCGCAACAAATCCACGTCGCGGCGTTGGGTGCTGATCTTCTTTTTTAATCTTCTCTTAGGCTTCCTGGTCCAAAGCTATTGCAATTTCTTCATTTTCATGCTTCATTTGTGACCTGCCTATAACAGAGAAAGTATCAATTCATTTAATCACACAAATGTACTCAATTTGATCATAGTTTTGAAAGTATTTACACAAGATCAAAATAGAAGTCATCAGAATGACTTCAGATATGAATGATGCTAAAACCTTCCATTAATGTTTACAAACAAGGACTAATCATGCCATAAAGCACAGATATAGGGCACTAATAACTACACTCTGTACAGTTATCATTAGCAATATGAGTTAGTTTGTTAGAGAGTTAGTTAGTTGAGAGTTGAGTTAGTAAGCAGAAAAACTTCTGTATGTATATAGTTTCAGCTTAGTTAATGGAGATATACACAGAATTTCACTCATACAGAGTTTAATAATAGGAGGACCCTTTGGAGTTTGGATATTCAAGAAAGAGAGACACTTGGGATTTCACCACCATGAGTCTCTTCGATCTTGGAAGCAGGTACCACCATTCAAATTTCGCTCTTTTTCTGCTTAACCTGTTTCATTTTATCTTTTCATTATAGATTTTGGGTTTTTAAAAAAAAAAAATCAAAGATGATAAATATCAGTTTGTTTACCTTCTCTTTCTGTGTTTCTCGTTTTACAATTTTGAAGATGCACTGGGATTTTTATTTTTTAGGCTGCCCTTGATTTTTTTTAAAAGAAATTCCCTTTATATGATCTTAGAGTGTTTTCTTAATCCCTTAGCACCTACTTATCTTTTTAGGCTCTGTGAAATGGGATGGCTGATAGGACTATATAACAGACATGATGATTACCCATATTGATAATATGGCTATGAAATCTGTATGCTTCAATTTGATGATTATTTTGTGTGAAAGCAATGTGAATTTGTTTCATTATGAAGCTACTAATGGGAATTAGTTAGGAGATTCAGGGCAAAGAATTCAAATAGAAATCTGAATTATTTTAATGTTTTTAAACTAGGTATGATGTTACTAACAGGTTCTACTGTGCCAAGGATTAATTTCGGGGCTGTGAAAGATACCGTTGGGTGGGTAGTGTTATGATTTGTCATGTATACTTGTGTGATTATTAGTTGGTCATACTTGACTTGGTGTTACAAGGATGCTTTTGATGAGTTTTAGTTGCTTCTTCAATGTATAGGTAGCTTAAAAATTCTAAATAATGAATATTATGTCATCAAAATTTAAATGTACTATTGAATGGGACATAAACAAATATGTAAAGTGGGACATAAAAACTACACTTAGCATTCATAAGTGTGTAAAGCTGCCTTCAACAATAACCATTTCAAAACTACAGTTGAAAAAATTTAAAGCAATACAGGTATCATTTATAGGGCATATATCATTAGTAGATCAAGAACCAATTATATGTGTCAATTTGCTCTAATCTGTAATTTTCTTCTTGCTACTTATTCTTAAGGAAAAATGAATTGTTTGATTTGATTATTCTGACTTTTTCTGGGGTTTTTATTATTGCTTATAGTATGGTATACTTTTGTTTTGTTTTTGTTGATGATTACAGGAGCATAACCAAACTTTGATCCATGCAGAAACTAGAAAACATTTCGTCCAAAGAAGAGTGCTCCATCTAAAAGTAAGGCTAGTTGTTTAACTTCTTGTGGTTACTGGATTTTTTTCTACTTTTTCTTTATGGTCTATATTTGATTAGTTGAGCCGTAATTTATGCTTTTTGTTTATGAAATGCAGGTTCTCAACTTCAAAAACACATCGATGCTACATTGGGTAGGGGGAACTTGAGGGAAGCTGTTAAACTACCTCCTGGCAAAGATATTAAGTGGCTAGCTGTAAATAATAAGAATCTTTAATCTATTGAGTTTTTGTCAAATAATCGTATAATACTGAAGTTTCCAATTCCCCCTGTCTCTCTCTATTCTTGAGGATTATTTTTCTTAAACTCTTCTTTGAAATTGTTTGGTGTTGCATGTAAATTTCCACATTTACACATAGCCTGGTGTATTTGTCATTCATAAATGATATTTTACTGCAAAATTGCTTATAAAAAATTTCAAACATTGGCAATTTTTTTTTTTTGTGTGCAACTGTGGACTTTTTTAATCAAGTGAATATCCTGTTTGGTACACTTACAGAATTCTGCACATCAAACAACTGTTCAACAATGATTTGCATAGGACCAAAGTATTGTTTTATCCTTCAACCAACTTTTCTTATTTTAGTTTCATAGTTTTGTTACAACTAAATGCATGTTTGGATAAGCTTTTTTTCTTTTTTGTGTTTTAATATGTTTGGCAAAATTAACTTCAGCTTTTGCATGAAATTCAATGCATTATAAAATTTTTTTAAGTTAATTTTCATAATGCTGAAGATTGAAACTTATGATTTTAGCTTATAGAGTATTCTTTACTAAAGATTACAAAAGATTATGGCCAAATCAATCCTAATTGGGCTGATTGTGTTTGATACTATGGAAAACTATGTTGGACAATGGTTTCTATGTTGGATGGTGGTTCCTATATTGGACGCTGGCTTCTTGTGTTGTTCCCACATTTTTTAATGTTACATTGTTCTTAGTGCTTTAATGTTGCTTTAATGTTGTTTATTTTCTAGGCTTGATTAGTTTGCTTTTCTAAAGACTAGTTTAAATGTAGAGTTCCCTATATATTGTTGTATATATTTTTCAGCAGAAAATAATAATAAAAAAGAGAAAAAAACTAATTCACTGAACCTTTATGGTATTAGAGCAGACTCTTAAAACTCAAAAATAATTCCTGCTATGGCTTCTGAAATTAGCAGCTCATCCAACGTCACCTCTACTGTAGACGACGTTGTCTCTCAATGTCATATAACTGAGAGTTCCGTCATTCCTATCACGGGACACAAACTCAATGGGAAAAACTACCTCCAATGGTCTCAATCTGTTCTCATGTTCATTAGCGGTAAAGGGAAGGATGATTATCTTACCGGTACTGATGCTCCTCCTTCCAAGACTGATTCTGGATACAAGCAATGGAAATCCAAGAATCACATGGATGTCCCGGTTGATCAACACCGTGAATCTCAAAATTGGCCAGAACTTTATGTTTTATTCAACTGCAAATGAGATCTGGGACAGCGTGAAAGAATCCTACCCGATAGTGAGAACACGTCTGAACTATATGAGATCAAAGGTATTCTTCACAACCTCCAACAAGGAGAAATTTCTGTAGCCCAGTATTATAATGTTCTTAATTAGTATTGGCATCAACTTGATATGTTTGAAACCATTACCTGGGGCTGTCAGGAAAATAAAAAGAAATATAACCAAATTGTGGAGAAAAAGAGGATTTTTAAATTTTTACTAGGTCTCAACAAAGACCTTGATGAAGTAAGAGGAAGGATTCTTGGAACCAAGCCTTTGCCTTCCCTCCGAGAAGCTTTTGCAGAGGTTAGAAGAAAAGAAAGTAGAAAAAAGATCATGATGGGGAATGAAGGACCTACTAATACAGCAGAAGGTTCTGCCCTTGCAGTTCGTGGACATCTCAATCAAGGAGGTAATAGCAGGCCATGCAAAGGGAGACCATGGTGTGATTTCTGCTGCCGTCCTGGACACACAAAGGAGATATGCTGGAGAATTCATGGCAAACCAGCTGACTGGAAGCCAAATAAAACACAATTTGATTGGGATAACTGTGACTACAATGTTATCACAAAAAATAAATCAGCCACTAAGACTACACCCCTTAGCAAAGAACAATTTGAACTCCTCCAGAAGATGATAAATTAAGCTGGCACCTCTATTATTGGATCTGGATTAACAACTGGAAAAACTATTTTTCCAACTACACTAAACAGCAAAGTTGAACAAGGAAATGCTTGGGTGATTGACTCAGGTGCCACAGATCATATGACTGGTGATGCCTCTTTATTTAATTCCTATTTGCTTTGCTCTGGGAATTTTGAAGTGCGGATTGCAGATAGGTCATTATCTACTGTTGTAGGCATTGGTTCCGTTGTTGTGTCTAAATATTTAACTCTTGAATCTGTCCTCTTTGTTCCTAATTTGTCATGCAACCTGTTATCTATCAGTAAACTTACCACAGACCATAAATGTGTTGCTAAATTTTCCCTTCTCATTGCCTATTTTAGGATCAAGACTCGGAGAGAATGATTGGCAATGCTAAGGAGTGTGCGGGTCTCTATCTTCTCCATATGCTTGGTACGAAATCAAACTCGAACAGCTCATTGTGCTTCTGTACCAGTCATTTCCAATAAATATTTTGTGTCTGTCCAAACTCTTGATGATATTATATTATGGCATTTTAGACTAGGCCATCCTAGTTTCATGTACTTTGCAAAGTTATTTCCATCCTTATTCATCAATAAAAATCAAAGTTTATTTCACTGTGAAATTTGTCAACTTGCTAAACATACAAGAAACTCTTTTTCGGTTCACAATTATCAACCCTCTCATCCGTTTTCAATAATTCATTGTGACATATGGGGGCTTTCCCGTGTTACAAACATCTCTGGCACTAGGTGGTTCATCTTTTTTGTTGATGATCACACAAGGGTTACTTGGGTGTATCTAATAAAAGAAAAATAAGAAGCTAGACCAATATTTCAGAAATTTCACTCCATGATCCAAAATCACTTTGAGACAAACATCCGAATTCTTAGAACTGATAATGGTACTGAATACTTTATTTTGGCTCTTGGGAATTACTTAGTTGAGAAAGGGATTGTCCACCAAAATTCTTGTGTTGATACTCCTCAACAAAATTGGAGGGCAGAAAGAAAAAATCGTCACCTTCTTGAGGTTGCCCATGCCATTCTATTCTCATCTACCTAATTGTTTCTAGATAGATACTATCCTTACAGCAGCTTATCTCATCAATAGAGTGCCCTCTCGTGTTCTACAGTTCAAGACTCCTATTCATGTTCTTAATGATACCTACCCCAAAAATAGACTCATCTTTAACTTACCTCTCAAAGTTTTTAGTTGTTCAGCCTTTGTTCATATCTCTCCCCACCTTAGGAGCAAACTTGATCTAATGGCTATCAAGTGTGTTTTCTTAGGTATTCTCTGTAACACCCCGATTTTTTGTTTTCTTGATATAAATACGTTTTAATAATTTTTGTGAATTTTTGTGAATTTCTGGGAATTTTTAATTATTTTAATATTATTGAGTTATATGTGTGTTTGAAAAAATAAATTTTTTTCCTGGACCGAAAAGTTTTGGACTGTTAATGCGGGGCTAGGGGAACTTACTAAACCTGAAACCAGATACAGTTGACAAAAAAATTTTGTGTCTGAGTTTTTTGTTATCCATTGGGTAATCCCTTTATTTACTGTGTAATATTATTATCCATTGAATAATGACTAGCAGTAGCTATTATTCTTTGGATAATAGTTTCTGAAAATATCTTTTGAAAAATATCTTTTGAAAAATATCTTTTGAAAAATATCTTAAGATTAGTCGACAATAGTGGCTTGGACTTTTGATTTGCACCCTTGAATGGCAAGACTTAGTGGTGAAGGATTTAATTTCAACCCTTGATGGAATCAATGGTTTAGGAAGCAACTTGTAGGAGAAGGATTTAATTCCTTCCTTTGGATGAAGCTCACGGCCATGAAGCTTCCAAAGTGGCTAAAATTGATTTTTCTATCACATTTCATAAAGCCTTCATCTTTTCAATCAAGTTTGAACACAAAAAAATTCTCTCTTCCACTTTCTTTCTCCTATCTCACGGCCAAGTACCTCTCAAATTGGCTAAGTCTTCATTTTCCATTTCATTCAAGAAAGCTATCATCTTTTTCTCAAAAACCTTAACACCTTTTCTCTCATTTTTCTCTCCTCTACCTCACGGCCTTAGTGCCTAAAATCACTTTCCAATCACTTATATTCAAACCAACCATACTTCTTGATCCTAAACATCATTCTAAGCATCTTTCATGTTGTGATCAAGACTTGATTCTATCATCTTCAAGCTTAATTTTTGGATTCAAGTTCTAGGGTTCTAAGGTGATGATCATGATTTTTCATTTATTATTTGATTCTTGAAATTCTAAGACCATATTTGATCCATGGTCATCTTAATCAAATCTTGGATATTAATTTTTGTATGTTTACTTTGATTTTCAAGAGTTACTTGTTGGAGAAAGTTGATGCAAAGAGCTATACAAGGAGCTTAGGAAGCTACACCTAAGGTAAGAGGGAGATTAACCTCATTAACCACTTATGGTGGTGAGGGACGGATTTGTTTGTAGGTGATGAATCCATGTGAGGATTTATTCACCATGGTTGCATAATTTTGTGGTTTGTGTTTATATGCTTTGTGTGCTTTTATTGCTTTGATGTTATGCATGAACTTGTTATAGCATGATTGTGATGCTTAAATCTATCTTGTATGTTATAATTATGTTAGAAAGGAAAACAATTTTTGGTTTCAAAGATCAAGAGGCTCACGGCCACTTTGCCCACAAATGGGTAATTTTAAGCAAAAATGACTTATTAAATTTTAAATTAGATGATTAAGGACTAAATAAAGTTTAAGGATTTTGCAAGTTAAAAAGTTGATGAACAAATTTTATTATTCATAAAGGAATCGATTTTTGGCTTCAATTATAGAAATAAGTTAGAAAGATGATTTGAAATTTGAAGTATTTTATTTAATAGAGTTATAGTTGGAATGATGAAAATGATTTATTAATTGTGAATTTAGTTTTTTAATGATAATTAATTTGATTAAGGAATTTAAAAATTAAAATGGACATGGAAATATTTTTTATCACTAATAAAGAAGTGAATTTCGCCACTATAGTGAAATTAGGACTAAAGAGTAATTTTGGAATTTCAAGTATTTTAGTTAAATGGATTTTTAATAAATTAAATGGAAAAGGATTTGATTTAAAATTAAAATAATATAGATTTTGAGAATAACGTAAGTTTTGGAAAAATATTAGAAATTATTATTCAAAAGAGTTTTAGCAAGAAAATAATTTTTAATGATAATTTGGAGTTTAAAATATTTTATTTAAGAAAGTTTTATTAAGAGTAAAGAACAAAGTTTTTGAGATATCTTGAATTAATTTAGATAATTAATTTAGATAATATAAGTTTTTGTGGAAAACGTTAGGAAATATTATTTGGAGGAGGTTTAGTATAAAAATATTAGAAATATTATTTAAAGGTGATTTATTAAGGAAATATTAGAATTTAAGTCCAATTTTTATATTAAATGAGAAAAGTTTTAATTTGAGTTTAGAATATTAAGAAAGTATTTTACGCGAGTGAAAATATGTAGAAAAACTCTTACGCGATTTAAAAATAGTGATTGTGAAAATGAGATAATATCGCTACGCGACTGAGAGGAATAACAAATTTTGTTGTAGGGCCGACGTGCTGGACCCGAGTGGATCAGTGGTATTATGTAATTGTATGGACGGTTATATAATATCATTGATACTAATGGTATTAGACAATTGTATGAACAGTTGCTTTAATATCATTGGGAATAGTCCAATGGTAGTTTGATTTCATTAATCATGCATTTAAGCATTATACAGTCAGTGGTTGTTATGGCTTTTGCTTCCTATGAGTGAATGAGAATTTGAATAGTGTGATCCATGATCGATATCAGGGGGCGTTAGGGCGAGGTGATTCATTTAGTGATCTGTTATCACATTATATACCTCTGGCTGTGAAAAACCATTGCAACGCACTGACGAGAACTCGACAAACACTATTTATTTCGTGGTCTGGCATAGACTGTCATTGAGGGTGGTAGATCTTCTAGAATGTTCATCTCTGAAATTGTGTTTTGCTCCATGGAGTAGGAAAAATGGTGTGTTGTGCATAAGCATGGTCAATATACATATTGTTGTGGTATGGTCAATATACTTATTTTGTGATATGATTAGTATTCATGTTATTGTGATATACATTGTTAAATTGTCTGTTAGTTGATAACATGATTATACCTATTGTTCTATGATATTGCTGTATGTGAATAGCATTATTGTCATTATCATTGTCTTCGCTGCCATGATGATATTGATGTAGGGGATCTCACCTCTTTATTGTATTATTCTGTTCTATATTTATGTTTTAAGAAGTTTGTGATGGCGGCGAGGCAAGATCCACGAGGTTTCGTTAGCATACAATTTCATGGAGACATCGAAGCATGGAATGTCCATTGGGACACGAGACACATTCAGTATTCTGGATAAGTTACTTTGTTTTGGAGTAGGACCCAGCGTGAGGTTGCTATGTTTTCTTTGGACGCTGCTGTTTGTTTAGAGTTTTATATGCCTATTAGTGAGTTATGGAGTAATCGTTATAATACTTCTAGTGAAGATTCCAAGGAGTCAACCGCTCGAACTTCCATTAGTAGTGACATGCCCCGACTGGGGAATTTGTCTGTTAGGGATCCCGAAGAGAATCTGGATGAAGATCGGGTTCAGGACCCTACTCTTCAAGTTTTTGGACTTGGGCTAGGTTCAGTTTTTATATGATAATTATGTGTTGTTTGGAATACGTAAGTTTTATGTAATTAAAATGTCACTAAGTTATATTATGTACTATAGGTGTGTATTTTCTAGTTCTTGTATACTATGTTTTTAAATTCGGTAAGTTTACATTATCCGCGAAGAAGAAATTTTGAAACTCGTATTTTATAATATTAAATATTTTATAACTTGGATAAAGAATTAAAAAGAGATAGTCTAAAATATAATACCCGACAGACATTCTCCAACTCAAAAGGAGTATAAATGTTATTCTCCTGATAAAAAGAAATTTTACAATTCTTTGGACGTCACATTCTTTGAGAACCAACCTTTCTACTCCAAAACCCATATTCAGGGGGGGTTTCCATTCACTAGTAAGGACAATGAATATCAGTTTTGGAAAATTTGAGTCTTTTTTTGCACTTGTCATAGAACCTATCAGTAAGACAACACCTATTCTTGATTATATCAGTGAGACAACACCTATTCTTGATCATATCAGTGAACCTGTCTAGAATATTAGTTCAGAAGTAAAAAATCACAGAGTTTTCTCCAAAGTTTATCCTAGGAGATCGAAAGCACATGGAGAAATAAGGCATTCAATCCTTCCTGAGCCTTGTCAGGAAACTTGTTTGAACCCTGATGCTGCAAATCTAGGTAATACTGAGGTCCAAATTGCCCCTATTTTATTGCCTAATGATCTTAATATTCTCATTGCCCAAAGAAAGGGAGTAAGGTCATGCACTCAACATCCGATATCTAAGTTTGTCTCTTATGAACATCTTTCACCTAGATATCATGTTTTTATCTCTAGTTTGTCTCAGATAGAAATTCCACACAATATTCATGAAGCTATGAGAGATCCAAACTGAAAAGAAGCCATCAATGCAGAAATATGCACTTAATAAAAATGGCACTTGGGATATCACCAATCTATCAAAAGGGAAAAGACCTGTGGGGTGTAAGTGGATTTTCAATGTCAAGTATAATGTAGATAGAAGCATTGATAGATACAAGGCAAGACTTATTGCAAAAGGCTACACTCAAACCTACGGAATTGATTACCAAGAAACTTTTGCACCTGTAGCCAAGTCAAATATAGTCAAAGTTCTTCTCTCCTTAGCAGCAAATCTCGATTGGCCACTTCATTAATTGGATGTCAAGAATGCCTTCCTAAATAGGGACCTAGAAGAGGAAGTCTACATGGAAATTCTCCCTGGGTTTGAGAACAAGATTAATGTCAACAAAGTGTGCAACCTGAAGAAATCACTATATGGTCTCAAACAATCACCTCGAGTTTGGTTTGACTGTTTCACATGAGCAGTCAAAAGATATGGTTATATTCAAGGGCAATCATATCACACTCTCTTTGTGAATCATATAGCAGGAGGGAAAATCACCATCCTTATTATGTATGTTGATGATATTATCCTCACAAGAGACAATCACGAGGAGATGAAGAAACTAAAAGCCTTTCTAGCCAATCAATTTGAAAATCAAGGATCTCGACAAACTAAAATATTTCCTTGGTATGGAAGAGGCTCGCTCTTGCAAGGAGATTTCTATTTCACAGCAAAAATACACCCTTGATTTACTCAAGGAGACTGGTATGCTTGGTTGTAAACCGGCGAATACACCTATGGATCCAACCTCCAAATTGGGCATGAAAGAAAGTACTCCGGTTGACAAAGGAAGATATCAAAGACTTGTAGGAAGACTCATCTGCTTGTCTCACACAAGACCTGACATTGGTTTCTCAGTGAGTGTTGTAAGCCAATTCATAAATAATCCAACTGAGGAACACCTTAATGTTGTTTACAGAATCTTGAGGTACTTGAAAATGACACCAGGGAAAGGCTTATTTTTTAAAAGAGGCCACAACAAAGAAATTGAGATTTATTCAGATACAGACTGGGCAGGATCAATAATAGATCGCAGATCCACTTTTGGCTATTGTAGCTATGTGTGGGGAAATCTGGTAACTTGGAGAAGCAAAAAACAATCTGTGGTTGCCCGCAATAGTGCTGAAGCTGAATTCTGAGCAATGGCACACAACATATGTGAAGGAATGTGGCTAAAAAGATTACTTGAAGAATTGAAGATCACATATGAAAAGCCAATAAAATTTTGTGATAATCAAGCTACAATCAACATTGCTAAGAATCCTATTTATCATGACATGACCGAACATGTGGAGATTGATAGATACTTCATTAGGGAGAAAATTGAAGAAGGAATCATTAAAATGGTCTACACTACTTCGAGTCTTCAAACTGCTGATATTTCACAAAGGCTTTACCAAGAATTAACTTTGACAAATTAGTTTCCAAGTTGGGAATGATCAACATCTATTCCCAGCTTAAGGAGGCGTGAAGATTACAGAAGATTTTGGTCAAATCAATCTGTACTTGGGTTGATTGTGTTTGATACTGTGGAAAACTATGTTGGACAGTGGCTTCTTGTGCCGTTCCCACATTTTTTAATGTTACATTGTTCTTAGTGCTTTAATGTTGCTTCAATGTTGCTTATTTTCTAGGCTTGAATAGTTTGCTTTTCTAGGGACTAGTTTAAAAGTAGAGCTCCCTATATGTCATTGTATATATTTTTCAGCAGAAAATAATAATAATAATAAAAGAGAGAAAACTAATTCTCTGAACCGTTACTTACACTTTGAGATGTAAATATCATTTTGCCTCTAATCAAATAACTTTTTTAATCATTCTATACTTATTTAGCAATTTAATGCATAAAAGCGATTCTTTTTTTATACCATCTAAACGAAACAGATTAGTTTAAAATCGCTTCAGCTAACGTATCCAAACATAAAAATGAATCAATTATAATCGATTATAACAAAAAGTTTTTATACAATAATCGATCATTGAAATAATCAACTTTACACAGGTTTCCTAAACATACTAAATCAGATTAGCTATTACATGTGCCTTGTCCTCTTTTTGGCATGTCGTAATATATTTATAGGCATACAACAATTGGCTTTAGGAACTTGTAACTTCTTATAGTAGGTAATACTAATACATGGTTTTAGTGTCTATGATGTACTGATATGATAAGCATAACTTGCCTACCAAATGTAATTGCATAGTTTAGTTTTTGTTAATAGTTTCAACTATATTAGAGTTATGGGTGCTGTGTCAATTATTTGTTGCTCTTTATTGTGCTAGATTACACCATGTCTAATAATTACTACACCGAGATAATAGCTGGAGGAATGGGCAAAATTCTGTATCTTTTCTGAGTGTTAGAGGAATGAGTCATGTCAGAAATTTAACTCTTATTAACATGAGGCAAAGTGGGTGCAGAGTTATGTGGGACTATGGGAGAGTCTGGGTGTGAAATTCTAACTTCTAAGCTGCTGGCAATGTGTATAGTTAGAAGCTAAAGAGATTTTCCAAGTTGATGAATAAAACCTCATGCGTAGGGAGTGGCAAAAGGAAACAAATTTTAGCTGTAAAACTGGAAAAATTTATTTTACATAGAACATTGTGAATAAGAGAGAGCAGACCAAGTCCCATGAGGTTATATCACCCTATTCCACATTCTCTATGCCAATTTTCCTATGTCCTTTGTTTTTTAAAGTCCAGTTAGTCAATTGTATTGAGCTTTATTTTCTTAACTGGACAAGTTATATCATTATAATTATAAACAACATTAAACATATATGAGACAAGTATTTAATGTAATTTAAACTCTAAAGATACGAGTATAGATGGGCTAGTGGCGTTACTATCAAGAAACCAATAGAGGTATATGCTCCAAAGTATGTTGAGTATTTGATGGATTGGATTGAATCTCAGCTAGATGATGAAACAATTTTTCGTCAAAAATTAGGTATGTGTGACATATTGATAAAGCTAGTGGGCCACTTGGCTGAATTTTCTTGACTGTTATTTGATAATTATATGCATCATAGCACAATTTTAATTGATTGCTACATTGCTGCAGGGGCTCCTTTTTCCACCCAATTTATGAGATGTTGTCAAGACAATTTTCAAGCGATTATTCTGTGTATATGCTCACATCTATCACTCACATTTTCAGAAGATAGTGAGTTTGAAGGAAGAAGTTCATCTGAATACTTGCTTCAAGCATTTTTTTTTTGTTTGCTTGGATAAGTGGTTATACACACTGTGGGAATACCAAACACACACGAGACTTGCTTTAAATTATACAGATATCTTGACTGGTAGGATGACTTCAAGGCTCGAAAACATAGTGAAGCTATTACCAAAACTGGATCGAGATGCGCTGCTATTGTACATGCAGAACCAAAACTATCACTACTGCCACAGGTAGAATCTTTTAATGCTCTAGGCCCCATTGATGCGTCCGCAACACTCAATGACTCAAGTAACCTTGGTTTTTCTTTATTTAGTGCTACACAATGTGACTATGATGGATGGATAATAGATTCAGACGCAACTGATCATATGACATATGATTCTAATGACTTTGTCAATTCTACACCACTAAGACGAACCACTATTGCTAATGCTAATGGGGTTACATATCCAGTCATAAGAGCTGGAACTAATGCTTTTTCACCTTCTCTTTCAGTGTCCAATACTTTACTTATTCTGTCTCAATCGAATAAATTGATGCCAGTGGGCTAGGTTATTGAATAATTAGATTGTTGTGCACTAATATACCTCCATTTTTGTTTTCTTCAGGATAATCTCACCAAGGAGATCATTGGTCGTGGTCATAAAAATAGGGGGCAGTATTATATGGATGATTTCAGCATGGGCAAAGTCAATAATATGCAACATTCGTCAAGTGTTAATCTTAAGCAGATTTTGTTATGGCATCATCGATTAGGGTATCCATCATTCAACTATTTGAAGTATTTATTACCTAATTCATTTGTTGGCTTACATGACTCAGATTTGAAGTGTAACACTTGCATTTTTGTCAAGAGTCGCCGTGTATCTTATCCTTTAAGTTCCAATAAAAGTGATACTCCTTTTGAATTAATTCATTTAGATGTTTGGGAACCCTCTCCTATCTCCACTGTTTCTGGTATTTGATGATTTATGACTTTTGTAGACGATTGTACACGCATCACCTAAATTTATGTGATGAGACATAAGCATGATGTATTCGGTATTTTTCAGACGTTTCATACCTTAATTTAGACTCAATTTTTAGCTATGATTTGTATTCTCCGCTCTGACAATGGAGAATACATTAATCAAGAATTTTAACATTACTTTCAAGCTCATGGAATTGTTCATGAAACTACATGTCCTCAGACACCACAACAGAATGGTGTTGCCAAAAGAAAGAATGGACATATTTTGGAGACTGCCCGAGCTCTCCTTATTGGCTCCCATGTGCCATGTCATTTTTGGGCCGATGCGATTGTTACCGCAGTATATCCGTTGAATTGAATGCCCTCTTGAGTGTTGGATTTCCATACTCAGCTTCAAGCATTCTCCACATATGGCCCCCTGCCTTCATTTTGATGCTGCATCATTGTATCTTTGGGTGTGTGGCCTTCGTCCACCTCCATAAAAATCAACGTATAAAGCTTGATCCATGTGCTTTTCGTTGTATGTTTTTGGGGTATGCTGCACACTAGAAAGGTTACCGTTGTTACGATCCCACCACAAAACACACATATGTTACTATGGATGTCACTTTCTTGGAGTCCGAAACATATTTTTCTGCCCTAACATGCAATTCTCCTCTTTAGAGGGAGATACAAAGTCAATAGTAGAATTGGCAAAGCTTCGTTGACATGGACACTTTGGGTTCTGGTTTTGACAATCAACAATGCCATAATGCTTTGGTTGAAACTAATGGTAATCAAGTTGGACGTATTAAACGGGAAGACCCTTCCTTTCTAGTACCAGACGACCAGTCTCATGAGAATATTCATGAAGTAAGCTCTTCTAATACTCCTGTAAATATGATCGATACTCCTGTTGGTTATAAACTACCTTTCAGGAAAAATTGGGGACAATCGCCGGATCGGTACTCTCCAAATAATGAGGTGAAAAAAATCAAAATACCTAATTGTAAACCACGTTTCTTCTCAGAGATTATCAGACCTACTCAAGGCATTTGTATATCGGTTATCCTTTGTTCAGGTTCCCATTAAGATTCAAGAAGCTTTAAAGGATCCTAAATGGGTTCAGGCGATCAAAGAGGAAATGGAAACACTTCAGGATAACAAGACATGGGACCTTGTTCCATTGCTAAGGGAGAAGAAAATAGTGGGATGTAAATGGGTTTTTTCAATCAAACATAAAGCAAATGGATCCATTGAAAGATACAAAGCGAGACTTGTGGCAAAGGGGTATATGCAAACTTATGGCATCGACTATCAGGAGACTTTATCTCCGGTGGCTAAACTAAACACTGTCAGGGTACTACTTTCTCTAGCAGTTAATTTGGATTGGCCACTACACTAGTTTGATGTGAAAAATGCATTCCTCAATGGCAATCTTATAGAGGAAGTATATATGGATATTCCACCTGGATACACTATGCCTTCACAAGCCAAGGTCATGTGTAAATTACAAAAGGCCCTGTATGGTTTGAAGTAATCGCCCCGCGTATAGTTTGGATGGGTCCATATCGCAATGTAGGAATTTGGCTTCAAGCAGAGTCACTTGAATCATACTTTATTTCTAAAACATATAAAAAGGTAACGACTTTGATAGTTTATGCTGATGATAAGATAATTACAATAGATGATAAGGAAGAGATATCTAGACTTCAGAAGCATTTAGCAGTTGAATTTGAGATGAAAGACCATAGAGGACTGAAGTATATTCTTGGTATTGAGGTGGCTAGATCAAGCAAGGCATATTTCCATCCTAAAGGAAGTATGTGCTAGACTTGCTTTCAGAAATTGGCATGCCTGATTGTAAGCCTACTAACACTCCTATTGTCCAGAACCATCATCTAGGAGAATACCCTGACCAGAAACCCACTGATAAGGAGAGATATCAAAGGTTAGTTAGTAAATTGATTTATTTATCACACATGCGACTGGATATCGCCTATGCAGTGAGTCTGGTAAATCAATTTATGCACTGTCCGAGTGAAGATCACATGGATGCAGCAATTCGAATCATTTGATACTTGAAGTCAACCCTCAGAAAGGGATATATGTTCTCTAATAATAATCATTTGGATATTGGTGACTATACCGATGCAGATTGGGTAGGAAGTGTTACTGATAGGAGATCTACGTTGGGTTATTTTACCTTTGTTGGAAGGAATCTAGTCACATGGAGGAGTAAGAAGCAGAAAGTGGTGGCATTATCTCGTGCAAAAGCTGAATTTCGAGATATGACCAAAAGACATTGTGAGCTTCTTTACAATAAAGCAGACATCGTTATTGCTCAGAGTGCAGTTCAACATGACCATACAAAACATGTTGAAGTGGATCGACATTTCATCAAAGAAAAACTTGAGGCCAAGGTAGTTCATGCCATTTGTTAAATCTGGAGACTAACTGGAAGATATACTTACAAAGGTTGTAGGTAGCAGATATTTTCACAACTCACTCAACAAGTTGGGCATTGGAGATATATATGCACCAACTTGAGAGAGAATATTGACGTGAGTTAGCATGAGAGGTTGTAGGGATCTTGCTTGCCTTATTTACATATGATTACACATTACACATTTTATGGGATTCCACATTCTGTAATTGCACATTATGTGGGATTGTCCTTTAATATATATATGAGCTATTATAGTTTCCTAGAATAGCATATTGAATTAGCTATATGTATGAACGTTGTGTACAGAGATAATATACTTGAATATATAGAAATTCCCTATTACCTTTCTATGTGTTAACAATTCCGAGTCATGAATTTTAATTTACCCAATTTCAATTACATATTCAATCAATTTAGGTCATTGCTATTAATTTTCTTTCTTACTTTCTTTGATTTTTCTAGCTAAATGTGGTATATATGTCCAATTTTTTTTTTAACTTGGCATGGATTTAGAAAGATTACAAACCAGCTAAGGAAAATGATGGCAGTTCACATGTAATTTGTACATAAGCGGAATATGTCTCAATTACAATTTGCTCCTTTTCCTTGGAACGTCGATTTGGGGTTGGAAAATATATGAGAATTTAGGAATTTTGTTACGGGTCTCTTTACTCTTAGTATTTTCTAAGAGACAGCTAGCTCAGATCATAAAGACTTTTGCAATTGATTGAGATACTCTCTTTCTTTCCCGGTGTGTACGTTAAAAATCATTTCTTAATTAAAATCTATAAGATTTCCTAATCAACTTTCTTTGAAAAAAAAAATCTGAGAGACACAACGAACAGGAACTCACGCTATGACAATGATAGTGACATCAATGATAAACCCTTCTCGGCGCTGGTATGGATTGAATGGCTAATGCTGATTGGCCAATGACAAACTTATCCTTAGCTGAATTTTGAGCGTCCAACAGAATTTTTCTGAACGATGAAGCAATAGGGAGGAACCATTAGTCAGTGTAAGACACTGCAAGAGATGCTGAGACAGAATACAGACCGATGCTCATGTCAAAAGACACAAGAAGACCCCTTTTACGGTTTTACCTAGTTCCGTGAAAACAAGGTTCCCAACAAGATGGGGAATTTGACATTACCACAAATATATATGCCCATGCTAGATATCCAAAGTCAGCAAGACTTGCAAAGGGGTCCTTCTAGCTGTCAAAACGTCTCTTCTTATGCCCGTATTCTTGCTCATGCCATGTGCTTGTGGACCACCATCTTCATTTTCTTACCTTTTTCGTGAAATTCCATGAAGGATTTTATTGGAATATACACAAGCTTGCATTAATCTGCAATTGCCCAAAGCATGTTGGAGTAACACTAATGATTGAGTACATTTTATAATAATGATCACCGAATATTAACTAATCTCAGTTTTAATGTTTGAATTATATGATTCCCTGAACTATGAAGATTTGGAAAATACCAATTGTAATTTATTCTGATATCAAAAGAAAAGAGGATGTTTGACCTCAAAGGGTACGCATAGTCAAGGGTCAACATCTTTCTCCACCCTCCCTCAATATACACTATAAATTGAACTAGTTGTAGCCAAGCAAAAAACTGTATTGTATAATTAACAATAAGGAAAATAAAGTCTTGAAATGTTCATCATTTTAGCAGATATTACATCAGTAAATTAACTATCATACTCATATTCATTGATGTTGTGATTTCGTCGTTCGTTACTCCTTCTAGACACAAATTGGATGAGTTAACATGTGTAACACTGTATTCAATGGAACTTAATTAGTCATTTGGTTAAAATAGATTTTAGATAATTAATGGCATAAGCATGGGGTGCTACTGTGAACTACATTATTTTTTTATGACTATATGCCCACAAATGCTATGAAAGCAATCTTTTAACCCTCAAGTATTTTCCTCCAATACTAAGTTCTGGATACATATGTTATTTAAAAAGCATGAGGATGGTTATTGACTGAAGTTAATTTCAACATTCACGCTTGAAAATTTGAGTTGCAGAGGGCACGTGAAGAAATGACATATATAAGAATTTACGCAGAAGATCCTGTTTTTCTGAATTCAAACAAAAAGATGCTTCTTGTTGTTATGCAGGAAAAAAGTCGACATTCACGTGAACCGATGCTAGCTCAAAATCTGTCGTTTCCACGTACAGGTAAGAAAAATCTATCCATGTTTAAGTTTAACCATATAGTAGCAACTCAATGGCATTGGTAAAAAGATGTTCACGCACCCACACTTATATATAATGGAACCAACCCCTTAACAGACACACACTTACCTATCTACAACAAATGAAGATGATTCTTATTATCTTCTTCATTTTTTCTCTTCTCTCCTTCTCACATGCTTCTGTACTAGATTTCTGTGTTGCAGATTATACAGCTCCTAATGGCCCTGCAGGATACTCTTGCAAGAAGCCTGCAAAGGTCACAGAGAATGATTTTGTTTACCATGGCCTTGGCATTGCTGGTAACACTTCAAATATTATCAAAGCTGCTGTGACCCCTGCATTTGATGCTCAGTTTCCTGGTGTCAATGGCCTTGGCATTTCCATTGCCCGGTTAGACTTAGCTGCGGGTGGAGTTATTCCACTTCACACCCATCCTGGAGCTTCAGAAGTACTTGTTGTTGTGCAAGGGACAATCCGTGCTGGATTTGTTTCATCTAACAACACTGTCTACCTTAAAACTCTCAACAAAGGAGACGTTATGGTATTCCCACAAGGCTTACTGCACTTCCAAATCAATGGAGGTGGTTCTACGGCCCTGGCCTTTGCAAGCTTCGGTAGTGCAAATCCTGGTCTCCAGATTCTGGACTTTGCTTTGTTCAAAAGTGATTTTCCCACTCCATTGATAACAGCAACCACTTTCCTTGATGCTGCTCAGGTGAAGAAGCTTAAGGGTGTTCTTGGAGGCACAGGTTAAACTAAAGGAAATTATCCATGAAAGAGACAGGACTCAAGAGTAGTGTCTCTTTTGTTAAATTTATTTCTCACGTATGGTTTTCATTTTGGATTTAGCATGCATGTAAACTAGGATTTTCTTCTTCTTCTTCTTCAGCAGGCTTTGTTAACCAGATCAGTGATCTGGTTTTTGTAGTATGGTTTCTTTTTGTCATGTTTCTGTTATTGGCTGTTGGGAGATAACTTCTTATTTTAGAAATTTGTGCTACAATTATGAATAAATGTATGGTATTTCCTTTCTTGTGTATCTGATATTTGAAATGGAGCGAATGTTTGGCTTATATTAAATAATATTTGAAATGAAACATCTGCTCATTTTTAACTGACAGAAATAATAATTCAATAAAATGTTGACGTTATCACAGAGTGGACTGGTGAGTTTTATTGATCACTTGCTTGTTGCTAAACGTGTCACTTTGGCCAATAGCCACAACTGAAATAGAAACGCTGAATTGGAACTTTTTTGGGTACATAAAATGGAATTCCAAGTTGTAGCCTAGTTGGCAAGGGCGAACCTTGACCTACTCCGTCATATGCGTTGCTCCCGAGATTTAGGTGTAGTTCAGGTTTATGACTCACTACTGACCCTACGTGCAAACGGAAGCAAGAATACATTTAACTTTATCAAGGACCGAGTAAGTTTGTCTACCTAGTGGTTGATTTAATGATCAAAGCCGGACACTCTCATAACTTGACATAGGCTACGGCTAGGGGCTGCGCCGGCCACACTCGTATACAAATACCTACCACTACTGTTATTTATCAAAGGCTTTTCTTTGGGCACTAAGCTTTGTTTGGTTCGCTGAAACTGAATTTAACGATTTATATTAAGCGCTTCTAAATAAAGCTAACAAATTGCGCAAGCGCTTCATACTATTAATATTTGTTTTTCAAAACATTGAAAGGCCATTAAAAAAATTAACATTCAAGTACAACTCCTGTTTATAAATATCATTACTAATCACTCATTAGACTAAATAAAATATAATTACACAATTAAATCATACACAACCATAACACACAAAATTCATCAAATTCAAAGACTCTTTTCAAGTCACTTGAGCATATAAAAATGGACTCTTTCAAGCACATAAAACACCTCTTTCAAGCTTGTTCTCACATCACATTCATAACCAATTGGTCATCACTCATCATCAACATCATAGTATCATCAACATCATAGTCTCAAGATCAATAATACATCTCAATAATGATAAATCCAAATTATCCAATTATCACATGATCAAATTCAACAACACAACACAATAACTAAATCTAAATAGCAAAGTACAACCAATCAACAAAGTGTCAATGTGCAACCAGCCAACAAAGTGTCAAATCTTCAAGGTGATCTCTTCTTTTTGTTCAAACACCTTGAAAAAACAAATTAATTATATTATTAGATCATAGCACAATTTAACAACTATAAGAAAAAAGAAGTATTATTTTAATATTTAAAATTTGTACCTTTTGTTGTCTCTTCAAATTATACTTGCTGCGAAGCCAATCGCCACCACAAATGAGTGCTTCAATAGATTCTTCATTCAATCTAGAACGAAATTCATCAATAACTCTTCCTCCAGCACTAAATGTGGACTCTGATGCTACTGTTGAGACTGGAATAGCTAGAATGTCAGCAGCCATCTTCGATAAAATCTTATATTTTAAGCTATTATTTTTCCACCATTCCAAGGCACTGAATGAGTTAGAAATACCATCAGGAATATAAAGACCCTCCTCAAGATAAGCTTCTAATTCAGATTTTATTGAGGGAATTGCTTGCTTTTCACGAACAATACTCATGATTTGGTCAAATCCAGTGACAATTGAAGAACCAAGCACATTAGTAGAAGAGTTGTTGCCACCATTATCAACTTCACCACTAGCACTAGCAGATGCCTCTTCCTTACTGAAGTCAACATACTCATCATATAATATTTCCAATGCATTCATCACCCTATCCACATTCTCTTTAGCCACATAATCTGGTTCATATATCAACGGAAAGCAATAATTAACAACATGGAATTTGCACCTAGGATCCAAAACACTTGCAATGGCCATTAGCATATTGCATTCCCCCAATATTTGTCAAATTTTGCTTTCATTGGGGCTGCCATTTCTCTCATGAAGTAATCATCATCCTCTATGCGGCTTTATCAATTACTCGTTTCACCCTCCAAACTTCAGGAAGATACAAATTTGAGTTGGATACTCACGCACGAGATGACGTGAGTGGCTAGATTGAAGACTTCTAAAAGTTGACAAACCTTTTCAACCTTTTCCCAATCCTCTTGAGATGGTTCATAGTCATAATGTGGTTCTCTTTCCTTATAAGCTGGAAAGACAATCTTGAACTTCAAAGCAGTAGACAACATTTTATAGGTAGAATTCCATCTAGTTGAACAATCAATAATGAGTTTTCTTTCTTTCAAGTGTTTCTGCTCAACAATATCACAAAATGCCTTCAACCTTGAATCATTATAATTAATATACTTGACACTCTCACGAACATTATGAATGATATCCTTAATTCTACCAAGGCCATCCTGCACTAACAAATTTAGAATGTGTGCACAACATCTGACATGAAACAAATTACCACCAAGGACTAACTTACTACTGAGTGATAAGTTGTCCTTAAGAGTTCTTAGACATGAGTCGTTGTAAGAAGCATTATCAACTGACACAGAAAATACTTTGTTTTCAATCCCCCAAGCTTTTAGACACTTGAAAATAGCATCTGCCACATCAATTCCACGTCTAGGAGCAGGCACTTTCACAAAACTCAAAACCCTCTTTTGAAGATTCCACCCTGCATCAATGAAATGACCAGTGATAACCATGTATTCAGTTACTTGGTGACTTGATTTCCACATATCTGTAGTCAAACTAATCTTGCTCACACTTTTGAGCAAAGCCTTCAATTTTTTCTTCTCTACCTCATATATTGCTAAACAATCACTAGTCGCTTTTACGAGAAACTTTATGAAATTCGGGATTAGCATATTGGAAGGCCCACATCAATACTTCATCCTCAACAATGCTAAAAGGGTACTCATGTACCATGATTGCGTAGCAATTATCTCTCTCATCTTTTCATTTGAATACCTAACACCAGGTGCCATAAAAGGATTAATACCTAAACTGGAAGCTTGAAATGGAATGGTGGGTTGCTTCTTTTGTGAAGCCATGTGCAACCTCCTTTGCATGCAAGAATCTGCATGTCTCTTCATATGGCTAGTGCTAGCTCCCTTCCCTGTGCAAGCAAAATGCCCTTTACAAGATTTTGCAAACAGCTTTCACCACTCCTTGAGATACTTCGGTTTCATCAAAATCATTCCAAACAGTCGATGTCTTCTGCCTCTTCTTCTTAATAATAATGGCACAACCATTATCATTTTGATCTCTATTTTGATCACTATCAACTACATTATCTCCAAGCTGACTTGAATCTGTTGGTGCTTGTTCATTGAATTCGTTAAGGGGACGAGAAGCGGATGACATTGTTCCCTCAAGTGAAGAAGACATTAACTATACCTGTAACATAAGTACAACATGAAAAAATTATTTGTTAATCCTAATATACTTTGTTAAAGAAATGAGAGTCCAAAATATCCTAATATACAACATCTCAACTTAAAAGTCTTAATACCATCGGCTCTAATATTATTTGTTAAAGAAATGAGAGTCCAAAAATCTGAAAAAAATATACTTTGAATGGATTGAAAAAGAAACTAAAACAGAGGATTAATAAATTATAAAGTAGTTGTATCACGTTAGTTGTATAAAGTATAAACCTAAAACTCATAAGCCCTGTTCTTCTACGATAACTTCACCTCATTCAACAATAGCCTATCTGCCTATGTAATTAATCATAACAGTAGCCTATTTAATTAACTTCAATGACTTGTTTTGATGGCAGGTTGTGAGAGGAGATTTTATTATATTCTTCAACCAGATTTTTTATGCCTTATGCAAGCTTTCTGCAGACTCGGATGCAAATGTACAAAGTGCTGCTCACCTCTTAGATCGACTTGTGAAGGTATAAGTTTCTCTTGAACTACAAGCCTTTGGGCAGATTTAACTGTGTGCACACATCAAATATTTTCTGAATAAGGATTAATTTAGTAGTGATTTGAATTGCTGTTCCCTTGAGATTAACTGATGATTAAACATTGCTCTATTGAAACAGGATATTGTGACTGAAAGTGATCAGTTCAGGTGCACCTTCTTCTTCTCACTTCTACACTATAAGTTTTTCTATATCCTGTGTTTTAAATTTTCAAAAGGCTTATAGATACAGAGATCTCTGCATATAACTTACACTGCTTCATACCCCTCCATTTACAAGGCTTCTAAATAATCAGGTTTGTAGCTAATAACTTCCTCACCAAACACCTTAGGCTTGTTAAATATGATTAAATGCAGCATCAAAGTTAAATCTTTGTCCATCTAGTGAAGTGACCATCCATGTACCATAGCATAAGGCTGAATCACGTTAACATAATCAGATCAATATTCTTTTCTATTTGCTTTAATCAAAACCAGTCCTCACGCAACAAGAATGCAAGATATCACAGTAAAACAAAGAATTTGAGGCCTGAACTAGGGATTATATTTTGCACGGTCAAATAATGAAGCAGAAGAAGTGGAAAGAATGAACAGCACCAGAAATTTGATTATTACAGCACCAGAAAAATTAATCATACAGCATAACACAACAAAGAGAAGATTAAACAAGAAGGGGGAAAAATAAACATTAAACAAGAAGGGGGAAAAATAAAAATAAAAAACTCACAGGATCAATGTCGTTGGTTGGGCGAAGACCGAAGAGAAGGTGAAGTTTCGTTGTTGCCTTGTTGGTGTGCGTGCGTGAGGAGAGGAATCGTGAGAGAGTGCGAGGCGAGAGAAGGAGAGGCGAGAGCGCGAGAAGATTGTTGGTGCCGCCCGTGCAGAGGAGAGGACTGTGTAATTGTGTTCTGTGTCTGAATCTGAGAGAAGATTGTAACTAGGAAACCTATTTTACAAAATGACATTAGTTAATATAAAAGTATAAAATATGTATATACAGGTATAATAACTGAGCGTGGCTTAGTGGTGAGTGAAATGTTTAACATACCAGCTACCACGAGTTCGATTCTTAGTTTCAGTTTAACCAAAATTTTATATTTTTTTAAATATATATATAAGTAAGTATAAACAGGCCGGCCTATTAACTTTAACAGGCTTTATTGAGAGGCCAAGCCTAGCCTAATAACCTTAATGAAGCTTTTAAAAAAGCTGAGCCTGGCTCATTTTCTAAATAAAGTGCCAGCAAATTGCCTAAACCAAGCCAGCCACAGCCCTGACAGTAGGTGGCCTATTTCCATCCCTAGCTACTACACTTCGACCACTACCCTTAATGGTTCGCTGAATTGGAATTTATCTACTATTAATATTTGTTTAAATTAGCTGTAAAAAAATATTAAATAATCGAATCAATTATATGTAAAAAGATTGGTTATGATAAAATCAATTTTTGTGTTGATATATCAACTAAAAAGTAATTTAAAAATAAACTATTGTGTTTGAAATGTATTAAAAAATTACTTTTTTTATATAGTACCTTATTAAAAAAAGGGTATGAAATGAATAGTTTTCAATGGCACTTGGTTCATTAATGAAGGGATAAATGCTCAACGAATGGGGTGAATAATACAAATGTTCACAGGTGCAAAATAATCATAGGCTATCATAAGCATGATGTTAAAAAAAATAAGCTTTTCTAATGATTTAAAAAAAAAAGCTTGACTAGAAAAGTAATTTTTTAGTGTAAATAAAAATGAATTTAATTTTAATACATTGTTAATGTAGAAAGTGATTTATACTTGCATCAAATGATGTATTGACATTATTAAATGAGTTTAATATCCCATATAGTTATTAGTGTAATCAAACGTATTAAATAAAGTATTAACACAAAATTAAATGATAATGTTAAAAAGTTTTACATGTACAATATATTAAAATTAAACTCATGAAAAAAAATCAAAGATTATAATAATTCTTTCCTTTTATCTAAACATACTAAAATTGACTCAAAACAGTTTTTATAGAAGAAAAAAAAAAAAGTTGGAGGAAAAATTATTTTTTACCAAACATACTCTTAATCTAAAATCTTTTACTATTTTTGCTATAATAATGAATCAAAATCAAATATTATAAAAATAAGAAGGCACATGAATTTCAATAAAGAAATTACAACTCTTTATTATTATTATTTTTATCTAAAAGCAGATTTTACTCGATACTTAAATCAAAAGCTAGAAGATGGGCAATACAAGAAGGGCAGTCCTCAAGCCAAATGCCAAAATATATAACAGTCCTTAGCATGAAAGGTAAGAAAATCAACCACTGCATTACAATTATGAGGGAAAAGTCATATTTAAATTTATAGAACCAAGAAGCTATACCAAAATAAAATAAAATAAAATAATCCATAGAACCAAGAGGCTATACCATAGATGTCACGAAGGATGTTGCCATTGTGGGATAAATCAGCAGAGCCATCCTCTAAGCTACAATAGACATTTTTAGCATCTCCTTCAAGTCAAACATTCTTAAATCATAAAAGTGTGTTTGAAATGTAAAAAATAGAAAAAAATTGATTTATAAATTAAATTTAATTAAATTTTGTGTTTGGAATATTAAAAATTAAGAAATAATTTAATTTTTAAAATTTCATACATTTTATTCCTTTTATTTTAAAAATTCTATCAAAATTTATAGGATTTGATTTGATTTAAAATAAATAAATTATTTTACCTTTAATAATTACCTCTAACTACCTCTCATAAAGATTAAAATGTAAAATAATATAATCAAATCAAATCAATTTTCGTTTTAATAAATTCTAAACACAAAATTTGGTTTTTAAATTAATTCAAATCTTATTTTTTTAAAAAAAATTCTAAACACAAAATTTGATTTTTAAATCAATTCAAATCAAATCAAATCTCATTTTTATTCATTCCAAACAACGCAATCTAACTCTGAAGCAAAAAGCAAACCTTCCTTAGCATTAATTCATCTCTATGAGCATCAACACTACCACTCATCTTTTGGGATTTAGCTGCCATGAAGTTGCCAATCCAATTACGAATTACAATACCCACCTCAAAAGAATGGCATGCATGAAGACGGCCACGTCTACATTTACCTGGTATATGTTCATCACTCCCTTAATATGAATTTATGCTGATGTCGCAAGAGTGGAGTGCAGCTAGAGTGAACCCACGCTCAAGGAACAAGTGTTGTATAGTTTTATCATGGAAACTACATAAATGTAAAATTTTAACTTAAAACCAATTGACTTAAGTGGAATGGTTTAATAGATATATAAACTGCACTCGAAATATTGAGGTAGCTAGGCGATGTGAGACTCTTAACACTCCCTTTCACAGATGCTTAGACGGAGAGGCAAAACAAGCCTAGCGAAATAGGCGGAAACAAACCTAACAAAATAGGTAGAAACAAAGATGAGATTTTGACTTTAATACTATGTAAAATTCAACCTAAAACCAATTGACTTTGATACCATGTTAAAAATATATAAACAGGTGTTAGGTAATAAATCTTAATTTTGGATTCCATAGAGAAAATGCCTCAAGTGTACAAATGTGAGGTTACCTTTCGACAAAACATGACATGATCGAGAATGATGAAAGATGTCAGCCATAATGTGACTTGGTGATGAAAATGGTTAAGTTACAATTTGACAGAATCAATGCTGATAAGAGAACATTATTTGACAAGAATGGCTAAAAGCCAAGTTCTATCGAATGAAGATCAGTTCTGTCGAATAAAGATCAGTTCTGTCGAATGAAGATCAGTTCTGTCGAATGATGTATAAAACTGTCAAATATACTAGAAGATCAACAGAAATGACTGAGTGAGGGAATTACTACTTGACTTATCAAGAAAAAAAAGGTAGAAAATATTGTCAAATATACAGAAGAGTCAAGACCCCTACTTTGAAGTCAACTTAGGCAGTTATGTCCAAATGTTTCAATTTAGATATAAAATAACTGCTATAGACGTAGCCTATGAATAAAAATAGCTGCTATCTACGTGTCGAGTTTTAAAGTAGTAAGTTTTTTTCATAGTTTACCTATAAATATTAGGATTCACGATGTACAAAGGGTTGGATACTTGATTGAAATCCTAAACATCTCACTCCAGCAGATACACGGATATAGATCAAGTATACCTTCCACTCTTTACATTCAAGCAAGTTAAATTTCAATGCAATTTACATTCAACCTTTTTACATTTCTGCACTTGTCCTTTATATTTCCTTTACTTTTCCTACACTTTAAATTCACGTCTTTTTACATTAACGTTCTTTACTTTCACTGCACACTTAAACTTTCTGCACTTTACAATCTATTGTCATTTACATGCTTTCTTTTAAACTTCTGCTCTTTAATTTCTTGTACCAGTTACGTTCTTTTAATTTATCAAAGCTTTCCTTTCTAAACTTCTGTTTATTTCTTTAAACTTGCATTAAGACATTCTTTTATTTATTTTAAGTTAAATCTCAAATCCTACGAGATTACCGCATAACTCGAAACTCACATTCCTCTGATTTTTATTATTTGTTTGTCGGACTTGATCTTAACCAAAAAACACCGTAAACAACAGGTAATGATAATTTGTGTATATATCTGAATTATTGTATACAGGAATATAAACCTCTATTTATAGAAGAAGATTATTGTACAAGAAAAAAATAAAATATAATATAATTATGTAGCAAATTAATTTAAATCTATACTAAATCAATTACAATCATCCCTAAAATTAATCATAATCTTTATTATAATTAATTATATTAACATCTTCTCTTAATATAGACGATATGAGACTCTTAACAACAAATAACAATCATTCCCAACATTGGCTCCTTTAAAGCCCAAGTTGTTGGTAAAATATTCCCGCACAGCCAATAGAAAAATACCTGGGTTTTAGGAGGGACTTTGAGCTCCTGTACTTTCCTCCACTGTGGTTTTGAATGGTGATAGAGCAACAAAAGAATTTTCATTTTCTTCAGCTGCAACTAGCTCCCTAATTTTTTGGGACCAAGCTACCTTGTAGCCACTCCTAACCGTGTACATGCCCTTAGGATGATAGGACAAACAAATGGTACAACTCTTATTTTGAGTAAAAATAAATCATATTATTATGATTGTGCTCATTCCAAATACTAATCGCGTGTTTAGATTAAAAAACACGAATTTAGATTACAGTTTGTAAATTTAAGTTTTAGTGAATTTGATTTTGTAAACTTAAATTTAGTTGTAAGTAGATTTGGAGTAATGCAATTTATGTTTAAAATTTTTTATCTCAAAAGTGAGTTTGATAAAATAAATATTATTTAGATAAAAAATTAAAATCTCATTTAAAACAAGATTGAAAAAAAATATCTCTAATAAAATTTTAACCAATAAAAAAGTAAGAATTTTAAACTTTCACTCCAATTGAGATTTGATACAATTTTTCATTAAAGTTAATTAAATTTTGTCAATAAAATTTTTTACTAAACATGTTGATACATCTTTCAATATTCCAAATCTCCTTTTAACATGCTATATCGCCAAACTAAACATATTCTAAATAGTTGGCAATATGCTGTCAATGATTGGCTGACAGATGAACCTTCAACATATTTCATGATTATATTATGCAATCCCATCTAAAGCAATGCATTTTCTAATTTTAAAAATCATGAAATATTAGGAAAATTGTCAGATTCACCAAGAATCAAACAATTACGTAATCAATTCTTTATAAAAGAAAAAAAATTAAAAAAATATGAAAAATACCACTAAAGTATACAGTGAAGAGAAAGAAATGATAGAAGACTTTTAGTGTTCTGAGTATTTAAATAAAATTTGATATTTTATTAGCTCTAAATCACATGGAGACTGTGAGATGTTTTAAAAATAATATTAAAAAAATATATTTTACTTTCTATGATTATAAATTTATTAATTTATTTGTATATGGACAAAAATTATATATTTGTTTTCTTTGCATTTTCATATTTTAAAAATACTAAATAATCTTTTCTTTATTAATAAGACAATATTAACAAGCATTTTCTTCTCTATATATATGTAACTAAATAATCATTTAATCATTCATCTCTCTATAATTACGTAGCCAATTCTTTATGATATTCAAATGGTAAAATAAAAGAAAAAAAAGTTTAAAAAATCTGAGAAGTATAACTAAAGTGTAACAGTGAAGAGAAAGAGGTGGGAGAAGACTTTAGTATTCTGAATATTTTAGTAGACTTTGATATTCTATTGACTCCAAATCACATGAAGATGGTAAGGTGTTTGGAAAAGTAATATTAAAAATATAAATTTTACTTTTTATGATTATAAATTTATTAATTTATTTGTATGTGACAAAAATTACATATTCAAAAAATGAAAAAAGACAAATACATATATAAAATAAAATAAAAATTTAAACTGAGTGAAGACATGAATCTCCACTTTTTTATACCTGAGTCCATCCCTGATCATAAGCATAATGTTAAATAAGTTACATTATTTAGCGTATGATTAATATGACTACCATCTAAATAGTACGTTCATGATAATTTGCATTATTCCTATAAGTTTAAAACGGAATCTTTCATCTATTATCTATTATTTATATACATTTGGAGGCACGTTAATTTTAAACATCAGCCCATCATAGAGTTTTCTTAAAAAAAAAATGAGGATATCTCATTTTTATACTTCCTTTAATCCATTCATTATTAATTTAGAGTTTACATTTTATGTGTGTGTAAAGTTTTTTATATTTTTACTTAATTAAAAATTATTATATTATTAAATAGTGTGGAGTTAATTAATGTAAAAGTTAATTTTTTTAATAATGTGTTAATATATAATTGAATGATGATGTAAGATTACAACGAAAGCATATTAAAATTAAAATTTTAAATGTACATCTAAATTCACATACAACTATTTTAAAAATTTTAGCCTTATCTTTCTAACATTATATTCAAATATTAAATTATTAAAATTTTAAAAAGAAAATGAATAGATAGTAAAGGAAAAGGACTAAAAAGAGGATAAGAATATATACCAAAGAAAGAAAGAAAAAAAAAAAAAGATAAGAATAAAATAGAAAATTAGAAGGAAAATGGAAGAATAAAGAAGAAGAGTATCGGGAGAGCCGGATAAGCATTGTGCAGGTTGGCAAATGGAGTCTTTGCGTTTCTCTCTCCATTGCTGGAAGAGAGAGAAACGAAAGAGATGATAGACTGGCAAATAGGGAGGTCAAGCATTCCCTGTCTTTGTTTATCTCTGTGTCTATATTTATATATAATCTCATTTTTGGGCATTCTTCAATTTTTGGCTTCTGTGATTTTGATAGGTATTACTATATTTATTAGTTATTTCAGTTTGTTAATTTCAGTTAGCAATATTAGTTAGTTTGTTAGAGAGATAGTTAGTTGAGAGTTGAGTTAGTAAGTTGGTTAGCAGAAGAACTTCTATATATATATATATATATATACTTTTAGCTTGGTTAATGGAGATATACACAGAATTTCACTCATACAAAGTTTAATATGGTATCAGTAGTTATCTGAAGTTTCCACATTCTTGAATATTTCTATTTCCCTTCTTGGGAATCTTTTACTTCGTCCTCACCATAGATGAAACTACCAATCCTTTCTTCCTTCATCATTTAGATAGCCCTGGTCTTGTTCTTGTATCGCAGCTCCTCACTGGAGATAATTACAATTCATGGAGCCATGCGATGAAGATGGCTCTCTCTGTAAAGAACAAGCTCGGGTTCATTGATGGTTCCATCACCCATCCAGCTGATAATGATCAAAATTTGCTTCATTCTTGGATTCGAAATAATGACATTATCATTTCTTGGATTCTTAATGCAGTTTCCAAAGAAATCAATGCCAGCATCATCTATTCCACTTATGCTCATGAGATTTGGTTAGATCTCAAGGATCGTTTTCAGCAACAAAATGGTCCAAGGATTTTTCAACTTAAACATGAATTGATGAATCTTCATCAAGATTCTTTGTCCGTAAGCCAATTTTTCACCAAGATGAAGTCTATTTTTGATGAGTTGAATGATTATAAGCCTTTAACTTCTTGTACATGTGGTGTCATTCGTCCTTTGCTGGAATATATTCAATCTGAACATGTTTTGCAATTTCTGATGGGATTGAATGATGAATTTGCTTCTGTACGTGGGCAAATCTTATTGATGGATCCTCTTCCTTCTATTAATAAAGTTCTTGCTCTCGTGCTTCAAGATGAAAGACAGAGCAGTGTTGGTTCTAATCTGATGAATTTTGAATCTCAAATAGCATTTTCTATTAATGTTGTTCAATCCAAAGGAAAACCAATGAAGAAAGATCGTTCTGTGTGTAGTCATGGCGGTATTGTTGGCCACACTATGGATAAATGCTACAAACTACACAGTTATCCTCCAGGCCACAAGTTTCACAAATCACAATCTAGTTCTTCAAGAATTGTGAATTAGGTCTCTGTTAATGATTCTACATCTACTGAAAATAATGGTTTTCCTGCTCAATATCACCAGTTGTTGGCAACGCTAGCATCCTAATTATCACAAGCAACTAAGCCTATTGTGGAGCAATCTGAGTCTCCTTCATCTGTTCCTCCTGCAGTTATCATCCTGTCCACAAATTTGTCTCATTCCCTGTCTAATTCACATTTTTGGGTTTTAGATTCTGGTGCTTCTTGTCACATTTCCTTCACTTTACACAATTTCATTTCAATTCAACCTGTAACAAATGTTTCTGTTACTTTGCCTAATCAAACTCGGATTATGGTTCCATTTGTAGGATCTGTTAGATTGAGTCAAAATTTACTTCTCACTAATGTGTTTTATATTCCTAGTTTCAGAGTTAATCTGTTATCAGTGAGTGCTATTTTAAAAGAAAATCCTTGTTCAATTTCTTTCTTTCTTGATTCTTTCTTAATACAGGACATCAACACAATGAAGATGATTGGCAAAGGTGATATGATTGAAGGTCTCTATGTCTTCAAGATTGCTTCACAATCACTCCAATCACTTCCAAATGTTATATCTATTTTACAGCTTCCTAGTTCCTGTAACATTCCTAGTTTTTATACTTCAATTTGTATGTTTTTCAATTCTAGTACATTACCTATTCATGCTTGCCATTTTCGATTAGGCCATCCTTCTCATCATAGGCTGCAATTGTTGCATAATAAAATTGACTTGCCAAAATTCAGATCTTCTGCTTGCAATATATGTCCCCTAGCTAAACAAAAAAGGTTACCTTGTACTTCTCATCAATCTATCATTTTTGCTCCATTTGACTTAATTCATTGTGAAATATGGGGTCTGTTTCATAAGCCAACTTATAATGGTCATAGATATTTCTTAACTTTGGTAGATGATCATACTAGATACACTTGGACTTCTTTATTGAAATATAAATCAGAAGCTACCAGGTTAATCGAGAGTTTTGTTGCTATGATAAACACTCAGTTTGGAAAAGTTATAAAATGCATAAGAAGTGATAATGCTAAAGAATTCCAGCTCAGTGATTATCTTGCTGAAAAAGGCATTCTGCATCAACTCTCATGTTGAAAGACTTGAGCAAAACTCAGTGGTGGAAAAGAAACATCAACACTTGCTTAATATAGTAAGAGCCTTATATTTCCAATCAAAGGTTCCTTTGTGTTTTTGGGGAGATTGTATTAATACTGCAACCTTTCTCATTAACAGGCTGCCTGCTCTATTACTGGATAATCATTCCCCATTCTTTAAATTCTATGCTAAGGATCCTGATTATCATTCATTATGAATTTTTGGGTGTCTATGTTACTGTTCTACTCTTTAATCCACTAGAAATAAATTTTCTCCTAGAGCTCAGCCATGTGTTTTCATAGGATACCCTACTAGTTATAAGGCTTATAAACTTTATAACCTTGAAACTAGAAAATTTCAAATCTCTAGAGATGTTGTCTTCCATGAAGATACTTTTCCTTTCTATTCCACTCCTCATACTGATCCAGATCTGGATCCTTTTTATAATCAGGCTCTTCCTCAAACTGTATCTGCTATTGATGTTCCTGTTAATCCTCCCACTGATATAGTTATCCACTCAGTAAACATTGTTCCTTGTATCTCTTTTTCTTCTCTTTCAGGTTTTGATTCCCCATATGCAGAACCTACATCTACTGTCTCACCACATGTTCCTCTTGTTTCACTTAGAAAATCTACTCGAATTTCTAAACCTCCCTCATATTTGTCCTCTTACAAATGCAATCAGCTCACTTCTTTATATTCTATACCTTCTTCTACTTCATATAGTAAACTTAGTCCTGAATTCAAACACTTCATTTATCAAATCTCCACTGTTTATGAACCTCAATTTTTTTATCAAGCTATCTAAATTCCAGAATGGCAGTAGGCTATGTCTGAGGAGTTGCAAGTAATGGAATCTAACAAAACATGGACAATTGTCTCTTTACCACAAAATAAACAGCCAATTGGCTGTAAATGGGAATATAAGGTCAAACATAATCTTGATGGAAATGTGGCTAGATATAAAGCCAGGTTGGTTGCTCAAGGATTTACTCAACAAGCTGGTATAGATTATGTTGAGACTTTCTCACCAGTGGCCAAACTCACTATAGTCAGAGTTCTCTTAGCCTTAGCATCAATTAAGAAATGCCATTTAGTACAATTAGATATTAACAATACCTTTCTTAATGGAGACTTATTTGAAGAAGTGTATATGAAGTTACCAGCTGGATATACTCCTTAGGGGGAGAGTTCTAATCAGAATTCAGTTTGTAAATTGAATAAATCCATTTATGGTCTTAAGCAGACTTCAAGACAGTGGTTTACAAAATTTGCTAATGTCTTACTAACTCATGGCTTCCCTCAATCTAAGAATGATTACTCTTTGTTCAGTAAGGGATCTGGTTCCTCTATTATTTTTCTCTTGGTTTATGTAGATAATATCATCTTAGCAGGACAAAATTCTAAATCTATTGAAGTTGTTAAGTGTTTGTTAAAGTTTGCATTCAAACTTAAAGACCTTGACAATTTAAAATATTTCCTTGGTTTTGAAATTGCTCAATCTGCTAAGGGTATTCATCTCTCTCAGAGGAAATATATTTTATCTCTTTTAGAGGATACTGGTTTTACAGATTGTAAATATGCATCTTTACTTATGGATCATAACCTGAAACTTAGCATGGATGATGGAGCTCCTTTACCTGATGATTCTCAAAACAGAATAATCATAGGTAGACTACTATATTTGACACTTTCTCAGCCTGACATTGCTTACAGTGTCAATAAGCTGAGTTCGTTTATGGCTAAACCACGGACTACTTATTTGCAAGCTGTTCATCACCTTCTCAAATATTTAAAGGCCACACCTGGTTATGGCATTTTATTTCCATCGAGTTCTTCTTTCACTTTGACTGCATTTGCTGACGCAAATTGGGGTTCTTGTCAGCAAAGGTAGAATACAGGGCAATGGCTGTCGTGGCTAGTGAAATTGTTTGGATGGTTCAGCTTTTACAGGATTTTGCCATACCAACTGGTTCAGTTCGGTTATTATGTGATAATCAAGCAGCCATCCACATAGCCTCCAATTCAACTTTCCATGAAAGAACTAAACACATTGACATTGATTGCCATTTCATAAGGGAGAAGGTGGTTTTTGGTCTCATCAAACTGATTCATGTGAAAACCAATAATCAATTGGCAGATTTGTTTACCAAAGCTTTGCCTTCTGCTCAGTTCCTAAACATGATTCACAAGCTGAGACTTATTGACATCTATTTCCCACCTTGAGGGGGAGTACTACTATATTTATTAGTTATTTCAGTTTGTTAATTTTAGTTAGCAATATGAGTTAGTTTGTTAGAGAGTTAGTTAGTTGAGAGTTGAGTTAGTAAGTTGGTTAGCAGAAAAACTTCTGTATATATATACTTTCAGCTTGGTTAATGGAGATATACATAGAATTTCACTCATACAGAGTTTAATAATAGGAGGATCCTTTGGCGTTTGGATCTTCAAGAAAGAGAGACACTTGGGATTTCGGCACCATGAGTCTCTTCGGTCTTGGAAGCAGGTACCACCATTCAAATTTCTCTCCTTTTCTGCTTAGCCTGTTTCATTTCATCTTTTCATTATAGATTCTGGGTTTTTAAAAAAAAAAATTCAAAGATGATAAATATCAGTTTGTTTACCTTCTTTTTCTATGTTTCTCGTTTTACTGTTTTGAAGATGCACTGGGATTTTGATTTTTCAGGCTGCCCTTGATTTTTTTTTAAAAAAAAATTTCCCTTTATATGATCTTAGAGTGTTTTCTTAATCCCTTAGCACCTACTTATCTTTTTAGGCTCTGTGAAATGGGATGGCTAATAGAACTATATAACAGACATGATGATTACCCGTATTGATAATATGGCTATGAAATCTGTATGCTTCAATTTGATGATTACTTTGTGTGAAAGCAATGTGAATTTGTTTCATTATGAAGCTACTAATGGGAATTAGTCAGGAGATTCAGGGCAGAGAATTCAAATAGAAATCTGAATTATTTTAATGTTTTTAAACTGGTATGATGTTACTAACAGGTTCTACTGTGCCAAGGATTAATTTTGGGGCTTTGAAAGATACCATTGGGTGGGTAGTGTTATGATTTGTCATATATACTTGTGTGATTCTTAGTTAGTAATACTTGACTTGGTGTTACAAGGATGCTTTTGATGAGTTTTAGTTGCTTCTTCAATGTATAGGTAGCTAAAAAATTCTAAATAATGAATATTATGTCATCAAAATTTAAATGTACTATTGAATGGGACATAAACAAATGTGTAAAGTGGGACATAAAAACTACACTTAGCATTCATAAGCGTGTAAAGCTGCCTTCAACAATAACCATTTCAAAACTACAGTTGAAAAAATTTAAAGCAATACAGATATCATTTATAGGGCATATATCATAGTAGATCAAGAACCAATTATATGTGTCAATTTGCTCCAATCTGTAACTTTCTTCTTGCTACTTATTCTTAAGGAAAAATGAATTGTTTGATTTGATTATTCTGACTTTTTCTGGGGGGTTAATTATTGCTTATAGTATGGTATACTTTTGTTTTGTTTTTGTTGATGATTACAGAAGCATAACCAAACTTTGATCCATGCAGAAACCAGAAAACATTTAGTCCAAAGAAGAGTGCTCCATCTGAAAGTAAGGTTGGTTGTTTAACTTCTTGTGGTTACTGGATTTTTTTCTACTTTTTCTTTATGGTCTATATTCGATCAGTTGAGCCCTAATTTATGCTTTTTGTTTATGAAATGCGGGTTCTCAACTTCAAAAACACATTGATGCTACATTGGGTAGTGGGAACTTGAGGGAAGCTGTTAAACTGCCTCCTGGCAAAGATATTAAGTGGCTAGCTGTAAACAGTAAGAATCTTTAATCTATTGAGTTTTTGTCAAATAATCGTATAATATTGAAGTTTCCAATTCCCCCTGTCTCTCTCTATTCTTGAGGATTATTTTTCTTAAACTCTTCTTTGAAATTGTTTGGTGTTGCATATAAATTTCCATATTTACATATAGCCTGGTGTATTTGTCATTCATAAATTATATTTTACTGCAAAATTGCTTATAAAAAATTTCAAACATCGGCATTTTTTTTTTGGTGCAGCTGTGGACTTTTTTAATCAAGTGAATATCCTGTTTAGTACACTTACAGAATTCTGCACATCAAATAACTGTTCAACAATGACTGCAGGACCAAAGTATTGTTTTATCCTTCAACCAACTTTTCTTATTTTAGTTTCATAGTTTTGTTACAGCTAAGTGCATGTTTGGATAAGCTTTTTTTCTTATTTGTGTTGTAATATGTTTGGCAAAATTAACTTCAGCTTTTGCATGAAATTCAATGCATTATAAAAGTTTTTTTAAGCTAATTTTCATAATGCTGAAGATTAAAACTTATGATTTTAGCTTATAGAGTATTCTTTACTAAAGATTACAAAAGATTATGGTCAAATCAATCCTTAATTGGGCTGATTGTGTTTGATACTATGGAAAACTATGTTGGATGATGGTTTCTATGTTGGATGGTGGTTCTTATGTTGGACGCTGGCTTCTTGTGTTGTTCCCATGTTTTTTAATGTTACATTGTTCTTAGTGCTTTAATGTTGCTTTAATGTTGTTTATTTTCTAGGCTTGATTAGTTTGCTTTTCTAAGGACTAGTTTAAATGTAGAGTTCCCTATATATTATTGTATATATTTTTTAGCAGAAAATAATAATAAAAAAGAGAGAAAACTGATTCTCTGAACCTTTATGGTATTAGAGCAGACTCTTAAAACTCAAAAATAATTCCTGCTATGGCTTCTGAAATTAGCAGCTCATCCAATGTCACCTCTACTGTAGGCGACGTTGTATCTTAATATCATATAACTGAGAGTTCCATCATTCCTATCACGGGACACAAACTCAATAGGAAAAACTACCTCCAATGGTCTCAATCTATTCTCATGTTCATTAGCGACAAAGGGAAGAATGATTATCTTACCGGTACTGATGCTCCTCCTTCTAAGACTGATTCTGGATACAAGCAATGAAAATCCAAGAATCACATGGTTATGTCCTGGTTGATCAACACCATGAATCTCGAAATTGGCTAGAACTTTATGTTTTATTCAACTGCAAATGAGATCTGGGACAACGTGAAAGAATCCTACTCCGACAGTGAGAACACATCTGAACTATTTGAGATCAAAGGTATTCTTCACAACCTCCAACAAGGAGAAACTTCTGTAACCCAGTATTATAATGTTCTTACTCGGTATTGGCATCAACTTGATATGTTTGAAACCATTACCTGGGGCTGTCAGGAAGATAAAAAGAAATATAACCAAATTGTGGAGAAAGAGAGGATTTTTAAATTTTTACTAGGCCTCAACAAAGACCTTGATGAAGTAAGAGGAAGGATTCTTGGAACCAAGCCTTTGCCTTCCCTCCGAGAAGCTTTTGCAGAGGTTAGAAGAGAAGAAAGTAGAAGAAAGATCATGATGGGGAATCAAGGACCTACTAATACAACAGAAGGTTCTGCCCTTGCAGTTCGTGGACATCTCAATCAAGGAGGTGATAGCAGGCCATGCAAAGGGAGACCATGGTGTGATTTCTGTTGCCGTCCTGGACACACAAAGGAGATATACTGGAGAATTCATGGCAAACCAGCTGACTGGAAGCCAAATAAAACACAGTTTGATTGGGATAGCCACGACTACAATGTTATCATAAAAAATAAATCAGCCACTAAGACTACACCCCTTAGCAAAGAACAATTTGAACTCCTCCAGAAGATGATAAATTAAGCTGGAATCTCTATTATTGGATCTAGATTAACAATTGGAAAAACTATTTTTCCAACTACATTAAACAACAAAGTTGAACAAGGAAATGCTTGGGTGATTGACTTAGGTGCCACGGATCATATGACTGGTGATGCCTCTTTATTTAATTCCTATTTGCCTTGCTCTAGGAATTTTAAAATGCGGATTGCAGATGGGTCATTATCTACTATTGCAGGCATTGGTTCCGTTATTGTGTCTAAATATTTAACCCTTGAATCTGTCCTCTTTGTTCCCAATTTATCATGCAACTTGTTATCTATCAGTAAACTTACCAAAGACCATAAATGTGTTGCTAAATTTTTCCTTTCTCATTGCCTATTTCAGGATCAAGACTCAGAGAGAATGATTGGCAATGCTAAAGAATGTGCGGGTCTCTATCTTCTCTATATGCTTGGTACGAAATCAAACTCGGACAGCTCATTGTGCTTCTGTACCAGTCATTTCCAATAAATATTCTATGTCTGTCCAAACTCTTGATGATATTATGTTATGGCATTTTAGATTAGGCTATCCTAGTTCATGTACCTTGCAAAGTTATTTCCATCCTTATTCATCAATAAAAATCCAAGTTTATTTCACTATGAAATTTGTCAACTTGCTAAACATTCAAGAAACTCTTTTCCAATTCACACTTATCAACCCTCTCATCCGTTTTTAATAATTCATAGTGACCTATGTGGGCCTTCCCGTGTTACAAACATCTCTGGCACTAGGTGGTTCATCTCTTTTGTTGATGATCACACAAGGGTTACTTGGGTGTATCTAATAAAAGAAAAATAAGAAGCTAGACCAATATTTCAGAAATTTCACTCCATGATCCAAAATCAGTTTGAGACAAACATCCAAATTCTTAGAACTAATAATGGTACTGAATACTTTATTTCGGCTCTTGGGAATTACTTAGTTGAGAAAGGGATTGTCCACCAAAGTTCTTGTGTTGATACTCCTCAACAAAATTGGAGGGCAGAAAGGAAAAATCGTCACCTTCTTAAGGTTGCCCATGCGCTTCTATTTACAGCTCATCTACCTAATTGTTTCTGGGCAGATGTTATCCTTACAGCAGCTTATCTCATCAATAGAGTGCCCTCTCGTGTTACTACAGTTCAAGACTCCTATTCATGTTCTTAATGATACCTACCCCAAAAATAGACTCATCTCTAACTTACCTCTCAAAGTGTTTAGTTGTTCAGCCTTTGTTCATATCTCTCCCCACCTTAGGAGCAAACTTGATCCAATGGCTATCAAGTGTGTTTTTCTTGGGTATTCTCTGTAACACCCCAATTTTTCGTTTTCTTGATATAAATACGTTTTAATACTTTTTGTGAATTTTTGTGAGTTTCTGGGAATTTTTAATTATTTTAATTATTTTAATATTATTTTGAGTTGTATATGTGTTTGAAAAAATAAATTTTTTTCCTGGACTAGAAAGTTTCGGACTGTTAATGCGGGGTCAGGGAAACTTACTAAACCCGAAACCAGATACAGTTGAACAAAATTTTCTGTATCTGAGTTTTTTGTTATCCATTGGGTAATGCCTTTATTTACTGTGTAATGTTATTATTCATTGAACAATGACTAGCAGTAGCTATTATTCTTTGGGTAATAGTTTCTGAAAATATCTTTTGAAAAATATCTTGAGATTAGTCAACAATAGTGACTTGGACTTTGATTTGCACCCTTGGATGGCAAGACTTAGTGGTGAAGGATTTAATTTCAACCCTTGATGGAATCAATGGTTTAGGAAGCAACTTGTAGGAGAATGATTTAATTCCCTCCTTTGGATGAAGCTCACGGCCATGAAGCTTCCAAAGTGGCTAAAATTGATTTTTCTATCACATTTCCTAAAGCCTTCATCTTTTCAATCAAGCTTGAACACAAAAAAAAATTCTCTCTTCCACTTTCTTTCTCCTATCTCACGGCCAAGTACCTCTCAAATTGGCTAAGTCTTCATTTTCCATTTCATTCAAGCAAGCTATCATCTTTCTCTCAAAAACCTTAACATTTTTTCTCTCATTTTTCTCTCCTCTACCTCACGGCCTTAGTGCCTAAAATCACTTTCCAATCACTTATATTCAAACAAATCATATTTCTTGATCCTAAACATCATTCTAAGCATCTTTCATGTTGTGATCAAGACTTGATTCCATCATCTTCAAGCTTAATTTTTGGATTCAAGTTCTAGGGTTCTAAGGTGATGATCATGGTTTATCATTTATTATTTGATTCTTGAAATTCTAAGACCATATTTGATCTATGGTCATCTTAATCAAATCTTGGATATTAATTTTTGTGTGTTTACTTTGATTTTCAAGAGTTAATTGGTGGAGAAAGTTGATGCAAAGAGCTATACAAGGAGCTTAGGAAGCTACACCTAAGGTAAGAGGGAGATTAACCTCATTAACCACTTATGGTGGTGAGGGACGGATTTGTTTGTAGGTGATGAATCCATGTGAGAATTTATTCACCATGGTTGTATAATTTTATGGTTTGTGTTTATATGCTTTGTGTGATTTTATTGCTTTGATATTATGCATGAACTTGTTATAGTATGATTGTGATGCTTAAATCTATCTTGTATGTTATAATTATGTTAGAAAGGAAAACAATTTTTGGTTCCAAAGATCAAGAGGCTCACGGCCACTTTAACCACAAATGGGTAATTTTAAGCAAAAATGGCTTATTAAATGTTAACTTAGATGCTTAAGGGACTAAATAAGGTTTAAGGATTTTGCAAGTTAAAAAGTTGATGAACAAACTTTATTATTCATAAATGAATCAATTTTTGGCTTCAATTATAGAAATAAGTTAGAAAGATGATTTAAAATTTGAAGTATTTTATTTAATAGAGTTATAGTTGGAATGATGAAAATGATTTATTAATTGTGAATTTAGTTGTTTAATGATAATTAATTTGATTAAGGAATTTCAAAATTAAAATGGACATGGAAATATTTTTTATCACTAATAAAGAAGTGAATTTCGCCACTATAGTGAAATTAGGACTAAAGAATAATTTTGGGATTTCAAGTATTTTAGTTAAATGGATTTTTAATAAATTAAATGGAAAAGGATTTGATTTAAAATTAAAATAATATAGATTTTAAGAATAATGTAAGTTTTGGAAAAATATTAGAAATTATTATTCAAAAGAGTTTTAGCAAGAAAATAATTTTTAATGATAGTTTGAAGTTTAAAATATTTTATTTAAGAAAGTTTTATTAAGAGTAAAGCACAAAGATTTTGAGATATCTTGAATTAATTTAGATAATATAAGTTTTTGTGAAAAACATTAGGAAATATTATTTGGAGGAGGTTTAGTATAAAAATATTAGAAATATTATTTAAAGGTGATTTATTAAGAAAATATTAGAATTTAAGTCTAATTTTTATATTAAATGAGAAAAGTTTTAATTTGAACTTAGAATATTAAGAAAGTATTTTACATGAGTGAAAATACGTAGAAAAACTCTTACGCGATTTAAAAATAGTGATTGTGAAAACGAGATAATATCGCTACGCAACTGAGAGGAACAACAAGTTTTGCTGTAGGGCTGACGTGCTGGACCCGAGTGGATCAGTGGTATTATGTAATTGTATGGACGGTTATATAATATCATTGATACTAATGATATTTGACAATTGTATGGACAGTTACTTTAATATCATTGGGAACAATCTAACATTGGTTTGATTTCATTGATCATGCATTTAAGCATTATATAGTCGGTGGCTGTTATGGCTTTTGCTGCCTAGGAGTGAATGAGAATTTGAATAGTGTGATCCATGATCGATCTCAGGGGGCGTCAGGACAAGATGATTCATTTAGTGATCTGTTATCACATTATATACCTCTGGCTGTGAAAAATCGTTGCAACGCACTGACGAGAACCCGACAAATACTATTCATTTCGTGGTCCGACATAGACTGTCATTGAGGGTGGTAGATCTTCTGGAATGTTCATATCTGAAATTGTGTTTTGCTCCATAGAGTAGAAAAAAGGGTGTGTTGTGCATAAGCATGGTCAATATACATATTGTTGTGGTATGGTCAATATACATATTGTTGTGGTATGGTCAATATACTTATTTTGTGATATGATTAGTATTCATGTTATTGTGATATACATTATTAAATTGTCTGTTAGTTGATAACATGATTATACCTATTGTTCTGTGATATTGCTGTATGTGAATGACATTATTGTCATTATTATTGTCTTTGCTGCCATGATAGTATTAATGTAGGAGATCTCACCTCTTTATTGTATTATTCTGTTCTATATTTATGTTTTAAGAAGTTTGCAATGGTGGCGAGGCAAGATCCACGAGGTTTCGTTAGCGTACAATTTCATGGAGACATCGAAGCATGGAATGTCCATTAGGACACGAGACACATTCAGTATTCTGGAGAAGTTACTTTGCTTTGGAGTAGGACCTAGCGTGAGGTTGCTATGTTTTCTTTGGACGCTGCTGTTTGTTTGGAGTTTTATATGCCTATTAGTGAGTTATGGAGTAATCGTTATAATACTTCTAGTGAAGATTCCGAGGAGTCAACTACTTGAACTTCCGTTCGTAGTGACATGCCCCGACTGGGGAATTTGTCTATTAGGGATCCCGAAGAGAATCTGGATGAAGATTGGATTTAGAACCCTACTCCTCAAGTTTTTGGACTTGAGTTAGGTTCAATTTTTATATGATAATTATGTGTTGTTTGGAATACATAAGTTTTATGTAATTAAAATGTCACTAAATTATGTTATGTACTATAGGTGTGTATTTTCTAGTTCTTGTATACTCTGTTTTTAAATTCGGTAAGTTTATATTATCCGTGAAGAAGAAATTTTAAAACTCATATTTTATAATATTAAATATTTTATAACTTGGGTAAAAAATTAAAAAGAGATGGTCTGAAATGTAATGCCCTACAGGGGGTGTTACATTCTCCAACTCAAAAGGAGTATAAATGTTATTCTCCTGATAAAAAGAAATTTTACAATTCTTTGGACGTCACATTCTTTGAGAACCAGCCTTGCTACTCCAAAACCCATATTTAGGGGGGGTTTCCATTCACTAGTAAGGACAATGAATATCAGTTTTGGAAAATTGAGTTTTTTTTTTGCGCTTGTCGTAGAACCTATCAGTAAGACAACACCTATTCTTGATCATATCAGTGAGACAACACCTATTCTTGATCATATCAGTGAACCTATCTAGAATATTGGTCCAGAAGTAAAAAATCACAGAGTTTTCTCCAAAGTTTATCCTAGGAGATCGAAAGCACATGGAGAGATAAGGCATTCAATCCTTCCTGAGCCTTGTCAGGAAACTTGTCTGAACCCTGATGCTGCAAATCTAGGTAATACTGAGGTCCAAACTGCCCCTATTTTATTGCCTTACAATGATCTTGATATTCTCATTACCCAAAGAAAGGGAGTGAGGTCATGCACTCAACATCCGATATCTAAGTTTGTCTCTTATGAACATCTTTCACCTAGATATCATGCTTTTATCTCTAGTTTGTCTCAGATAGAAATTCCACACAATATTCATGAAGCTATGAGAGATCCAAACTAGAAAGAAGCCATCAATACAAAAATGTGCACTTAATAAAAATGGCACTTGGGATATCACCAATCTACCAGAAGGGAAAAGACCTGTGGGGTGTAAGTGGATTTTCAATGTCAAGTATAATGCAGATGGAAGCATTGATAGATACAATGCAAGACTTATTGCAAAAGGCTATACTCAAACCTACGAAATTGATTACCAAGAAACTTTTGCACCTGTAGCCAAGTCAAATATAGTCAAACTTCTTCTCTCCTTGGCAGCAAATCTCGATTGGCTACTTCATTAATTGGATGTCAAGAATGCTTTCCTAAATGGGGACCTAGAAGAGGAAGTCTACATAGAAATTCTCCCTGGGTTTGAGAACAAGATTAATGTCAACAAAGTGTGCAACCTGAAGAAATCACTATATGGTCTCAAACAATCACCTCGAGCTTGGTTAAACCGTTTCACACGAGCAGTCAAAAGATATGGTTATCTTCAAGGGCAATCAGATCACACTCTTTTTGTGAATCATACATCAGGAGGGAAAATCACTGTCCTTATTGTGTATGTTGATGATATTATCCTCACAAGAGACAATCAAGAGGAGATGAAGAAACTAAAAGCCTTTCTAGCCAATTAATTTGAAAATCAAGGATCTCGACAAACTAAAATATTTCCTTGGTATGGAAGTGGCTCGCTCATGCAAGGAGATTTCTATTTCACAGCAAAAATACACCCTTGATTTACTCAAGAAGACTGGTATGCTTGGTTGTAAACCGGCAGATACACCTATGGATCCAACCTCCAAATTGGGCATGAAAGAAAGTACTCCAGTTGACAAAGGAAGATATCAAAGACTTGTAGGAAGACTCATCTACTTGTCTCACACAAGAACTGACATTGGTTTCTCAGTGAGTGTTGTAAGCCAGTTCATAAATAATCCAATTGAGGAACACCTTAATGTTGTTTACAGAATCTTGAGGTACTTGAAAATGACACCAGGGAAAGGCTTATTTTTTAAAAGAGGCCACAATAAAGAAATTGAGATTTATTCAGATGCAGACTGGGTAGGATCGATACTAGATCATAGATCCACTTTTGGCTATTGTACCTATATGTGGGAAAATCTGGTAACTTGGAGAAGCAAGAAACAATCTGTGGTTGCCCGCAGTAGTGCTGAAGCTGAATTCTGAGTAATGGCGCACAACATATATGAAGGAATGTGGCTAAAAAGATTACTTGAAGAATTTAAGATCACATATGAAAGGCCAATAAAATTTTGTGATAATCAAGCTACAATCAACATTGCTAAGAATCCTATTTATCATGACATGACCGAACATGTGAAAATTGATAGACACTTCATTAGGGAGAAAATTGAAGAAGGAATCATTAAAATGGTCTACACTACTTCAAGTCTTCAAACTGCTGATATTTCACAAAGGCTTTACCAAGAATCAACTTTGACAAATTAGTTTCCAAGCTGGGAATGATCAACATCTATTCCCAGCTTGAGGAGGCGTGAAGATTACAAAAGATTCTGGTCAAATCAATCTGTAATTGGGCTGATTGTGTTTGATACTGTGGAAAACTATGTTGGACGGTGGCTTCTTGTGCCGTTCCCATGTTTTTTAATGTTACATTGTTCTTAGTGCTTTAATGTTGCTTCAATGTTGCTTATTGTCTAGGCTTGAATAGTTTGCTTTTCTAGGGACTGGTTTAAATGTAGAGCTCCCTATATATCAAACTAATTCTCTGAACCATTACTTACACTTTGAGATGTAAATATCATTTTGTCTCTAGTCAAATAACTTTTTTAATCATTCTATACTTATTTTAGCAATTTAATGCATAAAAATGATTCTTTTTTATACCATCCAAACGAAACAGTTTAGTTTAAAATCGCTTCAGCTAACGTATTCAAACATAAAAATGAATCAATTATAATCGATTATAACAAAAAGCTTTTATACAATAATCGATTATTAAAATAATCAAGTTTTCACAACTTTTCTAAACACACTAAATCATATTAGCTATTACATGTGCCTTGTTCTTTTTTTGGCATGTCTGCAATATATTTACAGGCACACAACAATTGGCTTTAGGAACTTGTAACTTCTTATAGTAGGTAATACAAATACATGGTTTTAGTGTCTATGATGTACTGATATGATAAGCACAACTTGCCTACCAAATGTAATTGTATAGTTTAGTTTCTGTTAATAGTTTCAACCATATTAGAGTCACAGGTGCTATGTCAATTATTTGTTGCTCTTTATTGTGCTAGATTACACCATGTCTAATAATTACTACACCGAGATAATAGTTGGAGGAATAGGCAAAATTCTGTATCTTTTCTGAGTGTTGGAGGAATGAGTCATGTCAAAAATTTAACTCTTATTAACATGAAGCAGAGTGGGTGCAGAGTTATGTGGGATTGTAGGAGAGTCTGGGTTTGAAATTCTAACTTCTAAGGTGTTGGCAGTGTGCATAGTTAGAAGCTAAAGAGATTTTCCAAGTTGATGACTAAAACCACATGTGTAGGGAGTGGCAAAAGGAAACAAATTTCAACTGTAAAATTGGGAAATTTTATTTTACATAGAACATTGTGAATGAAAGAGAGCAAACCAAGTCCCATGAGGTAATATCACCCTATTCCACATTCTCTATGCCAATTTTCCTATGTCCTTTGTTTTTTAAAGCCCAGTTAGTCAATTATACTGAGCTTTATTTTCTTAACGGGACAGGTTATATCATTATAATTATAAACAACATTAAACATATATGAGGCAAGTATTTAATGTAATTTAAACTCTAAAGATACGAGTATAGATGGGCTGATGGCGTTACTATCAAGAAACCAATAGAGGTATCTGCTCCAAAGTATGTTAAGTATTTGATGGATTGGATTGAATCTCAGCTAGATGATGAAATAATTTTTCCAAAAAAATTAGATATGTGTGACATATTGATAAAGCTAGTAGGCCACTTGGCTGAATTTTCTTGACTGTTATTTGATAATTATATGCATCATAGCACAATTTTAATTGATTGCCACATTGTTGCAGGGGCTCCTTTTTCCACCCAATTTCTGAGATGTTGTCAAGACAATTTTCAAGCGATTATTCCGTGTATATGCTCACATCTATCAAACACGTTTTCAGAAGATAGTGAGTTTGAAGGAAAAAGTTCATCTGAATACTTGCTTCAAGCATTTTGTTTTGTTTACTTGGATGAGTGGTTATACACACTGTGGGAATACCAAACACACACGAGACTTGCTTTAAATTATACAGATATCCTGACTGGTAGGATGACTTCAAGGCTCAAAAACATAGTGAAGTTGTTGCCAAAACTGGATCGGGACGCGCTGCTATTGTTCATGCAGAACCAAAACTATCACTACTGCCACAGGTAGAATCTTGTAATGCTCCAGCCCCTATTGATGCGTCCGCAACACTCAATGACTCAAGTGACCTTGGTTTTTCTTTATTTAGTGCTACACAATATGACTATAATGGATGGATAATTGATTCGGGCGCAACTGATCATATGACATATGATTCTAATGACTTTGTCAATTCTACACCACCAAGATGAACCACTATTGCTAATGCTAATGGGGTTACATATCCAGTCATAGGATCTGGAACTATTGCTTTTTCACCTTCTCTTTCAGTGTCCAATACTTTACTTATTCCGTCTCAATCAAATAAATTGATGCCAGTGGGCTAGGTTATTGAATAATTAGATTATTGTGCACTAATATACCTCCGTTTTTGTTTTTTTTTTCAGGATAATCTCACCAAGGAGATCATTGGTCATGGTACTAAAAATAGGGGCCAGTATTATATGGATGATTTCAGCATGGGCAGAGTCAACAATATGTAAGATTCGTTAGGTGTCAATCCTAAGCAGATTTTGTTGTGGCATCGTCGATTGGGGTATCCATCATTCAACTATTTGAAGTATTTATTACCTAATTCATTTGTTGGCTTACATGACTCAGATTTGAAGTGTAACACTTGCATTTTTGCCAAGAGTCATCGTGTATCTTATCCTTTAAGTTCCAATAGAAGTGATACTCCTTTTGAATTAATTCATTTAGATGTTTGGGGCCCCTCTCCTATCTCTACTGTTTCTGGTATTTGATGATTTATGACTTTTGTAGACGATTGTACACGCATGACCTAGATTTATGTGATGAGACATAAGCATGATGTATTCGATATTTTTTAGACGTTTCATACTTAATTTAGACTCAATTTTTAGCTACGATTTGTATTCTCCGCTCTGACAATGGAGAATACATTAATCAAGAATTTCAACATTACTTTCAAGCTCATGGAATTGTTCATGAAACTACATGTCCTCAGACACCACAACATAATGGTGTTGCCAAAAGAAAGAATTGACATATTTTGGAGACTGCCCGAGCTCTCCTTATTGGCTCCCATGTGCCATGTCATTTTTGGGCCAATGCGGTTGTTACCACAATATATCCGTTGAATTGAATGCCCTCTTAAGTGTTGGATTTCCATACTCAGCTTCAAGCGTTCTCCACACATGGCCCCCTGCCTTCATTTTGATGCTGCATCATTGTATCTTTGGGTGTGTGGCCTTCGTCCACCTCCATAAAAATCAACGTATAAAGCTTGATCCATGTGCATTTCATTGTATTTTTTTGGGGTATGCTGCACACTAGAAAGGTTACCATTGTTATGATCCCACCATAAAACACACATATGTTACTATGGATGTCACTTTCTTTAGAGGGAGATATAAAGTCAAGAATAGAATTGGCAAAGCTTCGTTGACATGGACACTTCGGGTTTTGGTTTTGACAATCAACAATGCCATAATGCTTTGGTTGAAACTAATGGTAATCAAGTTGGACGTATTAAATGGGAAGACCCCTCCTTTCTAGTACTAGACGACCAGTCTCATGAGAATATTCATAAGGCAAGCTCTTTTAATACTCGTGTAAATATGATTGATACTCCTGTTAGTTATAAACTACCTTTCAGGAAAAATCAGGGACAACCGCCGGATCGGTACTCTCCAAATAATGAGGTGAAAAAATCAAAATACCTAATTGTAAACCACATTTCTTCTCAGAGATTATCAGACCTACTCAAGGCATTTGTATATCAATTATCCTTTATTCAGGTTCCCATTAAGATTCAAGAAGCTTTAAAGGATCCTAAATGGGTTCAAGCGATCAAAGAGGAAATGGAAACACTTCAGGATAAAAGGATCCTAAATGGGTTCAAGCGATCAAAGAGGAAATGGAAACACTTCAGGATAACAAGACATGGGACCTTGTTCCATTGCTAAGGGAGAAGAAAATAGTGGGATATAAATGGGTTTTTTCAATCAAACATAAAGCAAATGGATCCATTGAAAGATACAAAGCGAGACTTGTGGCAAAGGGGAATATACAAACTTAGGGCATCGACTATCAGGAGACTTTATCTCCAGTGGCTAAACTAAACACTGTCAGGGTACTACTTTCTCTAGCATTTAATTTGGATTGGCCACTACATTAGTTTGATGTGAAAAACGCATTCCTCAATGGCAATCTTATAGAGGAAGTATATATGGATATTCCACCTGGATACACTATGCCTTCACAAGCCAAGGTCAAGTGTAAATTACAAAAGGCCCTGTATGGTTTGAAGTAATCGCGCCGCGTATGGTTTGGACGAGTCAATATCGCAATGTAGGAATTTGGCTTCAAGCAAAGTCACTCGAATCATACTTTATTTCTAAAAATCTGAAATAGAAAGGTAACGACTTTGATAGTTTATGTTGATGATATGATAATTACAGGAGATGACAAGGAAGAGATATCTAGACTTCAGAAGCATTTAGCAATTGAATTTGAGATAAAAGACCATGGAGGACTGAAGTATATTCTTGGTATTGAGGTGGCTAGATCAAGTAAGACATATTTTCATCCTAAAGGAAGTATGTGCTAGACTTGCTTTTAGAAATTAACATGCCTAATTATAAGCCTACTGACACTCCTATTGTTCAGAACCATCATCTAGGAGAATACCCTGACCAGAAACCCACTGATAAGGAGAGATATCAAAGGTTAGTTAGTAAATTGATTTATTTATCACACATGCGACTGGATATCACCTATGCAGTGAGTGTGGTAAGTCAATTTATGCATTGTCCAAGTGAAGATCACATGGATGCAGCAATTCAAATCATTTGATACTTGAAGTCAGCCCTCAGAAAGGGATATTATGTTCTCTAAGAATAATCATTTGGATATTGGTGGCTATACCAATACAGATTGGGTAGGAAGTGTTACTGATAGGAGATCTACATTGGGTTATTTTACCTTTGTTGGAAGGAATCTAGTCACATGGAGGAGTAAGAAGCAGAAAGTGGTGGCATTATCTCGTGCAAAAGCTGAATTTTGAGATATGACCAAAAGACATTGTGAGCTTCTTTACAATAAAGCAGACATCGTTATTGCTCAGATTGCAATTCAACATGATCGTACAAAACATATTGAAGTGGATCGACATTTCATCAAAGAAAAACTTAAGGCCAAGGTAGTTCATGCCATTTGCTAAATCTGGAGACTAACTGGAAGATATACTTACAAAGGTTATAGGTAGCAGATATTTTCACAACTCACTCAACAAGTTGGGCATTGGAGATATATATGCCCCAACTTGAGAGAGAATATTGACGTGAGTTGGCATGAGAGGTTGTAGGGATCTTGCTTTCCTTATTTACATATGATTACACATTACACATTTTATGGGATTCCACATTCTGTAATTCCACATTATGTGGGATTGTCCTTTAATATATATATGAGCTGTTATAGTTTCCTAGAATAGCATATTGAATTAGCTATATGTATGAACATTGTGTACATAGACAATATACTTAAATATACAGAAATTCCCTATTACCTTTCTATGTATTAACAATTTCGGGTCATGAATTTTAATTTACCCAATTTCAATTTACATATTCAATCAATTTAGGTCATTGCCTATTGATTTTCTTTCTTACTTTCTTGGTTTTTGCTCGCTAAATGTGGTATATATGTCCAATTTTTTTTAACTTGGCATGGATTTAGAAAGATTACAAACTAGCTAAAGAAAGCGATAGCAGTTCACGTGTAATTTGTACATAAGCGGAATATGTCTTGGTATGCGTAAAATACACTAAGAGCAAGTATACTCTATCGCCAAGTAATATAGGACTTGAGTCCCAGTTATCGATCCCACGAGGAATAATTGGTAATTACTAGATTCGTAAAACCCTTTGTTGTCCAAACAGTCAAAAGTGTATAAAGAAATTCAAGATAAAATCAAAATAAATAAATAAAGAAAAATAATGAACAATCAAACAGAGAATAGATAATCAATGAGAGAGAGACTAGGGTGCAAGATTCAATTGAATCCGATTATTCAGATTTTCTTTCATTTATGATGTAAGGTAATTCTTTTGCCAATATTCTCTTACCTGCTATTGAATTCCAATGGTCATGGATGAAATAATATTCTATTCCTAAATTAAATCACCTATTTGGTTATTTAGCTAAATTAATTAGGAATGCATTAAGTTTCAATTCGAGAGATGAATCAACATACCTGTTAATTCCATTGGTAGGAAAAATTGATGTTTGGTCATTCACCAATCTAATCCGAGGCTTACCATATAGATCCACTGATAATTATGATCTTTAGCATATTAATTATCCATATAATTATCTTATTAATGATGTCTAGATTGTAATTAAGTGATCTTAGTACTCATTTAGATCATTGGGTTGAATTGGGCTTTAAAACAAAATTTTTGGATTTTAATGCATATTGACATTAGTTAAGTATTTTGATCATAACTTAAGTTGTAGATCTCTGATTTTGATTTTCTTTATATGTTAGGAAAGATGAGAAAAAGATCTACAAGTTTTGTGAAATGTCAAATTGGGAGATTCGGATGTTTAGGTAGTCAAATACAGCCTTGAAGTTGGACTAGCGGTACTGTCATGAATTCTGAACACACCTTCACTATTTTGTGCATATCTCACTAATTTCAAGCCCAAATTAAGCATGTGAGAACTCCTTGGAAAGCTTACTTCAAAGGCTATTTGATGGACTTGATTTGAATTAGAAATTGTGACAGAAATCCAAAAGATGGAAACGTGAAAAAGTAGAAGAATCATTGGAAGGTGGGTTCATAATGAGAAAATAATTCATTGGAAGGTGAGAGACATACTTTGATAATGGAGGAATAATTAACAAAAGTGGGTGAACCACTTTTGACTCTTAGTGGATGATTAAGAGGAGAGCAATCAGATTTGTGATAAAATAATAGAGAGCTTCTACGTAGAAGTGTGATTATTGTAGTTTTAGTTTTTGATTTTGAGATTTCTCTTCTTCTCTTCCTCTCCTCCTCTCTCTTTATTATTTTCATGGTTCTTGAAGATTCTCCAATGGTGATGGCTATGGAGAGCTAAACTTCTTTAATCAATCCAAGAGATTGACATTCTTGATGATTAATTTTGAGATCTTATTTTAATTGCTATACATTCATCTATTAATCAAGTTTCTCTTTTTCTTCTTCTCTTGTTTAAATTCTGATTTAATGCTTAATTTGATTGGGATTTGTATATGTTAATTACGTAATTATCATGTGCTAAGAGATGAATTCAGAGGTTAAACAATGCATCAAAGGTGTTTGATGAAATATTTAACTTGGTTGGATTTTAGTTTTTAAGTTGATTTGAGTTTGGATGAATGCTTAATTTGTCTAACTTTAATTAATTGAATTCTAGAAGCGTTTCTAGTAGAAGATCCATGGATCATTGAGAGGCGTCTTGATGTGATCTAAGATCAAGGATTTGGTTGATAGTTAAACGGATTTATAAAGATCAAGGATGGATTAAAATCAAGATTGGTTAATTCTCTTGGATTGGTTATTTTCCTAATTTTGTTTACTCATTTTAATTTTTCTTTGTTGTTTAATCTTGTAAAACTTTTCCCCCCTGTTTATTAACCTCTTAATCTGACTTCATAATTAGAGTGATCTACGGGCTCGACCCGGTGTTACCTTATGCTGCAAGTAGTTTTGGTAAATCGGTTATAAATTGATTTAAATTTGGTAATCTCGACAGTTATCAAATTTTTGGCGCTGTTGCCGGGGATCATTCTGATTTTGTTCAATTTTATTAAGAGTATATTTAACTGCTAATCCCTCACTAACCTCTGTGTTGCTGTGTTTTGGTGATTTTTAAGGAGAAAACGGGTGATTATGAGTCACTTTGTAGAATTTCGTACTGACAGAAAATGTACCCAGAATGCGCTGAAACTTGGTTAGTTGAAGGAAAATGGCCTAATAAACAAGACTCACAATACATTGTGAGGTCACCCCTAGTTTTCCCAAAATCCATCGTTTAGACCAGTTTTTTAATTTTTTTAACTTTTTTTACATTTTTTTAGTTTCATTTTTGTGTAGTTTTCATGCTGTACAAATATCATAATTTTTAAAAATCATTGCATAGGTCAATTAGATTTATTTTGGTATATTTTTAGTGTTATCTAGTGTATTTTGCTTGTTTACTGATTTTGTGTTTTTTGTGTTTTGATTGGTGCATGACTAGGTCTAATCCTGATATCTTGCTTAAATTTGATCCTAAGATTGATAGAACATTGCATAGGTTGATTAGAGCTCGTACGCTAAGTGAAAGAGTTGGTTCTGAATTTAGTTGTGACATTGAATCTGAGGGTGCACTTGAGATCTTAAGTGATTCTAAAATCATGGCTGATAATAGACAAAATAGGACCCTTAAGAACTTGTTGCTCCTGATGTAACTTACCAGTCTTTGTGCATTTAATATCCTGATCTTGATGCTGACTTTGAGTTAAAATCTGGATTGATACACTTGTTGCCCAAGTTTCATGGTCTTGCAGGTGAGGATCCCCATAAGCACTTAAAAGAGTTCCATGTGGTCTGTTCAACTATGAAGCCGTATGGAATCTCTAAGGAGCATATCAAGTTAAGGGTATTCCCTTTCTCTCTTGCTAATGTAGCCAAGGATTGGCTGTTCTACCTTTCACCAGGTTCTGTCACGAGCTGGGATGATATGAAGAAGTTATTCTTGGAGAGGTTCTTCCTTGCATCTAGAGCAGCTGCCATTAGAAAAGACATTTGTGGCATAAGGCAAATGACTGGTGAGACCTTGCATGAAAATTGGGAGAGATTCAAGAAGCTGTGTTCGAGCTGTCCCCACCATCAAATTAGTGATCAGCTCTTAACTCAATATTTCTATGAGGGCTTGCTGCCGATGGATAGAAGTATGGTGGATGCCGCATCTGAAGGTGCCTTGTTGGATAAAACCCCTACTGCAGCAAGAGATTTGATAGCAAATATGGCAGCCAATGCTCAATAATTTGGCACAAGAATCCTTACCTCCACCAGAGGAGTCAATGAAGTTCAATCGTCTCAAGTCGAGCAACAGAGAATGAAACACAGACTTGATGAATTGACTTCTTTGGTTAGGCAATTAGCAGTAGGACAACATGTACCAGTTTCTGTACAAGAGCTTGCAAGGGTGTGTGGCATTTGCTCTTGTTCATCTCATCCTACTAATGCATGCCCCACACTTCAGGATGATGGTTCTGTTTTTTCAGAGCAGTCAGTTGCAGCAGTTGACATTTTTCCTGGTAGACCTCAATATCAGCAGTCCCAGTAGCCAAGATATAATCCATTTTCTAATACTTATAACCCTAGCTGGAGGGACCATCCTAACTTGAGATATGGGAATTCTGGTCAGCAACAACAACCCCAACAGCAGCAGCAATTTAGATACCAAGCTGTAGGTCCTAGTAACAAATACCAACTACCTGCATTCAAATAACAACAAACTGTGCAGCCACCTGAGCAGCAGCCCCTCATGTTGCCAAGTCCAGCAACTACTCCATCCGAGCCATCATTGGAAGATTTGATGAAACAAATGGCCACAAATAATATTCAATTCCAGCAGAATGTCAATGCAACCATTCAGAACCTACAAACTCAGATTGGGCAGCTGGCCACTACTGTGAGTGAATTGAAAAGTCAAGGGTCGAGCCAATTATCTTCACAAACAATCAGTAACTCAAGAGGCAATGTAAGTGCCATTACCTTGAGAAGTGGCAGAGAAATTGATGGTCCTAATTTGCCACAACCAGAGTTCCATTGCAGCAACCAGATACTGAATCAGTCCAGAAGAAATGTGCAGAGAATTCAGACTTGGTCATTCCACTACCCTTCCCAAATAAAGTGACACAGTCCAAGCAGATAGCGCAAGCAGAAACGGAAAAGGAAGTCATGGAGACATTCAGGAAGGTGGAAATCAATATTCCCCTCCTAGATGCAATCAAGCAAATTCCCAAGTATGCTAAATTCCTCAAGGAGTTGTGTACTCACAAGAGAAGACTTAAGGGTACAGAGAAGGTCAGTATGGGCAGAAATGTTTCTGCGATGATTCAGCCAAGCATGCCAAAGAAATGCAAAGACCCTGTAACTTTCACAATCCCTTGCACTATAGGCAATTCTAGATTTGACCATGCAATGCTAGATTTGGGTGCTTCTATCAATGTCATGCCTATGTCAGTGTATAAGTCTTTGAACATTGGTACCTTACAACCCACTGGTATAGTGATTCAGTTGGCAAACAGGACCACTGCTCATCCTGCAGGAGTGCTGGAAGATGTGTTAGTGCGGGTGAATGAGCTGATTTTCCCAGCGGACTTCTACATTCTGGACATGGAAGATGAGTCTTCAACAAATCATGCTCCATTGATTCTAGGAAGACCATTCCTCAAGACAGCCAAAACCAAGATAGATGTGCATGCTGGCACCCTTTCTATGGAATTTGGTGAAGATGTGGTACAGTTTAACATTTTTGATGCCATGAGACATCCCCTTGAGGAGCATTCAGTTTTTCATGTTGATGTGATTGAAATGCTGGTTGATGATACTTATGCTGATATGAGTGCTGAATTTCCTGATATTGCTGACTTTCTGTATTCTGTCACTTGTGATATATGTGTTAGCTGTGATACTAAACCATGTGCTACATATGCTAAGATTTATGCGGTTATGAGTGATGATGCAGCTGCTTATTTGACTGATGCAGCATATAAAAATGTGAGTCAAAATTATGTTGAATTTAATGCTGCTGAGTTGCTTGTTTCAAATAGCTTGCTGCCTTCCATTGTGCATCCCTCATCCTTAGAACTAAAGACTTTGCCAGACCACCTTAAATATGCATATTTGGAAGATGGTGAGAAGCTGCCAGTGATTGTCGCTAAGAATCTGCAACCTGAACAAGAAGAAAAATTGTTGCAGGTTTTGAGGCAGCATAAGCGGGCCATCGGATGGATACTTGCAGACATTCCTGGTATTAGTCCCTCCACATGTATGCATAGGATTTTATTGGAGGAAGGTACCAAGCAAGTGAGGCAGCCCCAAAGAAGACTAAATCCCCTGATTCTGGATGTGGTGAAGAAGGAAGTGACCAAGCTGCTGTAAGCTGGCATTATTTATCTCATATCCGACAGTAAATGGGTGAGCCCAGTGCAAGTGGTTCCAAAGAAATCTGGAGTCACAGTAGTTACAAATCAGAACAATGAGCTCCTACCCACAAGAATCCAGAACAGTTGGCGGGTGTGCATTGATTATAGGTGGCTTAACCAGACCACTAGGAAAAATCATTTTTCATTACCTTTCATTGATCAGATGTTGGAGAGACTGCTGGTAAGTCGCATTACTGTTTCTTGGATGAATATTCGGGCTATTTTCAGATTCATATAGCCCCAAAAGACCAAGAAAAAACCAATTTCACCTGCCTATTTGGAACATTTGTATACAAGAGAATGCCCTTTGGTCTATGTAACGCTCTGGGAACCTTTCAAAGGTGTATAGTCAGTATTTTCTCTGAATTTTTAGAGAGTTGCATGGATGTGTTTATGGATGATTTTACTGTCTATGGCTCTTTCTTTGATGGATGTTTGGATAGTTTGGCTCGAGTTTTGCATAGGTGCATTGAAACTAACCTTGTCCTGAATTTTGAGAAATGTCATTTCATGGTAGAACAGGGTATAGTTTTAGGGTATGTAGTATCTAGCAAGGGTGTTGAGGTAGATCCTACAAAAATAGATGTCATTTCATGCCTATCTTACCCCACATGCGTGCGGGAGGTTCGTTCTTTCCTTGGTCATGTAGGTTTCTATCGACGGTTCATAAAGGATTTTAGCAAAATTGCCCTTCCACTGTCCAACTTGTTGCAAAAGGATGTAGAGTTTCACTTTGACCAGAGATACAAGGATGCCTTCAATCACTTGAAGCAAGCATTGACCAGTACACCTATCATCCAGCCACCAGATTGGACACTCCCATTTGAACTCATGTGTGATGCCTCTAATTATGCATTGGGAGCTGTCCTTGCACAGAGAGTCGGCAAAGTACCTCATGTCATTTCCTATGCTTCGAGAACTTCAAATGCTGCACAGGCCAACTACACTACAATCGAAAAGGAACTTTTAGCAATTATTTTTGCTTTAGATAAATTTTGATCATATTTGTTTGGTTCTAGAGTGGTTGTATTTTCAGATCATGCAGCTTTGAAGTTTCTCCTGAAAAAGCCCGATGCAAAGTCTTGGTTGATTAGGTGGATGTTGCTCTTACAGGAGTTTGATATTGATATCAGAGATAAGAGTGGAGCAGAGAACCTGGTGGCAGATCACTTGAGTCGAATTGAGAGAGAGGCAGATTCTTCTCCTATTCATGATGCCTTCCCTGATGAGAAACTTTTCAAGATGCAAGGTAACATCCCTTGGTTTACAGATTTGGTTAATTTCTTAGTTGTTAGAGCACTACCTGCACATTTCACTAAGGCACAGATTGAAAAACTGAAAAGTGAGTCAAAATATTATGTGTGGGATGACCATTATTTGTGGAGATTTTGTAGTGACCAAGTCATTAGGAGATGCATTCCTGATCATGAGTTTGATTCTGTTCTTAGCTTTTGTCATGCATTTGCCTGTGGTGGACATTTTGGACCTACTCGTACAACTAGAAAATTTTTGGACTCTGGATTATATTGGCCCACTCTATTTCATGATGCATATTTGTTTTGTAAATCTTGTGAACAATGCCAGAGAACAAAGAATATTTCTCGTAGGAATGAGATGCCCCAACAACCTTTGTTGTTCTGTGAGATATTTGATGTTTGGGATATTGATTTTATGGGTCCTTTTCCTGTGTCATTTGGTTTTGTTTACATTCTGCTTGCTATGGATTATATATCTAAATGGGTGGAGGCAAAAGCCACTCGGACTGATGATTCCAAAGTTGTTGTGGATTTTGTTAGGTCACATATTTTCTGTAGGTTTGGAGTCCCGAAAGCCATCATTAGTGATCAGGGTTCGTATTTCTGTAATCGGAGCATGGAAGCCTTGATGAAAAAGTATGGAGTCTTGCACAAAGTTTCTACACCTTACCATCCCCAGACTAATGGGCAAGCCTAGGTTTCCAATAGAGAGATCAAGCAGATACTTCAGAAAATAGTTCAACCTAACAGAAAGGACTGGAGCAAAAGGCTTGAGGATGCTTTATGGGCTTACAGGACCGCCTATAAGACTCCGATTGGGATGCCTCCTTATCGGATTATTTTTGGCAAACCATGCCACTTGCCAGTGAAAATTGAGCATCGCACATTTTGGGCAGTAAAGAGGTGTAACTTAGACCTAAATCAAGCGGGTATGGAGCGAAAGCTACAGTTGCAGGAATTGGAGGAGATCCGCTTGGAGGCTTATGAGAGTTCCAAACTTTATAAAGAGAAGACCAAAGCCTTCCATGATAAGATGATCATGAGAAAAACATTTGAGATTGGTCAAAAAGTTCTCCTCTATAACTCCTGCTTCAAGCTCATTCCTGGGAAGCTCAGATCTAGGTGGCTTGGTCCATTTGTTGTTACTAAGATTTTTCCTTATGGTGCTGTGCAGGTTACAAGTGAGAATACTACCAAAGCTTTCACAGTCAATGGACATCGCCTCAAACCATTTTATGAGGGAGTTCAAGAGGACATTTTGGAGGAGGTCCACTTGCAAGAAGTCGTCTACCCTACTTGATAATGATGTTTCTTTCCTTTTCCTCTCTTTTATTTTACTTGTCCTTCATTAATTGATGATTTTGATGGAATGTTATTTTTCTTGTGAGCTTTACATTGCGGACAATGTACAATTTAAGTGTGGGGAGGAATTTTAGCATTCTATTTTTGTTTCTGTTTTCAATTTTAATGCTTCTGCTGTTTTTGCTATTTTGATATTTCAGCCCTGTTGTTTATTTTTCTGTTACTATTTTTGTTATTATTTTGGTTTTGTTTTCTGTGTTTGTTTATTGCAAAAAAAAACAAAACAAAGATGCAAACAAAAAGAAAAAAAAAGAAAACAAAAACAAAAACAATGCTTTGAAAGAAAAATGTGTTTTTGAATGGATTTTAAGCTGTGTTAAAGTGATGAGTAGAAATAAATCAAGTAAAAGGTTCATGGTTTGAATTGGTGGATTGAGTTTGATAGATACATACCTTGTGAGTTTTTGAGCATATTGGTGGATTTTAACATTTGCACCATTCTCCTCTTTCTTGTGTGATTTTCATTCATATTAATTGATCACTCTAGAACTTGCTTTGATTCTTTTTGAGACTACATTTTCACTTGCATGCATAAACATGATTAAGGCCTTCTTTCTTTTATTAGCTACTTTAGCCAAATAGCCAACCCTGCATTATTTCCTTTGTTTAACCCCCTTGAGTCTACTTGCCTATTCTTTGTTTTAGCTCAGTATATGTCTTATGTGAAAAACTATGTTTTACCATACCTTAGGGAATGGAAGAGCATTGATTCATTTTCATTAGAGGAGCTCTTTGGCTTGTGAATAATTAACAGTTCAAGTGTGGGGATTATGCAATATTGATTAGTGTGTGTGTACAATATTCAAAGTGTTTGAAGAAAAAATATATATTTAAAAAAATAAAGAAAGATAAAAAGAAAAAAAATTGCAAGAGAGGTTGAATTTTTTAGAAAAAAAAAGAAAAATAATAAGAGAAGGAAAGTGAAAGAAATATGTAAAGAGAATGTGTATTATTTGGAGTTGGGGGATAAAAATTCATATTTGTTACTTGTCATTTGAGTTCCTTCCCAATGCTCTTTTATTCTCTTGGGTGGTTAACTTGTCATATCCATATTGTTTCCTTTCGTTACCTTGGCCCCATTTCAACCTTGAATAAAGTCCTCTTGATTTTTGTGTGCATGTGTTTTGAGTAGTGGAGAAGTAGAAAATAAGCAAGCTTATGGTAGTGCAATTTTCATGGATTGAATTGAGTGAAATACTTATCCTGTAAACACTTGAGGGATTGAGAGTGTATCCTGTGAGGATCTATCATTCTTGATTCATTCTTTTCAAATTGATGATACCTTGCTTGTTCCCTTAAATCTTTAGTTGTTTTTCTTGCTTATAGCTTTTGCATTCTTGAATGTCATTTGAAATTGAGTCTTTAGAGTTTTTAGCTTTTGAGTTTGTTTTGTTTTTCTTTGTTCCCTTGTTTTGGTTTTTTTTGTTTTGCCTGAGGACGTGCAAAAGAGTAAGTGTGGGGGTATTTAATAATTATAATTTTTAACATATTAATTATCCACATAATTACTTTATTAATGATGTCCAGATTGTAATTAAGTGATCTTAGTACTCATTTAGATCATTGGGTTGAATTGGGCTTTAAAACAAAATTTTTGGATTTTAATGCATATTGACATTGGTTCAGTATTTTGATCATAACTTGAGTTGTAGATCTCTAATTTTGATGTTCTTTATATGTTAGGAAAGATGAGAAAAAGATCTACAAGTTTTGTGAAATGTCAAATTGGAAGATTCGGATGTTTAGGTGATCAAATACAGCCTTGAAGTTGGACCAGCGGTACTGTCACGAATTCTAGACACACCTTCACTATTTTAGGCATATCTCACTCATTTCAAGCCTAAATTAAGCATGTGAGAATTCTTTGGAAAGCTTACTTCAAAGGCTATCTGATGGACTTGATTTGAATTAGAGATTGTGACAGAAATCCAAAAGATGGAAACGTAAAAAAGTGGAAGAATCATTGGAAGGTGGGAGACACACTTTCATAATGAGAAAATAATTCATTGGAAGGTGGGAGACACACTTTGAAAATGGAGGAATAATTAACAAAAGTGGGTGAACCACTTTTGACTCTTAGTGGATAATTAAGAGAAGAGCAATCAGATTTGTGATAAAATAATGGAGAGCTTCTACGTAGAAGTGTGATTATTGTAGTTTTAGTTTTTGATTTTGAGATTTCTCTTCTTCTCTTCCTCTCCTCCTCTCTCTTTGTTATTTTCATGGTTCTTGAAGATTCTCCAATGGTGATGACTATGGAGAGCTAAACTTCTTTAATCAATCTAAGAGATTGACATTCTTGATGATTAATCTTGAGATCTTGTTTTAATTGCTATACATTCATCTATTAATCAAGTTTCTCTTTTTCTTCTTCTCTTGTTTAAATTCTGATTTAATGCTTAATTTGATTGAGATTTGCATATGTTAATTGCATAATTATCATGTGCCAAGAGATGAATTTAGAGGTTAAACAATGCATCAAAGGTGTTTGATGAAATATTTAGCTTGGTTGGATTTTGGTTTTTAAGTTGATTTGAGTTTGGATGAATGCTTAATTTGTCTAACCTTAATTAATTGAATTCTAGAAGCGTTTCTAATAGAAGATCCATGGATCATTGAGAGGTGTCTTGATGTGATCTAAGACCAAGGATTTGGTTGATAGTTGAACGGATTTATAAAGATCAAGGATGGATTAAAATCAAGATTGGTTAATTCTCTTGGATTGGTTATTTTTCTAATTTTGTTTACTCATTTTAATTTCTCTTTGTTGTTTAATCTTGAAAAACTTTTCCCCCCTGTTTATTAACCTCTTAATCTGACTTCATAATTAGAGTGATCTACGGGTTCGATCCGGTGTTACCTTATGCTGCAAGTAGTTTTAGTAAATCGGTTATAAATTGATTTAAATTTGGTAATCTCGATAGTTATCATCCACTCATTGAATGCAGATGGTCACCGATCAAACAATGAATTAACACATGCCAAAAGTGATCAAGTTATGACAAGAATGCAAGTAATATGATAAACCCTAAAGAAATTAGCTTAATTAAATTAGAAATCAAACCCAAATAATTAGGAAAACAAGATCCCCCATAGCCCTAGCTATGGATTTAGCTACTCATGTTCAATACAAACAAACCTATGTCAAAATACAAACCCATGGAAAGAAAACCCAAAGAAAATAGAAAACTAGAAAGAAAGAGAAATCCAAACCCATTTAATGGAGATTATAATCTTCAAGCCTTCAAGAATCGAATCCTCCTTTGAAGCCGTCTTCCAAGATCTGTTACCGTGAAACTACTCTCTCAAGATTAGTTATTTTCTGCTTGATGTTCTAAACCAAAGGGAGTTTTTTTAAAAAAAAAACTCGTTTTCCCTTTTTTATAGAAAAGCTGACAGATTTTCGTATCTGACTTGCATGATTTTATCACCCTTTAGATGGTCGATTTTGCCCTTGATCTCAACAGAGAAGTTGTAGGATTTTCTATTAGCTTTCCAACGACGCGTCGATCTGATCTCTGTAACTCAAGATATGACTCAATTAATGAGGAATGGTTAGGATAGTACGAGAATCTGAATTTTGCTCTAAATCAAATCTCTTTGAGAATCCTTATCCAATCTCCAATCTAAGATTTTGTATCCAATTAGAACTCTAATTAGCATCTAAGAATAGGATAAGAATCTTTTACATATTTATATTCAGAAATTTCTTCTTTTTGTACAAAATCTAATAATTTATCTTGAAAATTCAAATATGATTAGGTGAAGAGATAATTATTTAAAAATAAACAAAAAACTAAATAAAAATTAATTAAAAATCCTAATAAATAAACCCAAAAGATAAGTGTATTTAACACTCATCAAATACCCCCAAACTTGAGCAATTGCTTTTCCTCAAGCAAAGAATAGGAATCGAAAACAAGATTAAACTCAGCATCCAAAAACATGAATCAAGGGAAATTTCACAATTTAAAAATTCAGTTTAGCAATCAAATTCAATCAAGCAAGATCATTTAACACTTAAACAATTAGAGGCTTGAATCTAGCTTGCAACTTTCTCTTTACTAAACAATTGAGGTCACTCAACTTTCCATCGCTTAAGTATTTAAAGGACAAAGAGATTACTCAAATTTCTCTTAAAAAATGCAATGTCATAGGCTGGCTTATCAATCTTATCTTCACTTCCAAGTTCATATACAACACAAGAATCAAAAGGACTTTCATTTGGTTGTAATGAGGCTAAGGGTATAAAGAAAGGTAGGAAAAAGATAAATAAGGATAAAGAATGCTCATGAATAAATCAATACAAAGCAGAATCAGGTTGAAAAGATGATAGATAGAGCATATTACATGAGAATATAATAGATTCTCACTTTTCAACCCAAAATTCTTATTATTCTTCACCAACAATTTTTTCTTTTTTTCTTTTTCCTTTTTTTTCTTTTTTTTTCAAATTTTTTTCTTTTTTTTTCATTTTTTTAAACCCTTAAAGGCAAAAATAATCTTTTATGACTTCTCAATAACACATCAATTGCTCCAAAGAATTTAACCTAAATATTTTTCAATTGAGTATTCAAAGAAATCAATTTCAGACTCAAATGGGGCAACTAAGAGATTATTTTATTAATGCAACTCTGGAAGTCAAGGAAGAATTAAGCCTAATTGTCTTAATCATGTTCAAGTTTGTATATGAATAATTAAAGTCTCAACAAGATATCAAAGTAAGTTCTAGCGCACATAAATCAAGAGAAAACTCACTTCAGAAGAAAAATAAGATTTTATCTATGAAAAATCCAATCATTAAAGTTCAAAAATCATTTTCTGGCTAGAGTTAATAAAGAGAACAAAAACAAGCATACATGGCTAATTTCCAACTAAGATGCTAAATTTCACTTTACTTCATTGAAAATATTACTTCACACATTATCAGCTTATAATCAATGGAATCCTCTTTAAAATATATCTCTATTAGCTTAGAATAAATCAAGAAATCAACACACAGTTCTAGCTTAATTACCAGCAATACTCAAGTGTTCATCAAATTTTTTTCACAAAAATTTTTAAAGTACTCCCAACACTTAAGATAAACATTATCCTCAATGTGGAAGAAAAAGAAATAAAAGAGGTAAAGAAAAGAACAATACAACCTGATGAACAGTGAGTCAGTGTCAAGCATAGAAGAAGCACAAGAGTCAGTGTTGCAGCAGAATTTGAAAAAAATCCCAAAAACATGAGTAGTATCTACAAAAAAAAATAACTAAAATAAGATAAATAAAGAAGAAACACAGGTTGTCTCCTATGAAGCGCTTGTTTAACGTCATTAGCTTGATATTGCCTTTTTCATATAAATCAAGGTGGCTTCTTAAAGCACCAAAAATAGATGACCCCTTCTCTTTTTCAAAGCAGTGCCTCGCACTCTAGCCATCTATCAAGAATGTTTGTGGGTCATCTTTCTTTACCTCAAGCACACCGTATGATAAGACGCGAACAACCTTATATGGTTCACACCCTTTTGACCAAAACTTGCCAGGAAGAAGACAAAGACATAAGTTATCAACAATAATTTTATCCCAAATCTTAAACTCACGCTGCTTGATACACATGTCATGCCGCTTCTTTGGTCTCTTCTTACAGAGCTTTTCATTCTCTAAGTCAATGATAACCTTGGGCAAGGTCTTTTCTAGCATAGCAATAGTCACAAATTCCTGCATATATGAAGACACAGCATTACCCACAACATTAGTAGTATCTATACGATTACATGAATCAAAGGAACTAGAATTAAAAACATTAAACACTACTTCCTCATCATTCAATTGCAAAGTCAATTTTCCTTCATGGACATCAATCAGTGCTCTTCTAGTGGCGAGGAATGGACACCCAAGAATGATTGGGACCTCAGAGCCCTCCTCTATGTCTAATACAATAAAATCAGTTGGAAAATTGAACTTATCCACCTTTACTAAAACATCCTCTAATACTCCACGAGGGTAAGTGATGGATCTATTAGCCAGTTGCAATGAAATATTAGTGGGCTTTGGTTCCTGCATTCCCAATTTCTTAAACACAGAGAAAGGCATCAAATTAATACCAGCACCTAAATCATATAATGATTTCTCAAAATAAGAGTTACCAATAATGCAAAGAATAGTAAAACTTCCTGGATCTTTCAATTTTGGGGGTAACTTCTTTGAGAGAATATCGGAGCACTCCTTAGTTAGACATATCGTCTCAAATTCCTTAAGTTTGCATTTCTTTGTAAGTATTTGTTTCAAAAATTTTGCATACTTGGGCATTTGAGAGATGATTTCAACAAACGGAATGTTAATTTGTAACTTCTTGAACATCTCTAAGAATTTGGCAAATTGCTAGTCTAACTTATTGTTCTTGAACCTCTGAGGGAATGAGATCTTGGCATATGGTGATGGTTCATATACTGTGCGCTGCTCACGATCCTTCTTCGCTCTCTGCCACTTTGGTTCTTTCTTCTCAACTTCTCCTTCTTTATTGACATCTTGAATTGAGACATCTTTAGTAAGGACATCATTTTTCTTTGTCTCAATTCTTGATGAGCTAGGTGCTTCAGCTGCCTTCTCATCTTCATGCACTGACTTAACAAGAGTATCTCTAAGCTCTAATATTTCTTTCTTTTGAGAGGGCTCTCCAAGTTCCTTACTATTTCTCAGGATAATTGCATGGACCTATTCCTTTGGATTAGTCTCAGTTGTAACACCCTTGTGGGGATATCACATTTATGATGCAGTAAAATAAAATAAAATAAAATTCTTACCCAAGTTGTAAAACGTTTGGTACATAAATAATATTAGTGGTAAAAATTTTGCTTTTTATATTTATAACGTTAAATAAAATAACACGAAGCATAAAATAAAGCAAACATAATCACATACCATAATATACATATGATTCTTGTATGAAGTACGCAATTAATTTACAACTACAAATATTTAATAAAGCTGTAAAAAGTCAGTATGATACTAAGACATAATGCCTAAGGTATGAGCCCTTGTCAGAAGACAAATTCCCTAGTTAGGAATGTCTTCACCGATAGAAATTCGACCCAAAACTATGTCGAAGTTCTCTCTAGGAGTATAATGAAATTCGTCCCATAACTCCCTAATAGGTAAAATAATCTCTACAAAAGCAACCGTGTAACGTGTAGTAACGAACCCCTGTCGAGTCCTACTTACTGATAAAGTCACGTTACCACTGTACTCTATGTGTACTGTGTCCCAGTGGACATACCAAGCCTCAGCGCCTTCGAGAAACTGAAGTTTAAAGAAACCTAATTGACCTCCTCTTGCCGCCATTGTAGTCTTCGATGATATAAACATAAAGTAGAAATAGACAGAATAATACAATAAAGAGGTGAGATAACCTACATCATTACCTGCATGGTAATAAAGAAAACGACACACAAACAATTATCACATTAGTACATACTCACATATCATGCATAATATAGCAAAGCAATACATATTAAAATAACACATATCAACATATCATACATAATATATTAAAGCAATAAATCATACATTTTATCATAGATTATGGTAAATAGTAAAATACAAATAATGCATGAACAGTAAAATGCAGATAATGCATGAACAGTAATATGCAGATAATGCATGAACACACACCGACTCGTTCTTACTCCATGGAGCTAAACACGGATATCTGAGAGAATGATCCGAATAGAAACTAAAAATACTTTATGGCTACCCAACTAAACTATTGCACTGTCAAACATCGTGTCTATAGTCCACAATCCAAACATCGTGTAGTAGTACACAGTCAATACACCATGCACTACAGGCATAGTATGTAATAGTCTCCTCAAGATCTGATTAAGAATAGTGCTTGTCAAGATCATTAGTGTGTTGCCCGTTACCATAGCCAAGAGGTGCTACCACTGTCCACATATGGGATTCTCCGCACACTAATGCTTCCAAGTTCATAAATGAACCACACTACGCTTATCACACCAAAACACAGTGTAATTCACCTCATCAATCAATCGCCAATTATCAACCAAATTGACACAACACTCTAAGCATGATCTAAAATTACAAAAATACCCTTAATATCCATATTTTACCATATTTACGAAAATATCCTTAGTCAATTACGAAAATACCCTTAGTCACAAAATACCAAAGTATAGTACGTCCCACCTGACAGTACTACCTCACAACATGTCCGGGTCCACCACTTTGGCCTGACAGCAAAACTCACTGTATCGTTTAATCGCATAGGAATTTTATCGCGTTTTCATAATCTCGTCATTTTCACAAATGTTTTTAAATCGCGTATATATATTTTGACATTTTTGAACATCGCATAATGTTTTTAAATCATTTTCTCAATCGTGTAAGATTTTTAATTCATTTCCTTAACCGAATAGCTTAAAATCATCATTTTAAATATGTGTAAACTATATCTAGTACTTTTAAAATACGTAGAGTATTTTCCTTGTGTTATAAATACAGTATGGAATCTTTTCATTTTATTTGCCTGATTTTAGTAAATTTTGGCAGCATTTTGCCTGTAAAATCAGTATAATGTATTTTTGACGTTTTCCCACTAAATATAGTTCATTTTATTTTTACCCAATAATTACGTTTTGAAACTTGCTAACGTGCTTCAAAATTCATAAAATGAGCTTTACGTTAGTATTTTTCAAGCGTTTGCTTTATTTCTTACTTAGAATAAATTCTACCAATTTAGAATTCTAGAACTAAATTTATTCCTTTTGTTTTCTCAAAGATTCATTGGAATCAATTTATTTTGTAAATCCATTACCTAACCTATCTTAGAAAATAAACTGGCATGTTGGCCAAAATCGAAAATAAAATGGCGTTCAATTATATACTAAATGGCATGTTGGCCATAATTAATCAAAATCATTCTTACACTTATTATTTCATCTAGATTCATTAAATCATTGATTTAGAAAATTGTTGAGAACATTTTGGTTCTCTGTTTGATGTAAGGCCGTGAGCCTCATTCTGTGTTCTTTGGAACACTCATACAAATCGTTACATGTTATTCACATCCTACATTAATAATTATACAATTATAAACACATGCAATTATATAATCACATACACTATACATGCAATATATTTTAAAGCTATAAACATGCATAGCAATAAAAATCAATAATAAATACTATAAACATGCATGGCAATTAAATCAATCACAATTAGGAAAGCTTTTAAATAATCACAAAAATAATAAAAACCATAAACAATCACACAAATGAATCCTTATGGATTCTTCACACACATACAAATCCATTTTCTCATCACCATACAAGGTTGATGAGATTAAATCTCCCTCTTATCTCATGAAGACAATAATCGGTTAGTCTCCTCCTCTCCTTGAAATTTTGTGTAACCTCCAAAACAAATCCCTAAAATTCTTAAACAATTAGTAAAAACACATACAAGTATTAAGATTGAAAAACCATGGAACAATCATGGTTAGAAAAATTAAAAATTAAACTTTGAACCATAGAATCAAGACTTACCCTTAGGAAAGTAAGCAAAAGGTTTGATTTTGGACTAGATAGAGTAGGTTTTTGGCAAAACTTTGTGAAGGAAAAGTGTTTAGAATATGATTTGGGTTTAAGAAAAGCTAAGAGGTAAAATTATAGAAGATTGGTGGTGGTACTTTGGTGCTTGGCCGAATTCTAGTAGGAAAATAGAAGAGAAAATAAAAGAGAAAATATGCTTGGTGTTCTTGGGAATTTTGGAGAGAATAAAAGGCCAAGTTTTTTGTAAGTATAAAAGTGAATATCAAGAGTGAAATGGGAGGGGCTGCTGCGGTGAGTGGCTTGTGGAAAATGAAGAGATTTACTTAAACAAAATATCCAATTTAGGTGCACATGGCTTATGTCATCATTTGGCCACCTAGTGTGCATGCAAAATGGTTCAAGAACGATGTAGAACTTGTCAAATTTTGCCTTCCAAGGCTGCTGCAAACCGTGTGGTCCAAGGGCATTTAGGGACTCAATTTACTTTTAATTCAAGTCTAATTACTTGCTAATTAAATAGCTAATTAATTAGGTTTAGTTTCCTAACCAATTTTAATTAATCATCCAATTACATAACTAATTAATTAGACATATAATTACATATATTATATCCTCTAATTAAAATTAAGATATCTAATTAAGAATTAAATTATAACTAATTAATAACTAAGCTAGTTTACTTAGTTTGCTAATTAGGTAATTAGATTAACCAAATTAAGTTTAATTAGCTACTAATCAAATTCAAGCCACTGTATTTGACTTAATCTTAACCATTGATTTCAACTTTAATTCCTAGCCCTAGATGTAATCTAAGATGGATATTGATTAGTCATAAAACTTGAATTCTAATCTCACCATTAGTTTGATCAACGGTTAAGGTTAAAGGCTTCCTAACTAAGTTTTCATCCAATGATCCATATTAAAGTCCATGCTCCTTTTGTTGACCTTTTCCTATTGGTTCAAAGAAAAGTCAAGCCTCCTATTTTGACTTGTTCTAATTGGTTGTAATTCATGGTCAAATAATCGTTGATCGCAGACTAAACGTGGGCCCCACGAACTTTTTCGGGTCCACTGGCAGATTTTCTACTATTTTTAAGACAAGAAAGATCTTGTCAAATAAAATAATATTATAATAATATAAAATTATTTTATTACACAGTTAAATCCCAAAAATTACAAGATTAATATATATATCAATCAGAATTGGGTTTAGTAAGATCCCCCAACTCTAATTAATTAAAATAAGATTTTTTCGACCAAAAAATTATTATTTTCTTGACTCGGAGCAAATCACACACAACAGTCAACTACACTCACGAAACAGTCAAATTCATTTTACTACTCACAGAAATTACAAAACAGTGCATTTCAGGACGATATTGTAATTAACCCAAAAGTTGGGGTGTTACATCAGTAGTGCTAGGCAATGTCCTTGGTGCCCTTGCTGTCATCAATGTAGTCAACTGACTAATCTGAGTCTCCATGTTTTTCATTATGGCATTTGAATTTTGCATGTACTTTCATTACCAAATCTTCAAAGTTTAGCTTCTCTGCAGGTGCTTGGAAACCTGGAAGTGGTTGTGGTGCTCTCTGCTGATTCTGCTGATAGCCCTATTGATTTCTCCATTTGAAATTTGGGTGGTCCCTCCAGCCGGGATTGTATGTATTTGAATACGGATTGTACTGCTGTCGGTTGGAATTACCAACAAAATTTACTCCTTCAGACTCGAGGGCAAACGGACTACCAACTTGGTAATTTGAACTTGTATGACCCTGTCCTCCACATGCCTCACAAATGATTGGTGGGACTGCATTATTTGTCACCATCAGAGTCTCAACCTTTTTCATCAATACTTCTAATTGACTCAGAATGACTGTTGAAGAATCAACAACAAATACATTTACTTGTTTCTTAGAAACATGACGTTCACTCTATCATTGATAACTGTTCAGTGCCATTTCTTCAATCAATGGTTAGCTCTTAGTGGGTGTTTTCCTCCATATTATACCTCTCGCAGCAACATCAATGAGTGAACGATTTGTAGGCGACAAACCATTGTAAAAAGTCTGAACCTGCAGCCACACGAGGAATCTATGATGTAGACATCTCCTCAATAACTCTTGAAAGCGCTCTCAAGCTTCATAAAGAGTGTCCATTTCAAACTGCACAAAAGAAGATATATCATTTCTTAACTTAACAGATTTAGAAGGAGAAAAATACTTAGCCAGAAATTACTGTGTCAACTGATCCCATGTGGTGATGGAACCCCTCGGTAGTGACGTTAACCATTGACTTGCTCTGTCCCTAAGAGAGAAAGGAAATAGTCGCAATCGGATTGCATCATCTGTCACTCCATTGTACTTGATAGTATCACACAACTGCAAGAACCTGACCAAATGCTGATTAGGATCATCCGAAGGCAATCCACCAAACTAAACTGAATTCTGAATCATGGAGATCAATGCTGGTTTAATCTCAAAGTTATTAGCTGCCACAGTTGGTCTTATAATACTCCCTTCATACCCTTCAGCAGTGGGCATAGAGTACTCAAGCATGGTCCGCTCTATTGGGGTAGCTCTTTCTTCACGGTTTGTCTTAACAACTGGTTATCTTTCCATCCTGTTTATATCTTCTGTCACAGCTGTAATAAAAGATTGTTTTCTTAACATGCGAGTTATTTTCTCAATTTTTGGATCAAATGTCAAATCAGGAAACTGAAATCGAGTAAGCATAAACAAGAAAATAACAAGTGAAAAATTAATTAAAAATAAAAATAAAATAAGAAATAAAAAATAAAATAAAATAAAGAATAGAATGACGTCTAAATTAACTAGAGTTTTTCGCTTCTAATATTACCAAACTTATTCTCCGGCAACGGCGCCAAAAACTTAATACGCATAAAATACACTAAGAGCAAGTGCACTCTATTGCCAAGTAATATAAGACTTGAGTCCCAGTTATCGATCCCACGAGAAATAATTGATAATTACTAGATTCGCAAAACTCTTTGTTATCCAGAAAATCAAAAGTGTATGAAGAAATTCAAGATAAAATCAAAATAAACAAATAAAAAATAATAATGAACAATCAAACAGAGAATAGATAATCAATGAGAGAGAGAATAGGGTGCAAGGTTCACTTGAATCTAATTATTCAGATTTTCTTTCATTTATGATGTAAGGTAATTCTTTTGTCAATATTCTCTTACCTGTTATTGAATCTCAATGGTTATGGATGAAACAATATTCTATTTCTAAATTAAATCACCTATTTGGTCATTTAATTGAATTAATTAGGAATAAATTAAGTTTCAATTCGAGAGATGAATCAACATACCTGTCATTTCCATTAGTAGGAAAAATTGATGTTTGGTCATTCACCAATCTAATCCTAGGCTTACCATATAGATCCACTCATTGAATGCAGATGGTCACCGGTCAAAGAATGAATTAACACATGCCAAAAGAAGTGATCAAGTTATGACAAGAATGCAAGTAATATGATAAACCCTAAAGAAATTACCTTAATCAAATTAGAAATCAAACCTAAATAATTAGGAAAATAAGATCCCCCATAGCCCTAGCTATGGATTTGGCTACTTATGTTCAATACAAACAAACTCATATCAAAATACAAACCCATGGAAAGAAAACCCAAAGAAAATGGGAAACTAAAAAGAAAGAGAAATCAAAACTCATTTAATGGAGATTATGATCTTCAAGCCTTCAAGAATTGAATCCTCCTTTGAAGCCGTCTTCCAAGATATGTTACCATGAAACTACTCTCTCAAGATTAGTTATTTTCTGCTTGATGTTCTGAACCAAAGAGAGTTTTTTTTTTAACTCGTTTTCCCCTTTTTTTTATAGAAAAGCTAACAGATTTTCGTATTTGACTTGCATGATTTTTATCACCCTTTAGATGGGCGATTTTGCCCTTGATCTCAATAGAGAAGTTGTAGGATTTTCTGTTAGTTTTCCAATGGTGCGTCGATCTGATCTCTGTAGCTTAAGATATGGTTCAATTAATGAGGAATGGTCAGGATAATGCGAGAATCCAAATTTTACTCTAAATCAAATCTCTTTGAGAATCCTTATCCAATGTCCAATATAAGATTTTGTATCCAATTAGAACTCTAATTAGCATCTAAGAATAGGATGAGAATCCTTCACATATTTATCTACAAGAATTTCTTCTTTTTATACAAAATCTAATAATTTATCCTGAAAATTCAAATAGTATTAGGTGAAAAAATAATTATTTAAAAATAAACAAAAAACTAAATAAAAATTAATTAAAAATCCTAATAAATAAACTAAAAAGATGAGTGTATTTAACACTCATCATATCTCAATTATAATTTGCACATTTTTCTTAAAACGTCGATTTCGGATTAAAAAATATATGAGAATTTAGGAGATATGTTACAGGTCTCTGGACTCTTAGTATCTTCTAAGAGACAGTTAGCTCAGCTCATAAAGATTTTTGCAGTTGATTGCAAGGTCCGAAGACACCCTCCCCTTTTCCCGGTGTGTGTGTGTTAAAAATTACTTCTTAATTAAAATCTATAAGATTTCCTAATCAACCTTCTTTGAAAAAATATAAAAAATCCAAGAGACACGACCAACATGAACTCACGCTATGACAATGATAGTGACATCAATGATACACCCTTCTTGGCGCTGGTATGGACTGAATGGCTAATGCTGATTGGCCAATGACAAACTTATCCTTAGCTGCAGTTTGAGCGTCCAACAGAATTTTTCTGAACGATGAAGCAATAGTAAGAGTTAGACACTGCAAGAGATGCTGAGACAGAATACAGACCGATGCTCATGTCAGAAGACACAAGACCCGTTTTACGGTTTTACCTAATTCAGTGAAAACAAGGTTCCCTACACGATGGGGAATTTGACATTACCACAAATATATATGCCCATGCTAGATATCCAAAGTCAGCAAGACTTGCAAAGGGGTCCTTCTAGCTGTCAAAACGTCTCTTCTTATGCCCGTATTCTTGCTCATGCCATGTGCTTGTGGACCACCATCTTCATTTTCTTACCTTTTTCCTGAAATTCCATGAAGGATTTTATTGGAATATACACAAGCTTGCATAAATCTGCAATTGCCCAAAGCATGTTGGAGTAACACTAATGATTGAGTACATTTTATAATAATGATCACCGAATATTAACTAATCTCAGTTTTATTGTTTGAATTATATGATTCTCTGAACTATGAAGATTTGGAAAATACCAATTGTAATTTATTCTGATATCAGAAGAAAAGAGGATGTTTGACCTCAGAGGGTACACATACTCAAGGGCCAATATCTTTCTCCACCCTCCCTCAATATACACTATAACTTGGACTAGTTGTAGCTAAGCAAAAAACTACATTGTATAATTAACAATAAGGAAAATTGAGTCTTGAAATGTTATCATTTTAGCAGATGTTAGATCAGTAAATTAACTATCATACTCATATTCATTGATGTTTGTGATTTCATTGTTGGCTACTCCTTCTAGACACAAGTTGGATGAGTTAACATGTGTAACACTGTATTCAATGGAACTTAATTAGTCACTTGGTTAAAATAGATTTTAGATAATTAATGGCATAAGCATGTGGTGCTACTATGAACTACATTATTTTTTGATGACTATATACCCATAAATGCTATGAAAGCAATCTTTTAACCCTCAAGTATTTTCCTCCAATGCTAAGTTCTGCATATATATGTTAGTTGAAAAGCATGAGGATGGTTATTGACTGAAGTTAATTTCAACATTCACGCTTGAAAATTTGAGTTGCAGAGGGCACTTGAAGAAATAACATGTATAAGAATTTACGCAGAAGATCCTGTTTTTCTGAATTCAAACAAAAAGATGCTTCTTGTTGTTATGCAGGAAAACAGTTGACATTCACGTGAACTGATCCTAGCTCAAAATCTGTCGTTTCCACGTACAGATAAGAAAAATCTATCCAAGTTTAACCATATTGAAGCAACTAAATGGCATTGGTAAAAAGATGTTCTCGCACCCACTTATATATATAATGGAACCAACCCCTTAACAGACACACACTTACCTATCTACAACAAATGAAGATGATTCTTATTATCTTCTTCATCTTTTCTCTTCTCTCCTTCACACATGCTTCTGTACTAGATTTCTGTGTTGCAGATTATACAGCTCCTAATGGCCCTGCAGGATACTCCTGCAAGAAGCCTGCAAAGGTCACAGTGGAAGATTTTGTTTACCATGGCCTTGGCATTGCTGGTAACACTTCAAATATTATCAAAGCTGCTGTGACCCCTGCATTTGATGCTCAGTTTCCTGGTGTCAATGGCCTTGGCATTTCCCTTGTCCGTTTAGACTTAGCAGCGGATGGAGTTATACCACTTCACACCCATCCTGGAGCTTCAGAAGTTCTTGTTGTTGTGCAAGGGACAATCTGTGCTGGATTTGTTTCATCTGACAACACTGTCTACCTTAAAAGTCTCAACAAGGGAGACATTATTGTGTTCCCACAAGGCTTACTGCACTTCCAAATCAATGGAGGTGATTCTACGGCGCTGGCCTTTGCAAGCTTCGGTAGTGCAAATCCTGGTCTCCAGATTGTGGACTTTGCTTTGTTCAAAAGTGATTTTCCCACTCCATTGATAACAGCAACCACTTTCCTTGATGCTGCTCAGGTGAAGAAGCTTAAGGGTGTTCTTGGAGGCACAGGTTAAACTAAAGGAAATTATCCATGAAAGAGACAGGACTCAAGAGTAGTGTCTCTTTTGTTAAATTTATTTCTCACGTATGGTTTTCATTTTGGATTTAGCATGCATGTAAACTAGGATTTTCTTCTTCAGCAGGCTTTGTTAACCAGATCAGTGATCTGGTTTTTGTAGTATGGTTTCTTTTTGTCATGTTTCTGTTAATGGCAGTTGGGAGATAACTTCTTATTTTAGAAATTTGTGCTACAATTATGAATAAATGTATGGTATTTCCTTTCATGTGTATCTGATATTTGAAATGGAGCAAATGTTTGGCCTATATTAAATAATATTTGAAATGAAACATCTGCTCTTTTTTAACTGACAGAAATAATAATTCAATAAAATGTTAACGTTATCACAGAGTGGACTTTGAGTTTTATTGATCTCTTGCTTGTTGCTAAACGAGTCACTTTTGCCAATAGCCACAACTGGAATAGAAACGCTGAGTTGGAATTTTTTTGGGTACATAAAATGGGATTCCAAATTGTGGCCTAGTTGGCAAGGGCTAACCTTCACCTACTCCGTCAGATGCGTTGCTCCCGAGATTTAGGTGTAATCCAGGTTTATGACTCACCTCCAGCCCTACCTTTGAAGGGAAACGAGAAAACGTTTAATTCACGGGCGTTTATGGTATATCATGTTAAATTTAAGTGTATCATACATCTTGACTTTTACTTGTAATCACAAATTTTTTTTGTTAGGGCAGGTTGTTTCTTTTTTATTTTTTTCAGACCATATTACTGTTTATACTAAAGGTAAGGAGAGATACTGTTTATGTTAAAAATATTATTTATGTCAAAAAAATATTATTTATGTTAAAAAATATTATTTATACTAAAAAAGGATATTGTTTATGCCAAATAGTACTGTTTACATATTTTAAAATTATATAATTCTATAAATAATATCAATTAAAATTATATCAATCGTCTTTATATTTTTTCATAAATAATTATGCATATTAAATTTTTTTTAAAATTATTACTTGTTAAAAAATCTTATAAAATTTAAGCGATAATATTTATACTGATTATACAACTTAAAAAATTATAAGTGATCAAGTTTCTTAAAATTATATTTGTATTTTTTGAAAAATATTATAAATTTTAAATAATAATATTTATACAATTATACAATTTAAAAAAATTAAAGGTGATCGATAGTAATCGACAAATAACGAATCGATAATAATAGTGATGATAGTATGTAAAAAAAAATATAACATTAAAAAATCTAAAAAATAAAAAATCTATTTAATGATTTTTTATAATTGATCTAAGTCATTAATTTATTTTATAAATTAATTAATAATTTAAAATATGAAATATATAATATACCCCATTTTAAAAGGTGTATATTAAAAATACCCTTAACTCTATCAAGGACATAGTTAACTTTCAATAGGCTAAGGTCACTTTGACCACAACCCTTAATTGATCGCTGAATTGGAATTTATCTACTATTAATATTTATTTAGATTAATTTTGAAAATATATTAATTAATTAAATCAATTATGTTAAGAATCTCATATTATTTGTCTTAATCTTTCAAGTACTATTTATATATTTATTAGACTACTTTACTTAATATCAATTAATTTTAAGTTAAATCTCACATGATATCAAAGTTAATATTCTATCTTTATCTTCGTTTACTTCGCTAAGTATGTTTCTCGCTTTTATTTTGCTTATTTCTACCTATTTCGGCTTGTAAAAATTAATTATATGTAAAAAGGTTGATTATAATAAAATTAATTATTATTGATTAATATATCAATTGAAAAGTGATTTAAAAATAATTTATTTTATTTGAAATGTATTAAAAAACTATTTTTTTATATAGTACCTTATTAAAAAAGGTACGAGATTAATAGTTTTCATTGGCACTTGTTTCATTAATGAAGGGATAAATGCTCGACGAATGGGGTGAATAATACAATTGTTGACGGGCAAAATAATCATAGGCTATCATAAGCATGATGTTAAAAAAAATTAGCTTTTCTAATGATTTAAAAAAACCTTTTCTAGAAAAGTAATATTTTAGTGTAAATAAAAATAAATTTAATTTTAATATATTGTTAATATAAAAAATGTTTTATACTTGCATCAAATGATTTATTGACATTATTGAATGAGTTTAATATTCTATATAATTATATTATTGATGTAATTAAACTTATTAAATGAGGTGTTAACACAAAACTAAATAAAAATATAAATTTTTTTGCATATACAATACATTAAAATTAAACTCATAAAAAAATAAAGATTACAATAATTCTTTCTTTTCATCTAAATATACTAAAATTGACTCAAAACAGCTTTATAATAATAAAAAAGTTGTTGGAAGAAAAATTATTCTTTACCAAACTCACTCTTAATCTAAAATATTTTACTATTTTTACTATAAAAATGAATCAAAATCAAATATTATAAAAATAAGAAGGCACATGAATTTCAATAAAGAAATTACAACTCTTTTTAATTTTTTTATTATCTAAAAGCGGATTTTATTCGATGCTTAAATCAAAAGCTAGAAGATCGACAATACAAGAAGGGCAGTCCTGAAGCCTAATGCCAAAATAACAGTCCTTAGCATGAAAGGTAAGAAAATCAACTACTGCATTACAATTGTGAGGGACAAAGTCATATTTAAATTTATAGAACCAAGAAGCTATACCAAAAGAAAATAAAATAAAAAATCTATAGAACCAAGAAGCTATACCATAGATGTCATGAAGAATGTTGCCATTGTGGGATGAATCAGTTGAGCCATTCTCCAAGCTACAATAGACATTTTTAGCATCTCCTTCAAGTCAAACATTCCTAAATCCTAATTCTCAAGCAAAAAGCAAACCTTCCTTAGCATTAAAGGTATGTTTGGATTGGTGGGATTGAGTGAAATGAAGGAGAATAGAATAGAATAGAGATATATTCTATTATTTGAATATGTTACAAAAAAATAGAATGTGATGGAAGTGTGTGGGATGGATTCCATCCCATTCTATTAAAACCTATTAATTTTCTTCCTCTCAATTTGGGGGGTATAGGATGAAATCATCTTTTTTATTATTATTATGTTTAAGATTCCATTACATCCCATTAAAAATCATCCACTTCCCAAACAGTAGAGTGGTAACTTTACTTCATTCCATCCTAAAATATTCAAATAATGAAATGGTACTTTTATCCTATTCCATTCTATCTCATCCCATTCTATCCCATCACATTCCATCAATTACTAAATATCCAAACATAGCCTAAGAGTTTTGCTATGTCCTCTTAAAAGATCCTTCTAATAATTCTCATAATATTAAATAAAAAAAGTATTTAATGAAAAAGTAGATATATTTAATGTCTTGAAAATATAAAAAGTATTCAATACTTTCTTCGTTTAGTAATTAGGAGAATTAGTAAGAGGATTGTGGAGGAAGATTTAGAATTATTCTAACATTAATTCATCTCTATGAGGATCAACACTACCACTCATTTTTTGGGATTTAGCTGCCATGAAGTTGCCAAATTCAATTGCGAATTACAATACCCACCTCAAAAAAATGGTATGCATGAAGACGGCCACATCTACATTTACCTTGTATATGTTCAGGGGTGGAGCCAGGATTTTAATCCTAGGGGAGCCGAGACTAAAGATTAGATATGTGTTTCTAAATATTTAAGTTAAAAAAAATCTAATTATCATATAAAATAAACATAAAATAAATTCAATTTAATTCATAATTAACATGCTTTAAATTAGAATTATTCATAGTAAACACAATTAAATATAAGTCAATCTTAAATACATACTTTTAATTTTTAAGTTGTGCTCGACGCTGTTTCATAGAATAAAAGTCTTATATTATCGCATCTGTGGTGAATTTTTCAGCAATCTCCTTTTCAATGTAAACAATCATGTAATCTGTGAGAAAATCATCTTCCATCTTGGTACGCGTAAAATACACTAAGAGCAAGTGCACTCTATTGCCAAGTAATATAGGACTTGAGTCTCAGTTATCGATCCCACGAGGAATATCGGTAATTACTAGGTTCGATAAATCCTTTATTATTCAAACAATTGATAGTGTATGAAGAAATTTAAATTAAAATCAAAATAACAAATGAGAAAAGCAATGAGCAATCAAACAAAGAAAAGATAATCAATGAGAAAGAGACTAGGGCACAAGGTTCACTTAAATCCAATTATTCAGATTTTCTTTCAATTATGATTAAGGTAATTCTTTTATCAATATTCTCTTATTTGCTATTGAATCCCAATGGTCATGGATGAAGCAATATTTTATTCCTAATTTAATTCACCTATTTGGTCATTTAGTTGAATTAATCAAGAATGCATTAAGCTTCAAATCAAGATTGGTCATTTAGTTGAATTAATCAAGAATGCATTAAGCTTCAAATCAAGAGATGAACTAACATACCATCAATTCCATTGGTAGGATAAATCGATGTTTGGTCATTCATCAATCTAATCCTAGGCTTACCATATAGATCCACTCATTGAATGCGGATGGTCACCGGTCAAACAATGAATTAACACATGTCAAAAGTGATCAAATTCTGACAAGAATACAAGCAATATGATAAACCCAAAAAGAAATTACCATAATCAAATTAGAAATCAAACCCAAATAATTAAGAAAACAAGATCCCCCATAGCCATAACTATGGGTTTAGTTACTCATGTTTAATAAAAGCAAACCCATATAAGAATACAAACTCATGGAAAGAAAACCCAAAGAAAAGGGAAACTAAAAAGAAAGAGAAATCAAAACCCCTTTAATGGAGATTAAGATCTTCAAGCCTTTAAGAATCCTCCTTTGAAATTGCCCTCCAAGGTCTGCTACTGCAAAACAACTCTTTCAGAATTAAGGATTTTCTATGCAATGTGCTCTATGTAAGAAAGTTCCCTTGCTAAACTCGTTTTCCCCCTTTTATAGAAAAGCTGACAGATTTTCATATCTTACTTGCATGATTTTTCTCACCCTTTAGATGACCGATTTTGCCCTTGATCTCAACAGAGAAGTTGTAGGATTTTCTGTTAGCTTTCCGACACCGCAACCAGCGCGTCGATCTGATCTCTGTAGCTCAAGATATGACTTAATTAATGAGGAATGGTCAGGATAGTGCGAGAATCCGAATTTTGCTCCAAATCAAATCTCTTTGAGAATCCTTATCCAATCTCCAATCTAAGATTTTGTATCCAATTAGAACTCTAATTAGCATCTAACAAAAAAATAAGAATCCTTCACATATTTATTTTCAGGAATTTCTTTTTTTTGTACAATTACCTGACAAAAACACACAAAACACCTAATAAAAACACAATTAAACAATACTAAAAATATAACAAAACTAACAAATAAAATTCATTAAAAATAAATAAAAGAAATATGAAAACTAAGGAATTGAACTGTAAAAATAAGACATATTGACGGTTCATCAACTCCCCCACACTTGAGCTTTGCTTGTCCTCAAGCAAAGAATAGGAATTAACAACAAGATCAAACTCAACATCAAGAAACATGAATCAAAGGGAAATTTCACAATTAAAAGAAATTCAAGTTCAGTAATCAAATCCAATCAAGTAAGATCATTTAGCACTTAAACAATTAAAGGCTTGAGTCTAACTTGCAACTGTTCTCTTCATCAAACATCTGAGATCACTCAACTTACCATCGCTCAAGTGTTTAAAGGTCAAAGAAATCACTCAAATTTCTCTTGAAAAATGCAATACCATAAGCTTGCTTATCAATCCCATCTCCACTTTCAAATTCACATACAATACAAGAATCAAAAGGACTTTCCTTTGGTTGTAACGGGGCCAAGGGTAAAATGGAAGGTAGGAAGAAAGGATAAAGTAGGGTAAAGAATGCTCATGAATAAATCAATACAAAGCATAATCAGGCTGAAAAGATGATAGATAGAGCATGATGCACAAGAATATAACAACTTCTCACTTTCAACCCAATATTTTCATTATTCTTCACCAACAATTCTTTTCTTTTCTTTCTTTTCATTTTTTTCTTTTTTTTCCTTTTTTTTCCAAACTTTCTCTTTTTTTTTTCAACCCTTGAAGACAGAAGCAACCTTTCAAGACTTTTCAATCAACACATCAATTGCTCCAAAGAATTCAACCTGATTATTCAATTGGGTATTCAAAAAAATCAATTTCAGGCTCAAATAGGGCAACTAAGGGGTTATTTAATCAATGCAACTTTGGAAGTTAAGAAAGAATTAAGCCTAATTGCCTTAATCATATTCAAGTATGCATGTGAATCATTAAAGTCTCAACAAGATATCAAAGCAAGTTCCAGCGCATATCAATCAAGAGAAAACTCACTCCAGAAGAAAAATCCAATCATTAAGGCTCAAAACTCACTTTCTGGCTAAGTTGATAAAGAGAACAATAGCAAGCAGACATGGCTAATTTCCAACTAAAAATGTTAAATTTCACTTTACTTCAATGAAAAAGATTGCTTCACACATTATTAGCTCATGAACAATGGAATCCCCTTTAAAACATATCTCCATCAGCTCAAAATAAATCAAGATATCAAAACACAATTCCAGCTTAATTACCAGCAATACTCAAGTGCTTCAACAAATTATTTTTTTTTACAAAAAATCATAAAAGTACCACTCCCCCACACTTAAGATAAACATTGTCCTCAATGTGGAAGAAAAAGAAAGAAAGATGGTAAAGAAAAGAACAACACAACCTGATAGACAGTGACACAATGTCAGGCAAAGGAGAAGCACAAGAGTCAGCACAGCAACACAATCTAAAAAATGAAATCCCAAACACATGAGTAGAATTTTAAAGAAAAACAAAAATAACTAAAATAAAATAAAGAAAGAAAAAAACACAGGTTGCCTCCTGTTAAGCACTTGTTTAACGTCATTAGCTCGACGTTGCCTCTTTCTGATGAATCAAGGTGGCTTAAAGCAAGAGAAATAGGAGGACGCCTTCTTCTTTTCAAAACAGTTCTTCCTCCCTTCAACAATAGCCTTGGGACTGCTTCCAACAGAATTGTAAACTTGGCAAGAGCTTGACTGTCCCAATTGCGCCTTAACTCCGTTAGGCCAAGGTGGTCGCACTCGATCAACAGATGAATGACCAATCTGTGAAGAAGCATGAATCTTGGGAGGACCTTTATCTGTCTCAGCAGCTTGACATTCCAACAGATCAACCTCAACACTGTATGATGGCGGATGGTCCTTGATAGCTAAGATTTCCTGCTTCTTAGCTTGAACAAAATTAATCGGGGCATGAAGATTTGACATTGGAGAAGATTTAGCTTCCCTAAAGACATTGATGGTCACATGATCTCCATCCACTCTCAAGATGAGCTCACCTCGAGGTACATCAATCACAGCTCCAGAAGTGGCCAAAAATGGTCTTCCAAGAATGAGAGGAATATCAGCATCCTCTTCCATATCTAGCACCACAAAATCAACTGGGAAAATGAATTTATCCACATTCATTAAAATATCCTCCACCACACCGCGTGGGTAAGCGAAGGATCTATCAGCCAACTGTAGTGAAATATTGGTGGGCTTCGGCTTCTGCATTCCCAATTTCTTAAACACAGAAAAAGGCATCAAATTAATATTAGCACCTAAATCACATAATGCCTTATCAAAATAAGAGTTACCAATAGTGCAAGGAATAGTAAAACTCCCTAGATCTTTCAATTTTGGAGGTAACTTCTTTAAAAGAATGGCAGAACACTCCTCAGTAAGACATACAGTCTCAAATTCCTTAAGCTTGCGTTTCTTTGTAAGTATTTCCTTCAGAAACTTCGCATACTTGGACATCTGAGAGATGGCTTCAACGAACGGAATATTAATTTGCAATTTCTTGAATATCTCTAAGAATTTGGCAAATTGCTGATCTGGCTGATTGCTCTTGACCCTCTGAGGGAATGGGATCTTAGCATATGGGGATGGTTCATAAACTACACTTTGCTCACGATCCTTCTTCGCTCTCTGCCACTTTGGTGCTTTCTTCTCAACCTCTCTATCTTGGTTGACATCTTCAGTAAGGACATCGTCAGTTGCCTTCTCATCTTCTTGCACTGACTGAACAAGAGTATCTCTAAGCTCTGATATTTCCTTCTTTTGAGAGGACTCCCTAAGTTCCTTACCACTTCTCAGGAAAATTGCATGGGCTTGTTCCCTTGGATTTGTCTCAGTAGTGCTAGGCAATGTCCTTGGTGCCCTTACTGTCATCAATGTAGTCAGCTGACTGATCTGAGTCTCCATGTTCTTCATTCTGGCATCAGAATTCTGCATGTACTTCATGACCAGATCTTCAAAACTCAGCTTCTCTGCAGGTGCTTGGAAACCAGGAGGTGGTGGTGGAACTCTATGCTGATTCTGCTGATAGCCTTGCTGATTTTCCCATTTAAAATTTGGGTGGTCCTTCCAACCAGGATTGTACGTATTTGAATATGGATTGTACTGCTGCCGGTTAGAATTACCAACAAAATTTACTACTTCAGGTTCAGGGGCAAAAGGACTACCAACTTGACAATTTACACTTGTATGACCCTGTCCTCCACATGCCTCACAAATGATAGGTGGAGCTGCACTATTTGTCACTATCAAAGTCTCCACCTTCTTGGTCAAACCTTCTAACTGACTCAAAATTGCAGTAGAAGAATCAACAGCATGCACACCTGCTTGTTTCTTAGGAGCCTGGCACTCATTCTGCCACTGATAACTGTTCAGCGTCATTTCTTCAATCAAAGCTTGGCTTTTAGTAGGTGTTTTCCTCCATATAGTACCTCCCACAGTAGCATCAATAAGTGAATGGTTTGCAAGCGACAAACCATTGTAAAAAGTCTGAACCTGCTGCCATACAGGAAATCCATGATGTGGACATCTCCTCAACAATTCTTGAAAGCGCTCCCAAGCTTCATAAAGAGTGTCCATCTCAAACTGCACAAAAGAAGATATATCATTTCTCAACTTAGTAGATTTAGAAGGAGGAAAATACTTAGTTAGAAACTGTTGTGTCAATTGATCCCATGTAGTAATGGAACCCCTTGGAAGTGACGTTAACCATTAGCTTACTCTGTCTCTAAGAGAGAAAGGAAAGAGTCGCAATCGAATTGCATCATCTGTCACTCCATTATACTTGATAGTATCATACAACTGCAAGAATCTGGCCAAATGCTGATTAGGATCATCTGAAGGTAGTCCACCAAACTGAACTGAATTATGAATCATGGAGATCAATGCTGGTTTGATCTCAAAATTATTTGCCGCCACAGCTGGTCTTATTATACTTCCTCCATACCCTTCAGCTGTGGGCATAGAGTACTCAAACATGGTTCGCTTTGCTGGGATAACTCTTTCTTCACGATTCGCCTCAACTATTGGTTGCCTTTCCATCCTGTTAATATCTTATGTTACAGTTGTAATAAAAGACTGCTTCTTTAACCTGCGAGCTGTTTTCTCAATTTCTGGATCAAAAGCCAAATCAGGACACTGAGATCGAGTGAGCATAAACAAAAAAAAATAAGAAGAGAAAAATTAATTAAAATAGAATAAAATAAGAAAACAAAATAAAAATAAAAATAAAATAAAATAAAATAAAATAAAATAAAATAAAAACAAAAATAAAAATAAAATAAGGAATAAAAGAAAATGACGTCTAAATTAACTAGAGTTTTTCACTTCTAATATTATCAAACTTATTCCCCGGTAATGGCGCCAAAAACTTAGTACGCGTAAAATACACTAAGAGCAAGTGCACTCTATCGCCAAGTAATATAGGACTGGAGTCCCAGTTATCAATCCCACGAGGAATAATCAGTAATTACTAGATTCGATAAACCCTTTGTTATTCAAATAATTGATAGTGTATGAAGAAATTCAAATTAAAATCAAAATAACAAATGAGAAAAGCACTGAGCAATCAAACAAAGAAAAGATAATCAATGAGAAAGAGAGTAGGGCGCAAGGTTCACTTGAATCCAATTATTCAGATTTTCTTTCAATTATGATTATGGTAATTCTTTTGCCAATATTCTCTTATTTGCTATTGAATCCAATGGTCATAGATGAAACAATATTTTATTCCTAATTTAATTCACCTATTTGGTCATTTAGTTGAATTAATCAAGAATGCATTAAGCTTCAAATCAAGAGATGAACTAACATACCGTCAATTCCATTGGTAGGATAAATCGATGTTTGGTCATTCATTAATCTAATCCTAAGCTTACCATATAGATCCACTCATTAAATGCGGATGGTCACGGGTCAAACAATGAATTAACACATGTCAAAAGTGATCAAATTGACAAGAATACAAGCAATATGATAAACCCAAAAAGAAATTACCATAATCAAATTAGAAATCAAACCCAAATAATTAAGAAAACAAGATCCCCCATAGCCATAGCTAGGGATGGCAACGGGGCGGGGCGGGGACGGGTCGTAGCCCCTCGTCCCTCGCCCCGCGAATAATATCCGCCCCGCCCCGCCTCCATATCCGTGCTGGTGCCGTTTATTTTTCTCCCCGGGTAAGCGGGTATCATCCGCGGATATCATGCGGTACCCAATAAATTATAAAAAAATTCAAAAAAATAAAATGAAAAATGAAAAAAAAAGTATAATACTATAATTTTTTAAAATTTGTCCAACACAACTTAATTTAAAAATAATGTTAAACACCTAAAATACTTTTAATTTATATAACTTTACAATATTTTAATTTATATGATTAAGTTTTTTAATAATTTTATATAAAATATTTATATAAAATTTTTTATGGTACTCATTACCCAGTACGGGGTACCACCGCCCTCGCCCGTTTATTAAACGGGGATAATACTAAACGGGTATTTATATCCGCGGGAGAAATTTGTGGTATTACCCGCCCCGTCACGGTATTACTCATGCAGTACCAGGGGAAAGGTAAAATTGCCATCCCTAGTCATAGCTATGGGTTTAGTTACTCATGTTTAATAAAAGCAAACCCATATAAGAATACAAACTCATGGAAAGAAAACCCAAAGAAAAGGGAAACTAAAAAGAAAGAGAAATCAAAACCCTTTTAATGGAGATTAAGATCTTCAAGCCTTCAAGAATCCTCCTTTAAAATTGCCCTCCAAGGTCTGCTACCGCAAAATAACTCTCTCAGGATTAGGGATTTTTTATGCAATGTGCTCCATGTAAGAAAGTTCCATTGCTAAACTCGTTTTCCCCCTTTTATAGAAAAGCTGACAGATTTTCGTATCTTACTTGCATGATTTTTCTCACCCTTTAGATGACCGATTTTGCCCTTGATCTCAACAGAGAAGTTGTAGGATTTTCTGGTAGCTTTCCAACACCGCAAACGGTGCGTCGATCTGATATCTGTAGCTCAAGATATGACTTAATTAATGAGGAATGGTCAGGATAGTGCAGGAATCCGAATTTTGCTCCAAATCAAATCTCTTTGAGAATCCTTATCCAATCTCCAATCTAAGATTTTGTATCCAATTAGAACTCTAATTAGCATCTAACAAAAAAATAAGAATCTTTCACATATTTATCTTCAGGAATTTCTTCTTTTTGTATAATTACCCGACAAAAACACACAAAACATCTAATAAAAACACAATTAAACAATACTAAAAATATAACAAAACTAACAAATAAAATTCATTAAAAATAAATAAAAGGAACATGAAAACTAAGGAATTGAACCGTAAAAATAGGACATATTGACGGTTCATCACATCTTGTTCCGCAGCCTTGTTTTAATAATTTTCATAGCTGAAAATGCACGCTCAGTAGCTGTTATTGATACAAGAAGAGTCAAAACAAGCCAAAACAATTTATCAACCAAAGGATAAGCATTTGATTTTTCAGTTTCCACCAATCTTTGACACAAGTTAGCAATAGTAGACAAATTCTGAAAACTTGGATGTTTAAAGACATCAAACTCATAATGTTACAATTCATATTCCAACTGAATCTTTTCTTACTCAGAAAAATCTGAAGGATAAAACTTCTCAACAAGTTTACATATATCACCAACATTAAATGACTTGTAACCATCTTTAGGATCTAAAGTTGTACTCAATATGATAAGCTCTGTCGCTTGTTCACTAAATCTACTATTAAGTTCTTTCAATTGATAATCTACCACAGTTGTAAATATATCCACACGATAGTGATGCTCAACTGTCACATTATCCTTTTGATGACGAGATCGAATTATATCAGAGAAAGAAGCACTCATATCAGGAAGTTGAACAGCTTGACTTTTACAAAAGGAATTAACCCTCTCTAAAAGACTATCACAACCATAATCTCTTAACCTTTGAATCATTGATTTTGTGCTAGATACTAAATGTATAGCATTTAAAATATCTTGAGATTTTTGTTGCAAAGCTTGACAAAGTTTATCAATAATCCCCTTAATCTCTTTCATCATATGCAAAATGAATATAAATTTAAATGACATCAACGACTTAAGAGCATAAGTAGCATCACCTCGTTGGGAGTATGTAGAGCCTTCAACAACTAAATCTTCAAGAACCGAAGCAGTTGCACTAAACATACGTAAAAGGCTACATATTGAATTGAAATGAGAACTCCATCTTGTGTCTCTAGGTCTTTACAATGTGCTAATTTGATTCATTCCCCTTCCTGTCTCAATCTCATCATTTGCAACCAATTGAGCAATTTCATTTGCATAAATAACTTGTAGTTCATCATTGCGTTTAGAAGAAGAGTACACCACATTGACAATAAAAGTCAGATTTTGAAAGAATGCATGAACATCAGTTACTTCTCTAGCTGTAGCAATAAGAGCCAATTGTGATTGGTGAGCTAAGCAATGGACATAATACGCATAAGGACATTCTTGACGAATTAAATTTTGTAAACCATTCCACTCTCCTCTCATATTACTTGCTCCATCATATCCTTGACCACGCTCATTTTGAATGTTGAGATTATGATGAGACAATATTGAACATATCTCCTATTTAAGAGTTGTTGTAGTGGTATCTATAACATGTGCTACATTCAAAAAATGCTCTTTTACAAGTCCATGCTTATCAACAAATCTAACAACAAGTGTCATTTGTTCTCTTTTAGATTCATCTCGAGCTTCATCAACAATTAAACAAAATTTCGCATCACCAATCTCATTGCAAATTTTATCTTGCGCCTTTCTAGCAAAGATATGTAAAATTTCCTTTTGAATAGTAGGAGATGTGTACCTTGCATTTTGAGGGGCATTCTCCAAAACAACTTCATTCACTTTTTCATTGTAAGAAACCAAGAGCTTAATCATCTCAAGAAAATTATCACGATTTTTGGAGTCCAAGCTTTCATCATGGCCTCTAAAAGTACAAGCTTGAAAAGTTAACCATTTAACAACATCTATAGAGGCTTTAAGACGCAATTTGTTACTCAAAATTTGTTGTGAACTTTGTTTATGTAGTACTCTTTCAATGTGACATGACTGATTCTTCAAATCTTCATAACATCTAATAGCAATATTGTGGACTGAATTGAGAATTTTTCCTACATGAGATAAAAATACACATTCTTTTTCATTGTTCACTTTTCTCTAATTTCTAAACCCTTTTGAAGTGAATGAACTTGCTTTTTTAGAAAATAAATAGCATGGAAGACAAAAGGCAGCATCTTTTTCAGGTAAGTATTCTAACCAAGAAAAAGCTTTAAACCAATGAGCTTGAAATCGATGAGGATGATCTTCTGGACCAGAAAGTGGATACACATTCATAATAAATTGATATGGTCCAAACTTAATATAAGCCCTACGAATTTCATCTTGTTGATTAATAGGATATTCCCAAATTTGTGGATGCTTTCCAGGATCACGTATCAAAGTGCCAATATTAATTTTTTCTTGTTCAGTTCTCATAACTTTGAGAGGAGGTGGCTTTATAGTAGGCACTATTGTAGCTTGCTCAACATCATTTTTAACATTCATCTCTAAATATATATTTGGCTCACTAGATTGTGCATTATTATTATTTATCTCTTTTCTCTTAAAAAATGAATCAATTATTTTTTTCTTAAACATATTTTAACCTAAAAAAAAATACATATATATAAAAAAAATGAGCTACAATCTATTTACAATTTAATGTATTTTAAATACTCTAAACCAATTATAATAAAAAAAGAACATTATGAGAATAAATTAAAAAAAGAGTTACAGTAAAAAAATAAAATGTAATCTAACAATATTGTGCAATGTAATCTAACCTTGTGGTGACTGGTGATGAATTTTAGGCCTTGTGTAACTGTTTGTGCGTATGATCTTGTTTGGTTAATCGGCTCGGTACGTGTTCTTAATTCTTCTCTGGCTGTTAAAATGAAAAGGAGAAAGACAGAAAGTGAAAGTGAAAGAGGAGGGAGACGAAAAATATTACAATGTGAAAGAGAAAGTTAAAAAAAAGTTTCTGTGATATGTATTCTTTCCGTGTGACTCCCTATACTTTTTTTACTTACCTTTTTTATTTTTAACATTATTTTATTGTTACAAAAGTTGAAAAAAAACTTCTTGAACAAACCTTTCAACATCTGTCTCTATGACTTTTAATATTTTTTATTTTTAATATTATTTTATTCTTAATTGTATGACTTTTTTTTTTTATCTTTTGCACTTAACCACTTACTACTTATTTTATAATATACAAAACTGAGATACAAGTTTCATTTTTTTGTTACAGGAACAAAAAAAAATCATATATAAATACAAGTAATATTACAAGTTAGGAGAGACCATGATTTATACACATCTCCCTCTTTTCGCCTCCATTGATATGAATTTATGCTGATGCAGCAAGAGTGGAGAGCAGCTACAGTGCACCCACGCTCAAGGAACAAGTGGTGCATAGTTTTCTCATGAAAACTACATAAATAGCAATCATCCCCAACATTGACTCCATTGAGGCCCAAGTTGTTGGTAAAATATTCCCGCACAGCCACCAGAAAAATACCTGGGTTTTAGGAGGGACTTTGAGCTGCTATACTTTCTTCCACAGTGGTTTGAATGGAGATATAGCAACAAAAGAATTTTCATTTTCTTCAGCCGCAACTAGCTCCCTAATTTTTTGGGACCAAGCTACCTTGTAGCCGCTCTTCACCGTGTACCTGCCCTTAGGATCATAGGACCAACAAATGGTACAAACTTGTTATGTTATGAGTAAAAAAAACAAAAAAAGATCATATTATTATGAATATTCTCATTCCAAATACTAAATAGTTGGCAACATGCAGTCAATGATTGGATGATAGAAGAAGCTTAAACATACTTAGTCGTGTTTGGAATCAATTAAAATTAAAAATAATTTAATTTAATTTACTTTTAAAATTAAGTTTTGTGTTTAAAATTTATTAAAATTTAATATTTAAATTGATTTAAAAATTAAATTATGTGTTTAAAACTCATTAAAATAAGAATTGATTTGATTTAATTTTATTATTTTATATTTTTATTCTTATGAGAAATAGTTAAAGATAATTATTAAAGATAAAATAGTTTATTTATTTCAAATTAAATCAAATCTTAATAAATCATATCAAATTTGATAAAATTTTTAAAATAAAAAAATAAAATTCATAAAACTTTAGAAATTAAATCATTTCATATTTTTTAACATTTTAAACATAAAATTTAATTAAATTTAATTTATAAATTAAATTATTTCTTATTTTTTTAATTTCAAACACAATCATCCTGATTATATTATGCAATCTAATTTAAAGCAATGCATTTTCTAATTTGAAAAATCATGAATTATTAGGAAAGTTGTCAGATTCACCAAGAAATTGGTATCAAATTTGTTTAATATGACTACCATCTAAATAATAAGTACATTTTCTAATTTATGCTTATCATAAGCATAATGTTAAATAAGTTACATTATTTAGCCTATGTTTAATTTGACTACCATCTAGATAGTACGTTCATGGTAATTTACATTATTCCAATAAGTTTAAGACGGAATCTTTTATCTATTATCTATTATTTATATACATTTGGAGGCACGTTTCAAACATCATCATAGAATTTTCTTAAAATAAATATGAGGATATCTCATTTTTATACTTCCTTTAATCCATTCATTATTAAATTTAGAGTTTACATTTTATGTGTGTGTAAAGTTTTTTACATTATTACTTAATTATTTAATTAAACATTATTACATTATTAAAATAGTGTGGAATTAATTAATGTAAAGGTTAATTTTTTAATAACATATTAATATATAATTAAATGATAGCATAAAGTTATACCGCAAGTATATTAAAATTGAATTCCTAAATGTATATCTAAATTCACATTCAACTATTTTAAAAATTTTAGCCTTATCTTTCTAACATTATATTCATATATTAAATTACTAAAATTTTAAAAAGAAAATGAATAGATATTAAAGGAAAAAGACTAAAAAGAGGATAAGAATATATACGAAAAAAAAAAGAAAGAAAGAAAAAAAGATAAGAATAAAATAGAAAATTAGAAGGAGAATGGAGGAATAAAGAAGAAGAGTATCAGGGAGAGCCAGATAAGCATTGTGAAGGTTGGCAAATGGAGTCTTTGCGTTTCTCTCTCCATTGCTGGAAGAGAGAGAAAGAGAGAGAAACGAAAGAGATGACAGACTGGCAAATAGGGAGGTCAAGCATTCCCTGTCTTTGTCTGTCTCCCTGTCTATATTTGTATATAATCTCATTTTTGGGCATTCTTCAATTTTTGGCTTCTGTGATTTTGATAGGAGGACCCTTTGGAGTTTGGATCTTCAAGAAAGAGAGACACTTGGGATTTCGGCACCATGAGTCTCTTCGGTCTTGGAAGCAGGTACCACCATTCAAATTTCTCTCCTTTTCTGCTTAGCCTGTTTCATTTCATCTTTTCATTATAGATTCTGGGTTTTTTTTAAAAAAAAAAAATTCAAAGATGATAAATATCAGTTTGTTTACCTTCTCTTTCTGTGTTTCTCGTTTTACCCCTTTGAAGATAACTGGGATTTTGATTTTTTAGGCTGCCCTTGATTTTTTTTTTTTTTTAAAAAATATTCCCTTTATCTGATCTTAGAGTGTTTTCTTAATCCCTTAGCACCTACTTATCTTTTTAGGCTCTGTGAAATGGGATGGCTGATAGAACTATATAACAGACGATAACCCGTATTGATAATATGGCTGTGAAATCTGTATGCTTCAATTTGATGATTACTTTGTGTGAAAGCAATGTGAATTTGTTTCATTTTGAAGCTACTAATGGGAATTAGTCAGGAGATTCAGGGCAAAGAATTCAAATAGAAATCTGAATTATTTTAATGTTTTTAAACTGGGTATGATGTTACTAATAGGTTCTGCTGTGCCAAGGATTAATTTTGGGGCTTTGAAAGATACCATTGGTTGGGTAGTGTTATGATTTGTCATGGATGCTTGTGTGATTCTCAGCTGGTCATACTTGACTTGGTGTTACAAGGATGCTTTTGATGAGTTTTAGCTGCTTCTTCAATGTATAGGTAGCTCAAAAATGTTAAATAATGAATATTATGTCATCAAAATTTAAATGTACTATTGAATGGGACATAAACAAATGTGTAAAGTGGGACATAAAAACTAGCATTCATAAGCATGTAAAGCTGCCTTCAACAATAAGTAATAACCATTTCAAAACTACAGTTGAGAAAATTTAAAGCAATACAGGTATCATTTATAGGGCATAGATCATTAGTAGATCAAAAACCAATTATATGCGTCAATTTGCTCCAATCTGCAATTTTCTTCCTGCTACTTATTCTTAAGGAAAAATGAATTGTTTGATTTGATTATTCTGACTTTTTCTGGGGTTTTTATTATTGCTTATAGTATGGTATACTTTTGTTTTGTTTTTGTTGATGATTACAGAAGCATAACCAAACTTTGATCCATGCAGAAACCAGAAAACATTTCGTCCAAAGAAGAGTGCTCCATCTGGAAGTAAGGTTGGTTTTTTAACTTCTTGTGGTTACTGGATTCTTTTCTACCTTTTCTTTATGGTCTATATTCGATCAGTTGAGCCCTAATTTATGCTTTTTGTTTATGAAATGCAGGGAGCTCAACTTCAAAAACACATCGATGCTACATTGGGTAGTGGGAACTTGAGGGAAGCTGTTAAACTGCCTCCTGGCGAAGATATTAATGAGTGGCTAGCTGTAAACAGTAAGAATCTTTAATCTATCGAGTTTTTGTCAAATAATCATATAATACTGAAGTTTCCAATTCCCCCCGTCTCTCTCTATTCTTGAGGATTATTTTTCTTAAACTCTTCTTTGAAATTGTTTGGTGTTGCATGTAAATTTCCATATATTACACATAGCCCGGTGTATTTGTCATTCATAAATGATATTTTACTGCAAAATTGGTTATAAAAAATTTTGAACATTGGCATTTTTTTTTTGGGTGCAGCTGTGGACTTTTTTAATCAAGTGAATATCCTGTTTGGTACACTTACAGAATTCTGCACATCAAACAACTGTCCAACAATGACTGCAGGACCAAAGTATGTTTTATCCTTCAACCAATTTTTCTTATTTTAGTTTCATAGTTTTGTTACAGCTAAATCAGATTAGCTATTACATGTGCCTTTTTCTCTTTTTGGCATGTCTGCAATATATTTACAGGCATACAGCAATTGGCTTTAGGAACTTGTAACTTCTTATAGTAGGTAATACTGATACATGGTTTTAGTGTCTATGATGTACTGATATGATAAGCACAGCTTGCCTGCCAAATGTAATTGCATAATTTAGTTTCTGTTAATAGTTTCAACCATATTAGAGTTACGGGTGCTGTGTCAATTATTTGTTGCTCTTTACTGTGCTAGATTACACCATGTCTAATAATTACTACACCGAGATAATAGCTGGGGCATGGTTCTAAAATGCAGTCTGCATCACCTGATGTGGTCGCAATATTGCGGTTGTGGCCTGTGCCGCAACGGCATCAGGTCGCAATAGCATCAGGCCGCAATTGCGGTGTGAACCAAAATCACGCAAATCTGCCGCAATGTCACGCAAATCTGCCGCAACGTAATGGTGTTGCAGCCTCAATGTAATGGTGTTGTGGCCGCAACGGTGTTGGGGTTGGGGACTGACGAAGAGGGAGGAAGATGGGGGGAAGCAGAGAGGAAGAGGGGGTGGGGGCAATTCCGCAGCGAAAGAGAGAGGAAGAGAGGGGTGGGGTGCGATCTCACAGCAGCCAAACAAGGAGGAAGAGGGGGTGGGGGTGCGATTTCATGGCTGACCAAACAGAGAGGAAGAGGGGGGGTGGGGGGCGCGATTCCGCGGCGGCCAAACAAACAGGAAGAGAGGATAGGGACGCGATTCTGCGGCGGCGAAACAGATAAGAAGAAGGGGGTAGGGGCGCGATTCTGTGGCAGCGAAACAGAGAGGAAGAGGGGGGTGGGGGGATGATTTCGCAGCGATCTGAGTTGAGAGGAAGAGGGGGATCTAAGTTGAGAAATGAAAAGAAGAGAGTTTGAAAGAGGAAGGAAGAGAATCAATCAGAGATGGAGATGGACAGAGGGCAGGCTGAGAGAGAAAGGGGAGAAAAATTGGGGAAAGTGAGATTTGGGGTTGGCGTGCGTATAACTGGGTGGGTAAAGGGGAAATTGGGCTTGAGAGGGATTTGGGGGCTAAGGGAGGGGGGAAATTGGGGAAATTTTTTTATAAAAATTGGAGAAAAATTGAGAAAAAGAGTGGGAAAAATTGGGGAAAGAGAAATTGGATAAAAAATTGTGAGAAGATTGAAAATTTTGAGAATAGTATGTGAAAATTGAGTTAAGAATAGTTATAATTAATTAGTAGCCTATATTAAGGGTTCAAAATTAAAGTTAATTATTGATGGAGTATTAAGAATAGTGATAATTAATTTAATTACTTATATATGCCCAAATAAAACTTTAAAAGGCCTATTAATAATTATTATAACAATAATTATGTTATTTTGGTTATGAATTCAATTTCAATTATTTTTTAAGATGGTACAAAATCTTATCAAATGAGTAAAAGCCTATAAAACATTATAAATAAGGATATATGAAGAGTTATAATAATTATAGAATTTTTTTTCACATTTTGTGCAAACTTCAAAAAAATTCACGGTGCAACCACCGCAATTCGCATCGCAGCAGCCGCAATGTCCGCAATCGCAACGACTGCAACTGCGACTGCATCCGCAATTTAAAACCATGAGCTGGAAGAATGGGCAAAATTCTGTATCTTTTCTGAGTGTTGGAGGAATTGGTTATGTCAGAAATTTAACTCTTATTAACATGAGGCAGAGTGGGTGCAGAGTTATGTGGGACCGTGGGAGAGTCTGGGTTTGAACTTCTAACTTCTAAGGTGCTGGCAGTGTGCATAGTTAGAAGCTAAAGAGATTTTCCAAGTTGATGAATAAAACCACATGCGTAGGGAGTGGCAAAAGGAAACAAATTTCAACTGTAAAACTGGGAAAATTTATTTTACACAGAACATTGTGAATGAGAGAGAGCAGACCAAGTCCCTTGAGGTTATATCATCCTATTCCACATTTTCTTTACCAATTTTCCTTTGTCCTTTGTTTCTTAGAGTCCAGTTAGTCAATTGTACTGAGCTTTATTTTCTTAACTGAACAGGTTATATCATTATAATTATAAACTACATTAGTACATTAAACATATATGAGGCAAGTATTTAATGTAATTTAAACTCTACAGATACGAGTATAGATGGGCTGATGGCGTTACTATCAAGAAACCAATAGAGGTATCTGCTCCAAAGTATGTTGAGTATTTGATGGATTGGATTGAATCTCAGCTAGATGATGAAACAATTTTTCCTCAAAAATTAGGTATGTGTGACATATCGATAAAGCTAGGGGGCCACTTAGCTGAATTTTCTTAACTGTTATTTGATAATTATATGCATCATAGCACAGTTTTAATTGATTGCTACATTGCTGCAGGGGCTCCTTTTCCACCCAATTTCCGAGATGTTGTCAAGACAATTTTCAAGCGATTATTCCGTGTATATGCTCATATCTATCACTCACATTTTCAGAAGATAGTGAGTTTGAAGGAAGAAGCTCATCTGAATACTTGCTTCAAGCATTTTGTTTTATTTACTTGGGTAAGTGGTTTTAAAGATAAAAAGAAGCTTATCGATGCATTTGTTTCTTTCTGATTTGGTTCTGTATTGAGTTGGTTGTGGTTTTGGGGCTTTTTTGGGGGGGAAGGGGGAGGACATGTGGTGATTATGGATTATGGTAAGGCCAACATATATGTCTTTAGCAGTCTCCCTCCAAATTCAAAATTCCAAATTCAGATGCAGAAATAGGAAGCATGCTTTTGGATTCAACTTGACTGCTGTTATCTTTTGATTTTTTCCTGTTTTCTCTCCCTTTCTGTTCAATCTTGTTATTTTGTTGGTCTCTTTATGCTGTTTGGCAATTGAATTTACTGGCTGAGAAGCTATCTTCTGCTGCAGGAATTCCGTTTGATCGACAGAGCAGAGCTTGCACCTCTTCAGGACCTCGTTGAATCTATTATACAGTTATAGTGTTGTTATTCTTCCCTTCCCTTCATTTTGGGGAGGTTAGACATTGGAATGTTGGGTACACTTTTTTGTGCGCTTATCTTGCCCTTGTAGAATACTTGCTAAATGAAAAATCTTTAGCCACCCCTTGTGTTTCTGTCCATTATTGTGAAGGTTGCTCAATAATCTTGTGAATCAAGCAAAACCTCATTGTCCGGCAAGCAAAATAATAGATAAATTGACGCTTTGTATTTTTTAGCAGATGTCTCAAAGTTGTGTTTTTTCAGTAATCCTATTGATAACCCAAGGGGAAAGCTATAAATAATGGCTTCCTGGGGAGAACATTTTTGAATTGGAAGCAACTGGGTCTTTAATCCGATAACTTTATCAGATAGATATTACGTTTATTATTTTTATGAATACTTGGTTTTATTTTGTACTTACTACCTGTTAGGGGTAAAAAATATACTCTTCCACAAAAATGAGTTAATAATCGGATAAATATGATTGACTGTTTAGAAGGAAGTAAGGAGACCGATTTTCAAGATGAAGAACTCAAAAAGAGCATTAGATTGGAGATAAGATGTTATGGAGACTTTGTCAAAGTAGGCAAGCTAACAGTTAGAAAGAATAAATGAGAAGTTATTTGACTGAATGGAAAATTCGACAAATAGGATGGCACTTGAGGCCAGATGAGCAAATTGCTAACACTTAGTAAAATTCACAAGGTTGCGAAGCTGAAGCGTCTTGACAAATAAGGAGAAATAAGGAGGTAGTTGCTGGTTTGAAATTCAAACAAGAGTAAGTTGACAGTTATTAAGAAATTCAAGTCTAAAGAGGATATGGTTGCTGACATTTACTTAAGAAGTTTGAATTTGAATTAAAAAAAAAATCTGACTTGGGGGATTAGCGTCAGTTTTAGTCAGATTATTAGGATTTGAATAAATAAACATGTGTATATTGTACATGTATGACACATGTCAAATAGGTGTTAGGTCTTAGTCAATAAGGGCATGTGTCTAAATCTTAAGAATTAGGAAGTTACATATTGTATATATAAATAGCCTTGCTACAAAGGTATATGGATTGGTTTGCTTGAACACTTCCTAACATCTTTTAGTTTGTTGAATAACTTTGTTTATTTGATGTTTTACATCTTGACAATCTAATTCCAATATTTGTGTTTCTTATCAAATTTTCATTCGAAATTGTCAAATCTGATATTTGATGACAAATTACCAAAAACTTGTGGATTTATAAGGAGGAGATTCCCTTCCTAGATTGACAATTGGAATCCAAAATTTGTCAAAGTATAGACAAATTTTCTCTAAATAAATTGGCACACATGGTGAGACTTGAAAAAAGATAAATACTAACATTGAATTTTAGAATTATTAAAGTGAACTTTACTTCAAATTAACAAGGATTGATTGATCATACATTATATTATTGATTTAACATATTTATGTGTATAAGCATGCAAATCAATCCATTATTTAAGTATTATTTTTTTAGTGAAACTATGATGTATTCTCGTATGTTCGATCTATTTAAATTGTTTATGGTACTAATACTTCTTTGATTGTAGGAGTACGATAGTTATGTAGTCTTTTCACAAGAGTTGTTTATTTGATATTTGAACTCGCGTCCTTGTCTTATAGTGTCGAGGTTGCTTATCATCTCGACTTACCTAGGTCATTATTTAAGTATTATTAATAAATAAAATTTCAAGCTATATTGTTATATATATATATATATATTTAAAAAAGCTGACAGAGAATAGAAAGTAGTAGGAAAAGCAAAGGAAGATTGATAATGGGAATGGATATTTGAGTTTGGGCCTGAACTTAAACTCGACCCTTACAAATTTAGTCGACAAAAAATTAAGCCTAACTTTGAATCTTAATTAGATTTGGACTTAATGATAAGGAAAATGTTATTCGTCTATAAATTTTGTCAGAATTCCTTGTTCCTGAAACATTTGCCATTTACGTGGAATCTACACATCATTCATTAATAGTGCTTCTTCTTTTTTGTTTCAATTTTGAATAAATGTTAGACAGCAAGCATTTTAACTAATTTTGTTTGTCAGAATAATGTGATACGCATAATGATTCTTGAATAGTTAAGTAATCCCTACGGCTTTATTCCATCCAAGAATCATTCTTATACTTTGTCTAAGTTTTGACAATTTTTTTTAGACTATGTAGCACTATTCATCTGTTTTCTTCCTCATCCACATTATTTTGGCAGTTGAATTTGGAAAACAATTCTTGCTTGATAGCATAAGTTATCCTAATTTTTTCTTTTAAAGAAGTTTAATGATTTAATGTCACTTAAGATAAGATATTGTTTTCGGTCTTTAAACAATTGCACACGTAATTTTAGGTCAATAATAGTGATTAGATAAAATTTTCTCTAAAATGATGATTTTAAAATAAGATATTGTTTAATTTAATTTACTTGTATATATCTATATAACATTTTTTTAATTTTTTTATCTAATTATGTATCATTATTGCAATGTTAAACTCTTTTAATATTATGACAATATATGATTAAACTATTCTTCTTCTATTCTTTATTATCGGTTTTTTTAATATTGTGATTGTTTTCACTAAACTATAAATAAATTTAAATACTTTCAATTTTAAACAATTTACAAAATTAAATGTTTGAGTTAGCATAAGTGTTGGAGTAGTATGTTTTAAGAAAAATAATCACTTATTTTTTAAAAATTCTCTCAAGGAACTTTGATTATAAGTTATTTTTTAAAAAAAAATTAAGCTAATTAAAAACACACACACTAATTAATCAATATCAAGAGAAATTATTGAATAAACTTAAAGCTCTAAAATTATGTGTACTAAGTCAATTATAGTATTAATTAATAAAGTTAATTAAAATTATATATTAATTAACTTTGATAATTATTTATTAATTAATACTATAATTGATTTAATGTACCTATTTTTAGTGTTATAGATTTATGAAAGAGTTTTTTTACTATTAGTTAAACTACATGTTATAATTATTAGACCATTTAGTATATAGTTGTATAGACTAGACCGACGCAAACCTGTGACTCAAATTTTGGACTGATTTTTCCTTAATTAGAATGGTTTTATTTATTGATCCAGTTAAATCTGATCAAATTCAGGTGATTTGTTCGACTAAGTTGACTCGAATTTTTTTTTAATTTAAATTTTAAAAAGACAAATTGTAAGATTTGAATGTGATACTTATAAGACTCATAGAATAAAATGTATTTTACCATTAGATTACATGCATTATCAAGTAATATTCTTAATTTTTTAATTTATACTATTATTTAACCAATTCAAAGTTGAAAAATTAGAACAAAATAATTATCACTACTAATTTACTTATATTGTTAATATTCTTTTATATAATGTATTTTTTATGTAATATTTTTTACATAAAATACTTTTTATATAGTATATTTTAAAATTTATTTTTACTTTGTTCAATTTTTTTGATTTAATTGTTTAACTTGCTGTCGGATTGCTAATTCGTTGATTTAGCCTTTTATATAATTATGATTTAATATCCTTTAATTAATTAATTAATTAATTATACTAAAAGTAATATAAAATAATAAAATAAACGCTATGGCGGGAAACTAGAGGCTTCCGCAATCCGGTGAATAGGGTTCTCGGTAGAAAACCTTACTCGCGCGCTCTCTTACTCACTCTCACTCTCTACAGTCTATGAAGTGAAGTGTGCGGTTTTTGCGGTGCCAACCACTCCTATTCTCACTTCCATAATAGTCAATTTATTCTCTGCGTCTCCTTTCCCTCCAAATCTCTTCGTTTTCCCTCCTTTCCTTTGCTCCACTTTACACACACACACACACACACACACCGATTCTCAATCTCTCACTCACTTCCATTTCCAAACCCTCTTCCCATCTCGTTATCGCGTAAAATGGCCCCTACCAAAACCACCCCCAAACCCAAACCCTCTAAACCCGTCGACAATGATATCCACCCCCACACTCCGATCCAAACCCACGAACCTTCCTCCGTCCCTGCCTCTGCCCTCGGCTCCGCTTCTCTTCCCCTCTCGGGCTCGCTTCGGAGACGGAGCCTCCGCCTCGCCTCCATTCCCAACTTCGATTTTTCCCCATGCCCCACCCGAAGTCATGGTTCCACTGGAACTGTTATTAGGGTTTTAAAGGACCCCAACCCAAACGGTCCTGGTTCGGACTCCACCAAGGGAAAGGGAAAGGGAAAGAGGAAGTCAGGTATGATTACAAAGAGTGTTGAGTTAAATGGTTCGGAATGTGAGGGAGATGAAAGGGGCAAGGGTTTTCTGAACTTGCGATCAGGAAAGAAGGTTCTCAAGAGAGGAAAGGGTCAAGATAACACTGTGGAAAACTGCGAAATTGGAGAAGGTGAAGGGAAGGAAGAATTGAAGAATGTTAATTTGGTAGAGACAAATAGTGTTGATGAGGCGAAATTGGGTTCTGAATTTGAAATGCAGAATGTTTCTAAGCCAGCAGGGGAAGGTGATAATAAGAGAGGTAAAAGAAAGTTGGGTGCTTGCAGTGAAAAGGGCCTTGTTACTGGGAATGCGGGTGAAGGGTCGAGTCGAAGGAGATTCAGCAGAGAAGAAAAAGGGAAAGCAGTGATGGTTAATGGTGATTTGTCACGTGATGTTGTTCGCGAAGGCGAATTGGACATAGAGTCTGAAATGAAGGTTTTGGATGTTAACCGTTCAGGAGATAATGTAGCCTTGCAAGATAGGGAACGATCGAGAAACACTAATGCAAGGGAGCATGGTTCAAGGAGGAATGTAAACATGGAACGTTTCCGAGACATAGCCAGGGAAAATGCGTCTCGGTTTGCTCATTTTGCAGCGGACGAAAGTGACGATGATCGATCGTCTCCTGAGCCTGAAGTGGAACCTGAAATTGAAGATTGGCCAGGTCCTTTTTCAACCGCTATGAAAATTATTAAGGATCGAGCAATCAAAAGTGTCCACACTGGAGATGTCTCTTCAGAAAGAAGTTTAGTTGCATCTATTAAATGGGTTCCTAAGACGAATCAAGGGCATATAGGTGCAAGGTTTTCAGTCCCTTCGTTGCAAGAACTATGCCTTAAGAGTCTTGTCAAGAATGTTGATGCAATTGTTTCACTTGATAGTGTCCCGGATGCACTGAGGCATAGGCTTAGCCAGTTGCTGTGTGACACTCGAAAAATTAACGGTCACTTTTTTGAACTTCTTGTTGGTGAATCTCCCACAGAGATTCGGCTTAGAGATTGCTCATGGTTGACAGAGGAACAATTTACAAAATCTTTTCAAATGTGTGACACTGCCAATTTGGTGGTAAGGAGTTCAAGTTATTTGATAGCGTTCAGTATTTCTTGCAATTTTGCTGCATTTGAAACTTATGTTTCAACAGTAATTCTTTTTTAGTCTAGTTTTATTAGTTATAAGCTACCATGACCAACATTAAGCTATTGGGATGATATTGGTTGTCTATTGGCTGGTAATTGGTATTTATGTTAGATAACATTATTTAGGATGGTTTTATGGTACAAAAAGGCTATAATAGAGCTAAGCTGAGATGTATGTTTTCCTTGGGCTTTGGTAATGGTTGTGATTAACCACCTCTTGTATTTAGCATTTTAACTGTGCAGCATTCTATATATTCTATGATGTTTGAAGAGGTTAATTTATTTCATTTAGCGGCTGAAATGACTACCTCTGCTAGTGCCCGTGTTTACTATGCCTGTTTTTAAACATCAGGCATATATTTGACATTCATTAGCAATGTAAGCAACTTTTACTTGGACATGAAAAGAGAGGGGGATGGGGTCTTACAGCTAATAATTTCTTATTCTTTTCTTGTCTTGTAGAACCTAAATCAGGGATTATATTTTTTATTGTTTAACAGGGGAATTTCTATTCTTTTCTTCTCTCTCTCTCTCTCTCTCTCTCTTTAATCTTCATCTGTGTGAAATACTTGTATTTTTTTAAAAAGGTTTTTCCTTGTTCTTTTGCTCAATCTTAATTGTATATAGGCTAGCTTTTAGTTTTTGTATTCTCTTTTTGCTTTTTGAGGATTTGATTAACTTCTGGTCAGCTTCTATTTTTAAAATCCCAGATTATCTGAGTTCTAGTTATTTCTTTACTTGTGGAATAGGTACTGCAACTTGACCAGTGTGGGCGCTGTTTGCCAGATTATGTAATACTTGCTACTTTGGCACAGTCACCAAGGCATTTACCTAGATTAACTAGTCTATCCCTCAGTGGTGCATGCCGTCTTTCAGATGGGGGGTTGCGTGCACTCATTTCTTCTGCTCCAGCACTCAGATCGATAAATCTCAGCCAGTGCTCCCTTCTCACATCTTCTAGTCTTTATATTTTGGCCGAATCATTAAGATCTCTTCTGAAAGAGTTGTATATTGATGATTGCCAAGGCATTGATGCTGCACTAATTGTTCCAGCATTGATGGAGCTTGAACATTTAGAAGTGTTGTCAGTGGCCGGTATTCAAACTGTTTGTGATGAATTTGTTACGGATTACGTCATTGCACGTGGTCACAACATGAAAGAGCTTGTTTTGAAGGATTGTATGTAAGTACCATTATAGCAGTCTGTTTGAGGCCTGGAATCTTCTTAAGATGTTGATACATTCATAAAAGTATTTTCTTAGAGAATTCCATTTTAGAAAGTTTGGTGAACAAATTTCCAATCAGGGAAAAAAATAAACCAAAGTTGGGATTTATGGTTCGTCCAATTAGTATTTGGTTAACTGTTGATTATTCTTTGAACATGGATTTACAATTATTTGTGAATCTGGTTAGTTCTTCCTAAATTGTACATATTTTCCCCAAATTGTAATTTCCTTATTTTCTTTAATTGTTAAAAGTTATTTGTCACTTAAGCTTGTTGATTTATATTTCTCATTGTGCAGAAACTTGACTGACGCATCAATGAAAGTCATTGCTGAACACTGTCCCGGATTATGTGTGCTTGATCTTACGAACTTGTGCAAATTAACAGATTTATCCATAGGATATCTTACAAATGGTTGTCGTGCATTTCATACACTGAAACTTTGCCGTAATCCATTCAGGTGTTTGTTTTTCCTGTTCTCTGTATCTTCCAATGTGTTTCATTATCCCTTTATATATTTCTTTTGCTAGACACTTCTTATTTTGTATTTATTCATTTTACCTTAAGACACATATGTTACACTTACTTTCTATTGTGCACTTCCCTGCTCTTTGCAAGGGGTGACTCATGGTAGTTTCTAACTTTCTAATAGGTTGTTTATTTTTGTTCTCATGCACTGTTAGCGTGTTGTTTGATTTTCCAGAATTTAAAATGTTTAGACATTTATTCATATGCATCCGATTGACTGATTCTCTGCTTGAAGTCTTGGATACAAATATTTCCTTTGTAGTCAGGATTTGAGAACATCATCTATTCCATCTATCTTGTCATGTATGTATGGTCTGCTTGATGTTTCCTTGGATGGTGTTTCAGAGTGCTTACTGTATCTAATCTTGATATCTTCCAACTGATGAATAAATTGACTGACTTATTCGTCATTGCAGTGATGAAGCAATTGCTGCTTTTGTGGAGACCACAGGACAATCCTTGAAAGAACTGTCACTTAATAACGTTAAGAAGGTACACTGTTTTTTTTTGCCTCTGAGATTCTCTCTCCATTGGCTTGCAAGGGGGGGGGGGGGTTATGGGTGCACATGACACACTTTAAACACATGGGCACATGAACATTGTCGCATGCTGGAAAGGCTGCCCTGTGCTTGTAAAAAGATTAACTAATCTATTTCCAGCTTATGCTCCAAAATGTTAGGAGATTATGCATAGTTACTCGAAGTGTCAAAACACCCTTTCTATTTTCTTGTTGGTCAAAACTCCTTTTCTTTTCTCTTGTCTGTAAATGCATGTCAAGTTGCTATTATGTTATTTGTCTTGTTCTTTTATGAAATTTACATTGCACAAAAGCCTTGCCCACCTGTTGGAGGAAGCCTTTAATATTGAGTTTTAGCTAATTGAGACGTTAAATCTTTGTCTTTTGGTTTTCAGTTATCAGTTTAACTGCAGCCTGCTAAATCTTAGTTATATTGTCTCACTTCCTGAGTGCCACATTTGATTTAATCCAGGTTGGCTACCACACAACCTTATCACTTGCAAGCCATGCAAAAAATTTGTATACCCTAGATCTATCTTGGTGCCGAAATTTGACAGACGATGCGTTGGGTTTGATTGTGGATAGCTGCTTGTCGCTGAGGTTACTTAAGCTTTTTGGATGCACTCAGGTATATATCTCATTAAACAACCTCACCTCAAAAACATTTCTGAGATCAATCTATTGTGGTCGTAGAAAAAATATATAGGTCAGTGAGAATTTATTGTGGCCGTGGAAAATATACAGTGCAATGATATGATTCACCAAGTCTATATAAAGAAATTAGATTATTTGTTGGAAAAGGATTTAAATGTTACGTAATTTTGCAGGTAACAGATGTTTTTCTTAACGGCCACTCAAACCTGCAGATCCAGATAATTGGTTTGACGATGTCTCCTGTATTGCAACATGTCAAAGTGCCTGATCCTCATCAAGGTGCTTTGAATTATTCATCAGTCTCCGTAAATCTGGTATAAATTAGAATCAGAAATGAAATATATGTAGATAGTGACATTTGGCATAACTATGATATTTCTAGTAGAACCAGACCAGAAGAGGTTTTGACATATCCAGTTGCCCATTTTGTCATGTATTCTCCTATGCCTTGTGTACTGGTTATCAAATTTCCCTAAAAATGTATCTTGTTAAAAAAGCCATGGTAAAAAAAAATTATCTTGTAAAAAAAGCCTGTTATGTTTATATATTAAAATATTGACTCAGATGATGAGAGTTTACATTAATGCGTTGAGTTCTAATTTCTAATTTACTCGGAGGTTGTCAATTAAATTGATCACAGAATCATACTTTGGGTAAATTGTACCTAATGGTTCAGATTATTTGTTAAAGTTGATTTAACAGTCCATTTATTTGTAACGTGAATATTCTGGCAATTCGCATCTCAAAGAAAGCTTTTTCCAGTTTAATTCGCAGTGATAATCTTTCTGAAGTATATCCTGGCCTCATAGACTTGTTATTCAGTTGTTCCCACGAACATTGGGATATGCAAATCAGATTAACATTTTAGTTATTTCTCTAAAATCCCGCACTAGATGGTGGGTCTAAAGGGGGTTATCAAGTATCCAAGTTCAGCTCCTTGCAAACAAGGTTCCTGAACCTTCTAGTTGGCTATCATTCATGTCCACTTAATAACTTCACTTGATCCCCGCTATTGTACCAAAAAAAAAAACAAAAAACTTCACTTGATAGGTGTTAAACTGTGACAAGAGAAAGTCATCACATAATTAATTAGCACAGCAGTAAAAGTAGCAGTATTGTCTCCAATTCTCCATTTTGAACGCCAGTTAGTACCGTAGAAAGCAGATTGTTCTCTCTTGTTCAGTCAGTGTTTGTCATAATTTTTTTAAAAGGCTGTATAAGACGATTTTAGGCGTTAACGAATATCATTGACTAATGTAAGATACTTGTTTAGTGAAATTCAAATCTGAGTCGATGGACCTCTAAAATACTTAATAAGAAATATGCTATGTTATTAAAAGAAAGTAAATCCAAGCAGTACACTAGAACTAGAATCAAGGTATTTCCACAAAATACAAATTCAACACTGCAATAAGAAAAATAGATATCCTTGTTCAGATACATCAATCTTTTAAAAATCCAATACATGAGTTTGTTCTTTTCGTCAAATTTAACTGCAGGAAAAATGCAAGACACCTAAAAATACTGCAGTATGAAACGACCACTACATTAAAAAGGAAAAAGGTAAAAAGTGGAAACTAATTAATTAGGTACAACATGTACATCTACATGCATTTACATAAACTAAAAGGTTATACCTCTTTACCCATAAAAAAAAGGAAAAAAAAGGTTATACCTCTAATGATCACAGGAACTGGGGTTATTTGAATTTTGAAATTCGCAACTGTTCCAAAGCTATCCAATTGAAGCATAAGTAATAATCTTTTGTATTTATGTCTGTAAACGTAGCAAGTAAGTTTGCTCTAGTAACAACCGGGAGTTTGCCGTTTCAACCATCTGAAAAAGATATCACAATTATTGCATTTCCGAGTAGCAATAATCCATTATAGTAGACAGGAAATTCAGATGAACTAGCAATTATATTACCTCGAAGCCCATCTTTTGGTACAATATCTGTGCAGGTCTATTATTCCTGTCCACATGCACAAATACATGTGTCACACCTGCTAAATGAATACAGGAATATATGGTAAACCCTTTGGTCTTATTTCATATGTGCTATATTAGACATAAATTATAAAATTTACTGAGCATAAATGTTCATATTAAACATTACCACTAGATTTTGCAGCTTCAACAGCAAAATACAACATGTTGCTTGCAATACCCTGGCGACGAGCTGATTTGGCAACGCATAAGTTTGCAATATAGCCATATCTGCTTGGTGGTGTTTTGTTGATGCTGCAAAAAAGAGGAGCCTTCACCCGTTCCTGCAGAAATGATTAAATCGCTACAGCATCAAAGCCGTCCCACTAGACAGACCAACAGATGCACTTGCAGCAATGTCAATGAGAAAGAATGTATTAAGTGTAATACCCCGGGAAAGGTCTCTCCTTGCAGTAAATATCGGATATTCAAATCAAGGGTTCCTACAACACTTTTTAATATTGAGTGTTTTACATTATTCTGCTCCTTCTTCACCTGATAAACTTGATTCCAAACACAATAAGGTGAAACATACTCAAGAACAATCAACTATCAAAGGGTAAGGAGCTTGGCAGATATTTATTCATTTTAATAATCAAATTCCAATCAGAAATTTTCAACTATATCAGAATCTAAGATGAGATTGTTTTACCGTGACAATGCATGCGCAGCTTTCCCCATTTTGCACCTTGCACCGCCTTTTTACTGCATTAAATTCCTAAGCAATAGGAATTCTTGTTAAGATTTTCATGAAAGACATTCCATTGCATACAGTACACACACTGAGCAAAGTAAGTATAAACTCCTACCTGCTCGGCAAATTTCCTTTTGAAGTTATCAATATATCTGGTTAAAACATAATGAGAATCAGTGGCATCCAAATTTTTATATACTGTAAAATCAATGCAAATGAAATAGACCTGCCATTGGCAGGTTCCTTCAGATTTCTTCCTATAAACTACTGTTAATTAAATCAATGTTTGACATTATCCATCTTGATCTGGTTTATCATGTGCTCTTAATATAAGTGCCACAACCTTTTTCTTTGTTTTTTGATCAGGGTATTCCCACAGAACTTGCTGTGAGACTAACCCATCAAGCACTGTCACGGTTAGGAAGCTCTCCCAACAATTGCCTTATTTAGGACTTGAACTTTGGTCCTCCCCCGGGCCACAATTTGTTCTATGCATGTTTACACAATATATCATATTTCTAAAAACTAAACCACAATGGAAGTAACAATTTTTTTCACAATCATTCTTCAGAATCCTCATCGCTACCAAAGTAAGTCAATGAAAGAACATTTGACATTTCTGATGTATTCATGTGTCATACCTTTCATATGTTCGATTCTCCCAGTGACTTTCTGCCCTTAGCCATGCTGCTGTCTACAACAATATTTACATAAATAAATAAATAGACATAAGAAAAAGAGGCCAGTACCTTAAATTATACATGCATTTATACCAATAAATAAATAAATAAAAGCTCAATAATTTTTTTTTTCTTTTCTCTTTCTATTATCCAATAATTTATCGCATACCCAATACTCTTCATCAAGCACAGCCTCTCGTGCAACAAATTGCCCAAACTCAAACTTCTTCTCTCGAACCAATTCTTGATCCGATGGCTGCAACCGGTCAAATTGGAGATTATTGGAGCTTAAAGTTTCCACTTTGGGCACTGGTGGCATTGAAAGCTGCATAGAAAGTTCTTCCTTCTTCTTCATATTAGTATCATCATCATTATTATTCATTGTTGAGGAAACTCTCGAATCCATGGCCCTGTTCACGTTAAATATAGAAACAGAAACAAGCTAAAATCACACTCAGGCAAAGAAAAATGGTTCCAAAAAACGAAGGTGAAAACGAGAAACACGAAACTCACATGGTCCATGAGGCAGTGATTCTGGGGCATTTCCAAGGATTTGGAGACCTATTGAAGAATAAGATATGGAATTCAGGTCTGTGAATTGGAATCGTTGACATGAGGCAGTGATTCAAGAGCTTATTGAACCCAAAATAAGAAAATAAAAATTGAAAAGAAAATGGTAATTTTGTGTTTTGGTAGCCTCGAAAAGTTAAAGAATTGAATTTAGTTGTGTCGCATAAGAAAATTGGAAGTGAAAGAGGGAGAAAGGTGAAGAATTTGGGGGAGAAAGCATGCGTTGAAAGTGGCCCTTACGGTTTTGGTGAAGGAAGAGAATTAATTACCCGGTATTTTGTTTATGCTTTTTGTTCCACAAGTTTGAGATTTGGGGTTGATGGTGATGACTTTGTCGTGCATCTCGGCTATGGACTTCACTTCAGATATATCGTATTGGTGGAACTATGACTCATTGCAATGGATATGGCTGACTTTTAGTTTATCTTTTTTATTTTATTTTTTTATGATTAATGTTGTGGAACCTGAATTGGACTTTAAATCCGTAAAGTTTTTAATTCAGGTTTAACCCGTTAAATTAAATAGTAGAAATGGATAATGTCATAATTTTTTCACATATATTTTAGTTTATAATTAGCATATATACTCATGTATGAGATAATATTAAATAATAAAAATAGTATAAAATAAAATTAATTTTAAATAATATTATAATAAAATTAAAAGATATTGATAAATAATATAAAATTTAATTTGATATAATGTTAAAGAAAATTGTACAATCAATTTCAAAAGATTAACTTAGTAGAAAATAAATATATGATAAGTGAGTAGACATATTGTTATAAGTTTAAATTTTAGTTATGACAATTATTTGAGGTTAAGTCATAAAAAATATTATTGTAAGTTTTCTAATATTAAAATAGATGATTTACTTTTAATCAGACAAAAAAGATAAATTAGTCAAAATATATGAAAACTAACTCAAACATTATCACGAAAAATGTTACTAATATACTTTTTGCCACAATGGATTCTTTTTACACTTATTTTATTATTGATCTGAAAATAAATATTATTAATATTTTTTTTAATAATTTTTTTAAGTATATAAAATAAATTAATAATAAAATAAATTTAAAAAAATATCTAAAAAATATATTACTAATATTTTATCACTACCATGATACTAAATGCTTAAACTACGTTATTACTCAATCAAACATTAGTACATCATTATAAGAGTGACTTTTGAGGTATATATTTTGAGATTCTAGATATATAATTTAAAAAAATAATAATACAATGATACAAAATAAAAAAATTTGTTTTTAATATGTATTTTTTAAGCTAACAATAAGATGACTTACAGAAATGACCAAAAAAGATGACTAACAAATAAATTCATCACAATTAGAAAAATGATTTTTTTTTCAATTTTTTTTATAAAATTTGTTAAACATAGGAAAAAAAGACAATAATTAGAAAAAGACATTCATATACCCAAATTAATTACACCAAACTAAAGTATAAACTTTAATAATAACACCGTATTGATAATCAGGATTTGGCAAAATCTACTCAGTGGCCAATTGCTTTAAATTCATTTTTTTAGAATAAAAAAACTGTTGTTGGCCTGAGTCTTTTTAAAAGTGGAATTTATCCTACTCAAGTATAGCATCACTGCATCTACGAACCACTTTTTCTGTAGTTCTGTTGCATCCTGCTCGAATCTCACATGATGATATTAACGGTAAACTATTGTTTGTTATTCTAATTCATAAAAGTGAAATTACTATAGTGAGCATTTTAATTATGCAATTCTTCAGAGATAAGGGTTTCTATTGCTATATTGGTGGCTGAAATTGATAACTATTTACCACCAGCACAGTTGAAGTAATTTGGAGAGATGTTGTCTTTCAACCCAGGGGCGAGAAAAATGATTAATAACTATAAATGTATAATATTTATAATTGACAAAAAAGTAGCATATCATACTTCTTTGACGCATGTAAAATGACTTAAAAGCTAATCAAATTAAATAATCAAATAAATACATTAATTATGTAAAAATTTCTAAATTAAAACATCGATCATCAGTGAGGTTGAATTGTTTATGGTGAAATTAATTTCAAATATTTGGTCTCTTATTTAAAAATTAAGGAAATGTTGTTATTGATAAAATAAGTCATAATTATTTATCATTTCTTTTTGAATTTCAAATTCAAAAAGAGATGACAACACAAGTTTGAGACATGGAGTTGATGGGGGTGACTTCATCGTGCTTATCGGCAATGGACTTCACTTCAGGATTGATCGTATTGGTGGGCCATGACTATGACTCATGACAAAGGATATGGCTGAGTTTTAGTTTATTTTATTTTATTGTGATTAATGTTGTTGAAGTGAATCAATTCAACGAAAAACGAGCAAGGTTTAAACAGCGAACCAATGGCGGCACTTAGTGGAGGAGGAGGAGTAGCCGCACTCAACGGAGCATTATGGCTTTCTCTCGTTCTGGTCGTTGGGTTCCTCTCTGTTTTGATTTTAAATTTGAAATCAGATTTTTATTTTTTTTCTTTTTGGACCGCCGGTTTATAAAAGACAAGACTGTGTATAGCGATTAGCCTGTGGCCTGCACTAGTTTAATCCAGTTAGATCATTCGAACGGCTTAAACAGCAAACCCAAGCTGAAATAGTCAACGGTTCCTGGTTTGTGCAATCGGATTGGGCGGTTTAGTCCAACCCAAACAACACTAACTGGGATTGCAAACTACACTATTTTTATTTATTTATTTTTTCGTTCACTTTACCTTGTTCATGACACACTATGTTCCTAGTTGGAAAACTTTGAACTTTAAATTAGAAGTATTAAAAGCAATGTTGAGCTTTTTTATTGTGATGTTTTTACAAAAGTTTGTATCTTTGTCTTGTTAATTGTTGAAAATTTTATATAATTAGAAATGTTAAGATACTAAAATAGTTAGTCTTTTATCCTTTAACAAGAATAAAATTGGATTATTGATTCTTAACCTATGATGATCTTTTGTTGTTACCTGAATTAATCCTGTATGCATACATTTGTATTCACTTCTTGTTTGATGATCTATTAGTTCGTCTACAAACAAATTTATGAATTCATAAGTTTCTTTTAGATTATAAGTAGCTTCAAATGTTTAAACAGATTCTTTAGGTTTAAACGAGAAATGACTAAACTTATAGTTTTCTTTTGATTGAACATGAGATATTGACTAGTTTTGAAGTGAGTTTTCTATGATTATCTCATTGTTTTAAACCTATAGATAGAGGATTTGGATCTTCTTATGTCATTTTTCTCTCATGTAATCAAGTGGAGGAGAGAGATAGACACAAATGTATTTATTAGTAGGACTCATTCATGGTTTGTGGAATTTCTTTTATAACTTTTGTATTTATCTCTCACCTCTACTTAACTACATGAGAGAAAAAATAACATGAGATGATCCAAATCTATAAGCAGAACCTTTTTTCAATTGATCTACCTTGACACCAAATCCATAAAACTTGAATATCACTACAAATCTGAGAACCTTTACTACATAAAGTTCTCAAAAGTAAATATCAACAAAGTACTCAGTCTTAGAGAATGAAATCAAGAACTCCATACTTCAAAGACTCTGTCCATTCCGTATGATCCACAAACATATACTTATTGGGATGACTTGGTATAAATTCTTATATATCAGGCCATATTCCCATTCATGGCTCTTTTGGTTCCAGAAAGGGTTGAAGGTTCTCCCAACATGGATGGCTGATTTGTTATGTATTACTGGTCCTTGAATCGAGATGCTTCACAGCTAGTTAAAGAAATTTATAATCTGTTTAAAGAAAGAATAGATTTTCCTGAAGGTTTTAGATTGCTTCAATTTGTTGCCCAATTTGGAATAGCTTGGATCAATACATAGGGATTACAACTTTTTCAATAAGTTCTCGATTCAACATCCCACATGGATCACCAAATAATTAAGTATTAAGTGGTGCCTCACTTTGGTTAACACTAATGCCATGTATAACTTTTTCAATAAGTTCTCGATTCAACATCCTATAGGGATCACCAAATAATTCAATATTAAGTGGTGGTCCAACTTTAGCCTCACTTTGGTTAACACTATTACCATTAAACCCCACCTTACTAAGAAAAAATCATAAAAAAATTGAATTTGAAGAACTTATGTAACTCCATGTATATCCAGAATGCACTGAAGTACTTAGGCTTAGGCTCATCACATCTAAATTTTTTTTTATATTTTTTATAAGTTGTCATCCAATATTTATTTATTTCTTTATTACCCGTTTAATGTCCTTTGAGTTCTCCCGTTAGAACTCTAAGAACTTGCACATTTACTTAATCGGGTACCACAGAAATTTCATATACTAATCTAGAGTACAAACATATACCTATGATACACAATTATATACATAACATGTATAAATCATATTAGCATCAGTGACCTATATAATCTTGTACATCAGTCTTCTACATCAGTATCAAAGTTATACATATCAAGCTTTCATAGGCATATATACAAATCATGTACACACTACTACATAAATATAAATATATGGCAATGGTCAAATAAGTGTCTCAATGCTACATTAGCATTTGCATCCCTAACAAATGTCACAAACATATGTCATCACAATAATTTCAGCTATTTCAGAGAAATTAAATCATTTTTAAAATCTTTCATAGAAAGGTGGCAAATGTCAAATTGTTTCCTTTCTCTTCTAGAGGGCAAAAGTTCAATTTTAATCATTGACCAACAAATTTTATAATCATATATCCAAGCAGTACAGAGCTTCACAGGTACATCAACCAATAAATCATAGAACTTTCTAAAAATACACAGTATATAAATCATCTCACACTGTCTATAGAATATCTACAATTAACTTAAAATACAAATATTCATTATCAAATTAATGATTTATATATAGCAAATTCATGAAGATGTGTAAATGCTCAAGCAATGTCTGTAATCTTTCCTTTAGTACTAATTAATTATCATCTTTCTTAGCTTATTCCCCAAACCCATGTCCTTTTATTCAAATAGGTAGAGAGGGCATGTCACCTCCTCAATCTACCTAACACTCAGTGATAGTCTATTTATTAGGCTGGTGCAGCCTCATAATAGTTGGTCGTTACACAACATTATCCCATGTAACCCTGGTCAAATCTAGGATCACCCCCAGGTACGATGATTCCTTTCGCAAAGGAATCTCATCTAGGATCATCCCTAAGTACGATGATCATTTCCAATATCAATCATTGGCTATATTTAGGATCACCCCCAAGTGCAAGGATCATTTATAATATTCATCACTGTGTTACCTTTCATAAGGGAATAACATCTAAGGATCACCTCCAAATACGAGGATCATGTCCAATTTCTTTTAAACTTTGACCACTTCAAGTGTACTTTACATTTTAATTTGAGGATCATGGCTTTTTGTTTTTCAATTTTCTTCTTTATTTTTTTTGCAACTATAGTACTTTAATACAATCCCTGACTCAACTTTAACATTTTAAAAGAGTATAAAGGAGCATATCCAGTACATCATAATTCATCTCATAAGCATGCCAAGTGCACATCACCATTCATCTCATAAGCATACCAAGTGCACATCATAATTCATCTCATAATCACATAATTCACATATCTCATTATCATTCATCTCATAAGCATACCAAGTATCAATTTCTCGTATCATCATATAAATCACATAATTCACAAGGCAACTTGAAATGCTAACAATGTACATATACATAAGATAAGAATCATAGTGATTAGATTTCAGGTTTCACCATATAGACATAAGTCACCTTACTTAGTGAACTTAATCAAATCTCATCACACTACATAGTCTAGATATATCCAATTTGGTTTCCATAAAGTAGAAAACTCTGTTTTCTCAAAATAGAGGATTAGTAGTCTCACAAATAACATCAAGAATGATAAGCAATTCATTTCTAGTCAAGATAACATCAAGGCTTCAACAGATTCTCAAGCCAAAATCCACAAGGTATATTAATAGTTATCAATCCAAATTATCAAACAACAACATAATCAAAGAGTAATTTTGAATCTCATTTTGGGAGATCTCGACCATCTCTACCAAATCACATCCAAATTAACATGTCAAGCACCACAAATTCATCAAAATACTAACCACCACAAATTCATCATTTTATTAAGGGAATTTAGCATAATCCATCATTCCAAATTCTCAATTTAACATACTAACGATCAATTAATGCAATCATGTCTTAATCTCTTCAATATCATATAATTATCACTGATTTACTATTTCTGCTAGCTAGGAAATACTTATTAAATAGTTTTCATATAATATTCAATAGTTTTTTCCTTACATATAGGTCTCGGCCATAAGCCATTTCAAAAATCAGTTCGAGCTCAAAATTTAATTAACTCATCAAACAATTTAAACTCAAATATATTCATTTTAGCAAGGATTTAGGTGAAGATATATAAATAACAAAATCTCAATCTATTCCAAATTGTCAATCTAACATAGCAATTAAAATCATCAAATACATAATTTTAAGACAAGGAGAATTGTCAAATCAAGAATTATTAAATCCAGAATTAATCAATCCATACTCAATTCCTTCAAAAACCCAAAAAAAACTATCAACATGATATTAATCAATTACTCTACAATCAAGCATCAAGAATCAAGTCTCACACAATATCAAGAGTAGAAAGCATGTAGGAAGAGACATAGCCTAGACAGAGAAGGATAATTGATGGATGGTGGTGTTCTTGGTGTCAATATGAAGAGCTTGAGGAGTGGAGCAACTTTCTCAACTGGTGCGAGGCCAATTGGTCACTCCATGACCACCAAACACAACCTAGAAGCTACAATGGAGAAGCTCCCTTTTTCTCTCTACCTACTCACTCTCTCACTCTTTCCCTTTGTATTTTCTTTTCTTTCTTTTCTCTCATTCTTCTATTGTTTTGCCAAGCAAAATATGAGAAGAAATTGTGAGTGTGTGCGTGTGGTTGTGGTGAGGCATTGGAGAGAGTGAGGGATAAGAACAAAGAAAATACATGGTTATTTTTGGTTGTGAGAGATTTGTCTCTTAATGATACTTTGATCTTCCATTGATGAGTGTCTAGTTTTCATAACTGTTATAGAAAATTTTAGGATTCTTTTAAGTTCATATTCACATCATTTATCGGCTTACATATATTTGCTTAAATTAATATGCTTACCTTTAAATTAATATAAACTTAAGGTAGTCAACTAATATGCTTACAGGTATATGCTCTAACTCGTATATGCTTACAGGTATTTGCTCTAACCCGTAATCACTTCTAAAATAATCTACATCCTTTATTTAACAATTCCACAAATTTTCATAAAATTTCAAGCTACTCTTCTATTTAATTTAGCCTTTAAACACTTATTCTATTTATTAAAAATATCAAACTAATTTATTAATGATGTGCATAGGAATTTAATGGAATCTCCTAAAATTTTCTATACCACCTATGGAAACTAAAAACTCATCAATGAAAGCTCAAAGTATCTCTAAGAGATAAATCTCTCACAACCAAAGATAACCACATATTTTCTTTATTCTTATCACTCACTCTCTCCAACGCCTCACCACACACACACTCACACTCACAATTTCTTTTCATATTTCTCTCGGTAAAACAACAGAAGAATGAGAGAAAAGAAAGAAAAGAAAATATGAAACGCAAGAGAGAGAGAGAGAGAGCATTAGTGGAAAGAGGAAGGGAGCTTCTTCACTGTGGCTTCCAAGTTGTGTTTGGTGGCCATGGAGTGACCGGTTGACCTCACACCAGTTGAGAAAGTTGCTCCACTCTTCGAGCTCTCCATATTGACATCAAGAACACCACAATCCATCAACTATCCTTCGTAACCTTCTAGGCTAAGGCAAAGAGGTAAGGGCCTATGTCTCTTCCTCTATGCTTTCTACTCTTAATAGTGTGGGACTTGATTCTTGATGCTTGATTGTATAGTAATTGATGAATATCATGTTGATGTTCTTATGGATAATTTTTTTTTTTTTTGGGTTTTTGAAGGAATTGAGTATGAATTGATTAATTATTGATTTATTAATTTTTCTTGTCTTTAAATTATGTATTTGATGATTTTAATTGCTATATTGGATTGATAATTTAGAACAGATTCAGATTTTTCCTACCTCTTAGGTCGTGGGTTCATATAGGATTGGAGGTGAAAAATTTTGTTGTTTATATCTTCACCTAAATCATTGTTAAAATGAATATATTTGAGTTTAAATTGTTTGACGAGTTAATTAAATTTTGAGCTTGAAATGATTTTTGGAATGACTCATGGTCGAGACCCATATGGAAGGGCAAAGTGATAATTATATAAGATTATTGTTCAATTAGTTGTTAGTATGTTAAATTGAGAATTTGGAATGGTAGATTATGTTGAATTCCCTTAATAAATTGATGAATTTGTGGTGGTAGTATTTTGATGATTTTGGTTGAGACCAACTTTTGAGGAATTATAGGAGTTTAATTATTACAATTTCCTCTTTAATGTCAATTATGTGGTTAACATGTTAATTGGAATGTGATTTGGTGGAGATGGCCGAGATCCCCCAAAATGAGATTCAAAGTTATTTTTTGATTATGTTGTTATTTGATAATTTGAATTGATAATTATGAATATATATTGTGGATTTTGGCTTGAGAATATGTTAAAGCTTTTGATGTTATCTTGACCAGAAATGAATTGCTTGTCATTCTTGATGTTATTTGTGAGATTACCAATCCTTTATTTAACAACTTTACAAATTTTCATAATTTTTCGAGCTATTCTCCTATTTAATTTGACCTTTAAACATTTATTATTCTATTTATTAAAAATACCAAACTAATTTATTTAATTCTCAAAAAGTTACCATTCATTCTAATTATTTATGACCTAGAACTAAATATGAATTTTTCATATTTATTTCTATCATTTAAACAGTTTATGCTAATTTCTAGGTTAATATAAGTTAGTTTTCACATTTTGTGCTATATCGTTGGCCCAAGCTAACTCAAAAAATTACAAAAATTAATAAAAAATTACAAAAATTAATAGGTAAATCATACAAGTTCATAATATGAACAAGACCTCCTCCTCAAGCTTAAGACAAACCCACTACAGGGTTAATACAGTTTCCTCCCAGTGAAGAGAGTGAAAGCAACTATCTTTAAAACAAAGATGATTATGGCGTAAACCTTTTTGACATCTAATTCCACAAGGATAATGTGATAAGCATTGGATATTGTTCATCAGAGACTTTTACTGCTCATCAGCTTTAAAGGACAATATTCTTTCAGAAAAGACCTAGTTCATCAGTTTCAAAGGACAACGTGTTAAGCATTGCAATCTTTACAACTCTAAAGAGATTCCCTCGACATTTTCACTCAATAATTAGATTAATAATGGCAGACTTCATTGGATTTGAAATCTGGAAAAAAACAAAAGAAGATTCATTCGATAAGGATAACGTGATAAGCATTGGATTAATAATGGCTTTGTGCACTGTAACAATTATTCATTGGGTAATGACTTGTAATTAAAACCCTAATCACCTTATTATTTTAATCATTTTATCACCTAATCATCTTATCTAAATGCAATTCACTTTATGTCTAATCAAATCCACTTTCAAAGAAGCTACACACCCTCTCACCCTTTCTCCTCCTCCTACACTCCACAGCTACTACCTTTTCTCCTCCTCCCACACTCCACGACTGCAAGGCCATTTTGGAGCCAAAGTGGTGCTTTCACTTAATTAAGTTTTCTATTCTAATTTCAAAAATCAAAAGTCATCATTTTCTACTATTAACTTCTCTCTCTATATTTTCTTCTCTCATCTTTTCTCTCAAGTTCTCCTCCTTGTCTCTTCCTCTCACCACACGGCCACATTTCCACCATCTCAAAGCCCTCCAAGATTATAAAAATTTCTAACAACTACATTTCCTTAATCTCCATCACATTTCATGTTCTACTATCAACTTCTCTCTTCATCATCTTCTTCAAGCTTCAAACTTCTTCGTTTTCATTTTCAAATCTTCATAACCATTTATTTTCTCTTTTTCAAGCATTGGTGTTGATTGGTTGAAGTTGAAATTTCTAGGGTTTTGAAGGAGTGTGACCGAAATTGTCAAGGAGCAAACAAGGAGTTGTCAAGGAGCAAACAAGGAGATTTCTTTTCTTGATTTCTCTTAGGTAAGAGGGAGATGATTTCTCTTTAACTACTATTGGTAGTGAGAAACTTGATTTTGTGTTAGTTATGAGAAAACCCTAGTTAGGGTTACTCTCTTTGATGTATGATTTTTATGACTAAGTGTTGATTTTACTTTGTTTAATCTATTTGGTTGTATGTATATGTGTATTGATGATCTTGGATTGGTTTAGATGGATTGGAAAAATGGAATGGAAACAAGAGTTCCTTGCCCTCCTTCATGAGGCTCACGGCCACAAACCTTGAAATAGGGTGTTCATGGTTTAAAATTTGTATCAAGTTGGTAACATACCTAATCAAGTGATTAAAATGTAATGAAGTAGAGGAAATTTTAGGGTTACTACCCTTGTGAGGCCCACGACCTCTAAGCTATTTTAGGATCAAATCATGTAGTTCTAAGCAACCTTGAAATGTAATTAATTAAGTGGTTAAGTAGTTAATAATGTGATGAAGAGAAACTAATTTGATAACATAAAATGACTCTTTAGACCTAAGGCTCTTGAGAGTGTGTGAGACTTGGAAAACCTTAGAATAATTCTCTAAGTGAGTTTGAATAAGAAATATTAGATTGAAGTGAAATTTAATTAATTGGATAATTAGGAATTAATTGAAGTGATTAATAAAATAGATAATTAGGAAATTAATTGAAGTTTTATCCAAAAACCTAGAATAATTTTAATTAAAGAAGACCATGTTTATCCAAAAACCTAAAATATTTTAATTAACTCAATTTAAATCATTCTAAGAGAATTAGGTTTAAAATTTAGTGATGAACTTATTTAATTAAAATAATAATGATTAAATGAAAATTTCTCTAAAAGAAAAACTTATTAAGAAAAATGTAGAAATTTAGGCATAATTCCATAATGCACCCTAAAAGTGTAATGTATTATTTAAGGACTTAATAATATTTATTGTGAAAGTTCAAGAATGAGTCATCATGTATTGTGAAACGATGTTGACCATGTTACCTAGGAGATTGAGCACACTTTAGTGCGGGTGCGAGTAGACTAGTGTAGGTCATAATGTTGACCTTGGGGGCGTCGGGGTACGGGTCACAATGGACAGTTGGTATCTCTTTTGTCCGTAGGGCAGACATATGCATTTGCATCAATGATTCGGACTGTGACACTGTCCTATTCGGAGAGAATGTCTTGTACAATGCCTTGATGTGTATGTGGATAAATTGATGAATTATAGCACTTTGGCTGCAGCAGCCGAGTTACAGACATGTTTCCTGATCTTTCTCTCCGAATGTTTGTGTCTAACTCCATGGAGTAGGATTTTGATATCGTATGCATGTGCATTAAGTTATTTAATACCTCTTGATTACTGTTTATTACTCTTGTAATGCTATGTGAGCGTCCTACGCCATTTTGTTTCTTCACTGCCATAATTGGTAATGAATGTAGGAGACTCACCTCTTTTCTATATTTCTACTATCTCTGTGTATATATATATGTTTCTCTGAAGACAGTGGTGAAGAAGTTCACGAGTTCCCCGGTGTTTGGCCTGACTTCGATTAGTACATGATCATGACGACTCGTCCGCAAGGCTTCTTGGGATATGTGTGCCTGACTTTCCTAGGAGATCCAGACTGTTGGCACATTAACTTTAGCTCGGACCGTTGTGTTTATCTGGGTGATGTGACAGTGTCACTAGCTTGGGGCGTTATGATCCGCCTATCTTTACCTGTAGTGTTCGGTTGCATTTGGAGTTTTACCTGCCCATTAGAGATATGTGGGGTGAACGTTATTACACCCCACAAGACCCACAAGAGGATTCATTCCTCTCTACTGCCCGAGCCCCGACCTACAACTCGGTGGCTCTGACGAGGAAGACCCTGAGGAGGATTCTGACACGGTTCCTTCTCTTTCTTCTTAGGAGTTGATACTGTCTATAACTACTGATGGCTATCTGTGTTCTTTTTGGGGCCTGGTGACTTATCTTTTGGGGCATGCATATATTTGTGTAGGTATGTTCGAATGTATATATTTGGGGCCTGGTGACTTAGCTTTTTGTATATCAGGTGTTGTAACTAAACAAGTTTGATATGATTATATATATTTGTGTATGTTGTTCGAATGTATAGTTTACTTTTGTTTTACCCTTTGTTGTAACTACATCTCGTCACTTTATTTTAACATTTTTAGTATAAAAAAATATATTCGCTAATTTATTTATACGTTTTCAATCAAGCAAGTTTATCTATAGTATAATGAACTGAGTCTTAATTTATACTTTTGTTTTCCGCATCGTAAATAATGATGTGATGTTCCCTCCCAAAAAGGGGCATTACATTTAGTTGGTATCAGAGCCCCGGTTTATGTTTTCTTTGGGCCTTTGTGGTTAGGTCTGACTTGTTTGTGCTGTGTGATTCTTTGTGTTTGGTATTTCAAAAGGATACATCTAATCTTTTCTTGTGTTTTTCAGTTAATCTAAGTCTGAAAGAGCATAATGGCACGAGGTGGAGACATGGCTACAGCAATTGAGGCGATACAATGAATGACTGAGGTTATCGCACAACAAACGGAGAGGACTGCTCAGCAGCAGGAAAGGGTTGCACGACAACTAGAAGCGTCGGTTGATGCTCAAAATTTGGCGGAGTTTCGTCGCCACAACCCTCCTCAATTTAAAGGAGAATTTGATCCAGAGAAAGCTAGTCTCTGGATCAAGGAGCTGGAGAAAATCTTCAAAGGCCTAGAGAAAATCTTCAGAGGCATAAACTGTGCCAATGACAAGAAGGTAACTTATGCCATTTTTATGCTGATTGGGGATGCTGAAGGCTGGTGGAACGGGGCACAGAGAGTGTTAGAAGCTGAAGGTCGCGCAATCACTTGGAGGTATTCAAGAATAAGTTCTTGAAAAAATATTTCCCCGCAAGTGCTAGGCATGCAAAAGAAATGAAGTTCCTCAGCTTGAGGCAAGGAAGCTTGTCTGTCAACGAATACGTCGCGAAGTTCAAAAGCTTATCCAAGTTTTTGACATATTTCCAGCACCAGCCAGACGAGGTGTGAAAATGTAGAAATTTTGAGGAAGGACTGAGGCACAAAGTGAAAAGAGCAGTCATCACCTTAAAGATCAACCAATTTTCAGAGTTGTTAGATATATGTTGCCAGGTGGAAGTTCTGGATCAAGCTCGGGACTCAAGAAATCGAAACTTTGGACCTACTAGGTTCCAAAGAGGAGGCGACAAGAACGCAAACCATTTCCAAAAGAAGCCTTATTCCCGACCACCGAGAAATCAGCAACAGACATCTGGTGGAGGTTCCAATGGAGGTTCTGGTGGGAACTAAACCGGACAGAATATGGCATTTTCTTCGAAATGCTTGAGTGTGGGAAGGATCACGCAACCAGATACTGCACCATCAAGGGGATCATCTGTTTCCAATGTGGGAAGCCTGAACATATCTCCAGAGATTGCAACCAAGCTAAGGCTGAGCGTTCAATCAACGCCGCACGAGCTACAAAGTTGCAGGCAGGGGGCCGAGTCTATACCATGAGTGGAGCCGAAGCCTCCAAATCTGAAGATCTAATAGGGAGAAGGTGTCATAGGAGGTAAATTTTTAACTATGCTGTATGACTCTAGGGCAACCCACTTTTTCATTTCTTATGACTGTGTGTGACGACTTGGTTTACCTGTGTCTTCCTTACCTTTTGACTTGACTGTTTCTACCCCCACTGATAAACCTGTTGTTACTACCAAAGTCTGTTTGAATTGTCCTTTGTTGTTGAGGGTCAAATATTTTCTGTTGATTTGATTTGATCTGTTTACCCCTTTCTCAGTTAGATGTAATTTTAGGAATGGATTGGTTATCTTCCAACCATATCCTGTTGGATTGTTCTAGTAAAATCATAGTTTTCCCTATGGATGAGGATTTTAGATTTTTGACAGCTAACCAAGTTCAAGCTTTCTTGAAAGAAAGAGCTCAGGGATACATGTTATTGCCTTCCTTGAAGGTCAAGAGCGAGGCTGATGTGAATGCAATTCCAGTGGTTAACAAGTTTTCTGAAGTCTTTCCTGATGATGTACCTAGTTTACCGTCGAAGCGAAAAATAGAGTTCGCTATTGACCTAGTACCTGGATCTGGTCCTATATCTATAGCGTTTTACAGAATATCACCATCGGAGTTAGCAGAGCTTAATAAGCTTAATGTACCTAGTGTGTCATCTTGGGGAGCACCAGTGTTGCTAGTCCAAAAGAATGATGGTACCTCGCGATTGTGTGTGGACTATCGCCAACTAAATAAGGTTACGATCAAGAATAAGTACCCACTTTCGAGGATAGACCGCGTAATGGATCAACTGAAAGGAGCAGCAGTGTTCTCTAAGATCGACCTGCAATCGGGCTACCACCAGATTCCCAAGACGGCTTTTCATACGCGATACGGTCATTATGAATATCTTGTGATGCCGTTTGGTGTAACGAATGCACCTGCCATATTCATGGACTACATGAACAAAATCTTTCATTCTTACTTGGACAGATTCGTTATTGTCTTCATTGATGACATTCTGATCTACTCTCAAAATCAGGAGGATCATGCTGAGCACCTTAGTATAGTTCTCCAGATTCTGAAGGAGAAGAAGCTGTATGCCAAATTGTCGAAGTGTAAATTTTGGCGATAACCTCAGCCATTCGTTGCATCGCCTCAATTGCTGCAGCTATGTCTCCACCTCGTGCCATTACGCTCTTTCAGAGTTAGATTAACTGAAAAACACAAGAAAAGATTAGATGTATCCTTTCGGAATACCAAACACAGAGAATCACACAGCATAAACAAGTCAGACCTAACCACAAAAACCCAAAGAAAACATAAATCGGGACTCTGATACAAACTAAATGTAACGCCCCTTTTTGGGAGGAAACGTCACATCATTATTTACGATGCGAAAAACAAAAGTATAAATTAAGACTCAGTTCATTATATTATAGATAAACTTGCTTGGTTGAAAATGTATAAATAAATTAGCAAATATTTTTTTTATACAAAAAATGTTAAAATAAAGTGACGAGACGTAGTTACAACAAAAAGTAAAATAAAAGTAAACCATACATTCGAATAACATACACAAATATATATAATCATATCAAACTTGATTAGTTACAACATCTGATATACAAAAAGCAAAACTATGCATGCCTCAAGACAAAAGATTATACATGTACAGCCCACCAAAAAGATAAGTCACCAGGCCCCCAAAAAGAACACAGATAGTCATCAGTAACTATCGACAGTATTAGCCCCTAAGAAGAAAGAGAAGGAACCATGTCAAGATCCTCCTCAAGGTCTTCCTCATCGGAGGAAACCCTCATTGGAGCCACCGAGTTGCGGTCCGGGGCTCGTTCACCCCACATATCCCTAATGGGCAGGTAAAACTCCAAATGCAACTGAACACTACAAGTAAAGATAGGCGGATCATAACACCCCCAAGCTAGCGACACCGTCACGTCACCCAGATAAACTCAACGGTCCGAGCTAAAGTTGATGTGTCAACAGTCTAAACCTCCGACGAAAGTCAGGCGCACATATCCCAAGAAGCCTTGCGGACCGGTCGTCATGATCAAACAAGTACTAGTCGAAGTCAAACCAAAAATCGGGGAACTCGTGAACTTCCCCTTCTTCACCACTGTCTTCAGAGAAACATATACATATACACAGAGATAGTAGAAATATAGAAAAGAGGTGAGATATCTTATATTCATTACCAATTATGGGCAGTGAAGAAACAAAACGGCGTGGACGCCGTGGCGCCCTATGCCCACATAGCATTACAAGAGTAATAAACAGTAATTAAGAGGCAAATATTAAATAACTTAACAAGAGGCTTATACATATTAAAATTATTATCATAAGAATTAAATGCCAGATAATATATTGACTCACTATGCACATGCATAAGATATCAAAATCCAAAATCCTACTCTATGGAGCTAGACACAAACATTCGGAGAGAAAGATCAGGAGACAGACACTCGGCTGCCACGACCAAAGTGTTATAATTTATCGCTGGCTATCTGTAAATCTTTTTGGTGGCTTGATGTTTTGTCTTTTGGTGGGCTGTATAGGTATAATCATGTTGGGGCATGTAAAGCTTCTAAGCTTTTGCTTTTGTATATCTAATGATGTAACTAAACAAGTATGATATAAGTATATGTACAAGGTATGAATGTATGGTTTTCTTCTCATGTTACTTTCTGCTATCATCTTATTTTATAAAAAAAAAAGAATTCGCCAAATCATTTGTCCAAATCAATTTGTCCAAATCATTTGTAAAATTACAACTAAACAGGGGTTTCCGTTTCGTGGTTATGGTGTGACGTTCCCTCCTCAAAAAGAGGCGTTACACTAGTTTGGTATTAGAGCCCCGATTTAAGTTTTCTTTTGGGTCTTTGTGGTTAGGTCTGTCTTGTTTGTACTGTGTGATTCTCTATGTTTGGTATTCCGAAAGGATATATCTAATTCTTCTTTGTGTTTTTCATTCAGTCTACCCTAAAAAAGTGAAATGGCACGCGGTGGAGGCATGGCCGCAACAATCGACACAATGCAACGAATGCACCACAAACTGAGATAGCTGCTCAACAACAGGAAAGGGATGCACGACAGCTAGAAGCTTCAGCCGATGCTCAAACCCTGTCGAAGTTCCATCGTAACAACCTTCCTCAATTTAAGGGGGAATTTGACCCAGAAGGCTAATATTTGGATCAAGGAGCTGGAGAAAATTTTCAAAGGCATGAATTGTGCCGATGACAAGAAGATAACCTATGCTGCTTTTATGCTGATCAGAGACGTAGAAGATTGAATGGAGCACAGAGATTACTAGAAGCTGAAGGTCGAGTATTCACCTGAGAGGTATTCAAGGATAAATTAATGGAGAAGTATTTCCCAGCAAGTGCAGGCATGCCAAAGAGATGGAGTCCTTAGTTTGAGGCAAGGGAACTTGACTGTTAGCGAGTATGCCGCGAGGTTCGAGAGCTTGTCCGAAATTTTAACGTATTTCCAACACCAGTTGGACGAAGTGTGGACATGTGTCACCGAGTGGAAGATTTGGATCAAGCGCGGGACACGAGGAATCGTAACTTTCGACCTACTAGGTTCCAAAGAGGAGGTGGCAACAATGTAAATCGCTTTCAAAAGAAACCTTATTCCCGACCACCAGGAAGTCAGGAAGTCAGCAATAGTCACCTGGTAAAGGTTTTGGTGGAAATTTAAACTTGTATCATCATCACAGAGTTCAATGTTTTTAAAAATTTATTTGATTCATCATCACAGAGTAAGATTTGATGCATAGTTTGGAAATTTGATGCATATTTCTATAAAATTCTGTGAACTTGATGCATATTTCTTGATTTCTTGGCATGATATTAGTTTTTAATTAAAAAATTAATGACGTCAATTATCAATGATCTAATTCAGGTATTAGTTTAATTCCTTTCTTCACAAGGTTTTTTTACTAAAATTTATTCTATTAGTTTCTTCATTTTGGGAGTATTGGTCCCATAAAAGCTTTATAGCATTCAAATTATAATAACTCTAATTCAAATTATAAAAGCCAAAACACAAAAAAAACAAACCCTCATGTTCCTACAGTCCAACCAAATGTGGGGGTTTGGTACGAGGGGGAGATTATAACAATATGCACAAAATATCAAGGCAAGAATTTAATCACCCTCGCAAGTGAGCCCTCATAAGTGAGGTCATGGTTTGAGTATAACCATTATCAACTCTTCCCAAGATCAAAGAATATAACATCGTGTCATGGTTTGAAGTTTAAAAGAAACCAAAACACAAAAAAACAAACCCTCATGTTCCTATAGTCCAACCAAATGTGGGGGTTTGGTACGAGGGGGAGATTATAAAAATATGCACAAATATCAAGGCAAGAATTCAATCACCCTCGCAAGTGAGCCCTCATAAGTGAGGTCATGGTTTGAATATAACCATTATCAACTCTTCCCAAGATGAAAGAATATAACATCGTGTCATGGTTTGAAGTTTAAAAGAAATATGAAAACTCCAATTCCTACCTTTTCTTTTTACTTACAAGTGGGATGAAAAAGTGTTACTTTCTTCTTCCTCTTCCTTTCTCTTCCTTTGGCAGGGCCCTCAAGCTTGACCAATGACAACTCTTCATTCTCTACTCTGCATAGAGAAATCACATTGAACTTGAAAATATTGATTATTGTAATCTCAATTAGATGCTGAGAACTTAGAAGCCTTCCTTCCTCCATGAGAACCTACTTCGAGCAACCAAACTAAAGGTAGAATTATTAATTTAGTCTTCTAGATCTGATTTGCATGCATTGCCTTTTTTTCTTTTATGTGTCTTTGATTCCGTCAACAATAAAAAAAAAAGAAAAATGAGTTCTCACCATCATATACTGAGAGGTTGACATAGATTATGAAAAGAAATGTGTTAGGGTATGTATGATACCTTCCCCTTTCCAATCTTTTCAAGAATACGGTGAATTTGAGTTTTCCCTACATATATATATACTGACAAGCTGACACAGATTTATGAAACATTTATTTCTTTGGTAACATTTCTTTCCAATCTTTCAAGATAATGTTCGCTTCATTCTCAAATCACAGCGTAAGGTAATGAAAAGTAACATCCTTTAATTCAAACCCAGCCAACTAAGTTTCTTTCAATCATATTTTATCATGCAATTTGCAGTCAGTAGTCCTGTGAGTCCATAAACAAATATCCAATTTCAAAAATAAAGGAACGCGATAAACACAAGCTAATCAGTATTCTAAAATGGATGAAACTACCACAAATGAAGCATACAATATCATCAAAAGTACACAAAAATCAAAACCCACCAGTCCAAGTACCTTGATACCCACAAAAGAGCGTCGCCGCTATGGACAAGTTGGTCTTAGACAAAGAGAATGAGAAGAGCCGTGAACTGCGAACCAACCTCAAATGAGTGAAGTCCCTTTGTGCAAACGAGAATGTGAGAATGTGCTGCGAACTGCAAAATGCGAAGCAACCATATATTCAAAAAGCCCAGGAATTGAGATGTTTCAGATGCAGCATCTGCAGTGATTTAAGGTTGAGGGTTCATAAATTTTGAGACTATCTATTCTTGTTGTGTAATTTGATCGATGTGTCAATTTTCGGTGGGTGGTTATATCCAATTAACCGAATTGGATTATATGACAGTTAACCAAAGGGTCTGGGTTCGCGCTCAAGCGTTGATGCATCTGGTCCTTCCATAATGGCTTCAGTATTTAAAATTTTAAAAACAAGTTAATAAATAAAATTGTGGAAGATAAACAAGTTAGAACTTGAGCGCTTGAGCACCTAGCAGCAAATTCCTTAACCAAACCACTAAAAAAAAACTGATTCAGGTTATTGAATTGTTATGAAGAATTTGGATATATGTTGCACAAAAATTCATGTAATACAAATTCAAGTTAATTGGCCTAGTATATACAACTTATATGCTTCAAATTCAAGTTCTCTCCATTGCAACATAGTTTGGTGTGAACACCATCAGCGGGTGTGTGTACAACGTATTATTTCCATTTTTTTTATTATATAGAAAGATGTAGCTTCTGATTTTATCTGAAAAATGCGGTTTCGCTTAAATGGCCATATGATTTTTCTTGAAAGGTTGAACAAGTTGTTTAAAACCATCAGCAGGTGTGTGTACAACGTGTTATTTCCATTTTTTTTATTATATCGAAAAATGTAGCTTCTGATTTTATCTGAAAAATGCGGTTTTGCTTAAATGGCCAAATGATTTTCTTGAAAGGTTGAACAAGTTGTTTAAAATTTTTAAGTGACTATATGCTATTGGTTTCTTTTGTAATGCCGATCCTAATTATCGGTTAATTAAAACAATTAAGGATGGTAATCATTGATAACAAGCACCTCAACTATTCTACTATTCTACAATTCTTCTTTGGCTTGTTATTATTCTCCAATTATAAATGTATAGTGTATTTTAAATAGAATATCCAAACAAAACATTATCTAATATCTATCCGCAAGTCAAACCACAGTCTTAGTGAAGGAAGATACAATGGTTGGCTTATCAAGCAATTATACAGTATAGTTACCCCCAGAGTTTTGATTATCTTCAGAATGATTATAGATTAATTAATTGGTAAAGTTCCCAAGTGGTTATGTATTTTCTGTTCGTCCCCTCCTCCTCGTTCTGTTTCCAATGCCTTGGCCAAAATTTTGAGGTTTTCAGGAAAGAAAAAAATGTCTTATAGACTAGTTTTACTCATAGCATTCAGTTAAAAGAAACAAAAAATGCAACTTAAGGATGAAAATTTGTGATTTGTGAACATGTAAATTATTCTTTCGACAATATGACGGATGCTCGCTAAGCATGCATAACAGCAGGGGGAAAAGATAGACATGTTGCAAATATTTTCAGGGGCAAAACAAAAAATTGTAGTCTCAATGTTCTACCTTGCTTGCACACTCATTCAATTCAATGGCCACACACCATAGTGACCCGAAGTTCCAAACGTTTACAGCTTCAATAGGGGACTGAAGAAGAAAGTCAAGAGACTGAAAATCTTGCAAATATCTACACTGCAACGTAGAAAGACAGACATGTTGAGGAGCCTCAGGGTTCAAAATCATTCTTCAGCAAATGCCCATACTTACTTTTCATTTTTTCATCCAACTCCTTGGCTTTGATTTCATCCATTTTGGTTGCATTTGCTGTGGATTCCTCCTGCACTTTGGCAATCATTCTACTTCTCTTCCTTGCAGTGACCTCTCTCTCTGCTTCCAGTTCCTCATACTCTTTCACCGAACAGCTAACCACTGCACAGCTCAGCACCAACACCACCAACTGCAACATAAACATGGCCATCAAAGCCCCACATTCCAGCCTTGCCAAAAGCTTGGCTTCCTTGAGATCCCGGGGTGACTTCAGCAGGGAAAGGCTTGCTTTCTCTTTTGTGAACAATGCTATGATACTGAGCAGTTGTCCGATCAGCGAGGCGAGGAGAAGTGAAACGTGGGTGAGGAAGCAGAAGTGTGAGAGCTGGGAATAGAAACCCACAAAGGATGAGAGAAGTGAGATGCCAGAAACCATAAGGAATGCCATGCCAAAGGAAGTTGGGGGCATCTTAAGGAGAATAGTGGGAGCAAAAGAGGTAGCAGAGAGAATAAAGAGAGTGAAATTCAAACAAGAAAGGAGGAGGGTAGTGAAGGAGCAAGTACTTTTTCTAAGCTTGGAAGAAGCCATTCTGGGAGGTGAGATCTGGAGAATAGGCTGCTTTTGATCTTTGAAGATGGTGAGGGTTTGAGTTTATTATATGCAGGTAAAATTGTGCCGTTAAGGCTGTACTTATAACGGCTAGAATAAAGGACCCACTTTACTCTTTCTTGGATGGTACAATATTCCCTCTTCAATTCATACATTCAATTTCAAACTGGCTCGTATGAGTCTGCACTGCTCAAATGTTTGCCATTTTACAATTGGGGGTCATACATGAACTATGTTAGAAAAGTAATCACTAGTACGACATGAATGTGATAATAACGTAAAGATTACTATTAATTGCATTGTTTGGTGACCTGACGTGGTGCATTATGCAGATCATATTGGATTAAATGACTTGTAAGATAGATACGTGACTTATCTGATTAGTTTAATAAATAATTAAATTAAGTTAATGAGTTAAATTTTTATTAGATAAAAAGAAAATGATATTTGAAGTTAATAACATTTAAGAAATAATTTTTATGTAAAATTCAAAGTCCTGTTCTTGGTTATAAGATTTTTTTTTTTCTTATTTTTATAAAAGTAGAAAAGAAAAGAGTAAAAAAAGATAGAAAGTAAAGTTTTTGAGATCTCTCAACATTCTTGGGATATAATTTGTTGATTATTCATGAATAAAGATAAGTCTTCATATATTTTATATGTAAGAATATAAATTTTAAGATTTTTATGTTTTAATAATATTTTTTATATTAAAATGCTTAAAAATACTAAAATTTATATGTGATATCAGAGTAGAATTATGGAATTTATGATTCTTCACTGATGATGTTTGATTTTTTTTAATTTGTATCAATCCTAATTAAGAAAATTGGGGGTTTTTTATTATATTATTCTGTTATACTGTGTGAGTTAATTTTATGGCATATTATTCATTACTGTCCATCCTAATTGTATGTTGATTGAAACTTGGTCTGCGCTGCACATCATGTCTCAGTACTTTGTCTGGGATAAAGTATTTAAAGAGTTTAAAGAATATGTACATCACGTCTCTGCACATCACGTACTTGATTGCTTTTGTAAATCAACGAAAATTCAATATTTAAATCAACGACTTGTGGCACATCACGTCTACAATATTATTTAAAGTATTTGATTGTATGCAGTCTGTGAAAATTCAGTGCTTGTTTGCAATATTGTTTTCATAAATCAACGATTTCAAGTTTCATTGTTTTAAAGAATATGTAGGATTTGATCTTTATGCATAATGTTATTAATTTGGAATAATATTATGTGAAATTTGTTAATTATTAAAGTGATCAAATTATTAAGTTGATTTAATTTTAAATTATATGAAAGTTATTTTGTTTTAATTATCTAAAAAATGAATGTTGTGAATAACATGATGACTATTTGTATATGGATAAATTAAAATTTATTATTATAAGATATTTATAGATCACTTAAAAGTTGATTAGTTGCCTTTATATTAAATAGACATAATTGTTAGTAGTGTAAGTGCATTATTAATTTTATTTATATATCTAAAGATAATAAACATTTCTAATTAGTACATATATCATTGTCAAATAATGTTAAATTTGTTAGCATCATTATGTTTGTTGTTATATGTTGATGTATCACCCAAAGGAGAACATTGATATACATTAAATGCTTAAGTGATTTGATGTCTAAATCTGTATAGTATGTTAATTTATGACTCAAAATATTAATGTTAAGCATGTGATTATTGCATTATCTATTCCCATTTCTTTAAATTCGCTTACTTCGTCTGTTCCAGCCTTTAATGGTTTGAACTTCTTTGATTGAAGTGAACAAGTCCAAATTTTATTTTGGTGTAATGGATCTTGATTTGACACTCCAAGTTGAGAAGTCTGTTGCTATTATTGCTGCAAGTAGCAATGAAGAGAAAGCTCATTATAAGGCTTGAGAAAGGTCAAACAGACTGAACTTGATGTTTATGCAAATGACTGACTCTTCCCAAAACTTAAAGTGCTAAAGAATTCATGAGTTTTGTGGATAGCGCTCCCAAATTGCTGACCAGTCTCTTGTTGGGACATTAATGAGTACTTTCATCGCCATGAAGTTTCATGGTTCTCGTATTATGCATGAACATGTCATTGAAATGACAAACATTACAGCAAGACTCAAGTCTTTGGGAATGGAAGTGGATGAGAATTTTCTTATGCAGTTCATTTTGAACTCATTACCGTCTAAGTATGGTCCATTTTAAATGAACTATAATACCATGAAAGATAAATGAAATGTGTATGAATTGCACAATATGTTAGTTCAAGAGGAAACTCAACATAAGAATCAAGGAAATCATTCTATCTATTATGTAAACCATCAAGGAGTTAGAAAGAAAGCTGAAAAGAAACATGGAAAGAGAAAATAACCATTAAAGAATGATGAGTCCTCTGTTAAAATCCAAAAGAAAGAGTCAAACAATAATAGATGTCATTTCTGTGGGAAATCTAGACATTTCTAGAAGGATTGCCCAAGGCGTAAGGTTTGGTTCGAAAAGAAAGGTAAGCTTAATGCTTATGTATGTTTTGAATCAAATTTAACTGAAGTTTCTCATAATATTTGCTGGATTGATTCTGGATGTACAACTCATGTTTCTAATACGATGCATGGATTCCTTACAATCCAAACCATAAGCCCAAATGAAAAGTTCGTCTTCATAGGGAATAAAGTGAAAGTTCCAGTAGAAGGTGTTGAGACTAACCATTTAATCCTAGATACTGGACATCATTTAGTATCCGTTTGGCTCTTGGAATTGAGCATGAAATTAAAGGTTGAAATTGAAATTGGACCTCTAAATTTTAATTTTTATGTTTGGAATATCATTTAGAATTGGAATTGTAATTCCATAAACTAATTCTATGGAATTGAAAAATAACTAAGTTAAGCATTTCTTAATTCTTAGCTTATATCTTAAGAATTACCAATTCCATAACTTAAAAATTAAACTATCTCTCTCTCTCTCCACATTTATTTATGAACAATCATATTTATTGAGATTCTATATTTATATAGAAATTTGTTTTTATATATATATATATAATTATTAAATAGCTACTTATTTTTTCTAAAAAAATCATGAAAAATTTCTTTATGAAAAAAATATGACTATCATATTATAAAAAATTATTGTATGAATATTTTTATTAATTTTAATTTTGTAAATAATTTTTTAAAGTTTTAGATCATATTTTTAAACAATAAAATTATAACTGAATTTAAAATTATAATTTCTTATCCTAATTCTTTGACAACTCCAAACATAGAATTTAAGATTCTAGACCAATTTTAATTCTAAATGAATTGGGATTGAAATCAAAATTCTATATTTTAATTTCAATTCCGCTATCCAAACGAACATTTAAATTTATTTGAAACTTTTTATGTACTTAGCATTTCTAAGAATTTAGTTTCTTTGTCTAAACTTGATGTTGTTGGATACTCTTTTAGGTTTGGTAATGAATGTTTTAGTTTGTATAAGCATACCTATATGATTGGTTCTAATATACTTTGTGATGGTTTATATAAATTGAATCTTAATAATTTATATGTTGAAACTTTTATGACCTTGCATCATAATGTTGACACTAAACGTAGTTTAGTGAATGAATGTTCTACTTACTTGTAGCATAAACATTTGGGTCATATTTCCAAAGAAAGAATGGAAATGTTGGTAAAGAATGACATCCTTTCAGATTTGGATTTCACTTACCTTAATATTTGTATGGATTGCATTAAGGAAAAACAAACAAAACACACAAAGAAAGATGCCACGAGAAGCACTTAGCTTTTTGAAATTGTACACATCGATATATGTGGATCCTTTGATGTCAATTCTTTAGGTAAAGAAAAGTATTTTATCACCTTTCTTGACGATTATTCATGTTACGGATATGTCTATTTACTGCATGAGAAATCTCAAGCAGTGAATGCCTTGGAAATTTATGTAAATGAAGTTGAAAGGCAATTGAACAGAAAGGTGAAAATCGTAAGGTCGGATAGAGGCAGTGAGTATCATGGAAGATTTGATGAAACTGGACAACACCTATGTTTATTTGCTAAGTTCCTAGAAAAACATGACATATGTGCTTAATACATAATGTCAGGTATACTACAACAAAATGGTGTATCAAAAAAGCGTAACTGAACCTTAATGGATATGGTTAAGAGCATGTTAAGTAAAACGTCTTTACCTTTGTCATTGTGGATGTATACTTTAAAAACTACCATGTATTTGTTGAACATGGATCCCAGTAAGGTAGTTCCAAAGATACATTTTGAATTGTGGACAGATAGGAAACTCAGTTTAAGGCACCTGCATGTTTGGGGATGCCAAACAAAAATAAGAATCTATAATCCACATGAAAAGAAATTGGATAGAAGAACATTCAATAGATATTTCATTGGACATCCAAAAAAGTTTAAAGGGTATAGAATTCATGTCTTACCCATAGTACAAGAATTGTTGAAATTGAAAATGTTCGGTTCATTGAGAATAGTGAGACCAGTGGGAGTGAAGCTTCATGAAATGTGGAGATTAAGGAAGTTAGAGTGCAAGTTCTTTTGACTCGTGCTCCTACTTATGAAATTGTTGTTCCTCATGTTGTTGAATTGAATAACAATCAAGAAGAACAACAAATTAATGATCCCGAGATTAACAATGAACCTATAGTAGAACAACTATAAGAAATATCATTAAGAATATCCCAAAGAGAAAGGATATTTGCTATTTTGAATGACTATGTGGTGTATTTATAAGAGTCAGAAAATGACTTGGAAATTAATGACAATGATCCAATTTCGTTTTCACAATCCATTAATATTGATAATGCTAATAAATGGTTAGATGTCATAAAAGATGAGCTTAAATCAATAGAACATAATGGTGTATAGGACATTGTGAAATCACCTAAGGAGTGCATGAGAGTTGGGTGTAAATGGGTCTTTAAGACTAAGCATGACTATCGTGGCAAGCTTGAATGCCCGTCTTGTTACCAAAGGTTTTACTCAAAAAGATGACATTAACTATAAGGAAACATTCTCACTAATTTTCAAAAAAGATACTTTTAGAATTATCATGACATTAGTAGCTTATTATGATCTAGAGTTGCATTAAATAGATGTGAAAATCATCTTTCTAAATAGGAATTTGGAGGAAGATGTTTATATGGATCAACCAATGGGGTTTTCATTTGAGGGGAAAGAACACATGGTATGTAAACTTAAGAAATCAATATACCGACTTAAGCAAGCTTCCCGACAATGGTATATCAAGTTCATTGATACTATTATATCCTTTGGATTTAAAAAAAATACTGTTAATCTGTGTATATATTTAAAGCTCAGTGGAAGTAAGTTTATCTTTCTAATTTTGTATGTTGATGATATCTTGTTTATAACTAATGATCTTGGACTATTAAGTGAGACTAAGAAGTTTCTCTCTAATAACTTTGAATTGAAAGATATGAGAGGGACAAGCTATGTGATTATAATAGAAATATTCCATGACAAATCACAAGGATTGTTAGGCTTGTCTCAAAAAACATATATCAATAAAGTTTTAGAGAAATTTAGAATGAAAAAATGTTCAGCATCACCCACTTCAATTAAAAAGGGAGACAAGTTCAGTCTTATGCAATATCCAAAGAATGATTTGGAATGAAAACAGATGAAATCAATTCCTTATGCATCTATTGTTGGGAGTTTGATGTATGCTCAAACATGTACAAGGTTAGATACCTGCTTTGCAGTTGGTATGCTGGGTAGATATCATACTAATCCAGAATTGGATCATTAGAAACTGCAAAGAAAGTCTTTAAATACTTGGAATGAAAAAAGGATCACATGCTTACTTATAGAAGATTCGATCATCTTGAGGTGGTTGGATATTCAGATTCAGATTTTGCTAGTTGTGTAGATATAAGAAAGTCCACATTTGACTATTTGTATCTTTTAGCCGGAGAAGCGATATCATGGAAGAGTGCGAAGTAATAAACTATTACTGCATCCACCATGGAAGCTGAATTTGTAGCATTCTTTAAGGCCATGGTTCAGGCTAAATGGTTGTAGAACTTTATTTCAAGACTTGGAGTAATCGACAGTATTGCCAGACTACTGAAAATTTATTGTGATAATTTCGCAACTATCTTCTTTTCTAAAAATGACAAGTATTCTAAATGTGCTAAACATATGGAATTAGAATATTTTTTCATTGAAGAAGAAGTTCATAAACATAGAGTATCAATAGAGCACATTAGCATAGACTTTATGATTGTTGACCCTTTGACAAAAAGGTTATCGCCCAAAAAATTTAGTAGACATGTTGAAAGTATGGGCATTGTTGCCAAGTAGGCATTATCATATATTATGTTAATGATTATGTTTTATGTACTTTGACACTTTGAGCTCATGAATGAATATGTTTCTATCTTATTTTAATTGTGCACGATCTAACTTGAGCGTTAGAGTGCCTTTTATTGGTATCCACCCCTCACACCACCGCTACTACTGCCATACCATAAAAGTTTTCACATTCAACCCCCAATTCAAGTATTCCTCTAAACCTTGTCTAGAACAAAAATTAACCTCGAATATAAAAGCTTGTGGAATCCAGCACTAGAACTATAGACTTACTAGATAGCCCATAACATTCTGGGGGCCTTCTAAAAGAATCCTCCTTAGGGTTTGCTCCTCCTTAAAATTAAACATAAAAGTATTTGTTGCCATATCTATGATCTTGAGACCCTCTGGATCCCCCTAAGCCTTAGAGAGCATAACTTTCACCCTATTTCTGTTTAGAGGTTTTTAAAAAGATGTAAACCTTCAAATAAGCCTCCTCCTCTTCACACTAAACCAAGCCAAAAACAGAAGAGAAACTTCCACCTAAGGAAGGAAACTCCTCTTACCAGTAGAGAAAACTCTTGGAGTTAGGCTCAACATAATCAAATAGATTATTGTTAGCTAATTAATTGAATGATTACCTAAAAGTCAAAGCCCAAAAGTGACAAAGTAACAAAAGTATGTTGGGGTTGTAGTTTACAAACCAATGAAAAGAGAATTTTTTTTTCACTTTTACTTAAAATATGGTTCAATACTCAAAATAATGTACAAACACAACTCAAGCATGTTTTAATCAAAACATATATTTTTGGATTAAATTCAGTATTCAATGTTGAAAATTCAAATGTGAGGGTTGAAGTCTCACATTGGTAAAGAATGAGATAAGTGAAGAGTATATAAGTGGGAAGACCCATAGACTCATTGCCTTAAAGTTTTGGGTCAAGATGTAGCATCAGACCCACTATTGTGGTTTCTCACTTAGTCTATTGATGGAGATCTCCTCTGCTTTTGGGCTCCTCCTATGGTCCAACAAGTGGTATCAAAGCTGATGGTTCATCTGGGTTGAGTATTTGGAGACGGGGGTTGGTGCTCGAGTATTTGGGCCGAGTACTTGGCTCTTGGTTTGTAACCCCGTGAATACTCGGAATTGCTTCCGCTTGAGGGGGAGCATACTAATGTTGGGACTCACACTTGAAGGAGAGAATGTTGGAAATTCAAATGTGAGTGTTGAAATCATACATTAGTAAAGAATGAGATAAGTGAAGAGTATATAAGTGGGAAGACCCATAAACTCATCCCCTTAAGATTTTGGGTCAAGATGTGATGTCAGACTCACTATTGTGATTTTTCATTTAGCTTATTGATATAAATCTCTCCTACTTTTAAGCTCCCCCTATGACCTCCTATAATCCAAACATGCTAATATTTAGTTGATATTTGTACTGCAATTTTCATAAAATATTAGAGAATGGGGAATATGACTATGAGAAAGTGTTATGTAATTCTTGGTTGATCTTATTTACCATTTTTTTTCTTTGGGGTAATTTTTTGTTTTGTAATAAATAAGAAAGTGTTATTTAATAATGTTATTATAGTAATTGAATTCTTATTTTGAGTTTAATTTTAATTAACAAATTTTTTAATGTTGTCTAATCTCATATAAAATTAAACATAATTCAACAAAATTGGTCGAACCGTACGAATAAAAAACAACTCTATTATTATTTGATTTAACATAAAATAAAAACATTTTATACCAATATAACTAATAACACATAACTAGAAATAATTATAAAAGGGAAATTTGGTTTAATAGTCATCAAATACTTCATTTTGTGGTGTGGTGTGTGATTCAGCACCATCAACCTCATCTCCCCTCTTATTGGAGGGCCTAATCGATCTAAAGTAGTTATGATTTTTTGATCAAACTTGGCATCACCACCTTTCCCTTCGTTTACTTCCTCATTCAACTTTCTGCACAATGTCACTGAATGCTCTAGCAGACACGTCATGCACTATTTTTGCCACCCCTTGAATTGCACGAACCCAGTTTTCATACAATATTTGGAGAGAGATTTCCTTGTCCACAAGGCTACGCAAAAGGGGTATGTCATTGCTTTCGAACGAGGAAGATATCATGCCACTGTTAATGTAATTCAAGCATATAACCCCTTCATTTGCAACTTCATTAATCACAATGTCGAGTAAAAATAATATCTTCTTGATCACACCACGAAATCTCATGCTTCAACCAAAGCCATAGGGCGAGAACTTAGATAGACTTCTTTGGTTCTCGTGAAAGGTTGATCACAAAGATCTTATAGAGCTCTCTGTCTATGTTGTGAAACAGTAAGAACTCCACCTAAGAGATGATGATCGATGACAGAAGATGCAGACTCCATCAAACAAAAATCGAAAACTTTGATCTTGTCTCAAAGGTTGTAGCTCATAGCACTTCTGTCAACCCCTATATATGTAATTAATTTGTGAAGAAGTGAAAATTCACGACCATTGGAATGAGGCATATGTCCTTCCATGCTAAGAGACTTGTTTGGTAATTGAGTTATGACTCTTAAACGCATTACAATTTTTAGTTTTTTTATTTTAATTTTACTTATTATTTATTAATAAAGGCGCTATAATAATCTCACCTTTAATTTTTTTTTGGTTATACGAGGTTTTTTTATACATTTTGAGTATGAAATTAATTATTACTTGAGATTTCATTATTAATTTTTCTTGCGTATGAAATTTTCTTCTTTTTTGTTGAAGGCACGTGTTGTAAGGCTTTCAACCATTGTGGAACAAAACGGTTGAGTGATATACTACAGAATGTTAGGTAATCAAGACAAAGGCCTGGTTGGATAGGAGAGTGTCATGGGAGGCTCTCCTGCAATATTGGGAGTCCGAAAAATTTAAGGACATATAGGAGAAGGCTAAGACAAATAGAGCATCTAGTTTTGGTGAATGTCTCCACATGGGGGGTTCCATCTCCCATTGGACACACCATGAAAAGATAGTAATTTTTCTTAAATTTACTTAATTATATTTAATTTCTTTAATTTATCTTAGTAGTTGACACTTTGTGAAGTTATGATTTTATTTATATACATCGAATTTTCATATGCACACTGCCCAAAGATGTGGATGTGTTTAGGCGCACCCACTTTAAGCCATCTATTGATGATTAGGTCAAGACTAGGGCTTATTAGGTCATAGTTTTACTTAAATGTCATTTATTATTATTTTAGTTTAAAGAACATTGTATTCATATACATATATTCGTATATACATATATATGTTATTTATTTAAGATAATTATGTATTATTGTTGTAGGAGTCTTATAATGAAATGGAACGGCAAGCAACCCAGAATTTTGAGGAGGCACAATTCTCTAATGGGGAACTTAGACAACTGTGGATTGATGTAATTGGGGAAAGAAGAAAGGCTGCATCAATGGCCTTGCATCCCAGACAATGTGGAGTCATCATGCAGCACTAAGAGTCAGTCATCTCAGGTCAACACATTACCAAGCTGGAGAAGTGCATCAAAGCATAGATGAAGCAGGAGATAATGCAAACAATTTCTAATATTCAGACACAAATGAGACAAGACATGATGCAAACATTGCAATAGGTTTTGACCTAGATTGCCATGCAGCAAGCATCAATGAGCACACATGAAGGCATTGGCATAGGGATGCAAAACCTCTTAGGAATAAGTATGGGCATGGGCATGGACCTACAATCCATGTTGAGGTTTTTTCCCATGACGATGCCCTCCCAACCATTGTAGCACATGTCATAGTCAACACAACAACACCAGTCTCCTCAGTCGCCTATCCATGGCCAACCGCCTCTAAAGTCGCACCAGCACTGGTCTCCTCAACTACGTTTGTAGCCAATCCAATAGACTCCTCAGTCACCTGTACAACCACTCCAACAGTCGTCTCCTGATCAGCCACCTCTATAGGCACTCCAGTACCTATCTCCACATCAACAGCCGATCCAAAGCCCATCTCCACAATAGTAGTCGCTCCAAAACTCGCCTCATGAGCAGCAATTCCAACACCCATCTCAAGACGCCTATGCAACATCTTCACCACCTAGTCCCTTACTAGCACTATCCTAGCTCTCAGCACTACAACAGCACACATAGGACAGGATCCTGTTCACGGTCTACATGATAATGAGAAGCGGGAGGATTAGACATTTTCTTATTTATGTAGAACATTTTTATGATTTTTATGCTTTTTAGATTTTCCTATTGGGATCTGAATAAATTTATCATATTAATAATGCATTTTTATTTGACATTTCATAATATCATTGGCCTATTGTGTTATTATCTTTAATTATTAAATTTATACTAATTAAAGAATTAATTGATATATATATATATATATATATATATATATATATAAAAGTATTACTTTTATTAATTTTTTATTTTAAAATTAATATATTGTTTTTGGTAAAGATATCTACAGAAAATTTTTTCTAAAATAGAATTTCAATTTTTTCCAATGAGAAAATATCTGTCGACAATTTTCGGCAGAGACGCAACCAGAAAAATATCGGCAGATAGACCATTAGTATTTATCTACCAAAAATTTATGGTGGATTTTTTGTCAAAAAAAGTTTCCTACAAAGGTTTTACCGGCCACTCAAAACTGGTTGGAAATTTTGATTTCTGAAAATTTTGATTTTCAACAAATTTTCATCTTTTTTGGCAGATATGGCTGCCAGTAATATTTGATTTTCTTGCAGTGAAAAAAAAACCAATTGCGCCCTTAGATAGGAGAAAAAATTGCAAAAAGCAAAGGAAGCCCTCAATCTGGACTTCAATAGAGAAAGCAATTAAAGACATTGCTCAAATGTTCTCGCCGCATTCAAGAATATTCTGTTGCGATGTGCCATTCTCTGTCATTTTGTGCTATATTTGTTCATCGCTCTATGCAGCGCTACCGTTCTACGCTCAATTACGCCTACTCTGCTATTCTTGCAATGTTCTCAATTGTTCTACGCTGCTCTCAAAGAAAGAAACATAGGGGCGACCATTGTTCTGCTACAACCTAAGGATAAGAACTTAAAGGTAGTGCTTAGAGTTTTTTGCTAATGAAATTTGCGGGAGAAAAGGATATTCTCACATCATTTTCTATTTCACATTACTTTTTACCTTACTTTTTAATTGTTGTGATTAAGTGAGAGAAAGTGATGGGGAGAAAGTGATGTGATCAATGGTATGAGGAGTAGTGTAAAAAGTGATGTGAGAGAAAAGAATAGTGAGAAAAGCAGGGTTGTTTGTAGGAAACAAACCTGTTCACACATCAAATATTTTTCTTGAATAGGCCTTTTTTATGTTGATAATAAATGTCTTTTTGGGTACGTATAATAAATGACTTTTTTTAAATGAAAGGATTAGACGATTTTGACAAAAGATTTTAAAGTCAAAAATTCTTATTTTACATAATTGATCTTAGATGATTCGACTTGCATATAAATTTAAGGCTCAAAATTGTTATAATTATCTTGTTTTTGGTATTTTTTTTGGTACTTTTATTTTTATTAAATATTTATATATTTATGTAATTACATGTGGCTCATCCAAAGATGACTCACCAGTTCAATCAATGGCCCATTGATTTAGTACCTTAGTTAAGTTAATGACCGGTTTGAGTTTAATAACTATGGATTTGATTTGTACCTTTTCAACCAATTTTTTATTCAAATTTTACTTATTTTCTTCTTTTATTTTATTCTATTTATTTATTTTTAATTTTAATTTTTCAAACTCTTTTCAATTGAGAAAAAATACTTTCTATTTTTTGTGAGACCACAAGGTATCCTTGTAGGTTTGGTCCATTTGAATCACTTGTAGGAATAATCTCCATTCAACTGCAGGACCACAAGAGTTAAGTGGTCTCTACACAAGAGATGCTTCCCTGGAATTTGAACTTGCATCCTTGTCTCAAGAGGGTACAATTTGCTTACCATCTCAACTCACTTGACCCACCTTTTGTGGGTTCTTTTCTAATTTCTTTATTTAGTAATTAAAAATTTTGGGTCAAGGATGGGATCGTCATCCTAAGGTCAGTGCAGGCCTCTAAGCTCAACGAGCGCTTACAGAGGTACTTATAGATAACCAACCAAAAACAAACCCTAGCAAGAATCGAAATCCGACCAAGTTATTTGACGTGGTCCACCCTTATCAGTTGTGCTAACCGTTATTGGTGGGTTCTTTTCAATTTAGTTGAACATAACAAAACAATACAAAAAATTAATTTATATTATTTTAAAATGAATTATTTTTATTTATTAATAAAGGAACTATAACAATCTCACCTTTTAAATTTGTTTTTTGGTCATACTAGGTTTTTCTATTCATGTTGAGTATGAAATTAATTATTGCTTGAGATCTTCATTATTAGTTTTTCTTGCATATCATATTTTTTTCTTTTTTTTTTGGTTGAAGGCACGTGTTGTTGTTAGTGTAGATTTCCTACGTGAGACCTAACACATCTAACCCACACATCTCTTTGCCCAATGACAGATTCAGGAATTTTAGGCATTGAGGGCAAAGGTAATGTTATCAATACAGAAACATAAAAAAATGTTTCAATAATTATATTTATATATCAAAAAATATATTAATACAAAATTATGAAAGATCAATTTACAATTATCTCTTTTGTATTTTCATATTTTAAAAACGTTGAATAGTCTTTTCATTATCAGTACTATTAAACATTTCCATTTCTATATATGTAACTAAGGAATCATTCAATCATTCATCTCTCATATGATTGCGTACCTGATTCTTTATGATATTCATAATGTGAAGAACAAATGGTTAAATAAAAGAAAAAAGAAAGAAACTTGAAAAATCTGATAAGTACCACTAAAGTGTAATAGTAAAGAGAAAGAGGTGAGAGAAAACTTTGGTACTCTCAATATTTTGGCAGACTTTGGCACTCTATTGGCTCCAAATCACATGGGGACGATGGAATGTTTTGAAACGTAATATTAAAAAGATAAATTTTAGTTTCTATGATTATAAATTTATTAATTTATTTGTATGAGGACAAAAGTTACACATATAAAAAGTAAAGAAGACAAATACATATATAAAAAAAATGTTTTTAAGTTGGGTGGAGGCATGAGTCCCCACTCTATTTTACCTGGTCTGTCCCTGTCTTTGCCATTTTTCTTTGTAGCTCTCACTCGTCTTTCTATTTCTCTATTAAGTAGAAGTTTTCTTTCTTTCTCTAAAGCTATTTTTCTCACTCTTGCTTTTCTTCCAAGAAAATGATAAGTAGGAAAAGCTCTAAGAAGGTAAGCTCTTGAAAACACGAGAATTATCTGTTTCTATTGATTTGTCAACTCCATTATTCTTTGAGTTCATTTGTAAGAGGTTTGTATTTTAACCTCTTAAGAGCTCATGAGCACTGTGTTTGAACATGAAAGAATGTAGAAAGAGAATAAGAATGCACTCTTGATGGAAAATAGGACATTGGGAATAGTAATGTTAAAGCAGGTCACCCGCTCTGACCAGTCATCAATTAGACGAAAGAAGAGCGGGTGATTTAACCCATTTTTGGTTGGTGGGTTAAAAATATCAATCAACCCGGTTTTATAATAAGTTGACAAGTCAACTTGTTTATAATTTTTTAAAAGTAAAAATTAAATGAGTTGGCAAGTTAGACAAATCAATTGACCTAATTTAATTCCATCACATCACTCAACAAGCAAAACGAAAAAAAGAAAAAAAATTGACTAAATAGATCAACTTGCCCCACTTCGCCACAACCTATAGTTTAAATGGGACAAATTATATAACATAACCCTAAAAAATGAGTTAAGTAACCCAAACCACCAAAATAACGGGTCAAACGAGTCAATTCAACGTGTTGAACCCGTTTTGATAACTCTAATTGAGAATAAGAATCAATATGTTTATTTCTTTTCTTTCAATGCTTTTAACTTTTTTAAAGTGCATTTGATGTAGGATTTCTTCACCATCACACATTTGAATTTGAATTTTTTATCATTTTTAAGTGCTGACTATTTTTACTCATTTATTTTGTTTAATGAGTATTAAAATTTTATATAACTATATGTCATTTAATTTATATTGATTATAATTTTTAAAAAATAATTATGTTTTTCTAATAAAAAGCTATTTTAAACATAAAACGAATTAATGCATAAAATAATAAATTTAAATTACATTACTAGAAATATTAACGTACAATAAAAATATATAGAATAAATAAAATACATCACGTATAATTTATACGTGATATAGACTAGTTTTTCCTCTCAATTGGACTACCTCTCTTGTCACGTATGATCCTTTTAATTCACATCAAGTTTTTATCGCGCGGTTACTTCTCACTTCGTTGCCTCTGCTTTGCATTAAGCTTTTCATGTTACATTTTCGTTGTTTTTGCCGTGTTTCTTCTGATGCATTTTGGATTTACCTGGAATTGTCAATCTCTCTCTCTTTAGCACCATATCATATCAAATTGGAATTGTGATATTTATCAACTCAAGCATGATTTTATCAAAACATATATTATTAAATTTAGTATTCAAACCCTATAATCCAAACATGCTAAATTTTGGTTGATATTATTACCGCAATTTTCAAAGTATTTTAGAGAATGGTGACTGTGAGAAAGTGTCATGTAATTCTTGGTTGATCTTATTTACCGCTTTTTTTGGGTATTTTTTAGTTTTTTAATAAATAAGAAAGTGATATGTAATAGTTATTATAGTAATTAAATTCTTATTTTGAGTTTAATTTTAATTAATAAATTTTTTACTATAATCTAATCTCATAAAAAATTAGACCAAATTGATTAAAATTGGTCAAATCGTACGAATCAATAACAACTCTATTGTTATTTTATTTAACATTGAAGATCACATTTTAAACCAATATAATTGATAGCACAAAACTAGAAATAATTATAAAAACAAAAATTTGGTTTAATAGTCATCAAATACTTCATTTTGTGGTATGGTGTTTGATTCAGCACCATCAACCTCATCTACCCCCTTATTGATGGGCCGAATCGATCCAAAGCAACTATGATTTTGTGAACTTGGCATCACCACCATTCCCTTCGTTGACTTCATCATTTCAACTTTCTGCACAATGTCACTGAATGCTCTAGCACACACGTCATGCAATATTTTTGCCACCTCTTGAGTTGCACGAACCCGGTTTTCGTACAAGATTTGGAGAGAGATTTCCTTGTCCACAAGGCTACGCAAAAGGGGTATGTCATTGCCTTCGAAAGAGGAAGATATCATGCCATTGTTAATGTAATTCAGGCATATAACACCCTCGTTTGCAACTTCATTGATCACAAAGATGGGTAAAGATAATATCTTCTTGACCACACTACGAAATCCCACACGCTCCAACCAGAGCCAAAAAGCCAAAACTTGCATTGACTCCTTTGGTTCTCGCGAAAGGTTGATCACAAGGATCTTATAGAGCTCTCTGTCTATGTTGTGAAACAATAGGAACTCCTCTTGAGAGATGATGATGACAGAAGATGCAGACTCCATCAAACCAAAACCAAAGACTTTGATCTTACCTCAAAGGTTGTAGTTTATAGCACTTCTGTCAACCCTTATTTATATATGTAATTAATTTGTGAAGAAGTGAAAAGTCATGACCATTGGAATGAGGCATGTCCTTACATGCTAAGAGACATGTTTGGTATTTGAGTTATAACTCTTAAACGCGTTGCAATTTTTAGTTTTTGGTTTTTATCACTTGAGGAGGATGGACCATCACAGATTCTGTTTTATGGGATGATTGGAAGAATAGGAGAAAGAGCAGAGTAGAAAGAAACTAGAAAGTCAGAAACTGATTGCTTTTGATGAAAATAGACAATGTCAAGAGCCTCTGGAGTGGCACCAAAATATATATCATGAATGACATCTTAGAATCTTAGTCGTGAGCAATAAATGGTTAACGTCAGTACTCGATTTGCAAAGTCAAAATGAGTTATTGTTTTAGGTGGTTTCAACTTTCAAGGTGAGGTCATCTTAAGGAGTAGAACGACCAGATCATCTGCAGTTCTGAAAAAAACTAAATGAGGTGCAGTTATTAATCTAAAGGTTTCAAATTTTTTTAATTTTATTACTAATTTCTTTTTTTGTCAGATTGTCAAACAATCTTTAAAGGCGTAGATCTTGTACTGTTTTATAAGTAACTGTAGAGGATCCTATTTGCGATTGACTCATAGACTATTAGTTTTGACTCATTAGTACTTCTTTTCACACTATGAACACGTTTTGTATGACGTATAAAGTTTGATAAAATAAATTTATACAATACATTATGATTTTATCAGTTATTTAGTCTAACTACAGTATTATATAAACTTATCTAACATATTTTTGTTATACATTAAAATAACGTATAATGTAATCAAGCCTTAAGAGGTGAGATCAGGTCTGATTAAGTTTTGATGGATAAGTTGATATGAAAATATTCTCTTTATAACCCTATCACTTGAACACCAATTCTTCAGTGTCTCCTCCTGTGGTTGTTGACATGAAACATCCTACGAGTTGAGTTCTCAATCTCTTGCAGTCTTAAGCTTAAGTGCTTTATGGTTACTACGTGCTGTTGCTGGGTAGGAGGAGATTCAGCGAGAAGGAGATGGCAGAGCTTGCTCTGCCATGGCTACTATGTGCACAGCTTTCACGAGGAAGGAGATGAGTATGCAGGTTTGACTCGCGTCCTCCAAACTTGGTTCTGGTCTCTAGTGACGCTCGTTCACTCACCTGCGCGTCTCTCATATGGATTTCGGAGAGAAGTAGCTCTGTCATGGTTGTGCGCTTAGCTTCTGCCATGGGGAAGAAGATGAACACGCGGGTCACTCGATTCGCGTCCTTCCAGCAAAAGGGTCATCTGACTCGATTTTTTTTTAAGGCTTTGGAGACTTATACTATCTTATAAATGTTGCACCAAACAATAATTTTTTTTTTTATAAGTCTTAGAGACTTATACTATCTTATACGATCTTATATTTGACAAGATTAATAATGCAGTGAAATCTATCAAATCAACTGATTTTTGCCATATATTTGTAGAGCAATGTTATGTTTACTGACTATATTTTTATTTTTTTAATATAGTGTTACAAAATAATTTGATAATTATAGTTTTAAAAGATAAATCTTAAAGTTTAATGAGAAGATGAATTTTTTTTAAAAAAAATTGAATTAAAATTTTGGTAAATTATATATTACCCTTAAAGTATAGTCCATTTTTGGTCAATTATATTTTTTAGCCATATCCCATAAATTATTCTTAATTAAACTACTTTTTTTGGGGCAAACTCTCTTTTTAATTCACATAAAAATCTATTATGTATTACGAAAGGAACTACCTTTAATTGTCACATGGTAATCCCTACCGGGCGTTTGATAAAATTTTGTGACTTAAAATTTTTGTTCCCCTAATCTGACGATATGTTCTTTTCTCTTCCTTTCTTTTTGTCTCACAATCATGTCACCAGTTCCTTTGTTTTTCTTTTTTTTTTAGTTTTTTATGTTGGCTTACTTTTGTTAATACCACGTTCTCGTGGTATATATCAGTTTAGAAATGTTATGACACATTTTTTTTCTCTCACACATCTCACATCTGCATACGTGTCAAATTTAGAGTACATGTACGTGAAAAACGAGATTGGCCTAACTATAATTAAAAGGTAAAAATTATGCATATGTGAGATGATATGTGTATAAGTATATATGAGTAACATTGTATATTAGTTATAGTTGCCAATTTTTTATTCAAATTTTACTCAACCAATTTGTTAATGCCACGTTCTCGTGGTATATATCAATTGCAAGACATGACTGGATCAGTGTTATTAAACTCAGATCAGACCGATCGGTTTGATCAGTGACCCATTTTGGTTATGAACCCACCACCCTATTTTATGAATGGTTTATAGGTCAACTCGCTTATAATTTTAAAAAGCAAAAAATAAGTCAGTTAGAAGGTTAGATGGGTCAATTAACCCACCTAATTTAATCCTAACCAATCACTCAACAAGAAAAAAAGTGGAAAAGAAAAAATTGACTAAACAAGTCAACCTGTCCCACCCTGCCACAAACCGCAGTTTAAACGGGACAAGTCATATAACACGACCTTCAAAAATGAGTTGAATTAAGCAATCTAACTTGTCAAAATAACAAGTCAAACAAGTTAATTCGATAGATTGAACCTGTTTTGACTATTACTAAGTGACTTCAAAACTCAAGAGAGGATGAATTGAGTTTTTCAAAACTTTTCACAAACAAGCCTCTTTTAATTTTTGTTGAAGCTATTTTCTTATGTGATAAATGAATTTATGACAACAAAAGATCTCACACAGGTTTTCAAAGAAAGAGAATGAGTAGAAGATGAATCAACAAATATGCAAAACCAATAAACAAACTTGAATGTAAAGAGATAATGATTGAGAGAAGTGCAAACAAGATTTATATTAGTTCAATTACTTTTGTAATCTATGTCTAGTCCCTAGGATCATCTTTCCAGGAGTTTCCACTATTCTTCAAGTTTCAATAGGTGCTTGAGAAAACCTTGCAAGCTTTAAACCCTTCTTACACTTCTATGATTATCCACCCTTATGTGAGAAGCCTATTTGTTTTCTAGAGGGATCTTCCACCTTCACAAGTGTTTACAATAAAGATTGAAAATAATATATTGTCTCAGAGAGTTGACTATACAACTTGAAGTACTATGAAGTTCTCAAAGATATCTTAAGAAAATTTTAAAATAGAGCAAGAGGGTAGAATTAATTAAATCTTAGATTTAATGTTTGAGACTAAGTTATTGGATGTTCAAAAGATAGCATTAAGTATCCCAAAACTTGTATTTATAATTCATCAATGAAATAGAGTCATTATGAAGATTTGGTGGAGCATTTTTAATGCACTAAAAATTAGTTATTGTTGTGTTTGTGAGGTGTAGTAATTAATTACAATGATATGATAATCAATTACACCAAGCTTAAAAAGTTAGTTTTGAGTTTTCATAGCACCTAGTAATCGATGACAACTTGTTGTAATTTACTTCAAGCTATTTCTAAGTGTTGTAATCAATTTCTGACTTATGGAAAATGATTTTTTGAAATACTATAATCGATTATAGCCATGTGGTAATCTATTATAAGCTTTCTGACATGCTTTTAATGAATTTTGAACTTCTAGTAATGGATTACCAATTGATGACAATTGATTACAAGGTCCTTGTAGTATATTACAACCATTCCAAAATCAAATTTGAGTACATACAGACCTTGTAAGGTTTATCAACAAACAAAACTTGGATTTTTCAAGGATTCAAAGAAGATTTTCATAACCCAACTTCTAAACATCTTTCCTTGCAGCACCAGAGTTTCATTTCAGCCATAGATTCTATCAAATTCCCAACATCAGTACAAGAAGTATTGAAGGATAAGAACTGGATTCAAGCTATGAATGAGGAGATGAGTGCATTAGAAAAGAATGGAACATGGTAGATTGTTGAAAGGCCAGGTGACAAAAGGCCAGTTGGGTGCAGATAGATATATACTTTGAAATATCAGTCCGATGGTACACTAGACTGGTATAAAGTAAGGTTGGTGGTAAAAGGATACACTCAGACTTATGGAATTAACTATGAAGAGACATTTGCGCCAGTAGTCAAGATGAATACTGTAAAGATCTTACTCTCCCTTGTTGCCTATTTTGGGTGGGAATTACACTAATTTGATGTTAAAAATGCCTTTCTCCATGGAAACTTAGAGGAGGAAGTTTATATAGAAATTCTCCCTGGATATGATTCTAATAATGGAAGGAACAAGGTGTGCAGGTTAAAGAAAGCATTATACGGGTTGAAGTAGTTGCCCCGTGCTTTGTTTAGAAGATTCATAAAAACAATGGTGTCCTTGAGTTACAGACAAAGTTAAGGCGATCATACCCTCTTTTTTAAACATTCACAAGAAGATAAACTCACAGTTTTGTTTGTGTATGTTGATGACATCAATATATCAAGTGATGACTTAGTTGAGAAGCAACTCCTAAAGGAGAAATTAGTTGCTGAGATCGAAATGAAAGATCTTGGAAGACTAAAGTACTTCCTTGGGATTGAAGTTGCCTACTCCAAGCAAGGTATCTTCATTTCTCAAAGGAAATATGTCTTGGATCTTCTCAAAGAGACTGAAAAACTCGGGTGTAAGCCAACTGGTGTACCAATTGAACATAATCACAAAATGAGAAATGATGAAGAGAGTCCCAAGGTAGATAGATCTCAATATTAGAGGCTAGTTAGGAAACTTATATACTTGGCACATACCAGACCTGATCTAGCATATGCTGTCAGTATTGCTATCCAATTCATGTATGATCCGAGGAAGAGACACATGCAGGCCATGGATCGAATTCTACAATATCTTAAAACCATGCCTAGAAGAGGACTACTATTTAAAAAAAGGGGAAAACCTATCCATGGAAGTGTACATGGATGCTGACTATGCAAGTTCAGTTACTGACAGGAGGTCAACATCAGGTTATTGTATGTTTCTAGGTGGAAATATAGTAACATGGAGAAGTAAGAAATAGAACGTAGTGGCACGGTCGAGTGCCGAAGCTGAGTTTCGAGTTATGACACAAGGAGTTTGTGAGTTGCTATGGATGAAGATTATACTAGATGACCTAAGAATAAAGTATGAAGCTGTTTTGTGACAACAAATCAGCCATTAGCATTGCACATAATTCGGTTCAACATGATAGAACAAAGCACATTGAGATAGACTGACACTTTATCAAGAAGAAATTGGATAGTGGGCTCATAGCCACAACATACATTTATTCGAGATATCAGTTGGCAGATGTATTAATTAAGGGACTACCCACAAAGAGCACTTTAAAGATCGTACTGGCAAGCTGAGAATGATAGATATCCATTCACCAGCTTGAGAGGGAGTGTTGGACTTTATTGTACAAATTTATTTTCTTTATTGTACAGATTTATTCCCTTATTTTCGTTATTAAGGTAGATTTGATTATTATATTATGACATATTTATTTCTTGTAATTTAGCTCTATTTTAGGTAAGTCATTATTATCATAAGCCTATATAATGTACATCATACATGTACAATTGTTAATCAAGCAATAATATTTAGAAATATTCTTTCAAGTGTTGTTCAGTACATTCACACACTACAGAATGAATATGCTTAATAACAAATGTTTTGTAAATACTAAGCTTTGTATATTCTCCCTCACCTGGTGGCTACTGGTTACCCAAATTAACTAATTGTGAGATCACTGAGCTTCATATCTTTTGTGAGAGGAAAACTGTAGAATGGCGAGTGTCTAGAATAATTTTTTTGTTAAATGGCTACTGGCTTCAATAGAAACTTTGCTTGATAACCATTGCTTAGGGCATTATAGAACTGCAACAAATAATGATGTCCACAATTAGAAATCAGCGTATATATATAATTGATTAGTGAATGAAAATTCCACAATATTAACCTATTAATTGAAGAGATTCAACTATATACGTGGTTAAAATTCACAACCAACACTCATGCTGCTAATGTTAGCCTTATCTGCTCCTCTTGTATCCAAGGAACAAATTATCTTAATCACAAAGACATGATAAAAAACAATAGCCCAACCATATGGTCTTGGATATGGCTAAGGAACAAAAGGTAATCTAGTTCTCATGCAATGCATAAACAAGTTCAATTCAGTAGTGTGAACACCCAATTTTGTCCGGGGCATTTTGTGAATAAAAAAAAAAAAAAAAAATAATCTTTCAACCCATTAACCCGTAACCCATGAACCAACCCGTTAACCCATCACTCATTAACCCACAACCCATCGTTATCCTCACACTTAAACTCATCACTTATCCTAAACCAACCTATCCTAAACTAACCATAACTCATCCTACCACAAACTTATCCTAAACCAACCTTGGCGTTATCATCAAACTCATCTTAACACAAACTTATCCTATCATAAACCCATCCTAACTCAAACTCATCCTAAACAAACTTATCCTAAACCTCCCATCACTTATCCTAAATAAACTCCTAATCACATTCTAACTCAAACACCTCAGCCTAATCCCCTCCTATAAAGCACCTAAACCACACACGTAAAAGGCATCGAACATATAGAGAGAACATATACTCGGATCACTCACTTTCCAAACCTTCACGCAAATACCCGGGCCATATTTTCTCACTCACGTGGCTTCCCCTTAGCTCGCCATAGTTTTTACTTCATCTTCAATCTCTCTAGCATTACCGTCCAAAACCACTCACCTTCTTTCCATCTCTCGCCACATATCTTCATTATCTTCACTATCTCACACCATCACCTTCCACTTCCAAACCATAACCCACCAAACAATCATCACCATAACCCCCCTCTGTTTGCACCTTCACCACCATCTCCTTCAAGCCATTGACCACCTGTCCTTGCAACCTCCTATCACCCACCAAAACCACCATAAAATCCACCATGGGAGCCCACAATTAAACTCCACCACCTAACTGAAAACCACCCAACTGAGAATCACCCAATGGTAAACCAATCATCAATCGTGACTAACCGTAAACTGCCGCTTAGAACCAGTTCCAAGTCGCAAGTCCAGACCACTGACCGAGCCGTCGCTCACAGATCCCCGCCGCCGACCGAGCCGCACCGCAGCACCCAGATCTGTGCGCCTGTGTCGCACTGTTCCGTTCGTCGACCATTGCGACCCGTGTCGCATATCCCGAACCAAAAATCGGCAGCCACTTCACCTAACCGTTCCACACCGTCGACGAGCTCGAAGCCGCACCGCTCACCGTCGTCTAGCTCCTCTGCGTGACTCGGCTGCACCTCGCCGATCATATCACGCCGCCGCCGCCGCTCGGGTTACTGACCGTTGCGCCCCTGATCCTTCACCGCTAGCCGTCGTTTACCCCCTTTTTTTCTCTCTGGTTGATTTAAAAAAAAAAGAAGAAAAAAGCTAAGAAAGGAACCCCTCCCCTTTTGCTGAACCGTGAGTAATGTTTTCTGCTTTTGATATTCATTTTTTTTTTTGGGTTCTTTCAGGGGAGGTGGGCTTAAGGCAATGAAATTGGGCCAAAAATGAAAAAAAAATTAAAGGGTAAGAAAAAAAAAGGGAGGAAGAAGAAAAGGATAAAAATAAAATATAAGAATACTTTTTTAAAAAAATAGTAATAATAATAATAATAGTAATAATAAAAAATGAGTTACCGAGTTGCGATACTTGCTAACTCTTATATTTTGTAAACATCCGAGTTGCGGCATGACTTGATGGTTTACATTATTATTATTATATTTAAATTATTATTTTGTTTTTTTAATTTTTTTAAGTTAAATCGCTAATTGATAACTTTAAATAAAAGTTTTGTAACAAACTTGATAATCAATGGGTGACGTCTCTAGCGTGACGCGAGCTTCATCTATTTAATCCTCAATTTGAATAACTGAGTCGCAACGGCTTGTTGATTCAAAATTTTAAAGTTTTTTTAAATAAAATCAACCAACCCACAAATATTTTCTAAAGAACTACGTGACTTTGAATTCCTCCTTGCACCTGAGGATACGTAGGAGCGGGACTCATATTCCGTCAAGCGAAAAATTAAATTTTCATAATTTATTTGTTTATTTCTTTTTTTTTACAAAAGAGGTAAAACAAATATTTTCAAGGATTATTAAGAATTTACATAATTAATTTAAGGTACCGTCTTAAGACCGGTGTGTTAGGGGTGCTGTGGGATTAAGTTTCCACCCTTCTCTACACATAACCGATTCCCGAATTCAATCTGGTTTCAAAGACTATTTTTCTTGGGTTTTCCAATTTTTCCTAATAAAAAAATAAAATTGGTGGTGACTCCTAATTAAATATATTTTTAATTTAAGTTACTATCCCGTCGCGATTTTACGGTCACGACAGATGGCAACTCCACCGGGGATACTTGAGAGTCAAGCCTATAAAAGTTAGTTATGCAAAAATTTTGGTGATCTTTATGTGTTTGTTTTACCCATTTTTTCTTTTTCTTTTTATTATTTGATGATTTTTTTAATATATTATTAGTGTTAATTATTGTACTATCTGAACCTTAGGGTAGAAAACTTTTGGAATTTGTTCTGTATTTGCTTTGTTTTGCAGGATGTAGGTAGTCTTTAGGATTGTGAAGGTTTGTACGCTCCCAGCACCCACTGCACCTACACATAAAGCACACACATTCGAGTGGGGCCCTATACCTGGGTCTGAGTGAAGCCTAAGTTAAGTAGAGGTTGCGTTGTGGTAGCCATTTTGGATGTACTTCCTATTTGGTTATCGCGAAAACCTCATCTAGAGTGTGCCTTTTTCATGAATGTCCCACACCTAGTGGCTTACCCACTATTTCGTGGTCAACATTCTGAAATAGGACTTGGTTCTAGAGACCTTTAAAATAGAAAAAAAACCACCCTATGGAAGTTCTCACGAACCAGAAAGACTCGTAGATCTTCAGGATAGAATTCCCAAGTTTAAGGCAACCCCATTAGGACACAAAGGGAGCACACCTTTCATTACCTTTAGATTTATCCATATTTTGTGAGTTGTTCAGTCTTTTAATGTGACAAACCATACTTGCGTCCCTCTTAAAAAAATTTTTTTCCCAAAAAAAGGAGATGAGTCATTATTAAAGGACCAACAATTCACTCACTCATTATTGCATCACAAGTCATCATTCTTTGCATCATGTTTTCTCCAAAAACCACGCATTGACAGTTCTTATGTGTTAAATCCAGGTTTGTTGAGGGACTGTTGAAACTAAGTGCCTAAGGATTAACAGTGAGTATCTTTGATTAATAATGGAACGTGTCATGGGATCAGATCACAATGAGGTCATTTTGAAAAAGACTTTGCGACTTAAGGCCAATGAAGTTGACACAAAAAGCCTGTTGAGTTTGGGCCGAATGTTGAAGAAGACGCAACGCCTGACCTTCACTGCGAGATATGGGAAGATTTTGAATCTGTTAGAGGTTGATGTATAGGTAGAAGCTATTACCGCGCTAGCCCAATTCTACGACCCACCATTGCGTTGTTTCACATTTCAAGATTGTCAGTTGGCCCCCACCTTAGAAGAGTTTGAGCAGATCTTGGGCTTACCGTTGGAAAAGGAAGAGCCATACCTCTATATAGGCTACCATGCATCCATGCCAACCATAGTAGACATCTTGAAGATTCATGTGAAGGATCTGCAAAAAGTAAAGCAAAATAGGAAAGGAACAGAGGGATTCCCAAGGAAATACTTAGAAGAGCACATGCGCCACCTAGCCAAGGTTGAAGACTGGAATACCTTTATGGATGTGTTAGCCCTCACTATTTATGGCAGCATCCTATTCCCGAGTAATGAAGACTTGATAGATTTTGCAATAATAGATGTGTTTCTCGCTCGAAGGAATAATGCCGCTAATCCTGTCCCAGACCTTCTTGCTGATGTTTATTATACTCTGAATTTCTGCCATGAAAAGAAGGGTAAGCGGATCTTATGTTGTCTACCGATGTTATTCGTATGGCTCACAAGTCACATGTTCAAGAGGGGCTACAAGGATCCATGTCCCATTACAAGTCTCAAGATGCTCCAGTTAAAAACCAGGAACGGCCGCGAATGGGCTGAAGAATTAGCCAAACTTGAGGAAAAGAAAATTATATGGTACCCGCAGCATAAAGAAGGGCAAACAGTGGTCTATCAGTGTGAAGGCTTTCCTAATGTTCCTCTCATGGGTACTCGGGGATGCATTAACTACAACCCTGCCCTGGCATTGCGACAACTAGGCTATCCCATGATGGGGCCACCATGAGAATTGGAAACCGCTCCTTTTGTCTGTGATATGCAAATAGAGTGTACTGAGACACTTAGGAGAGTGCGAGACACTTGGAAGAAAGTTATTAGAAAGAGTAAAAGAGTGGGAGTCGAAGTCATGCGGAGTTAAAGAAAGTTACAGGCAGTGGGTCAAGAATAGGGCGCAGGAAGTTAAATTACCCTTTAAAATCCCAGTAACCTCTACAGTCAGTAAATCTCTGCCTCCAACTTCGATAGAAGATGAAGAAATAAGAGAAAAGTTAGCTGAAGCCAACAAAGAAAAAAAGAAATTATAGGTAGAGTTGGAAAAGGTTCACCAGGCTTGTGCAGTTTTAAGGAGTGAAAATGCTGAGAAAAACGATGCTCTCGAAAAAACAAACAAAAGGCAAAGAACAGAGCAAGATAGTATGTCAAAAATCAGAAAATGTTTGGAAGCTACAAATAAGGAACTAAGGCTCTGAGGGCAGGAAAGAGATAAGGCTCTGACAAAAAATCAACAACTCAAGGAGCTGCTCGTAATTGCCAAAGCAGCACAGAATAAGGCTCTTCAGCAAGCAGATAGTATGAGGTAACAAGTGGAGACAGTGTCAACCAGATATGAAGACATGATCAGAATTGAGAGGTCGCGCACTGTCGGGGAGATTGCAGGGTATGAAGCAGCATTGCGACAGGGACAGGAGGACTTGCAGAAAATGATAGATCATGTAAGACAACAAAACGAGGACATTAATGGATGGAAAGAATAAGTCCATTTTTGGAGAGACCAATTCTCGAAGCTGGCATGCCTAGCCAACACGGCAATCGCAGACATTCCATATTACTTAAAGGTGGCGGATAAGATGGTCGATCCTCTTAAGACTCCGGCAGAGATCAATGACTTTATTGAATATTGCAAGAATCTTATTGGACAAAAGAAGCAGATGATCAGGGTGCGGCCGTTTGAGAAGGAGGAATTAGACTAGACAATGATGTATTTCAAGTAGAGTGGAAATGATGTACTCCTCTTAAATGATGTTGATAATTCTTTTTCAATTGAATAAAGTATGCCTTTTTGTTCTACTGATCCTATGTTGCACTGAAGATCCACTACTTTTGAACGAGACGTTCTAAGTAATGGTCATGACAAACTTTTGAACGAGACGTTCTAAGAAATAGTCATGACGAGCAAAGATTAAAGATACTTACTCAAATCCGTCCGGCACAAATTAACAAATGGTCCTTTAACAAATCAATAATAATCATGGTTATTTTAACAAATTTTACTTTGATTATTCACAAAAAATTTAAAACCATTGCGCGACCAAGGAAAGAAGACACCAATCAAACCCGTGTTCACAACACAAGGGCTCGAACAAGGTTGCTTGCAGCAATGGCAGCCGAGAACGAAGGGAGGAACCTAAGTTTGGAAGTAGATGAAGTGAAAGGATGGGTGAATGAGGTGACAGAATCTCAAAGAAGAATTGAGGAAATGTTGTCAGCCATGAGGGAAACCCTCACCTTGATGGGGGCAGTTAGAGGTACAGGAGTAACCGGGGCGCACTCGCACCCACTGAATACCACTTCTATAAGGACAAACCCTGGAGTCACTACTGAGATACCTCATGTGGGAGGAACCTCAAACACTGCATCAGTAGTGATTCCTATTGGAGAAGGATATCATTCATTAGAAGGTACTCACAATGAGGTCCATGGTAATACTGAGTTCACGTGGGAACCGCCACATATGATGACAACTGGATTTCCTACCGGTACTGGACACGCAACTATTCAAAATGACAAGATGAAAGAAGAGTGGATGGAAAAGATGGAAGAGCAAATTAAGGCGATCAAGGGTCCTAGCACCTACGGTCCCCTTGGGATAGAGGAATTGTGCCTTACTGCTAACATCGTCATCCCCAAGGATTTCAAAGTCCCAGAATTTGTCAAGTATGATGGGAGCACCAATCCCTTTTTTCATCTAAAAACTTACATTACCAAAATGTCCATTTGGTCAAGGGATTAGAAGTTCCTCGTCAATTTCTTTCATGAAAGTTTGACTGGGCCTGCTTTGGAGTGGTGTATCCAACAGGACCTCTCAAAAATCTCCTCTTGGGATGACTGGGCGAATTTATTTATGGATCAGTATCGGTTTAATCTGAATATAGCCCCAACCCGGGAGCAGTTGGAAACATTACAGAAGAAAAATGAGGAAACATTCAAACAATATGCCCAGAGGTGGAAAACTCTTGCAGCCCAAGTGCAACCGCCGTTAACTTTGACTGAGATGTGCTCATACTTCTTGGGAACTTTAGGAGCTCCTTATATTGGGACAATGGCGGGCGCCGCTTATAGAGACTTTGCTGATTTAATTGCTGCTGGAGAAAGAATTAAAATTTTGGTAAAGGCTGGAAAATTGCCAGCTGGCAATAATGAAAGTAGTTTCAAGAAGGGGTTCCCCCCTAAGAAAAAGGAGCCGGAAGTGAGTTACGTGCAGAATCTGCAGCCTTTACGACCCCAATATTCGCCATCCTACCCTACATACCGATCACCCCCTTACAACCCAAACACTTACCCTTCTTATCAGACACCTGCACCATCCCATCTACGGCCCTACCGCTCCTCCCTTAAATATACCTCAAACCCACCATTCCAAGTCAACAATATCCCAGTACCTCAGCCATATGCACCAACTCGCCCAATCTATACTCAGTACCCACCTCGGCCTCCGTAAAATTTCCAAAACTACCCACAACCTTGACCAAACTTCCAAAATCAAGGCCGTTTTCGTACCCAAAACCTACCCCCTTTCCCAAAACTGTCCATCTCAAACGCAGATCTATTCCAAAGGCTGTTTGATGCCCACCTCATCTCAGGGAACCCTGTACGTCCCTTACAACCACCATTTCCAACATAGTATAACCCGAATTTAACTTGCAAGTACCATATGGATATTTCGGGGCACTCAATCGAAGATTGTGAGTCCTTCAAGATGGCGATAAGAAAGCTTATTGCTTGTGGAAAACTGGACATTCAAGAAGAGGCTGGACCTAGTATTGTTAGTAATCCAATTCCTAATCATGGTGAAAGGAATATGGTAAATGCTTTAGAGATGGAAGGACCTCCAATAAGGAATGCCATGAACCTGCGCACGCCGATGACTCAAATATTTGAGGGGTTGAAGAAAGCAGGTTATGTTATCACGGCACCAGCTTCATCAGTAAAAGAAGAGGAGAAGTATGATGAAGAATCAAGATGTGTTTACCACTGTGGGGGAACGGGACACGATATTGAGAACTGTTGGGACTTTAAGGTTCGAGTCCAAGGATTACTTACTTTGGGAATAATACAAGTCGAACAAGGGGTAGCTTCCTCTGAAGAGGTCAGTGTAGTAGAACGCTTTGTGCTGAAGGTGCCACCTCTCAATCAAGCCCCGGTGCCAGGGAAAGTAGTTGTTACAGTCAAGAAGCCAATGCCATTTGCTTATGATGATACTCACTCAGTACCATGGAATTATGAGGCTAAGGTAGAAACGAAGGGAGTTGGGGAAGAGACTTCAAAGCCTTGAGTTGTTGAAATACTCCAGGATGAAGGGTATGTGACTAATATAGTTACAAGGAGCGGGCGATGTTATGGCCCAGTAGAAGTAGAGAAAAAGAAGAATGTTAAAGAATAGGGAAAGAGGAAAGTGCAAGAGAAGAGAGAGAGAGGGAAAGAAGAGGAGGAAGAATTTTTGAAGATCATGAAACAGTGAATACGATGTGATGGAACAGTGAAGAAGACTCCAAAGAAGGATATCCCTTTTGTCACTCGTTTTGACGTCTGAGTTACATTGAAAAGCGTTGCTAAGAGTACTGAATGAGGCTTATGTCAAACCCGATGTTACCCCTGAGAATGTTATCAGCATGGTGGACCTGGTAAAGCACGTCAACATGATCACATTTATGGATGAAAAGATCACCTCTCGGTTTAAGAAAAACCCACGGGCCTTACACATAACCCTTAAATGCAAAGGTTTTGATTGACCGGGGGGGGGGTCTGCATTAAATATCCTACCGAAGTCGACTCTAACCTCATTGTCGATAAGTGAGGATGAACTGACACCTCGAGAAATGGTAGTGCGAGCCTTTGATGGAAATAGGAGAGGCATTTTAGGAGAGGTGATGTTGCTATTAGAGATCGGTCCAAGTAATTTTCAGGTATTATTTCAAGTTATGAACATTGAGCCTGGTTACACTATACTCCTGGGGAGACCATGGATTCATGCTGCTGGTGCTGTTCCTTCTACACTACACCAGAGTGTTAAATACATCGAGAATGGATCGGTTATTACTATACACGGAGAAGAAGAAATTATGGTGTCAAAATCGATTTCAGTGCCGTATGTGGAAAGTACAGAGAAAGATGAGGAGAATTTGTGGCACAGCTTTGAGGTAGTTGAGACTGAACTCAGTGGGGGTGAACTCTCGATGCAAACTGTGAATCAGGTGGTGGCCCGAATTATGACTAATAATGGGTACCAGAAAGGAAAAGGCCTGGGCTCAAAATTGCAAGGAACTCAGACACCGATTTCACTTCCAGAAAAACTAGACAAGTTCGGATTGGGGTACGAAGCGGCTCTGGAAGAGAGAATGGAGAACATGACTTTGGGGAAAATGAGTGATAAGGGCGAAATGAAGTATATTCCTCACCTGAGGGAAACATTCCTGGCACCAACCAAAGTAATCATGCCTGAAGAAGTCATTCGTCCCCAATACCATCCTACTATCAATGCATTGCATGAAGAAGGCCCTGAAGAGTACAAAGCAATCCTACTTTCACCGAAGAGGAGCCATTGAAGAAGCGGTAATCCGAATCAATGATTGATGTTATTGCTTCCAAGTAATTGTCTAGTCATGCTGTAACAAGCAGATATTTATGTCTAGATATGTTTTTATCTTATATTTATGTTATTTGAGACAATTAACTAAATAAAGTTGCATGTTTATTCAGCATTCCTCTGTGTCACTCTCTTTGCTTATCTTCTTTTTACATTTATTAGTTTCCTTTTCCTGTGTTTCTCTTAAAAAAAAAAAGACTTCCTTCTCTTACTTTATCATTTCTACTCTATTTTATCTTTCTAACTCCCCATAAATTACTTTCCAAGGATGTGAGTCTTGTAGAGAGTTCGTCTCATGAGAGGGACATTGAAAACTTGTCAATTGATTCCCCTGCAATGTTTGATGAAGAGGATCCAAGATTTGGTGAAGAGAAAGAGATTGTTGAAGAATTTGAAAAAATGATGGAATACTCAGAGAGGAAGTTTGATGTGAGTAATTAGGTAATAAAAGAAATTAACATGGGAACAGAAGAAGATAAGAAAGAGTTGAGAATAGTAGATAATCCTGAGCGTATAGAAATGGTGGCACTATTGAGAGAGTTCCTTGATGTGTTCGCATGGTCCTACAGAGATATGCCTGGATTAGACCCTGGAATAGCATCACATAAAATTCCATTATATCCAGATGTAGAACCAAAAAGGCAGAAGTTGAGAAGAATGCACCCGGATATGTCACTAAAGATCAAAGAAGAAGTGACTAAGCAGTTAGAAGCTGGATTTATTGAGGTGTCAAGACACCCGCAATGGGTAGCAAATATTGTGCCAGTACCAAAGAAGGATGGGAAGGTCAGGATGTGCGTGGATTATAGAGATCTAAATAAGGCCAGTCCAAAAGATGATTTCCCGCTCGCCCATATTGATGTTCTTGTTGACAATACAGTAGGAAATCATAGGTTCTCATTTATGGACGGGTATTCTGGGTATAATCAGATCCCCACAGATGTTGATGACAAAGAAAATATGACTTTTATTACACCTTGGGGAACCTTTTGTTACACAGTAATATCCTTTGGATTGAAGAATGCTGGGGCTACCTATCAACGTGCTATGGTTGCATTATTTCATGATATGATGCATAAAGAAATTGAGGTTTATGTAGATGATATGGTAGCCAAATCCAAAGAAAAGGAAAGTCATGTAGCAGTCTTACGGAGATTATTTGAAAGAATTAGGAAGTATAAGTTGAGGCTCAATCCTAATAAATGCATTTTCGGAGCATCCACTGGAAAATTACTCGGATTCATCATTAGCAGAGAGGGGATAAAGGTGGATCCAGATAAGGCAAAGGTAATACAGGAGATGCCTCCTCCTAAGACAGAGCGTGAAGTGATAAGTTTTCTCGGGAGACTTAATTACATCGCTAGATTCATTGCTAACTTGACCAGCATCTGTGAGCCTATATTCAAGTTATTGAAGAAGCATCAGCCGGGTGAATGGGATGAATAATGTCAAGAAGCTTTTGATAAGATAAAGGCTTATTTGATGAATCCTTCTGTGCTGGTACCCCTTACACCGGGTCGTCCTGTGATTTTATACCTAACTGTACTGTCAACCTCAATGGGGACAATGTTGGGGCAGCACGATGAATTAGGGAAAAAGGAGCAGGTGATTTATTACCTGAGTAAAAAGTTTAATGACTGTGAAGCCCGATACATGGCAATGGAAAAGACATGTTGTGCATTAGTATGGACCTCAAAACGGCTAAGGCAGTACATGCTCTATTATACCACTTAGATGATCTCCCGAATGGACCCTCTGAAGTACATATTTGAAAGCCCTCATGTCTCATTAAGGGTTTCAAAATGGCAAGTGATATTATTCGAGTTCGATATCAAGTACATGACTCAAAAATCCGTCAAAGGAAGTGCAATTGCGGATCATTTAGCTGAAAATCCTCTTGAGGATGGACAACTAATGACATCCGAGTTCCCTGATGGAGAAATATTGATGGCAGAAAGAGAGGAAAGAAAAGAGGAGTCTGCGTGGAAGATGTATTTTGATGGAGCAGTCATTATGTATGGTAGTGGCATAGGAGCTGTTGTTGTTTCGCCAGATGGAAAACAATATCCAGTTGCTATTAAGCTGGATTTTGAATGCACTAATAATGTTGCGGAATATGAGGCATGTGCTAGTGGTTTACAAGTGGCAATTGACTTGGGGATCAAGTAATTAAAAGTATTTGGAGATTCGGCACTTATCATTTATCAAGTGAATGGTGAATGGTAAACTAAAGACCCAAAGTTGGTGCCCTATCAAAAGTATTTGACCAAGATGACTGAGAAGTTTGAAGAGGTGACCTTTTCCCATATGGCTTGAGACATGAATCAGTTTGCAGATGCTTTGGCCACTTTGGCCGTAATGACTAAGTTGGATATCCACAATAATGTCCAACCCATCCAAGTAAAAGTACATAGTGAGCCCGCGTATTGTGCCAATGTGGAGGGTGAGCCAGATGATAAACCTTGGTATCATAATATCAAGCAGTATATCCAACATAGAGAATACCCAACTGGGGCAAGTAAAGTGAATAAGAAGACTATTCGCCGGTTGGCAATGACCTTTTTCTTGAATGAGGAAGTTTTATACAAGAGAAGCCATGATGGCACCTTACTCAGATGTGTAGATGCTCGGGAAGCTCGTTTAATCATGACTGAAGTCCATGAAGGAATTTGTGGGACTCATGCTAATGGCCATATGATGGCGCGAAAAATTTTAAGGAGCGGTTATTATTGGTCTACCATGGAAACGAACTGCATAGAATATGTTCGAAAGTGCCATAAATGCCAGATATATGCAGATCGAGTCAATGCACCTCCATTCTCCTTGCACAATATGGTATCTCCATGGCCTTTCTCGATGTAGGGAATAGATGTCATTAGGCCGATTAACCCCAAAGCTTCCAACGGTCATCGTTTCATTCTAGTAGCAATTGACTATTTCACCAAGTGGGTAGAGGCTTACTCGTATGCCAATATTACTCAAAAGGTATTTTTGAAATTCCTCAAGAGGGATATTGTCTGCAGATATGGAATCCCAGAAAGGATAATCACCGATAATGCTGCTAATCTCAATGGTGCTGAGATTAAGAAGTTCTGTGAAAATTTCAAAATCAAGCATCATAATTCAGCTCCCTACAGGCCTCAGATGAATGGTGCGGTTGAAGCTGCAAATAAGAATGTCAAGAAAATTATGGCTAAGATGGTTGTGAACTACAAGGACTGGCACGAAATGTTACCCTATGCTTTACATACATATCGTACCAATATATGATCAAGCACTGGGGCAACACCTTTCTCCTTGGTGTATGGGATGGAAGCTGTCTCTCCCAAAGAAATTGAAATTCCTTCTTTAAAAGTATTGATGGAAGCGGAGTTGGAAGAATTTGAATGGGTGAAGACTCGATATGAGCAATTGAATATGATAGAAGAGAAGAGACTGGAAGCTATTTGTCATGGACAGTTGTATCAAAGCAGAATGGCCAGAGCCTTTAATAAAAAAGTCCGTCCTAGAGAATTCTGTTTAGGAGATTTAGTATTGAAGAAGATTCTCCCTAATCAAGAGGATGCTAGGGGAAAATGGGCTCCGAGTTATGAGGGTCCTTACATCGTGAAGCGAACATTTTCTGGAGGAGCCTTAATTTTGCAGAATATGGATGGAGAAGAATTATCAAGGCCAGTAAATACTGATGTTGTCAAGAGATTCTATGCCTAAAAAAAAAAAAAGAAGCTCGTTAGGTTGAAAACCCGAAAGGGCGGCCTAAGCAAAAGTTAGAGTAAAAAAATAAGAAAAAAAGGGTCCGTTAAGTCGAAAACCTGAAAGGGCGGCTTAAGCAAAAGTTAAGACAAATAAATAGGTAAAATCTCAAAGGAAGGAGGTCTGAAACTCCAAACTGAGGCAATTTTTATTCTGCATCCAATTGGCCATACTGGGGGAAAATGTCTGAAAGATTAAAGGAAAGATGTGTTGAAAAAAGTAGCAACAAAGATAACAGTTGGATTATCAAACGATTGCAGGGAATCAATTGAATGAGGAACAAGGAACCAAAACTAGGGCAAATTTTCTTTCCCTTGCAATTTTCTTTTGTTTCTATGTTTTCGTCTTTTAATCATATGTCTTGCTAGATATTCATCATATTACTAAAGTAATGAAAAGAAGTTTGTTCATTTAACGAATTTCTATCCATACATGAATGTATGTTTAACTCATTAAGTTAAGTCTAATTTAAGATCAACAGCTTGATTCTGACATTTCTACAGCAATCCTTCAATGATTAAGCTAGATTGAAAGATCTCAGTAGCTCAAAGTATAGTTTGCAATGAGACATTTGGTCGAAGTGATTTGTTGCCAAGAAGGAAAGGAAGAGTTGAAAAAAAAAGAGAGAATGAAGAAGAAAAAAGGTTAAAAAGATTCTGAGATAGCCAAAGGGTCTGATGAAGAAAAGCAAGGGAATAAGGGTTTGATTGGTCAAAGCTTTCCAAAGTTGCCGCTGGTTCGAATAATTAAAAGAAAGAAAAGAAAGAGAAAAAAAGAAAGAAAGAGAGAATAAATATAAAAGAAAAAGAGAGAAAAAGAGAGAGAAGAAAAAGAGATTTTAAGGCATTGTCTAATTGTCATGAATATTTCCATTGCAGCGCATCGGCTCCATGCATTTGCATTTTAAGTTTTTCAGGCTCCATGCATTTGCATTTTAAGTTTTTTTGAGCGCATCGGCTCCATGCATTTGCATTTTAAGTGCATCATCTCCTTGCCTTTGCATTTTACTTTTGAGCGCATCGGCTCCTGTCTGTTACTTTTGAGCGCATCGGCTCCTGTCTTTTGCTTTTGAGCACATCGGCTCCTGTCTTTTACTTTTTGAGCGCATCGGCTCCTATCTTTTACTTTCGAGCGCATCGGCTCCTGTCTTTTACTTTTGAGCGCATCGGCTCCCTGTCTTTTACTTCCTGTCTTTTACTTTTTGAGCGTATCGGCTCCCTGTCTTTCAATTCCTGTCTTTTACTTTTGAGCGCATCGGCTCCTGTCTTTTACCTTTTGAGCGCATCGGCTCCCTGTCTTTTAATTCCTGTCTTTTACTTTTGAGCGCATTGGCTCCTGTCTTTATTTTTGAGCACTTCGGCTCCCTGTCTTTTAATTCCTTTCTTTTACTTTTTGAGCACATCAGCTCCTGTCTTTTACTTTTTGAGCGCATCGGCTCTTGTCTTTTACTTTCGAGCGCATCGGCTCCTGTCTTTTACTTTTGAGCGCATCGGCTCCCTGTCTTTTAATTCCTGTCTTTTACTTTTTGAGTGCATCGGCTCCCTGTCTTTCAATTCCTGTCTTTTACTTTTGAGCGCATTGGCTCCTGTCTTTTACCTTTTGAGCACATCGGCTCCTTGTCTTTTAATTCCTGTCTTTTACTTTTGAGCGCATCGGCTCCTGTCTTTATTTTTGAGCACATCAGCTCCCTGTCTTTAATTCCTGTCTTTTACTTTTGAGCGCATCGGCTCCCTGTCTTTTAATTCTTGTCCTTTACTTTTGAGCGCATCGGCTCTTATCTTTTTACTCTTGAGCGAATCGGCTCCCTGTCTTTTAATTTCTATTTTTTACTTTTTGAGCGCATCGACTCCCTGTCTTTAATTCCTGTCTTTTACTTTTGAGCGTATCGGCTCCTTGTCTTTTAAATCTTGTCCTTTACTTTTGAGCGCATCATCTCCTGTCTTTTACTCATGAGCGCATCGGCTCCCTGTCTTTTAATTTCTGTCTTTTTATTCTTGAGTGCATCGGCTCCCTGAGCACTTCGGCTCCTGTCTTTTATTCTTGAGCACAATTGGTTTCTTGTCTTTTGCTTTTGAGCGCATCGGCTTTTATCTTTTGAGTTTCTGTCATTGAGTGCATTGCTCTTTGCATTGTTTTGTTTCTTTTCGCTCCCGAACAAAATTTGAGTTCATGTCTTTACTCGTTCCTTACCATGATAAAATGAAAAACTATGGTTATTCTTTTTATCTAATAAGAAACAAGTAAAGAGGGCAACTGTGAACACCCAATTTTGTCTAGGGCATTTTGTGAATAAAGAAAAAAAAAAGAAAAAAATAATCTTTCAACCCATTAACCCGTAACCCATGAACCAACCCGTTAACCCATCACCCATTAACGCACAACCCATCGAGTTATCCTCACACTTAAACTCATCACTTATCCTAAACCAACCTATGCTAAACTAATCATAACTCATCCTACCACAAACTTATCCTAAACCAACCTTGGCAGTTATCATCAAACCCATCTTAACACAAACTTATCTTATCATAAACCCATCCTAACTCAAACTCATCCTAAACAAACTTATCTTAAACCTCCCATCACTTATCCTAAACTAACTCCTAATCACATTCTAACTCAAACACCTCACCTAATCCCTCCCACCTAAACCACACACAGAAAAGGCATCAGAACATATAGAGAGAACATATACTCAGATCACTCACTTTCCAGCCTTCACGCAAATACCCGGGCCATATTTTCTCACTCACGTGGCTTCCCCTTAGCTCTGCCATAGTTTTTACTTCATCTTCAATCTCTCTAGCATTACCGTCCAGAACCACTCACCTTCTCTCCATCTCTGCCACATATCTTCATTATCTTCACTATCTCACACCATCACCTTCCACCTCCAAACCATAACCCACCAAACAATCATCACCATAACCCCCTCTGTTTGCACCTTCACCACCATCTCCTTCAAGCCATTAACCACCTGTCCTTGCAACCTCTTATCACCCACCAAAACCACCATAAAAACCACGTGGGAGCCCACAATTAAACTCCACCACCTAACTGAAAACCACCCAACCGAGAATCACCCAACGGTAAACCAATCATCAATCATGACTAACCGTAAATTGCCGCTTAGAACCAGTACCGCATCGCAAGTCCAGACCGCTGACTGAGCCGCCGCTCACAGATCTTTACCGCTGACCGAGCCGCACCGCAGCACCCAGATCTGTGCGCTTGTGTCGCACTGTTCCGTTTGTCGACCATTGCGACCCGTGTCGCATATACCGAACCAAAAACCGGCAGCCACTTCACCTAACCGTTCCACACCGTCGATGAGCTCGAAGCCGCACCGCTCACCGTCGTCTAGCTCCTCTACGTGACTCGGCTGCACCTCGCTGATCGTATCACGCCGCCGCCGCTGCTCGGGTTACTGACCGTTGCGCCCCTGATCCTTCATCGCTAGCCGTCGTTTGCCCCCTTTTTTCTCTCTGGTTGATTTCAAAAAAAAGAAGAAAAAAGCTAAGAAAGGAACCCCTCCCCTTTTGCTGAACCGTGAGTAATGTTTTCTGCTTTTGATATTCATTTTTTTTTTTTGGGTTCTTTCAGGGGAGGTGGGCTTAAGGCAACGAAATTGGGCCAAAAAAAAAAAAAAAAATTAAAGGGTAAGAAAAAAAAAGGGAGGAAGAAGAAAAGGATAAAAATAAAATATAAGAATAAATTTTTAAAAAAATAAATAATAATAATAGTAATAATAATAATAATAATAATAATAATAATAATAATAATAATAATAAATAATAATAATAATAAATGGGTTACTTGAGTTCATGACATACTTGCTAACCCTTATATTTTGTAAACATCTTAGTTATGACAACTTAATGGATTACATTATTATTATTATTATTATTATTATTATTATTATTATTATTATTATAATATTTAAATTATTATTTTGTTTTTTAATTTTTTAAGTTAAATCGCTAATTGATAACTTTAAATAAAAGTTTTGTAACAAACTTGATAATCAATGGGTGATGTCTCTAGCGTGACGCGAGCTTCACCTATTTAATTCTCAATTTGAATAACTGAGCCGCGACGGCTTGTTGATTCAAATTTTTAAAGTTTTTTTTAATAAAATCAACCAACCCACAAATATTTTCTAAAGAACTACGTGACTTTGAATTCCTCATTGCACTGAGGATACGTAGGAGCGGGACTCATATTCCATCAAGCCAAAAATTAAATTTTCATAATTTATTTGTTTATTTCTTTTTTTTTACAAAAGGGGTAAAACAAATATTTTCAAGGATTATTAATAATTTGGATAATTAATTTAAGGTACCGTCTTAAGACAAGTGTGTTAGGGGTGCTGTGGGATTAAGTTTCCACCCTTCTCTACACATAACCGACTCCCGAATTCAATCTAGTGTCAATGACTATTTTTCTCGGGTTTTTTAATTTTTCCTAATAAAAAAATTAAAATTGGTGGCGACTCCTAATTAAATATATTTTTAATTTAAGTTGCTATCCCGCCGCGATTTTACGGTCGCGACAAGTAGCATATGGATTCAAGTAATTTGACTCTCATACCATATTAAAACTTTCAAAGCCTATGTTGTCAAAGTGCAGGAATTTAAATGCGGGTCTTCTTGTAGTTCTTCTATTGTCAAAAAGCAGGAATCCGATCTAACATGTTAAATATTTTACCATTAGTTTTGGGGAATAGACGCAAGTAACAATTTGGGATCTCCCACATGAAATCTTGATAAACTAGGCGATGCTTCAAAAGCTAAAGATATTTGGCTAAAAAACTCAACTAACACGTAAGGATACCAATATGGGGAATGTTCTGAAGTGGATTTAGATGGTACCTGAGATAAGCACGTAACGGTGGTTTCCTCCTTGAGCAGCAGCGGCTGAGCGTGTTGAGACAAGGGGCGAATACTTGTAAAGGGACTCTAACGCTCAAGTCAGGTTGTGCACAAGTAGGGCAATATATGGTGTGTAATTTACTGTTACCTATTTAAGGTTACTTAACCTGGTATTTATAGAGCGTATGTAGAATCCTTATACAATCTGTGTTAAGTACAGGTATTTAGGATTAGTATCCTAGTAAAGATTACCTTCCTATTACTGTTGGGTTGAATCCCTATAAATCAGGAACCTTCAATATGAGAGCTACTTATCAGTCTGAGGCAGTTATAAGTCCTATAATATCGTAAGTTGATGATTGACAATTATAGATATTTAGGGATATATCCTCTGCGTGAATCTAGCAATCCTGATATTATGACCCAATGTCACTTAATGTGCATAACTCTAAGATCTGAACTACCATCAAGGCCGTAGTTATGTGATTCAGAGTGGAGTCTAGTTGTACACGTGCCGGATTGATCCTATATGACAGGATCCCGGATCATGGTCCAGAATAGTTGTCCTCAACTTAGTGCTTGGATGGAACAGTCGAGTGTCAAGGTATAAATTTCAAGTGGGTCACCAGGCATGCAGTGAATGAAGGAGTCTAGTGTCCCAATATTAGATCTCCTATTTTATGCAAAGAACCGCGGTTTGTAATGTGTAGTATTCCTCAGGGGTTGAAATGTTAAGCCGAGGTATGAGTCTATTTGCTTTGCTTACCCCATTACCCCATCACCCGAGGTGTACCATATTGTTCTCATGTGGTTGGTAACGTTCCTTAAGCATTCTCCATGTGATCTCTGACGTTGCAAGTAGTAATAGTCTTGAGATTTTCTAGGGAACCGTTTATTTGACTTTATCGGGAATTAAAGATCCTTTAAAGAGGATATCTGTTTCATACTATTTCCTAACTGTCCACTACTCCTGTGACTAATCAAAAACTGGGAGCATTTGATGTGGCTGCCATCATGGGATCAATTTACCTTTCACAGGACCAATCAAAATGCTTCATTCTCTCTATAAATAGGGAATGTTTGCACTAAAGCTGACATTCCCTTGTATTCCTTTTGCCTTGTAGTTCCATGCGAGGATGATTCTCTCTGAGAAAGTGGTTCCCCTTTCATTTTTTATATGTGGGTGGAGGGTTTCATCTTCTGCAAAGGTCATCCTTTTACTTTTTCCAAAATCTCTGAATGTGTTTGATTTTCTACAACCACCTCCTCCTTTTGTAGGACCATTTTTTTCTTGGCATAATATCTAAGTCATTATGCATTTGGGGGGAAGAAGCCTTTCTCTCTTGGCATACACGGGGGTGTCTGATCCAACATATTGTTAGGATGGAGTAATGCTTCTGTAAACTGGTGCATAGGGATACTAGAGGGCACTCTGTCCTTGTCCTTCTTCCTTCCTGAGTGATTTGGAGGCACCAGGCCAGTCTTCTTTGTAGAGCGGTTGGATATGCAAGAATATGGCCCTTTTGGAAGGAAAAATCCTCTTGGAGCAACTTGGGGGTGATCTTCTTTCTTGGAATTGCTCTAAGGATGGTTATCGGCCTTTATTATCAATGTGAATGAGGTAGGGAAGAAGAATTTGGCAAAGTGGCTCCAAAGTTCGGAAGCAGTGTTCTGCTCTAGTTTGCCAGAGTTCTTCAGAGCTTAGTAAACTGGGAAAAGAATGAAAGAACTGTGGATGTGATAATGCAGTTGGGTGCCCTAATAGTGATGTTGATTATGTCCTCAAGCTCTCCTATGGACACTATTTTCTAAACACTTTTGATGTATTTTTCCCTTTCCTCCAGTGGAGGTTGATGATGTATGGAATGAGATAAATAAAACTCTTCTTTTTTTAATTCTATCTTATATATCTGATTTTTATTTTCTGCTTTCTGCTTTACGCTATCTGGGGTGAGTCGAACGTTTACCCTGTAGCTATACTAAATTACCCCCAACTCGGCTTTTGGTTAGTACAATGAAATGGTGAGTTTTAGCTTTTGCCCCCGGGGTCCGTGTTCTTCATAGGGTGAAGAGGTTTAACTTAGCCTTTCAAGATCAACTATAATCTCTCGTGGGGGTGTTGTAGTTCATGTTAGTATCTCGCTCTTATAATAGACATTACGAAGGTAGCCAGGGTCCGTAGAAAGATTCCGAGCTCCGTGGTAGATTCCTAGAGTCGATTTGTTGAGGTTGTGTATCCCTTATCCTGTTGTGTAACCGTCCTCTCAACTGCCATGACTGCTGTGAGGGCCACATGGTATGTTTTAATTGGATGGACGTGCATTGTGTTTCGTGCGCCGTAATGAGTGCCTTTTGAAAACTGATCTATAAAGACGGGAATGCCCCCTAACCATTTGGTCTTTATAAATTGGGATTAGGGGTGCATCGTCCTCACAATACTATTTCTGCGCATTTTCCTGGAGATTTCATACGGTGGAGAGGCGTGGTTGTGAAATGTTCTTCATCTAGTTTTGCGTCATTTTCTTCACTAGGTATGCCTTCTGTTGCCCTCGTTACTATCTTTCTTCATCTATTTATTTTCTCCATTCTCAATAATATGGGGTTAGGATTTTAAAACCCTCTTCAATGGCGTTGCTCCTTTGGAACACCTCTGCCGTGTTAGGCATGATAGAGGTGTCCTTTTGAAACCTAGGGTTTTGAAGGCGTCGAGGCTGACAAGTGGTGGTGCATTATTGCGCTCTTCTGCATCTGAATCTTTGATATAATTAATTCTGATAGTTACTTATTGGCCTCTGTGAGCGTTCCTAGGATTCTTATGGCCAGTGGAAGAAGAAAAGTCAAACCCTAGGCACCGGTTCCCGAAGTCTGGGGCTCAGTTGAAGAAGATACCATCTAGATTCGGCGCGGTCCGGGACTGATATACTCGTGGGTTGGAGACGATTTCTGGGACCATCTATCCGAATTTTCTTCTGAGGACATTCTTAGGCAATCGCTTCAATATTTAGAGTTAACAAAAAAGAAGGTTCGAGATCTAGAGTACCAAGTTCTGTCTCCAAAATGGAATAAAAGGGTATGCTCGTGTCAGGAAGCGAGCTTGCATTTTATGTTTTTATATGAGCCCCTATTTATCAAACTGGGGCTCCGGCTTCCTTTTACCGATTTTCAAATTATAATTCTCCAGACTCTACGCACAGGCCCAACTTAGATTCATCTTAACGGCTGAGGCTACATACTTGCTTTTGATAGGTTCGGCCAGATAATAGGGCTACAATATTCAAAGAATGCCTTTTTCTATTTTTACACTCGAGTGAGTCCCTAGGGTGTGGCGTACCAGAAGAATTGGCTTACGATTTGATCTAGGCCTAGTCGCAAATCCTTCAGCTTGTTCCAAGATGGTTTTAAGGGTAGGTTCTTCAAGCTCACAGGGGCAGCAGGGCACCACCTTTTTTTTTTTTTAAAGCTGATAGGGAGCCAGTGTTCCCATTGTATTTGACGCAAGACGCCTGGAGCACTCCCATTGTGTCTCTTGAAAAAGAAGAGGAACATCTCAATTTAGATGAGCTTGAATGTTTTAGATTTATAACCCAATACGCCAAGGATTATGGATTGATCCAAATTAGAGAAATCCTCAACACCCCTGGTGATGATCTTCTCTTTGCTTTGTTAGGTAGGGGTTAGGACATTATTGCCTGTAGTCTGTCTTAGGTTTTTGTACTTTACCTTTCTTTAATTTGCGGTTTCCTTTATCTAACTCAATTTTTGCTTTCTTTTTGTCTTGTTTCAGTGAGCATGGCCACTAAGAAGGGTGCTGCCTCTTCCATTGAAGCGCTCCAAGCCTTGAAAGCAAAGATAGATGGAGCTGGGACTTCTCATCCCTAAACAGCCGCTGCCCCTTCCTTCGTCATTTGGGAACCAGTCTTAGACCTTTCTACCTTATCCCCTAGGGGAGGAAAATGAAGGCCACAGAAAGTACCCAGGTAGAAGACAACGAGAAAGGGAAGATGATCACAGTTGAGGGAAATGCCAGGCAGAGGATCGATCCTCTGCCTCTAATTACCAGGGATAGGTTTCCCGGTGAATTTGTAGACAACATTCTCCTGAGTGACAATGTTGTCAAGTTCATTACTCGGAGACCGATACCCAAGGCTCTTTCAGTGTTCCAGACTCTTGCTCTCCGAATAGCTACAGAGGCCTGACTCATTGAAAAGACCATGGCTGGTTTCGAAAGGAAGGCAATAGAGAAATTAAAGGTAGTGGAGGCCGAAGGAAAGCAGCTGCTCGATCTGGCCCTCAAGGGCAAAGAGGAGTCAGAAGCCAAAGTTTCCAGATTGGAAAAAGAGCTTGCTGACCTCCAAGTTTTATTCGCCAGTGAGAAGGTTTGCTCCGAATCGGCTAACGCCACCAACGTCGCTTTCAAGGCTAAGGTGGAAGAATTAGAGGGGGCAGAATGCTGAACTGTTTACCATCAGCATCAATGTTGGTGTTGACTAATTTCATAACGTGATTGCCCAAGTTTAATATTTCAACCCTAGGGTTGAACTAGCCTTGCAGGATCTGAGTCCTGAAAAAATATTTCGAGATGGATGCCTAGTTCAGGTCAAGTCAGTTAACCAACTGGCTATCGAGGTCCGAACAGACGAAGCTCCTGTTGTGCTAGATCTGACTAAGAAGGACTCGGGTGAAGAGCGACAGAGCATGGATGAAGACGAGGCTGAGGAGTAACTTATCCCCTTTTTGTATTTTGTTGCCCCTTGCATGGGGCTTTTTATCTTTATGAAGACAATTGTCCTAGTTTTTAGGTTATTTAATTTACTTTTGTTTGTTTTTCTAACTTGTTTTGCATGCCTGTTTGTTTCCATGGTCAACCATTTTTGGGTTCAATGCCCATTATGATGTTTATTTTATAACCCTTTTATGACTTAGGAAATTTCCAGGTGTTAGAGTCCATAGTCTGGGTTCTAATGCCCTTTATGGACTTGTGGTCCCCTTTAGGAATTAGCTATTAGAGTAATGAAACCTTGCCCAAGGTCCTTTGCCAATTACCTTGGCTTTTAGGATCTCACGTGACTTTAGTTTAAGTAAAACCTTGTCTGGGGTCTGCCCTTTGAGGACTTAGGGATCCCTTTAGGACTTAGGCATAAAAGAAATCCTGTCTGGGGTTCGTTGCCAATCGCTTTGGCTTTTAAGATCCTTCTTGACTTTGACATAAGTGGTCCTTATCGGGGTCTTTCATGTTTATGGTTTAATGTAAGAATTTTTCCAAGACTTAGGATTTTTCTACTACACAACCTATTTAACACAAGACAACTCTTGGTGGGTACCAAAATAGCTTGTCCATGCTTGCAATGATCATGCAATGAAGTAAAAAATCACTTTGTTTTATTAATTCAGAAGAGGACTAAGGTCCATACAAAGCGTTCCCATAATAATTGGGATAGATCAAACATGAAGTAAACCGAGACTAGGCCTTAAAAGGTACTTAGCTATACTACTTTCTAAGTTTGTCCGCATTCCAGAAGTTCTTGACCGGATTTCCTGTTAGCGTCTCCAATGTGTAAGCTTCTTTGCCGGTGCTGATTATGATACGATAGGGTCCTTCCTAATTAGGGGCTAACTTTCCCTGGGAGGTGTTCCTATCTCCGATGTCAGCTCTGCAGAGGACTAGGTTGCCTGGTTGGAATCTTCTAGGTATAACCTTTTGGTTGTAATGAGCTGTCGTCTTCTGTTTGATGGCAGCGTCCCGAATGTGACCATGCGCCTTCTTTCTTCTAAAAGGTCCAGATCCTCCTTTTTCAGTTCGGGGTTGTCATCATGCGAGAAGTGTTGGAGACGCCAGTTGGGTTCTCCTATTTCTATCGGGATCATCGCCTCACACCCATAAATGAGCTTGAAAGGAGTCTCACCGATTGTGGAGTAGGGTGTAGTCCGATAGGCTCAAAGGACATGATCTAACTGCTCGGCCCAGTTTCGTTTAGCTTCTTCTAGCCTTCTTTTTAACCCATGAACAATAACCTAGTTGGCGGCTTTAACCTGTCCATTTGTCCAGGGGTTCTCTACAGTGCTACAATGATACTTGATTTTCAAACCAGCGAGTAGTTCTTTGAACCCCTTGTCCTTGAACTGTGTCCCATTATTCGTCACAATGGATTCTGGGATTCCAAATCTTGTAATAATGTGGCGCCACGTGAACTTTTGGATTCGGGCAGAGGTGATGATGACCAAGGGTTCGGCCTCGATCCATTTAGTAAAGTAATCCATGGCTACCACTAGGAACTTCAGTTGTCCAGGTGCTTGAAGAAATGGACCTAAGATATCCATACCCTATCTGTAGAATGGCCAAGGTACGGATGTCATTGAAAGTTCATTGGGTGGAGCATTATAATGATCTGAGTGCTACTGACATTTATCACAGACTTAAATATGTGCAATAGAGTCAGCCTCCATCGTAGGCCAATAGTATCTGGCCCTGAGTGCCTTTAAAGCTAAGGCTTTGCCTCGTAGATAGTGTCCGCAACTCCCCTCATGGACCTCGATAAGTACGTTCTTGGCTTCCTTGGGCGTGAGGCATTTAAGGAGAGGCGACGAGAATCCGTGCTGGTATAACTGTCCATCATAGATGGTGTACTGGACTGCAATTTTAACTAGTTTGGAGGCTTCTTTTGAGTCCTGAGGACAGATGCCAGACTGCATGTACTCCATTATTAGAGTGATACAAGTATGTTCCTGCTCGTCTACTTGAAAAATTACTAGATCCATGATGGAAGGCTGAGATAGGGTCTCTTGGACCACTGAGCGGTTGTTTCCTGGACTCTTTGTGTTGACCAACTTGGACAGAAGGTCGGCCTTTGAGTTCTGTTCTCAGGGAATATGTTCCACCTTTATTATTTGAAAGTTCTTAAGGAGCCCTTGTACCTTTGCTATGTATCTTTGCAAAAGGGGTTCCTTAGCCTGATAATCGCCCTGAATTTAGAATGTCACGAGCTGGGAGTCACTATAAAGTGTGATCTTTGTTACTCTTAGTTCCCTGGCCATTATCAACCCGGTGATGCATGCTTCATATTCTGTTTGGTTGTTCAAAGTAGAGAATTCGAACTTCAGGGAGTTCTCAATAGTCATGCCCTCTGAGTTTTCAAGGATTACCCTGGAGCCGCTTCCCTTAGGGTTGGAGGATCCGTCAATGAACATGGTCCACGATGCTTCCTCGGAGTCACCGAGGTCCAATGTAAGTTCAACATGGAAGTCTGACAGTGCTTGTGCCTTAATTGCTAACCTGAGCTCGTATGCAATTCCAAACTCAGAGAGCTCGATGGATCAAGTGATCATTCTTCCTACTAGGTCTGGTTTATGTAATATTTGCTAGATTGGTTGATCTGTCCTTACCACCATCAGATAGCACTGGAAGTATTGCCTTAGCCTTCTAGCTATGATGATTAGGGTGAAGTCAACCTTCTCGATCTTTTGATAACGGAGCTTGGGGCTCTATAACACATTGCTTATGAAATAGACCGGTTTCTAACCTTTAGGCATTTCCCTTATAAGCACTAAACTCATGGCCTCCTCATGAACCGAGAGGTACACATACAATGTCTCTTCGGGTTCTAGTCTCGTCAGGATGAGAGGGGAAGACAAGCACTACTAGAAATTTGGGTTTTAGAGACCGAAAATTCGGTCTCTAAATTAAGAAAATCCGTCTCTAAAATAGTTTGAGATCGATATAAATCGGTCTCTAATACCTCATCGCTAAATATTAGCGACCGGTACTGGCCGATCTCTAAATTTAAAAACCGATTTAGAGACCAATTAGTTGAAAAAATTGGTCACTAATTTTTGGTCAAATATTGGTCAATTATTTTTCAAAAGAGTACATTAGAGAATGATTTAGAGACCGATTTTTAGAGGCCGATTTTTCGGTCTCTATATCAGTTTCTAAATCAGTCTCTAAAAAACATGCATATATTATATATTTTATAAAATCGGTCTGTGACGCAGTCTCTAAACTAGAGCGATTTATCGATCTCTAAATAAATCTCTAAATCATCTCTAAATCGGTTTCTAAAAATATAAATATATTATAAATTTTATATTAGCAGTCACTAAATCGGTCTCTAAATTAGAGATTGATTTATCAGTCTCTAAAATCAATCTTTAAATCGATCTCTAAATATTTTTTTTTTATAAATTCAGTCCCAAATTCGGTCTCTAATTTGTGATATGAATTTATAATTATTTTTAAATTTATTAAAATCCAAAATTTTAAAACACCTAATAAACAACAGTCAACAATCTCATATATAACCAAACATATAAATAAAAAATAACGTAAATTAAATTAATTCAGTCTTTAGAATATCTCATTTAAAATCAAATAACGTAAACTAAATTAATTCAGTCTGTAGAATATCTCATTTAAAATCAAATAACGTAAACTAAACTAAGCATTGTCTACACTATCTCATTACTACAACATTTCAAATGTAAGAAAGTTGAACACAACACCAACTAAACTATAATCATAAAAACTCCTCGTCCTCCTCCTCTTCTGCTCCGTCAGTCACAGGAAACGTTTGAGAAGGCTGAAAGTTCATCGATTGCATCATTTCTCATACCAGCTAGTTTGTCTCTTCAATCTATCTCTTATTATCTTCCACTTGAGCCCGAAGCTTATTTCTCTCATTTCTTAATTCTTTAAGTTCATCTCTTCACACCCAGTCAGATGATGAAGAACTTGAGTCACGATATTGTGGTCTTCCAGCCACTACGGTTGACTTAATTCCAAGACCATATATTCTACCTTTTTTCACTCCAGCCACATTGCGCTACACATCCAACTCATCTGGGGGATAAGCTCCCTGCTCTGATGCTCTTAGAGTCATTTCTTGCATTTCGTTTATAAATTTGGTCTGTCAATACCATTATGACACTAATTAATGCAAAAAGTTAAAGCATCATATAAGTCTAACATAATATAAGCCATGACATAAAGTATAAGAATAAATGTGGTTTCAATCACATGTTAAAATCTGTAAGCACACACATAAAAAAAATTATGACTTACATTTAGAGTTCCGTTTAAACATTATGATAGCAAGAAAAATACAATTACTAAACATCATTATTTCAAACCCAAGAGTTCGAATTAGATAAAACAATTGCTTATAGTTATATGCTCTGATCTCCTATCCACCCATGTGTGGTTCTTACATCGATGTGTGTGGTGAAACAATGTTGGTGCTGATGGAACAACACCATTCAACTTAGTCTACAGCAATTGTAACAAACCATATTGGTAAATTTAACCATATTAGACAACTTCAACAATAATAAAAGTTAATAGTGAACTTAACTAGATTAGCTTTATGCTGAGATGAGGTAATAGAGCCACTAGTGTGATATGAAGCTCCATATTCTCCATAATCAGACGCCCGATTGGCTTTTGCAATTGCACTTTTCTTCTTGAAAGCCTCACTTTCCCAATGTGTACACAATGTATCCCATATCTCATCCCCAAGCCAACTTGGTCTCTCCATTTTCTTGCGAGCCTTTTCCATAACATTCTTCAACAATGCTGCACCCCATTTCTCAAAGTTTCTTCGAGCACAATAATTATTTGGTGTAATGACAGTATACTTCCTCTGTAATAAGTATGAGTAAGCAAATTGTTTATGGCCAAAAAAAGTCTATCAAATTTTAAATTGTAGTAATAAAAATTTAAAAATTACCATAAACTCTGCAAACCACATATTTCTTGTGGTATCACCTACCCTTTTCCATGATGTCCACGACTCTAAATAATGGCTCCTAAAGATATCACTGATGGCATTTGCCGCCAGGTGCGAAGGCAAAAATCTACAAATAATACAAGCATTTAATTATAATATATCAAACATAGTAATGTAATTTAAACTAAAATAAAACTTACACATACCTATCTCCTTCTAGATATAAAATTGGTTTACTACCAGGTATTTGTGCATCTAATGCATTCTGAGTATGACTTGATCCAGGTGCAGATCCTACATCTGTTGGATGGATAGATGATCTAACATTGTGACAAGACTCCTCTGTCGGAGGCACCACACAGCGAGATGGTTGAGTAAGAGGTAATGAAAGTGCACTTGGGATTGAACAAGTAAATACGGGTAATGTGGGTGATGGAGTAGTAGCAGGAGATGGAGAACTAGTAGAGGTTAAAGGTGGGTGAGAAGTAGAATGTCGCACCAGTTGCACCGGTTGTTGCTTTTTTGGGCGACCCTTAGGAACTTTTCCTTTACCTCGATCTCTCTCGGATATCTGCAATGAACACAAATGGAATGTAAATTAAAATTCTTATAAAATAAATAATAATTAATTTGTGTAAAATACAAAACACAATTAATTTACCTTTTGTTAACATTTGAAAAAAATAAACACTAATCATATTCATGATCAGCATCATCATCATCATCATAGTCATCGCATTCATCACTATCATCGTCATCATGATCATCATCAAGCAATTCATATTGTTGAAGGTCTTCATCTTCATTGTCATTTTCAGAATCATTATCAAAATCACATTCATCTTCCTCGCTATCCTCTCCTTCATTATTTTTTACCTCATCATCCTCGCCGACATCAGCTTCTACCTTATGATTATCACCTTCTTCATTTCTCAAGTTATCAAGTCATCATTTGTTATAAAATCCACATAGGTTGCAGCATCTTGTTATGCAACCTCTAATGCATATCGAGCATCAACAGTACCTCTTGGTTTGGTTTTAATGACAACCCACCAATTAGCATTGTCTTTTATTTTTTCAGGATAAGGTGCATAATACACTTGAATTACATTTTGAGCAAATATGAAGGGGTCATATTTTGGATACCTTCGAGTATGTCAAACCTCCATGATTCCATATTGTTTATGAACCTTCACACCATGATTATGTACAGCATCAAACCATTCACAATTAAATAACACTAATCGTTTCATTGGTTCTCCTGGGTATTCTGCTGCCATAATTTCTTTAATAATGCCATAATAATAATTCTCTTCTTCTACTTTGTCATCACCTTTAACACAAACCCCACAATTGATGATTTTTTTACCGATACTCTAATATTCTATATGAAACTTATAACCATTGACAAAGTAGATAGGCTATATATGAACCTTTCTCTTAGGACCACATGCTAAGTGGTGCAAAAATTGATTTTGTACCAAGTTATTTTTATTGTGAACCAACCAATGATAATAGTAAAATCAATATAATTTAGAACATAACTATCAAGTATTTATATCATTAAAAAAAGTGTTAAGACACTTACATAACTTCGGAACTAGGATGGAAATTCAGATGCAATCATACCATCAACATCAGTGTTAAGTAGGATATACATACTAAAATGAACAATTCAAGAATGATTTAGTTCACTTACCCAATATATGGTTGAACCTCTTCACAATTAAGTAGGATATGTAAATGTGCAGCAGCTACTTCCTTATCCATTAAATACCTACTGCTACAAGTTCCAGCTGAGCGACCAGGATGATTGAAAATTGATAAAGTGGGTTAGATTGTCTCATCTAAACCTCCATCATCATTTCGACCAACTTTATTTCTCATTGATTGCACATGAGATTCAAAATAGTAAGAACAAAAATGAGAAGTCTCTTGGCATAAATATGCCTCACATATGGACCCTTCCACACGTGATTTGTTTTTAACCATTCGTTTCAACCTATTCAAGTACCTAAAAGAAACATGATATCATTAATTACTAAAATTTGAAATAAAAAGATTATCACATTTAAAACGTAATAAAGTAGGTGATTACCTCTCAAATGGATATATCCATCGATATTGACAGGGCCTCCTACTCTTGCCTCATATGGCAGATGAATAAGTAAATGCTCCATTGAGTTAAAGAATCCAGGTGGAAAGATTCATTGTAACTTACATGTTGTGATGACGATATTTTGCTCAATTAGCAACAAATCAGACACACGTAACACTGTTGAGCACAAATCTCTGAGGAATTTACTTAACTCAGCTAAAGGCTTCCACACTGAATCTGGCAATGCACCAAAAGCAATTAGTAGCAACCGCCCTATAAACACATGACAATCATGGATCTTCATCCCAAATAGATTTCCCTCTCTCATGTTTACACATCTATGCAGATTAGAGGCATATCCATTGGGCATTTTTAATTCACTAACCCATTTACATACAGCCCTTTTTTGCTCCATGGACAACACAAATATTGCTTTAGGCTTCAAAATTTTTCCATAAGGCAATTCTTGCAACTGTAGTTCCCTCTGCCTACAATACTCTTTCATATCCATTCTAACTTTAACATTGTCTTTGGTTTTGTCTTTAATATCCATCACTGCATTAAAGATATTATCAAACACATTTTTTCTCAATATGCATCACATCAAGATTGTGTTTGATCATATTAGTTTCCTAATATGGTAACTCCCAGAAAATACTTTGCTTTATCTAATTATGAGTAACCCCGAACCTAGCACATGTACATGGACCCGCCTCAGTTACCTTTGGAACATAAAAAAAAAACATCTTCCCATACCTCGGCCCCAGACAACCTAGGTGGAGGTACAGATTTCTCTTGTCTATTATTATAAAATGCATCTTTATTTCTGTGGTATGCATGATCTATAGGCAGAAATTGACGATGACAATCAAACCAAGAACATTTGCCACCATGTTTCAAAGTGAAAGCCTTTGTTCGATTCATACAATATGGAAATGTCAATCTCCTTGCTGTACTCCAACCTGACAACATGTCATATGCAGGAAAGTTATTTATTGTCCACATTAATGTGGCTTTCATTACGAAATTTTATTTTTTTGAAATATCATAAGTTAGGACACTTTGTTCCCACAACAATTTCAGCTCATCTATCAAAGGTTGCAAATACACATCTATTTTACTTTTCGGATTGTCTGGCCTAGGAATAATCAAAGTCAAGAACATATATGGAGTTGTCATGCATAGTTCTGGAGAAGATTGTACGGAGTGACAATTATAGGCCAACATGAGTAAGGAATAGCTAACTGACTATATGGAGTAAAACCATCAGCACTTAAGTCTAATCTAACATTTCTTGGTTCAGCTTTAAATTCAGGATACGCTTCATCAAAATGTTTCCAATCTTCTCTATCTGATGGATGATATAACACTCCCGATTCTCGTCTATTTTCATAATGTCATCTCATGTATAGAGCAAAACTCATTGAAGCATATAATCTCTTTAGCCCAGGAATGAGAGGTAAATAAATCAACCTCTTTATAGGGATTTCCTTAGTTTTTCCCTTACCAATCGCTTTTATTTTATATCGAGCCATACCACAAAATGTGCATTCTGTAACTCCCTCTTCATTGAACAAAATACAATCATTCATGCAACAATCAATTCTCATTGCAGTAAAACCTAGTTTGGAAACTATTTTTTTCGCCTTATAAAAATTTTCTGGGATGAGATTTCCAGGAGGATGTGTCTTTTTCATAAGTGCTACTATTTGATTAAAAGATTGTTGGGAAATGTTTCCCTCCGATTAGATATTCAATAATTCAACAGTAACAAATAATTCAGTTTCATCTTCGCATCCCGGCCACTAGGGGTGGAAACAGGCCAAGCCAGGTCAGGCTTTGGTTTAAATAGGTCTGACCTGTATCTCAATTATAAGGTCTGAGTTTGGCCTGTGAGTTTATAATAGGCCAATTTTAAAGGTCTGACCTGACCTTTTTAAAAGTCTGACCTGACCTGAAAGCCTAATTAAAGGCCTACTTTGCAATGAGGCCTTTAAATAGGCTAACATGCCTACTTTTAAATAGGCCAACAAACCTTTACATAGGTTAACAAACCTACCTTTAAATAGGTTAACATGTCTTACATAGACTAACAGACTCACCTTTAAATAAGTCAATATGCCTCTACATAGGCTAACAGACCTAAGCCTTGAAATAAGCTAACGGGCCTACTCAAAGCCAATAGGTCTTTGTTATAATTTAACACTCACTTTCTAATTTTATAGATGCTCACTACTTTCTTACTCTAATCTTTGGTCGATATGGGACTTTGAGATATACCAAGTTACTCACTTTCTTACTCTAATCTTTCAAATCACACATCGACCAAAGATCAGAGTAAGAAAGTAGTGAGCATCTATAAAAGTAGGGGGTGAGTGTAAACTTATTATTTTCATTCTAATAAATATATTACATTAAATATATTAATAAATATGTTATTTCTATTCTACCTTACTAACTTAAGTTTTAGTTATTGACTTTTATTAAAATTTAATTAAAAAATATATTAATATATTATAATAAATTAATAATTATAATTATAATTTATAATTATTATAATAATATATATTATATTATATATAATTAAATAGATGACAGCCTTATCGTCAAGCTTAAAAGGCCTATTAGATGGCCTGAGGCCTGACTTTTTTAGTTAAATAGGCTTTTAAAAAAGTCTTGGACTATCTTATTTAGTAAATAGGTTAGGCCAAGCCAGGCCTCAGGCAAGCCAGGCCATAGGCCCCTGACGGGCAGCCTGGCCTATTTCTACCCCTATCGGCCACAAAGGCTTTTGGGCTGCATGAAGCATATCATAAAATTTTTTAGCATCTTTATTTGGAGGCTCCTCTAAGGGTTGATTGTAATGGAACCCAAATTCTGGACCAACGGCATCATAAACCATGGCCTCAAATCTATTTAAATGGTCATTATTACCCATTTGTGTAGTGGTAGAGGTGCTTGGATGACTGTTACAAGCTCCAATCAAAGTTGGATCAATTTCTCCATGACTTGTCCAATACCAATAATCATGTTTAAACCCCTTTTGATAAAGATGAACTTTAACGTCCTCAGGAGTCAAGTACTTCAGGTTTTTGCACTTAGAACAAGGACATCGAATATTTCCATTTGATAAATATACTTATTGGCATGCAAAGGAAACAAATTGTTTTACCCCCTCTACAAACATATGAACAAGTCCCTTCCTACCCGACAAAAGTCTATTATACATCCAAGCTTGATATTGACGAATGTCCATATTCTATAACATAATCAAAATGAAATTTTTAAACTACAAGTGAAATTTAGTCTAACCACATGCAACAAATTTCTAAAACTAATCTAAAAATTAAACATTAGTTCATTACTCTTTAAAAAAATTTATATAAATTTAAGATACAACAACATTCTCAAAATCATTGTCATTTCAAAGCATACCAAACCCTAGAACAAGTTTAACATACAAAATAATACAAAAAATAAGCCTAAAGTAGAAGAAGAACAAAATCAAAGATTTGGGATTTACCTCTTATCTCAAAAGTTTGGTAGTTCAACATCAAGCATCCATACATACGAAAACAAAATTTAAAAAATCAATAAAGAAACTCATTCAAGAATGGACTAAATTTAACAAAATTAAAACAACAAATGGGTTAGATTTATAAGTTAAACTAAAACAAAGGAATTAACAAGAATGAAATTACTTACTAATTTTTATGAAATTATATGAAATGAACAACTCAATTTATAATGTATTTGTCCATTCATGTACTTAGGAAATAAATAGTAATGTCAAGATGAGCCTGGGATTACATTATTGCCTCAACCATTCTCCCACAACCCATTATGTTTTTTCTCACCCTCATTTTGGATTGTCTGGAGTCCTGGCTATATGCAACAAATTCTCCATATTAAGCTTGTATTCAAAAAAATTAAAGTTCTAAATAAATTTTAATTTAAAGTTCAGAACAAATTTGTCTTTTAACAATCACATGACAAGCGAAAAAGAAGTACATCTCTTTCAGCTTTTAGAACAAGGAGATAGAGACAGGAAAACCATCCAGAACACTGAAAGAATATGAAAAATCAACTGGCAGGCATTGTTATTTTCCCACCATTGACTAATGAAGAATAAGACCAGTAGGCACAATTTGAGCCAACCCACTTGAAAATTACATATAACAAAAGAAGAAGCATTCAGAGAAAGGAAATCCATCAAACAAACTCCAAGGACTGACAGTGCAAATCAGATCAACTACTACCCTAAAGCATTATATAAAAAAAATTATAAGTCATATACATATGATCATCATATTACCAAGAAAAGAGAATCCCCAAAGAAAAGAAAAGAAAAGAAAAGTCAGATAGCATCTTTTGAAACCCTAAGCCACCAATAATATGTCGATTATTCCTATATCTTTAATGCCTTATAACTGATTCAATTGGATTCCATTTATGGTAAATTGTTATCATTTAGCGAAGTTTCTGATATTAAGCTTAATTGGAACTTTTTGTGAAACTTTGCTTAAATGTATTTTTAAATGCTCATAATTGAATTGCACTTTTCAGGGAACCTTTGGATGACAGAGTCCATAGCCTCAAACTGGGCTTAATATCCACTTGAAGAAAGAGCTAAAGAGTCAAGAATGTTAACATTAACCCTGGAGACAAAAGATGAGGATTTCTGTGAAGATTCTAGGTTGGAATTGAAGAAACAAGAGGACACGACTTGTGTCCCCAGACACGGCATAAGTTGTGTCCCTCTCTGACTTGTGAAACTCATAATTTTCTCATGCTGGCAGAGCTATACATGGCTTGGGCCGTGTTAAATGACACAGCCTGTGTTTGCGTGACAGAAACTTATACTACAAGAAAATGATGAATTAGCGATGAAAATTTGCGAGGGAAAATTTCCCTCGCCATTCCCTCTCTAATTAGCTAGAAATTTGTGAGGGATTAGCGAGGAAAACACTTTCTCTCGCTAAAGTTCAAAACAAAATCCAAAGGGGGATACAACGAGTAAATAGCGAAGCAATGGCGAGTAAATTATTTCCCTCTCTAAAATTAGCAAGGGAAGTGAGAGGGATTATTTCCCTCACAAAAATTAGCAAGGGAATTGAGAGGGAAGAAGTAACCCTTGCTAAATTCAGCGAGGGATTTGCGAGGTATAGGTTCCCTCGCTAAAATCAGAGAGGGAATTATGAGGTATGAAATTCCCTCGCTAAATTCAGAAGGAGAATTGCGAGGGAATAATTTCCCTTGCTAAAATTAGAATACGCGCCCACTCTGAAAAGAGCTAAACATCTCCTTTAGCTTTAGGTTTCAAATCTCCTTCCCTAAATCAAATCTCCTTCCCACCCACAGCCGTGCAACCTTCCCCTCCACCACCCAAGCCCTTCCCCGGAGCTAAGCACGGCAGCCACGTGATGCGACTTCCCCTCCTTCTGCAGCAACGTGGTGCGACCACCAGGTAAGCCTTCTTCCATTATTTCTTTCTTCTATTCAAGTTTTCTTCTTTCCCTGCTGTTGAGGAGAACAAAGCAAACTCTTTTCGCCAACCTTGCATCCTACACTTGTTCCCTTTCACACTTCAAACCATCCTCCATCGACGTTTTCTTCTAATCCATTTGTATGTTTTTCTTTCCTTTTTTTAATAAAAAAAAATCTCGGTGGATCCCATTTTGTGTTTCGGATCATAGATTTGATTGGTGTCAGGAAAAAATGCCTGAGAGAGAGTATAGGATTGAGAAGTTTTTTTAGGAAAAATAAAATAAAATCTATTGTATTTTTCTCATTAATGTTGAAATGATCTTTGCTATTCACCCTTGCACTTGCATCTTGATTTAACCTTTTGATTGTTTTGAAAGGTAGCTCTGCAATTTCATTTGATTGCACTGATTTTGTTGGCAGAGGTTCATACGTGTTGGAATATACAAGGTCTCCTTCTCGGTTGCATTGCACAACAACAAGATCTTACAATCACTTGATTTGTTTGAAGTCAGGCTTTGTGTTCCTCCACTTTTCACTAGGTTTAAACATTTTCGAATTAACAGGGAAAAAAAGTTATCACCTTTTTTGTTTTTTGTTATTTCTTGTGTTCTTGTTATGCTTTATCTTGTCATCTACTTTTATATTTGTTGTTATATGTTGTGTACTTGTTGTATAGAAATAGAACGCCCCATTATCTAAGCTATTTACTTTCAATCTGAGATTACCTTCAGTATAATCAATAAACTCACTTGTTCTTGTGTTTCATTGCAGGGAATTGTTGAGGAATAAGAGGAAGAACAAAAACGAAGTGTACGAATTTGATTGTCAAACTGAGGTATGATGTGAGACTCAGGTTATTTCAAGGATTGTGATTTTTTGTTTTGGTTTTCCTTAATTATTGGAATTTCATATCTCTGTTTCTCTCTTGCCCATGTCTATTTTTGTGTTGTATGCAAAGATTATCACCATTATTATATCACTTTTAAGTTTTTTTTAAAATTTAAAATTTAGTTTTTTTTAAATGAAATTTACTGAGCCCATGTCTATTTTTCGCAACCTTGTTTATGTATCGAGTATTTTTGCGGTTACTTGGTTCTCCTCTTTCTAATATGGTTGATACAGTCCAAGCTGGTGCAACACCATCTATGCTTGTCCATTTTCTTATATTTGCATTATACTGCCCTGTTAATGATAAGAGTGACATTAGAATATATTGTAGCATTATCTATAATTTTGCTTCAACGATAGTATAAACAAGTAATTATTTTTCAGGTTCATAGCATTTTGATATAAGAAAGAGAAGAAACTTGAGGTACTTTTTAATTACCTACAACATGTTTAGATGGCTAGCTCTGAATTATTTTTACACAGAACCTTTGTGATGTCCCATCAGCTCGTAATGGCATTTGTGACTTTATTTCTAATATTGGAGTTATTTGATTAGAATTGTGGCTCTGTTTGTCCATAAGCTACAAAACAAAGATAACGAATTAGACGATTAGATTTACAATATAACATTATGCGTGTTTGGGTATGCTAGGTAATATGCTTCACCCTAAACCGGAATTTGAACTCACATGTTAATATCACTCTGTTACTTATTTGATTATGCGTGTTTGGGTGATTTGTACTTGAGCTGTTGGATGAAATGCCTTAATAAGAGTCTATTTGATGTATGTAGAACTGTTCATAGCTGGGATATTATGTGTTTAATCTTTGGATTTCATTTCCTATTTGTGTTCAACTTCTTTAATTCTCAATGCTTGCTGCTATAGTGTCCACATCTGAATTCCTATGTGTATTTCTCTTATTGTATGTCATTCTTATTGCTTCTTGTTATTTTTTGTTAGTGGGATTATAAAGTATTGAGGGTTATTATGCTGGGTTCTTGTTCACTTGAGAGTAATTTTTTTTTCATTCAAAAGTTAGTGCGCTGCGGATTTTGAACTTGAAAATAAATTCCCTTTTGTATTCCTATTAGTGGGTTTGATTCACAATTTAGGAAAGGTAATCAGTAAAATAAAAGAGTAAGATAAGTGTCATTAATCATTATCCTAGCATTGGTCGTGTGTGTGCTTGACATTAGTGTCTACTTGACATTAGTGTGTGCTTCAACTGTCTTCATCCCTTTCATGCTATGCTTGTACTGTTCAGGCATTCGAATCATCGAATTCATACTAGTGTTTCTAGGACTTAAACCATCTCAAAACACTTCCAAATCTTGCCTAAAAAGGTCGATTTTCAAGATTGCACCAAATGTGCATCCTAACTCATAAAATTCTAAAATTTTATAGAAAGATAGCTCCCTCTCATATATTTCTAATGCCATAAACCCTACCGCATTTGGCTAAATGTATCTAAAGTTATGTGACATTTTGCAGCAGCAAAAATAGGGAATTCACTGATTCACCCATTTCTGCCTTGACTTAAAACTTCAACTGGGAACAAACTACACATAGGAAAATTATGAAATTCTCCAGGAAACCTTACATGTTAGCTTCAAAATGCCACTAGTTTCACGCAAAACGGACATCGGAGCATGAAGTTATGCAATCTGGTTTACTGGCTGCCATAATACATTTTCTGCAGAATCCAACTCTGATTCAAACAGAAACTGGTGCTCATTGGCTTAGTGGAAAATTCTGAAATTTTTACCACACGTAGCCCTATGTCTTAGCTTTAAAATGACATAAAAATCATCTCATTCCGATGTCTTTAGTTCAAGTTATGCAACAAACATCACAGACTGCTCGGATGCCACCCTGATTCTGCAAATTCGGGTTTTGCATAATCTTAGTTTCTAACTAAGTTCTAATCCTCAAATCATGAAATTCTAAGTGTTTTCCAACCCTAATCATGATCTCTAATCATGTTAGGATCATTAAACACTAATTCAACTCATCAATTATGGATTTAAACTCAAACTTCAAACTAAAACCCTACTTTTTTCCAACTAACCATTAAAAAGGAAATTATGAATTCTAAGGGCTCCAATCTATCAACTAACTAGTATCTAACTCATTAAACTTAGATTATGACCAAATTTAATTAATCACAACCTAATTCTCATCTTTCTCCAACTTATTTCCAAGATTCTCTATCATGAACCAAAATGGTTGGTTTGAGCCATAAATGGCTATCTAATACTTACTAAACTAAAACTATCCTAACTCAATTCTTGGAAGCAAGAATCAAGCTAAAAGGTAGGATTTGGCTCTCCAAATCCATTTTTTCATTCCAAATCCCTAACCCCTATTCAAAAGAACAAAGAGGGAAAAAGAATAGAAATCCCTTACCTTTAGGTGATGACCAACCTTGGAGCCTTGCTCTTCTTCTTTTCCTCTTCCCTTCCTTTCTTTCTTCTCCTTTCTCTCTTTCTCCCCTTCGTTTCTCTGTTTCTGTTCTGTTTTTGCTGAGTTCATGAGTGAGAGAAGAGAAAATGAAGAGAAAAGGCAAACTTGGAAACTTAAGTTTTGGTACTGAAACTTATATTTGCTAAAGACATTTGAATCACTCTATTCAAGTTTTCCATCTTCCAACAACTTTAGAATAAATATTAGGATTCATCTAAATTGTTGATTCACCATTATTCTATTTTTCTATATCTGCTAAGATCAGTCGGATATCAAAATACATAACTAGTATACTTAAAAATACCAAACTGACTCCACTCATTCTCAAATTTTAACTATACCGTACTTAGCTTATTTGTGACCTAGAAACAAGTTCTCTATACTTGTTTCCCTAAACTTAACCTTCCATCGCTATTTTCTAAGTCATTTTAAGCTACTTTTCAACTTCTGTGTTGCAACTAAGTGCCTAAACTAACTCAGTTTATCATAAAACTGAACTGACATGTTAAGCAAGTATTAAGCTACCTTTGCAAAGCCGCTTACAAGCCTAACATGATACCTTCACCTGGGAATCATTGGGGTATGGGTCAATCTAATGTTGTATATCAGATGTTCGAACGAATTGACATATAATATAGGGTACAGTATTTGAACAGATTGTTAATGAACATGCTGATATACAAGCAGGATAAACCAAAAAATATTATATTCTTAAAACTGGCCACCCCAACCTATAATTTTCAATATAGCCTAGGTCTGCCCCTGCTTGCACAGATTGTTAATGAGATAGGAAGAAGATGATAGGAAAAGGTTAAGAGAAATTGAGGGGAATACTCATATAAGACAACACCAAGATGACCCATCAATTTTTCCTCGTGGCACTACTTCATGACAACAGCAATCCTTGAAATAAGGTCCACTGCTTGCTGTCTCACCTTTGCACTCTTGTTGTTTAACCGCCACTTGATGGTACCATAAATCTGAGGAAGATATGGTTTCACCCTCTGCCAAAGAGTTCACAACTGCACCAAACCCGTTAAGCATCAAATTAGCATCATCGTTGGGATGCTCTTGGAAGGCATAAAGAATGCCATCAATCAGAAGCTCTTCCAATAGAGCATTTATATGATATGCTCCTAAGTTAGTGACCACATTTTCAATAGTTTCTATAACCATTCGCCTGTAAGGTTCACTCTCATCTTTAAGATCCTCAACAATTCTCCTGATAATATCAGCAACGCCAACTTTGTTTGCTATCTCTACAGTAGGAAATGAGCACATTGCTTATAGTTTCTTCGATCCAAAGTCATCCTCGTAACCCAGACGTTCTTGTTCAAAAGTCAGGGACAATATCATTTCTAATATAATTAGTTTCCACACCCTCAGCGGGTATACCAAGAGCAGAGGCAAAAACACTGAAAGCTCTAGCAGTAGTGTTCTTAACATATTCATCAATGTTGTCTATGTCAGGTCGCATAGTAGCAATCATTGTGGCTAGTGAAAACTGAGATTTTCTTTATGCTTTTCTCTCCTATGGGGTATATTTAGGACTATCTGAATATGATATCAAATCTTGGATGTTGAAAATAAAAGTTATGAATTTCTAACGAATTATGTGTTAAAAATATTAGTTTGATTTAACTTTTGATTGTGCTTTAACATATGTTTAAAGTTTTATTTTCTTATTCAAGTGAAGATTTGAGCAAAACCTTAGTTTCCCGTTTGAGATTCAATATTAATGAGCACACATACTTATTGTTGGTACTGCTTATTGTATTGAATCTTGAATTGTCCAAGTGGGACAATTTGGTAAGAAATTTTTCCTTCACTTGGTTAACAGTTTTTCTTTAAATATCATATCTTATACTTATTGAAATTTTGGTCTGCTACATTTCCTTTTGTTCTCTGGGTGTATACTTAAACGCAGTAGATCTCACTGTGTTATAGTCATGCACTTGGAGACCAATGGAAAATGCTGCCAAAATTTTGTCAAGTATAAAATATGAGATTTCAGGAATAACTATTAACCAAGTATTGAAAAAGTTTTTTATCGAATGGGATAAGACCATACCATGTTAAGAAGGAGATGGAGATATAAGGATTTGTATTAATATGCTAAACCAATTTTAGCAATCATGAGACCCGATCGAAGTTGGATGTTACGAAGAACTGATCCTACTGACTATGTAAGTGAAGAATTCTAGGATGAAGTTGATGATTTCATTAGGGTTACTCAAGGAGACCCGAAAGTTACTGATGCATTAAATCGCATCATTTGTCCATGTGCTAGATGTAAGAATCATGCTTGGAAGGAGGTATTTGGGGTAGAACAACATCTGTATAAGTACGGATTTGTGGATGGTTATGTAAATTGGACCATTCATGGTGAGGACAGATGGGGGGATAGCGACTCAACATCCATTGTCTATGATGATGAAGTAGAGCCTAGGAATCCATACATGGATATGGTTATGGATGCCGCAGGTGATAGATTAAATCCAGAAGCTCAAGATTGAGAAGAGGATCCAAATCCATCGGCTGCGAAGTTTTATGACTTGTTAAGAGATGCTGACGAATCTTTATGGGATGGTTGCCATAAGCACACGAAATTGTCAGCTATAACTCAACTTTTGAACTTGAAGTCGGAGTTTAACATGAGTGAGAGTTGTTATGATAGAATGATTGTCATAATTAAGAGCATACTTCCAGAGCCTAAAAGGTTACTCGAAAACTTCTACAAATCGAAGAGAATGGTTCGTGAGTTGGGATTAGGATATGAGAAGATAGATGCGTGTCTTAATCAGTGCATGTTGTATTACAAAGAATACAGTGACAAGAGACTCTACTCAGTTTGCTTAGTATGTGGACACCCACGATTCAAACTGAAGGCGGGACGTTCATCGAATGAGAAGGATGTGCCGCACTCAGTGTTGCGATATTTTTCCATTATGCTAAGACTCCAATGTCTGTTTATGTCCAAAAACACTTCACAATACATGACTTGGCATACGGATGGAGTTTGTCAAGATGAATCAGTGATCAGGCATCCAGCTGATGCTGAGGCTTGGAAACGATTTGACGCTACCCATTCAATATTTGCGCTAGACGCTCGAAATGTTAGGCTTGACTTGTGTATAGATGGTTTTAATCCATTCAGCGGTTCAGCCACACAATATTCATATTGGCCTATTTTTGTCACACTGTACAATCTACCTCCAAGTATGTGTATGAGAAGGGAATACATATTCCTCACTCTTATGATTCTTGGACCAAAGTCACCAGGTAAAAGTTTAGATGTCTATCTTAGACCCCTAATTGATGATCTGAAGATATTGTGGGATGATGGGGTGCAAACTTATGATGCTTGAAAGAAGCAAAATTTCTATATGAAAGTGGCTTTGTTGTGGACAATAAGTGACTTTCCAGCCTACGGAATGCTGTCTGGGTGGAGCACTCATGGAAAACTTTCTTGTCCACTTTGTATGAATCATAGTAAGTCATTTGTGTTGAAGCACGGTAGGAAATGTTGTTGGTTTGATTGTCATCGCCAATTTTTGCCCTTTGATCATCCATTTCACCGTGATAGAAACTCTTTTAAGAGATCAACAGTGGAAAAATCTAATCCACCGCAATGGCTGAGTGGGATAGATGTCTTGAATAGAGTGACTCAACTTAAGGAAATCATTTTCGGCTTGAATTCAGGTAAACAAAAACAAGATGGCTTTGGTATACACCACAATTGGGTGAAGAAGAGCATATTCTGGGAATTGCCTTATTGGTCCACTAATCTAATACGACATAATTTAGATGTTATGCATGTCAAGAAGAACATGTTAGATAATATCTTCAACACCGTCATGGACATAAAGGGCAAGACAAAAGACAATGCAAATACAAGAGAAGATTTGAAGATAATATGTAAACGTCCTACCTTGGAGCTAATAGTTGAGAATGGCAAGTATAAAAAACCAAAGGCGACGTATGTCTTAGATGCCAATAAAAGAAGGATGGTGTGTGAGTGGATAAAATAGTTGAAATTTCCTGATGGGTATGCGTCGAATATCACACGTTGCATCAATGTAGATGGCGGGAAGATATATGGAATGAAAAGTCACGATTGTCATATTTTTATACAAAGGTTAATTCCTCTGGCATTTCGTGATATATTACCAAAACCTATATGGGGATCGTTAACAGAATTATGCTTGTTCTTTAAAGAAGTTTGTGCAACTGAAATTCGTGTTTCCACCATGGAGAATGCAGAGCTTTCTATCATTGAAACAATTTGTAAGTTAGAGAAGATTTTCTCTCCAGTATTCTTTGACGTGATGGAACATCTAGTCGTGCATCTCCCTTATGAAGCTAAGGTTGGAGGACCAGTGCATTACAGGTGAATGTACCCCTTTGAGAGGTGTATGTTGTACTTGAAAAGAAAGGTCTGAAATAAGGCAAAAGTTGAAGGATTTATTTGTGAAGCATATATTTTAGAAGAAATTTCTAATTTTGCTTCCATGTATTTTGATCCCCACCTCCAGACTAGGTGCACTCAAGATCCTCGGAATGATGACGGTGGGGAAGATACAATTAATGAATGGTTGTCTATTTTTAAACATCCATGTCATCTTATCGGGAGAGGTCAAAATAGATTCTTGATGGATGTGGAACTTCAGATTGCTGAGACATATGTGCTTGTAAATTATGGAGAAATAGAACCTTATCTCTAGTAAGTTTACTCTCTATCTAATGAATTTGTTATTAATGTGCTAAATTTATGCTAAATATTAATTATTGTATTGATTAGACAATTCGAGGATTCGTTAAGGGATACAGATCCCAATATCACTGATGATCAAATATTAGAAGCTCGAGATAAGGACTTCAGTAGATTGCTAAAATATCTAGTGAGTCCTTTTATCCATAATAGTGATCTATCATATTAAATTCAATGTGCATTATGCTAGATGTTACAACTATCTACCGTCTATGTAATGATATAGGTTAATATAGGCCAAGTCGAGGATCAAATGATACGAGAGATAAGTTATGGTCCATTCAAGTCCGTGACTTCTTACTGTGACTTAATAGTTAATGGGTACAGATTTCATACCAAGGTATACGGACAAAATAAAGCTACCATGAATAGTGGCGTATGTGTTAGAGGTAGTATATATAGTGAGAATGACTTCGACTATTATGGCATCGTTGAAGATATATTAGAATTATCATATGTAGGAAATCAGAACAAAGTATTTCTTTTACAATGTCATTAGTTTGACCCGATAAATGGAGTCAATGTAGATAAGAGATATGGGTTGGTTGACATCAAGCATAAATCAAGACTTCACTCAAATGAGCCATTCGTCTTAGCCGAACAAGCACAATAAGTGTACTATATAAGATACCCATAAAGCGGGAATATAGCTAATGGTGAATGGTGGGCAGCTTGCAAGGTCAGAACAAAACTCTTCGTGGCTGAGACATTGAATGACAAAGGTGATGAATTGAATGACTTAACTGCCACTGATTATTACCAAGATGATGGATCCCTTGGAACACACAATCTTGTGATAGATGATGAAGTAGTCTCCTTATTTGATGCACATGCCCAAATGGAAGAAGTGAACATACGTGATATACATTATCCAATGGACGATCTGGTTGATGATGAGTTCATTGATGACAATGAAAATAATGAAATTAATGAATTCTCAGATGAAGATAAGGAATCTTTTGCTTCAGACTCAAGTAGTTAAAATTGAAGCTTGTTCAATAAATTTCGTTAATGGTATTTACACTGGAATATCATTATTATATTTTGAGGTTTTTATTGACATATAGTTTCTTAACTCGTCATGTTTTATCATGTTTCCTTATGCAGATATTCATCATGACCATTCGAGGTAGAGGTGCTGGACGCGATCGTGGGAGAGGCCGTAATGTTTCATCTACCCATGATTCTCCACCAGTACAACATTCTCAGCCCTTTCCAGGTATACCTATAGGATAATCTTTTTAATTATTGTTAACTCGTGGTTTATATAAATGTAATATATATGTATTTTTTTATGTATAATTATGTTAGGTGCAACTTTAGCTACTGGTCCATCGACTAGTACAGGTCTACCAGCGTCTAGTCCATTGACCATTGGAGGCGCATCAGCTTCTGTCCCATCCCTTACTGACCCAGCGATTTCTATGCCACCCCCTGCTGACCCACCCACTAGCGGCCCGAATGTGGTGCTTTCATGTGGAGAATCCAATGTAGAAACAGATAGCAGGGAACTTATATATGTGGCGCCTGTCCCTGAACCGTAAGTAATAGTGACATATCATCTTTTATTATATGTATTTACTTTTAGATCACCAACATTATCTTTTTGTACTTACAAGAAGATGTTTCTCCCGTCGAGGGTGACACGTGATATTATGTACAATGTCATGACACGGATGCCTGTTCCGGCTAGTACGTGGCGAGGTTATCCAGCTGAGATGAAGGAAATACTATTTAACGACTTCATGGTAAGTAATTGTGTTTATCGAATTATATATTATACATTTATTGAAAAATAAATATACATACATATCCTTTGTGTAGGCTAAGCATTAGTTCACATCTGATGCTAATCGCAGCATGGTGAGAACTGTCTGGGAACGGACTATCTTGGACCGTTATCCAGACCATTTGAACAAAGCACGATATAAGGCCTTTGAGAGGGAAAATTCAAACAACTTGGCTGATGTTAAGGGCCATGGGCCCAGAGGAATGAGGACAGAAGTGTGGGATGGCCTGGTCGCCATTTGGCTGACAAATAAATGGATGACGAGGTCTGCAGCTGCCCGAAGGAACATGGCCTGATGCCTTGAAGCATATAGGCAGGTCGATAAGCTTTGGTCAACATAAGAGTAAGATGGTAATATAACTTCCTTATTTAAAGTTTTAATGATAAGCATCTATATATGAACATATTGTAATTACTTGAGTTATTTGCCTATCTTGAGTATGACATAGTATTTTAGAGGGATTGCCTTACTTTTGATATGTATTTATTATATAATATTCTTCCATATGGGATTACAGGAGGCAGAGTTAAAGCATCCAGTTTCTTACAGAGATCTGTATGCAAAAGTTCATAAGAAAAAAGATGGAAAGTACATTTCTAAGCGCTCAAGGAATTTTATTGTAAGTGTCTTGTTCCTATTCAAAAGTCATATATATTTTAGGTTATTTATTTTTTTATTAATATTTTTCTTGTTTTGTTATTTTTAGGAGTCATATGACACTGCAATGACAGAAAAATATGGAGAAAACTCTTCCTCTCACCCTATGGTTGACTTGGAGGTCTGGTTGGATGCGGCGGGTCCCAACAAGAAGGGATGTGTGCATGGCATAGGTAACAGCTTACACATTGGTAATAACACCATGCCGGCTTCATCCTCCTCGGTTGCGGGTCTTTCCCACTCTACACCGTTGACACAAGACATATTCGAAGCTGTAAATACAACAGTGGCAGCAGCGATGACTTCATTTGTCCAGACTCAACTTGTCCCTATGTTGGCACCTTTCCAATCGTTCCTATCTACGATCGGATCAACAAATGTTGCTCCACAACCACCTTCGCAAGATTTAGGTAGGGAGGGTCGAGAGGAAGACGAAGACGAAGACAAAGACAACTTAGACTGATTGTAATTTTTTATTCTTATTGTCAAATTTGTATAACTTTCAACTATATTGATTGATTATTTGTATAATAACTTTCAACTATATTATTGAATTATTTTTTACAAGTTTTTTGTTGTAGCAGTTTACAATTATTTGATTATTTGTTGTTGGATTTTTGTTTGCTGGATTTCTGTTTGTTGGATTGTGGTTTGATATGCAAGTTTTTGGAAAGTTATATATATACAACTGGTTATTAAAAAAACCTACCTCATTAGCGAGGAATTAGAGAGGGATTAGCGACAGAAGCTCACATTGTAAATAGCGAGGGATATGTTAGCGAATGATTAGCGAGGAAATAGCGAGGGATATGTTAGCGAGGGATTCACGAGGAATAGCGAGGGAATAATACAAGCCATTAGTGAGGGATTAGAGAGTAATTAGCGAGGGAAGTTAGCGAGGGATTAGCGAGGAAATAGCGAGGAAATTATTAGAGAGGGAATAGCGAGGGAAATTGATAAAATTAGTAAATAATACAGCGACAGAATAGCGAGGGAAATTCCCTTGCTATTTTGCAAGGGAATATTAGCGATGTATTAGATAGGGATTAGCAATGGAAATTAATTTTCTAGAGACGGATTAGAGAGGGAATACTTTCCCCTGCTAATTAGAAATGAAAAATAAGCGACTAACTTTTCCCTTGCTAATCCTTCTCTAATCCCTCGCTAATTTTATTAGCGAGGGATTAAAGAGGGATTAGCGAGGGAAATTTCCCTCGCTGATTTCCTGATTTCTTGTAGGGTTAATTTCAAGCCTCTACGAGAAGCTAGGTCAAGGGACCTATAAATAAAGAGTGCTAAGGCTCTTAGAAAAGAGTTCTGACCTGGAGGCAGCTCAGAAACTACTAGGAAACGGAGAGAGGAAGGTTGGATCGAAGATTGGAGTCTCCGGTTCGAGTAATCGGAGATCCATCATCCTCAATTCTTGGAAACTCGTTTGATCTTTAGTTTTCTTCTGCAATTTCATTTCATAAGATGTTTATAGTCTATTTTTCTTTTGATTTTGTTTTAGCCATGTGTGGCTAAGTTTCTTTTTTGGTTAAGGGAAGATGAAACCCTAGTTTTCTCTTAGCAAATCAGTTAGGGAAACACACTTGAAAACTAGGCACAAAACAACTATAAGTAAGGCTAGAAACACAATCCTATCCCTTGTATGTAATAGCAGATAAACGGCTTTGAAAATGCATGCATTCTGCTCCAACCAGATACACCAAAATAGAAAATGACACAAGATACACTCTTGTGAAACCCAAGACACTGACGTATATATTCAATTGTCAAACAATGTAATATGGAAGGCCAAGGGGTAAAAAATATAAAATTCACGGTATTACCATGAAAACATCCAAAACTGCATATCATAAGCATGACAAGAGATTGAACCAAAAAAAAATTGGACTTGGAAAGCGCAAATAGATGATAACTCAAAAATATAAAGGAAAAAATAATGGTGTTTGGTAGCTACTCTCGGGACAGTTTCCTGCTATCAAAATCAAATTTGAGTTTTAGAGACAATTTACTACATTGTTGTAAATTTTACTACCCTATTCGTGTAAGGTATAATAAGCATTTGAAATCAAGGGGCCCTTTATTCTTGTTAGGTAATTCGAGTAAATCAACCAAGTGACCAAAAGGTCATTGATTTCAATACCCTCTCTACTTGGGCATAAAGGGTGGTCACTGGAGACAATTATTTAAAGACATGACAGAATAACCTACTAATTGGCCTTCACTGTCGTGATAAAAAACTGTGAGCCATTGGAATCAGGACCTGAATTCACCAGAGACCACACCTGCAACCATTAAGTAAATTTATAAGGAAACAACTCAAACGAGCACTTCAAAAATGAAGAAAAATGTTAAGTTTAAAATATAAAAAGAAAAAAATAAAGTAAAATGCTTGCATCCAAGCAAATAATGTTACAGACCAGCATGTGAATGTTTTATCTTGAAATTCTCATCAGGAAAGGTGCCACCATAAACAGATTCATAGCCTCTTCCATCCCGATGAACAATGTCTCCACCCTGAATCACGAAACTGGATATTATCTGATGAAATGGTGTTCCTTTAAAATGAAGTTTTACACCACTAGCACTCTTACCTTTTTCCCCTACATAGTATGGAACCGTATACCCATAAATCCAAGATAATAATATGGACCCATCATACAAGCTGAGTCGGTTACTGAAAAATAAAAGCTTTTTGTCATTTGAAGAAGAAGGAAAATGAGAACTCACCCTACAGTGAAGATAAGACGCACGGTGAGAGAGAGTGAGACGTGGCAGCGAAACAGAGAGGAAGAGGGGGTGGGGGCGTGATTCCATGACTGCTAAACAGAGAGGAAGAGCGGGGTGGGGGCACGATTTGTGACGGGCTTGGCAACGAAACAGAGACGAAGAGCGGGGTGATGGAGAAAGGCCGAGAGTGGGATTTGGGGGTAATGGAGAGAGGCTAAGAGAGAAACGAAATGGTGGCTTCGTACGTACTAAGTGGGTAAAGGGTAATTAGGGCTTGAAAGGGATTTAGGGGTAGATGGAGGGGGAAATTTGTAAATTTTTTGATTTAGCGATCGAAATATCGGTCTCTAAAATATTCAACTATTTTTTAGCGACTGCATTTTTGTCACCACTTATTTTATTTATTTTTTGGTAAATTTTTTAATTTAGAGACGGACATATTGGTCTCTAAAAATAAGATACATTTTTTATTTTTTTAAATTTCTTTTATAACATAATTTTGGTCTATAATTCGGTCTCTAAAAAAAATTTAGAGGACGTTTTTATTTCGGTAGCAAATTAGATTTTTTTTTCGTAATCGGTCTCTATAGATCTGAAATAAATCGATATCTAAAATCCAAATTTTTAGTAGTGAAAAGTCCTTTTAACAATGTGAAAACATCCTCACATTCCTAAGTTCACTCAAAACATTTTCCCCTTTTTTAAGAGATTGAATAGGGGGAGAAATTTATAAGCAGCTAGCTTTGGCTAGAAACTGTGTGAGGGTCGCAATCCGCCTTGTAAGCTGCTGAACTTCTTTCATGTTCTGGGGGCTGCGTATGTCGAGCACCACCTGACATTTATCTTGGTTTGCCTCAATGCCACGGTGAGTCAGCATGAAGCCCAATAACTTATCGGCCTGGACCCTGAATGTGCACTTTTTTGGGTTGAGCCTCATATTGTGTTTTCTTAATTGCATAAACACTTCTTTGAGGTCTGCGACATGTGATCCGGATTATGGGGTTTTGACTATCATGTCATCAATGTAAACCTCCAGCATTCTCCCCACTTGATCCTCAAAAACCCTATTCATCATCCGCTGGTAGGTGGCTCCTGCATTCTTCAAGGCAAAAGACATGATCCTATAGCAGTAGCTTGCCTTCTCGGTGATGAAAGCGATTTTATCCTCATCTCCAGGGTACATTGGGATCTGATTGTATCCGAAGTAAGCATCCATGAAAGATAATAATCAGAATCTTAAAGAGCTATCAATAAGTTTACAACGTTAGGGAGGGGGTACAAATCTTTGGGGCATGCCTTATTCAGGTCCGTGTAGTCCACACACACCCTCCACTTCCCATTTGACTTTTTCACTAGGACCACATTGGAGAGCCATGTGGTGTATGAGATTTCTCTGATAAATCCGACACTGAGAAGCTCTTTGACTTGCTCTTCAATGATTTGTTGTCTTTTATGGCCGACTTTCCTTTTCTTCTAGGAGACCGACTTCACATCCTGTTTAATAGATATATGGTGGTAGATGAAAGAAGGGTCAAGTCTAGGCATGTCAGAGGACGTCCAGGAAAATAGGTCTTTAATTTTTTTTTTTGCAAGAGCTCTATTAGCTGGCATCTCTCTTATTCTTCTAGATTTGCTACTATCTTGGTAATTTGGTCAAACTTGTCACCTAGATGGAGTGAAAGTAGCTCTCCTTCAGGCTGGGGTCTAGTACCTCGGATCTCTTCACGAATGTCTAGCTTGGTCACAAGGACGTTGACCTGATTTAAAGCTAGGCTAGAGGTGCGTGCTCTAGTCTTCCTTAGAGCCCTGCATATTTTCAGGCTCTCGTTGTAGTACTTGCGCACCACAATCTAATCGCCCTTAACCGTGACTATTTCATTATTCTTACTGAGGAATTTCATGGTTTGGTGAGCGGTGGACACTACGGCGATAATGCCATTCAGTGTGGGGAGTCCCAGAATAATGCTGTATGTTGATGGGCAGTCTACGACCAAAAACATGACTTTGATGGTTTTGTAGATTTTATCATTGCCCAAAGTCAAGAATGTATCAAAGTAACCCATCAGGGTTATCTTTTCCCTAGAAAAACTGGTGAGCTCGCCATCATAAGGGGTCAATGTAGACATGGGAAACTCCAATCTTTCGAAGGCGTCCATGAACATAATGTCTGCCGAGCTTCCTTGGTCGACGAAGATACGCCAGACCTCTACGTCAGATTATTATTCCGGAGATGACAAGCAGATCATCATGATCTCGGATGATACCTCTGTAGTCCTCGTCTGAGAAGGAAATAGATGGCCCCTCCCCTTCTTCAGCATGAGGTTTGTGAGTAGAGCCAGAAACGCTCAACACCGCAGTCTGTAGTGCTTTCTTTCGGGAATTGTTGGATGATCCCCTGCCTGTAAATCCCTCTGATATGGTACTAACAAGCCGTTCTTTCCCGTTGGCCCTATTTTGAGTATCTTGGTTCTAATCCTGCCGGTCGTCAATGCCAGGGCGAGGTGGAGTCCGGGATTTTCTGGCAGGGCTGCGTGTCCATCTCCTTTTACGCAGGGTCAGACTTCTCCGAGGACTGGGACTATGTCTTCGGTCGCTTTGTCTTTTACGGTTGTCATCATTTTGGATTCCAGCGATATATTTCTGCAGTCGTCCTTCTTTAATCAGGGATTCAATGACATCACGGAGCTGATAACACTTTTCTGTTTCATGGCTATAACTTTTATGCCATTTACAGTGCTTCGAGTGCTCTTTCACATTTTTCAGAGGATGCTGCCTTTTAATATCTCGGAACTCAATTTGAAGCACCTCTTTGAGAATCATTTCTCATGGGGTGTTTAGAAGGGTATAGTCAGAATATTTAGGCCGGTATACATTGCCCTTGGAGGAATTTTGAGGTTGGTTAGAGCTTCGGTTATTCTTCTGGTGAGTGGGCACACCCTTCTCCAAAGTCTCTTTGTCCTTGATGATCTCTTCCAGGTCGATATATTTCTTGGAATGAGCATGAAATTCATTCATAGTCTCCAGCTTCTTTTTTATTAAGGACTGAAAGAAGTCAGAATCATTCTGGAGCCCACTCTAGGCGTAATGAAGAGCAATCCTGTCATCTGGTCTTTCTATATGAGCGAGGGCATCCCTGAAGCTTCTGATATATTCACGAAGGGGCTCATTGTTCCCTTGGGGAATTGTAGAGAGGGAGTCAACTGACTTGGGCTATTCTTTAGCAGTTGTGTAGAGTAACAGGAAGCATTGCGTGAGGTTGTCTCATCTGGTGACTGACTTCGGTTGTAGAGTCGTGAACCAACGGAGGGCACCCTTCTTCAAAAAGAGACGAAAGGCATGACAGAGCAACTCTGGGGACCCCCACGGAATTGGATAGAGTGAATGTAGGCGTCAAGATGTTCCTGAGGGTCCGTGTTGTACCATCATAGAGTTCCAGGTTAGAAGGGGACTTGAATCTTCTAGGAACCCTGTAAACCATTAGTTCATCTAAGAAGGGCTATTGCTGGGTGCTAGAGGCCGGCAGGTTAATTCTAGTGGCATTACTAGCTTAATCATGCAATTGTCCTTTTTTATTGCAAGTTGTATTTTGCCTCCCGTTGTCATTCTCCATATGAACGGACCTTTCCAACTCGTCTAGCCGATGATGCTGGTCATCTAACTGACGATGTTGTTCATCGATCTGTAACATTTGTTGGATGGCCAACTCCTGGAGACAGTTGCTGGTCATCTTTGAACGGGCGGTGCCTCAGCTGGAAGCACGATCAACATCAACGTTGTTCAGGGGTCCTAGGCGTGTTTGCATTGGGGCCCTAGATCCTTGAACGACATTGTTAGCTCTTTCTCCAGGGTGGCCAAGCCTGTCCATAACAGATACTCTGCGTGACAGATGTAGACTTTCATTAGAAAGTGAAGTCTCATGGTCATCGTACTGATGTTCCGGGACGTGCGCTTGGTTTCTTATGGCTGAAGATTCAGCTACAGGTGGTGTAATTGGATGAGGAGGGGGCTGTGCTGCTGGCTCTTGTCTTTGTTCTGCAAGGGGTTGCGCAACATCCCTCCTTGAATGTTGACGTGTGTTTACCATGATTGGGTGGGATTAGAAGTTTATCAGGTTCCCACAGACGACGCCAATGTTCTGAAATGGATTCAGAGGGGCACTTGAGATAGGCACGTAACAGTGGTTTCCTTGTTGAGTAGCAGCGGCCGAGCGTGTTGAGACAGGGGGTGGGTATCTACAAAGAAACTCCAATGCTCAAGTCAGGCTGTGAATAAGCAGGGCAATATATGGTATGTAATTTATTGTTACCTATTTAAGGTTACTTAGTCTGGTATTTATAGAGCGTGTGTAGAATTCTTATGCAATCTATATTGAGTGCAGGTATTTAGGATTAGTATTCTAATAAAGATTACCTTCCCATTGTTGTTGGAATGAATCCCCATAAATCAGGAACCCTTATGGGAGCTACACTACAAGAAAATTAGAAATTTGTGGCGGATTTTTTACGGCAGATTCGCATCCTTCGCAATTGCGAAAGGCATTGCGGCAGATTATGATCCGTCTCAATTAGCGGTGGATTTTGTGACGGATATATTTGCGTCAAATTTTTGCCACGGATTGGCCCCCGCAAAAATTTTCTGGCGTAAAATTCCACCGTAAAATGCTGTAGCCATTCGTAAAAAAATTTGTGCGGCAGAAATATCCACCGCAAACTTAATAAAATTTTTTAAAAAAAAATTAAAAAAATTTATCCGCCGCAAATATCCGTCGCAACTTATAAAATAATAAATTATGACGGAGGAATTCTGCCACAAAATTGATAAACTAATAAAATAAATCATAAAAAATTTTAAATATTTTGTGGTGGATTATTCTGCCGCAAAAAAATTCGATTTTAACAAATTTTGCAACGAAAAAATCCGTTGCAAAAGATATTACATAAAAAAATTAGTAAAAAATGTATAAAAAATATTTGCAGCGGAAAAAATCACCGCAAAAAAGCTGCCATTTAAAATAAATTTTGCGGTGAATTTTTCCGCTGCAAAATATAAAACTAATTAAAAAATGGTTATAACACTTTGCGGCGGATAAATCCGCCACAAAAAATTTGCCGCAATTTAAAAATAAATTTGTGGCGAAAAAATTCATCGCAAAAAATTCACCGCAAAAACCAGATCTACCTTCCCTGTTCTTTCTTCCATTTTCATTTTCCGAATCTATCTCTATGATTCTTCTTCCTTCAGCTCCTCCTCTCCCTCAATCGTCCGGTGACCTCCATTGCTCGCCGCCACCGACCACCGATCCGCGACCACGTGAGCCCACCCAACCGGTGACTCGCGACCCGCGCCTCACGCGCAGCCGCGACAGCACCGCGCTACGACTGGCACCCGTGCCTCGACCCCGCGTCCGGCGACCCCGCGTCTGCGACCCCGAGTCCGGCGACCCCGCACCCGCGTCCGGCTACCAGCGTCCGGCGCCGGCGCACTGCGTGCGTGCGCGCCCGTAGCCCCACGTCCGGCCACCACTGCTCCACGCCTCCATCATCCGCCCACCTACCAAGTAGGTACCCCACTGTTAATTGCTTGCTCTGTTCATTGGTTTAATGTTTGAACCAATGATTTGTTTGCTGAGAAGATGAGTGATTTGTAGATTATGACTTGAAGATTTACAATTTGATCACATGGTTAGGACTGAATTTTGAAAATATATCTCTATAATCAATTTGAATTTCATTATTGCAATGTACTGTAATTCTGCTCTGGTATTGTTATCTTTGTAATATATTTGATGCATGTGATAAATCGTAATACTTTGAGCGAAGCCTTAGTTTCCGTTTGAGATTCAATATTAGTGAGCACGCGTACTCTTTGAAGGAAGTGCTCATTGTATTGAATCTTGAATTGTCAATTTGGATGAGTTTAGGAAGAAACTTTTACTTCACTTGATTATAGTTACTCATTAAATTTCATACCATATACTTGATGAAATTTTATTGTGCAACATTTCCTTTTGTTCTCTGCGTACATACTTGATCGTGGTAGATGTCACCACTTTCTAGTCGTGTACTTGGAGACTAATGGGAAATGCTGTCGAAATTTTGTCAAGTATATGATGTATGATTTTTAAGAGTACTATCAATCAAGTGTTGTAAAGGTTTCTTCTTGAATGGGATAGGGTCATACCATGTCAAGAGATTTTAAGATTTTGGAGATAATAGTTGTTTGGATTGAAATATTTATACAAATATAATTTTAAAATGTATTAATTATGCAACATATGTTATGCATTTTATATTTTTGTATTTTGATTTAAGTGTAAAATTATAATTGCAGAAAATGGTAGTTCCAGAAAATCGTAGATGGATGTATAATAGGACTCATTCGGGTCGTAGAGGACTTACACAAGATTTTGTACATGGAGTTGAAGAGTTTGTGAATTATGCATGTCGATCTTCTCATTACTTAAGTGAAGGAACAATTCGGTGTCCATGTTTGATGTGTTTTAGTGGGAAATTGTTGAAACCTGAGATTGTGAAAGTTCATTTGTATAAAAAAGGATTCAAACCTAGGTATTGGTATTGGACAGATCATGGAGAGGAAGAGCCTGATCCAATTAGTGTACATATAAACTTTGATGTAAACACTGCTAGTAGTCCTATATTAGAGGAGGAAGACGTGGTTGATAGATATCAAAATATGGTTTGTGATGTGGTCGAACAGAATTTGGGGATTTTAGGAGTCGTTTTCAACAGTAGTGTTGAGGAGCCTCCACATCCAGAGGCCGAAGAGTTTTATGATCTATTAAATGCTTCAAGTCAACCATTATGGCACTTCTCTGCGAAACTCATTCTGAGTTATCCTTGGCAGTTCGAATGTTAAGCCTCAAATCTGATTATAATGTAACGCATGCGTGCTTTGATTCATTTATGGAGATATTAAGAGAGGTTGCTCCTCTAGGATCACGAATTCCTCTGAATTACTATAGAACAAAAAAATTGGTTTCTAAACTCGGGCTTGCTTCAAGAAAAATAGATTGTTGTGTAAATGGTTGTATGTTATACTATGACAATGCCAGACAATGTAGGTTTTGTGGTGCTGAAAGATACGAACTTCGTAAAACCAGTAATGGAAATAACAATGAAATTTCGGTGAAAAGAATGCATTATTTACCTCTTATTCCTAGGCTCAAGAGATTGTATTCCTCTATGAGCTCATCTGCACACATGGGATGGCATGCTGAAAATAATAGGAAGTTGGGGGAGATGTCTCACCCATCCGATGGTGAAGCATGGAAGCATTTTAATAGGACATATCCTGAATTTGCAATTGATCCTAGAAATGTTAGGCTTGGTTTGTGTGCTGATGGTTTCACTCCATACAATCAATCTGCTTCTCCTTATTCTTGTTGGCCTGTGATAGTCACTCCATATAATCGCCTTCGTAAATGTGTATGATTGCCCCATACATGTTCCTAACATGCATTATTCCCGGCCCTAACAATCCCAAGAGCAAGATTGATGTTTATTTACAACCATTAATTGATGAACTGAAAATTTTATGGGCGGGTGTTTTAACTTATGACGTGTCAAGCAAACAAAATTTTATGATGAGGGCGGCATTGATGTGGACAATAAATGACTTTCCAGCATATGGAATGTTGTCTGGATGGATGACTGCGGGTAAATTAGCATGTCCATATTGCATGGATCAAACAAAGGCATTCACTTTGAAACATGGGGGAAAAAATTCGTGGTTTGACTGTCATCGTCAATTCTTGCATGTTGATCACATGTTTAGAAGAAACAAAAATGCATTTAAGAAGAAAACTGTGGTGACTGATTTGCCTCCACCAAGATTATCGGACATGAATTAAGTGAGATTGTTAGTGTCTTTAGTAAAATAATCTGAAATGTAAGTCATGCAAACACCATGGGTATGGTGTTTATCATAATTGGACTAAGCAGAGCATATTTTGGGAGTTACCATATTGGAAGGATAATTTAATTAGGCATAATTTAGATGTCATGCATATTGAGAAAAATGTATTTGATAACATATTCAACACTGTTATGGATGTTAAGGGCAAAACAAAGGATAATATCAAGGCAAGAATGGACTTAAAAGAATATTGTTAATGACCAGAATTGGAGCTTATTGATTTTCCAAATGGTAAGATCATGAAACCAAAGGCTAATTATACTTTTACAAAAGAGCAAAAGAAAATTGTTTGTGAATTGGTGCAACATTTAAAAATGTCAGATGGTTATGCTTCAAACTTAGCCAGATGTGTGGACATGAATCAATTACGATTGTCTGGGATGAAGAGTCATGATTGTCACGTGTTTATGGAGAGTTTGCTTCTAATTGCTTTTTCTTTGTTGTCAGATCAAATTTGGAAGCCATTGACTGAATTGAGTCAATTTTTAGAGACTTGTGCTCAACGACTTTGACGGAAAAAGACATGCTTCAAATGGAACAGAACATTCCGGTGATTTTGTGTAAATTGGAAAGGATATTTCCACCGGGTTTCTTTGATTCCATGGAACATTTACCAGTCCATTTACCTTATGAAGCAAGAGTAGGTGGGCCAGTTCAATACGATGGATGTATCCATTCGAGAGGTACTTAAACAAGATAAAGAAAACGGTTAAGAACAAAGCTCGGGTTGAAGGTTCTATTTGTGAAGCTTATTTAATTCAAGAGATATCTCATTTCTGTTCATTTTACTTTGAGCCTCATGTTAAGTCAATGAGAACTAGAGTTGGATGAAATGATGATACAGATGAAAATATGTCAATGGAATCGACTTTGTCAATTTTTAATCAACCTGGCCGAGGTTATGGAACATCAAAAATACAATGGCTAAATGATACTGAGATGAAATCTGCGACATTGCACATCTTGCTAAATTGTGAAGAATTTGAACCATACCTCAAGTAAGTGGTACTAATAAGTTAAGTTTAAATTTCAAATGTATTGCTAACTAACAATCAAATCATAAACTTTTAATTTTTCAGTGTTTTTTTACAACATTTCAACATTCCTGAGGAACATTCAAATGAAAGAATAAATGCAGATTTTATAGAGTGGTTCAAAAGTTATGTAAGTATTTAAACATTACTAAATTGTTGATCCCAATCATTATATATGATTTAGATCATTAACATTAACAATATTTTTTTCTAGGTTCACAATCCACAAAATATGGTGAATAATTCTTACTTGCATGATTTGGCATGGGGGCCTAGTAGATGTGTGACATCTTGGCCAATATATTTTGTCAATGGATATAAATTTCACACAGATGCTTGGTCAGATGGGAAGAAAACAATCAATAGTGGCGTCTGTTAAAGGCTCAACTAATGGTGAAAATGAAAATGATTATTATGGAATACTAAAAGATGTGGTTGAGTTAGAATATCCCGGGGAACCAAAAAAAAAGTTGTTCTTTTTAAATGTGAATGGTTTGATCCTATGATTAATAGAGGTACAAGAGTTCACAAAGATTATAAAATTGTTGAGGTTCGACACACTAGAAGATACGAGAGGTTTGATCCTTTTATCCTTGCTTCCTCTGCGAGACAAGTGTATTACGTTCCTTTCCCTGGAAAGAAAAAGGATAAGGTCCAATGGTGGGTGGTAATAAAGACTAAGGCAAGAGGTCGAGTTGAAATTGAAAGTGCTCAAGAAATTACATTTCAAGATGATACTATGACTCATGTGGATCCAATTGTTGATGTGGATCTCATTGACCATTTGCAAGACACTAATGTAGTTTTTTATATAGTTCAAGATGTTGGTTCTAGTAGACAGGATGAAAATGATGAAGATGAGCAAAGTTTTAATGACGACGATGATGAAACATCTTTCAATCATGAATATGAAACAAATAGTGATGAGGACAATGTTTCCTCATAACTGTGAGTATAATATCCTCTTTAATATGTTATGTTTGTAAATAGTTACAGAGGTAGTTTAATACTTACTTAATATGCTTATTTATTTTTGTGACAATCTGAGTCAGTTTAGGCATTTTATTGCAAGCCAAAAAGGTGAAAAGTAGCTTAAAATGACCCAGATATTAGCTTAAATGGTTTAACTAATGGAAATAAATGTGGATAGTTCGTTTCTAAGTCACAAATGTCTATTCTGTGATGTGGTTAAAGTTTGGGGATAATCGGAGTACGTTTAGTATTTTTGGACATACTGGTTGTGTGTATTAATACTAGATTAACTAGTCACAGATATGAAAAACTATGTTATTGGAGAAAGGACTTTTTCAATAAATCTTAGTATTTATTTTAAAGTTGTTGGAACTTGAAAATCTTGTTTTAGCTAAAATTGAGTATTTTTAGTAGATCAAAAAATATTAGTATTGTAACTAAAGGCTTTAGACTAGCTACGGTTGGATTTTTCTTTCAAGATATTTGTTACTTTTCCTTGTTTCTCATTGTTTCTACACTCAAAAAACAAAAACAAAAGGGAAAGGAGAGGAAAAGATAAAACAAGAGAAAGAACAGGAAAGGGAGAAAAGGAGATCAAAGGGAAAAGACAAGCTTGAGGATTTGTGATCATCTTCATCATCACATTAATGTGCTACTTAAGGTAGGGGTTTTTGGACTTAATTTCCATCTTTCTACTCATTTTCCATACATAGGTTATTTGAAACCTAATATGTTAAATTGAGTTGGATGTATTTTAAGTGTTTTTCTTGTTTGAATGAGCTTAAAATGATGTTTAGGACTTGTTCATGCTAAGATTTGGGATTAGAAATTGAAAATATTCATTTTGGACCTAAATTACTCAAAGAGGTGATTTTAGGGGTTTGGATGAGTGATTTGTGTTTTAATCTATTTTTGGTGAAATCAATTGGTGTTTTAAGTTTCCCTCATGATTGTGAACTTGTTTCGGACTTGAAATTACCTAGAAATTGGTTTGAAGTGGCCAAAATCCAATATTTTGGCCATTGGAACAAGAACCATTCCGTAAAAAAAGAGAATCCGGGTTCGTCACACGGGGCCTAGGCGCTCGAATAACGGAGGCCGCGGCGCTCAACGCGGGCCGAGGCGCTCGGTAATGGGGGCCGAGGCGCTCGTTCGATGACAGCACCAGTAGAAAATCTAGGGAGCAGAGGGCCGCGACGCATGAGTTTGGGGGCCGAGGCGCTGAGTTCTGGAACACCAAAAGTATCATTTTTGATATTTTGGGATGTCTTAAGTGATGGGATCACTTATATATGCTTTCCTACTTGTGAAGGGACACAAATGAGGGTAATTCTTGGAACGAATAACCATTTGACATATTTGTTTGAAAGTGAGAAGACTTTAGGCAAAACCTTGAGTTTGAAAGCCTTATAAGTATATATCTAAGACCTTGCACAACATGAGGTTGTCTTGGCAATCACTTGTGAAGTGATGATGTGAATATATCTAAGACCTTGCACAACATGAGGTTGTCGTGGCAATCACTTGTGAAGTGATGATGTGAATATATCTAAGACCTTGCACAACATGAGGTTGTCTTAGAAATCACTTGTGAAGTGATGATGTGAGGATCTTGGTATGGGCAATCTAGTAACATAATTTCTTGCTACTTTATTGGATAAGTGGGGTCAAGAATTATGATATGCTAGTTGATAACTCCATTAAATGTAGTTATTTATGCCCCATAATTATGCTTCATGGCATGCTTAGTCCTTGATCTTAAGCATATTTGGAAGGTTTTATGCTTATAGTTGTTAAATGTCATTTGGATACCTTCCTTTATGTTTTTGAGCAATTTGTGCATATATGTTGATTGATTAAGTTGATTTGCAATTATGTTTAATTTGGTGTTTTCTCTAATGTAGGAAGGGCTCAAAAGAGACAAATTGATGCAAGCCAAGGCCCAGCATTGGAGGAAAGAAGCCAAGGATGCATTCCAGTCTTCCACGCCGCGGCGCAAGAATGTTCACGCCGCGGCGTGGCTGTGTCAGCCAGCCCAATACTGATAGGGCAGAGAGCTCCACGCCGAGGCGTGAGAATGTCCACGCCGCGGCGCGCGTCGACGAGCTGAGCCTATTTATTCTATTTTTCACGCACCCTTTCAGCTCTCTCAGTTTCTCTCTTTTAGGTTTTAGTTTTTAGGTAGTTTAGGGTTAGAGGCTGCGGCTGGGCTCTCCATTGGAGGTGGAGATGGAGCTTGGAGAGCTAAGGATGGAGCCCTCTTTCTCTTGGAGGAGGATCCGAGCTTCAATGGCGAAATCCATAAGCTTTCTCCTTCTCTCTTTTCTCTTTTCTCTTCCTCATTTCTTGAGCATGTATTTTGTAATTTATTCTCATGTTCATTGTATAGCTAAGCTTTATTTAGGGATGACTTTGGATCCTTTTATTAATATTAATGATTTGTTCTTCTCTGAGTTTGTGTGGATCTTTGCTTTTGTTCAATCATATTGATCTTAATGCTCTTGAGTGTTTGGCCAACATTTGAGTGATTTGTTAAAATCTAATGAACCTAGACATAGGGATTTGGGTTTGAGATCGTATGTATGGTTGATGCGTGTTCGATTCTATTCCAATGGCGGGATGAGTTGATTCGCTAATGGGATAGACATATACCTATTAGCCATGCATAGCACGTGTTTGAGAATAGACCTTAAAGAGTGGATTTTGTGTTAGCTCTCAAGGACACTTAGAGAGTTGGGCAAATGACACCATGGTTAGATGACCTAGACATAGGCGTTTAGCTAATGTAGATTCTCAAGCTAACCTAATCATTGCATTCATAGTTATGAGGAGGATTGCTTGTTGTTAGTTGATGTAAAGGGTGAAGAAGGATTTCCCTAAACTCTAACCGTTTATCCTTATTGCTTTATGTCTTTACTTTCTTTACTTTTATCCATTTTTATGTTCTTGAATAGAATTAGGTAAGCTATCGGTTAATACTTAGCATTGGAAATAAAATTATCCTCGTGGGAACGATATCTGTACTCATCATTTTATTACTTGTGCGACCGTGCACTTGCGGTTAGCAAATGGGCAAACACGTTTTGACCCTAACAAGTTTTTGGCGTCGTTCTTGGGATAAGGCATTATTTCCGTATTGCTAATATTGACAATGAGTTTGCTTAGTTCTAATTCAAGTTTTTATGTTTTGTTGTTGTAAATAGTTTTAATTCATGTTTTTATGCTTTTGTTTTTGGTTTGTTTAGATAAGTAGTTATAGTTTGATTTTGTGTTATTGTTATGTTTTTGTTATATATTTTGTGTTTTAAGCTTTTAGACATGTTTTGGAGGTGCTTGGGGCCAAAATGGAGCACCTTGGGCTGAATCGGTTTTCTTGCACTGCGCAAAGATGACCTCTCACGCCGCGACGTGGGAATGTTTTGATACTTTAAGTATGTGCTAGTGATAGTCATCATACTTTCATGATTCTATCTTGTTTTGGCTATTACTAGTGGGCTGTTGATAAAAGTTTCAGTTTTCAACACTTTGTGCATATTGTTATGCATCCTGAAATGGAAAATGATGAATCTTTTGAATGCATGACTTTATGCCATTTGCTAGTGTGTGATGGTTGGTCAATGATATAAATGCTTGCAATTGTCCTCAATTCTTTTGTGAAACCATTTGCGATCTTGAAGCATGCTTAAACAATCTTGTTTGTTTTTATGCATGATATGTCTCTCACTTAGATGCTTGTTTAACTTTGAAAAGATTTGAGTGTTTATTTAGAGAATGTTTATGGATTGTGCATATGGATGATTTCTACTATCCTTGAAATTGTTTTGCAACTCTCTTGAGGCGAAATCCTAGATTGCACATGATTGAAGAAGTGATTAGGGCATTGTTTGGACCAGTTGAGCCTTTCAAGCTTACCCTTAAATGATTATATCCCTAGGTCCCCTTTTGAAGCCTTATAATTGTTTGGCCTTCTATGTTCTTCTTTCACCCTCATATTTCCTACCTTGTAACCATTCTAATGCATGCGAAAGCATTACAATCTTTTCCTTCCCTTTATGTTTGTTGAGTGCATGATATGTTATTTCTTCACTTGAGTCCAAGGTTTAGGGTATTTATGTTGTTCAATACAAAAGTGGCTGGAAGGAACCGTTTGTTGCACAAAAAGTTATTTTTGTTGAAGAAAAAAAAAACAAATGAAAGAAAGAAAGCATAAATGAAAAAAGCATCGAGTGGTTCTGAATAGTGTTATTTGTTTCATTTTGTATACCCTTGTTGTAGTGACTCAAGTCTTGAAATATCATGTTATGTTTCTCAATGTTTGTATGTTTTCCATTCCCTTTTGTTCTTCACCTCATCACCTTGGCCATACATTATAAGCTATTAAAGTCCCTCTTGATCCTCAATCATGTGTGATTTACATTAGTGGAGAGAGAGTTGTGCTACAATTTTGTGGAATCTTGATTTGTATCCATGTGTAGGTTCATAAACTTATCCGGATAAGCATGATTTGAAAAAGATAAGTTGAGCTTGCATGTTTGTGAGAGATATCAAGTGCATGATTGGAAGCTTGATTGATGGCATGTTAAGGATTGTGTAAGGGTTGAACTTAACTGTGAGGCATGCGCATTCTTTGAGGGCCATTATAATCATTGTGCACTGGTTGTGGTTAAAAGAAAATTGAATTTATCATTATTGAATGCATGTGAGCATGAATTGTCAAAGTGAGTTTTCTTAATCATACTTTGTGTTGCTCAAGGACTAGCAACATCTTAAGTTTGGGGGTGTGATAACTCCATTAAATGTAGTTATTTATGCCCCATAATTGTGCTTCATGGCATGCTTAGTCCTTGATCTTAAGCATATTTGAAAGGTTTTATGCTTATAGTTGTTAAATGTCATTTGGATAACTTCCTTTATGTTTTTGAGCAATTTGTGCATATATGTTGATTGATTAAGTTAATTTGCAATTATATTTAATTTGGTGTTTTCTCTAATGTAGGAAGGGTTCAAAAGAGACAAATTGATGCAAGCCAAGGCCCAGCATTGGAGGAAAGAAGCCAAGGATGCATTCCAGCTCTTCCACGCCGCATGCAAGAATGTTCACACGCCGCGGCGTGGTCGTGTCGCTTCAGCCCACCCAATACTGATAGGGCAGAGAGCTCCACGCCGAGGCGTGAGAATGTCCACGCCGCGACGCGCGTCGACGAGCTGAGCCTATTTATTCTATTTTTCACGCACCCTTTCAGCTCTCTCAGTTTCTCTCTTTTAGGTTTTAGTTTTTAGGTAGTTTAGGGTTAGAGGCTGCGGCTGGGCTCTCCATTGGAGGTGGAGATAGAGCTTGGAGAGCTAAGGATGGAGCCCTCTTTCTCTTGGAGGAGGATCCGAGCTTCAATGGCGAAATCCATAAGCTTTCTCCTTCTCTCTTTTCTCTTTTCTCTTCCTCATTTCTTGAGCATGTATTTTGTAATTTATTCTCATGTTCATTGTATAGCTAAGCTTTATTTAGGGATGACTTTGGATCCTTTTATTAATATTAATGATTTGTTCTTCTCTGAATTTGTGTGGATCTTTGCTTTTGTTCAATCATATTGATCTTAATGCTCTTGAGTGTTTGGCCAACATTTGAGTGATTTGTTAAAATCTAATGAACCTAGACATAGGGATTTGGGTTTGAGATCGTATGTATGGTTGATGCGTGTTCGATTCTATTCCAATGGCGGGATGAGTTGATTCGCTAATGGGATAGACATATACCTATTAGTCATGCATAGCACGTGTTTGAGAATAGACCTTAAAGAGTGGATTTTGTGTTAGCTCTCAAGGACACTTAGAGAGTTGGGCAAATGACACCATGGTTAGATGACCTAGACATAGGCGTTTAGCTAATGTAGATTCTCAAGCTAACCTAATCATTGCATTCATAGTTATGAGGAGGATTGCTTATTGTTGTTGATGTAAAGGGTGAAGAAGGATTTCCCTAAACTCTAACCGTTTATCCTTATTGCTTTATGTCTTTACTTTCTTTACTTTTATCCATTTTTATGTTCTTGAATAGAATTAGGTAAGCTATCGGTTAATACTTAGCATTGGAAATAAAATTATCCTCGTGGGAACGATATCTGTACTCATCATTTTATTACTTGTGCGACCCGTGCACTTGCGGTTAGCAAATGGGCAAACACGTTTTGACCCTAACACTAGTATTTGAATTTGTGGCTTGGATATTCAATTTCAAACTTGATATTTATTTTATTTTCCTATGTATTGTGACCTTAGATGGTGTGCACAACCATATGACCTGAGAATGAGGTGTTGGATCCGAATTCTCCTAGCATATTTGCTAGTATGGTCAGGGTTACCAGTGTATGGGGTTGGTAGTAGTACTCTTACCTTTGTGAGGGGAACAAGTCCACACATCACCAGGTAGTGTATGGGTTTTTATGCCTATCCTACTTAGTATATACAAGGAACGTGGATCCTGGGGAAATAAATAAATATCTTGTGTTTTCAAACTTTAAGTCCTGCATTGGCATTGCATATCCATAATACGTGGACTTTGTTTGAGCATAACCATACATCATATCATAAAGCATTGCACTTATGGCCGCTGTATGGGCAGTTGCCTTATTTGTTTGATGGTTGTCTGTTGATGATATCTTACGATTGTATGGGCGGTTGTTTGATATCATTGATTATTCGATATTAGCGTGAGATAGAATTATAATGTGCCTTATGAATGTACTTGAGCAGGAGTTCAATTTTCTATTGCAGGCTTTAATTGTAGGTGTACAGTTGATTTATTTATTGTAAATGACTAACTGCTGGTTTTGGTATGCTTATACTGAGAAATTGTGATTTCTCACCCCGTTGTGTTCCATGTAATTCCAGGTGAAGCCTTTAAAAAGGGTAAGGATAAAAAAGTGAAGAAGCAGAAGACTTAGACTAGTGTTTTGTTTCTTGGTGAACTAGTTGTGTATTTATATATATTTCTGATTATTTTGAAAAGCTTATGTATACTTTATGGCATGTTAGCCAATGACAGTGGTACATATGACTTTTTGATCAATCGTGGTTCTTTATAATGGTTGCGTTATGGGTTTATTTTTGAATGTCATTTAGTGACATGTTTACTACGTTTTATTATGAAATATTCCATCGATTTTATAGTAATTCGTATTAGGGTGTTACAGTGAGTATAGAATTATATTAATATGCTATAATTACTAGTTATACATTAATTATTGTGTTGTGTTTGGAATTTATTTACATTATATTTTTATTGTTTGTGTAGATGTCATCATCATGAGGTGATAAGGGGAAAGGGAAGGAGAAGGAGAAGGAACAACCCCGACGTCTTAGGATCAATATAGGGAGGCCACCTAGGGGCAAACATCGATCATCTCCACCCCAGATCCAATATTACCCACTACAGTTTGCTTCACCACCATCTTTCGAGTACATTATGATACCCACACTGGATCATGGCGTCCGTCACATACTTCACATTCACTACATGGTACATCGTATGATTCTGGTCGCCTACTATTGGCCCGTCACCGGTACCCGTGAGTCGCCGGTACACGTGAGTCACCGGCTACCCGTGATTCTCATATTCCTATTTCTGTAACAAATCAAAGCAATAAGACATTTGTTGAGCCCGATGGTGATTTTGGGTATGTGTACAAGTACTTGTTATTTATTTATAGTTATGCGCATTTAAATTTTTTTTTATTGAGAATATTTACATTTCCTTTTAAAATTGTATCGTAGGTTTTCGCCATCTAAACCTGCTGTTGATGCCATAACAAAGATTATACGATCTAGGTATAATCAACCTTGGACATCTTGGGGAGAAATACCCAAGGATACTAGAGAAATGTGGTTTCGAGAGTTTCAAGTATGTATCATTTTTTATCTATTTAATTATGTTTGTTTGTCTTGTAATAGTGTAAAATTTTTTAACTGTCCTGATATTTACAACATATTTTTGAAGGGTTATGTTTGGTGGATGCCTCAGCATCATAACCATATGCGAAAGGCATATAATAGTCGTAGTTCGAAGAGACTATCAGGTTTACTAGGGCAGGCACGCAACTTAAATGAAAGGCCTTTTTGGATTGGAGAAGGCATATGGGAAGACTTATGCAGGCACTGGGCTAGTAGCGTGTATAAGGAGAAATGTCAGCAAGCAAAGATGAATCGTGCTTCTGACACTGGTGGATGCTTGCACACAGGTGGTTGCATTTCTACCGGCACCCATGCGTAAAAATTGGTAACTATTATCGTCAGTTGTTTAGTAATATATTTTATTATTTTGTTATTAACTTATTTTCTCATTATTACAGGCTAAGGCTTGGGGTAGAGAGCCTACAGTTGATGAAACCTTTCGTCACGTACATTTGAGGAAAGAAGACCGTACTGCATGAGTTTCTACAAAAGCTCAGGATGTATATGTTAGTATTTCTTAACTTAAAATTTTTTATTTTAATATTAACTCATCTTATAATAATAGCCATAACAAGTTTTTTTTATTTCCAACTTTAGGAGGAATTCAAAGCAAAGGAATCGAACAATCTTCTCAATTGCTCCAATGAAGAAGGAGCATCTGGTACACAACCGACGGTCGTGAGCTTTGGATTCAGATCGTTGGCATGGGTAAAAAGGGCGTGTTTATGGTCTTGGTTCTCAAGCATCTATCTATGACCATGAAGAATCATCCTCCTCAAGGCCTGGATCGAGTCAAGTTCCTGAACACGTTATTAATCAAGTTAAGTAATAGTTGCAAAAAATTTTTATTAATTAGTTTTTAGAATATTGATGGATGTACTCAATCATTCCATTTTTCGTATTTTAGGTTAAATAATTTATTTGTGGAATGATTAATGAATTTGTATTTATATATGTTAATCAGGTGAAGGAAAGCGATTATAAATAGGAGATATTGGATCGGGTTCGGGGAGATTCAACAACAAATGGAGCAACGGAGCCAACAACGTGAGGCGGAGTGGAGAATGCGATTTGAACAATACCAACTTCAACAACAACAAATGCTTGGTAATATGATGAAATCATATTTGCAAGTCGCTGCACTCACCAAGCCAAGAACAACCACCAATAGAAGAAGACAATGAGGATACTGAAGATGATCATGAAGATGACAATGATAATGATCATATGGATTGAAATTGATGTTTGAGGATTATGATAGTTCTTGTTAAACTTTGTATTTGACGAAACTTTGTATGGATTATATTTGTTTTATGGATTGCTTAAATGCATTAACAAGTTAAAATTGATGTTTGAGTGTTGTTTTGAATGCATTGGCGGGTTGAAATTAAAAACTGAAATCTTGTATGTATTAATAATATAATTATGGATTTTGAACAATTCTTTTTAACGTTAAAAATATTCAACAATTTGCGGCGAAAAAATCCGCCACAAAATCTGCCGCAAAATCACGCCTGAATCCGCCCCAAAATCTGTCGCAAATTACTGGCGGACAAAATCCGCCACAAATTACTGGTGGACAAAATCCGCCGCAAATTACCGGAGGATAAATCCGCCACAAATTACCGGTGGACAAAATCCGCCGCAAATTACCGGCGGATAAATCCGTCGCAAATTACCGGTGGACAAAATCCGTCGCAAATTACCGACAGATAAATCCGCCACAAATTACCGGCATTCTAGTACCGTTTTCGGCATCTCGCCGGAGCAATTTTGCGGTGAATTTGCGGCGGCATAATCCGCCTCAAGTTTGCGGCAGAAATTAAAATTCCCCGCAAATAAATTTGCAACGACAGTTTTTGCAATGGTCACGAATCCGCCGCAAATCCGCCGCAAAAAGATCATTTGCGGCGGATTGTATGTGATTTGCGGCGGATTTATCCTTCGCAAATCACGATTTTTCTTGTAGTGCTACTTATCAATCTGATCAGGCAATTATAAGTCCTATAATATCGTAAGTTTATGATTGACAGTTACAGATATTTAGGGATATATCCTCTGCGTGAAGCAATCCTTATATTATGGCTCAATGTTGCTCAACGTGCATGACTCCGAGGTTTGGACTGTCATCAAGGCCTTAACTATGTGATTCAGGGCGGAGTCTGGTTGTACGCGTGCCGAGTTGATCCTATTAGACAGAATCCCGGATCACGGTCCAGAACAGGAAAGATTATCTTCAATAACCAAAAAATAATAATTCTAGGCACCTGTGGGGAAGGAGGAGGTGGAGGCGTAGCACCTAAAATAGAATATAAGATTAGCTAAGAAAAAAAAAGAAAAAGAAAAAAAGATGTATGGAGAAAATCAGTGGGTTTGTGGCTCAACAATTCAATCTTTAAATAAAATTAGATGACAAGTAGAAAATTATAATATAATGCAATGAACAACATGATATCACCTAAATTAGAGTGGTTATCTATACAATATAAATATGATATCTTACAAGATGGTTACTTGAAAAACATCCAAAGGCATCTGAAAATCTTTATCCACTTTTAGCCCTGGCATGTTTCGACCATGAATGAACCGAGATGATAACTCCTTTCTCTTTCATTTCCTCACCACTGTCTTTCACAACCTTCTAAAGCAGCCATGACTAGCTAGCACTTACTTTGCTTGATCACATCTAACATCTAAACTCAACACAATTTTATGTGTCTCAAGAGATGCATAGCACAAATTATAGAACAATGAAGTTCACAACAAACAAAGCTTCAGACATGGAATAATACAAAAAGGGTGGGGGGCGGGGAAGAAAGGAAGTAAGAGTTGGATAAGTGGACAGCAATAAACTATTATTTTGGAGATATTTTTATGTATATACAGATATAATATATTATTTTTACACATAAAAGATAAAAAATTAGAGAAAAAAATAAATCTCATTAAATCAACTCATCACAAAAAAATATTCTTTTTTTTAATTTTTTGTGAATATATATAAAAATAATGTGTTACATTTATGTGTAACCCAAAATTTCTCATTATTCTAAAGGCTTAATTAAACCCAATTACCCAAATCACTGTACACTTTTCAAATGGCAAACAAAATAATAATGATATTCCATCAATTTAAGTTGAATTAGAATATATAATAAATTAAAGAGTACGAGCTTGTTTTGATGTGGTTTTTCAAATAGAAAAAGGTGTATTTTTTTTTAAAGAAAAAGTACTTTAGTTTATTTTAGTATGTTAGATTGACTTTTTTTTTAAAAAAATACTAGAAAAGTACAAAGTATACTCTTTTTAAGATAGATTTTGGAGTTTTTCAAAGAAGACTTTTTTTAGATCATCGAAATGTTATTCTAAGTAATTATACCATTAAAAAAATTTTTACATTTTTACATTCAAACAATATTAAATTTTAAAAAGCACTTTTCGAATACTTTGTCTAAATATAAAATATTTTTTTATTTTTTAAATAACATTTTAAAAAATAATTATATAAAATAAATCTTATTTTAAAATCTCATTCAAACGAGCCTATAACTAAAAGAAATAGAAAATTACCACCACATTATGACGAACTCAAATGCCCTGGGTTCTTCACCATTCTAGCCAAAATCGATTCTTAACAATTAGAGTTGCAAAAACTACTTAATGTAATACGCCACCTTGTCTCCAACTAAGTCAAAATAAAGGTTTGCTCCCAAATGCAATAACCAAGAGATGAAAGTAGAAAATGTTCCAGATTGTTGTGACCGTGAGGTTGAAAGCAGAACACATTATGGCTTTGAAGCTGGTTTCTCCAATAATTGGATTTTGGAGTCATCAAGAAGTTTTACTTTGAATAATGGGGTTTAAAATTAATTTCATGGGTCAATGTGACATTTTTTATTGTTTTTTAATAAATAAGATAGCAGAGAATAGATCTGTTAACTAATTTTTAAAAAGATAAATAAAGATCTAACCATCACTTCAGCAGTGAAACTTTGTCAAAATTTCTGTGGACTTTGTTTAGAGTCTTTATATTTATCTCTTTGATCTCTGTTCAAATGATCGAGTTATATAAAAAATTCATATAAAAAAGATTCATTATGTAAAAAAAGTCATGTAATAACGTTATTATAGTAATTAAATTCTTATTTTGAATTTAATTTTAATTCACAATTATTATATTATCGTCTAATATCATATAAAATTAGACAAAATCGATCTAAAATGGTTGAACTGTAGAAATTAATAACAAATCTATTATTATTTTCTTGAACATAAATAACTACATTTCATATCAATATAACTGAGAATGCAAAGCTAGACATAATATTATAAAAATGAAAATTTGGTTTAACGGTCGTCCAGTACTTCATTTTGTGGTGTTAGATTTTGCATCAATAATCCCATCAACTTCAACCTCATCGAGCCCCATATTAGAGGGCTTAATTGAGCTAAAGCAGATATGATTTTTTGAACTTGTCATCACCACCATTTGGTTTTCCTTCATTCCCTGGGTTGAATTCCTTATTTCAACTTGCTGCACAATGTCACTCAATGCTCTAACACACACGTCATGCACTATTTTTGCCACCTCTTGAACTGCACGAACTCGATTTTCATACAAGATTTGGAGAGAGATTTCCTTGTCCACAATGCTACGCAAAAGCGGGATGTCATTGCCTTTGAACCAAGAAGATATCTTGCTACTGTTAATGCAGTTCAGGCATGTAACCCCCTCGTCTGCAACTTCATTGATCACAGTGTTGGGTAAAGACAATATCTTCTTGACCATACCACGAAATCCCACACGCTCCAACCAGAGCCACAGGGCGAGGACTTGCATGGATTCCGTTGGTTCTCTTGAAAGGTTGATCACAAGGATCTTGTAGAGCTCTCTGTCTATGTTGTGAAATAGAAGGAACTCCTCTTTAGAGATGGAGATGATAGAAGATGCAGAATCCATTAAGGCAAAACCTAAGACTTTGATCTTGTCTCAAAGGTTGTAGTGCATAGCTCTTCTACCAACCCTCGTATATGTAATTACTTTGCGAAGTAAAAAGTCTCAACCATTGGGATTAGGCACGTCCTTACATGCAAAGAGACATGTTTGGTAATTGGGTATATAGTTTTGGGGTTTTAACACCTGAGGAGGATATGCCAACACAGATTCTCTATCATGGGATCGTAGGAAGAATGTGAGAAAGAGCAAAGCAGGAAGAAACTTGGAAGTCAGAAAGTGATTGTTCTAGGTGAAAATAAACAACGTCAAGAGCCTTTGGAGTGACACCTAAATATCATAATGACATCTTACACTCTTTGTCGTGGGCAATAAATGGTCAACGCCAGCACCCAGTTTGCAAAGTCAAAATGAGTTATATACTTCGGCGGTTTTAACTTTCAAGGTGAGGTCATCTTAGACTATATTTGGTGTATTGTATAACGAAGATATGATAATATAAGTTAATACTATTAGGTCTTATTTAATATTTAGTGTATTCAACTAATAGTATAATGAAATCAGGTCAAGTCATTTTATCTTATTCTAAGGTGATAATTTATCCTCTCTTCTAAGATATATAAGACATGTATAAGATTTCTATTCCAATTTTATCCTCAATTTCATTTTTATTACTCTTCTCCCTTGTGCCACCACCACCACCACCACCATCACCACCACCACCATCACCACCACCTCCACCACCGCCACCACCGCCATCACCACCACCACCACCACCACCGTCACCATCAAAGACCGCCGCAGCCCACCACCACCGCCGCCACCACCAACACCACCACCACCACCATCACCACCACCGCTACCATCGATCATGTGCCGTCGCCACTACCACCGCCACCACCACCATCGTCGCCAAGCATTACCACCGTTGCCGCCGCTACCATCACCACCGCCACCGCCGCCACCACCACTACCACCACCGCCGCCGCCACCACCACCACTACCACCACCATCACCACCACTACCTCCACCACCGCCAACACCACCACCGCTACCGCCGCCACCACCACCACCACCACCGCCGCCACCACCATCACCACCGCCGTCATCCCCTCCACCACCACCACCACCACCACCGCCGCCGCCACTACCGCCGCCACCACTACCATCACCACCACTACTACTTCCACCACCACCACCATAAAGTTTTATTATTATTATTTTTTAATTATTTTAATTTTTATACTAAAGGATATTTTAGTCTTAAAAAAAATATTATACAATCACTAATTTATCCTTTTGTTATCAAATAAAAAATAAGATTATGTCTTATCCTATTAATTATACTATCATATCTTATATTATCTTATCATCTTATCTTATACTATATTATCATATACACTAAATATAACCTTAAGGAATAGAAGGACTAGATTATTTGTAGTTCTGAAAAAACTGAATGAGATGCAGTTATTAATTTAAAGGTTTCATAATTTGTATTTCGTTAGATTGTTAAAAATCTTTAAAGGCTAAGATCTTGTGCAATTTTATAAGTAATTGCAGGAGATCCTATTCTGGAATGGAATCATAGATTATTAGTTTGGACTCATTAGTACATTTTCTCAAACTATGATATGACTATGAGGGCAAGGAAGTCTCAAAATATTTGACAAGATTAATAATGCAATGAAATCTGTCAAACGTACTGATTTTGGGTCTTTTTTACCGATATCTCATGAGTGTCAAATTTATTTATTAAATTATTATTATTATTTTTGAATTATTTATTAAATTATTATTATTTTTTTCATATTGAAATTTTTTTTTATTTCACGTATACTACATTAAAAGAAATGACCTTAAAATGCACTAATACACTTGACGTATTCTACGTGAATAAGCCAATAAACATGACATTTTTTACATGATAATGTCATAAATAATGATGTTTACACGTAAAAAATATCACGTGTGTAGACATATTTACATAAGATACGTCAAACATATTGACATTTTTTACATAGAAAAAAAATTAAAAAAAATATCACGTCGCATGTGCAAGATACTTAACCTATTTCATATAAATCTCTTGAAAAATGACGTCTAAAGATATATATAATTTACATGTCTATTAAAAAATATATCATAATATTAAGATACATCAATTTTAATTAATTTATTTATAAGTAAAATATTTACTTGATCTATAAAATAGTCAATATAAAATTTTGATGTTAATAAAATAAAGTAATTAAATAAAAAATAAAATACTTTTATTTAATATAAGACTTTAATATTCACAAAATAAAATAACAAAACAATTAAACAACTTGGAAAGCACTATCAGCTTTCAATCCATCAACTCAAACGACAGAAATATAAAAATTGAAACAAAATAAGCAACATCGAGTTTCTTTAAAATTTGAGTGGTACACTGATGCTGCACATTTCTTTTCAGATTCTATTATTGCTGCTCATGAATTTTTTTGTCTTATTGCCACATCCCATAACTTGTGTTGTTCAAAAACAGATCTTTATTTTAGTTGTGACATGAAGCACGAATCTGACTCTAACTTAAAATTAAAGATCTGCTATCTCCTCTGTTTCTTCCTTATTGTTTTTGTATTTGGATACATAACCTTGTTAATATGCATTAGGGGTATAAATTAGTTTAGATAATTGACCAATTCCATCAATTCAAATCGAATTAATTAAATTAATTTGGTTTGATTTAGATATATTTATTGGTTCGTATAAAATCTAAACTAATTAAAGTTTAATTAGTTCGATTCTCATATTTGAATTTTTAAAACTGAATCAAATCAAATCATATATTTATATATTTTATTTTTAAAAAAAATTTATGCTACAATATTATTTGGCTACTACTTACTTTTTTTTATTTTTTATAATACTTTATCAGTTTTCAATTCATAAAACATCATTTTCGTTCAACACAGAAGGCTAGAAAACTCCTCTGTCAAAATGTTCGGTTCTGCTCACCGGTATTGCAGTTCTGATCAGGAATATGCTATCAGGTGGTATTCCAAAAACTCTTAGAGATGTAAGAGTCTTGAAAACTTTGGATCTTTCCTTCAACTAATTTTCTGGATCCATTCCTATTGAATTTCAAAATCTATATGTCATTTAGCTTTTGAACCTCTCTTATAATGATTTAGAAGGAATCATTCCTAATGGTGGAGTTTTTCAAAATCTTTATGTTGTCCATTTAGAAGGCAATAAAAAACTTTGCTTGTATTTTGCATGTGAGCCTCATGGCCATGGTAGAAGGTATGTCAGACATTACATCATCATAGTCACAGTGGTAACACTGATACTATGTCTAACAATTTGCTTGCTACTATACATAAAGAACAAAAAAGTGAAAGTAACAGCAACAACATCATCTAAACTTAGAAGCTTGAAAACGATGAATTAACTTTAAATGCTCTAATATTGACTTTAAAAATAATGAATTTCTGGCTCTAGTTTACGAGTACTTAAGTAATGGGAGCTTGAAAGATTAGATTAAGGGGAAGAGAAAGCATGCAAATAAAAATGAGTTGAACCTTATGGAGAGACTGGATATAGATATTGATGCTGGTTGTACATTGGATTACTTGCACAATGATAGTGAAGTTCGTATTGTGCATTGTGATTTGAAACCTAACAACATTCTCTTAGATGAAAATATGACTGCAAAGGTTGGAGACTTTGGATTCGCTAGGTTACTAATTCAAAGTTCAAGTAATCAAGTCTCCATTAGCTCCACTCATGTCCTTAGGGGTTTAATTGGTTACATATATACATCCAGGTTAGTAACCTCACAACTTTCTCTTAATTGAATAGTAGTAGTATACAACTTGTCAAGTTAATCTCTCTTGAAGAATTTTTTAACTTATTCAAATATAATTTCTTAATACAATATTAATATGTTTCTTTGTTCTCTCTTTATGAACATTTTAATATACATTCTGAAACATGAAATAAGTATTAATGTTCAAATCAATAAATTTGATACTATGTCTAAATTTTTTTATAGGTTTATTATATTTTTTTATTATGAAAAGTTAATTATTTAGTTAATTTTTGTATTAAAAAAATGGTCAATCCGATCATCTGAACCAAACCAAACCAATCCATAAATGTTCAATTTGGTTTGATTCAGATTTGACTATCAAAAAATACGAAAATCAAACTAAATTAAACCAATTAATTTTAATTGGTTCGAATTTATTTTTCCTCAAAAATCAAACCAAACCACCCACTTACACCCCTTACATCCCTAATATGCATTACTACTATTTTTTATCGAAAACAGAAAACATTTAGAGGAATCTTATAACCTCACCCTTCCACCATATCAAAAGGTTATGGCAAATTTTTAATTGCTTTTTGTAAGCTCTATCTCTTGCTGTATGTGGAAAATGGGTTCTCCGTATTTGACCTATATATGATCAAAATTTGTTACTATTTCAAAGATGGATCATGGAGCAGCATATGAACTATCCGAGATGCAGAGCAAAATTGGTACACCTGAAATACCCCCTTTCAAGATGATCTTTGCACAACTTTGTTGTATTAATCACATATGGAACAACTTTTATTTTAAAATTTATATTCTTTGAGAGTAGAGTTCATATCGAATAAATATACTTTATTATCTTACTTAATTACTTTATTTTATTAACACTAAAATCTCACATTGACTACTTTATGTATCGAAGCAAATACTTAACTTATAAATAAACTAATTGATACTGATATCTTTTAACATTATAGTCTATTATTTAGTAGACATGTAAAATGTATATGCTTTGGATGCCATTTCTCAAGACATTCATGTGAAATGGGTTAAGTGTTTTAAAAATACATGCAATGTGATATTTTATTTTTGTCCACGTAAAAAACACCAACACGTGTGGCGCATGCCACATGGATAAGCCAACATGCGTGACATTTTTCACATGTAAACGCCATCACTTATTGCGTTACCACGTGGAAAACGCCACGTGTGTTGGCGTATCCATATAGAATGTGCCATGCATGCTGGTGTATCTTAGTTGGAAGCGCCATTCTCTCTGGTGCATCCTACGTGGCATGAAAAATAATAAAAAAAATTTAACTCAATCAAAACAGGAGCAGTTTGATAAATAGTTTGACAATGATGATAATTTGATAAATACTTTTACCATTGAGGGTATATTGGTCAAAAAACCTTGATTTTGGCCATATATTTATAGAGTAATGTTATGTTTACGGACTATATTTTTATTTTTGTTTTTTGTTTTAGTTTTACTAAATAATATGATAATTATAGTTTTATAAGAGAAATTTTAAAGTTTAATGAGTGGATGAAATAAAAAAAATTTAGTTAAATTTTCCTTGGCATTTGATTGCTTTGGAATTCTGGTTATTAAAAGGTTTTGGTAGAAAGTGATTCTCTCTTGTTACATTTGAACATCCTTATTGGAATTGGGGGGCTGCCTCCTTCGGGTCATGCTCTCATACCTCATGTCATGCAGTATCAGGATTGCAACTGGGAGCTTAAATTCACTCAGAAAAAATTAGATGTGCAATCTAAGACTCTTGGTTACAATAACCTAGACAATTGCACCATGATAGTTTGTTGATTTTGCTTCATACTAATTTTGTTGAGGCTACCTTACCCCATCGCTTGTCTTCTAGCTAGTTTTCTTCTAGTTACTTTTTGTCATACTAATGCCTTTTAAAGAAATCTATGTATCACTATATTATTGTTAAAACATGTTATCATCCCCCAACTTCCTTTTATGCTATAAATGCCTATTACATATTTTTACATCTCAAATTTTGCTGATTAATCTAGATGATAGTTGATAGATTCTCATTTTATTTGACAACTTTAATCATACGTCAAATAGTAATTAGTAGAATTTAATCAATTTGTTATATGTGCATTTGTCTTTGATGTTTTGTTTACCTTTTCACTTTGTCTTCAAATTTATAAGGTTGTACATAGCAAATAGGAGCTCTTGACTTTCCTCTTAACATTTTATTATAAAAAGTAAATAGCTATCACATATAGGAAAACCATATTTTTAGTTCATTAACTATAACCTTAATTTTAATTTTTATATGCAATATTGTGAATAGATCTATGGTATTTCACACGACAAGATTTTTGAAGAATGCCCACGATTCAAGATGGACCAATAAGATAAAGGGAAACACGAAAAGAAGGGGAAAAAATGCAAAGGGTGGGTAGTGGGAATAAATTGCTCTTAATGAAAGCTTAGTAGAAAGTACACGAATCTCAATTCATGAGATTTGGCATTTCTGTTGTGAATATATAAGGGAAAATACCAATGACTAATATGTCAAGATAACATTTACATATTGAAAATATATAATTATTGATAGATATATTCAATTTAATAATAATCTGTTCCTTTTACCTTATTCGTATCTTAAATTCTCTCAATTTTATTGATACAACATCCTTAGTTAAATTTGTAGACTCATTGTTGAGTTTCTCTCTAGATTTGACTCATATATATCGAGGGATTCAATTTAGAGATAAAGGTAAGGAGTTAGAATTGTTAATGAAAAAGAATCAAGGAAGTGGATTTTAATGACCTCAGTTTGTTATATATGTCCATGTATTTTATCATTATCTCAACCATTGATTTTCCCATTAACTTTTATAACTATTCACTTTTTTCTCTAAAGTGAATCTTTTTATTTTAGAGGTGTCAAATCCTTTATCTCCAGCCCATCCAAGGGCTGTCTGTTTCTTATGATGAAAATTAAGTTTAAAATCTCTATTCAAAATTTCCCATTCATATTTTATGAAGGCTAAAACCTGGTCAAAATCATAATTTCCATAAAACCATGTAAAGATAGCCGGTGCATGGCAGCCGGCAGGGTGTGGAAGTGGCTGCAACTACAAATGTCAAATTGACAAAGATAAACCTGTGTAGTCTTGGAAAACCTAATAATCCATAATTATAGTATTACACCAAGAAACTTAAGAAATTTAACATTTTGAAACTTAAATAAAAAAACAAATACAATGAAAAAAATACAACCATTCAGAGGAACGAGGCCATGTGATTATCTACGACTACAATTAATATAAAACAGCCGGTTTCACAAAAATTCTCAACTAGTTTCAGATTCTATTTCTTTCTTTTGAATTTTGCTGTTGTCTTTCAATTGCAATCGAACCTAACTACCAAATCAACAAAAAAGGGAATCAATACTACAACTTGATAATTAGGCTCCCAAGAGTCATAGAGAACAAAAGTTGAGAACTTGAGATGTATTATATTATACAACATTATAGTCAGTACAAACAAGATGAGTTCACAAAGTTCCCTGCCATTACAATCAAACTTGAGTGTGAACTAAAAAACCACATGCTATCAACTAAAAATTAAAAATTTGGCAAAACTTTTAGTGTACTTTGTTGCTTTTGTTTCCACTACAAATTGTCATGCAAGATACGATATGAGCCTCGGCAGAGATCAGACCAGGAGTATGACCGCCAAGGAGAATTTTGTGTAAGAGGACGAGGAGGTGACACATTTGTGGATGATTGTTTAGCATGTTGTGGATTTAGAGTGTGAGATTCTAACTTAAAGTTAATTAGCATTAAATGGAGTGGCTCAACAGATATATATATATATATATATATATATATATATATATATATATATATATATATATATATATATATATATATATATATATATATATATATATATATATATATATATATATTAATCGCACTCGAAAGATTGAGACAGACGATGTGGGACTCTTAATATTCCCCTTCCACATATGACTGAATGGAACATGTAAGCTTATCAAAGTAGCCGAAAACAAGTCTACCGAAGTAGGCGACGAAGATGAGATCTTGACTCTGATACTATGTGAGATTCTAACATAAAATCAATTAGTATTAAGTGAAGTGACCTAACAGATATATATATATATAAACCGCACCCGAAAGATTGAGACAAACGATGTGAGACTCTTACCACAGAGGAGGAAGAATGATAAGAAGTGATGTTGATGCGCAGTTCCAATCTTCATTGTTATTACTTCTACTAAAGCTACTCAAAGTAAGACAAGATGTTCCTTGACCATTGTTAGCAGGATGGAATATATGTGTCTATGACTGTTTAGAAAATGATGTTGACCTTTTTAAAACGTTTCATTTAGTAGGTTAGGCTGGCTTTTCAACAAAGTCTGTTAGACTTATTAGGCCGGCCTATTTATATTTATTTATAAAATTATATTCTATTATTTTTTCAATGACCTTTCAATGCCTGTTTAAAGGCTTAGGTCTATTTGAGGCCTATATGAAGGCCTTGGCCTGTTGGCCTATTTAGAGGCCTTAATATAAACCAGGTTTTTAAATAGGCTTCAGGCCAGACTAGGCTCCTTAAACAGGTCAGGCCAGACTCAAAAAAAGATCTTTGACAGGTAACAGGCTAGGCTTAGGCCAAATATTTGTAACACAGGCCTGACCTGTTTAGGGTGAAGCCTGGCCTGATTCCATCCCTAATTGTTAGCTAATCACTTTGATATCCCACCACCATTAATTATCTGAGCAATTGCGACTCCTGTCAACACATATGTTGTGAGCTAACTAACAAATTCTTGTGTTTCTAGGCATAAGGATCGTCTAGCTTTACTATGGTTTTGACAGAAGTTACAAATGAGGCATCTGCTAAGCTTCCGAAGGACTTTGATTTGCCACTATAGAGCTAGGATATACCTTTCATGAATTACACATAACAAAATGACTAAGTAAATAAAAACAAGTTTAGATAGTTAAAAAAAAATTTATAGCCAATTTGTCTAGGCGGGGATAAAAAATTGGTGTATGAAAAAAGGTTATTCAACAATCTAATTTCCTTGGCAAAACACGGGCAACATTCCCTTTGCTAAGGTGGACAATTTGTGAAATGAGACACAAAAGAGAACTAAAGCAGGGTTTACTTGGAGGACGACTAGACATGCCAAACCTCCAATAACCCTAGTCTTCTGACTCAAGTACAATAGCATACAACACCTACTTACATAGAAATAGGAAAAATTAGGATTAAGATAATAAATAACTGCAGACTTCTTTTTCCTTGAACCTTGAGCTTCACAGAAGATCATTCTATCTCAAGTAACCAATTGTTTTTTTTGTTGGTGGAGATCCGCTATTCCTATCAATTACAACACTCCTTTGAAGGAATGTGTAACCAGGTGTATGCACTCTCCCCACCCTCAAAACAAAAGCAGATCCCTTCATTAATAGACGGTGAACTCCATATCTTATGTGATAGGAAAGTGGTATATCTGTATGGAATAATTTCGCGTGAGGAATAGCCACACATAGGGGTGTAAGTGGGTGGTTTGGTTTGATTTTTGAGGGAAAATAAATCCGAACCAATCAAAATCAATTGGTTTGGTTTGGTTTGATTTTCGTATTTTTTGATAGCCAAATCCGAACCAAACCGAACCGAACATTTATGGATTGGTTTGGTTCGGGTGATCGGGTTGGCCACTTTTTTAATACAAAAATTAACTAAATAATTAGTTTTTCATAAAAAAAATACAAAATAAACTAATGAAAAAATTTCTAGAAATAGAATCAATCTTATTAATTTGAACACTAATAATTATTTCATATTTTAGAATGTGTATTAAAAGGTTCATAAAGAGGAAACAAAGAAACATATTGATATTTGTATTAAGAAATTATATTTGAATAAGTTAAAAAAAAAAATTCAAGAGAGATTTAATGACAAGTTGTATTCTACTATTTAATTAAGAGAAAGTTGTGAGACTACTAACCTGGAGGTATATATGTAACCAATTAAACCCCTAATAGTGCTAATGAAGACTTGATTAGTTAAACTTTGAATCAAGAACCTAGCTTAATCCAAAGTCTCCAACCTTTCATAGTCATATTTTCATCCAAGAGAATGTTGTTAGGCTTCAAATCACAATGCACAATAGGAACTTCACTATCATTGTTTGGTAATCCAAAGCACAAGCAAAGATCAATATCTATATTGATCTCTCTATAAGGTTCAACTCATTTTCATTTGCATGCTTTCTCTTCCCTTAATCCAATCTTCTAGCTCCCATTACTTAAGTACTCATAAACTAAAGCCGAAATTCATTTTTTTAAAGTCAATACTAGAACATTTAAAGTCAATTCATCGTTTCCAAGCTTTCAAGTTTAGATGATGTTGTTCCCGTTACTTTCACTTTTTTGATTTATGTACAAGTAGCAAGTAAATTGTTAGATATAATATCAAGTGTTACCACCTTTGGCTCTAATGATGTCACATGCCTTCTAACATGGCCATGGGCCTCACATGCAAAATACAAGCAAAAATTTTTATTATCTTTTAAATGGACAGCAGAAAGTTTTTGGAAAACTCCACCATTAGGAATGGTTCCTTCTAAATCATTATAAGAGAGGTTCAAAAGTTGAATGACATGTAAATTTTGAAGTTCAATAGGAATGGATCCAGAGAGTTGGTTGAAGGAAAGATCCAAAATTTTCAAGTCTCTCACATCTCTAAGAGTTTTTAGAATAGCACCTGATAGCATATGCCTGGCCAGAACTACAGTGCGGGTGAGTAGAACCGAACATTTTGGCAAAAGAGTTTTCTAGCCTTCTATGTTGAACGAAAACGATGTTTTAGGAGTTGAAAGCTGAGAAAATATTACAAAAAATAAAGAAAAATAAGTAGTAGCCAAAAAATATTGTAGCATAATTTTTTTTTAAAAATAAAATATATAAATATATAGTTTGGTTTGTTCGGGTTGGTTCGGTTTTGAAATTTCAAATCCGAGAACCGAACCAATTAAACTTTAATTGGTTTGGATTTTACCCGAACTAATCAATATATCCAAACCAAACCGAACCAATTTAATTAGTTCGGTTTGGATTAATCGGGTTGGTCAATTATCCGAACCAATTTACACCCCTAGCCACACACCCCAACCAACTTAATGAGATAATAAAGTTGCCCCCAAGTGATTTTGAAGAAACTTGCTTTCTACTCATTTCACACACCGCATAGTGCATATACATTAGTGAATATGCTTAACAACAAATATTCTATAAACTGGGCATATGCTTCTTCACCTAATGGCTACTCAAATTAATTGATAGTGAATAGACTGAGCTCCATATCCTTTGTGAGAGGATGATAAGTGTGTGGTATTTTGTTTTTTTTGTTAAATGTCCAGAATATACTTGATTTAAAAAATAACCGAACTTACTTGATTTAATTTTTTTTTTCAGTTAAATGACCGGAACTTACTTGATTTAACATTTGTTATTAAGCACATTCACACACTGCGTAGTGCATATGCTTCATAACAAATGTTCTGTAAATACTAAGCTTTGTATATACTCCCACACGTGGTGGCTACTGGCTACCCAAATTGATTGATAGTGAGATGACTGACCTCCATATCTTATGTGAGAGGAAAAATATAGAATGACAAGTGTTTGGAATAATTTTTTGTTAAAAGGCTACTGGTTTTAATACAAGCTTTGCTTGATAATAATTGCCTGGGGCATTATAGAACCGCAACAAATAATGATGTCCACAATTAGAAATCAGCATATGTATATAATTGGCTAGTGAATGAAAATTCCACAATATTAACCTATTAATTGAAGAGATTCGTCTATGTAAGAAAACATTTTTAATGCTCTCAAAAGATCTAGGAGCATGGATGTTCTATGTTTTTCTATCATTGATTTATAAGAATTTTACATCTATGATTGAGATGTATTACATGCAACATGTTCAACAAATTGCATCTACAAATTATCACTGTAGTAAAAGAGAGAGGAGAGAGAGTCAAAAGTTTTTACCTATTATAATAGATAAAATCAATGGAACATTGATGTTTCAAAAGCTTTTAGGAGCATTGTAAATGTCTCCATTATATAAATACTTAAAATTCATAACCAGCAATCCTGCTGCTAATTTTAGGCTTATCTACTCCTCTTGTATCCAAGGAACAGATGAGCTACACCACAAAGACATGATAAAAAAACAACAGCCCAACCAAATGGTCTTAGATATGGGTAAGGAACAAAAAATAATCTAGTTTTCATGCAATGCATAAACAAGTTCACTTCAATAGCATCTGGATTCAAGTAATTTGACTCTCATACCATATTATAACTTTCAAAGCCTAAGCTGTAAAAGTGTAGAAATTTAAGTGTGGGTATTCTTGTAGTCCTTTTATTGTCAAAAAGCTGGAATCCAGTCTAACATGTTAAACATTTTAACATTAGTTTTGGGGAATAGACGCAAGTAACAATTCTAGATCTCCCACCTGATATCTTGATAAACAATATGGTACTGCAAAAGCTGAAGATATTTGGCTAATAGACTCAATTAACAGATAAGAATACCAATATGGGGATCGGAGGACTATCTTCAACAACCAAAAAAAAAAACGAAAAGAAAATTCCTGGCACCTATGGAGAAAATCACGAGTTTGCGGTTCAACAATTCAAACTTTAAATAAAATTTGATGAGAAGTAGAAAATTACAATATAGTGCAGTGAACAACATGATATATCACCTAAATCAGAGTGGTTGTCTATACAACTATGATATCTTACAAGATGGGTTACTTGAGAGACATCCAAAGACATATGAAGATTTTTATCCACTCTCAGCCCTGACATGTTTCGACCTTGAATGAACCGAGATTATAATCCCTTTCTCTTCATTTTCCCACCACTGCTTTTGACAACCTTCTAAAGCAGCAATGACTAGCTAGTACTTACTCTGCTTGATCACATCCAACATATAAACTCAACACAATTTTAAGTGTCTCATGAGATACACATATCACAAATTACAGAACAATGGAGTTCACTACAAACAAAGCTTTAGACATGGAATAATACAAATAAAAAAGAAAGAAAGAAAGAAAGAAGAAGAAGGAGGAGGTGGATATTAAAATAGGATAATGGCAAACAAAATAATGATTTACCATCAATTTAAATTGAACTGGTATATATAATAGAACAAAACTTGTCTCTAATCTTGGGAAAAGAGAATTTCTTCCAATCTCATTTAATCTATTGTCATGTATTCATTAACCTGATTAAATGAGGTTAGTAGTAATTCATGACAACAAATTAAATGAGATTAGAGAGAGTTCCCTTCTTTCAAAGTTTGGAGTCAAATTTTGTTCTATATAATAAATTGAATAGTATGAGCTTGTTTTGATATGTTTTTTAAGATAAAAAAGATTTTTTTTAAAAAAAGGTAAATATTTTTTTTTTGCTTATTTTTCACATGTTTGGATGAATTCTACAAGAAAAAATATTAGAGAAAGCTCAAATTGTACATTTTTTTAAGATGAGTTTTGGAGCTTATGAAAAAAGACTTTTTTCATAATGAAAAAGTTATTCTAAGTGATTATACCATTAAAAAAATCCTTTTACATTTTTACATCCAAACAATAAAAAATATAAGAACTCATTTTTTGAATACTTCATCCAAACATAAATTAACTTTATAATCTCGTCCAAAGGAACCTATAACTAAAAGGAATATAAAATTACCACCATATTGAGACCAACTCAAATGCCCTATATTTCTTTCCAGAACATGAGAAAGAAATCCGAAGGCATCAAATGTATAATACATAGCTCAGTCAATGAAATGGGTTCTTCACCGTTCGAGCCAAAATCCATTCTTAACAATTAGAGTTACAAAATCTACTTAATGTAATAAGCCATCTTGTCTCCAACTAGGTCAAAATAAAGGTTTGCACCCAAATGCAATAGCCCAGAGATGAAAATAGAAAAAAGTTCCAGAATGTTGTGACTGTGAGGTTGAAAGCATTGCAGATTCTGGCTCTGCAGCTGATTTCTCCAGTAATTGGATTTTGTGGTTATCAGGAAGTTTGACTTTGAATAATGGGGTTTAAAATTAATTTCATGGTTAATTTGACATTTTTTTGTTTTTTAATAAATAAGAAAGCATAGAATGGATCTGTTCACTAATTTTTATAAAGATAAACAAAGACCAAAACAACACTTCACTAGTAGGATTCTGACAAAATATGTGTGGATTTTGTTTAGAGCCCTTGTGTTTATCTCTTTGATCTCTATTTAGATTATCAAGTTGTATAAAAAATTCATATAAAAAGATTCATTATGTAAAAAAATTGTCATGTAATAATGTTATTATAATAATTGGATTCTTATTTTGAGTTTAATTTTGATTCACAATTATTATATTATCATCTAATCTCATATAAAATTAGACAAAGTCAATCTAAATTGGTTGAACTTTACGAATTAATAACAACTCTATTATTATTTTCTTTAACATAAATGACTACATTTCATATCAATATAACTGAGAATGCAAAGCTAAACATAAAAATGAAAATTTGGTTTAACAGTCGTCCAGTACTTCACTTTGTGGTGTCAGATTTTGCGTCAGTAAACCCAGCACCTTCAGCCTGATTGGGCCCCGTATTGAAGGGCTCAATTGAATTCCTCATATCAACTTGCTGCACAATGTCACTCAATGCTCTAAGACACACGTCATGCACTATTTTTGCCACCCCTTGAACTGCACGAACTCGGTTTTCATACAAGATTTGGAGAGAGATTTCCTTATCCATAAGGCTACGCAAAAGGGGGATGTCATTGCCAACGAAGCAAGAAGATATCATGCTACAGTTAATGCAGCTCAGGCATTTAACCCCCTCATTAGCAACTTCATTGATCATAGTGTTGGGTAAAGACAATATCTTCTTGACCACACCACGAAATCCTACACGCTCCAACCAGAGCCACAGGGCGAGGACTTGCATGGATTCCGTTGGTTCTCGTGAAAGGTTGATCACAAGGATCTTGTAGAGCTCTCTGTCTATGTTGTGAAACAGAAGGAACTCCTCTTTAGAGATGGTGATGATAGAAGAAGCAGAATCCATTAAACCAAAACCCTAGACTTTGATCTTGTCTCAAATGTTGTTGTCCATAGCTCTTCTGCCAACCCTCATATATACTTTGTCAATAAGTGAAAAGTCATGACCATTGGAATCAGGCATGTCCTTACATGCAAAGAGACATGTTTGGTAACTGGGTTTAGTTTTGGGGTTTTAGCACCTGAGGAGGATAATGCCAACACATATTCTTTATTATGGGATCACAGGAAGAACGTGAGAATGAGCAAAGTAGAAAGAAAATTAGAAGTCAGAAACTGATTGTTCTAAGTGAAAATAATTAAACAACAACAAGAGCCTCTGGAGTGACACCTAAATATCATTAATGACTTCTTAGACTCTCTGTCGTGGGCAATAAATGGTCAACGTCAGCAGCCAATTTGCAAAGTCAAAATGAGTTATGTACGTCGACAGTTTCAACTTTCAAGGTGAGGTCATCTTAAGATATAAAGGGACTAGATCATCTGTAGTTCTAAAAAAACTGAATGAGGTGCAGTTATTAATTTAATCGTTTCATATATTTTTTTAATTTTATAATTTTAATTCGTCAGATTGTCAAACAACCTTTAAGGCTAAGTTCTTGTGCAGTTTTATAAGTAACTGCTGGAGATCCTATTCTGGAATGGAATTATAGATTATTAGTTTTGACTCATTAGTCCATTTTTTCAAACTATGACTATGAGGGCTAGGAAGTCCCAAAATAATTGACAAGATTAATAATGCAATGACATCTGTCAAACGAACTTATTTTGGCCATATATTTATAAAGTAATGATATGTTTTCTGACTATATCTTTATTTTTAAACATAATTTTACTAACTAATCTGATAATTATAGTGTTATAAGAGAAATCTTAAATTTTAATGAGAGGATGAAATAAAAAAAAGTTAATTAAATTTTCCTTGGCATCCGATTGCCTTGGAATTTTGGTTATTAAAAGGTTTTGGTAGAAAGTGACTCTCTCTTGTCACTTGTGAACATCCTTATCGGAATTGGGATGTTGCCCCTTCGGGTCATGTTCTCATATATCGGATAAGGATTATCTGTCTCATTTTTTGTTGTTCCACTTAAATTTTGATTAGTGTTATAAACTTATTTACATGTCTCCTTTTAATTTAATTTATTTTACACTTGTCAAAATTTAAGTAGAGAGACAGAGAATGAGACATGTGTGAGGTCCAGTTAGGAGGAAAAACTTGCACCAAGGGTCCAACAGCAAAGAAAATATGCACCAAAACAAAATAACTTTCGGTGAGAAAATATGCACTAAAACAAAATAACTTTCGGTGCAAATGCATTTTGACATTTCCCAGCAATTATAGGCTTCAGTCAGTGCACTCATTTGCTTCTATAAATAGAAGCAATTGAGAGGAAGGAAAACATATCAAATCCTCACAATCAAAAGAGGAAGAGAGTGAGAGAAAAATAGAGAGAGCCTCATAGAGAGTTTCTTAAGAGAGAAAAATAGTGAGTCAATTTGTGAAAGTTCTATCCACAAATTGAAGATACAATATCACTGTATTTTTTGTATTCTCATTATTTTTATAGTAGAAGTTTAACACTACAAAAAAAAGGTTAAATTGTGGGGGTTTTATTGCAGATGTTATCAAACGCCACAAATTAATATAAATTGCGGAGGTTTTTTTTAATTAATATAAATTCCCAACAGTGGTATCAGAGCTTTCGGATACTAGGTGCCGGATTCATAAAAAAATTCTTAGTATGCTCTGTGGTTGCAGCATTGTCTGATCTTCCACATCAGAAAAGAATTATTCTCGTTGCTGGGAATAACGTGTGGTGGTGTGAAAGTGCTGTCTAGGAAAAGTTCTGACTAGGAAAGACTTTGTATTTAAGTGTGTCCATTAGTGACTCAACTCTCTTTCCTGGGATCTTACCTGGTGCACTGTTTGCATACTACAGTTATTGTTTTAGTATACGGTACTATTTACCTGTATGATACTATTCATGTATACTGTATTGGCCTGTGTAGCTTAAGATGGAGGGAGTTGTCACTCATGATGGAGATATGTTCAAGCTAACTATAGATAATTACTCCTATTGGAAGCCGATGATGGAAGACCGCTTATACTGCAAAGATTTGCATGAGCCAATCACCCAGAAGATAAATCGGAGGGGAAGACCGACAAAGATATCAACTTATACCAACGCGTATGATTTGTGGACGAAACTTGAATCATTGATTCAAAAGAAGACGCCCAGGAGTAAAGCCTACCTTGTTAGATGACTGGTGAAGTTGGAGTACTCGGACGGTCAGAACATGATTGAACATCTGAACACCTTCAAAGGTATTATGAATAAAATAGAAATGAAGATAGACGATGAGTTGCAAACTCTTCTACTCCTCAGTTCTCTACCTGAGAGTTGGGACAATCTAGCTGTCACTCTCAGCAATTCTACTCCAGACAAAAAGCTTAGCATGGATTCTGTTATAGACAGTTTGCTGAATGAAGAGTCAAGATGGAGAGAAAGGGGCTTGAACAACTAGTTTGAAGCCAACGTTGTTAACAACAGAGGAAGGAGTAAGAATCATGAAAAAGGAGGTCGTGAAAAATCACAAGGTAGATCCAAATCTCGCACTAGACTAAGTTGTTATTACTGTGGTAAACCAGGCCACATAAAGTCTGAGTGCAGATTCTTGAAGAGAGACCAACAAGCTGGAATAGTCCACCCTGACCAGATTAACCCAAAGAAGAAGAAGGAAGATTGAACAACTACTACAGTAGCCTCGACTGATGAGAATATATTTCTTGTCGGAGAAGAAAATTATCTAAACATTGCATCCGACAATTGCATATGGATAATTGATTCCGGAGCATCCTTCCACGTCACACCCCATGAAGGTTTTTCTCATCATACAAAAAAGAAGATTTTGGTACGGTGAAGATGGGCAACCACGTCACAAGTAAAATCGTCGGTATTGGTGAAGTAACTTTGATAAGTGAGAATGGAACCAAGCTTGTGCTGAAGGAGGTAAAACATGTACCTGAGATGTGTCTAAACCTTATCTCAGCAGGCAAACTAGATGAAGCTGGGATGATAAACCAGTTTGGTGCCGACAGATGGAAACTCAGCCGAGGAAGCATGATTATTGCTCGCAGCAGAAAGGAAGGCTCTCTGTACATTATGTAGGAAAAGATATGCAAGGGGGAGATGAATGTTGCTCAAGACGCAAGCAAGGAATTGTGGCACAAATGATTGGGCCACATGAGCGAGAAGGGTCTGGAAATCTTAGCAAAACACTATCTTCCAAACATAAAAGGGCAGCCACTTGAATCCTGTGAAGACTGCCTAGCAGGCAAACAACACAGAGTATCTTTTAAAAGATCAGATGATGCAAGAAGAAGAAAGCAGATTCTGGATCTTGTTCACTTAGATGTTTGCTCAACATCTGAAAGGTCCCTTGGTGGTGCTCAATACTTTGTTACCTTCATTGATGATCACTCCAGGAAAGTGTGGGTGTATCCATTAAAGACAAAAGATCAAGTTCTTCAAGCTTTCAAGGAGTTTTATGCTTCTGTAGAACGAGCATCTAGAAAAAAGTTGAAATGCTTGAGAACTGACAATGGCAGAGAGTATAGAGGTCCATTTGAGGATTATTGCAAGACTCATGGGATAAAACATGAGAAAGTACCCCCTAAGACACCTCAGATGAATGGAATAGCTGAGGGAATGAACAGAACGATTGCAGAGAAAGTCAGAAGCATGCTTTCTCATGCAAAAGTTCCCAAGGCATTCTGGGGTGAAGCAGTAAAAACTGCAGTTGATTTGATCAGTTTGTCTCCTTCAAGACCTTTAAATGGAGAGATTCCAGAAGAAGTATGGTCTGGAAAGAAAGCTTCTTATGGTCATTTGAGAGTCTTTGGGTGCAGGACATTTGTCCACATTCCTAAGATGAAATAGCAAAGCTTGATGCAAAGACGAAGGAGTGCATATACTTTGGTTCACTAAGTGATGAACTTGGCTTCAGATTATAGGATCCTATAAACAAGAAGATTGTTCGAAGCAGAGACGTGGTATTCTATGAAGATCAGACAATCCAGGATATTCAACAATCTAAGAAGCCAAAGATCATTGTGGTACATAATTCAGGGGGAGAGATTCCTCAAAGGAATGAGCAACCTAATCAGATAATATAACCTTATCAGATGGAGCAACCTAATCAGACGGAACAACCTGACTAGACAGAACAAAGTCAGGCAATGCAGGGAGAACATATGGAGACTGATCAGGAACCTCAAGTGAGAAGATCAACGAGAGTCAGATAACCATCAAGAAGGTATTTCTCAAATGATTATGTCACTCTCACTGATGAAGGGGAACCTCAAAGTTTCATAGAAGCCATTGAGACGAATGATAAAGAGAAATGGATGCAAGCCATGCAAGAAGAAATACAGTCCCTGAATGAGAATCAGACGTATGACCTGGTGAGATTACCAGATCATGGACGAAAGGCATTGAAAAATAAGTGGGTATTCAAACTCAAGACTGAAGAGAACAATCCAAACCCCAGGTACAAAGCAAGGATTGTTGTGAAGGGTGCAACCAAAAGAAATGCATAGATTTTGAAGAAATCTTCTCACCAGTGGTGAAGATGACATCCATTAGAACAATAATTGGTCTAGCTGCAAAACTAGATTTGGAGATAGAAGAACTTGATGTTAAAACAGCATTCTTACATGGAGATCTAGAGGAAGAAATTTATATGAAGCAACCAGAAGGTTTCGTAGAACCAGGCAAAGAACACCTTGTGTGCCGTTTGAAGAAAAGCATCTATGGTCTGCAGCAAACTCCAAGACAATAGTACAAGAAGTTTGATCTTTTCATGGCCCAACATAATTTCAAAAAAAGGTCCGCAGACCACTGTGTGTTTGTGAAGAACTATGAGAATGGTGAATCCATCATACTACTGTTGTATGTTGATGATATGCTGATTGTTATGAAAGATAAGACAAAGATAGCTGCTCTCAAGAAGGTATTGAGCAAATCTTTTGCCATGAAAGATCTAGGTACAGTAAAGAAAATTCTTGGAATGAAGATCATCAAAGGTCATTCTAGAAGGATACTGGGGATGTCACAAGAAGACTATATCAAGAAAGTTCTTGAAAGGTTCAACATGCATAATGCCAAACCTGTGCATGTTCCATTACCTAGTCATCTTAAACTGAGTAAGACGCAATGTCCAGGGAATGAAGAAGAAAAGGAAGAAATGAGCAAGGTGCCATATTCTTCTGCTGTTGGTAATCTTATGTATGCAATGGTCTGTACAAGACCATACATTGCTTATGTTGTAGGAGTTGTGAGTAGATTCCTATCGAATCCAGTAAATGAGCATTGGAATGCTGTGAAATGGATACTAAGGTATTTGAGAGGAACTGCCAAAAGGTGCTTATGCTTTGGCAATGGAAATCTAATGCTCACTAGGTATTCAGATGCAGATATGAAAGGAGATGTGGATTCAAGAAAGTCTACATCGGGATATCTGATTACTTTTGCAGGGGGACCTATCTCATGGCAATCACGACTACAAAAGTGCATTGCTTTAAGCACCACAGGAGCTGAATTCATCGCAATCACTGAAGGTTGCAAGGAGATCCTGTGGATGAAGAAGTTTCTACAAGAGTTAGGCCAGAATCAAGAAAGTTATATTCTCTATTGTGATAGTCAAAGCGCAATTCATCTCAGCAAGAACTCGACATTTCATTCAAGATCAAAACACTTCGACATAAGGTATCACTGGATACGTGATGTGTTAGAAAGTAAACTACTACAGGTTGAGAAAAAACACACCAAAGAAAATGGTGCAGATATGATGACAAAAGCTCTACCTAAAAAGAAGTTAGAAGTCTATAAAGAAGTTGCAGGCTTAGCATCAACCCCAAACTGATCCAAGAATATTTCTCCGATGGCTGGAGGGGGAGAATTGTGGGGTCCAACCAGGAAGAAAAACTTGCACCAAGGGTCCAACAGCAAAGAAAATATGCACCAAAACAAAATAACTTTCGGTGAGAAAATATGCACCAAAACAAAACAACTTTCGGTGAGAAAATATGCACCAAAACAAAACAACTTTCGGTGCAAATGCATTTTGACATTTTCCAACAATTATAGGCTTCGGTCAGTGCACTCATTTGCTTCTATAAATAGAAGCAATTGAGAGAAAGGAAAACATATCAAATCCTCACAATCAAAAGAGGAAGAGAGTGAGAGAAAAATAGAGAGAGCCTCATAAAGAGTCTTTTAAGAGAGAAAAATAATGAGTCAATTTGTGAGAGTTCTATCCACAAATTGAAGATACAATATCATTGTATTTTTTGTATTCCTATTATTTTTATAGTGGAAGTTTAAGTGGCTTACGGGTCCCGTAGTTTTTTCTTTCTCACATTGAGAAAGTTTTTCACACTAAATTTTTTTGGTGTTATTACACTTATTTTACGTTTCCGCATAATACCTATTTTTGAGTTCACAGAAGAGAAAAATTATGCTCACATTTCCCAACAACATGTGATTTCCATCCCTCATATATCATATCATGCAGTATGCATTGGGAGCTTAAAGTGGCGTTTAGTTTATTTTGTGTTTTTATTTTTAAATGAAATATTTTTACTAATAATTATAAAATGTCATCTTATTTTCATTTTATTTTTTGTTTTCAGATTTTTGTTAAGAAAATGAAGAAAATAACTTTTTTTGTTTTCACCGTTTCTTTCACAAAAATATGAAAAAAAAAAGTGATATTTTTGTAATTATTAAAAAAATAGATCCATTGAAAATGAAAAAAAAAAAACAAACTAAACAGCTGTAAATTCACTCAAGAGAAGAAGTTAGATGAGCAATCTAAGACTCCTGGTGTGTCTTCTAGCTAGTTTTTTGTCAGACTAATGTTTTTTTTAAAGAAATCTATGTATCACTATATTATTGTTAAAAGATCTTATCATCCCCCAAGTTTCTTTTATGTTACCAATGTCTATTACATATTTTTACATCTCAAATTTTGATGATTAATCGAGATGATAGGTGATATATTATCATTTTATTTGACAACTTTAATCATATGTCAAATACTAATTAGTAGAATTTAATCAATTTATTGTATGCGCATTTGTCTTATTTTTTGTTTACCTTAAAGCACTTTGTCTTGAAATTTGTAAGGCTGTAAATGCATAGCAATTAGGAGCTCTTACTTTCCTCTTAACACTTTATTATAAAAAGAAAATAAGTATTACACATAAAGATATTATATTTTTAGTAGGAGTGTCTATTGTCACTCTTTTATATCTATTGTCAATATTATTTTATTAATTTTTTATTAAGTAAACTATTTTGAACCATTGATCAAATTAAAATCAAAAGTCATTTAATAAAAAATTAATAGAATAAAAATAGTAATAGACAAAAAAAAAGTGACAATTGAAACTCTCATTTTTAGTTCATTAACTATAACCATAATTTTAATTTTGATATGTAATATTATAAATAGAGCTATGCTATTTCACATGACAAGATTCTTGACGAATGTCCCACGAATCAAGACGGACCAATAAGATAAAAGGAAAAACAAAAAACAAGAGAGAAAATGCAAGGGCTGGGTAGTGGGAATAAAATGATATGCTTCGTAAAAATCCACGAACCTCAATTCGTTAAATCTGGCATTTCTGTTATGAATATATAAGGGAAAGTACCAATGACTAATCTGTCAAGATATCACGTATATATTAAAATTAAATAATCATTTAATATAGATTTTCAATTTAATAGTAACATCTTCCTTATACTTTATCTGTATCTTTAATTCTCTCAATTTTGATGTTATACCATCCTTGGTTAAATTTGCAGAGTCATTGTAGAGTTTTTCTCCAGATACTATTTTTTCTCTTTGTACTCGAATACTCGCTCGAATACTCACTCAACAGTTTGAAGCCAATCAATGAACTCATGTAGTTGGAGCTTTCCTTCAAAATCTGAAATTTCTACCTTGATGTTGTTGTCTCTAAACGATTGTCTTTGTAGACGTCAGCTTCTAAACAATGATGAATCACTATTGGATTCGTCATTGTTTGATCGTATGTGTTGTGCTTCTAACAGGGTTTGCTACACATTTATAGTTTCTTGTAACTGTTGGATTTGTCTCCTCAATTCTTCCATTTCAATTTCATGCAAATGTTGTCTTCTTGGAGGCATTTTGAAAATTGTTAAAGTACCATGCAACTGGAACAATGATTGTAATTTGTAAACAGCGCACCAAGTAAATTTTCAAGAAAGAGAGATTGGGTCACCAATGGACACACTTAAATACCAAGTCTTTCCTAACCAGAACTTTTCTAGACATGCACTTTCATACTACCACAATTTCTTTTTAGTAACAAGAATAATTCTTTTCTGATATGAAATTTTAAAAGGTTTAGGGACTGAATTGCAATTTCAAAAACTTTCAGGTGACTAGACTGCTGACGTGGCACTGTGGACATGTGGCAAAATTTGAGTGGCTGACGTGTCACTGACTGGATAGGTCAAGTTGACGTGGCAGATGACGTGCTAGCGCGTGGGTATTCGGTGGTGGCGAGTGGCGGCGTGTGGAACCTCCGATGGCCTTGAAAATTGATATACAAGGGTTTTTGGATCTCCTGAACACAATGCAAGTGTCGGTTTTTCGAGAAAATGACTCTAAATGGTGGTTTCGAAAGAGGCAGTGGTTGTTGCACCAACACTTATGAAAATTTTGAAACTCAGACCAATTTTGGACACTCTTCACTCAAACTCAACACTGACAACCTTCTCTGATGCCAAAATGGCTCAGAAGCCAGAGAGAAACTCTCAAATACTCAATTTACTTTAATTCATGAATGAAAAATACAAGAGAGATTGACCCTATTTATACTAATCCTAGAGGTCAATTTGCAGTTGATAACAGCTGTAAAACAACTGAAAATAAATGGGAATACAAGTTGTAAAGATGGAGATTTGTCAAGAATGGTGACTAGGTGGTTTAAGATCAAGAATGGTGGTTAGGTGGTTGTTGGACCATTGAAAAATGTTGCAACTGATTTGTCCATATCATTTTTTCTTGATTTGGGTAGTCTTTTGCGAGAGGTTTATTTTAGAGATAAAGGTGAAGAGTTATAATCGTTGATAAAAAAAAAAATCAAGGAAGTAGATTTTAAAGATTTCACAATTTGTTATATATGTCCATATATTTTATCATTATCTCAACCGCTAATTTTCTTATCAATTATTATAATTCCTCATTTTTCTCTCTAAATTGAACTCTCACTTTAGTGATACAAAATCCTCCATCTCCAGCCTTTTTTAAGGGGTGTCTATTTTGAATATTAAAAATTAAATTTAAAATCTCTACTCAAAACTTCCCATTCATATTTTATGAAGGCTCAAACCTGGTCAAAATCATAATTTCCATAAAACCATTTAAAGTTAGCTGGTGCACGGCAGAGTGTGGAAGTGGCTACAATTGCAAATGTCAAATTGCCAAAGACAAACCTATGTAGTCTTGGAAAACCTAATATTCCATAATTATATTATTACACCAAGAAACTTAAGAAATCTAACATTTCAAAAATTTAATAAACAAAATACAATAAAAGAAAAAAAAATACAACCATTTAGAGGAATGAGGCCATGAGATTATCTGCAATTAATAAAAACAACTAGTTTCACAAAAATTCTCGACCAGTTTCAGATTCTATATTTTTCTTTTGAATTTTGAGGTTGTCTTTCAATTGCAATCGAACCTAATTACCAAATCAACGAAAAAAGGGAATTAATACTTTATAATTAGGCTATGAAGTGTCAGAGAACAAAAGTTGAGAACTTGATATGTAATCTAGTCAGTACATACAGGATGAGTTCACAAAGTTCTTTGCCATTACAATCAAACTTGAGAGTGAATGGAAAAACTGCTTGCAATCAACTAAAAATAAAAAATATGACAAAATTTCAATGTACTTTGTTGCCTTTGTTTCCACTGCAAATTACCAAGCCGGATATGTCATAAGCTTCGATAGCTATAGACTGCAGATCAAACTAGGAGTATGACCGCCAGGGAGAATTTTGTATAGGAGGACGAGGTGGTGACACAGTTATGGATGATTGTTTAGCATGTTGCGGATGCAGAGGAGGAACAGAGAAAGGAGATGATGTTGATATGCAGTAATGAGAAATTGGGAATTTGGGTTTTGGGATTGAGATTCACGATATAGGTCTAGCCCGCGACGCTGCTCCACTGCGACGCTGCCCCATCGCGATGCTGGTCCACCGCGCTACTGCTCCACAGGTGTGTCTCTGTCTTTGCTGAGTCCACACAATCACACACACAACTTGATTTTTTCATACTTGGGTCTGATTGATTATTTGATATTTTAATTGGTTTATTTTGTTGATTGCTTCTAAGTTATGAGTTTCGATTGGTTTATTTGTCTATGCCTTTTGCATTTTGGTTGGGTTTTGGTCTCATTTTTTATGGTTTTGGTTCATAAAATTCATGAGTTTTGAGTAATAACTCATGAGTAGTGAGTTTGTGCATAATTGTGTTATAAATTGTTGTTGTGAACTTGTAATTTGTGAGTTTGTGTTGTGAATTTTTATTGTTTAATTGTGTTTTGAACTTGTGATTGTGAATTTTTAGTATTTAATTGTGTTTTGAACTTGTGAATTGTGATTGTGAACTTGTGCTTTTTATTAATATTTTAAACTTATTAAATTGTGTTAATTACTTACTTGTGATATAAATTTATGAATTTATTTGAATTTTAATATATTTTTGATTTTTTATATAATTAAATATTTAAATATATACTTATTTAATTATATATGATTTAACTAGTGATTCAATGACTCAATACTTCGGCCGAATCAATCATTAGGTCGAGTTTAATAACTATGTTCTCTTTCTCTTCTTCTTTTATTATTATTATTATTATTATTGTCAAAGTCTTCTTTCATTCATCCCTTATTTGGGACCTTAATACAACTTCGGCCCACCTCCAATCTCCCTCCAAGCCTATTTTGGCCAAAACATTGGGTTTCCCCAGGCCCAGTCTTAGGCACCAAAACCTATCCAAATAGGCTCAGCCCAGTCACTTCAAACCACTCCCACGAATTCTGAAACCTTCGTGTGCGCGAGCACTAGGCTTCGCTTCACTTTACTAGTTCACTTCAGAACCTACACAGCGTTCTGACTGCACTGCATAGACATAGAAAATGGTTGCCATGGGCGGCACCAAGAGAATCGAAACCTACGAAGAGTTCGCGAAAGTTCACGCCCTGTTACTCACGGCATCGGGGTTGCCGGAGCCACTGCACCGCCAACTCTTCCGGAAGCTCGCCGCCGAGACCTTTGACGGCGGCGCCCATTTCCAAATTGAGCCCTGTGAGGATGGCCGCCAGAGACGCCTCGTTTTCACCTCGGATTCCATAGCCAAGGACTCCAATGTCTTCCTCATCGATCACGCTTGGACTTTCAGACTTTCCGATGCTTACAAGCAGGTCCCCCACCTTCATCCAACTTTATTTTTTTCTTTCTAGAGTTTTCTTTTCATTTTTCTTTTGGTTTCACCATATAAATATAATGAGTAAATTAGCAACTTAGTCTGAACTTAATTATGTGTACTATTTAGTCTTTGAATTTATAAAACTCTTATCAACCTTTTTATTTCTCACTCTAGTGAGTTTTATAAATTCAAGGTGTAACTCATAAACAAAATTAAATTTAGGGATTAAATTGCTAGTAGCGAGTGATTCCAGGACTAGGGCACTAATTTACTCTAAATATAATAGTGTAAATAATGAGTACAAGTTGATGAAAGTTAACTGTTATCAATGTGTTCTCTTAAAGCCTTGTAATTTGTGGTTATTGTTGTGCGTTAATATTTGTTGTTGTTGTTGTTGTTGTTGTTGTTGTTTGATTTTGGATTTTTTTTTTTTTTGTGTGGTTGTAGCTGCATGAGGTTCCGGGATTGGCGGAGAGGATGGGTTCTTTGATGTGTGTGGATATTGATCTGAATTTGGATGCTAATGGTGATGGAGTTTTATCACATGAGGAGAGTGATAAGCCTGATGTTGTGGAAGTACTGGAGAGTGAAGTTCGAGAGGCAAAAGAGAAAGGAAATGGCACGTTGAGGTGGTTGGAGCTCGAGGGGCTTGACATTGATGATGACATGCTTCTGTCTCTTGGGTTATCTACTAGATTTCCGGTTTGTAACTCACTTTCTTATTAATACTTGGAAGCTTTGCACTTCATTAAACACATAGAAATCATCATGCTTATTAAACTTTGATGCACTGTTGATGTAAAAAAGTTTTACACTATTATCCAGTGATATGTTGCCATATCAATTAATGAGTTTGACATGTCATGTAACGATTAATATTGTCGAACATATTAAATGATGTATCAACACAAGATTAGATGATATCATGGTAGTTAAAAATTTATACTAATAGTGCTTCAAAATTAAACTCATGTTATAATATGACATTGAATATTATGGCAGGCATTATTATTTTTTATTAATTTCAAAAGTCCCTTTGTTATTCACTTATTCTGTTATCTCAGTTCCTGTTATTTTAGCTATTATCAGCCTTTTTTTTATCCCCTGTTTTCCCCTTATAATTTGAGTACTTAATGCACTCCCCTCCACTTTCATTGTTTCAGGATTTACTGGCACTTAGCCTGTTTGGAAACAAGCTTGATAGAGCGGAAGTGATTGTTGAGGAAGTTATCAAATTTAAACACCTTAAAGGACTCTGGCTGAACAATAATCCAGTGCTTAAAAATTGGTAAGTTTTCTCATGTTTTAAAATTCTTAAACTACATATTCTGTTCATCTGTTCACTTCTTACAAATTACTTTACTTCTAGTGATGGTGAGCTTGCAGATGCAGTTCTTAAGGAGTTACCAGAACTTGAAATTTATAATTCAACTTTCACAAGCAAATTTGGGGAGTGGGCCTTGGGCTTTTGTGCAGGGATATATGGAAAGGATAACCCAGGAAATGCTGATCAGACTGACAGTCCACTGCAGAGTGTGTCTACTCTTGACCTTTCAAATAGAAACATTCACAATTTAATCAATAAGGTTGAACCATTTCTTATGCTTATTTTCTATCAGTTTTATGCATCTTTTTTCCTTGCTTATGTTTCAAAAGAATAGATAGGAGAATTGAGTGTATTATTTTACTAGAATACAAAGTTGATTGTATAAGTTCATAAATCTGGGAATTCGGCATGTCTCCTCAAGTCTTTGCCCATGAGGTTCTAAATGGTAAACAAAGTGTAATCAATAAAAGATGTTTACATGTGGCATTTCATACCAATTTGTTAGTCCCATGTATGTTCGTGTTGATCTAAATATTTTGATGATTCCCTCTTTTCTTCAGGCATTTTCACCCACTTGTTTTCCATCTCTTTCATACTTGAACATTCATGGAAATCCATTGGAGCAAAACTCAGTTGGTGACTTGTTAGATCTACTGAGGAGGTTCCCATGCGTACATTCTTTGGAGGTACTTTTGATTTAAATTATCACAATTTTTTTATCCCCAATTTGCCTTCATTATTTAGTTATTTTTTCCTTTATTTCCATCCTGTGATAACCATTGTTTTGGCCTTTTGAAATTTGAGCAATTTTCAGGTGGATATTCCTGGTCCGCTTGGAGGAAGTGCTATTGAAATTCTGGAATATCTTCCTAACATTTCTGAGCTAAATGGCATCAGTGCATCAAAAATATTGACAACTGGAAAGCATGTTATTGATTCAATTCTTCTTCCTCGTTTTCCTGAATGGACAGCTGATGAGCCTCTTGCTGACCGTATTGTAAGTGCAATGTGGCAATATCTAATGACGTATAGACTCGCAGATGAGGAAAAGATAGATGAGACTTCTGTATGGTATGACCTGCAATTTACTTGTTTTACTTTCTTGGTTCTATTTATAGCACTAGCTTTCTTTTGATCACTATATGCATTTAAGTTGGTTACATATTTTTGCATGTCATATTGAAATGCAAAAATTTCATCAAGGTGGGTTTGATTTATGTTTTATTATTTTAATACTACTTGAATGGGTCAATGTTTCACCATTCAAATTATTCAGTTCAGTACATTAAATGGAATAAAAACAAAATAGAAGTCTCACATGAATCGTGAATGATCAGTTTTGTATTTATCAATGATACACTAAAGTAACAGCACATTGTTTTTTAAGGTACGTGATGGATGAACTAGGTTCAGCTTTGCGGCATAGTGATGAGCCAAATTTCAGAGTGGCACCTTTTCTTTTCATGCCGGAGGGCAATCTGGCATCAGCTGTGAGGTTATCTTCTGTATTTCCTTTTTCAGATTTGTGCTTTGATGTGAAAGTCATATATTCATGCTCTATGACTATATCTGCTGCTTTACTATATGATTGTACTTCACATAATGTGTAACATTTTTTCGTGTTAAAAATTTTTCTCTGTAATTCTCACTCATTGATGTATCCTGATTTCATTACCTGCATAGCCAATGTTACAGACTTCCATATATGAAACTTTTTCTCTATTTCCTATTTTAATGAAATACTTGTATGTATGCATTTATCTTGGCATGATCTTTGGATTTGTGATAAGTCAAAATTAGTCATCATACAAGTAATAACTATTCCCATTTTCCCCAGCTATTCTATTGTATGGCCAACACAGAATGTTCAGAAAGGTGATGAATGCACTCGTGATTTTCTTCTTGGTATTGGGGAGGATAAACAACGTTCTGCCAGACTTACTGCCTGGTTCAACACTCCAGAGAACTATTTTATCCAGGTATTTCTTCTATTGCTAAGATAGGTTATGATTCTGATTTGTGGTTAAAAATCTATTATGAGAGTATCTGGAAAGTTTGAAGCTAATTAATTTACTACATTCAGGAGTATGAGAAGCACAATCAGAAATTGCAATCCAAAAGTTTAATACTGCCAACTATGCAGTGTTCTGAGACTAGAAGTATTTGTCATCTTGATTGGTGTCCATTACGTGTTTACACAGATGTACCTCAAGTAGAGGAATACTTGACACATCCTGAGTTTGCAATCAGTAAGTTCAATGCATAAATACTTGAACTTTCTCTTAAATTTTCTTCTCTGCAGTGATTCTTAATTAATAATTAGATTATTCTGTAACTTGAACATATTGGACATATGCCAATCTTCTTGTAAAGAGCCTAAATTGAAGTTTTCTTGTTTGATTTGAACCTTGTCTCTTTCAGAGGAGAATTGCCAGCTTTTGGTTGCCAAAAAATTCCCTTGGATTTGATTTTATGGTTGTCTCCATCTTTAAAAAACTATACTTTGTAAAGCTGACCTTCTCCCTCTCTCTTTGAATGTTAATTTGCCTACAGCAAAGGAACCAAAAGATGCAGATATAATATGGACAAGTGTGCAGGTAGATGAGGATATGAAGAAGGCCACGGGAATAACAGATCAGCAATACATTAACCAATTTCCTTTTGAGGCATGTCTTGTCATGAAACATCATTTAGCGGAGACAATTCAGAAGGTGATAATAGTTAACTAAAATTGTATGTTGGTGCTGATGAGATTATCCTAAATGACTGACCTGCATTTGTCATCATCCATTTCTAGTGAAATACCATCATACTCCTCAAAGAAATATGTATTATACTTATTCATCCTGGCATGCAACAAATTTATTTTCTTTTCCAAGTCGAAGATACCAATAAATTGAGATGTTACTGTCTTTTTCACCTTGACGTTTCTTAATAACTAAACCTTTTTTTTTTGGGGGGGGGTGTGTGTGGGTTGTTTACTTGCCACAGGCATATGGATCTCCTAAATGGTTGCAGCCTACTTATAATCTTGAAACACAGCTATCTCAACTAATTGGTGACTATTATGTGCGCGAAAAAGAAGGTCTAAACAATCTTTGGATCTTAAAACCCTGGAACATGGCCCGAACTATTGATACTACTGTAACTGATAATTTACCTGCAATTATCCGGCTCATGGAAACTGGTCCAAAGATTTGCCAGAAGTATATTGAACAGCCTGCTTTGTTCCAGGGGAAAAAGTTTGATCTCCGTTACATAGTACTGGTTCGGAGCATGCACCCTTTGGAGATATTCCTGTCAGATTGTTTCTGGGTATGCTGATTCTTCTTTTGGGTTCTAACTATAAGTTAGTATAAGTCTTTCTCTTTGTTTTATTGTTATGCACTTGAAAGATTCTAATGGCGAGAGGTTTTATATTTTATTTTCAGGTTAGGATAGCCAACAACCAATATTCTCTGGACAGAAGTAGTTTTTTTGAATATGAAACTCACTTCACTGTTATGGTATGTCTTGAGTACCATATCATCCATATCATTTAGTAACAAGAAGATCTTCATTTTAAAACTTGATTGAAATATTGAATATTTCAGTGCTTTTCTTTTGTCAACAAGTTTTAACATAGCCACTATATGGATCTCAGAATTACCGTGGAAGAATAAATTACAAGAATATTACGGATTTTGTGAGGGAATTTGAGGAAGAACATCAAGGTAATGGGGACTGCTTCATGTTTATCTTCTGCCACATTTAAAGATGAGTTTTTGCTTCCAGTGCATGGTTTGCATTTTGAATGAATTCTTAATACAAATTCCTGTTCCTGTATGTCTTGCAGTTAAATGGCTGGATATACATACTAGAGTAAGGAATATGATTCGATCAGTGTTTGAGGCAGCTGCTGTTGCACATCCAGAGATGCATAGTCCAACATCAAGGGCCATGTATGGTGTAGATGTCATGTTGGACAGCTCTTTTCAACCCAAGTTACTAGAGGTTTGTAATTGAATCAGTGGTCTCCTTCCGAAGCTCCTTTTTTCAATACCGAACAGTTTTATATTTGACCTTAAATTCCTTTTTCAAAACCTGGAGAAACAATTGTTGGGGGCTTCCTAATTGCAACAGTGCCCAAGCCAATGGGTTAATCTCACAGTAATACCTGTGGGGGGTCTAAAAAATCCTGAGTTTAGGATGTGAAGAATGTCCTATTGGTCATATAATAATTATTCCTTAGGATGTTTTTCCCATATGAAGCCCAAAATTATATGTAATTTGTATTTCCTTTTATGCAGGTGACTTACTGCCCTGATTGTACAAGAGCTTGCAAATACGACACGGAAATTGTGGTTGGAGGGGGAGGTTTTGCCAAAGGTTGTGACTTCTTCAACAATGTGTTTAGGTGTCTCTTTTTAAATGAAATTTCACAGGTTAGCCCATTGTAATATAGTCAGCATAAACAATTTTGATTTTTAATTATAGCCTTAAGTGCTATAAGTTCTTGTTGTATAAGGTCTCTGTTTCATGGAGGATTTTCCCGCTTGCCTTAATCTACCTAGTGTGCTAGTGAGTGACAATCAATTTCGAGTACACCTAGGTTGTTTGGTTCGAGGAATATGCCAGACTTATGAATATATGCAGTAACGGCTACTCTCATTGTGTTATTGTATTGCTTCTATAAAAAATTAGGCCCAAGTTTGATCAAGGTTCAAAATTCTGTTGCATAATCTTTTTCATATTTATTATTATTATTCTCTCTCTCTCCGTTTTTTCTTATATCATACTCTTAGAGGTTAAAATGTTTAGATATTTCCTTCGTTCGGTGCACCGCAAAATTTCATAAGATGCAAATAGGAAGGAGCACATAGGAGCACAATAGCCCATGATAACCCTTAATCAAATTATATCATTTTCCCTAAACAAATAAAAATAAAACCTATTTAAAACTAACATTGGATCTTCCAACAACAGTGATGGTGCTGTAGACACTCGACATTCTTTAACCGTGAGAAGGGTAAATGCTTGACATGAACTAACTTATGCATTTGTCTGGTAAGTGAATTAAGCTCCTTGTTCAGATCCTTCTGCTAATGTATGTGATTGATTTCTTAGCGTAGAAACCTTCCTTTGTAATTCAAGATTTGACATCCGCTCAGCCTCCAGTGCTCGCTCAAGCTTCATTATATCATATAGATAAAAGGTATCACCAGAACACATTTTAGCAAGGAAAAACAAAGCCCAAAAAGTATATTATAACACTAGATAGCTGTTCATAAATTACAATTATGAATAATACCTTGGCAGCTCGGGTGCTCCATTCTCCTAAAATAGCTCTGAGTCTTTCATTCTCTTCTACATACTGTTATGATTATAGCAAGAATTCTACTATAAGCTCCTTATAGTGGCCATATACTTTTTAGTATTAGTAAAACCTACAAGATACCTGACTGTTGGTCGTGCGAACAAGTTGGATCTCCGAGTCCCTCTCAGCAATCAAGGATCGGGCAAGCCTTAGCTCAGATTGCACTTGGTTCATCTGTATTCCCAGTGAGGATCCTTTTAGTTTGAGGAGGTGAACTTGAATGGTATCTGATGCTATATTGTACTCCCTAAACTAGGGTTTACTTCCTATAGATGTTCAAATAATGAGATGGCTGGGTCCCGAAATAAGAGATGCTGTTCAAGTCACTGATTCATCGCTTCATTGTGTAAAAAGCAATTAATATATGCTAGTTTTCTCAAATAAAATGAATGTCAATATGACTCATCAGAATGTTTTTGTAGACGCAATTTGATGCAGTAGCAAAATGACAATGTATAGAATGTCATGATAATTTTCGTCCTTTGAATATTCTAAACTCACCACCATTTTCAGGCTAGAAAGAATACAAGTTGTGATTGTATCAACTTTAAACAGCCTGACCTTGCAGGTCATGTTTCATTTATCATGTGTAAGATAAAGCGCATGGCTCTACTCTCTTAACTTCCAACCCACTTTCTAGAATTATCTTCATGTACATGCGTTGTAGTTAGGACTGCGCTAGGTAGTTGTAGTTGTCTGTTAATGATATTTCCTCCAACAAGCAGATAAATAGATGTAAACAGAACAATTGTAGAGGAGGGGATGACGAAATAAAGATAAACACTGCTAGAAAACTAGGCATTGCAAGGGAAGAAAATTTACTAAACAGAAAAATTTGCCAAAAGGATAAAATATGCTACTCATCATACAAGGCATCACAGAAATTTACATTTGGAATTTATATTTACAAGACCGAGGCAATTACATTAATGTGACTGTTGTACTTTGTTGTCCGCACAGACATTTAGAACTAGAATAGACAGTAATTACCTCTGCAGAAAGTGTCCGTAATTCTTGATCACGAGCTGCTAATAGATGGGCAAGATCAACCTGCAATATAAGCAATTTATTCCCAAAAAAATAAATGAATGAAGATGGAGCCACCAATATTTACTGAAATCAAGATCCAAACCTAGGGTTGACAATGAGTTAAGCCATTGAGCTGAAAATTTTGGCTCATTTGTTAAATGAGCTTGAACTTTCACATGTTTGGCTCATTAGTTCGTGATCGTGAATATATATAATATTTTTGGTTTGGCGGCTAAACTATTTTATAATTAATCATGTAAAAAGTGGTTATTTGGTTACAATTCGAGCCTAGCTCATTGTCATTGATCCTAAAAGGCTCAACTGGAACATAATTCAAGCTTGGCTCATTTAGCTTGAGCAGCTCGAGAGCCGAACTCAAGTCATAAAATAGGCTCACTTTTTTCTAACCGAACCTGATATGAGCATATTCTAAGTGAGCCAAGCCTTAGTTAGGCCTGACTCAGCTCAACTTGGCTCATTCCCATCCCTATCAGCAAACTAATCCTTCATCTAGGTTCTCAAAAGTATAGGAGGTGCCATTAAGCTCAAAGGTAAATGAAACAAGATTTACTACATCCCTCAACTATAAATATCCTCCAAAAGTTATTACTTTAAATGAGCAAGGACAACGTGCAATAGAAGCAATTTCTTCCCTAAAAAAGTATTAAAAAAAAATTGCAGACAGAGCCACAAATATCTACTGAAAACAAGATTCCAACCAATCCTTTGTCCAAGATCTCAACAGAATAGGTAGTGCCATCAGACTCAGGTTATTGAAACAAGATTCCATAAGTTAATGCTTAAATTAGAGAACCACATGGCAACGTGGCATAAAATAAAAAAACTAACTTTGGATCGTTGACTAAGTACCAAGTACCATTAAACCTATAATAGCAGTGACCTGTAAAGTTTATGATGAGAAGCCCAGGCTGTGTTAATTGCAATTTCAAACTTATACTACGTGATCTTATTAGCAACTTCGTTCTTACAACGCAAATTAAGGTAGACGTCCTAAAGACTCACGTATGTAAATTGAACAAACTGCAGAATTGTATAGTCTTTAACATGATAGCCTGGTTTACGTCACAAGATGAATTCAGATTGCAATGCAACTCTACTAATTCAATAGACTTTTGCTATTGCATAATTTGCTAATCTCCCTGATTTAAAAAAAAAAAAGATACCATATTGAATATTCTAACTGGATACAACAACAAGACATGCTCACTAAGAGACATAAACATATGAGAATTTATAAATTCACATGATGTAGTAAATAAGACTAGAAGAGAAATAGTTTATACATGTTCATTATTACCTGTGGTGTGCTCCGGTCATCAGTTCGTTCATATTTGCTTAAACTCTCTTGCAATCGAAGAATCTGCAAGACCAAATGTTGATGGACAACTATTTATACAAGTTAACATTAGTTGAATGTCTACACTATCAGTATCAATTAAAGTGTAAATAATCAACAATAAATGAATGCTTCAAATTGTCCATACCTCCTCACTCAAAAAATGAAGATTTTCACGCTGATATTGCAGCAAAGCCATTTGCTGATCAGAAAGCCTACCATCATAGTACCTATGGCATCAAGATATACTAATTATAGTGTCTACATTCTGCACAATCCAATTGGCATAACACGATCTTATCAATGGCATGCATAAAGGGTAGATCATCATGCATTCAGAAATACTATAGTTTGCTGAACAATGTTTCCTCGTTTTGAGGCTTGAAAGTTAAACATGGATATTGAGTCATGAAGTAAATTAAAACAGAAACTAAATTACAAAATATTTGCCTTAGACCCTCCAAAGAACTTGATGGTTGTAGTGGTGAGTATAAGGACTTTAGAACATCAGGATGGGAGTTCAATGAATTGTACTGGTGTATGTAACCTGCTTGCACCAAAAATGCACATAGAAAGGATTAGGTGAAACTACTAGTACTACTATACAAAGGAGATCTTATAATTGCAGAAGTGAGGTGAATTTAAGCAAAATATATTAATATCTAATTATTAATAGGGTATATTGGTAGAACCAAATACATTTTTCCAGCTTTTTCATCCAAAGGGGGCTGGTCGGGGATGCGGTCCCCTCAAGGCTCAAGACATCCCTATACTTTTTTACTTAAAATTGTTTAAATTTTTTTATATAATTTTATCTACCAAAATACAAGTACTATCTACCAAATACATTTTTTCCTGCTTTTTCATCCAAAGGGGGGTGGCTGTGGCACCCTAAGGCTCAAGACATCCTTTTAAATTTTCTTAAAATTGCTTATTTTTTCTATATAATGTTGTTTGGCCCGCCAAAAGAAAAAAAGGATTTGCGCCCCGTCCCCAAGCCAAAAAAAAAAAGAGTATAAAACTTACCAATGTAAAGACTCATAAAACATCCGGCACATACTGCTTCAACTACCATAATAATCCTGCAGAATTTTGAAGCAACCAAAATAAGACATTAACATCTTGGGGGAGTAAAAGGGTGAACAACTAATTTCCAGTCACGCACTAAAGAAAGATAGCACAGAGGGGATGACATATGCCACACTTGGAACAAGAACTTGATGATAACCAAACCAACCATGGGAGATTATATGTGTAGTAGAAGCTAAAAGAATCAAATACCAAATTTCATTAGATTATGGCCATGCCAGAAGTACAACTGTTAACACACCTAGACAAGAAGGGAGGGGGAGATAAAAAGATCACTATATACTGTCTAGTGTCAACCAAACTCTTTATCTCCTATTAAGTATACATACTGCAGTTAGAAATTCTGTAAATTGCAATATATTGAACATCACTATCTACTAGTAAAAACACTCTTACAATGACAATATTTTAAGATTAAGTATACTCATTCAACCAAACATACAAAACTAAAATAAACAAGGAAAAAAGAAAGCCTTAATATCTTTCGTGTACTTCATGTCATCATGCATTGTCTCCAATAAAATATGGTAAAAGATTGTAGCATTTAATCATCAATCAAATATCATTAGCACCTTTTATTGATAATAAGATTCAGATTAAGGATGTAGTCCTTCATATTTAGAAGCGGCATACTCTTGTTGATATTCCATTTCTAAATTCAATTTAATCCATCCAAGAAAAATGTCTTAAATAGACAAATATAACCAAATAATGAACGTACCTCAATATTGCAGAGATTGACAGAAAACCGGTGTAAGGTTTCCATACTATAACAAGTAGCATTGCAGCAGTTCCTGACATTAAATCAAATTATTGAAAATATTCACATTTTTAATTAACAACTCAAATAATATAAACTATCCTCATTGTTATAAAAAATAACTATGAACAGCAGTGCTATTTATCACGAACGGTAAACGGTTCACGAATAGTACAAATTACACCAGCTTTATTGTTCAAAGTTAAAATTGAAAGATAAAAATAAACTATTTTACAAAACGCAAATACAGCAAAGCTGTTTCTTGTTTTCGTGTGGCGTTTCACGAAATAAGTTTCATAGACTTTAGTGTTTCACTTACCATTCATGCGCCTCCACCTAACAGTTTGAGCTTTTGGACTGAATTGGTTCTTGGCACACACACACACACACACACACATATATATAAATATCAATTGACTTTACATATTAAGCATGATCTGAAAGTTAAAAAAGTCTAAACACCGAAATACATACCATAAGCTGTAATGGCAAAGGGTATGCGAACAATAAATTTCAACTTCTGGCTGAAACTATAATAGCCCTGAAAAATCACGTTAGTGATAAAATCACATAGTTAAACAGTTAAACACGACCAAACATAACTCAAACCTTCAGAGATCTTTGTAGCAAAATTTCTTTTGGTAATTCTATTATTTTATAGGTCTCACTCCATTGATGAACATTCTGATTCTAGAGTCCTAGTAGTTAAAAATTGTTTGATTTAGGCACATGTTACCTATGCATTCTTTGTAGGTCAACTGCTATTATTTGATTAGCTAATCTTTAGGATGTAATTCCCTGTTATTACTCCTTCCTCTTCCTGTATATACTGTTTAAATATCGGTAAATCAGTGTGTAACATACACACATTTTTCCCAATTATCTTGATGGTATTAGAGCTTATATGACCAAAAGATCAAGAGCTCGATCCTTTCCGCCTCCATTTTTCTAAATAGAAATTAAATTTCAACACATACTAAAGGTGGACTTGGGCATTGTCCACAATTCAAGCTCAAGCCTAAAGGGCTCTTGTCTGAGGGGGTGTGTTAGACCATTGATGTGCCTTCACCCAACAAAAATTCCAAACAAATGCCCAGTGCATGCATGCACGTGAGAGAGACAGAGAAGTTAAGAAACTGCTGTGATGATGAAGTACCTGCAAACGTATCTTCTGCACTTGATAAACCAGATATTGTTGAAAGATTCCTGAAACAGTAAAACATGGCATTTAAACCAAATAAAACTCTGTGCATAAAGTATATACAAGTAGCAGAAGCTTATAATGCTTAGTAAAATTAAACTACTTATTATGCTAATACAATATTGTTAATTTTATGCATCAGCATTTGTGAGATTCCCCTAAAACCAATTGACATTAAGTAGAATGACACAACAGATATATAAACCGCACTCGGAAGATTGAGACAGGCGATGTGAGACTCTTAACACTCTCCCTCCACAGATGCCTGGACGAAACATGCGAGCCTAGCGGAATAAGCAACGGAGATGGGATCTTGACTCTAATACCATGTGAGATTCCAACCTAAAACCAATCGGCATTAAGTGGAGTGACTCAACAGATATATAAATCGCACCTGAAAGATTGAGACAGGCGTTGTGGGACTCTTAACAACATTTATGAACACAATAACAATGTACGCCTCCAAAGCATTGTCTTCACTTGAATTTGGATTCATAATATCATATCTGTTTATAGGTTTTGCGAAGCTCAAAATTGCTATGTTGAAAATTAACTTTAACAAGTAATGGCATGTTAATACATAATAAATTTTTCAGTATTCTGTAGGGATCTGATTTGGGCTCCCAAAACTTTAAGTGACCCAAAGTGAAATATTGTAGCAAGCAGTGGCGGATCTGGGGCTGAGTTTTTTATTTATTTAATATATTTTTTTTGGGTGGGGGTGGGGGTTGAGGGGGAACGATTGTATATTTTCATATTTGTTTCTGCCTTCCCAAGTCACTTTCTAGAGAACTAGTTATCAAATTCATTAGGTTCTTGATACAAACCCAAAAATATAACAGTAATTTTATCGAATAACTCTCTGTTTATGGTCACTGATACTGATATCAGTGGATATCAGTTCAGGAGCAGATCTTTACAACAATGGAAGAATAAAACAGGAACAGAAAATGAAAAGGAAAATATAGAGATACTGCAATACTTCGAGGGACTTCTTCCTCCCTACCCAAGGGCCCCAATTTCCTTACTCAATGACTAGATGCCTTCTTTCCTCCTCCAGTTCCTTATTTATTCTCTCCACTAATTGCGTACTCATTTGCCATAACTCCCTTAAGTAAATGTTAATTGTTGACCCTCTTTATTCTCTCCACTCTCAATAGCTGTAAATGCTCCTAGCTGCCCCATCTTTATTCTCTCCACTCCCACTAATTGCCTGTTCATTTTCCATAACCCTCTTAGGTAAGTTCCCTTTATTGCCCATTTTATTTTCCTTAATTCTAGTAAACCGTGGGGTACCTAACAATACTCCTCTCGGGGTTTAGTAAGGGTCTTGTAACAACTGAAAGCAAACTCCCACAGGGGTCTCATTGCTTGAAGCGTAATGACCAAGTGACACTTGAAGCACAAGAGCTTCCACCAGGGTCCATTGACCCTTGCTAATTCCCACAACAAAAGACAGCAAGGAACAAAAGTACCCTGCAGTGATTTTATTGGGCTGGATCACTATTGGGGTGATTTCCATCTCCTTGGCTTGAGCCCAATCCTTTTCTCCTCAAGATCTTTCTGTTTCCAATGGGATGGGCTTGGTCCATTAGTGCAAAAACATAATTTATTGTTTCAGATTTCCAGTTCTTCTCCCCATTGATTTGGGGCTTGGCCCATTAGGTCAGTGTTAGAATAGTTTAGAATATTTTAAATATAGCAGTATATCATGTATATATCAATTAGGATCAATTAGGATATCAGGATTGTATCACTGTGATTAATTATAATTAATATTAACATCTATATATAGAGATCATGTGTGGTCTGATTAGACACACAATTTAGTAATAATCCCTTCTTCAAGTTGGTATCAGAACAGGTTTCGACCCGTCTCTATCTAAATCCTAATCCGCTGCGCCCACTGCTCAGCGGCAAATTTCCCTTCCTCACCGCGACTCAATTCCGGTGAGCCCTCACTGCCGCACTTCCTTCTGGCAGAATTTCCCTCACTGCCACGCCTCTTTTCGACTGCTGATATGGGTGCGAAACCCACTGCATTAGAATCGCACCACCTCGACCGTCCAAATCCTGAAACCACGCCGCTGTCTGCCTTACCACGCGCCAACGCGTGAGAGAGCGTGAAAGCTCTTTCCGACGCCATTCTTCCACAGACTTGGACGAAATTCACTGTAGAAGATGTCTAAAGTCTTTTCGGGTCTCATCTTGACCGTTTCTGTGGTGTTTCAGATTGTGGCTTCCTCGGTCATCGTATTTTTGGGCATTGTGCTACGTTCCTTTGCTGTATTTTGTTGTTTCCAGACCTACCCAATCATTTTTTGACATATCTCAGGTGTTTCCTTTATTTTTTGGTCATATTACTTTGATTTCTCACAATGGGCGATGCTGTCTCAGACGTTTCAGGAGACTCATATGCTTCCGCAACCATACCAGAGTCTGCTACTCTTGTCTCCCAAGTTAATAACTCTGGTAGTGGTCGTGGTGGCAGCAACAGGCCACGTTGCTCTTTTTGTAACAAGTTGGGACATTTGGAGGAACGTTGTTAGGTGAAACATGGTAAACCAACATCCGCCAACTTTGCTCAAATTGAATCATCATCATCCACCTCCGAAGTGACCATTCTTACTGCAGATTATGAGGCCTTCCTCTACTTTAAGGCATCTTCACAGATTTCGGTCGAACAAACTGGTAATCCCACTGCCTGTTTATTCTCTTGGGCCATGGATAATTGACTCTAGTGCTTTTTATTACCTCTATGGTAATAAGGATCTTCTTACCTCTCTTACCTACTCCACTAAATCACCACCTATTACTCTTACTAATGGGACCAAAACTGTTGTCATCGGTATTGGCCAAGCTCGGCCATGTCCCTTTCTACCTTTAACATTTGTTCTTTATGTACTTGGCTGTCTTTTCAATTTGATATTTGTTAGTCAGTTAGTTCGTGCCCTTAACTGTTCCATTACTTTCACTAAACACTCTGTTCTTGTGCAGGATTAGGGTACGGGGAGGATGATTGGAGTCGGTCGTGAATCACGAGGACTTTACTATCTTGTTGTGCCTAGTTCTCCAATGGCATGTACCATGACAAATTCTCCTAACCTCATTCACAGTTGTCTTAGACATCCAAGTCTTTCCAAGCTCCAAAAAATAGTTCCTCACTTGTCTAATTTACAGTCTTTAGATTGTGAGTCTTGTCAAAGAGGGAAGCACACCCATGCATCCTTTCTTGATCGAGTCAATAAAAGAGTTGATTCAACCTTCTCCCTTGTTCATTCAGATATATGGAGACTTAGTTGTGTCAGTTCTAGTTTAGGATTTCAATACTTCATAACCTTTATTGATGATTATTCCTGTTGCACTTGGGTTTTTTTAATGAAAATTCGTTCTGAATTATTTTCAATATTTCAAAAGTTTTGTGCTGAAATTCGTACTCAATTTAGGAAAACTATCCATATTTTGCGTAGTGACAATGCACGTGAATATGTCTTCTAATTTTCAGGAATTCATAGCTAAACAGGATAACTTGCATCAAACAACTTGTCCTCATACTCCACAACAAAATGGAGTGGTCGAATGCAAAAACCGACATTTAATTGAAACAGTCAGGACTTTACTCTTACATATGAATGTTCCAATCCATTTTTGGGGGATGCTGTTCTTACATCTTGTTATTTGATAAACTGCATGCCTTCCTCTGTTCTAAATGATCAAGTCCCGTACACTATATTATTTCCTGATACATCTGTTTATCCTGTGTCTCCTTATGTGTTTGGTTGTACCTATTTTATCCAAATGTTAGCTCACTGCCAAAGCCTTTAAGTGTCTTTTCCTTGGATACTCTCGTCTTCAGAAAGGGTATTGCTGCTACTCTTCCGATTTAGGTCGCTATGTTGTGTTAGCTGATGTCACCTTTTTCAACCAGCAACCCTTTTCTTCTTTACCTGCAGATGCTTCCCAAGTAAACACAATCCTTCCTGCTCTTATCTACAATCCTCTTGTTGATTCTAGCAGTAATCCTACTCCTATTCTTGCTCCAGTGTCTGCTCATGGTCCTTCTCGTCTACTAGTTACTTATCAACGTTGATCACGACTGCTTACTGGTGCCAACCCTATTCTAGAGGAAGTTCTAGATGATTCACCACCTTCGCTAGTCGTTCCTTCCACCTTGTTTCCTACATAGACAACTCACCTATTGCTCTTCGGAAAGGTAAACATTCTACTCATAACCCTCATCTGCTTATGCCTTTCTTAGTTATGACTGTCTTTCTTCACAACATTGCACCTTTGTTTCAAGTCTGTCTTCTGTTTTCATTCCTAGAACCACAGGTGAAGCACTGTCTCATTCAGGTTGGCGCCAGTCGATGATAAATGAGATGTCTGCCTTACATTCTAATGGCACATGGGAGCTAGCTCCTAAACCAGCAAGCAAATCTATTGTTGGCTGCAGATGGGTTAAAGTTGGTCCAAATGGCTCCATTGATCGATTGAAGGCTCGTTTAGTCGCCAAAGGCTACACTCAGATCTTTGGTCTTAATTATAGCGACACCTTCTCTCCCATTGGTAATATTGCCTTTGTACGTCTTTTCCTCGCCATGGTTGTTGTTCGCCATTGGCCCCTCTACCAGCTGGACATAAAGAATGCCTTCTTGCATGGTGATTTACAGGAGAAGGTTTATATGGAGCAATTGCCTAGCTTTGTTGCTCAGGGGGAGTCTGGATTGGTGTGCAAACTTCGCAAGTCCTTGTATGGAATAAAACAGTTCCCTCGGGCTTGGTTTGGCCGATTCAACACAGTTGTTTAGGCCTCCAGCATGATTTGCAGTGAAGTCGATCATTCTGTTTTCTATCAGCATCAATCTCCCAATCAATGCATCTACCTTGTGGTTTATGTGGATGACATTGTCATTATTGGGAATGACTGAGTTGGCATTGAACAATTAAAGCAACATTTATTCACTTATTTTTAGACCAAAGACCTTGATAAGCTTCATTATTTCCTAGGTATCGAGGTGGCACAATCTAGACATGGCATTTCTATCTCCCAGAGGAAATATGCCTTGGACATCTTGGAAGAAATTGTAATGTTAGGGTGCAAACCCATTGACACACCCATTGATCCTAATGTAAAGCTTCTACTAGGGGAGCCACTAGCGGATCCTGGATGTTACCGGAGGTTGGTTGGAAAATTGAATTATCTCACAATAACAAGACTAAATATCTCTTTTGCTGCGAGCGTGATAAGCCAATTCCTTAATTCTCCATGTGACATTCACTGCAATGCTATTGTTCGAATACTCCGATACATTAAAGGAGCACCAGGAAGAGGCTTACCATATGAAGATAAGGGGCATATGAAAATTTGTGGTTATACAGATGCTAATTGGGCAGACTCTCCCTCAGATAGATGCTCTACTTCGGGGTACTGCGTTCTTTTTGGGGAAAATATGATATCTTAGAAAAATAAGAAGCAAACTGTAGTCGCCAGGTCAAGTGCAGAGGCTGAATATCGAGCGATGGGCACTGCAACTTATGAACTCATTTGGTTGACACAGTTACTTAAAGAGTTGAAAATATGTGAACTACAACCAATGAAACTCGTATGCGATAATCAAGCTGCACTAAATATATCCTCAAATCCTGTCTTTCATGAGAGAACTAAACATATTAAGATTGATTGCCACCTTGTTAGGGAGAAAATTCAGTCTGGTGAAATTGCTACTGCATTTGTGAATTCGAATGACCAACTTGCAAACATTTTTACTAAGGCTCTTAGAGGTCCTTGGGTTAACTACATATGTAACAAGCTTGGTGCACATGATATATACGCACCAACTTGAGGGAGAGTGTTAGAATAGTTTAGAATATTTTAAATATAGTAGTATATCATGAGCATATCAATTAGGATATCAAGATTTTATCAATGTGATTAATTGTAATTAATATTAACATCTATATATAGATATATGTGTAGTCTGATTAGACACACAATTCGGTAATAATCCCTACTTCTTCAAGTGTCAGAAAAGGAATTCATTTTGCAAAATTCCAATTCTATCCTTCCTTCCTCTTCCCCCTTCACACTGCTATACTGATTCTCCTCAGGACTAGGACACTGAGCTTCCTCTCCTGCGTCACATAGGGGGCTGTTGACAAAGGAGGCCCCCATGTGTGTGCAGTCACCAGCCACTACATCAGCCTCGTTCTGGTGCATGTTCTGCACAGCCAAAGATGACTTATCCACCTCTGCATAATGGTCCGAGTCAGGCGGCTTTGGAAGTGGCAGGGGATTGGCCAGGCTGCTTGTAACCAAGGGTTCTATGGCCATTGCAAGCCACTTATGCTACTGTTCAACCATCATGCAACCTCTTGGGTATAGATTCTTCCCCGTCTCCACCTTTTCTTCCTTCCTCAGACGTGACTGTGGCTGCAACTGTATGTGCATCACCATTGCGGGACCCAGAAAAGGACCTTCCTCTTTCTTCCTTCCTCAGACGTGACTGTGGCTGCAACTGTATGTGCATCACCATTGCGGGACCCAGAAAAGGACCTTCCTCTGCAGTAGCGATTTCCACTTGGAGCTCCACTACCTTCTTTGAAAATTCTCTGATTGCTTTCAACTCCACCTCCATGTGCGTTTTTGATTCTGTAACAATATCAAGAACACTGATAATGGACCCTTCACTCCTATCACCTGACACCAATGATTCCCATCCCGGTTCCGATACTTTTCCCATACGTAGATTAGCAGATATGGATTGTACTCAGGTTGGAATCGTTTGAGTACTGCCTTCATGAAGGCTATCCAGGTTGCCTGAAGGTTACTCAATTTCCACCAAAGCCACTAGTTTTTGAGAGCACTACCCCTTAAAGCTTTCACAGCCCTCAGTAACTTCTCCATCTCTGGTGTTCCCATTGTACCAAAATGCTGCTCAACATTGATCAACCACTAATACACTTCTTCTCCGTCAAACACTGGAATCATCTTCAATTCAGTACCCACAGCTCTAATATTAATTGATAGGAACTTGGATTTCTTTAACAAAATATGGAGATTAACTCCTTACAGGAGAGGTAAGCCTCTGAAATCTCTCATACAGAATGAAAAAGAGAACAGAAATAGAAAGACACTGCAGAACTTTGAGGGACTGCTTCCTCCCTACTCAAGGGCCCCAATTTCCTTACTCAATGACTAGACGCCTTCTCCCTTCCTCCACTTCCCTATTTATTCTCTCCACGAACTGCCTATTCATTTGCCATAACCCCATTAGGTAAATGCTAATTGCTTACCCTCTTTATTCTCTCCACTCCCAATAGCTGTAAATGCTCCTCGCTGCCCCCTCTTTACTCCCTCCACTCCCACTAATTGCCTGTTCATTTTCCATAACCCTCTTAGATAAATTCCCCTTACTGCACATTTTATGTTCCTTAACTCTAGTAAACTGTGGAGTACCTAACACTATGCCACTCTTAATCTTGGAAGGTTATTCATCCTCATGTTCAACTTTTGGACAGAATGGCTATATTGAAAATTAATCATGATATATCATTTTACTCCTTATCGCTAACGTCTCTCTTAAAAAATGAATAAATTGATCTGATTCAGATTCACCATTTTATTTTGAAAATAAACATACAACTTCCGAAAACCTGAAATATATTTATATGATATATAATCAATGATTAGAAAAAACAAAATATAACTAGCCAGTAGCCACATGAATGTAATAAAAAAAAACTTTAGTTCATCGGATATATATCAAATACATATATATTTAAAAAAAATCACTACTATAATAATAGAGAAGAACAAAGTGTGCTTAAAGAAGCAGAAGAAGAAGAAGAAGAATGTTTATCTCAATTAACATGTTAATACTTAATAATAATTTTATCTATGAAAATTTAGTAATGTAAAAGTAATAATACTAGTGTACTACTTTACTAGCAACGAGGAACAATTACATATTTCTATAAACTCTATATAGAATACAAATTATACCAGTGCTATTAAATGGCGGCCATGGTGGTGCCATGGCAGGGCGTTTTTCTGCAAAACACCAGAAAAAGTGCATGGCGATGCGGGTTTCATACGCCGCCATGGAGATGGCGATGTGGTGGTATGGCGGCTGCCATGGTTAAATGGCAGATTCTAGGGTATTTTGGGATTTTTCTTTTTAAATCTAGGGTAGTTTAGGGTTTTTGAGTGGTTTTTTTTTCTTCTGATTTTTTATAAAAGGACAAACCATCGAGCCCTAAACCATTTGCTACTACCCAGTACCCACACTCCATCACCTCTATTCCATCGCACTCCAGCGCCAATCGTCTTCTTCAGCCAGTCACCGCCGGCTTTTGTCTTCGCAAGCGTACTTGTCTTCGCCGGCCAATCACCACCAGCGCGTCTCTGTCTTCTCTGGCACCGTGTCTCTGTTTCAGACCATCTCTGTTTCTTTCTTCTTCAAATCTCCAGGTAGTTAAGTTCTCTATTTCTGTTTTTTTTTTTTGTTTTCTCTGTTTCTTTCCATCTTTGTTTCGCACCCACCCATTAACTGCCATCACCCACAAGATGCTATTTTTCTTTCCCCCCACCCACTGTGTTGTTTCTATTACCTAGTACCCGCTCACAGTTATGCTCTGATTGTGCATGCTCTGTAATTTTCCCACTGGTTTTAATTTCTATTCTACATCTTTACCTGATTTAGGGTGATGGCAACCGAAGGATCATCCCAAGTTTCATCAAAATCTACTAATAGGATTGATCCAAGCTAGAAGTATTGTCATCCATTAGTGGAGACTGAGACCACTGATTTGGTTTGCAATTTTTGTGACAAGATTACCAAGGGAGGCATCACTTGATTAAAACAACATCTCATGGGAAAGAAAGGCAATGTCAAAGCTTGCCCAAAGTTTCCCAAAGAAATTAGAGAAGAGTTGTGGGCGCATTTTAGTGGTAAAAAGAAGCCAAATAGTGCTGAAATGGGAATTAATGTTGCGAGGGCGCTTGACCTTAAAATTTTGGGTTCTGGTGAGAGTGAAGAAGAAGAAGGGCTAAGAGATGATACAGATATACCACTGCCTGTGGGAGGAAGAAGACTACCATGAAAGAGCCATTGGATTTGTCTTGCCAAAAACCTGAAACTACCATTGAACGAAGGAAAAAGGAAAAGCAGAGGCAAGCTAGCATAAGGGGGTCTTGTGACAAAGAAGCACGAGCTAGAGTCATTCAATATATAGCTCGGTGGATGTACCAAGTTGGAATTCCATTCAATGTTGTCAACTACAAAAGCTTTCACCATATGATTGAAGCTATTAGAGCCTATGGTCCGAGTTTGAAGTCGATGACTTTTCATGAGGCTAAAGTGGTATGCCTCAACAAAGAACTTGAGTACACATAAAATTTGTTGAAGGATCATCAAGTTCAATGGGCAAAATTTGGTTGCTCCATTATGTCAGACGCATGGACTGATAGGATACACAGAAGCTTGATTAATTTCTTGGTGAACTCTCTAGCCAGGACAAAGTTTGTGAGGTCTATTGATGCTTCTGAATTTGTGAAGACGGGTGAAAAGTTGTTTGAGTTGTTGGATTCTCTTGTGGATGAGATTGGAGAGGAGAACATGGTTCAAGTCATAACTGATAATGGAAGCAATTATGTTTTAGTCGGCAAGATGTTGGAAGAAAAGAGAAAACACCTTTTTTGGACTCCTTGTGCTGCCCTTTGCATAGATTTAATGTTAGAAGACACTAGGAAGCTTCCTCTAGTAAAGAAGACAATCCAAAGGGCAATCACACTTGTTGGCTTCATCTATAGCCATTCAAGTACCCTAAACATGTTGAGAAACTTCACAAATAAGAGAGAATTAGTAAGACACGCAGTTACACGCTTTGCTACATCCTTTCTTTCATTGGAAAGGATTCATAAAGAAAAAGCCAACCTTAGAAGAATGTTCACCTCAGATGAATGGATGAGTAACAAGTTGTCTAAGGATGCCAAAGGGAAGAAGGCAACTGAATTTGTATTGAGGCCTTCTTTTTGGAACCATGTGGTTTATACCCTCAAAATTATGGCCCCTCTTGTTCGAGTTCTTAAGCTTGTTGACAGTGAGAGAAAACCATGTATGGGCTATATTTATGAAGCAATGGACAAAGCAAAGGAAGCTATCATGAAGTCATTCAAAAATAATGAAAGCAAATACATCATCATTGATGATAGATGGACATGTCAGTTTCATCGCCCATTACATGCAGCTGGTCACTTCTTGAACCCGACGTTCTTCTATGACAATCCTCAAATTGAGTTTGATTTAGAGGTCACAAATGGCTTGTATGACTGCATTAAGAGGTTGGTACCAAGTCTTGAGGTGTAACAAAAAATCCTATATCAACTACCAAGGTACAAGCAAGCCATTGGCCTCTTTGGAGATGCTTTTGCAATATCACATAGGAAGACCTTTGCACCAGGTGAGAAACTAAGAATAAGCACTAGACTTGTAGTCATATAAATTCTTCTAACTCCTAAAATTTTAAGCCCTAAGCTTATAATTTATGTCTTTGTACTTTGTAGCTCAATGGTGGCGTATATACTTGCAGCAATTGGCCATTAAGATTTTGAGCTTGACATGTAGTGCATTTGGCTGCGGGCGTCACTAGAGTGTCTTTGAGCATGTAATTGTCATTTTTTCACTTTTGTCTAGCATTCTAGCCTAGTACTCTATTGTGTAGTTACAATTAATTTTTTTTTCCATTATGCTATTGTGCAAATTCATACAAAGAAGAGAAATAGGCTTGAGCATCAAAGATTGCATAACTTAGTGTATGTGAAATATAACCAAGCACTCCATCAACATTACAATCTTAGGGATGAGATTGATCCAATCTCACTCAATGACATTGATGAGTGTAATGAGTGGCTGATTGGAGAGATGAATGATGAAAATGATGCTGATAATGAGTTGGTATTTGGAGGTGATGACACTGATTGGGAAACTGTTTATAAGGCTTCAGGGGTTGGAGAGCCTAGAACAAATACTAGGCTGCAAATAAGAAAAAAAAATCAAAGCTCAAGTGGTGCAGCAGCTGCAAGAGTTCAAAGAAAGGCTCAGCAGCTGCAACTTCAACTGCAAAAAGGAAAGAAGTGGTGGTTGAAGATAAAGAAATAGAATTTGAAGACAATCTTGAGGGATCAAAAGAAGAATTGCAAGAAATTGATTCTGAGGAATTTGAAGGAGAAGAAGAGGGATATGCCACACTAGAAGACAATGAGAGTGATGACTACGTTGAGGAGGAGGAGGAATAGATTCAAGATTTGTGTCAATTAGTCATTTTGTTGTTACTTGCTGCTAGTACTTTCTACTTTTAGTTTTTAGTGACCTTATGTTATGTGTCTTATGACTTATAACTTTGATAGTTTGATTATGCTATGTTTTTCTTGAATTTGACTTTGATTATGACATTATGTTATAATTTTGGTGCATTTTATTTCTTAGAATATATATCTAATTTTATTGTCCTTGATATATGTTATTAGATTTTATTTGTTAGTATTTTTTGGTATATATATATATATATTTTTTAGTATAGCCTCCATGGCTTCCACCATTGGCCGCAATGCGGATTTTTGGCTTTCTGCTAATAACACTGAATTATATTAAATTAGGAAGAAAGATACATTGAACTGAAAGCAGGGGCATTGTCAGATATCTATTTCAATTTATTGTTCCAAAATGGAACAGCTCTTTGAAATTTGTAGAAATATTTTGCCAACAATGAGAGTTCCTTCAAGAATAAAATAGCAGCAATGCACAAACAAGGTTATCCTGTTACCCTAAGCCAAATCCAACAAACTGCAGCCTAGCATACCACATAAAGAACTCAGTGAAGACAAAAGCAGCGAAATGGAGTGGGGACAATAGGAAAAGAAAGACTTTTTTTACAAGCAAAGAGAATTAAAGACCCGTAGAAAAAGGCATTCCACGATAAATAAATACTTCATCTGAAACAACATGCTACTAAACAGTGCACAGTACACCAATCAAAAGGTATGCACATCTAGAGATAAGAATTAAGAACACCTAATCCAGGGTAAGTTCCAATGCAAAACCTGTTAATAGCAAAAGAAGAACATCGCAACTACAAAGCACAGGAGATATCACGTCTTGAGATATCAGGTCTTGTACGGGACGAAAAATCCATTCAGCTACTATAGCCAAAGTAGCATAACCAGCCTACAAGGAAGAAACAATAAACAATTTACTCAACAATATAAGCAAACACAACATAACATAACAAAAAAAAAAAAAATTCAATCAAAATCATCAATGTATGCCAAATCAGCCAATGACCCATTATTTAAAATGGTTAAAAGAATTCAACTTGCCAATAGAACGCAATAGAAAACACTCCCAACAACCCTTGCAGCCTTGCGGTGAGCAAACAGGGGAGCTTCATGCAGTATATCAAGAAACCTACACACCCAAACAGAGCTCGATTATGCATGTATGATCACTGCACTAACACAGCATAACAGAAAAGCTCAAAGGGTAAATCAGAACCAAACAGAACAGATTGTAAAACGAAAATTTGGAGTGTCGTTTACTCACATAGCGTTCTCCTCGGGCGAGGAGGCTGGTGGAGAAGCGAATCTCTCTGTTGCCATCTTTCTAGATTATGATTGTCCTCGCTATTCCCATAAAAGAGATTTGGAACGCCGTGAATCGCTGCGTTTGACTCCAGGGTTCAGAAAACGGCACGGTAGGGAGATGAGGTAAAGAGGTTTTTTTTTCCCCCCTTTTAACTGAGAAAAGAATGCTTTTTAAGTTAGAGGAGAAGCATAATGTTATTTGCCCATGAGGTATGACGAGAGGTGATTGTACACTCACAGCATTCTACCAGTCAAACGAAGTAGCAATATAACACTTGATATATTGAATGTTTTAAAAATTGAATAATGTTCCGATTAGTTTAATAGATTAAATTTATAATTAAATTATAATTAAATTAAAAAGTACTTAAATTAAAGATATGATTGATTCATGGTCTGGTTCAACCGCTCAATTTGATCTGATAATTTTTAAAATAAAAAGTACTTAAATTAAAGATATGATTGATTCATGGTCTGGTTCAACCGCTCAATTTGGTCTGATTTTTAAAACAATACTTATAACGTGAGGATACTCACTCTAAGGATACTTTCCTTCAAATATTGTATTGCAATTATTTATCCTGTGTAAGTAAAGAAGAAAAATTACATGTCAAAGAGAAAATCTCCAACTAAAAAATAAAAATAAAATTGATATAAAATTAGCTCAAAAAAGATATTACTTAAACTAATTCATAATTTCATGTAATTATACTGCTTAGCAATCGTATTGTTTTGAACGGGTAAGATAGGTTCACCTGAAAGTGTCTTTGGTGAGTTGATGATGGTGTTTTCCTATGTAGTGCGACGGCCAAAGTGGTGGAGAAAAGAAGTGGTCTACCTACAAAAGACACTTCAACGCTCAAGTCAGGCTATGTATTATAAGAGTGTTTAGGGTTTAGACTCATACTTGAGTGATTTAGACTAGTATTTATAGAGCAATGTTGCTTAGTTGTTAAGTAGGATACAAAGGAAATTCTAATTTGAATTGCTATTAATGGGTAGTTATGGCCAATAAAAAGATATGCAACCACTCCTATGTGCATGGGATTTGTTGGGAATAATTATCTCATAATTGCGTAACGGCCAATGGTAATGTGGCACTGACTACTGACTCAGACCGAGCTCCTGGTGCACGCAGTCGAGATGCTTACATTGCATGGGAGCCAAATCTCGGTACAAAATAGTTGCCCCTCAGCTTAGCGCTTCACTGTAAGTGAAGTGTCAAGATATTTTGGATGAAGGTCAACGAGAACGTTAGTTGCCCCAAGTGATAGTGTTGGTCAAGAGGTGTTGATGTTAGGCTCTTAGAGGATGGATTATCAATTGTAGTTTGTTGTCTAATCTCCTTCCATGGTATTTGCCACTAGCATCCGTTATGATGTTTGTAAAATCTCAGAGGGAGTGGTACTCAACTAGCACCAAAATCTGGGAATGTTTCGAGCCGACTTCATTTACCTAGTCGAGATCTAAGTTGGTTCTATGTTGAGTGGAGGGGTCTAGGAAGTCACTCCGAGATCCTTCTTCTGGGATCATCTTTGGCCGTGATCCGTTATTGTGTTTGAGCGATTGGTGATGCTTAACTTGTCTGCAATGCTTCGTCTGCGATCGAAGTCGTTTCACCTACTATTTGCTATTTTTTAGGGACACATGACAGATTATGAGTGGAAGCTACTGTTAAGGTTTCGTGCTACATCATTTCAAACTTTTGAAAATGCCAAGCATGCTTCCACCATGATGGTGGCAGTTGAGGCATTGTAGGTCTATAAATAGGAAAGTGAGAGAAAACCTCCTACTTTTCCATTTCTTCAACCTTATTCAGAAAGTTTTTCAGCAGCGAAGACGATTTTCAGTGAGCTCTGTGACGGTGGTTTGCAGCAGTTATAGGGTAGAGCAATTGCATAAATCTCAGTTTTCACCCTCTCATATGTTACCCAGTTCCTTTCTTCAATTCCCTTCTATCTTTTCTACTAAGGTACTGCCCCAACCCTTGTCTTGTCTTTTTAGGCCCTATTTTCCCCTGTATTTGGTTCATGGCAAGGGTACGAGTCAGAGAACAACAGTAAGGAGGCTAGCAACTCCATGGAGGCGTTGTTTGTAGCACCGCCTCCATGCACGATGGAGGCACAGCAGAGGGTTTCCCATAAGGACACTGCTAGGGTGCAGAGGTTGCTTTCAAGCTTTGAGATCTGAGGTGCTATTTGGAAAGCGAAAGTAGCGAGGGAAGTGGCTAAGCTTAAACTGTCGCATTCGCCTTATAAGATCATGAAAGAATTGAAATATAGAAATTATATTCTTTCTAGTTTTGATTAAAGCTCGACCTCTGTAGGTTGTCTTTCCATTGTCCAACACATGGGGAGGAAAAAGAATACCATGGTCCTAGCTAAGGTCCCGATGCACGCGTTAAACACAGTTCGTGGTAGCTGTTGAGGCTACCAAATTAGATGAGATTTGTTAACTGATTCACTAAGAACTTGTAGTGTGTGGTGCAATCAGGTCGATCTCTTGGATCATTCCAATTAATCAATTATATTAAGAAGTTAACAATGGGGGGCTTTGGTTGAAGGAGTAATTAAACAAAGCAATTAAAAGACTGTAAACAAAGTTAAGTAAATAACAAATCCAAGGGAATCAACTACTCTTGAGTTTAATCCATCATTGACCACTAAGAATTGATTCACTGGCTAACTAGATTCTTGATTTTAAGTCACATTAAGAAATCTTAGGATAACCCATGAATTCTCTACTAGATAAGCATCTAGCATTTGGTTAATCAAAGTCAGATGAAGTTAACATCCATCCAACCCTAAATCAACCTAAAACTCAGAATTCAACCAAGTTAAGCAATTCATCAAACACCTTTGATGCATTACCTAGTCTCTGTGAAATCATCATCCAACATGAACTCTCTACTAGGTAAGCACCTAAGATTTGGTCAATCAATGAAAAATGGATTAAGCATCCATTTAACCATAAATCAACCTCATCTCTAGAATTCATGTAAGCTAGGCAATTCATCAAACACCTTTGAAGCATTATCTAGTTTCTGCAATTCTCATTAAACACATGATAGCTATGCAACCATCATATGAACACCAAGACCAAGTTAAGTACTCAGTCAAGGAGTAATAGAATTAAAGAAAGGGAAGAGAGATATATGATTAACTAGTAAATTAAACATTCAAACCAAGGTCTCAACATTAAACATCAAGAGTATTTCAATTTCTAGGATTAATTACAAAGCTTTAACTCTCCATGAATGGAGAGCATAATACAAAAAATGAAGAAAACCTAGAGAAAGTGAGAAGAGAAGAGGAGAGGAGAAGAGAAAAGAGAACAAGAGTGAAGATCAAAACTAAAGTGAGAAGTATCCCACTGCATAGCCTCGGTTCTTGGATAAAACCACACATAATAGATAATAAAGGTGAAAATACAAGTATGCCCCTAGCTTAAGACGTTTCCTCTTCCAATTAGCTTTAATTGGATACCTAATTTGTAAGATTTGGACACCTAATGAAGGAGTTATGGCCAAAATATATTTAACAGTTCCTGGATCTCATCAGCTTCCTTCAGGCATTAATAACCCTATCAAAACACCACCATTTTGATAAGTGGTATTTATGAAAGTTGAAGTATTTTGTCTTATCTTTCCAATGGAACTAGTTTCAGCTCATTCTAGCTCTTACAACCCAAGTTACAACCCAATCTTTTCACACTGTTCAGGTTCTCGCGACAACACCTCTATTATGACTTCCAGGCCCAATAAGACCCACTAGACATCTGATTCAGCTTTGGAGCTCTCCATCAAAGTTGTAGAGCTTCCTCTCAGATTTCCTACAAGGTAAAGTTCATAATTTGTATATGTTTATAACTCAAGTTATATCTAAAATATAGAAATAGTGTAAAATTGTCATAATACTGAAAAATACAACTAAGCCTAATTTGAACCCATACTTATAAATGATGGCCAAAACTAATCAATTAAGCACATGAGAGGTCTAAAATACTAAATATGAAGGTTAACTAATATATAAAAATGGTGTTTATCAACTCCAAGTGTTTTGAAAATCGACAAGTGTACCAAATCGCAAAAGTAATAAAAAGTGAGTAAGAGTATCGTCCCATGAGGATTAAGTTATTAATTACTAAATTCGCTGAAAGTGACACTATCTAAGCTAATGAAAAAAAGAGTTGTTTAAAATATAATAAAAAAGAAATATAAGTAAGCAAAACAATAAATCAAAAGGGTGAAAAACAATGGTATTAAAGTGTTAGGATTTAGATTTCACTTGAACTCTTTAAATGTACATTCAAATATTAGTTTAACTATGTTCTATTTCAATAATTTATGGTCAATTCTCAAAATTAATTAATACACAATCCCTTAGCATATTAATTATCTTACACTGTTTGGAATTAACTAACCCCTTAGTCAAACCTCAAATAGAAAGACATTATCAAGATCGAGGGAATTAAAAGAAAGACCATATAACTCATAACGTCTATCCCTAGCGATTACAGAAATTATGGTGTATATTACATGTTCTAGGTTCATGCAAATTTTCTTAAATCATACACAACCCAAAAAATCATTCCCAAATTGATCAGGTTTAGAAAAACATTAAGAATAGAGATAAACACGTAAATCATAAAATAGAAACATAAATTAAACTTATAAAAGAAGTTACATCATCAAAGTTCAAGATCCATCATCTCCCTAACAAGGGAAAATATGTTGCATATGGAAAAAGAAGAACACAAAAGGAAGAATATGACAAACTCTATTGTAGAAAGGTAGAAATGTTGAAAAAAATTCTTAATCTTCAAGCCTAATTGCACCCGCATCACATTAGAGTTTATGCCTCTTGACGACTGCTGCGTTCTGTCTAAGTATGTAAGAGTGTAAAAAGTGTATTGTATTTGGCAAAACTTTTCTTATTTAAAAGAAATTCGCACTGCTGTTACACGTTCAATGCTTGAGCGCTCAGTTTCCAACACTCAGGCGCTGGCTCACTTAAAGGGAAAACTCCAACGCATAACGCGCGCTCAGGCGGTGGGTGTCCAGTGCTCAAGCACTGGCGTCTGGATAAAATTCTTTCCTTTTCTTGCATGTTTAAGCGTCCAATCTTTTCCATGTGCAAATATCTAACAAAAACACATAAAAACATGTAATAAGAACATAATTAAAATAATAAAAACATAATAAAACTTAAGAACAAAACTAAATCAAAACGATTAAAAAGAAGATGAAAACCCAAGATTTTGAACCCTAAAAATATGAATTTTTGCAGGTTCATCACTCTCCCAAACTTAAGCTTTTGCTTGTCCTCAAGTAAAAAGAAAAACAAAAACAACACAAAAAGACTAAACAAATAAAACTCAAACACAAAGACTCAAACATAGTAATACCTGGTATTGAAAATTATTCATATCCTCAGAAATTGTTTCATAATCTAACTTCAAAGTGTCATACATGAACAATCCATTTGTCAAATCGTCTCTCACATGCAACTCTTATGCAAAAATGACTTCCCAAAAACATGAATGAAAGACCAAATCTCCTCATAAAGTACAAGTTCAGATAGGTTTATAAAACTGCAATTGCACATCAAACTCACATCCATAGGGTTGTTTTCATCTCTCTCTCCACTAGTAAAAACTGCACATAACCAAAGATCAAAAAGGACTTTACAAAGCTTGTAATGTAAGGCCAAATGTGCATGTTAAGAAAGAAGGGGTAGGATAATGAAAACAAAAGTTGAGATACAAAATTATGCAAATTTCAAAATTCAAGCCACAAAATGTAAGATAAGTGCACAATGGAGCAAAAGAGATAACACATCATTCATATTTTTTTTAATAACCTCCACCCCCAAACTTATTTATTTGTAATACTTTGGGTGGACTTTCTCCTTTTTTTGAATTTCTTTTTCTTTTTCATAGCTCTTGAAATACTACATGCACAAAAATAACGAAGGCTTGAATAATAAAATAATACAAAATATGCACTCAACAAAAGTTATGTAAGAGAGGAAAACTTTTTTTTCATGTAGGTATGGGAATAGGAAAACATGGGTAAATAAAAGAAATAAAGGTCAAATAATAACAAGGCTGCAAAAGGGACCTAAGGATATACTGTGTTCACAGGTTAGCTTGAAAAGCTCAAACGGTCCAAAGAAGGCCCTTATCATTTCCTTAATCATGCATTGTCTAGGATTTCACCTCAAGAGAGAATCTAACAACTTCTAGATGCAAATCATTCATACACATGCAATCCTATAAACTTTCTCTAAGTCTGACATGCAATTAAATTCCAAGGTCTATCAAACATAAAGATGGGAAGAACATCCATACACAATCGAAACAATAGAGATAAACATAACTCATAGATTCTCATGTGATATCCCAAGAAAATAAATCAATCCACAATTCAAGCAATCATTGGATATTCAATTTAATAAACTGGCATGCATAGTTAATGACTCAAAACACAAAAAGGCAGTGATGGTAAAATAAATCAATAAAAATAAATAACTAAATGAAATAAATGCAAGAAAAGAAAAGAAAACTTTTTTTGGTGCAGCTATATACATCCTCCTACAAAGGCTCTGAAATCAAGGAGGTACCTAAGTTGACTCAACATTAGCTACAAAATAAGAACAAGAAATAACAAAATAAAAGCAAAAATAAATAACTAACTGAAGAAAAATAAACAAATAACAAAATAAAGAGTGAAGGAAATGAAATAAAATTTGGGTTGCCTCCCCAAAAGCGTTTGTTTAACGTCATTAGCTCGACATTGCCTTTTTAACTAGTCAAGGTGGCTTGAAATAGGAGAAATAGGATGACACCTTTCTTTTGTTAGATCTTTGCCTCCATACTTGGTCACTGACATTGGAATACTCTCCAAAGACGTTTTGAACTTGACTTGAACTTGGTTGTTTTGAATACATCTTAGCATGCGAAATCTCAATAGACCATGGTGGTCTCAATTTTTCAACAGATGAGAGATTAACTTGCAGTGAACCATGGAGAATGGGAGGACCTTTCTCTGTCTCATCAGTCTTAGAAATGGGAGAGTCAACATTAATCAATGGTGGAGAACTCTTACCAATCAATTCTTATTGAGGCTTATCTTTAATGCAATTAATGGGAGCATGAAGATCTGATGTTAGTGAAGACTTATCAAATACATTGATAGTCACTTCATCTCCATCCACCCTCAAAATAAGCTCTCCCCTAGGCACATCAATTAATGCTCCTGAAGTTGCTAGGAATGGTCTTCTAAGAATTAATGGGATATCAACATCCTCGTCCATATCTAAGACCACAAAGTCAACTAGCAAAATAAATTTGACAACCTTCACTAGCAAATTTTCCACAATACCGTACAAATGTTTAATTGATCGATATGCTAATTAGAGAGAAATCATTGTGGGCTTAACTTTCTTAATTCCCAACTTGTGCAAGATGGACAATGTCATTAAATTAATACTGGCACCTAAATCACATAAGGCCTATCAACATTCAACTTTTCAATGGTGCAAGAGATATTAAAACTTCTGGAATCCCTTAACTTGGGTGGTAGCTTTCTCTGAATAATGGCACTGCACTCCTCAGTAAGTACTACAGTCTTATCTTCTTCCAACTTCCTATTCTTAGATAGCAAGTCCTTCATGAATTTAGCATAGGAGGGCATCTGTTCAAGTGCCTCAGCAAAAGGAATGTTTATTTGTAACTTCTTAAAGACATTCAAGAACTTAGAGAATTGTCTTTCCTGTTTCTCCTGAGTATCTTTCTTCAAACGTTGAGGGAATGGAAGTCTGGCATACAATGAAGGGTCACATGGTTTATTCAACACTGAATCCTTCTTCTTTCGTCTTTCTCCCTTCACTCTGACTTCAGTAGAAACCTCTACTTCTGGTGCATCTTTAATGGAAGCATCCTCAGTAAGAACATCATCTTGTTTTTTCTCTTCTCCTGAGGAACTAGGTGCCACTTTCACTGGTCCTTCCAAAGTTTTACCATTTCTCAGTGTGATTGTATGACATTGCTTCTTTGGATTGACTACAGTGTCTCCAGGTAGGCTGCCTTAAGATCTCTTTATGAGCTGTCTAGCTGTCTGTCCCACTTAATTCTTTAAACTTCTGATGGCTACCTCTTGATTTTTAAAATTAGCCCTTATCTCTTGCATGAAAGTTGAGGTCTGTTCCATAAAAGTGCTAGTACTAAGGGCAAGTTTCTCTACAATACTTTCAAGATTAGACAACTTATCTTATGGAGGTTGAGAAGAAGATGCTGACTGACGTGGTTGATATTGTGGAGGTGATGGTGATCTTAGCATATTCTGATTGCTCCATGAAAAATTAGGATGATTCCTCTACTCTAGATTGTATGTATTTGAATATGGGTAGCCTTCAGACCTTATAGGATTACCTAAGTAGTTAACCTGCTCTTGCAGAATTGTACCCGAAATGCTTACTTCACATTCACTATTGGCATGGTTGCCTCCATAGAAATCGCAAGTCAACACTTGATGGTTCATCGAATTTACCTATATGTTACCAAGTTGCTTGGTGATGTTGACCAATTACTGCGAAATACTCTTATTCTGAGCAAGTAAGGCATTAAGAGTACCAAGCTCCATAACTCTCTGTTTGACTATTGCTCTTCCACTAGGCAATTAATATTCATTGGTGGCCATAGTCTCAAACAATTATTGCGCCTCTTCAGGAGTCTTAGTATTCAGAGATCCACCTATAGATGCATCCACCATAAATCTTGTGGAATAATTGAAACCATTATAAAAAATATGCACCTGCTGCCAAACTTCGAAAACATGATGAGGACACTTTCTAAGCAGCTCCTTAAATCTTTCTCATGCTTCATAGAGAGATTCTCCTTGATTTTGAGTAAAGCAAGCAATCTCACCCCTTATCTTCACAAAGATTGATGGAGAAAAATACTGAGTGAGGAACTTACTAACCAGATCATCCTAAGTGAAGATGCTTCCTTGAAGCTGGGCTTGTAGCCAGTTCTTGGCTTTATCTTTCAAAGAAAATGGAAAAAGTCTTAATCTGATGGCATCATCACTAGCTCCATTATATTTGATAGTATAACAAAGTTGCAAGTTAGCAATGTGTAAGTTTGGATCTTCTGTTTGACCTCCCCCAAACTAATTCTACTGCACCGGTTGTAGCAAAACTGGTTTAATATCAAAATTGTTAGGCTGAATAGTAGGACGTACAATACTGGTTGAGATATTTTCAGAAGATGGAGTAACATAATTAGCTAAAGTGCATCTTCTCTGTGCAGTAGCATTCTTAGCCATATTTTCTTCTTTAATTTTTTCCTTCTTTGATTGCTTTTCTGATTGCTTTTTTTATTCTTGTTATCTCTAGATCAAAGAGCAATTATTTTGACTCCACATAACCTTGCATAAACAATCAAACAAACAAATCAGAGTGAAGTAAATAAAAGAAATTAAAAATAAAAATAAAAATAAATGACTAATAAAAATAAACAAAGAAAACAAAAATAAAAAAAACAAAATAAAAATAAAATAAAATAAAATAATAAAAATAATTATCTACAAATAAAAGAAAATTTTAAATTAAAATTAAAATTAAAAATAAACAATTAAAAATAAAAATAAACAAAGAAAAATTAATGCTTAAATTAGTGTATTTTTAACTACTATTTAATATTAATAACAATAATCCCTGACAAAGGCGCCAAAAACTTGTTGTGAAAATTGGCAAATGCGCCAAATCACAAAAGTAATAAAAAGTGAGTAAGAGTATCGTTCCACGAGGAATAAGTTATTAATTACTAAATTTGCTGAAAGTGACACTATCTAAGCTAATGAAAAAGAGAGTTATTGCAAATATAATTAAAAAAATACAAGTAAGTAAAACAATATATCATAGGGGTGAAAAACAATGGTATTAAAGCATTAGAGTTCAAATTTCACTTAAACTCTTTAAATGCACATTCAAATATTAATTTAACTATATTTTATTTCAATGATTTATGATCAATTCTTAAAATTAATTAATACCCAATCTCTTGGTATATTAATTCTCTTACACTGTTTGAAATTAACTAATCCCTTAATCTAACCCCAAATAGAAAGACATTATCAAGATTGAGGGAATTAAAAGAAAGACCACATAATCCACAATGTCTATTCCTAGCGATTGCAAACATTATGATGTTTATCACATGTTCTAGGTTCATACAAATTTTTCCAAATCATACATCAACCCAAAAGATTATTCTCAAATTGGTCAGGTTTAGAAAAGCATTAAGAATAGAGATAAACACGTAAATCATGAAATAGAAACATAAATTAAACTTATAAAAGAAGTTACATCATCAAAGTTCAAGATCCATCATTCCCATAACAAGGAAAAATTAGTTACACATAGAAAAAAAGAACATAAAGGGAAGAATATTACAAACTCCATTGTAGAAAGGTGGAAAGGTTGAAGAAAATTCCTAATCTTCAAGCCTAATTGCACCCACACCACATTAGGGTTTGTGCCTATTGACAACTACTGCATTTTGTCCAAGCTAATGTGTAAAAGTGTAAAATGTGTGTTGTATTTAGAAAAACTTTTCTTATTTAAAAGAAACTCATGCTACTATTATGCGTTCAGCGCTTGAGCACTTAGTTTCCAACGCTCAGGTGTTGGCTCACTTAACAGGAAAACTCCAGCGCGCAACGCGCGCTCAAGCAGTGGGTGTCCAACGCTCAAGCACTAGCGTCTGGATAAAATTCTTTCCTTTTTCTTGCATGTTTAAGTGTCTAGTACTTTCCATGTGCAAATACCTAACAAAAACACATAAAAATATGTAATAAAAACACAATTAAAATAATAAAAATATAACAAAACTTAAGAACAAAACTAAATCAAAATGATTAAAAAGAGGATGAAAATCCAAGATTTTGAATCGTAAAAATTTAAATTTTTGCAGGTTCATCACCAAGCCCGAATTTGTACAGATGGGTGAGCCCTAAGGGGAAGAACATCATCTCCCTGTATTCTACCATGGCAAAGGTAGCTGATTTATGGACATATCTCCAGTTGATGGAGGATGGCATATGGACGGGGAGCTCGAGGTGCATCCTATTAGCCAGGACGAATGGGTTTGTACAACACGGACCTCAGGCGACAAACATTTCAGGTATTTATATGAGACAATGTTTGTGAAGGTTAGGATTTGCCTTCCATTTTCACACTTTGAGATGGGTGTTGTAAACCAACTCTGGTTGGCGCTTACGCACTTGCATTCGAACATGCGAGCCTATTTTCAAGCATACTAGCTATTGCATCGACATATATGCCTCCTGCTCACCGTTCCCTCCTTTTTCAACTTCTTCTAAGTAGTCCAGCTAGATAAGGGAGGGCCAATGAAGGCTTAGGTCATTCTCCATTCCTGGAGTACCTGAAAAATCTCGAAGACTTTTGTTAAGTCTTACAAGAATTTTAAAGACGAGTACTTTCAGTTGGAGGTAGTCCCAGAATGCGGTTGTTTTTCCTTAATGCAGAGAGGGAGTCAATGATGTACCTTTATTGGACATGTCAGCATTTTGATTTTCACCTACAAGAGTATGAGGTCCAAGATGAGGATCTGAAGAAGGATGAAATGGATGTGGTGTCCTTTTTTATTAAATGGATCATTAACAAAGACTTCATCCATTTAAGGGATTTGGTTGAGACGCCAGAGAGTGAACTCCGCGCTCATCTAGAAGCAATCATATGAACTTATTATCTTGGCATTAAACTTGTTTATTTGTGTTTTCTTTTCTATTGCATTTTGGGCCCAAGACTATTTCCTTTATCTTATGTAGAAAGCATGGCTCCAGTTGACAATCTTGATGATCTCCATAGACGGATTGCGAAGAGGGTTGCCTGGAGAGCGATGAAGGTCAAGGGCGTAGCCCCCACTCCTCTTAATAAACCGGTCTTGGAGATCTGGGACCAAAACACAGAGGCCACAAATCCAGGAGCCCAACTCTAGTCCCATAAATGGAGGGCGGGGGGTCAGGGCAGTTAGCCCCTGAGGCAGCGGGCCGAGGGTCCTAATTGGACTTAATAGCTCCGCAATGTGAGGAGTTATCTATAAATGCCCTTATTCGGTTCGCGACCTCTTATATTTGGGGCAAGGATTTCCCTATTTCTGAGATGATCGGGAAGTCGCTGGTGACAGATGCCGATATGGAGAAGACGACTTAAGTCGATATCTCCCATATGATCCACCACAATGAGATTCAGAGCTCAAAGAACACAGCTTTCTTACACTTCCTTGGGAAAACTTTACTCGAAGCCAGTAAGACAGCCGAGCAAGAGGCCGACTTGGAAAAGTTGTGAGGGGAGAACAGGGCTTTGGAGAAGGACCTTAGAAAGTAGCGGGCATAAGTGGAGGAGACCAGCAAGAAGCTCAGGGCCATTCATGATGAAATCCAGACTCTAAAGCAACAGATTGTTGATTTGGAGAAAAAGGTCACAAACTCCGAGACAACTGTGTCCAATCTCTATATAAATGTGGGTGAATTGGAGGCAGCAAATGAGGCTCTTGATGCCGAGATCGAACAGATCAAGGTGAAATGGGCGAGGTATATAGATGAATCCTTCATCAAAGCCTTGGAGCAACTACGGACCTTGAACCTTGCCGAGCTGATAACAGAAGGTGCCAGGTCCCACCGCCTCGTAAAGGATAAGTTCATAGTGGACATTGTCCAATGGCCAAAGGAGCCTAATACTACCACCTCGGTAACCTTACTCTAGACACCGTTGAGGTTGATGAAGAGCTAGCTGGCGAGATTCTGATTCTGCCATGACTTCTTTTATTTTCTTTGTTTTAATGCCCCCTACATAGGGCTTTTTATTGTTTTGTGAACAAGTCCCGATGTCAAGCATTTTGGTATGACAAATCCCGGATGGTAGGTTCTTTAAGTTCACTTGTTGTATTTCTATATTATTGTTTTCTTTTATGATTTTGCCTTTCACAATTAGCCTTGGGTCCAATGCCCTTAGTTTTTATTTTAATGGAAGCTGGTGTTTGCAATATCGATCTCATCTATTTGCGTTAGCCATTTTGTAACTGTTAAGGGCATTTTAAGATTTTTGGTAATATGGAAAAGGGACAATAAATCATAAGAGTGGAATAATAAGTAGAAGGAACACGTGGCTAAAGAAGAGGGTCGACATCAGAAAATGTTCAATGTGAAAAGGGAGATCGACACGAAAGGAAAAGTTGACATTAACTTGAATTTATGTTGATCAAAGTAAAAGGCACCAACCACTTGAAATCTCCAAGAAAATCACTTGGAACCACTCGTAACTACCAAAGACACATCGTGAAAAGGAAAATATAGAGGTTAATCTTCAAAGGAGAGTTCAACCACTGCAAAAGGTGCCTAAAATCTCATAAGTTTTAAAATTCCAAAGGAAGCGGGAGTGATTACAGTTGAAGGAAGTATAAATAGCAAAATTAAAGAAGAAAAACATGTTTGACACCAGCAACTCCTCACATGCATACCAGGAAAAAAGTCCATCAAGCGCCTTTACTTTTTTTCCATAAATTTTCCTTTCTTTTGTTTGTTTAGTTCTTTAGTTCATTTTTTCCCTTTGATGTTTTGTTATATGTTGCAATGCTTACAACTCTATAAGTAGAGGTCGGGTTCAACCGCAAGTTGTCAACATTTTTTTGGGGTTGGGTTTAAGTTTTAACCCACTTTCATTTTTCAAGATAATGCCCCGCATAACCCGTGGGTTAGCGGGGTATGTTAAGTTAGCTTGGGTGGAGTTGACTTTTTTTTTTAAAGTATTATAAATGAATCTTTTTATTTGTATTTGTGGTATTTTTATGAGTATAATACTATTTTTTTATTTTGTTTCTTTATTTTTTTAGTCTTTATAAATTATAATTTTTTTATTTTTTAAAATTTTTGTAGATTTTTTTTGTTTTTATACATTTTTTTTGTTTTTTAGGTGGGTTAGGCGGAGTTGATCCGCCAACTCACCTACTTTTTTTCTCATTTTTTCTTTTATGCAAGTCAACTTGCCAACCCGCCAACCCACCCTAAAACAAGGTGGGTTGGCTCTTCCAACCCATTTTTCAAAATAGGCCAACCCGCCCTACCCCACATTTTGGCGGGTTGAAGGCGGGGCGGGGCGGGTTGGCTGTTTTGCCACCTCTATCTATAAGTTGTACTTTTTATTTCTAGTTAAATCAAACTAATGTTTCTTATAAATATTCATGGCATTCTGCATTTCATCAACTCAACACTTGCATTAAAAAAATTAGACATTATGTGAAAACAGAGAGCCTATAAGAGAAAGTTATTCCCTTCCCTAAATTGAGATTCTAGAATTACACCGTTGATTAGATTGTTGAAATCATATGGAAACAGTAACTTAGCAATTTTTTTTATTGTTTGTGTTGTTCACGACTAGATTTCTATAGTTTCAAAGCGGCCATCAAACTGTTAATTGCTAAGGTTCCTATTTGAAACATAAGTTAAAATCTAGTGTCAATGTTGTATAGAAGAAAACAGCTTTAGAGTTTAAACTGTTTTGACCATTTTGAGCACAGTCGAGACGGCGGACCTTAAAGAGGGCGCACATCCCTCGAACCTCTTTAGGATGGCGAAGGTTGTCTTGTAGGTTGTGTGGCACATATTATCGAGATAGCTAAATCCAATAGGGTGTGTGTCTCTCGGACCTCGTTAAGGCGATATTCGACCTTATGGGTTGCGCAAAATTTTGTAAGCCAAGTAAAGTAGCAAGTGGATAATTGATAGGTCATTTTACTATCAAATTAAAATCCTTTTTACTGATTTTAAAAATTAAATTTTAGCACAATGACAAATAGGGTATCGATCCCCAAGGAAAAATAATTGATTAAACCAAATAATTAATATGAATAACAACAACACTAAAGAACAATTAAAATTAAACTTAAGTAATTAAATTATCCAAATTGAAAATTATGAAAAGTGATAAGTTTAAAATTGATTGATTGATTTAGTTTAAGGATCAGTTCCCATCACTAAGATTATTATTTTCCTAATTCGATTTTAGTTAATTCCCTTATTCACTTGAGCTAATAACCATGAGTAATTAAATGTAAATTACCCATCACTCCAAAATAGCTATGACAAAAATGTTCCTTCTTAACCCTAACTAATAATTAGTCCTAAAATGTATAGAATCAAATTATTAATTGAAATAGAAGATAAGTTGTTCTAGGCAAGACAACCTCATGTGGGCCTTATAAACCTATGTTGAATTCTCCCCTGAAAATTAGTCATTACTTGACCATAACAATTAATCTCAAGAGCTACGAATAATCAGAATTTCATATAAGCACAAAATCCTAATAGTAGATAATTTAAAAACAAACTTAGATAATTAGGCTAAGAGAATTTCGAATAAACATTAAGTGTTGGAGAATTGCAAAAAATTCAAGTATAAGAATAGAAAAATTAATGTCAAATCAAATTAGAGAACATATTATCCTAGAGATTCAACATCACCTTTAACCAAATAAGAAACTAGCCTAACATAGTGGAGATAATCATTTCAAAATATTCAGAATACATCAAAAGTAGAGAAGAAAAAAAAAGTTCTTTCAAGAATAATTCCCCAAATTATAATAAGCTCCTTCAATCCCCTTAAATCTTGGTGCGTTGTTGTCTTCCCTCCCATGTGCTATGCGGCATTGCTCATTATTTATAATAATTCAAGGAATCTAGGGCAAACTAGGTCAACCCTTCTCGACTATTACTTGGGATGCAAGTTTCGCATTAAGGGAAACTTAATTAAGGAAAGTTATCAACATTAGATTTGTAGATCTTTTTCTTAGCTTTCAAATGCCACTGAAATTAATTAAATCACATACTTGTAGATAAAAGTCATGCCTAATTTATTGAGACATGTTTGAAAGAAAAACTTTCCTTAATTAATCTTTGACTAAATCTCTTGTTTCCTATTTTCTTCTTGTTGATTCTCCATCAATTAGGAAATAAATATTCTACTCAAATTAGGAAGCTCTCCTTGAGATCCTTGCATAAAATACAAAGATGCTTGGTCACCTAGTAAATACTACTAGCACTCTAATTAAGGATCTAAATTGATCTACACTAGGATTTTAGTAAACATGTCTAAAATTCTACAAAGGTCTTTTAATTGCTACAAAACATGATAAAAACACATTTAATTTAGTGGGTCCAGAATTCACTCAATATAATAAATAAGTGGTATAATTCTTCTCTAAAAAACACTAAAATCCATGTTTAATTAAGAATAAAATGTATGGATTTTATACACACATCAAATGCCCTCAAACTTGAACATTGCTTATCCTCAAGCAAGAAAAATATAAGTATAGACAAGAGATGACATAACAAATGCAAATAATTTTTTTTAAAAGAGAACTTCATGAAATTTGACATACAAATAGCCCATCAAAGCTTAAAGAGGTCAATCTTCAACCATGCATCCATATCCAACTCAAATGCAAATCATCAAACCAAACTTGCTTTTAAAAACAAATCTCATGAACTCAATTACTCTCTTGATGAACACATGCCTACTTAGTAACTCATAAACACTTTCCACTAGTCAAATAGGCAAAACCACTACTCAATTCTCTACTAATTCAAGTCTACACCTTATCAAGGATCATTAGGATATTTCTAGGAACTTTTTTTTATCATTTTTCTATTTTTCTCTTCTTTTTTTTTTATATAGAGACATAAACTTGGCAACGCTCGAACTCATAATAGTGTGTCTCCTTCACACATTATGAACTATTGCTAAGGACTCGAATTTTTTATCGTGCGCCTAATCCACGCATCAAAAACTCTTATTCCAACCTAATCCAAACTCCTTATTATTCACTTCATACACATTTCAACTTTCACCACCCCCAAACTTATTTTCTTTTATGTAATTGGGTAAATCATATAATTTCTTTTTTTTCTTCACTTTTCTTTGATTGCGTAAATTTCCTTAACTTAGTGCTTGTTAGAACTTCACTTTGAAAAGAGTAGAAGAATTATCTAAAGACTAGAGAAGCATAAAGGAAATCATATCGTACACATATGTCAACTTAAGAGCTTATAAATCCAATTAAAAAAGTTTTTAAATCACAAGCTTAAAGTTTATAAAATGCATCAAGTGAACACAAATAACAATCATGATTTTTTCTTCTACATTCATTTCTCAAAAATATTGACACATTAAACCTCTATTAACTCTTTTCAATTATCTATCAATGGAAAATTTTCTCAAAAGGGGTTTGAATTTTCAAAAAGAAACAAACAAACTATTTTTTTTATTTTTTGTTAGGCGATACTATTTACATATCTCTACAAAAGCTTTGAACTCGAGAAGGCACTTAAGCTGACTCAATAAAACACTAATTATAAGAAGAAAGAAAATAAAAATATAACAAATAAAATACATAAATAAAATGCAAAAATGAACCTGTTGTACCCCCAAATTCAAAATTGACATTGTCAATAACTAATCAACAACTTAAGTAACAAAGAATTACAAGAGAAAAATAAAAATGTTAGGGATACCCCCTTTGAAGCGTGTTTTTCACTTGAATTGCTCTATTACTCCAAGTGTCAAAATCAAGCATAGGAAGTGCCTACACAAAAGACATAAGTCAAACTAAATCTTAAAAGAAACAAAGAAACTAATGAAAACTTAAAGGAAAAAAAGGAAAGAAATTTGGGTTGCTTTCCAATAAGTGTTTGTTTTATTGTCTTTCAACCTGACACCATCATGCTTGCTAAGGGAGTTAAACATCTCAAAATATTCAGAATACATCAAAAGTAGAGAAGAGAAAAGATGAAAACTCTTTGAAGAACAGTTCCCCAAATTATAATCAGCTTCTTTAACCCCTTTCAATCCTGTTGTGTTGTTGTCTTCCCTCCCTATGCTGTAGAATCTAGGGCAAACTAGGTCAATCCTTGCTCGAATGTTACTTGGGATTCAAGTTTTGTATTAAGGGAAGCTTAATTAAGAAAAGTTATCAACATTAGATTTGTATATCTCTTTCTTAGCTTTCAAAAGTCACCAAAATAAGGTAAATCATATATTTGTAGAAAATGTTATGCCTAATTTATTTATTGAGACAAGTTTGAAAGCAATATTTTCCTTAATTAATCTTTAACCAAATCTTTTGTTTCCTATTTTCTTCTTTGTTGATTTTTCATAAATTAGGAAACAATTATTCCACTCTTCTTTGTTGATTTTTCATAAATTAGGAAACAATTATTCCACTTAGATTAGGAAGCTCTCCTTGAGATCCTTGCATAAAATACAAAGATGCTTGGTCACCGAGTAAATATTACTTGCATTCCAATTAAGGATCTAAATTGATCTATAGTAGGATTTTAGTAACTATGTCTAAAATTTCACAAAAAGCCCTTTAATTCCTATAAAATGCAATAAAAACACATTTAATTTAGTGAGCCCAGAATTCACTCAATTAAATAATTAAGTGGCATAATTTTTATCTGGAAAACACTAAAATCCATGTTTAATTAAGTATAAAATGTGTGGATTTTATATACACATCAATAATAGAACTTTATTTAATAAAGTTGTGATTCAACAATCATTTACAAGATTTTCTGATAAGACTGAAATCCAGAAGGACTAAAATCACTCTAACTGTAGTATTTCCTGAGTTTTGTCGTGTTCCAATAGTTTTTGATTGGTTTTTTGGTGAGAATTTCATGAGTGTAAGCGTCGGTACCCGTCTTGCTAGTGATTCGATATGGCCCTTCCCAATTTAGGGGTAATTTCCCTTGAACAACATTTCTTCCGTCGATATCTGCTATTCGTAGTATGAGATCTCCAGGCACAAACCTCTGTGGAATCACCTTGACGTTGTACTTAGCTACTGTTCTTTGTTTCACAACGGCTTCTCGGATATGGGCAATGCAACATTGTTCCTCCAATAAGTCCATGTTCTCTCGAATGAGTTTCAGGTTAGAACTCTCTGAGAAGTGTTGTGTTAACCAACTGGGCTCTTTGATTTTAGTCGGGATCATTGCTTCACATCCATATGTTAGCTTGAAAGTGGTCTGTCCCGTGGTTGAATGGGGTGTGGTCTGATATGCCCAAAGTACATGGTCAAGCTATTCTACCCAATTCCTTTGACTTCATCAAGTCTCTTCTTAAGCCCTCGTATGATGACTCGATTTATGGCTTTTGCCTGTCCATTAGTCTGAGAGTATTCTATTGCACAAAAGTAGTGTTTAATGCTTAGCTAGAAAAGAAGATCTTCGAAGTTCTTATCAGTGAATTGGTTATCGTTGTCCATGACAATGGACTTTGGGATCCCAAAAAGACTAATAGTAGTATGTAAACTTCTGTATTTGGGTCGAGGTGATCGAGGGCAGTGGCTCAACCTCAATCCATTTGGTGAAGTTGTCTACAACCACTACTAAGTACTTGAGTTGTCCAGGAGCTTGTGGGAATGGTCATAGGATGTCCATTCCTCATTTGTAAAATAGCTAAGGAATTGAGATGGTTATGAGCTTTTCTGGTATAGCGAAGTAGAAGTCTGAGAACCACTGACATTTGTCGCATTTCTAGATGTTCTCCATGGAATCTGCCTCCATATTGGGCTAGAAATACCCAGCGTGTAATGCCTTCTGAGCTAAGGATTTTTCCCTTAGGTGGTGTCTGCAAATCCCTTCATGGATCTTGGCCAAGGCATATTCAGCTTCCTTGGGAACAAGGCATTTGAGGAGGGGGGATGAGAACCCACAATGGTATAGTTGGTTGTCGTATAGCGTGTGCCTTGCCACTGTCTGTATTAATTTATGTGCCTTTTTGGGATTTTCAAGCCTAATCCCATCATGCAGGTAAGTAGCAATTGGAGCCATCCAGTTTTCTACTTCATCATTCAGTAAGAGGACTACAAAGTTTGTAATGCTAGGGGCAAGTAGTGTTTCTTAGATAATGGATCTGTTATTCCCAAGACTCTTCGTGCTTACAAGTTTAGAGAGGATATCGACACAAGAATTATGCTCTCTAGGAATATACTATACTTTAACATTAGTAAAGCCATCCAATAAGGTTTTGACTTTGGCCAAGTACTTCTAGAGCAATGATTTATTTGCCTGATAATCACCTTGGACCTGGGATGTTGCCAATTGTGAATCACTGCATAAGGTTATCTTGGTGGCTCCCATGTCCTTTGCCAATGCAAGCTTTGTACTTTTTTTGGTTGTTTGAGGCTAGGAAGTCAAACCTCAAAGAGATTTCAATGGTTAGGCCCTATCCGTTCTCAAGGATGACCCCGCTACCACTCCCTTTGGGATTCGAGGACCCATCAACATAGATTGTCTAAGAATGTCCTCCAAGATGGCCGAGACCTTGTGTCAAATCCACTATGAAATCAGACATCGCTTGAGCTTTAATGGCTTGCTATGGTTCATAGGTGATCCTAAATTCAAAAAGGTCCACGGACTAGCTATCATTCTCCTTACAAGTTCAATTTTATGTAGCACTTGGTGGATGGGTTAGTTTGTCCTAACAATAACAAGGTGCTATTGAAAATACTACCAGAATTGCCTTATCGTTGTCTGGAGTACCACAACCAACTTTTTGATTTTTGATATCGTATATCTGGCCCTTGTAAGACCTTGCTGACATAGTAAACTAGAGGCTGCCCTTCTAGGGTCTCCTTGATTAGCATATAACTAATTGCTTCTTCATTAACGGAGAAGTAGCGTACAACATCTCCATGTGCTCCAGTCTCTATAAAATAAGGTCAGAAATTCTACTCGATGGACATGTCACTCGATGGATATTGACATTTGGGGAAGTTTCTCTATTAAACGGTCAGAAATTCTACTCAACGGGTTTGGCATTCTAACGCGATGGATTTTGCATTCTAACTCGACGGATTTGGCATTCTAACTGTAGTTTGGCAGGAGAAGTTTCTTCCTAAGTGAGAAACTCTACTCGCGGATTTGGAGAAGTTTCTCTACTAAATGGAGAAACTCACTCGATGGGTTTGACATTCTAACTGACGGATTTGGCATTGGAGAAGTTTCTCTACCTTTATTACATAATGTACAGCTTGATTCTTTTTGAAATTCTAATTGTTACAATTGTTCACAAGGGACCCCAAAGTTGGCATTTGTGGCCATCGAGAACCAATCCAATATATCAATATACACAGATAGTCAGCATAAACACCTAACAAGCAATATGCAAACAAAGGGTGACCCTCAATAGGGTTCCCTCAATTAATCCTAGAGAACACAACACAAGCAAAATAGACTAACCACAAACCCCAAAGATTCTCTAGGTTCGATACTCAACTAATGTAACACCCTTTAGGGCATCATATTTCGACTCCCGACTTAATCCGAAAAGAAGTTCGCACAAAGTTTGAGTTATAAAAGATGGTTTCAAAATTTCTTCATAAATTTCCGAAAATATTGTAATATTGAAAATCATATTTCAACTATTCATTATGCAATATTGACACCAATTAATATCACAATTTAAAGAGAAATACAAAATTCACTTTTTTTTTGGAAAGTAGCAAACCCCATGACGGGTCCTACTTAATAGCACGGTACATAACACTAACATTAAATCTTAACATACTCGCCTTTTCTTGTATCAACTTGATGCATCAGAACTTTACTCCTTGTCTACCCTAAGACATCTTGAACTTGAGACAACCACTTTTCAATGTTTCCATCAATCTTCGAGTATCTACCACTTTTATGTCTAAGACAACTCATTCCTTCTGGTTGTATAATTTTAACAATAGACAAAGCAAAACAATATAACAAAAGGTGAGATCACCTACACCAATATGAATATCTACCAGATTATCAACAATATCATGGGATAGATCATATCATAATCATGCTATGGATTAATCAACTATCATCATCTAATCATTTATCGTTCGATCATCATCCAAGTATTCAAAACAATTGTCATAGCCAACATTCCTCAATTAATATATCATCGAGATATAAACTTTATGCATATGTACAAAGACTTAGTTTATCAAAAACAACTCCATGGAGGTTTTCACAATTTTGAGAAGAATGCCTCGTTAATTGTCAACTTATCAAAGACAATCTCCCGGTCGTTGAAAAGAATCTTGTTTTGTCATCGTCAATGCGTTCTAAGATCAGACGCTAGTGGACAGGGTACTATCATTTCGACCGCCTCCAAAGCCCAAGATCCATCATATACCAACTATCAATTCTCATTCCCTCTTCAATCACAAGGGCCATAATAGCTATTGGGGCTATATTTTATACCTTGAATATGGGCAAGCAAGTCCAACCCCAAAGGGCCAAATTTTTCAAATTTATTTGTTCAATGTAATCATATGCTTAACGCATATTTTTCCAAAACGATAATGGCAAATTCAATCATAGACATATCTTTCCAATGCATGTATAATGCACAAATGCCAATCAAGCAAAACATGTCATTTTTCACCGACATCCATACGGTTCTATAGTATTTATACCTCCATGTATTTTCAACGGGAAAATCATATTATCACATTTTCATAGTATAAAACTCTCGTCGTGTTTTCACAAAATTGTAATATTTCCATTTCATTTTCACAATTCCAAAATATTTTTACACGTTTTCACAATATCGCAACTCTTTTGAAGAACCTTTAAATCACGTATAAATTTTTCAACATTTTTCTCAATCGCATAAAAATATACGTTTCTCAAATTACTAAAAATAGCTTGTATTTTAACACACTGTATTTCAAACCATGTACTTTAAAAATTACGTTTTTAAGATCGTAAATAATTTTTTTCACCACAATTCCATTAAAAAATATTTATCATTTCTTCAAAAATTCCATTTCCACTTTTCTCAAAATAATATGACTTTATACTTTATTTAACACATTTTCTTTACTCAAGAAAATCTTTTCCCACATTTCTTTACTCAAGAAATCCTTTTCCAAAATATAATTCACAAAACCACTTTTCCATTGATATAAATTAACGTTTCAAAACTTAACATTTTCTAACATACTTCAAAACTCGAAAATAAGTTATACGTTAGTAAATTTTCAAAATACCATTATATTTTTCATTTTTTCCAAATCATTTCCAAATCAACCTTCCTCAAAATAATATAACTTTCTACTTCATTTAATATATCTTCTTACTCAAGAAAATCCTTTTTCACAAAGATATTCCACAAATTCACAATTCCATTGAATTAAATCAATGTTTCTAACTTTAAAAATTACTAACGCTTTCCAAAATTCAACGGATGAGTTACATGTTAGAAAATACCAAATCACTATTGTATTCTTCATTTTTTTTAAATCAATTTTAACAAAATAAATTCTTTTTAAAACAAATTGAGGCTCACTTACAACCTCTCTTTTCCATTTACATAAAAATTCATTTCTCAAGTGCTAAAATACTCGATTACTTTTCAAATTCTTGTATTAAATTAATTATATTTTCACTTGGAAAATCACTTTATTTCATCAAAATCAATGCATTACAAGCCTTCGAAAATGTGGACATGACTATTGAAAATTATCAAAACATTTTTCCTTCTAAATTAATATGATTTTACACAAACAAAACCATTAAAATTTTATTTTCAAAACCAAAATACCGATGGTTATAAAAACCAAACCCATTTGTTCAAATCCTTTTTCACTTTCTTTGCAAATCCTTATTCACTTTCTTTACAAATCCTTAAAATCAATGTTTGCCCGTTTCATTCAAAACTCATATTTAGAAAAACACTTAGGATCTTTTTACACAAAATAAATCAATAAAAATTCCTCAAAGACCGTATTCTTGTTTTCTTGAAAAACAAACCCTTTGTTTATTTTTCATACTCTTCAAATCATTCATTTTCATTTTTCATGAAAATATTAATTTGTGAACACCTATTTTGAGATGTCTTGGCTGAAATTCTCATTGTTCTAGGGACCCAAAAATTAATTCCCTTATTCTTGAAAAATTTCAACATGAACCCTAATCAAGGGCATCAAAAACCGAACCCTCTCCTTTGGCTATTGGAGCCAAAAATTGAATTCCTTTTCATCACCACATCATGACATACACATATATATATTTCATCATAAATACTATAAGTATGCCATATACTTATCATGCATAATATAAGCATATCATCAAAGTCATAAAATCATGCAAATTATATCAAGCATAAGTAAATAAATCAAAGCTCATAAACACACATAAATTATTACATGACCATGGATTGGAATCCTCACATAGATTCACCATCCATCAAATATAAGACCATCTCTCACCACCATACTTGGTTGGTGAGATGGATCTCCCTCTTACCTCTTGAAGATCCTCAAAAGCTTCTTGATTTGCTTCTTTTTCCAAGTCCTTCACCACCAAGTTAAATACAAAACAAAATACATAGAAATTAGTATACTAAGCTTGATTAAGAGAAACCATGGATCAAACATGGTTTAGAATATGAAAAAGAGAGAAGAAATGAAGTTTCCTTATACTTCACCTCAAAAACCCAATAACTTTGATCTTGAAGAAAGTCCATGAAGATGAATGATTTAGATAAAGTCTCCAACATGAAAGTTACTTAAAGAATCATCATGTAGATTCAAGATCTATGGTTGGATTAAATTAAACAAACTTGAAGGGTGGTCTTAGGGTGGTTGAATAATTCCTCACAAGAAGGAAAATATAAGCTTTTTGATCTTTAACTTGAAGGACAAGGTTGTAGATGATAGAATTTTGAGAAGTTCCTAACATGAAAGTGTTTTGGATTGATGAGAGGATTCAAGATATGTAACTAGATAAAATTATGAAAGATTGGAAGTGGTTCTATGGGTGGTGATCGAATAGCTCAAAGAAGAGAGAAAATAGTGTTCTTTGTAGTGTTCTTGAACAATTGGAAGAGAAAGAAGAGAGAGAATGATCTTTGTGTTGCTAAGTGTGATAAAAATAAAAATAGAAGGCTGAATTTGAAGATTAAAAGTGAAATAATGGAGAGATAAAAATTTATTTAGCATAATTGAAGCTTTCACATGCATGCAATGGTCTTTATATGTCTAAGTCACTAAATGCCATCCATTGGTCATAAAAGTCCATTCAAGAACTTGGAGAAAAGTGCATGTTGCTCTTCATAGGATTAGGGACTTTATTGTTTTCATAAAACCTAATTGTATGCTAATTAATTAGTTAATTAATTAGTCTATTTCCTAATTTCACTTAATTAACATTCTAACTATATAACTAATTAATTAAATATATTATGGCATATATCATAGTATCTAAATAAATTAGACATTTAATTAGTAATTAGATTATCACTAATTAATAATTAGATTAGTTCATAACTTGTTAATTAGGCCATTAGATTGCAAATTAGGATTAATTAGTTACTAATTAAATTCAAGCTACTATTGTGGACTTATCTTTTTCTTTTGGCCTAAAAGCCTATTCAAAGTTACTCCCCTCTAAACACTCTCCTAAGGATGCAAACAAATCAATAATGGTCAAGAATGATGTAATATTGACCATGACAAGTAATAATGGATCAAATCAATTTAGCTCCAAAATACTACAAAAAGGAGCATTATGCATGCAATAATATTGTCATCTTTTGCAAGCCATTTTTTGAAGCATTCCTAACCATTGATTAATTCAATTAGGATTTAGTAGACTTTTGATTTTTAGAAGACTAAATCAAAGACCAAGTCCTTTAAATCCTAGCCATTAGATGTGTTAAATAAAGGGTCAAGATTACTCCTTTTACTTTTAACTTAGGGTATAATTAGTCATGCTTTTTTAGAAGACCAAATCTCCACTATTGATTAAATCAAATCCAATGGTCATAAATGGTTTACTTTATAAGACTAAATCTCCACCGTAGATTAAATCTAAATCCAATGGTTGTAAATGGTCATAGCCACTTTATATAACCAATTTTACACCGTTGATTAAATCTATGGTTGATATTGAAGCCTTCCTAACTAAGTTTATTCTCACACCATTGATTAAATCAATGATTAATTTTCAAACTAAGTATTCTCATCCAAGGGTACAAATCAAGTCAAGCCCTCTTTGTTGACTACGTAGTATAATTTTTATTATTTTTATCTACTATAACCCTATAAATAATATTTTTACTGTATTTTTATCACCTGATAAATAAATATAGTACAAAACACAGTAAAAGGAAATTATAAAAACTGTTTCCAGATTCAGGTTTAGTAAGATCTCCTGTCTCCGTCTAAACAGTATAAATTTTTCTATCCGTAGAAAAAATTTTCACTTTGCGGGACCCACTTGTGCCCACGTATGGCCACCTGGGCCCACATAGGACCACCTAGGCCCACATATAGTAAAAAAATTCATAATCATCTACAAAAATCATAAATATTAGAAAACACACAAATATCAAATCAGATCACGTAAAATAATTAAAACCTAATGGTAAAAATTAAATTACGTAAAGTTTTCCTTGGCCTGAAAATTTTTATTTTACTAACTCGGAGTAAATCACTCAAAACGATCAAATACGCTGATAGAATAATCAAAATAATTTTATAGTATCCAGAAATTACTAAACAGTAAAATTTTGTTAACTGTCAAAATTACTATTTAAGAGATAGAAAATTTTGGGGTGTTACAGTCATCACTCTAAGCTTGGGGGGCTATGGACCATATCTTCGCTCCAAAGCCCAAAGCTTATCAAGCTCATTTACTCTTTCATCACTCCAAGCTTGGGGGCTATGGACCATACCTTCAGAAGTGGGCTAGTGAGATTGGCCCATTAAAAGAGCTTGTCTTAAGGACCATTTTAAAAGAAAGGCCACATGGCATGCTCTCATTGGAGCACTCCATAACTACTTCATGATTACCAAACCAACGGGTGAGGTCACACTTCCTCACCTCCATGACCCTTATAAAAACGGTAATCACCATGGTAAGAAGGATTTTTTTGGCTGAACTCACTGAAGAACCTACCATATTACATCCATAGTCTCTACTTAAGAGCTTGGACGGAACACACTTATAACTATATATGTCGTTTGATCAAAAAATAAAATATTAAATTAAAATTAAACAGTTATAAAACTTTTTAGAGTAATACTCTTCGAGTATTTTAGAATTTCTCAAGTATCACATATCACACACCAACCAAAAGTAATGCTGATTTAACTTTATTATTTACATTAAATTTGTTAATTAATTATCTGTTAAATATAATTAACTAGCAAGTGTATGTTTGATTTTGATCATTTTGAGAGAAAATTTATTTTTTTAAAAAGCTCTTAATAAAATTATAAGCTATTTTGAATATAAAATAACTTAATCTAAATATACACTAAATTGATTATAAAGATTTTTAAAGATCAAAGTAATGACATTTATATCTTTAGAGGAAAAAAATATAAATACTATTACATTTTCTTGGTAAATCTCTTGGGTTATACTTTGAGCAATTTTTGTGAATTTAATGTCACTGATTTAACTTTATTTAAATTAAATATATAGATTATAGTGGAGATACATTCAATTCACTTTAAACTCCTCATGATTAATCCAAAGGAATTGGTCTAGCGGTGGATAAACTTGTGATGTGTGGGTAAACACATGGTCACATGTTCAAACCCTAGTCTTGATGTGGATGATCTGTCTTTAACCAAATTGGAGAGATAGATTAGTCGAGGTGCGCACAAGCTAACCCGGATACCGTTTGACTACAATAAAAAAAAAAAAAAGAACTCCCAGTGATTACATTGCTAAAGAAAACAAAAGAAATTTATTTTTACTTTTACTTTTGAAATGTTTTTGACAAAATGAAATTCAAATTATCAATGATAATATATTTAAAAAGACAGATTCTTCAAAATTAAAACAATAAGGGAATAGTTAAAATAAGTTTAAAAAATATGCTTTTCACCACTATATGGACGTGTTCAAGACGAATACATATATAAAGTAGTAACTATAAAGCTTCACAAAGGAGAGTTAAAATGAATTGAATCCTAAGGTACATATATTGTGAGAGAAGTATTTATTGTGAGAGGGTAAAATGAGTAAATATTGACCATTAAACCATACATGAATAGTCAATATTAAAAATTAGTTAAGGGTCACATGACTACTTAAAAAAAGTCACATGCATTTATCTTTTTATCTTGACTATTCATGCAAGTTCCAATAATCAAGATTAACTTCTTTTACCTCTTACAATAAAAACTCATCTCACTAAATATGTTCCTTACACACACACACACACACACATACACACACACACACACACACACATAGGGCATATCTAGTGAGAGGAGTGTTTATTGTGAGATGGTGAGAGAAGTGAATCTTGACCATACAACCATACATGAGTGGTCAAGATTAAAAGTTATTTAAAGGTCATATGACTATTTAAAAAAGTCACATGCATTTATGTTTTAATCTTGACCATTTATGTATGGTTGTATGGTCAAGATTCACTTCTCTTACCCCTCTCACAATAAACACTTCTCTCACTAGATATGCTTTTCTCTCTCTCTCTCTATATATATATATATATATATATATATTTGAAGCATATCAGATGAGAGAAGTGTTTATTATAAAAAGTGAGAGGAGTGAATATTGACTATTGAATCTTACATGAATGGTCAATATAACACCCTAATATAAATTATCATAAAATAAATAGTATATTTCAGGATAAAGTATATTAAGCAAGTCAGTTTCCAAAATGCATAAAACAAAAATTCATAATAATGTGTATAGTCATTATAGAGAGTCACGAAGAAGAAAAAGTCATATATATATATATATATATATATATATATATATATCATTGGCTAAAAAGTCACACTATAATACATAAACTTTTACAAACAAGCCAACAAAGTAAATAATTACAAGCTGATGCAAAAAGAAATAAAGCAATTAAACTAAGCCTTCTGCTTCTTCTTTTTCTTGCCTTTTCTCTCTGAAAAGTCTTCACCTGGATTTACATGGAACACACAGGGGTGAGAAATGACAATTTCTCAGTATAAGTATACCAAGACTAGCAGTTATTTATTTAAAAACAAATAAACTAACTGAACATATATTTACACTCTATGTAACTGAATATACAATAATCAATCATATCAAAGAATTACTCATACAATCCTAAGATATTATCCAACAAGCAACTAAATAAACAAGCAAGATAATTGCCCATACAATTTTCAACAATGCAATCCTTTATGTTATGAAGTATAATTATGCTTAAACAATGTCCTAATATTATGATTATGCAATGCCAATGCGGTTTTTAGTTTTTGAAAACACAAGTTACTTACTTATTTCCCATAAACCTCCATTTCTTGTATATACCAAGCAAGATAAGCCTAAAAGCATAAAGCCCACTTAATAATAAGTAGACATTTTCCCCTCACTAATTTAAGAGTACTACTTCCATCTCCACTCCGATAACCTTGACCATACGAGCATAAATGCAAGGAGAATTCAGATCCAACATCTCATTCTTAGGTCATATGGTTGTGCACACCATCTAAGGTTACGATATATAAAAAATTAACAGATACTAAGTTTGAAAACTAAATATCTAGGCCACAATTTAAACACCAGTACATAGGAATCTTAGCCTCACTTATCCAACAAAGTAGTAAGATTCATATCACTAGCTAAACAGTATCGAGAACGTCACACAATCACTTCACAGGTGAAATAAAAATCAACCTTATGTTGATCAAGGTTCTAAACACTAACATAGGCATTCTATCACACTTTGAATGTCTAAGAATTCCCAAACTTTTCACATATGCAAGTTGATAATTTTCTCCAAGAAATATTCTCAAAAGTGTCTCATTACACCCTAAAAGACTTACACAAATGACCCCAGCAAATATAGAATTTAATTAGCATCACAAGATAAAAAATAGCCTCTTCCCTGTCTTGGCACTTGAGCACTTAAAGTCCGAGCGCTTGAGCGCGCTACAAGTATCAAGGCGTAGTTCTATAGTCGTTGTGCACTTGAGCGCATGCCTCTTTGGCACTTAAGTGCTCTTAGGCCAAACACTTACCCTGTTCTACTGGGCGATGGGCGCTTGACCACGCAACGCTAAGTGCTTAAGCACTGAGTGCCCAGCAGCAAATTTGTAGATTTATAGCATTGTTCCATTAGTGTTAAAAAGAAATTCAACCACTGCAAATTAGTTTCTAGGTGATTTTAAGTCCCTAACAAGTTCACTAACATGAAGGAAACATAAAACACTAACTTATTTCATCAAATTTGGATCCTTGAATCAAATCACTCATCCAAACCTCAAAATCCTCACTTTGAGCATTAATGGTCCAATTGGAGAGTTTTCAGTTTCGAATCCAATCTCTTAACATGAATAAGTCATAAAGATCCCTTAAAACTTATCCAAGCAAGAAAATCACTCAAAACACCACAAAATCTCATTTTGATATATCAAACCTCAAAAAAGCCTAAACATGAAAATGAGAAGAAATGAGGTTTTGAGCTCAAGAACCCCTACCTCAAGCTGTTAGAATGATGGAGAATTGAGCCTCAATCTCTGATCTTGGATTTTCCCTTCTTATTGTTTTTCTTGTTTCCCTTTTCACCACTTTGAGCTTCCTTCTCTGCTGCTGTATAGTGTTCAGTCATGAAGAGAAGAGAGAAAAGTGAGAAATGAGGCACAAAGCAGCCAATAAAAAGTCCAAGTTAAAGGCTGTAATCGTGGATAGTTTAAGGCCATTTGATAAAATATTAATATTTTCTGATCTGCTAAAAACACTTAGATTTAGCTAAATCAAGTTTTTCAAGTTCCAGCAACTTTAAAATAAATACTAAGATTCATTAAAAAAGTTGTTTTACCAGTATCATATTTTTTCATATCTATGACTAGTTAATCCGACATTAAAATACATAACCAGTATGCCTAAAAATACCAAATTGACTCTGATTATTCTCAAATTTTATCCACATCACAGAATATACATTTGTGACTTAGAAATAAATTATCCACATCTATTTCCATTAGCTAAGTTATTTATGCTAATATTTGGGTCATTTTAAGAAATTTTACTCCTTTCGAGTTGCAACAAAGTGCCTAAACTAACTTAGATTATCACAAAACGAAGCAGGCATGTTAAGTGATGTGTGTGAAATAACATCATGTTTTGTTCTTATTTTGCATGCATTCTTGAGCATTTTAGGCATTTTAGTTTCCTTTTTGGTTTATTTTTCCCTTAGTTCGGATAACTGCAGTGTTTTTGGTGTTCTTGTGCAGGATTAATGTTGAATTGACCTTGGATTGAATGGAATGCTTGCATGTTTGAAGTTGGAGCTTAATGGATAGCAAAAAGGTGCAAAAAGACCATTTCAAAGGGATCCATGGCCTGCCCGTGGATTAAACCACGGCCATGGATCAAGCAGCAACTTGAAGGAGGAAAAGAGAGATTCCAGGGAGTTCCACGGCCTGGCCGTGGAATGATCCACGGCCTGGCCATGGAATGATCCATGGCCATGGAATTCTGACAGCAAGATCCACGGCCAGCCCGTGGAATGATCCACGGCCGTGGATCGCAATGCGCAGCAATTTTTAAGTTTTTATTTTTATTTCTTTTGAGGGCTTTTTAGCCAATTAAAACCCTAAGTTATAAATAGATGTTCTGAATAGAATGGAGGGGGTTCTAATTTGGTTTTGGGAGGAGGCACATTGGAGGCTTGGGCTCTTGATCTTCATCTTTCTTCCCTCTTCTCTCTTGGATTACGGGTTTGGATGTTTGTTTTCTGATTTCTTCTTCTCTATGTCTGAGTAGTTTCTTTTGTTTCTAGGATTGGGCAATGCCCTTTGAGACATTGATAATGATTAATTGACGTTGTTTCCCCTTTTATTAATCTTGAATGTTCTTTGATTCAATCCTTATTACTTTTATTCATGTGAATTTACTGGCCACTTATTTGCATCTCATAGGCATTTAGGGACGTACTGAGAGGTGAACCTAAGTGTTGGAACCATAAGAATTGAACTTACGGTCTAAATCACAAGAGTAGTTTTAGCCTTTCGAGGATTCAATGAATTACCACAAAGCGTAATGAGTTCAATTTAAATTCAATTACCACGAGAGTAGGAATTGGTTTAATTAGGCATATATCTTGTATCTTGAGAAAGAACATTAACTAATTTAGGGTAATTCAACTTCAATTGAATTTTAGATTTAATAAAAGGGTTGTCAATTAGGATTTATCTTGTATCATTGTGATATCCCAATCTTGGAAGCTTTCTTGAATCTGAATACCTTTCTTGATAACTTGCTATTTTTGTTCTAAATTCTGCACTTTGATTTTTATTTAATTGCTTTGTTACTACGTTCTTCTTAATCAACAATCATATTCCCTTTTGTTTAATTAAATTAAATTAATTAATTAATTGGTATTCATAGACACAGTCCCTGTGGATTCGATCTTTTTATTACTTGACGACGAAACCGTACACTTGCGGATTTCACGCATCAAGTTTTTGGCGCCCTTGTCTGGGACTGTGTTTTTCTTGAATATTAATTTAATTTTTAATTTAATTATTTTAAACCTTTTTCTTTATATTTGGTTCTTACGTTCTTGATTTCTCTTTGACTCTCTGCAGGTAATTTCTCTTGTTTATGCAAAGTACTAGACGTTCTGGGATTCTCATTAAAGCAGATCCTGAAATTGAAAGGACTTTATGTAGAAGGAGAAGACAACAAAGGCGCAGAGTAAGAGAAATATTTGAACCAACACTTGTCATCGCAGTAACTGAAGATAATAAACCGTTAAAAGAGTATGCAGCCCCTAATGCTTAGGGTTTGCAATTTGGGATTGCTCGGCCAGACATTGAAGCTAGGCACTTCACCATAGCTCCTGCCATACTTTCTATGATAAGGTAGAACCAGTTTGGAGGATTGCCGTCAGAGGATCCTAATGATCATGTGAATATGTTCTTGGAGTTCTGTGAGACCCTCAAGATCGAAGGCACCTCTGTTGATGCTATTCGTCTCCGCTTGTTTCCTCTATCATTGAGAGATAGAGCTAGAGCTTGGTTGAAGTCCGTTCCGGCTGAGACGATAACTACTTGGGACCAATTGGAGCAAGCCTTTTTGGATAAATTTTTTCCACCTTCCAAGACTGCTCACCTAAGGACCCAAATCACAAGCTTTGTTCAGAAAGATGGCGAGTCATTGTCAGAAGCTTGGGATAGATATAAGGCTTTGCTGGAAGCCTGCCCACACCACGGGTTAGAAAAATGGTTGATCGTCCACACCTTCTACAATGGTTTAGAATATTCTTCGAAGGTGTCTCTTGACTCCGTAGCTGGTGGAGTTTTGATGAATAGAAAGCACACAGAGGCTTATGAGATAATTGAGAGTGTAGCTTTAAATCATCACCAATGGGCTAATGAAAGAGGGCATAACCTGAAAAAGCTCTCGGGAGGTAAGTTTGAGGTAGATGGTGTTGATTTAATTATGTCAAAGTTTGATTCTTTAAATAAACGTTTTGACATGCTTGAGAAAACTCATGTTAATGCCATAGGTACCTCTAACAATTTTTGTGAGATTTGTGGAGCACAGGGATATATTGGTGCTGAATGCCAAGTTGGAATGGGATCCTCACATGGTGCACCGGTGGAGCAAGTGGAATCATGCCACAATTTCCATGACTTCAACCAAAAGGGGAGGAATGATCCGTATTCCCAAACTTACAACCCCGATTGGAGGTCACATCCTAACTTCTCTTACCGAAAAAATCAGTACCAAGCTGGGCAAGGTAATGCTAAACCATCTTCTGGAGTTCCATAGGTACAGAAATCTAGACTTGAGTCTCTTCTAGAGAATTTTGTTGAGAGCCAGTCTAAGCAGAATGAGGAGTTTAGGCACCATGGGCAAGTGGTGACTGAGGCAATTAAAGAGTTGTCAGCTAAGGTTGATAATTTAGCCATTCATAATAAGATGTTGGAAACCCAGATTGCCCAACAAGCAAGCACTTCTCTTAGGCAGCGAGGTAAGTTTCCTGGTCAACCTAAAGTCAACCCAGGCAATGAACATTGTAAGGCTGTGAGTTTGAGAAGTGGAAAGAGGTTAGAGGATCCTAGGAGTAGTGGGGAGAGTAACAAAGATGTGGGGAATGAGAAAAAAAAGACTAAGGCACAACCCTTAGAAGAGGAGGAAATCACTGAGAAGGTGTCTAAGTATGTACCCCCTGAACCTTACCAACCCCCAGTTCCCTTCCTTCAAAGACTGGCTAAGGTGAAGTTAGATAAGCAGTTTGGGAAGTTCTTAGAGGTTCTTAAGAAATTGTACATTAATGTACCCTTCACTAAGGCGTTAAAACAAATGCCTACATATGCTAAGTTTCTTAAGGACATCCTGTCCAATAAGAGGAAGCTAGAAGAATATGAGACAGTAGCTTTAACTGAGGAGTGTAGTGCATTAATTCAAAATAAATTACCTCATAAGTTAAAGGATCCAGGTAGCTTCTCTATTCCTTGTTTGATTGGCAACACGAATTTTGATAAAGCTCTGTGTGATTTGGGAGCCAGTGTTAGTCTTATGCTCCTTTTTGTGTGTAAGAAGTTGGAGGTGGGTGAACTAAAACCCACAACTATCTCACTTTAATTAGCAGATCGGTCTGTCAAGTACCCTATAGGCATCTTGGAGGATGTTCCTATTAAGGTTGGTAAGTTTTATATGCTGGTGGATTTTGTTGTACTTGACATGGAAGCTGATGTTACAATGCTGATCATACTTGGGCGCCCATTCCTTGCCACTGGAAGGGCGATCATTGATGTCCATGAAGGAAAATTGACTTTGCGATTGAATGATGAAGAAGTAGTTTTTGATGTTTTTAATTCTGAAAAAAATTCTAATTCCTTAAATTCATGTAATCGCATAGATGCTACTAATATTGTGGATAGTGTTGTGCTTTCAGGTGTGCAGGAATCGGTGGCTGATGCTATGCTAGAAAAGACTTTGCCTAGGGGTACTACAAAATTTGAGGAGTCTAAGCCCTACAAGAAAGGACCTAAGAAGCAAAATGACAAGTGTGTAGAGAAACGTGGATTTAAACTCAGGGATAAAGTTCTTGTCAATAACTCACTTCTACGTTTCTGTCCTAGTAAGTTATGGTCAAAATGGTTAGGATCATATGAGATTATTCGAGTTTTATCCTACGGTGTGCTTGAGGTGCAGAAAGAAGGTTATAAGCCTTTCATGATAAATAGCTAGAGAGTGAAACACTTTGAAGGAGTGGGGACTGAGCACTACTCCTTTGAAATCACTTGAGTACAAAAACCAGACCAAAGTCAAGCTAATGACTTTAAACAAGTGCTTCTTGGGAGGCAACCCAAGTTTCTTTGTTTTTTATTTTTCTTTTTATTATTTCTTTTTCTTTTGACTTTGTGTGTTGGATTGCTGGTTTGATCTTTATCTCATGGATCTTGTTTAGGTTTGACCTTTTTTGAAGCTCAAATTAGAAGAATAGTAAAGTCAGAAGGTTCTACACCCAGCTTATGAAAAATTCTATGGCCATGGATTGAACACTAGAAGATTTCTCACCACCACAATGAGTTCATTTCTTTTATCCCTTCTCTAGTTAAAGATTGTTACATTGGGGACAATGTAAGTTCTAAGCTTGGGGGGGTAATTTCATTTTCATTTTAGATCATTAGTTTCATGCATTTTCATGTCTCATTTTGCATTGCATCTTTATGTTGCATTTTCACACCATCATATCTCTCAGCTTTTTGGTTGAACTTGTTCCCCTCTCTTTTGAGGATTTTTGAGATGGTATTGATTTGGAACCCAATTTGTTGATTCTTGTGGTAGGTAACAGGCATTGTTTTAATTGATAGTGGAGGCGATCTCTTGATAGTTGATAATTAGCATATGCTCTCTGAATTTGTGCTTCTCATTGATTTTTTTTGAACCTCTAAATATGAGTTTTGAGCTTATATGGGACTTATGCACTATATGATTTTTGTTCCCATTCTTTGTGTTGAGTGATATTCCTCATTGATCATGTGCTCTAGAACTTGATTTGAAACCTTTTTGAGGCGAAATTTTTGGTTACATGCTTGAATGTGATTAAGGCATTTTAGGTATTTTTCTGGCCTTCTGAAATTGTTACACTTTCATCCTCTAGTTGCCCATTTTGAGCCTATTGCATACTTGTTTTCTTGATACCTATGCTGAAACATTGTTGGTTATCATTTAGAATATTAAATGGAGCGAATTGGGCTTGAAAGTTGTTTGAAAGTTGTTTTGGGAATTATATGTATGTGAGCTTCTTCTTTCTTAAAAGAAAAAAAAAAAAAAAAAAAAAAAAAAAAAAAAAAAACATCTTGAGTTGAAAGCTTGAAAAAGAGGAGAAAGAGGAGAATGAAAAGTAAGGAAGAAAATTCTTTGAAATGTGGAGTTATGTTTTAGATTGAAAAATTGTCTTTGCTCCATTAATGTTTTATTGGATTACTTGTGTTTATTGAAAATCTTGATTAGCCCTTTGTCATACCTTCCTTTCTCTACCTTACCTAACATCATTCCCATGGCTCCATTACAACCCTTGAAAGACCTTTTGATTCTTGCATGCATGCTAATTATTAGTGAAAATCTGGTTTCTTATCAAGCATATGGAAGTGCATTTTCTTTGAAGGATTTTGAGCGTATGGTTTTCACCCTTAAATACTTTGAGTATGGTTAGTGGAGTGAACTTAATTCAATCAGTGAGGATGCATGATTTCTGAGAACTTAGCCTCTAATTGGACTTGATTTTGATTACCTCTCAGATTCTTGGTTTGCCTTAGCCTATTGCTCGGATATTATTTTCTCGGGTTCCTCATTCATTATTGTCTCTTGATCCCACATCTTGGTTTGACATTAGTTATTGCTTGGGGATAAGCAAAGTCTTAAGCTTGGGGGGATTTGATGTGTGTGAAACAACATCATGTTTTGTTCTTGTTTTGCATGCATTCTTGAGCATTTTAGGCATTTTAGTTTTTCTTTTGGTTTATTTTTCCCTTAGTTCGGATAACTGCAGTGTTTTTGGTGTTCTTGTGCAGGATTAATGTTGAATTGGCCTTGGATTGAATGGAATGCTTGCATGTTTGAAGTTGGAGCTTAATGAATAGCAAAAAAGTACAAAAAGACCATTCCAGAGGGATCCATGGCCTGCCCGTGGATTAAACCACGGCCATGGATCGAGCAGCAACTTGAAGGAGGAAAAGAGAGATTCCAGGGAGTTCCACGGCCTGGCCGTGAATGATCCACGACCAGCCCGTGGAATGATCCACGGCCATGGATCGCAATGCGCAGTAGTTTTTAAGTTTTTATTTTTATTTCTTTTGGGGGCTTTTTAACCAATTAAAACCCTAAGTTATAAATAGATGTTCTGAATAGAATGGAGGGGGTTCTAATTTGGTTTTGGGAGGAGGCACATTGGAGCCTTTGGCTCTTGATCTTCATCTTTCTTCCCTCTTCTCTCTTGGATTATGGGTTTGGATGTTTAAGAACATGTTTTCTGATTTCTTCTTCTCTATGTCTGAGTAGTTTCTTTTGTTTCTAGGATTGGGCAATGCCCTTTGATACATTGATAATGATTAATTGACGTTGTTTCCCTTTTTATTAATCTTGAATGTTCTTTGATTCAATCCTTATTGCTTTTATTCATGTGAATTTGCTGGCCACTTATTTGCATCTCATAGGCATTTAGGGACGTACTGAGAGGTGAACCTAAGTGTTGGAACCATAAGAATTGAACTTAATGTCTAAATCACGAGAGTAGTTTTAGCCTTTCGAGGATTTAATGAATTACCACAAAGCGTAATGGGTTCTATTTAAATTCAATTACAGAGTAGGAATTGGTTTAATTGTTGAGAAAGAACATTAACTAATTTAGGATAATTGACCTTCAATTGAATTTCAGATTTAATAAAAAGGGTTGTTAATTAGGATTTATCTTGTATCATTGTGGTATCTCAATCTTGGAAGCTTTCTTGAATCTGAATACCTTTCTTGATAACTTGTTATTTTTGTTCTAAATTCTGTACTTTGATTTTTATTTAATTGCTTTGTTACTACGTTCTTCTTAATCAACAATCATATTCCCTTTTGTTTAATTTAATTGAATTAATTAACTAATTGGTATTCATAGACACAGTCCCTGTGGATTCGATCTTTTTGTTACTTGACGACGAAACTGTACACTTGCGAATTTCACGCATCATTAAGCAAGTATTAAGCTACCTCTGTAACTATTTACAAGTTTAACATGTTGAAGAAGATGTTACATTTCTCCTCTCTTTTTCAAAATTTTATCCCCAAAATTGCTTACTTGAAATAAACAATTGCGGGTAGTCTTACTGCATGTGGGACTCCAACTCCCAAGTGGCCTCCTCAAAGCCAGCACCATCCCAAAGCACCTTCACCAGATGAATCCACTTACCTCTAAGCTCTTTGACCCCTCTGTCCATGATCCTCATCGACCTCATAGCATAAGACAAATCATCTCTTAACTGCACAGATTCATTTCTTATGACATGTGAAGGATCTGGATTGTACTTTCTAAGTTATGACACATGGAAGACATCATGAAAGTTTGACAAACTAAGAGGAAGGGCAATCTGGTAGGCTACGTGTCCAATTCTCTTTAGGATCTAGTAGGAACCAATGAAATGAAGGTTCAACTTCCATGTTCTCAATGCTCTACTAATCCCTATTGTAGGAGTAACTCTCAAGAATACATAATCTCCCTCATTGAACTCTCGAGGTCTTCTCCTTTTATCATCCTAGCTCTTATACCTACTTTGAGCCATAACTAACCTATCCCAGATCATTTTAATCTAATCAATGGTCTACTATGCTAACTTAGGTCCAAGGATGGTTTTCTCTCCAACCTCATACCAACACAAAGGGGACCTACACTTTCTACTATAAAGTACTTCATACGGTGCCATACCTATGCTGGTGTGATAACTGTTGTTGTAGGCAAACTCCACTAAGGGTAAGAACTTATCCTAACTCCCTTTCTACTCTAGCACACATGCTCTAAGCATATCCTCAAGGGTTTGGATAGTCCTTTCCAATTAACCGTTAGTTTGTGGATGGTATGTTGCACTAAGACTAAGCCTTGTCCCAAAAGCTTTCTATAAGGCTATAATAGCCCAATATTTGCTACCAAGATATATCGTCATATAAAAGAATAACCAATACTATCCATGCTACTTCTAACTTACATCAACAAACTAACCTATTGATGATCACATATTTGATACATTAATAAGCTTTCATTCTTAGTCATTTACACTCTTTATGTACTTAATTGATTGAGTTTTATTATGTTTTGTAAGTTTAGACTCAAATTGAATTTAATTGAATTTTTCAGCATGATTCATATCTTACACTGTTTCTGTATTTGGATCATATCTTGGGCTGTAGGTGGTCTTTGGAGCTGATTCTAGTGGCATTTGAAAGATAAGAGAGAGTTCTATAACTTTCATGAATACCTCAAAGGCCCAATCACACGAGTAGATAACTCAAATTGGGGTTGAAGCAAGAACTAGAGTGCTGTTCCTGACAACTTGACCTACATATACTGTTCATCACAGATTTTGGGCTAGATGTTGTAAAATGGACTAAACTTTGGGTGCTGAATAGTTAAGACCCATATCTACAACTTTCATGTTGAACACTTTTCCAGAATCGGATTCCTTGAAGGTGATATTGGGTTTGGAAGTCAGAACAGAGGAGCTGTGACTGGGCCTGGACAGTATGTAGTAATTTGAACGTATCTGGAGTTGTAGAAATGATATTGGACCCAAACTAAATCCATTTGAAAACTAAGATCCAGGCCTACAACTTTATGAAGACCACTTGGTTCAAAAATGATGAATGCAATGACTTCAGAGCTGCATGATTTCGGAGACAAGGAATCTCTATAATTTCCCACTCATTTAATGTCATTTGGCATTTTCCACTCATTTTCCAATCATTCAACCACTAATAACTCAGCCCCCTTGACATTTTGTATCTCTAATCCTCTATAAAAGGGGGCCTTAGCATATCATTGAAGGTATTAGGTGTTAGTTACCAAAATGATACCATTTTGTTACTAGGTTTTCTTGTAGTAATTTTCCTTTGTTCTAAATGAAAGTCATGTTCTTCTTCTTCTTCTTCTTCTTCTTTCTTTCTTTCTTCTTATCTATGAGTAACTAAGTTTCATTTTACTTGGGTGAAAGGGTGAAGCTCTTGGTAATAAAGTAAGGTTAGATTTATTCTTCTCTTGTGCTTAAATGATTTATATTTTCTAGTAACCATTATACGTATTATAATTTGTTTCTTATAATTTAGAAATCATCTTTGTAAAGAGGAGTTCTTGATTTGTTGTAGACAAAATATTGGCACAATAAATGCTTTAACCCATTTATAAGTGATGGCAATATTTTTAGGAAACATAATATAATTATGTGTATTATTTTAATGGACTTTTAACGTTATATTTTTCGATTGGAACCTCCATGTTGCGAGGATTCTAATTGAGTTATAAAAGGAATTAATCTTACTTTTACTTTATTTACCAAGAATGGATCATTTTTACCCAAGTAAATAATTTTTACTGTAGTAACAAAATATTAACCTTACCTTAAATAATCTTCATCAATTCCTGTGGATTGACCTCGGACTCACCGAGAAATTTATTACTTGAGACAACCGCACTTGGGTTTGCAAATGCGACAACTAAAAATTGTGCATCAAGTTTTTTTGGCTAAAAATTGTGCACAGTTTTTAGCGCGTCGGGACTTGATTTGAAGAATGAATTTTTGGTGTAAAAAAAAAATAAATTTGTATATATACTAACATACTAACTTAGTGGGGGAACCTCTCCCTTTTATTTTACGTACTAACTTGGTAGGGGAACCTCTCCCTTTTATTTTTATTTTTTTTCTTTAAATTTACTTTCCGCACTTTATTTTTTTTTTGTATTTTAATTTAAATACAGTGGGGTAATTCTCCATTTTATTTTCTTGTACATTTTAACTTAGTGGGGTAACTCTCCCTTTTATTATTATTTTTTTTGTACTTTATTTTCTCGTATTTATTTTTTGTCATTTTTTTTGTTATTTATTTTCTGTCATTTTTTTTGTTATTTACTAACTTACTAACTTTCTTACTAACTATCTAACTTTTTACTTTATCGCCTATCTAACTTTTTACTTTTTTACGCTTATTAACTTATTTGGTGGTTGGTTTATACCACACCTTTGTTAATATTTAATGGACAGTTTATATTGCTATCTTGTACATTTTATTTTATACTGTAAGTTACTTGTTTATGCTTAGTTGGTATCGTGATTTAAATTCTGGTCGTTTGGTTAGAGTTAATCCAAGTACTTTACATATTGATTTGTTTGAATCACAATCACACACATTAAGCACAATGGCTGAAAACGAAAGTGTGCATGATGAACATGAAAATCAACCATTGCGAACCATGCATGAGTATTTGCAACCATCTCGAAATTCTAGTCCATCATGTTTTATCTTTCCAGTCAATGCCAACAATTTTAGATTCAAGCCAGGTATGATTTCTTTACTTCCTAATTTTCATGGTTTAGAATCTGAAAGCCCATATTTACATCTAAAAGAATTTGAAGAAGTATGTACTGCTTTTCATGATCAAACTTACACTGAAGAGGTTGTTAAGCTTAAATTGTTTCCTTTTTCTTTGAAAGATAAAGCAAAATCTTGGCTTAACACTTTGAAACCAAGATCAATTGGCACATGGCAAGAAATGCAATGTGAGTTTTTGAAGAAATTTTTTTCAACACATAAAACCAATGCTTTGAAAAGACAAATCCAAAATTTTTTCCAAAATTCAAATGAAGCATATTTTCAAAGTTGGGAACGTTTTAAAGATTTGTTGAATTCTTGCCCACATCATGGTTTTGAAAAATGGTGCACTATAAGCTTCTTTTATGAAGGGTTAACACCCGAAACCAACCAATTTGTGGAAACAATGTGTAATGGTGAATTTCTTGATAAAGAACCTGAAAAAGCTTTAGACTATTTAGACCATTTGGCTGAAAATTCTCAATCTTGGCATGGTACTAATCCTTCTGAAAATTCAATTAGATTTAACCTTGCAAATGCTAGTAAAGGAAAATATCATCTTAGTCAAGAAGAAGATCTAAATGCAAGGTTTGCTAGTTTGGCTAGAAAGGTTGAAGCCATGGAATCCGAGAAAGTAAAAGAAATCAAATCTGTGCAAAATGAAGAAATTTGTGGCATTTGTGATGAATTAGGACACTCAACAAATGAATGTCCAAAAATTCCTATTTTTAAAAAAGTTATGCATGAGCAAGTAAATGCAATGAATAATTTTAAAAAGTCATTCACTTCTTCTTTTTCAGATACATACAATCCGGGATGGAGAAATCACCCGAATTTCAGTTGGAGGAATAGCAACCACCACAATTCATGCAACCACCACCTCCTCGAAGCACAAGACAAGATTCTCAAAATCCTCAAGGATATGCACCCTATGTCCCACCATATAGGAAAAACCTTGAAGGAACATTGCATGCATTCATGGAAAAACAAGAGGCCATCAATAGTCAAAACACTCAAGCCATGATTGACATAAAAGACACTCTTGCTAAACTTTCTTCTGCACTTGCCATTCATGAGAAAGGAAAGTTTCCCTCTCAACCTCAACCAAATCCCAAGGGTCAGTTTAGCCTAAATGAGGGTAGTTCAGAAAGTCAAAAAATAAATTAAGTCAACTCAGTGATAACTCTTAGGAGTGGAAAGGTTGTTGAAAAACAAATTCCTGAACTTTTTGAGAAAGATGATGAGTCAATTCCAAAAGATGAGGAAGGAGTTGATAAGCCACATAGCCAAAAGGAGATCAAATCCTCGTCTTCACCCCCATTTCCTCAAGCATTAAACAATTCAAGTAAAGTGAATCATAACAGTGACATTTTTGAAATCTTTAAACAAGTGAAGGTCAATATTCCTCTGTTAGATGCTATCAAATAGATTCCTTCTTATGCCAAATATTTGAAAGACTTGTACACTGTTAAAAGAAAACATAATGTGAAAAAGAATGCCTTTTTGACTGAATAGGTAAGCTCCATTATTCAAAACAATAATGAGTTGAAATATAAAGACCCTGGTTGTCCTACAGTTTCATGCATTATTGGTGAGCATAAAATTGAACGAGCTTTACTTGATCTTGGTGCTAGTGTTAATTTGCTTCCATATTCAGTTTATCAGCAACTCAACCTTGGTGAGTTAAAACCAACTTCTGTAATTCTTCTACTTGCTGATAGATCAATTAAAATTCCAAAAGGAATAGTAGAAGATGTGCTGGTACAAGTTGATAAATTCATATATCCTGTGGATTTTATTGTCTTGGAAATTGAACCTATGGTTGATAGTTCTAAGTCAGTTCCTATTATTTTGGGTCGCCCATTTTTAGCAACATCTAATACTTTGATAAATTGCAGAAATGGAGTGGTGAAGCTAACTTTTGGAAATATGACACTGGAGCTTAATGTTTTCAACATGTGCAAGCAACCACATGAAGTTTATGATGACAATGAAGAGATTGAAGGGATTGAGGCCATTATAGATGATTATCTTCAAATCAGGAGTTCTTCTGACCCATTAGAAATCTGTTTAATTAATTCATTTGATTCAGTTACACAATTAGATGATGATATTTCTTAAATATGCTCTTTGCTTGATTGTACACAGGAAATGGAATACAAAGGATGGAAGCCAAGATTCGAAGAGCTAAAATCCATGAATGATGATGCCCATGAAAAAGTACCCACCTTGGGCCGAAGCCATTACCTGATGGGTTGAAGTACACATTTTTGGGAGAAGAACAAAGCTCTCCAGTGGTAATTTCCTCATCCCTGACCAAAGAACAAGAAGGTAAGTTAATAGAAGTACTTAAAAGGCATAAAAGTGCAATTGGATGGACATTAAAGGATATAAAAGGCATTAATCCATTAATTTGTACACATAGAATACATTTAGAGGATAATGCTAAAACATCTCAACAACCTCAAAGAAGATTAAATCCACACATGAAAGAGGTAGTTAGAGCTGAAGTTCTTAAATTACTTGATGTTGGAATTATCTATCCTATCTCTGATAGCCAGTGGGTAAGCCCTACACAAGTTGTGCCTAAGAAATCTAGAATAACAGTGGTTGAAAATGAAAAAGGAGAATTAATACCTACCCGAGTCTCATCTAGTTGGCGTATGTGTATTGATTTCAGAAAATTGAATGCAGCCACTAGGAAAGACCATTTCCCTTTGCCATTTCTTGATCAGATTCTAGAAAGAGTAGCATGACATCCCTACTATTATTTTCTTGACGGTTATTCAGGGTATAATCAAATACCAATTGCATTAGAGGACCAAGAAAATACCACTTTTACTTGTCCCTTTGGCACTTTTGCATATAGAAGAATGCCTTTTGGTCTTTGTAATGCTCCGGCAACTTTTCAAAGATGCATGCTAAGTATTTTCAGTGACATGATTGAGCATTTTTTAGAGGTTTTCATGGATGATTTGACAGTTTTTGGAAATTCTTTTGAAAATTGTCTTGATAATTTGGAAAAAGTTCTTAAAAGATGCGAAGAAAAAGGATTTGTGTTAAATTGGGAAAAATGTCATTACATGGTTACCTCAGGAATAGTGTTAGGTCATGTGATATCTTCTAAAGGAATTGAAGTTGATAAAGCCAAAGTTGAATTAATTGCTCATTTGCCTTTCCCAAAAACAGTCAGAGAAGTTCGTTCCTTTTTAGGACATGCAGGATTTTACAGAAGATTTGTAAAGGACTTTAGTGCCATATCTAGACCTTTATGTAATCTTCTAACAAAAGATACACCATTTGATTGGACTCAAGATTGTCAGAAATCTTTTGAAAAATTAATCGGTCTTTTGACTTCTGCTCCTATCATGCAATCTCCTGACTGGTCGTTGCCTTTTGAGTTAATGTGTGATGCTAGTGTTTTTTCTTTGTTGTATACTGTTTTAGGCCAAAGAAAGGAAGGTAAGCCTCATGTAATTTATTACGCAAGTCAAACTTTGAATAGTGCACAAATGAATTACACCACTACTGAAAAAGAACTACTTGCTGTAATTTTTGCATTGGACAAATTTTGAGCTTATTTAATTGGTTCATCCACTGTTGTTTTCACGATCATCTTCTTTGTTAGATATTTAATGTCTAAACAGGATGCCAAACCTAGGTTGATACGGTGGATCTTGTTGCTTCAAGAATTTAACATCACAATAAAAGACAAGAAAGGAGCCGAAAATGTTGTTGCAGATCATTTGTCAAGGCTGACAACAGGCTCATCTTTTGATAGCACACCTATCAATGATTCTTTTCCAGATGAATTTTTATTTTCTATCAATTCCATGCCTTGGTTTGCTAACATTGTCAATTTTCTTGTAACAGGTAAGATGCCGCCTCAGTGGACACACCAAGACAGAAAAAAGTTTTTGATTGAGGTGAAAAATTTCTTTTGGGATGACCCATATTTGTTCAAATATTGTCCTGATCAAATCTTTCGGAGATGTGTACCCGACAATGAGGTAAGTAGTGTCATTAAATTTTGTCATTCGAAGCATGTGGAGGTCATTTTTCTTCAAAGAAAAACAGTGCGAAAATCTTGCAAAGGTGTGGATTTTATTGGCCCACTTTATTCAAGGACAGTTATACTTTTTGCAAAAGTTGTGAAAGTTGTCAAAAATTGGGGTCCATTTCTAAAAGAAATATGATGCCTTTGAACCCTATCCTTGTCATTGAAATTTTTGATTGTTGGGGAATTGATTTCATGAGTCCATTTCCATCATCTTTTGGATTTATGTACATTTTGGTTGCAGTTGATTATGTCTCAAAATGGATTGAGGCGATTCCATGTCGGCACAATGATCATAAAACTGTTCTAAAATTTTTAAAAGAAAATGTTTTGAGTCGATTTGGAATTCCTCGAGCTATCATCAGTGATGGGGGAACACATTTTTGCAATAAACCATTTGAATCTTTAATGAAGAAATATTGCATTACCCACAAAATTACAACCCCTTATCATCCTCAGACAAGTGGACAAGTTGAATTAGCAAATAGCGAGATTAAACAAATTTTGGAAAAAATGGTTAACCCAAATCGTAAAGATTGGTCTTTAAGACTAAACGATGCACTTTGGGCTTATCATAGTGCTTTTAAAACATTTTTGGGCATGTCTCCCTATCGGTTAGTTTATGGAAAACCTTGTCATTTGCCTGTAGAATTGGAGCATAAAGCATTTTGGGCCATTAAAGCTTTCAACTTAAGTCTTGATGATGCTTCCAAGTTATGCAAATTACAATTGAATGAACTTGAGGAATTAAGAAATGATGCATATGAAAACTCAAAGATTTATAAAGCTAGAACAAAAGCTTTTCATGACAAATCAATTTTCAGAAAAACTTTTGAAATTGGTCAAAAAGTTCTGCTTTATAATTCTCGCCTTCACATATTCCCTGGAAAATTGAGATCTAGGTGGATTGGTCCTTATATTGTCAAACATGTGTATTCTTATGGGGCCATAGACATTGAGAATCCTAGGAATGGTATTGTATTTAAGGTTAATGGACAAAGACTCAAACCATTTCTGGAACATCAAGTTGTTGAGGTAGAATCCATTTCTCTTTCTAATCCTTGTTATGAGTAGAATTTATTTTAATGTTGTTTCTTTCTTTTTGCAGTTCTTTGTGTTCCCGGTTAAATGGCGGATAACGGTACTCTGTGGCCCTCAAGTCGGTTTATTTTTCAGTTTCTCATAATAACTAATTTCTTCTCCTTTCAAAATGGATGTCATTCTCTCAAATCTAAGAAAACATTTTCCTTCTCTCCCTCTAAATGCTCTAACAAAAGTCTATGAAGCTAGGTGTGAAATACTGAGATTGTTAATGTATAAGGGCATCCCAGAAGATATACGCTGGATAATAGAAGCAAAGGTTCGTTTAGCTGGTGAATCTTCAGATTCATTTGTCCCATACATGCCTGGTCTCGGTAAAAGTTCATTTTCAAAAAGGAGAAGAGCAAAAAGAATGAAAGTTTGTTACAAGTGTGCACGATGGAATTGCAATACGCGATGTCACTCTTTGGGGATGGTTTCCGTAAACAGAGAAGATAAAATATTCTTCATTAAGAATGGACTGAGTAAGGAGTCATTAGATAATATCTTATTGACTCTTGAGACGCATTCTTGTGGAGTTGTGCAGCGTGAACTTCTTAGTTTGTGGAATCTCTTCAAGGATGAGCAAGAGCGTTATAGCCTTAGGAATCTGACTCAAAAAGACCCTGTTTGCCAATTTATAAGAAATTGGATGGGAAGCTTATCCTCGACTCATAGAAGGTGTTTAAGCCGTTTCTGGATGTGAAACTAGAGGAAGATGTGAGCCACAATCACAACAACATGTATATATTATCTTGTACATTTTCAAAAAAAAAAAAAAAAAAAAAAAAAAAAAAAAAAAAACTAAAAAAAATAAAAAAAAAAAAAAATAAAAAAAGGGCGAAACTTCGGTTGTACTTGGTCTTTAATTAGATTAGGAGCCCCACGCGGTGGAGTGGCAGACCGGAGTCATTGACTCGGGTGGACCTTCGCACGCCGGTCGGTAAATAAGGTTCGTGTGCCATGCTGCTGCAGAGAGCCGCGCAAGCATTCAGGGGTTTTAACCAAAGGCTCTGCTTGTTGATGGACAGAAAGAAGCGTCCCGTGTTTGCATTCTCGCGTGACAATGCCTCTGAGTTGGATCCTGTGATTTAATGCCATGGGCTCTTCAGCGACCTCTCACTGGCTGTGGTCGTTGGTGGTAGCTGTCAGATTTATGCACTTTAATTAGTGGCGTCGTAGCTCAATCCAAAATATCCCACAAGCGGGAGGGAGAAGAATGCCCAGATTGGCTGAGCCGTCTTGGTATTACTGCACTCATGACGCGCAGTATAAAGATCTGCCATGAAACCTGTACATAAAGGTACTATCATTACTTTTTCTACTCTCTTCCCTATTTAAACAATACATTTCCTTCACTTTCCTTCAACTCAAAATCATTCAAAGGAAGTGTAAGTGTGAAATGGAGGGAGCTCCTTCTTCTGTTCGTAGATTTGTCAGTATTTGTGTATTTTGTGGGACAAGTTATGGGAAGGGCTTAGAGTTTGTAAACGCAGCAAGCACTGTTGGTAGAACACTTGCTGCGAGGAACATTCGTGTTGTATATGGGGGAGGTAGCATTGGATTAATGAAATTTGTATCACTTTCTGCACATATAAGAGGTGGTCAAGTTTTAGGTGTCATTCTGAACCTTTAACTCGAAGGAACATCGTTGGAAAGACAGGTTGAATTTGGAAATTAAGGTATCCTCTATGCATGGACGAATGAAGGCGATGCTTGACAACTCTGATGCATTCATTGTCTTACTTGATGGTTTTGGTACTTTGGAAGAAGTCTTTCAAGTTGTCTCTTGGGCCCAATTGAACATCCACCATAAACCCATAGGTTTGCTGAATGTTAATAATTTCTTTGATAATTTGTTATCTTTTGTTGATCATGCTGTGGAACAGAAATTTGTCATACCTTCAGCAAGACAACTCCTTATCTCTGCTTCTACTGTTGATGAATTGATTGATAAATTAGAAGCATTTGTTTATGAACCTAATCCAGTAACAGCTCAGATTGATTAGTCCGAAGGAAGCGGTGAAGGAAGTGGTGAAGGAAGCAAAGTGAAAAGAAAGCCAGCCAAGACACTCCAACTATTTAAATAATTACAAGCTTTGGTTTTATTTATCGTACTTTGTTTCTATTTGAATTTGTGTGAGATTTTTTTTTCCTTTTCAGTAATTGCAGCAACAGGTAATATATTCTATCCTTTTTCCTATCTATGTTTTGACATTGAGGACAATGTTGTGATCTGGTTGGGGGGAAGGATGGTTGTAAAAAAAAACCCAAAAAACCAAAAAAAAAATTTAGGAAGTGTGTTTGTTAATATGATTATTGTGTTTATCATTAAAAAAAACTAAAAAAAAATTTAGTAAGTGTGTTTGTTAATATGATTATTGTGTTTATCATTAAAAAAAAAAAAAAAAAAAAAAAAAAGATTTAGAAAGTGTGTTTGTGAATATGTTTGTTGTGTTTGTCATCAACTTTTTTAACAACAAAAGTAATTAGGGATGACAGAGTAAAGAGTAAATTATTTATTCTTGAGACGCATCAAAAATTGGTGGCAGAGTAAGGAGTAATTAGGGTAGTAACTAATTTATGTGGAAGTAGCAATTCAAATTCAAGGAAATTTGCATGATTGAGTAAATTGTCTTCTTTCTTAAAATTCACATGCTTGGTTATGGATGTTGAATTGGTGGACTGAGAATGATAGAATTATGCCTTGTGAGATTTTGAGCTTATTGATGAATGGATTGAACATTTGTACCATTCTTTTCTTTCTTGTGTGAATTTCACTCATGGAATTGTTGCTCTAGAACTTGCTTTGATTCTTTTTGAGACTACATTTTCATATACATACATGAATATGATTGAGGCATTTTTTTTGAAATAGCTACTTTAGCCAAATAGCCAACCTTGTGTATATTTTCCTTTGCTTAACCCCTTTGAGTTTATTTGACTATTTTTTTTGTTTCGAACTCATTATGCGCCTTAAATGAAAAATCATGTTCTTACTTGACCTTAGGGAATAAGAGAACATTAGTTTGTCATTCGATGAGTTCTTGAACAAGTGTGGGGGTGTGTGTGCAGAATATTTTAAAAAAAATGTGTATATATGATGTTCTTATTCTTCAAAAAAAAAAATCAAAAATCAAAAATCAAAAAAAAAATCAAAAAAAAATTTGTAAAAAGAAGAGGGTCAACAAGGTAATAAAGGAAAGGAAAAGAATATGTAAAGAGAATTTGTATTAGGTGGAGTTGGGATGAATTTTCATGCTTGTTAATTGAACTCAGCTCTCATGTTCTTTTATTCTCTGGTGTTTAACTTGTCATATCTATATTACCTCCTCCTTTACCTTGACCCCATTACAACCTTGAATAAAGTCCTCATGATTTGTGTGTGCATGTGTTCTGAGTAGTGGAGAAGTAGAAGATAAGCAAGCTTATGGTAGTGCAATTTTCATGGGTTGAATTGAGTGAAATACCTACCTTTTAAACACTTGAGGGATTAAGAGTGAGTCTTGTGAAAATCTATCATTCTTGACTCATGCTTTTCAATTGAAATAACCTTGTTTGTTGATTTGAGAAGTGAAGATATGTTACCTTATGAATGTTTTGATTACTTGAATGATTGCTCTTCATTTTTAAATATTATTAGAAATTGAGTCTTTTAGAGTGTTTAGCTTTTGAGTCTGTTTCGTTTTTTCTGTGAGTGATCTTATGTGTTTTGCTCAGGAGTGCAAAAAGCTAAGTGTGGGGGAGTTTGATGATCACATATTTGATACATTAATAAGCTTTCATTCTTAGTCATTTACACTCTTTATGTACTTAATTGATTGAGTTTTATTATGTTTTGTAAGTTTGGACTCAAATTGAACTTAATTGAATTTTTCAGCATGATTCATATCTTACACTATTTCTGTATTTGGGTCATATCTTGGGCTGTATGTGGTCTTTGGAGCTGATTCTAGTGGCATTTGAAAGATAAGAGAGAGTTCTATAACTTTTATGAATACCTCAAAGGCCCAATCACACGAGTAGATAACTCAAATTGGGGTTGAAGCAAGAACTAGAGTACTGTTCTTGACAGCTTGACCTACGTATACTGTTCATCACATATTTTGGGCTAGATGTTGTAAAATAGACTGAAATTTGGATGCTAAATAGTTAAGACCCATATCTACAACTTTAATGTTGAACATTTTTCCAGAATCGAATTCCTTGAAGGTGATATTGGGCTTGGAAGTCAGAACAGAGGAGCTGTGATTGGGCCTGGACAGTATGTAGTAATTTGAACGTATCTGGAGTTGTAGAAATGATATTGGACCCAAACTAAATCCATTTGAAAGCTAAGATCCAGGCCTACAACTTTTATGAAGACCACTTGGTTCAAAAATGAGGAATGCAATGACTTCAGAGCTGCATGATTTCAGAGACAAAGAATCTCCATAATTTCCCACTCATTTAATGTCATTTGACATTTTCCACTCATTTTCCAATCATTCAACCACTAATAACTCAGCCCCCTTGACATTTTGTATCTCTAATCCTTTATAAAAGGGGGCCTTGGCAGATCATTGAAGGTATTAGGTGTTAGTTACCAAAATGATACCATTTTGTTACTAGGTTTTCTTGTAGTAATTTTCCTTTGTTCTAAATGAAAGTCATGTTCTTCTTCTTCTTCTTCTTTCTTTCTTTCTTCTTATCTATGAGTAACTAAGTTTCATTTTATTTGGGTGAAAGGGTGAAGCTCTTGGTAATAAAGTAAGGTTAGATTTATTCTTCTCTTGTGCTTAAATGATTTATATTTTCTAGTAACCATTATACGTATTATAATTTGTTTCTTATAATTTAGAAATCATCTTTGTAAAGAGGAGTTCTTGATTTGTTGTAGACAAAATATTGGCACAATAAATGCTTTAACCCATTTATAAGTGATGGCAATATTTTTAGGAAACATAATATAATTACGTGTATTATTTTAATGGACTTTTAACGTTATATTTTCCGATTGGAACCTCCATGTTGCGAGGATTCTAATTGAGTTATAAAAGGAATTAATCTTACTTTTACTTTATTTACCAAGAGTGGATCATTTTTACCCAAGTAAATAATTTTTACTGTAGTAATAAAATATTAACCTTACCTTAAATAATCTTCATCAATTCCCTGTGGATCGACCTCGGACTCACCGAGAAATTTATTACTTGAGACAACCTGCACTTGGGTTTGCAAATGCGACAACTAAAAATTGTGCATCACCTATATCATTCATACACAATGAGTAAATATGGAGAGCCACGATAACAAAAGTCATATATATATATCATTGCCTACAATGGCACATTGTAATACATAAACTTTTAAACAACAAGATCTAGCATAATATATAAGCTTTATCAACAAAAAGTCTATAACTATACTAATCTTTATACATCTTCTTCTTTCCTTTTGAGGAACTCGTACCTGGATTTACATGGTAACACAATCGAGGCGAGAAATTACATATCTCAGTAGAAGTATTCCAAAACCAATATATGTACATATACATTCATTCAGATAATATTCATAATTGTTGAATTAACACTTTAATCACAGAAGTAAACAATATCTCCATTTCAGAGATACACAATTGCCCATACAATTACAATGTCATGGTTTTATGTCATGATAGCAACCACCTATACAATCATCATGTTATGCCAAATTATGTCTAGTGTTTATACCTATGCAACATCCTAAGTATGAAAATGAATAATATTATGATACCATATTCAAGAACTCCAATTCCATGGAAATGCCATGAATGCATGAGTCATAAACAAAGTAATGGAAGTCACATCCATAACCTTGGACAAGCACTAGAAGTCCATCCAGCAATCATCATTATCACAGAGGAAATCCATTTCCCCCCCGGGTAGTGAAGTCCATCAACTACACGGTTATCGATAATTATCAAGAAAATCTATCCTTAAAACCACTAAAATAGGAAGGATACAATCCACTTTGCCTAATATAGATCACCCACATCTACGGGGCTCAACATTTCAAAAAGCAATCGCCCACATCTATGGGGCTCACACTTTTCAAAAAGCCAAAACATACCATCATATATATAATCATGTCTAATTAAATTTCCATAATTAGCATTACAAAACATTATGATTCAAATCATCCACTCTTTATTAAATACTCCTACTAGAGTCTCATCATTCATTAAGAAGCATAAAAGAAGTAACTACTCAAGTTAAGCACTTAGTTTTAACCAAAACAAAGATACTCTAAAAAAAAAAAAACCAGAACAGGCACTCAAGCGCTTCACCTAGGGCGCTTAGGCGCTCAGGTGACAGAGCGTCTCCCCTGTTCTTCCTAGCAATGGATGCTCAGGCGCCCACTCAAAAGCATTTAGAAGCTCGACGTGCGCTCAGGCGCTTTGCACGAGCGTCTAGGCGCACGTAGCACAACAACACACCTAAGGTGGCTGAACAATGGGCGCTCAGACGCCCAACACCCCAGCGCCTAGGCGCTCGTTGCCTGATGTAGAAACTACAGAATTCTGCAGATACGGGTACTGTTCTATTAAAACTAAATTCTCTTCCAATCACTCAAAACCCACTTCCAAGTGATTTCCAACCTCAAACAAGGTTCATCTACACATAGTAACTCTTATTCTACTTCAATTTCACTCAAAATCATAAATCATGGAAAATCCTCCACACTAAAACCTAAAACCCTAAAACTCAACCCATAAGGAGTTTAAGGTGTACAAGGGCTGGAGATCTATTTCTATGCATCCAGCAACTCAGATACAAGCCATCCTCAAGTTCTCTAATAAGATTCAAGCCAAAAACAATCAAAACAACTCAAAACCTAAATCACCACATCAAGCCAAACTTCATGAACAAGATGAAGTGAATAAGAAAATGAGTTTAAGAACAAGTTTTCCTCTACCTCAATTTCCAAAAATGAAGTCTATTAGCCATCCCTCTGCAAAACTAGGCTCTCTCCCTTGCTTGGATGAAGATCCTTCTCCTTTAACTCCTTGTTTTCCTCTCTCTTTTCCTTTTCTTGTTGCAGCCGTGAAGTGAGAAGTGAGAAATAAGAGAAAAGTCTCATTTTGACCTTAAATAGGCCAAGCAACAGAACAAGAGAGTTGTGCTCTCACTTTGGTCACTTAAGTGACTCACTGTTCACCTGATCAGTTAAGAATGCTTGGATTTCACCAAACCATGTTTCCTAACTTCCAACAAGTGTAAAATAAATTCTAAGATTCATTAAAAATCTTATTTCACCATTTTCATTTTTTTTATATCTGCTGGGGGTCAATCCGACACTAAAACATAACCAGTATGCTTAAAAATGTCAAACTAACTTTGATTAATCTCAAACTTTAACCATATATACTTGCACACATTTGTAACCTAGAAACAAATTCTCCATACTTATTCCCATTAACTAAGCAGTTTAAGTCAAAACTAGGGCTAAAAATAGTTATATTCCACACAAGTGCTATAACAAAGTAACTAAACGTGCTCAGACGGTCATAAAAATTCACAGGCATGACAAACTAGTATTAGACTACCTCCGTAATCATATATAAGTCTATCATGTTTATCTAGGGTGTTACATTTCTCTCTTTATTTTTAAAATTATCCCCAAAATTTGGTTTACCTAATGTAAGAAGTCCAAACAACTCACACACAACAACAGGTGCAACCAAACCTCAAGAAAACAAAATTACTCAACAAGTACAACCTTGTACTCACCTTTTCCTGAACCCAGAGACTGTGTTGTCTCCTCACCTTGTAGAATATAGACTTTGCTTTGGGTTATTGGTCTAACATTCTTCCTATTCTCTTGCCTTTGAGAACAACTCTTAGCATAGTGTCCCTTTTCACCACACTTGTAATAGGTTATTTGATCCACTATACACACTTTGTCTCCATGGTGTCTACCACACTTGGTACACCTCTGAGCTTGATCATCTCTCTGAACTTGCTCGTCTTTCTCTAGTGGGTAGTTGGATTTAGGAGCACATTTCTCATATCCACCATCCACATTTTTCTTCTTCTGCAGGCCTTGCAGTCTTCGCTCCGATTGAAGTTGGAGATTATCAGACTCTACAATCTTGTACTTGTTCACCAAGGATAGAAAATCCCTGATTTCTAAAGGACTCACAGCCCTTCTCACATTCCCTTTCAGCCAGGACTCAAACCTAACACATTTTCAGTTCTTATTCGAATTGAGTCTAAACTGAGTGGAAAACTTGGACAACTCATGAAATTTTGCTTCATATTGTCCAACTATCATGTCCTCTTGATGAAGACTTAGAAACTCCATTTATTTATCATCTTGCAGATTTCTGGGAAAGTATTTCTCTAAAAAAGTCTCCTTGAATACTTCCTATGTAACCAAAGTCCCTGATATCTCTAGCAGTATCGAGCACTTCTCCACCATTGCTTCGCTTCCCATCCCAACATGAAGGAAGCAAAGGAAACTATTTGCTCATCTGAGTAAACCATGACCTCAAAGATCTTCTCTATCTCAATCAACCACTCTTCCGCTTTAACCGAATCATAGTCGCCTCTGAACATCAGAGGATTCATCTTTCTGAACTCCAAAATTTCAAGAAAATTCTAATTTCTCCCGACTAGTACCTCCTGTGCTGGTGCTGGTACAAGTGGTGGTACTTGTTGTTGAGGTACCAACCTCTCTAGCACTCTAGCAGTTGCCGCTACTTGCTTTGTTTGCTGCCTCATAGCATTGGCCATTATTATCATAACTGCAGCCATCTATGTACCTTCATTCTCAGGATTTCGATTCCTGCTTCCTCACGGTCACCCTCATGCTACTAGTCGCCCTTGTGCTGCCATAATTTCCTGTAAACACAAAATAATCCAATTGAGGTAACTAATCTCAATATCATGAAACCGCGTAACAGTAGCTAAAATAGACAAATCAAAGGCAAATCATGCAATTTCACTCAAACAATCATATGTAAGAGATAAGATATGCATAACCATCACTACACATGCATACGCATAGTCAGTCCATACCCCGGCCCAACAGGATGAATTACTCTGATACCAAAATGTAACAACCCAATATTTGCTACTGATGATCACATATTTGATACATTAATAAGCTTTCATTCTTATTCATTTACACTCTCTATGTACTTAATTGATTGAGTTTTATTATGTTCTGTAAGTTTGGACTCAAATTGGACTTAATTGAATTTTTTAGCATAATTTACGTCTTACGTTGTTTCTATATTTGGGCTATATCTTGGGATATAGGTGGTCTTTGGAGGTGATTCTAGTGGCATTTGAAAGATAAGAGAGAGTTCTACAACTTTCAAGATACCTCAAAGGCCCAATCATACGAGTAGATAACTCAAATTGGGATTGAAGCAAGAACTAGAGTGCTTTTCCTAACAGCTTAACCTATGTGTACTGTTCATAGCATACTTCGGGATAGAAGTTGTTAAATGGGCTAAAATTTGGATGCTAAATGGTTAAGACCCATATCTACAACTTTTATGTTGAACACTTTTTCAGAATCGGACTCCTTGAAGGTGATATTGGGCTTGGAAGTTAGAATAGAGGAGCTGTGACTGGGCCTGGACAATGTTCAGTAATTTGAACATATCTAGAGTTATAAAAATGATATTGGACTCAAACTAAAGCCATTTGAAAGCTAAGATCCAGGCCTACAACTTTCATGAGGACCACTTAGTTCAAAAATGATGAATACAATGACTTCAGAGCTGCATGATTTCGGAGACAAGGAATCTCCATAATTTCCTACTCACCTAAAGTCATTTGGCATTTTCCACTCATTTTCCACTCATCCACCCACTAATGACTCAGCCCCCTTGTCATTTTGTATCTCTAATCTTCTATAAAAGGGGACCTTGGCAGATCATTGAGGGTGTTAGGTGTTAGTTACCAAAATGATACCATTTTGTTACTAGATTTTCTTGTAGTAATTTTCCTTTGTTCTAAATTAAAGTCATGTTCTTCTTCTTCTTCTTCTCTCTTTCTTTCTTCTTATCTATGAGTAACTAAGTTTCATTTTACTTGGATGAATGGGTGAAGCTCTTGGTAATAAAGTAAGTTAGATTTATTATTCTCTTGTGCTTAAATGATTTATATTTTCTAGTAACCATTATACGTATTATAATTTGTTTCTTATAATTTAGAAACCATCTTTGTAAAGAGGAGTTCTTGATTTGTTGTAGACAAAATATTGGCACAATGAATGCTTTAACCCATTTATAAGTGGTGGTAATATTTTTAGGAAACATAATATAATTACGTATATTATTTTAAATGGACTTTTAACGTTGTATTTTCTGATTGGAACCTCCATGTTGCGAGGATTCTAATTGAATTATAAAAGAAATTAATCTTACCTTTACTTTATTTACTAAGAGTGGATCTTTTAACTCAAGTAAATAATTTTTATCATAGTAACAAAATATTTTCTTCACCTTAATTAATCTTCAACAATTCCCTGTGGATCGACCTTGGACTCCCGAGAAATTTATTACTTGAGACAACCTGCACTTGGGTTCGCAATGCAACAATTAATCCCGCATCAAGTTTGTAGACTTGTTTGAAACTAAAAATTGTGCATCAAGTTTTTGGCACCATTGCCGGGGATTTGATTTGAAGACTGAATTTATGGTGTAAAAATTTTGTATATATACTAACATACTAACTAGTGGGGGAACCTCTCCCTTTTTAATTTCTGTGCATACTAACTAGTGGGGGAACCTCTCCCTAATTTCTCTATAATCTTTAATTATTAATGAAATAATCTTTCTTCTTCTCTTCTCTCTCGCTGGAGCAAAAAATTGGCTTGTCGATTCTCCAGTTTTCATATTTTAAATTTACTTTCTGTACTTTATTTTTTGCATTTTAATTTCTGTACAGTGGGGGTAATTCTCCATTTTATTTTCTTGTACATATTAACTTAGTGGGGTAACTCTCCCTTTTATTTTTTTCTGTACTTTATTTTTTGTATTTATTTTTTGTCATTTTTTTTGTTATTTATTTTTGTCATTTTTTTTATTTACTAACTTACTAACTCTCTTATCAACTATCTAACTTTTTACTTTTTCTACTTCTAACATTTTAATTTATCTCGTATATTAACTTTTTTATTTTTTTTGCTTATTAACTTATTTGGTGGTTAGTTTATACCACACCTTTGTTAAAATTAAATGACAATTTATACTGCTAGCTTGTACATTTTATTTTTTTACTGTAAGTTACTTGTTTATGCTTAATTGGTATCGTGACTTAAATTCTGGTCGTTTGGTTAGAGTTGATCTAGGTACTTTACATATTAATTTGTTTGAATCACAATCATACACATTAAGCACAATGGCTGAAAACGAAAGTGTGCATGATGAACATGAAAATAAACCGTTGTGAACCATGCGTGAGTATTTGCAACCACCTCAAATTCTAGTCCATCATGTTTTATCTTTCCACTCAATGCCAATAATTATAGATTTAAGCTAGATTCATACAATCCGGGATGGAGAAATCACTCGAACTTCAGTTGGAGGAATAATAATCAAGCACAATTTATGCAACCACCACCTCCTCAAGCACAACAGGGCTCTCAAAATTCTCAAGGATATGCACTTTTTGTCCCACCATACAGGAATAACCTTGAAGAAACATTGCATGCATTCATGGAAAAGTAAGATGTCATTTTTAATCAAAATACTCAAATCATGATTGACATAAAAAACACTCTTGCTAAACTTTCTTCTACACTCACTATTCACGAGAAAGGAAAATTTCCTTCTCAACCTCAACTAAATGCCAAAGATCAGTACAGTCTAAATGAGGGTAGTCCAGAAAATCAACAAATAGATCAAGTCAAGGCAGTGATAACCCTTAGGAATGAAAAAGTTATTGAAGAAAGTAAGGAGATAAAGAGCCAAATGTCCAAAGTGATGAACTCCTTGAGTGTGAATGAGCTAGAGGATGTGGAAAAGAATCAAGATAGTAGTGATGCTGAGCTGCCCAAAGAACCTGAGGTGACAAAAAGTCTTGTTAAGTCAGAAAATGATGACGAGGGCTAGCAGACATACACGATCGACTCAATCAAGGATAGGGGAGTTTCTACAACCTATGATTTTGATCCCCTTGAGAATTTTCTTGTCAATTCTGAGTTTGATTCTATCAGTAATCTCTCTGATGTAGTTGATATTTCTACTATTTTTGATAAAACTCAAGATCATGACACTCAGGCATGATAACCAAAGTTTAAGGAGTTTCTTATGAAAGGTTGGAGCATTACTGATAAAAAAAGTGTTCGTCCCTTGGTCTGTTCTTATAAAATTAATTTGGAAGAAGGTAAATGGTCAGCAGTTAAAGCTATAACTTGAGTTGAAGGATCCAGATATAGCAGAAACTTTGGTAGACGATCCTGTCTACCAAAGCTGAGGTAAGTTTTTAGTATTTCGTATTTTTATTGAGTCGGCTTAAGTGCCTCCCAGATTTCGGAGCCTTTGTATGGGGATGTAAATAGTGTCGGCCAACAAAAAAAAATATAAAACAAAAAAACCAAAAAAAAATTTTTGTTTGCATACTTGTTTATTTCATTTTACTTTTTTTTTGTCATTGCTAACCATTGTCAAGATGTAGTTATTCTCTTCTCGTCTAAGCATTTCGGGTATGTGACTTCTCCTCATTACTTTATTTAATTTTGTCCCAATAATTTCTTTAATGTATATTGATGATTATTTCTTCAGTCTGGATTTAATTGTTAACATTGAGGACAATGTTGTGATCTGGTTGGGGGAAGGATAGTTGTGTAAAAATAAAAATAAAAAAACAATAAAAAAATAAGAAAAAAATTTTAAGAATTGTGTGTATTAATATGTTTGTTGTGTTTATATATTTATCAGTAACTTACTAAACCAGTGAAGCATGACAGAGTAAGGAGTAAATTTTACTCTTGAGACGCATCTTAGTTGGGGTAGTAACTAGGTTGTGTGGAAGTAGCAATTCAAATTCAGGGAAATTTGCATGATTGAGTAAATTGTCTTCTTTCTTAAAATTCACATGCTTGGTTATGGATGTTGAATTGGTGGACTGAGAATGATAAAATTATGCCTTGTGAGATTTTGAGCCTATTGATGAATGGATTGAACATTTGTACCATTCTCTTCTTTCTTGTGTGAATTTCACTCATGAAATTGTTACTCTAGAACTTGCTTTGATTCTTTTTGAGACTACATTTTCATATGCATACATAAATATGATTGATACATTTTTCTTGAAATAGCTACTTTAATCAAATAGCCAGCTTTGTTTAGCAGCATGTTGTCTCAATATGATATCAAGCACTCTTATGACTTCTTGAAAATTCTCTGATTCCTGCCAACATAAAGCATTAGAAATGATTTATTTTCCATTGCTTAACCCCTTTGAGTTTATTTGACTATTCTTTGTTTCGAACTCATTATGTGCCTTAAATGAAAAACCATATTCTTACTTGACCATAGGAAATAAGAGAACATTAGTTTTGTCGTTGTAGTATAGTGGTGAGTATTCTCGCCTGTCATGCGGGTGACCCGGGTTCGATCCCCGGCAACGGCGCCAAAAACTTGATGCACAATTTTTAGTTTCAAAACAAGTCTACAAACTTGATGCGGGATTAATTGTTGCATTGCGAACCCAAGTGCAGGTTGTCTCAAGTAATAAATTTCTCGGGAGTCCGAGGTCGATCCACAGGGAATTGTTGAAGATTAATTAAGGTGAAGAAAATATTTTGTTACTATGGTAAAAATTATTTACTTGAGTTAAAAGATCTACTCTTGGTAAATAAAGTAAATGTAAAATTAATTTCTTTTATAACTCAATTAGAATCCTCGCAACATGGAGGTTCCAATCGGAAAATACAACATTAAAAGTCTATTTAAAATAATATACGTAATTATATTATATTTTTCTAAAAATATTACCACCACTTATAAATGGATTAAAGCATTCATTATGCTAATATTTTGTCTACAACAAATCAAGAACTCCTCTTTACAAAGATGGTTTCTAAATTATAAGAAATAAATTATAATACGTATAATGATTACTAGAAAATATAAATCATTTAAGCACAAGAGAAGAATAAATCTAATTTACTTTATTAGCAAGAGCTTCACCCTTTCACCCAAGTAAAATGAAACTTAGTTACTCATAGATAAGAAGAAAGAAAGAGAGAAGAAGAAGAAGAAGAACATGACTTTAATTTAGAACAAAGAAAAATTACTACAAGAAAATCTAGTAACAAAATGGCATCATTTTAGTAACTAACACCTAATACCCTCAATGATCTGCCAAGACCCCCTTTTATAGAGGATTAGAGATACAAAATGACAAGGGGGTTGAGTCATTAGTGGGTGGATGAGTGGAAAATGCCAAATGACTTTAGGTGAGTGAGAAATTATGGAGATTCATTATCTCCGAAATCATGCAGCTCTAAAGTCATTACATTCATCATTTTTGAACCAAGTGGTCTTCATGAAAGGTGTAGGCCTGGATCTTAGCTTTCAAATGGATTTAGTTTGAGTCCAATATCATTTCTATAACTCCAGATACGTTCAAATTACTGAACACTACCCAGGCCCAGTTACAGCTCCTCTGTTCTGACTTCCAAGCCCAATATCACCTTCAAGGAGTCCGATTTTAGAAAGGTGTTCAACATGAAAGTTGTAGATATGAGTCTTAACTATTCAGCATCCAAATTTCAGACCATTTGACAACTTCTATCCCAAAGTATGCTATGAATAGTATACATAGGTTAAGCTATCAAGAAAAGTACTCTGGTTCTTACTTCAATCCCAATTTGAGTTATCTATGATTGGGCCTTTGAGGTATTCTTGAAAGTTGTAGAACTCTCTCTTATCTTTCAAATGCCACTATAATCAGCTCCAAAGACCACCTACATCCCAAGATATAGCCCAAATACAGAAACAACGTAAGACGTAAATTATGCTAAAAAATTTAATTAAGTCCAATTTGAGTCCAAACTTACAAAACATAATAAAACTCAATCAATTAAGTACACAGAGAGTGTAAATGACTAAGAATGAAAGCTTATTAATATATCAAATATGTGATCATCAAATTCTCCCACACTTAGTTTTTTGCACTCCTGAACAAAACACATAAGACCACTCACAAAAAAAACGAAACAGACTCAAAAGCTAAACACTCTAAAAGACTCAATTTTTAATAATATTTAAAAATGAAGAGCAATCAATTATTCAAGTAATCAAAACATTCATGAGGTAACATATCTTCACATCTCAAATCAACAAGCAAGGATATTTCAATTGAAAAGCATGAGTCAAGAATGATAGATTTTCACAAGATTCACTCTCAATCCCTCAAGTGTTTAAAAGGTAGGTATTTCACTCAATTCAACTAATGAAAATTACACTACCATAAGCTTGCTTATCTTCTACTTCTCCACTACTCAGAACACATGCACATACAAATCATGAGGACTTTATTCAAGGTTGTAATGGGGTCAAGGTAAAGGAGGAGGTAATATGGATATGACAAGTTAAATACCAGAGAATAAAAAAGCATGAGAGCTGAGTTCAATTAACAAGTATGAAAGTTCATCCCAACTCCACCTAATACAAATTCCCTTTACATATTCTTTTCCTTTTCTTTATTACATTGTTGACCCTCTTCTTTTTATATTTTTTTTGATTGATTTTTTTATTTTTTTGATTTTTTTTTTACAAAAAGAACATCATATATACATTTTTTTAACCATTCTGCACACACACCCCCACACTTGTTCAAGAACTTATCAAATGACAAAACTAATGTTCTCTTATTCCCTAAGATCAAGTAAGAACATTGTTTTTCATTTAAGGCACATAATGAGTTCGAAACAAAGAATAGTCAAATAAGCTTAAAGGGGTTAAGTAAGGGGAAATAGGTCATACAAACAAGTCTACAAACTTGATGCGGGATTAATTGTTGCATTGCGAACCCAAGTGCAGGTTGTCTCAAGTAATAAATTTCTCAGGAGTCCGAGGTCGATCCACAGGGAATTATTGAAGATTAAGGTGAAGTAAATATTTTGTTACTACGATTAAAATTATTTACTTGGGTAAAAAGATTCACTCTTGGTAAATAAAATAAAGGTAAAATTAATTCCTTTTATAACTCAATTAGAATCCTCGCAACATGGAGGTTTCAATCGGAAAATACAACATTAAAAGTCCATTTAAAATAATATACGTAATTATATTATGTTTCCTAAAAATATTACCACCACTTATAAATGGGTTAAAGTATTCATTGTGTCAATATTTTATCTACAACAAATCAAGAACTCCTTTTTACAAAGATGGTTTCTAAATTGTAAGAAACAAATTATAATACGTATAATGGTTACTAGAAAAATATAAATCATTTAAGCACAAGAGAAGAATAAATCTAACCTTACTTTATTACCAAGAGCTTTACCCTTTCACTCAAGTAAAATGAAACTTAGTTACTCATAGATAAAAAGAAAGAAAGAGAAAAGAAGAAGAAGAAGAACATGACTTTAATTTAGAACAAAAGAAAATTACTACAAGAAAACCTAGTAACAAAATGACATCATTTTAGTAATTAACACCTAACACCCTCAATGATCTGCCAAGGCCCCCTTTTATAGAGGATTAGAGATACAAAATGAGAAGGGGGCTGAGTCATTAGTGGGTGGATGAGTGAAAAATGAGTGAAAAATGCCAAATGACTTTAGGTGAGTGGAAAATTATGGAGATTCCTTATCTCTGAAATCATGTAGCTCTGAAGTCATTGCATTCGTCATTTTTGAACTAAGTGGTCTTCATAAAAGTTGTAGGCCTAGATATTAGCTTTCAAATGGCTTTAGTTTGAGTCCAATATCATTTCTATAACTCCAGATATGTTCAACTTACTGCACACTGCCCAGGCCCAGTCACAGCTCCTCTGTTCTGACTTCCAAGCCCAATATCACCATCAAGGCGTCTGATTCTGGAAAAGTGTTCAACATGAAAGTTGTAGATATGGGTCTTAGCTATTCAGCATCCCAAGTTCAGCCTATTTGACAACCTCTAGCCCGAAAACTGTGATGAACAGTATACGTAGGTTAAGCTGTCAGGAAAAGCACTCTGGTTCTTGCTTCAACCCCAATTTGAGTTATCTACTCGTGTGATTAGTGTTGGTGTATGCCCTAGAGGCTAATACATTTTCTGTATTTGCATATATTCTATTATGCTATTTTATATATGAGGCATTTCATTTATTGTGTTCTTTTTTGATAAACATAATAAAGTCCTTAGAATAGTAAGTTTGATGCCATAGGACATCAAGTGGATGACTTGATCGTGAGATCCTTTTGGTTACAACACTATTCTTAAATGTCCCTAGTCAAGTATTATTGTTAATTAGGACAACAATAATACATTGAGACTAGTATGTGTAGAGACTGATGACCGCATCTCACGGGTCATGGATATGAGATATCAAGTCTTCACATGGATACATATTAGAGTAATGATGTATTGGACAGACCCGCCATGAGAACGCTACGTGGATCGTTACGTGAGTGTCATAAGCGATTCTCATAGTGATAATGGTGTATGTGGTTCTTTGACCTGAAATCACTACGATTCCTACATGAGGAGTTGTGTGTTTTAAATGCCATCAAACGTCATCTCAGTAACAAGATGATTATAAAGTTGGTTATTAGACATATTGCGATGCATGTGGAGGAATGTGAGTGACCTAGATGGGATTTGTCCCTCCTACATAACGGGAGTGATATCTTCGGGCCCCACGATTGAGTGAGACTATGAAATGCATGGCCATGCTCAAATGAGTCAATATGAGATATTGATCTCATTTGTTATTACTATGTCTACTCGGGAATCAGAAAGCGAAGATTGAATTAAACAAGGGTGACACGTTCCATGCCTTGTGTTCAATCTGGATATCTGGACAAAGGGACTAAACTACACGGAAACATTGATCACGGATAGGTTATGTCAAATCACCGACATTCTCATTACTTGGGTAGCGAGTGATGTGTTGCTAGATACCGCTCATTTGTTTGTAATATTAAAATGAGATTTTAATATTACTACCAACGTCATGAGAAACCGGCAGGTCGCACACTTAGAAACAGACTAAATTGGAGCAATAAGGATCCAAGTTGGACTCGGATTCAATTGTGGGCCTAACTCATGACAGATGGGTTTTAGGGTTGCACTGCTTACACTTTAGCTTGCTCTTCGCTCACACTCACTTAAGGCAGCCACTATTATAAATAGTCCTGTTAAGGGGCTTGCTATAGATGTTACATCACAACCCTAGCCGCACCTAAGAAAGTGAGTGAGAGACAGTGAAAGGTTCTTCTCTTCTATTCGCAGCTAGCATCGCGAAACAGAGGCGTGACTCTTTTTGCAAGTCTGTTCGTGTGGATACCGCAGAAACATCGTCGCTATTACGGTGTTGGTGATTCACCTCGCTTGTGTTTATCACGCTTCAAGAGGTAATTTTTTTTTTTTAAAAAAACTCGAATTATGGATTTTTCGCATGGATCCTGTATGGGAATTCTATTATTCCGCTGCGAGATATTTTGATCCGCAATTCCCAACAATTAGGCCTTTGAGGTCTTCATGAAAGTTATAAAGCTCTCTCTTATCTTTAAAATGCCATCAGATTCACCTCGTTTGACCACCTACATCCCAAGATATAGCCCAAATACAAAAGTAACATAAGACATAAATTATGCTGAAAAATTTAATTAAGTCCAATTTGAGTCCAAATTTACAAAACATAATCAAAATCAACCAATTAAGTACATGGAGAGTATAAATGACTAAAAATGAAGGCTTATTAATGTATCAAATATGTGATCATCAAATTTTTCTAAAAATATTACCACCACTTATAAATGGGTTAAAGCATTCATTGTGTCAATATTTTATCTACAACAAATCAAGAACTCCTCTTTACAAAGATGGTTTCTAAATTATAAGAAACAACATGTGGCGCAGAGAGATTTGAAAGCTAAGATCCAGGCCTACAACTTTCATGAAGACCACTTGGTTCAAAAATGACGAATGCAATGACTTCAGAGCTGCATGATTTCAGAGACAATGAATCTCCATAATTTCCCACTCACCTAAAGTCATTTGGCATTTTTCACTCATTTTTCACTCATCCACCCACTAATGACTCAGCTCCCTTGTCATTTTGTATCTCTAATCCTCTATAAAAGGGGGCCTTGGCAGATCATTGAGGATATTAGGTGTTAGTTACCAAAATGATGCTATTTTGTTACTAGGTTTTCTTGTAGTAATTTTCTTTTGTTCTAAATTAAAGTCATGTTCTTCTTCTTCTTCTTCTCTTTTTCTTTCTTTTTATCTATGAGTAACTAAGTTTTATTTTACTTGGGTGAAAGGGTGAAGCTCTTGGTAATAAAGTAAGGTTAGATTTATTCTTCTCTTGTGCTTAAATGATTTATATTTTTTTAATAATCATTATACGTATTATAATTTGTTTCTTATAATTTAGAAACCATCTTTGTAAAGAGGAGTTCTTGATTTGTTGTAGACAAAATATTGGCACAATGAATGCTTTAACCAATTTATAAGTGGTGGTAATATTTTTAGGAAACATAATATAATTACGTATATTATTTTAAATGGACTTTTAATGTTGTATTTTCCGATTGGAACCACCATGTTACGAGGATTCTAATTGAGTTATAAAAGGAATTAATTTTACCTTTATTTTATTTACCAAGAGTGAATCTTTTTACCTAAGTAAATAATTTTTTATCATAGTAACAAAATATTTACTTCACCTTAATTAATCTTCAATAATTCCCTCTGGATCGACCTCGGACTCCCGAGAAATTTATTACTTGAGACAACCTACACTTGAGTTTGCAAATGCGACAATTAAAAAGTGTGCATCAAGTTTTTGACGCTGTTGCCGTGGTTTTGATTTGAAGAATAAATTTCTGGTGTAAATATTTTTGTAAATAGTAAAAAGTAAATAGTGTGTGAATAGTACATGAATAGTGTGTAAATAGTAACGTGAATAATATGAATAGTAAAAAAATAAAAATGAAAAAAAAATAATAAATTTAAATGAATAGTGTGAATAGTATAAATAGGGTAAATAATATGTGAATAGTATAAATAGTAAAAAGTAAAAAAAATAATATAAAAATAATAATAATAAAATTTAAAAAAACAAAAAAGATGTGTGAATAGTGTGAATAGTAAAAAGTAAAAAAAAGTAAAAAGTAAAAAATAAATTTATATATTTAAAAAAAAATAAAAATTGAAAAAAAAACCAAAAAAGAGAAGGTGGTCACACCCGTGACCACCCAAAAAAAAAAAAAAAAAACCAAAAAAATTATTTTTTTGTGCATATTAACTTAGTGGAAACTCTCCCTTTTATTTTCTGTATATATTAACAGTGGGGTAATTCTTCCTTTTAATTTCTGTACAGTGGGAGTACTTCTCCCTTTTAATTTTTGTATATACTAATTTTGTGGGAAAAATCTCTCCCTTTTAATTCTTGTACATATTAACTTTGTGGGAGAAATTCTCGCTTTTATTTCTAACGTACTAACTTAGTGGGAGAAACTCTCCCTAATCTCTCTATAATCTGCAATCATTAATGAAATAATCTTTATTCTTCTCTTCTCTCTCGCTAGAGCAAAAAATCGGCTTCTACCGATTCTCTGGTTTTCATGTTTTAAATTTACTTTTTGCACTTTATTTTCGTATTTTATTTTCTCGCACTTTATTTTTTATTTTTTGTTATTTATTTTTTCCGTCATTTATTTTCTCATCATTTTTTTTTGTCATTTATTTATTTTCTGTCATTTATTTTTGTTATTTATTTATTAATTTATTTTTGTCATTTTTATTTATTTATTTATTTATTTATTTATTGTCATTTATTTTTGTTTACTAACTTACTAACTTTCTTACTAACTATCTAACTTTTTACTTTACCCGCTTCTAACATGTTAATTTATCGCATATTAACTTTTTATTTTTATTTTTTATTTTTACTTATTAACTTATTTGGTGGTTAGTTTATTACCCCACCTTTGTTATTTTTTTTTATTTGGTGGTTGGTTTTTACCACATCATTTTTTTTTTTTTATTTGGTGGTTAGTTTATTACCACACCTTTGTAAATATTTATTTGGTGGTGATTTATACCACACCTTTGTATATTTTTTTTATTTTTTTATTTCTTCTTCTATTTTGTTATGTGTAATTAATTTGTGTGTTTTTAGGGTGAAGACATAACTTGATTCAATTGACATGTATTAAGATTGGAATTCTAATTAACTCTTTTCTATTCAATTTGAGTGCTTATTAAGGTTCATAATGCTTTTATGAATTGGCCACTCATAAATTGATCTAGTGGGTATATATGTAACCCAAAAAGTTTGCATATGACCTAGACCATAAATAATAAAGTGTCATGATTTATAATCATCTAAAAATGGAGGTTATAGGTTGTGTGGGAGAACTGTGACATTTTCCCATGAGAATCCATAAAGTAAAAGTCATGCCTTTAAATGTTTTTAATTACTGATTCTCCCCATCAATTGAATGATTAGAAATTGATTAGAAGGAAGGTCTCAAAGCTACTCTATTGTCTATGATAGATTCTTGAATCAAGTGAAGTCTGATCCCTAGTATTCTAATTTCATGTGTTTTCATTTCAAAATAAAAATAAAAAAAATTTAAAAAAAACTTTGTTTTTTTTTCTTCTTAATTTCGTGTGTCTTATTGTTTGTTTTCCTTTTCTTTTTAAATAGTCAAATTTTATTTTGACAATTTGGTCATGTGTCGATTTTCTCAACAAGTTTTTGTAAACCTAGGTTAATATGGTGAATTTTGTTGCTTCAAGAATTCAAAATGAGCCAAAAATGTTTTGTCCATACTTACACTAGGCTCATTTTTTTTTAAAATTACACCTATCAATGATTTTTTTCTCTGATGAATTTTTAATTTCATGTCTTGGTTTGCCAAAATTGTCAATTTTTCTTGTAACAAGTGAAATTGTTCTTTGTGGATGGTTTCTACAAATAAAAAAAAGATAAAATATTTTTCATTAAAGAATGGCCTGAGTAAGGAGTCATTAGGTAAAATCTTTTTGACTCTTGAGACGCATTCTTGTGAATTTGTGCAGTGTGAATTTATTAATTTGTGGAATCTCTTCAAAGGCAAGTAAGCGCGTTACAGTCTTGGGAATCTGACTCAAAAAGACCCTGTTTGTCAATTTATAAGAAAATTGGATGGGAAGCTTATCCTCGACTCATAGAAGGCGTTTAAACCGTTACTGGACGTAAAACCAGAGGAAAATGTGAGCCACAATCACAACTACATGTATATATTTTCTTGTAAATCTTCTTCTTATGACAGCCCTGATCCAGTAGCAACTCAGATAGATTGGTCAGAAAGAAATATTGTGGGAAGCAGTAAGAAAAGCAAGCCAGTTCAGACACTCCAATTGTTTAAACAATTACAAGCTTTGGTTTTGTTCATCGTATTTTGTTTCTATTTATATTTATGTGAAGTTTCTCTTTTCAGTAATTGCGGTAACAGGTACTATCTTCTATCTTTTTCCTTTCTATTTTTTAATATTGAGGACAATGTTGTGATCTAGTTGGGGGGAAGGATAGTTGTGTAAAAAAATGTATAAAAAAATTATCTTGTACATCTTCAAAAAAAAAAGAAAAAAAAGAAAAGAAAAAAAGGAAAAAAAAGAGAAAATGGAATTAAAAAATATGAAAAAAAGGAGATAAAAGAAAAAAAAATTATTACTATTATTATTTTTAAAATTTCAAACTTTTTTGACACCAGTCAACCTACCTATATAGGAGCTATTATTACTTTTTCTATTCTCTTCCCTATTTAAACACTTCATTTTCTTCACTTTCTTGCAACTCATAATCATTCAAAGAGAGTGTGAGTGTAGAAATGGAGGGAGCTTCTTCTTCTGTTCGTAGATTTGTTAGTATTTGTGTATTTTGTGGGACAATTTATGGGAAGAGTTTAGAGTTTGTAAATGCAACAAGCACTGTTGGTAGAACACTTGCTGCGAGGAACATTTGTGTAGTATATGGGGGAGGTTGCCTTGGGTTAATAGGGGCTGTATCACTTTCTGCATTTATAAGAGGTGGTCAAGTTTTATGTGTCATTCCTGAACCTTTAACTCGAAGGAACATCGTTGGAAAGACAATTGAACTGGAAATTCAAGTATCATCTATGCATGGACGAATGAAGGCAATGCTTGAAAACTCTGATGCATTCATTGCCTTACCTGGTGGTTTTGGTACTTTGGAAGAAATTTTTCAAATTGTCTCTTGGGCCTAACTGAACATCCACCATAAACCTGTAGGTTTGTTGAATGTTAATAATTTCTTTGATAATTTGTTATTTTTTGTTGACCATGCTATGGAGCAAAAATTTGTCACACCTTCTGCAAGACAACTCCTTATCTCTGCTTCCACTGTTGATGAGTTGATTGATAAATTAGAATCTTTTATTTATGAACCTGATCCAGTAACAGCTCAGATAGATTGGTCTGAAGGAAGCAATGAAGGAAGTGGTGAGGGAAGCAAAATGAAAAGAAAGCCAGCCAAGACACTCCAACTATTTCAATAATTACAAGCTTTAGTTTTATTTATCATACTTTGTTTCTGTTTAAATTTGTGTGAGGTTTTTCTTTTCAGTAATTGCAGCAACAGGTAATATATTCTATCCTTTACCTATCTATGTTTTGACATTGAGGACAGTGTTGTGATCTGGTTAGGGGGAATGATGGTTGTAAAAAAAATAACCCAAAAAAAAAATTAGGAAGTGTGTTTGTTAATATGTTTATTGTGTTTATATTTAAAAAAAAAGAGTGTGTTTGTTAATATGTTTGTCGTGTTTGTCATCAATTTATTAACAACAAAAGTAATTAGGGATGGCAGAGTAAAAAGTCAAAAACTTGATGCACAATTTTTAGTTTTAAACAAGTCTACAAACTTGATGCGGTATTAATTGTTGCTTTGCGAACCCAAGTGCAGGTTGTCTCAAGTAATAAATTTCTCGGGAGTCCGAGGTCGATCCACAGGGAATTATTGAAGATTAATTAAGGTGAAGTAAATATTTTGTTACTATGATAAAAAATTATTTATTTGGGTTAAAAGATCCACTCTTGGTAAATAAAGTAAAGGAAAGATTAATTTTTTTTATAACTCAATTAGAATCCTCGCAACATGGAGGTTCCAATCAAAATATACAATATTAAAAGTCCATTTAAAATAATATACGTAATTATATTATGTTTCCTAAAAATATTACTATCACTTATAAATGGGTTAAAGCATTCATTGTGCCAATATTTTGTCTACAATAAATTAAGAACTCTTCTTTACAAAGATGGTTTCTAAATTATAAGAAACAAATTATAATACGTATAATGGTTACTAGAAAATATAAATCATTTAAGCACAAGAGAAGAATAAATCTAACCTTACTTTATTACCAAGAGCTTCACCTTTTCACCTAAGTAAAATGAAACTTAGTTACTCATAGATAAGAAGAAAGAAAGAGAGAAGAAGAAGAAGAAGAACATGACTTTAATTTAGAACAAAGGAAAATTACTACAAGAAAACCTAGTAACAAAATGACATTATTTTGGTAACTAACACCTAATACCCTCAATGATCTACCAAAGCCTCCTTTTATAGAGGATTAGAGATACAAAATGACAAGGGGGCTGAGTCATTAGTGGGTGGATGAGTGGAAAATGAGTGGAAAATGCCAAATGACTTTTGGTGAGTAGAAAATTATGGAGATTCGTTGTCTCTGAAATCATGCAGCTTTGAAGTCATTACATTCGTCATTTTTGAACCAAGTGGTCTTCATGAAAGTTGTAGGCCTGGATTTAGCTTTCAAATGGCTTTGGTTTGAGTCCAATATCATTTCTATAATTCCAGATACGTTCAAATTACTGCACACTGCCTAGGCCCAGTCACAGCTCCTCTATTCTGACTTCCAAGCCCAATATCACCTTCAAGGAGTCCGATTCTGGAAAAGTGTTCAACATAAAAGTTGTAGATATAGGTCTTACTATTCAGCATCCAAATTTTAGCCCATTTGACAACCTCTAGCCCGAAAACCGTGATGAACAGTACACGTAGGTTAAGCTGTCAAGAAAAGCACTCTGGTTCTTACTTCAACCCCAATTTGAGTTATCTACTCGTGTGATTGGGCCGTGGAGGTCTTCATGAAAGTTATAGAGCTATCTCTTATCTTTAAAATGCCATTAGATTCACCTCATTTAACCACCTACATCTCAAGATATAGCCCAAATACAGAAGCAATGTAAGACATAAATTATGCTAAAAAATTCAATTAAGTCCAATTTGAGTCCAAACTTACAAAACATAATCAAAATCAATCAATTAAGTACATGAAGAGTGTAAATGACTAAAAATGAAGGCTTATTAATGTATCAAATATGTGATCATCAAATTCTCCCACACTTAGCTTTTTGCACTCCTGGGCAAAACATAAGACCAAAACTAAAAACAAAACGAAACAGACTCAAAAGCTAAACACTCTAAAAGACTCAATTTCTAATAATATTTAAAAATGAATAGCAATCAATCATTCAAGTAGTCAAAACATTCATGAGGTAACATATCTTCACTTCTCAAATCAACAAGTAAGGATATTTCAATTGAAAAGCATTAGTCAAGAATGATAGATTTTCACAAGATTCACTCTCAATCCCTCAAGTGTTTAAAAGGTAAGTATTTCACTCAATTCAACCCATGAAAATTGTACTACCATAAGCTTGCTTATCTTCTACTTCTCCACTACTCAGAACATATGTACACACAAATCATGAGGACTTTATTCAAGGTTGTAATGGGGTCAAGGTAAAGGAGGAGGTAATATGGATATGACAAGTTAAATACCAGAGAATAAAAGAGCATAAGAGTTGAGTTCAATTAACAAGCATGAAAGTTTATCCCAACTCCACCTAATACAAATTCCTTTTACATATTCTTTTCCTTTCCTTTATTACCTTGTTGACCCTCTTCTCTTTACATTTTTTTTGATTGATTTTTTTTTTTATTTTTTTTTACAAAAAGAACATCATATATACATTTTTTTTAACCATTCTGCACACACACCCCCACACTTGTTCAAGAACTCATCGAATGACAAAACTAATGTTCTCTTATTCCCTAAGGTCAAGTAAGAACATGGTTTTTCATTTAAGGCACATAATGAGTTTGAAACAAAGAATAGTCAAATAAGCTCAAAGGAGTTAAGCAAGGGGAAATAGGTCATTTCTAATGCTTTATGTTGGCAGGAATCAGAGAATTTTCAAGAAGTCATAAGAGTGCTTGATATCATATTGAGATAATATGCTGCTAAACAAGGCTGGCTATTTGATTAAAGTATCTATTTCAAGAAAAATACCTCAATCATATTTATGTATACATATGAAAATGTAGTCTCAAAAAGAATCAAAGCAAGTTCTAGAGTAACAATTCCATGAGTGAAATTCACACAATAAAGAAAAGAATGGTACAAATGTTCAATCCATTCATCAATAGGCTCAAAATCTCATAAGGCATAATTTTATCATTCTTAGTCCACCAATTCAACATCCATAACCAAGCATGTGAATTTTAAGAAAGAAGACAATTTACTCAATCATGCAAATTTCTCTGAATTTGAATTGCTACTTCTACACAAACTAGTTACTACCCAAACTAAGATGCGTCTCAAGAGTAAAATTTACTCCTTACTCTGCCATCCTTAACTGGTTTAGTAAGTTACTGACAAACATATAAACACAACAAACATATTAATACACACACTTCCTAAAAATTTTTTTTTGGGTTTTTTTTTACACAACTCTACACACGACAAAAAGAAACACATTTACTAATTTTTTTATACATTCAAGTTTTTTTAATATATAAATTTTTTTCTTTTTTTTTTCTTTTTTTTACTTTTTTACTATTCATACTATTCACACATCTCTTTTTATTATTATTATTTTTATATTGTTATTAATTTTTTTTTATTTTTTTACTATTTTTACTATTCACATATTATTTACCCTATTTATACTAGTCACACAAAATTTTATTTTATTTTTTATTTTTTATTTTTTTTTTTTTTTTACTATTCATAGTATTTATGTTACTATTCACACACTATTCATGCACTATTCACACACTATTTACTTTTTACTATGTACAAAAATATTTACACCAAAAATTTATTCTTCAAAACAAGTCCCCGGCAACGGCGCCAAAAACTTGATGTACACTTTTTAATTGTCGCATTTGCAAACTCAAGTGCAGGTTGTCTCAAGTAATAAATTTCTCGGTGAGTCCGAGGTCGATCCACAGGGAATTGTTGAAGATTAAGGTGAAGTAAATATTTTGTGATTACGGTAAAAATTATTTACTTGGGTAAATAGATCCACTCTTGGTAAATAAAGGAAATGTAAGATTAATTTCTTTTATAACTTAATTAGAATCCTCGCAACATGGAGGTTCCAATCGAAAAATACAATGTTAAAAGTCCATTAAAATAATATACGTAATTATATTATGTTTCCTTTAATCATCTATTAATATCATCACTCATAAATGGGATCAAGCATTCACTGTGCTAATATTTTGTCTACAATAAATGAAGATCTCCACTTTACAAGGAGAGTTTCTAACACCAACACTTATAAATGGGTTAAAGCATTCATTGTGCCAATCTCTTGTCTACAACAAATCAAGAACTCCACTTTATAAGGAGGGTTTCTAAATTGATTGGAAACAAAATACAATACGAAATAAAATAATATACGTAATTATATTATATTTTCTTTAATTATTACCACCACTTGTAAATGGGTTAAAGCATTTACTGTGCCAATATTTTGTCTACAATAAATCAAGAACTCCTCTTTACAAGGGTAGTTTCTAAATTATCAGAAACAAAATATAACACGTATAATAATTACTAAAAAGATAAATCATTAAAGCACAAGAGAGGAATAAATATAACCTTATTTTATTACCAAGAGCTTCACACTTTGACCAAAGTAAAACAGAACTTAATTACACATAATTTAGAAGAAAGAAAAATAAAAAAAAGAGAAAGGAAATTAGAGGGAGACTGAGGAGAGGAGGGAATTCCTCCTCTCCTCCTCTGGAAATATGCCCAGAGTTTCTTCCTTTGAATTTCCTTGTCAGAGGTATAATATAATTAAGCACATTGTTGAGTCAAATCATCATCAAAACTAATATTCTCTTATTCCCAAAGCTACTCTATTGTCTATGATAGATTATTGCATCAAGTGCGCCATTCCCTTCAATCTCTTCCTTTTCATCATAAACTTCATGTGGTTGCTTGCACATGTTGAAAACATTAAGCTCCAGTGTCATATTTCCAAAAGTTAGCTTCACCACTCTATTTCTGTAATTTATCAAAGCATTAGATGTTGCTAAAAATGGGCGACCCAAAATAATAAGAACTGACTTAGAACTATCAACCATAGGTTCAGTTTCCAAGACAATAAAATCCACAGGATATATGAATTTATCAACTTGTACCAACACATCTTCTACTATTCCTTTTGGAATTTTAATTAATCTATCAGCAAGTAGAAGAGTTACAGAAGTTGGTTTTAACTCACCAAGGTTGAGTTACTGATAAACTGAATATGGAAGCAAATTAACACTAGCACCAAGATTAAGTAAAGCTCGTTCAATTTTATGTTGACCAATAATGCATGAAACTGTAGGACAACCAGAGTCTTTATATTTCAACTGATTATTGTTTTGAATATGGAGCTTACTTGTTCAGTCAAAAATGCATTCTTTTTCACATTATGTTTCCTTTTAACAGTGCACAAGTCTTTAAAAAATTTGGCATAACAAGGAATCTGCTTGATAGCATCTAGCAGAGGAATATTGACATTCACTTGTTTAAAGATTTCAAAAATGTCACTGTTATGATTCACTTTACTTGAATTGTTTAATGCTTGAGGAAATGGGGGTGAAGACGAGGGTTTGATCTCCTTTTGGCTAGGTGGCTTATCCACTCCTTCCTCATCTTTGGAAATTGACTCATCATCTTTCTCAAAAAGTTCAGGAATTTATTTTTCAACAACCTTTCCACTCCTAAGAGTTATCACTGAGTTGACTTAATCTATTTTTTGACTTTTTGAACTACCTTCATTTAGGCTAAACTGACCCTTGAGATTTGGTTGAGGTTGAGAGGGAAACTTTCCTTTCTCATGAATGGCAAGTGCAGAAGAAAGTTTAGCAAGAGTGTCTTTTATGTCAATCATGGCTTGAATGTTTTGGTTATTGATGGCCTATTATTTTTCCATGAATGCATGCAATGTTCCTTCAAGATTTTTCCTATATGGTGGGACATAAGGTGCATATCCTTGAGGATTTTGAGAATCTTGTTGTGCCTGAGGAGGTGGTGGTTGCATGAATTATGGCTGGTTGTTGGTCCTCCAATTGAAGTTCGGGTGATTTCTCCATCCCGGATTATATGTATCTGAAAAAGAAGAAGTGAATGGATTTTTAAAATTGTTCATTGCATTTACTTGCTCATGCACAACTTCTTTAAAAACAGGAATTTTTGGACATTCATTTGTTGAGTGTCCTAATTCATCACAAATGCCACAAATTTCTTCACTTTGCACAGATTTGATTTCTTTTATTTTCCCAGATTCCATGGCTTCAACCTTTCTAACCAAACTAGCAAACCTTGCATTTAGATCTTCTTCTTGACTAAGATGATATTTTCCTTTACTAGCATTTGCAAGGTTAAATCTAATTGAATTTTCAGAAGGATTAGTACCATGCCAAGATTAAGAATTTTCAGCCAAATGGTCTAAATAGTCTAAAGCTTCTACAAGTTCTTTATCAAGAAATTCACCATACTTTATTACCAAGAGCTTCATTTTTAGTCATTTACACTCTCCATGTACTTAATTGATTGATTTTGATTATGTTTTGTAAGTTTGGACTCAAATTGGACTTAATTGAATTTTTCAGCATAATTTATGTCTTACGTTGCTTCTGTATTTGGGCTATATCTTGGGATGTAGGTGGTCAAATGAGGTGAATTTGATGGAATTTTAAAGATAAGAGAGAGCTCTATAACTTTCATGCAGACCTCAAAGGCCCAATCACACGAGTAGATAATTCAAATTGGGGTTGAAGCAAGAACCAAAGTGCTTTTCCTGACAGCTTAACCTATGTGTACTGTTCATCACAGTTTTCAGGCTAGAGGTTGTCAAATAGGCTGAAATTTGGATACTGAATAGTTAAGACCCATATCTACAACTTTCATATTGAACACCTTTCCAGAATCAGACTCCTTGAAGGTGATATTGGGCTTGGAAGTTAGAGCAGAGGAGCTGTGACTGGGCCTGGGCAGTGTGCAGTAATTTGAACGTATCTGGAGTTATAGAAATATCAAGTTTTTTTTTTAGGAAGTGTTGATGAGTTGAAAAATAAAGTCACAATTCCACAAAATATCAAGTTTTTTATATGTGTTTGGATGCTTATCTTTGAAGACTTGTTTTGATGATAACAAACGGGAAGAATAAATGAAGATGATATATAGACCAAATCCAAACTTATAGTTGTTTAGCATTAGGACTTAGGATCTATTGTACGAAGCTCACATTAATATCTCTTTGTTTTTGAAAGAAAAGATAAAAAAAATATGTTTTGAAACAAACTCAGTATCTTTGAATCCTCTCTTTTTAAAACAGTTTTTGGCCTGATTTATTCGAATAAAACTTTGTCTATCCGAATAAACATCTTCACGAGGATCTGTTTTTAAAGTGGCTATTCGAATAAACCTTCGTTTATTCGAATAACTAAGTTTTTAGAACCCTGTGTTGAAATGAGTTATTCGAATAACTCATATGTTATTCGAATAAACGCTTTCGTCTCGAACTTCTTTTTCAATTACGTTATTCGAATAACTGAGCTGCCATTCGAATAACCTTTGGTTTTGTGAAACTCTAATTTTAACAGAGTTATTCGAATAACAGGTTGGTTATTCGAATAACCCTTTTCAGATGAGCTTTTTACGTTGAGTATTATTCGAATAAGCTGTTGCTTTATTTGAATAAACACGAATCTTTGTTTACGAAAATGGAAACAGACAGCTTTCAATTTTGTTTTAAATGACATTAATTACACCCAACGGCTGATTAACCTAGTTTTCCCTATAAATAGCAAGCCTGGGTCACGTTTTTGATTGCCCATTATTCTAAACTATTTTCTGATTACTCTGTCTTTGTGAAAACTATTTCCTACACTCTTCTTGCTTAAAAACTTTGAGATATTTATGTGAGAGCTCTATTAGCACTTCAACTTGTATTACATACTCTGTTTGAGAGTTTCTCTTCATCTCTATTTTTCTAATAATCTGTATCGAGGGTGAGGTATCCCTCAAGGTTTGTATAAGGGTAAGGTATCCCTGCAGGCTGAGACTTTGGTACAAGGGTATAGTGTCCTTGTGTGTGAAAAGTGCTCTAATTTGTAACGGTAGCAAGCACCTATTGAAATTTGTATACTTAGTGAAAAATCTCGGCTTTCGAGGACTGGACGTAGACCACAAGTGAGTTAGTGGTCGAACTAGGATAAATACTGTGCCTGCTTCTCTTTTCCCTAATCTCTTTATTTTATGTAATTTATTTTATTGCACATTTATTTTACGCTGTTCTTTATTGTTTCTTTTCTTCTTCTCATTCCTTCTGTGCATTTATTTATTAAGCTTTTGATATTCGTTTTAATTAAAAAGAGGTTTTGCGAAAAAGTTTTAATACTCAATTCACCCCCCTCTTGAGTACTGGAAGCCACTTGGTAACAAGTGGTATCAGAGCTAGACTCTTGTATAAAGAGCTTAGCAGCTTCAAGAGAATATGGCTTCTTCAAATGGTTTTTCAGAAGAATCTTCCATAAACTGACCACCCTTTTTCAATGGGGATGGTTATGCATATTGGAAGGAAAGAATGAAAATCTTCATCGAAGCTATTGATCTAGATGTATGGGATGCTGTTGAAAATGGCGCTTTTATACCCACACATGAGGTCGATGGTGTAAGGACCGAAACACCACGAAATAAATGGTCTGATGAAGACAAAAGAAAAGTTCAGTTTAATTTAAAAGCCAAAAATATTATTACTACTGCTTTGGGATATGATGAGTTTTTTAGAATTTCAAATTGTAAAACTGCTAAAGAAATGTGGGATACTTTGCAAGTTACCCATGAGGGTACTAGTGAAGTTAAGAGGTCGAGAATAAATTCTTTAACTCGTGAATATGAATTATTCAGAATGAACCAAGGAGAAAGCATTCAGGAAATGCAAAAGAGGTTCACCCACATAGTTAATCATCTTGCATCTTTAGGCAAAAGTTTTTCTAACGAAGATTTGATTAACAAAGTTTTGAGGTGTCTTAGCAGGATTTGGCAACCCAAAGTGGCAGCAATATCTGAATCAAGGGATTTGTCCACAATGACCTTAGCTACTCTCTTTGGAAAACTTCATGAGCACGAATTGGAACTAAGCAGACTAAGCCAAAGCGAAGAGAACGATAAAAAGAAAAAGGGAATAGCGCTCAAAGCCACTTCTTCAACATTCGACAATGATGATGAAGAAAATGAAGAAAGTTCAGAGAATATCGAGGTAGGTGAAGAAAATTTAAGTTTACTAGTTAAAAAGTTTGGTAAATTTTTCAGGAAAAAGGGAACGCAAAGAAGACCTCCTTTCCCTCCTAAAAAGACACACTTCAAAGGCGAAGGAGCTTCATCGACTCCAACTTGCTATGAATGTGGCAAACCTGGTCACATGAAAATGGAGTGCCCAGTTTATCAAAAGAAGAAGGAGAAATTCGAAAAGAAGCCCTTCAAGGAAAGAAAAGGAAGAAAAGCCTACATAGCATGGGATGAAAACGACATAGACTCTACTGATAGCTCAGATAGCGAAGAAGCTCAACTGTGTCTCATGGCAAAAGGAGATGAAGAAGAAACTGAAAATGAGGTAAGTTCCAATACTACTTTATTGCCCTTTTACGATGAGTTACAAGATGCTTTTGAGGAACTACATGAAGAATCTTTAAAACTCGTAAAAATTATTTCCTCATCTAAGAAAACAATTTCTTTTCTAGAAAATCAAATTATTATTTTAAACAAAGAAATAGAAGAATTGAAAATTGAAAACGAAACTTTAGGAATCATTGATGCATGCACAAATCATTCTTCGTATGCTTCTACTTCCTCTTCTTGTTCTTCATGTCATACACTTGAAAAAGAAAACGAAGATCTAAAGAACACTCTTTCTAAATTCACTTTTGGAAGGGATAACTTAAATATTTTATTAGGAAGACAAAGAGTGGTCTTTCAAAAAGTCGAGATAGGTTATAACCCGAAAAATCAATAAAAACTCTATAAAAATTTCTTTGTGCATTCTAGTGTTTCAAGTAGCCCTTTTATTAAATGTTTTTATTGTGGAAGAAAAGGACATAGTGCTTCAACATGTAATGTAAGAAAAAACATAAATACAAAAGTTGGAACAAAAATGGTTTGGGTTCCCAAGGGTACTATACCCAAAACTGACACACAAGGACCCAAGAAAGTTTGGGTACCAAAAGTTAAAAACTAAACTTGTGTTGTAGGTGTGCTTGAAAGCCAAGAGCTCAAATTAGTATTTTGATAGCGGCTGCTCCAAGCACATGACCGGGGATGACTCAAAGTTCACCGCACTTATTCCAAAGAATCATGGACACGTCACTTATGGCGATAATAACAAGGGTAAAATTCTTGGAATCGGCAAAGTCGGTAAAAATCCTAACTCTTCTATTGAAAATGTGGTGCTTGTTGAAGGCTTGAAACACAACTTACTTAGTATTAGCCAATTATGTGATAAAGGAAATAAAGTTATATTTGATTCAAACTATTGCATAATTGAAGATAAAAATGACAAGCATGTTAAATTCATTGGTCATAGAGTAAACAACATCTATATGATTAGCCTTGATGATATACCTTCAAATGATGTGAAATGTCTTTTGAGTAAGAATGATGATTCATGGTTATGGCATAGGAGAATTGCACACATTCACACGGATCACTTAAAGAAGTTGGTCTCTAAAGAGCTAGTAATTGGACTACCCAAGCTTAATTTTATAAAAGATAAATTATGTGATGCATGTCAAAAGGGTAAACAAATAAAGGTCTCTTTTAAAGCGAAAAATATAGTTTCTACCACTAGACCTTTACAACTTTTGCATTTGGATCTATTTGGACCTTTTAGAACTATGAGTTTTGGTGGGAATTACTATGCTTTAGTGATTGTGGATGATTTTTCTAGGTTTATATGGACTTTATTTCTTGCAAATAAAAATGATGCATTTCTAGCTTTTAAAAGACTTGCCAAAATTATTCAAAATGAAAAAGGTTTTCAAATCTCTTCTATAAGAAGTGACCATGGTGGGGAATTTGAAAATAATGTTTTTGAAAATTACTGTGATGAACATGGCATTAATCATAATTTCTCGCCTAGAACTCCACAACAAAACGGAGTTGTAGAAAGGAAAACCGTTCTTTAGAAGAAATGGCAAGAACTATGCTTAATGAGGCTGCTTTCTTCTTAAATACTTTTAGTATGATCTTTGTAAGTACACTTGTTATATAATGAACCGAGCCCTTATAAGGCCTATTTTAAAGAAAACCCCATATGAGTTGTATAAGGGAAGAAAGCCAAATGTCTCACACTTTCATGTTTTTGGTTGCAATTGTTTTGTTTTAAATAATGGAAAAGATAATTTAGGCAAGTTTGATGCTAAGTCTGATGAAGGTATATTTCTTGGCTACTCAAATCATAGTAAAGCTTTTCGCATTTACAATAAAAGAACTATGACTATTGAAGAATCTATACATGTTGCATTTGATGAAACTGACCAAAGTGGATCGAGAAAGGATCTTATTGTTGATGATGTTGCAGAAATCCTGGCGAAAACACAGTTGGACAGTAAAGAAAAGGAAATCAAGGAGAAAGAGGATGAACAAAGACAAGAAGATTCGCAAGCTTTGGAACTTCCCAAAGAATGGCGAACTTCAAAATATCACTCCCTTGATCAAATTATCAGTGATGTATCTAAAGGTGTAAGTACTCGTAACTCCCTTAGAAATACTTGTAATCACTTAGCTTTTGTTTCTCAAATTGAACCTAAGGATTTAATTGAAGCTTTTGATGATGAACATTGGATCTTAGCTATGCATAAGGAATTAAATCAGTTTGAAAGAAATCAAGTTTGGGAATTAGTTGCTAGACCTAATAATCACCCTATAATTGGAACTAAATGGGTTTTTAGAAACAAACTTGATGAAAATGGATTAATAACTAGAAATAAAGCTAGATTGGTTGCTAAAGGGTATAATTAAGAAGAATGTATAGATTATGAAGAAACCTATGCACCTGTAGCTAGACTAGAAGCTATTAGAATGTTACTTGCTTATGCTTGCATCATGGATTTCAAATTATATCAAATGAATGTCAAGAGTGCCTTTCTAAATGGTTTTATTCAAGAGGAGGTATACGTTGAACAACCTCCAGGTTTTGAAAATCATGAACTACCCAATCATGTTTTTAAACTTAAAAAGGCTTTATATGGCTTAAAGCAAGCTCCTAGAGCTTGGTATGAAAGGTTGAGTAAGTTTCTTTTGGAAAATGGTTTTTCAAGAGGAAAAGTCGATACTACTCTTTTTATTAAAAATAAAAAGCATGACATTCTTCTTGTGCAAGTATATGTGGATGATATTATTTTCGGTGCTACTAATGAATCCCTTTGCAAAGATTTTGCTAAGTCAATGCAGAATGAGTTTGAAATGTCAATGATGGGAGAATTGAACTTCTTCCTCGGACTTCAAATCAAACAAACGGACGAAGGGACTTTCATAAGTCAAACCAAATACTGCAAGGAATTGCTCAAGAGATTCGAAATGGAAAACGCTAAACACATGACCACTCCGATGGGCACATCTTGCTACTTGGACAAAGATGAAGGAGGTAAATCAGTAGAAATAACAAAATGTAGAGGTATGATTGGATCTCTCCTTTATCTTACTGCTAGTAGGCACGATATTATGTTTAGTGTGTGCATGTGTGCTAGATATCAGGCAAACCCTAAGGAATCTCACTTAAGTGCTGTTAAACGTATAATGAAATATCTAGTAGGCACTTCACAAATGGGCTTGTGGTACCCTAAGGGTGCCTCTTGTAGCCTAATAGGCTATTCTGACTCTGACTTTGCTGGGTGCAAATTAGACAGAAAAAGTACTAGTGGGATATGCCACTTGCTTGGTAGTTCTTTAGTTTCTTGGCATAGTAAGAAACAAAATAGTGTGGCTTTGTCTACCATCGAGAAATTTGAATATGTTGCGAGTCGGGGGAGTTTTGCGCTCAAATCCTATGGACGAAGCAACAACTCTTAGACTACGGTCTTCACTTGATCACATCCCGATAAGATGTGATAACACTAGTGCAATAAATATCTCTAAGAATCCGTCATCGCATTCTAGAACAAAGCATATAGAGATAAGACATCACTTTATCGTAGAGATCATGTACAAAAAGGGATTGCATTCTTGAGTTTGTTGAAACATCTAAGCAACTTGCGATATCTTTACTAAACCCTTAGCAAAAAAGCTTTCTTTTATATTCGAGGAGAATTGGGCATAATTGATCAATCAAATATTTGAATTGCTTATTTGCTTATTTATTGCTTGATCATTATCATGTTTATATGCCTTTAATTTCATATACGTATATGCTTCGTGTGAGTTTTTATTCGAATAAGCAAAGCGTTATTCGAATACACTCTTCTCTCGCGTGTTAAAATATCGGCCTTATTCGAATAAAATTCGGTTTATTCGAATAAACCGATACCTTTGCTTAAACTCGTGTTTTTCATCTCTCGCTTATTCGAATAACACCTTCCCTATTCGAATAACCGTAAACCTGCGTTTTTTCGTTGTTTCTTTACGCCTCTCGCTTATTCGAATAAGCCCCTTTTTTATTCGAATAACCAAAGTGACCTTCTTTATCGTTTTAGTTTTAATCTCTGTCTATTTGAATAGACCCCAGTTATTCGAATAACTCGAACCTCGTTTTATCGTCTTGACCGATGGGTCTCGCCTATTCGAATAACTCCATAGTTATTCGAATAAACCTTTCAGCCCAACCAAAACGCTTGGCTTTCCTAGTTGTTTTATTCGAATAGAACACGTCTTATTCGAATAAACCCTAGCTGCCCCACCTCTTCAGTTACCTACGCGCCCATCTGTTCGGCTTTCTGAAGGTTTATTCGAATAAACCTCAGTTTATTCAAATAAACACGGGTTCTTTAAATAAACCCCTGCGCACCCAAATCTTTTTCACTCTTCTCTTCTCTGTTCTTCATTTCTTCCTCTCAACTCCTTTCACCCTCTACGTCCTTTTCTCTCTCTCACTCACCTTACCTCAATGGCCTCCTCCTCCAGCAAGCGTCCACGTACGAAGAACGCTCCAGGCACCAACCCTCTTGATCTGAGAAGGCTCTCCTCCAATGAAGAGCATCGTGCACGTTTCATCTCACACTTCTGGGAGCGAAACTTGGTTCAACCCAAGTATCTGGATCTCTTTCTTCCAAAGAAGCACCGCGGCTTCGACTTCCCGACCCCGCCGCAAAACCAGGAGTTCTTCAGCTCTGCTCTCACCGGCCACCATCTATCCAGCCTTGGTGAAGATGTTCTTCTGCAATCTGGCTTTCGATGGCCAGAATCTTCTTTCTGAGGTTTGTGATCAGAACATCGTGATCACACCGCTGGACTGGTCAACTTTGTTCGGGCTACAGTTCTCCAGCGCCCTTGTTGAAGATGATGACACGCCCTTTCTTGAAGACTTCAACAAACTTTAAGCAGTTGAGGACCTGCTGAAGCCTAGCCTGGCCCTTCCTGATAAAGGTCTCAAGGGTGGAATGCTGAAGAGCCAAGATAGGCTTCTGCACTGCGCCTATGCTCACATTCTGGCTCCTCGCGGTGGAAACTACGCCTACCTCAGAGAGGAAGATGTCTTCATGCTGTGGTTCCTGAAGAATGGCCATCAGGTCAACTGGCCTGTGTTCATCATGAGGCATATGATGAGGGCCAAGGGCAAGGACAAATCAGACTTACCTTATGGCATCATCGTCACTACCTTGCTGAGCAAGTATCCTCAGGTCTTGGAGACTGAGCGGGCCATTGCTCTGACTCATCACAACGTCTTTGGCGCTCACACCTTACAGAAGATGAAGATGATTCAAACCGATGAAGGTTGGGTGTACCCAGATGAGGTTATTGAGGACGAGCTTGACCCTGCTGATGCCCCTGCTGCTCCTGCTGATGTACCTGCTGCTGCACCTACTCCTGTCACTCTGGAACAGATCATGGCCACCTTGCAAGACAACCGAGCTTACATGGAACATACCTTATCTATTCTGTTTGACAGAATAGAAGGCATTGAACGTGAGGTTGCGGCTCTTCGATCTGCTTCACCTGCTCCTGCACCAGCTTCGTCACCACCACCTCCGGATGCTTACTTCTAGGAACTTTAGTTCTTAGACTCTTCTCTCTGTTTTTGACTCTATGTAATTTATTTATGGATTGTGTAGTTGACTCTCCTTTTATTAATGCATAAATAATAGTTCTGTTGATCTATTGTTTTGAGTATGTTTCCTTTTCTACACTTTGATATATAGTTATGGGACTTACCCCTCCTTTTTGCTCATGACAAAAGGGGAGAAATATTTAATCATTTGACTTTAATTGAGAAAAGACAAAGTTACTTTAAAATAGGATTGGATTCAAATTGAAAGGGGGAGCTGCGCACATATCTGATATATATATTACCTCTTATTTAAAGAAAGGGAGTAAGCTTTTATACCTTTTGTGAATTCCAATTATATGCACTAACGCTTTTCTCATTGATAGTCTTATTGATAGTTTGTCATCATCAAAAAGGGGGAGAATGTGTTTGGATGCTTATCTTTGAAGACTTGTTTTGATGATAACAAACGGGAAGAATAAATGAAGATGATATATAGACCAAGTCCAAACTTATAGTTGTTTAGCATTAGGACTTAGGATCTATTGTACGGAGCTCACATTAATATCTCCTTGTTTTTGAAAGAAAAGATAAAAAAAAATCTATTTTGAAACAAACTCAGTATCTTTGAATCCTCTCTTTTTAAAACAGTTTTTGGCCTGATTTATTCGAATAAAACTTTGTCTATCCGAATAAACATCTTCACGAGAATCTATTTTTAAAGTGGCTATTTGAATAAACCTTCGTTTATTCGAATAACTAAGTTTTCAGAACCCTGTGTTGAAATGAGTTATTCGAATAACTCATATGTTATTCGAATAAATGCTTTCTGTCTGAACTTCTTTTTCAATTACGTTATTCGAATAATTGAGTTGCCATTCGAATAACCTTTGGTTTTGTGAAACTTTGATTTTAACAGAGTTATTCGAATAACAGGTTGGTTATTCGAATAACCCTTTTAAGATGAGCTTTTTACGTTGAGTATTATTCGAATAAGTTGTTGCTTTATTCGAATAAACACGAATCTTTGTTTACGAAAATGGAAACAGACAACTTTCAATTTTATTTTAAATGACATTAATTACACCCAACGGCTGATTAACCTAGTTTTCCCTATAAATAGCAAGCCTGGGTCACGTTTTCGATTGCCTATTATTCTGAACTATTTTCTGATTACTCTGTCTTTGTGAAAACTATTTTCTACACTCTTCTTGCTTAAAAACTTTGAGATATTTCTGTGAGAGCTCTATTAGCACTTCAACTTGTATTACATACTCTGTTTGAGAGTTTCTCTTCATCTCTATTTTTCTAATAATCTGTATCGAGAGTGAGGTATCCCTCAAGGTTTGTATAAGGGTGAGGTATCCCTGCAGGCTGAGACTTTAGCACAAGGGTATAGTGTCCCTGTGTGTGAAAAGTGCTCTAATTTGTAACGGTAGCAAGCACCTATTGAAGCTTGTATACTTAGTGAAAAATCTCGGCTTTCGAGGACTGGACGTAGGCCACAAGTGAGTTAGTGGTCGAACCAGGATAAATACTGTGTCTGCTTCTCTTTTCTCTAATCTCTTTATTTTATGCAATTTATTTTATTGCACATTTATTTTATGCTGTTCTTTATTGTTTCTTTTCTTCTTCTCATTCCTTCTGTGCATTTATTTATTAAGCTTTTGATATTCGTTTTAATTAAAAAGAGATTTTGCGAAAAAGTTTTAATACTCAATTCACCCCCCCTCTGAAATCTTGGAAGCTACTTGGTAACATTATAACCATCCTTCCCCCAACCAGATCACAACATTGTCCTCAATGTCAAAACATAGATAGGTAAATGATAGAATATATTACCTGTTGCTGCAATTACTAAAAAGAAAAACCTCACACAAATTTAAAAAGAAACAAAGTATGATAAATAAAACTAAAGCTTGTAATTATTTAAATAGTTGGAGTATCTTGGCTGGCTTTCTTTTCATTTTGCTTCCCTCACCACTTCCTTTATTGCTTCCTTCAGACTAATCTATTTGAGCTATTATTGGATCAGGTTCATAAACAAAAGCTTCTAATTTATCAATCAACTCATCAACAGTGGAAGCAGAGATAAAGAGTCGTCTTGCAGAAGGTGTGACAAATTTCTGTTCCACAGCATGGTCAACAAAAGATAACAAATTATCAAAGAAATTATTAACATTCAACAAACCTACGGGTTTATGGTGGATATTCAGTAGGGCCCAAGAGACAATTTGAAAAATTTCTTCCAAAGTACCAAAACCACCAGGTAAGGCAATGAAAGCATCAGAGTTTTCAAGCATTGCCTTCATTCGTCCATGCATAGATGATACTTGAATTTCCTGTCCAATTATCTTTCCAACGATGTTTCTTCGAGTTAAAGGTTTAGGAATGACACCTAAAACTTGACCACCTCTTATAAATGCAGAAAGTGATACAGCCCCCATTAATCCAAGGCAACCTCCCCTATATACTACACGAATGTTTCTTGCAGCAAGTGTTCTACCAACAGTGCTTGCTGCATTTACAAACTCTAAACTCTTCCCATAACTTGTCCCACAAAATACACAGATACTGACAAATTTACGAATAGAAGAAGAAGTTCCCTCCATTTCTACACTCACACTCTCTTTGAATGATTATGAGTTGCAGGAAAGTAAAGAAAATTGAGTGTTTAAATAGGGAAGAGAATAAAAAAAGTAATAATAGCTCCTATACGAGATAGTTGACTAGTGTCGAGAAAAGTTTAAATTTTTAAAAATAATAATAATAATTTTTTTTTCTTTTATCTCCTTTTTTTCATATTTTTTAATTCCATTTTCTCTTTTTTTATTTTTTACTCTTTCTTAATATTATTACCTTTTTTTATTTTTTTCATTTTTTTCTTTCTTTTTTTATAATTTTTTATTTTATTTTATTTTATTTTTTATACTATTTTTCCATTTTTTTATTTTCTTTTATTTTATTATTTCTATTTTTTCATTTACATCTATTTATTTATTTCTTATTCTTTATAATTTTTATCTTTTATTTTTATTTTTTTTTCATTTTTTTCATTTTTCCTTTATTATTCATATTTTTTCTATTTTTCCATTTTATTTTGTTTCTTATTTTTATTATTATCTTTCTTTTTTTAATTTATTATTTTTTCTCATATTTCAATTTTATTTCTTATTTTACTTTTTTTTTCAATTTTATTTTAATTTTAAGGATGGTTGCAAAAAAATAAGGATAAAAAAATTAAGAAAATGAAGAAAAAATAAAAAAAGAAATAAAAAGATAAATAAGAGAAAAAGAACAAAAACTTGTTGAGAAAATCGACACATGGCCAAATTGTCAAAATAAAGTTTGACTATTTAATAAGAAAAGAAAAAAAAAAAAAGCCTTTTATTATTATTATTTTTTACATATTAACTTAGTGGGGGAAACTCTCCTTGTAAAGTGGAGATCTTGATTTGTTGTAGACAATATATTGACACAATGAATGTTTGATCCCATTTATGAGTGATGATATTAATAGATGATTAAAGGAAACATAATATAATTACGTATATTATTTTAATGGACTTTTAACGTTGTATTTTCCGATTGGAACCTCCATGTTGCGAGGATTCTAATTGAGTTATAAAAGGAATTAATCTTACATTTCCTTTATTTACCAAGAGTGGATCTTTTTACCCAAGTAAATAATTTTTTCCGTAGTCACAAAATATTTACTTCACCTTAATCTTCAACAATTCCCTGTGGATCGACCTCGGACTCACCAAGAAATTTATTACTTGAGACAACCTGCACTTGAGTTTGTAAATGCAACAATTAAAAAGTGTGCATCAAGTTTTTGGCGCCGTTGCCGGGGAACTTGATTTGAAGACTAAATTTTTGGTGTAAAAATTGTATATATACTAACATACTAACTAGTGGGGGAACATCTCCCTTTTTAATTTCTGTGCATACTAACTTGTGGGGAAACTCTCCCTAATTTCTCTATAATCTTTAATCATTAATGAAATAATCTTTCTTCTCCTCTCCTCTCTCGCTAGAGCAAAAAATCGGCTTGCCAATTCTCCAATTTTCATATTTTAAATTTACTTTCTGCACTTTATTTTCTGCATTTTAATTTCTGTACAGTGGGGGTAATTCTCTATTTTATTTTCTTGTACATATTAACTTAGTGGGGGTAACTCTCCCTTTTATTTTTTTTTTTCGTATTTTATTTTCTCGTATTTATTTTCTCGTCATTTTTTTTGTTTACTAACTTACTAACTCTCTTACTAACTATCTAACTTTTTACTTTATCAGTTATCTAACTTTTTACTTTTTCTGCTTCTAACATTTTAATTTATCTGTATACTAACTTTTTAATTTTTATGCTTTTTAACTTATTTGGTGGTTGGTTTATACCACACCTTTGTTAATATTTAATGGAAGATTTATACTGCTAGCTTGTACATTTTATTTTTTACTGTAAGTTACTTGTTTATGCTTAATTGGTATCGTGATTTAAATTCTGGTCATTTGGTTAGAGTTAATCCAGGTACTTTACATATTGATTTGTTTGAATCACAATCACACACATTAAGCACAACGGCTGAAAATGAAAGTGTGCATGATGAACATGAAAATCAACCGTTGCGAACCATGCGTGAGTATTTGCAACCATCTCAAAATTCTTGTCCATCATGTTTTATCTTTCCACTCAAGCCAGGTATGATTTCTTTACTTCCTAATTTCCATGGTTTAGAATCTGAAAGCCCATATTTACATTTAAAAGAATTTGAGGAAGTATGTACTACTTTTCATGATCAAACTTGCACTGAAGAGGTTGTTAAGCTTAAATTATTTCCTTTTTCTTTGAAAGATAAAGCAAAAACTTGGCTTAACACTTTGAAACCAAGATCAATTGGCACATGGCAAGAAATGCAAGGTGTGTTTTTGAAGAAATTTTTTCCAACACATAAAACCAATGCTTTGAAAAGACAAATCCAAAATTTTTCCCAAAATTCAAATGAAACATATTTTCAAAGTTGGGAACGTTTTAAAGATTTGTTGAATTCTTGCCTACATCATGGTTTTGAAAAATGGCGCACTATAAGCTTCTTTTATGAAGGGTTAACACCCGAAACCAAACAATTTATGGAAACAATGTGCAATGGTGAATTTCTTGATAAAGAACCTGAAGAAGCTTTAGACTATTTAGACCATTTCGCTGAAAATTCTCAATCTTGGCATGGTATTAATCCTTCTGAAAATTCAATTAGATTTAACCTTGCAAATGCTAGTAAAGGAAAATATCATCTTAGTCAAGAAGAAGATCTAAATGCAAGGTTTGCTAGTTTGGCTAGAAAAGTTGAAGCCATGGAATCCGGGAAAGTAAAAGAAATCAAATCTGTGCAAAGTGAAGAAATTTGTGGCATTTGTGATGAATTAGGACACTCAACAAATGAATGTCCAAAAATTCCTATTTTTAAAGAAGTTGTGCATAAGCAAGTAAATGCAATGAATAATTTTAAAAGTCATTCACTTCTTCTTTTTCAGATACATATAATCTGGGATGGAGAAATCACCCGAACTTCAATTGGAGGACCAACAATCAGCCACAATTCATGCAACCACCACCTCCTTAGGCACAGCAAGATTCTCAAAATCCTCAAGGATATGCACTTTATGTCCCACCATATAGGAAAAACCTTGAAGAAACATTGCATGAATTGATGGAAAAATAAGAGGCCATCAATAACCAAAACACTCAAGGCATGATTGACATAAAAGACACTATTGCTAAACTTTCTTCTGCACTTGCTATTCATGAGAAAGAAAAGTTTCCCTCTCAACCTCAACCAAATCCCAAGGGTCAGTTTAGCCTAAATGAGGGTAGTTCAAAAAGTCAAAAAATAAATTAAGTCAACTCAGTGATAACTCTTAGGAGTGGAAAGGTTGTTGAAAAACAAATTCCTGAACTTTTTGAGAAAGATGATGAGTCAATTCCCAAAGATGAGGAAGGCGTTGATAAGCCACCTAGCCAAAAGGAGATCAAACCCTCATCTTCACCCCCATTTCCTCAAGCATTAAATAATTCAAGTAAAGTGAATCATAACAGTGACATTTTTTAAATCTTTAAACAAGTGAAGGTCAATATTCCTCTGTTAGATGCTATCAAGCAGATTCCTTGTTATGCCAAATTTTTGAAAGACTTGTGCACTATTAAAAGGAAACATAATGTGAAAAAGAATGCATTTTTGACTGAACAGGTAAGCTCCATTATTCAAAACAATAATCAGTTGAAATATAAAGACCCTGGTTGTCCTACAGTTTCATGCATTATTGGTGAACATAAAATTGAACGAGCTTTACTTGATCTTGGTGCTAGTGTTAATTTGCTTCCATATTCAGTTTATCAGTAACTCAACCTTGGTGAGTTAAAACCAACTTCTGTAACTCTTCTACTTGCTGATAGATCAATTAAAAATTCAAAAGGAATAGTAGAAGATGTGTTGGTACAAGTTGATAAATTCATATATCCTGTGGATTTTATTATCTTGGAAACTAAACCTATGGTTGATAATTCTAAGTCAGTTCCTATTATTTTGAGTCACCCATTTTTAGCAACATCTAATGCTTTGATAAATTGCAAAAATGGAGTGGTGAAGCTAACTTTTGGAAATATGACACTGGAGCTTAATGTTTTCAACATGTGCAAGCAACCACATGAAGTTTATGTTAAAAAGGAAGAGATTAAAGGGATTGAGGCCATTATAGATGATCATCTTCAAATCAAGAGTTCTTCTGACCCATTAGAAATCTGTTTAATTAATTCATTTGATTCAGTTACACAATTAGATGATGATGTTTCTGAAATATGCTCTTTGCTTGACTGTACACAGGAAATGGAATACAAAGGAAGGAAGCCAAGATTCGAAGAGCTAAAATCCATGAATGACGATACCTATGAAGAAGTACCCACACTGGAACTGAAGCCATTAGCTGATGGTTTGAAGTACATATTTTTGGGAGAAGAACAAAGCTCTCCAGTAGTAATTTCTTTATCCCTGACCAAAGAACAAGAAGGTAAGTTGATAGAAGTACTTAAAAGGCATAAAAATGCAATTGAATGGACATTAAAGGATATAAAATGCATTAATCCATTAATCTGTACACATAGAATACATTTAGAGGATAATGCTAAAACATCTCAATAACCTCAAAGAAGATTAAATCCACACATGAAAGAGGTAGTTAGAGCTGAAGTTCTTAAATTACTTGATATTGGAATTATCTATCCTATCTCTGATAGCCAGTGGATAAGCCCTACACAAGTTGTGCCTAAGAAATCTGGAATAACAGTGGTTGAAAATGAAAAAGGAGAATTAATACCTACCCGAGTCTCATCTAGTTGGCGTATGTGTATTGATTTCAGAAAATTGAATGCAGCTATTAGGAAAGACCATTTTCCATTGCCATTTCTTGATTAGATTCTGGAAAGAGTAGCACGACATCCCTACTATTGTTTTCTTGATGGTTATTCAGGGTATAATCAAATACCAATTGCATTGGAGGATCAAGAAAAGACCACTTTTACTTGTCTCTTTAGCACTTTTGCATATAGAAGAATGCCTTTTGGTCTTTGTAATGCTCCAGCAACTTTTCAAAGAAGCATGCTAAGTATTTTCAGTGACATGATTGAGCATTATTTAGAGGTTTTCATGGATGATCTGACAATTTTTGGAAATTCTTTTGAAAATTGTCTTGATAATTTGGAAAAAAGTTATTAAAAGATGTGAAGAAAAAGGATTTGTGTTAAATTGGAAAAAATGTCATTACATGGTTATCTCAGGAATAGTGTTAGGTCATGTGATATCTTCTAAAGGAATTGAAGTTGATAAAGCCAAAGTTGAATTAATTGCTCATTTGCCTTTCCCAAAAATAGTCAGAGAAGTTCGTTCCTTTTTAGGACATGCAGGATTTTACAGAAGATTTGTAAAGGACTTTAGTGCCATATCTAGACCTTTATGTAATCTTCTAACAAAAGATACACCATTTGATTGGACTCAAGATTGTCAAAAATCTTTTGAAAAATCAATCGGTCTTTTGACTTCTGCTCCTATCATGCAATCTCCTGACTGGTCTTTGCCTTTTGAGTTGATGTGTGTTGCTAGTGATTTTGCTATTGGCGCTATTTTAGGCCAAAGAAAGGAAGGTAAGCCTCATGTAATTTATTAAGCAAGTCGAACTTTGAATAGTGCACAAATGAATTACACCACTACTGAAAAAGAACTACTTGCTGTAATTTTTGCATTGGACAAATTTTGAGCTTATTTAATTGGTTCTTCCACTGTTGTTTTCACTGATCATGCTGCTGTTAGATATTTAATGACTAAACAAGATGCTAAACCTAGGTTGATACGGTGGATCTTGTTGCTTCAAGAATTCAACATCACAATAAAAGACAAAAAAGGAGCCAAAAATGTTGTTGCAGATCATTTGTCAAGGCTGACAACAGGCTCATCTTTTGATAGCACACCTATCAATGATTCTTTTCCCGATGAATTTTTATTTTCTGTCAATTCCATGCCTTGGTTTGCTAACATTGTCAATTTTCTTGTAACAGGTAAGATGCCGCCTCAGTGGACACACCAAGAAAGAAAAAAAATTTTGATTGAGGTGAAAAATTTCTTTTGGGATGACCCATATTTGTTCAAATATTGTCCTGATCAAATTTTTTGGAGATGTGTACCCGACAATGAGGTAAGTAGTGTCATTAAATTTTGTCATTCAGAAGCATGTGGAGGTCATTTTTCTTCAAAGAAAATAGCTGCAAAAATCTTGCAGTGTGGATTTTATTGGCCCACTTTATTCAAGGACAGTTATACTTTTTACAAAAGTTGTGAAAGTTGTCAAAAATTGGGGTCCATTTCTAAAAGAAATATGATGCCTTTGAACCCTATCCTTGTCATTGAAATTTTTGATTGTTGGGGAATTGATTTCATGGGTCCATTTCCATCATCTTTTGGATTTGTGTACATTTTGGTTACAGTTGATTATGTCTCAAAATAGATTGAGGTGATTCCATGTCGGCACAATGATCATAAAATTGTTCTAAAATTTTTCAAAGAAAATATTTTGAGTCGATTTGGAATTCCTTGAGCTATCATCAGTGATGGGAGAACACATTTTTGCAATAAATCATTTGAATTCTTAATGAAGAAATATTGCATTACCCACAAAATTATAACCCCTTATCATCCTCAGACAAGTGGACAAGTTGAATTGGCAAATAGGGAGATTAAACAAATTTTGAAAAAAATGGTTAACCCAAATCGTAAAGATTGGTCTTTAAGACTAAACGATGCACTTTGGCTTTCCGTACTGCTTTTAAAACATCTTTAGGCATGTCTCCCTATCGGTTAGTTTATGAAAAACCTTGTCATTTGCCTGTAGAATTGGAGCATAAAGCATTTTAGGCCATTAAAGCTTTCAACTTAAGTCTTGATGATGCTTCCAAGTTATGCAAATTGCAATTGAATGAACTTGAGGAATTAAGAAATGATGCATATGAAAACTCAAAGATTTATAAAGCTAAAATAAAAGCTTTTCATGACAAATCAATTTTGAGAAAAACTTTTGAAATTGGTCAAAAAGTTCTGCTTTATAATTATCGTCTTCACCTATTCCCTGGAAAATTTAGATCTAGGTGGATTGGTCCTTATATTGTCAAACATGTGTATTCTTATGGGGCCATAGACATTGAGAATCCCAGGAATGGTATTGTATTTAAGGTCAATGGACAAAGACTCAAACCATTTCTAGAACATCAAGTTGTTAAGGTAGAATCCATTTCTCTTTCTAATCCTTGTTATGAGTAGAATTTATTTTAGTGTTGTTTCTTTCTTTTTGCAGTTCTTTGTATTCCCAGTTAAATGGCGGATAACGGTACTCCGTGACTCTCAAGTCAGTTTGTTTTTCAGTTTCCCATAATAATTGATTTCTTCTCCTTTTAAAATGGATGTCATTCTCTCAAATCTAAGAAAACATTTTCCTTCTCTCCCTCTAAATGCTCTAACAAAAGTGTATGAAGCTAGGTGTGAAAGACTGAGATTGTTAATGTATAAAGGCATCCCAGAAGATATACGCTGGATAATCGAAGCAAAGGTTCATTTAGCTGGTGAATCTTCAGATTCATTTGTCCCATATATGCCTAGTCTTGGTAAAAGTTCATTTTCAAAAAGGAGAAGAGCAACAAGAATAAAAGTTTATTACAAGTGTGCACGATGGAATTGCAACACACGATGTCGCTATTTGGGGATGGTTTCCGTAAACAGAGAAAATAAAATATTCTTCATCAAGAATGGACTGAGTAAGGAGTCATTAGATAATATCTTATTAACTCTTGAGATGCATTCTTGTGGAATTGTGCAGCATGAACTTCTTAGTTTGTGGAATCTCTTCAGAGACGAGCAAGAGCGTTATAATCTTGGGAATCTGACTCAAAAAGATCCTGTTTGCCAATTTATAAGAAAATTGGATGGGAAGCTTATCCTCGACTCATAGAAGGCGTTTAAGTCGTTTCTGGACGTGAAACCAGAGGAAGATGTGAGCCACAATCACAACAACATGTATATATTATCTTGTACATCTTCAAAAAAAAAAAAAAAAAAAAAAAAAGAAAAGAAAAAATTAAAAAAAATGAAATAAATAAAATAAAATAAAATAAAAAGGCGAAACTTCGGTTGTACTTGGTCTTTAATTAGATTAGAGCCCCTGCCAGTGGAATGGCAGACCCGTCATTGACTCGGGTGGACCTTCGCACGCTGGTAAGTAAATAAGGTTCGTGTGCCATGCTCTGTAGAGAGCCGCGCAAGCATTCCCAGGTTTTAACCAAAGGCTCTGCTTGCTGATGGACAGAAAGAAACGTCCCGTGTTTGCATTCTTGCATGACAATGCCTCTGAGCTGGATCCTGTGATTTAATGCCATGGGCTCTTCAGCGACCTTTCACTGGCTGTGGTCGTTGGTAGTAGCTGTCAGATTTAGACACTTTAATTAGTGGCTTCGTAGCTCAATCCAAAATATCCCACAAGCGGGAGGGAGAAGAATGCTCAGATTGGCTGAGCCGTCTTGGTATTACTGCACTCATGACGCACAGTATAAAGATCTGCCATGAAACCTGTACATAAAGGTATGTAATCATTTGTTATTATTATTTTATCTTTGTATGATTTTGTTGAATTTTAGTTTTGGACAGACGATCCTTTGGATGGGATCCTTCGGGGGTTTCTAAACTTCTTTACCCTGATGGTTTTCTTGAAGTAAAACAAAAAAAAAAAAAAAAAATAAAAAAAAATTATTATTATTATTATTTTTAAAATTTCAAACATTTCTAACACCAGTCAACTTACCTGTATAGGAGCTATTATTACTTTTTCTATTCTCTTCCTTATTTAAACACTCCATTTTCTTCACTTTCCTGCAACTCATAATCATTCAAAGAGAGTGTGAGTGTAGAAATGGAGGGAGCTTCTTCTTCTGTTCATAGATTTGTCAGTATCTGTGTATTTTGTGGGACAAGTTATAGGAAGAGTTTTGAGTTTGTAAATGCAGCAAACACTGTTGGTAGAACACTTGCTGCGAGGAACATTCGTGTAGTATATGGGGGAGGTTGCCTTGGGTTAATGGGGGCTGTATCACTTTCTGAATTTATAAGAGGTGGTCAAGTTTTAAGTGTCATTCCTGAACCTTTAACTCGAAGGAACATCGTTGGAAAGACAATTGGACTGGAAATTCAAGTATCATCTATGCATGGACGAATGAAGGCAATACTTGAAAACTCTGATGCATTCATTGCCTTACCTGGTGGTTTTGGTACTTTTGAAGAAAATTTTCAAATTGTCTCTTGGGCCCAATTGAACATCCACCATAAACCCGTAGGTTTGTTGAATGTTAATAATTTTTTTGATAATTTGTTATTTTTTGTTGACCATGCTGTGGAACAGAAATTTGTCACACCTTCTACAAGATGACTCCTTATCTCTGCTTCCACTGTTGATGAGTTGATTGATAAATTAGAAGTTTTTGTTAATGAACTTGATCCAGTAACAGCTCAGATAGATTGGTCCGAAGGAAGCAATGAAGGAAGTGGTGAGGGAAGCAAAATGAAAAGAAAGCCAGCCAAGATACTCCAACTATTTAAATAATTACAAGCTTTAGTTTTATTTATCATACTTTGTTTCTGTTTAAATTTGTGTGAGGTGTTTCTTTTCAGTAATTGCAGCAACAAGTAATATATTCTATCCTTTACCTATCTATATTTTGACATTGAGGACAATGTTGTGATCTGGTTGGGGGGAAGGATGGTTGTAAAAAAAAACCCAAAAAAAAATTAGGAAGTGTGTTTGTTAATATATTTATTGTGTTTATATTAAAAAAAACTAAAAAAAATAGGAGTGTGTTTGTTAATATGTTTGTTATGTTTGTCATCAATTTATTAACAACAAAAGTAATTAGGGATGGCAGAGTAAATAGTTCATTATTTACTCTTGAGATGCATCCAAAATTGGTGGCAGATTAAGGAGTAATTTGGGTAGTAACTAGTTTGTGTGGAAGTAGCAATTCAAATTCAGGGAAATTTTCATAATTGAGTAAGTTGTCTTCTTTCTTACAATTCACATGCTTGGTTATGAATGTTGAATTGGTGGACTGAGAATGATAAAATTATGCCTTGTGAGATTTTGAGCCTATTGATGAATGGATTGAACATTTGTACCATTCTTTTCTTTATTGTGTGAATTTCACTCATGGAATTGTTACTCTAGAACTTGCTTTGATTCTTTTTGAGACTACATTTTCATATGCATACATAAATATGATTGAGGCATTTTTCTTGAAATAGCTACTTTAATCAAATAGCCAGCCTTGTTTAGCAGCATGTTGTCTCAATATGATATCAAACACTCTTATGACTTCTTGGAAATCCTCTGATTCCTGCCAACATAAAGCATTAGAAATGACCTATTTCCCCTTACTTAACCCCTTTGAGCTTATTTGACTATTCTTTGTTTCAAACTCATTATGTGCCTCAAATGAAAAATCATGTTCTTACTTGACCTTAGGGAATAAGAGAACATTAGTTTTGTCATTCGATGAGTTCTTGAGCAAGTGTGGGGGTGTGTGTGTAGAATGGTTAAAAAATATATATATATGATGTTCTTTTTGTTAAAAAAAAAAAAAAAAAAAGAAGAAAAAAAAGAAAAGAAAAAGAAAAGAAAAAAAATGAAATAAATGAAATAAATAAAATAAAATAAAATAAAAAGGGTGAAACTTGGTTGTACTTGGTCTTTAATTAGATTAGGAGCCCCTGCCAGTGGAGTGGCAGACCCGTCATTGACTCAGATGGACCTTTGCACACCGGTCTGTAAATAAGGTTCGTGTGTCAAGCTCTGTAGAGAGCCGCTTAAGCATTCCCAGGTTTTAACCAAAGGCTCTGCTTGCTGATGGACAGAAAGAAGCGTCCTGTGTTTTCATTCTCGCGTGACAATGCCTCTGAGCTGGATCCTATGACTTAATGCCATGGGGTTGATAATAATAATTTGATGCGGATCATCAAGCAGATTCCTTTTTAAAGATTGGTAAACAGAGAGATTGGATCCTGTGATTTAATACCATCAATTCAAAAACTTGATGCACAATTTTTAGTTTCAAACAAGTCTACAAACTTGATGCGAGATTAATTATTGCTTTGCGAACCCAAGTGCAGGTTGTCTCAAGTAATAAATTTCTCGGGAGTCCGAGGTCGATCCATAGGGAATTATTGAAGATTAATTAAGGTGAAGTAAATATTTTGTTACTATGATAAAAAATTATTTACTTGGGTTAAAAGATCCACTCTTGGTAAATAAAGTAAAGGTAAGATTAATTTCTTTTATAACTCAATTAGAATCCTCGCAACATGGAGGTTCTAATCGGAAAATACAACATTAAAAGTCTATTTAAAATAATATACGTAATTATATTATGTTTCCTAAAAATATTACCACCACTTATAAATGGGTTAAAGCATTCATTGTGCCAATATTTTGTCTACAACAAATCAAGAACTCCTTTTTACAAAGATGGTTTCTAAATTATAAGAAACAAATTATAATACGTATAATGGTTACTAGAAAATATAAATCATTTAAGCACAAGAGAAGAATAAATCTAACCTTGCTTTATTACCAAGAACTTCACCCTTTCACCCAAGTAAAATGAAACTTAGTTACTCATAGATAAGAAGAAAGAAAGAGAGAAGAAGAAGAAGAAGAAGAAGAAGAAGAAGAAGAACATGACTTTAATTTAGAACAAAGGAAAATTACTACAAGAAAACCTAGTAATAAAATGGCATCATTTTGGTAACTAACACCTAACACCCTCAATGATCTGCCAAAGCCTCCTTTTATAGAGGATTAGATATACAAAATGACAAGGGGGCTGAGTCATTAGTGGGTGGATGAGTGGAAAATGCCAAATGACTTTTGGTGAGTAGAAAATTATGGAGATTCCTTGTCTTCGAAATCATGCAGCTCTAAAGTCATTGCATTCATCATTTTTGAACCAAGTGGTCTTCATGAAAGTTGTAGGCCTAGATCTTAGCTTTCAAATGGCTTTAATTTAAGTCTAATATCATTTCTATAACTCCAAATACATTCAAATTACTACACACTACCCAGGCCCAGTTATAGCTCCTCTATTCTGACTTCCAAGCCCAATATCACCTTCAAGGAGTCCGATTCTGGAAAAGTTCTCAACATTAAAGTTTTAGATATAGGTCTTAACTATTCAACATCCAAATTTCAGCCCATTTGACAACCTCTAGCCCGAAAACTGTGATGAACAGTACACGTAGGTTAAGCTGTCAATAAAAGCACTCTGGTTCTTGCTTCAACCCCAATTTGAGTTATCTACTCGTGTGATTGGGCCTTTGAGGTCTTCATGAAAGTTATAAAGCTCTCTCTTATCTTTAAAATTCCATTAGATTCACCTTATTTGACCACTTACATCCCAAGATATAGCCCAAATACAGAAGTAACGTAAGACATAAATTATGCTAAAAAATTCAATTAAGTCCAATTTGAGTCCAAACTTACAAAACATAATCAAAATCAATCAATTAAGTACATGAAGAGTGTAAATGACTAAAAATAAAGGTTTATTAATGTATCAAATATGTGATCATCAAATTCTCCCACACTTAGCTTTTTGCACTCCTGGGCAAAACACAAGACCAAAACTAAAAACAAAACAAAACAGACTCAAAAGCTAAACACTCTAAAAGACTCAATTTCTAATAATATTTAAAAATGAAGAGCAATCAATCATTCAAGTAATCAAAACATTCATGAGGTAACATATCTTCACTTCTCAAATCAACAAGCAAGGATATTTCAATTGAAAAGCATGAGTCAAGAATGATAGATTTTCACAATATTCACTCTCAATCCCTCAAGTGTTTAAAAGATAAGTACTTCACTCAATTCAACCCATGAAAATTGTACTACCATAAGTTTGCTTATCTTCTACTTCTCCACTACTCAGAACACATGCACACACAAATCATGAGGACTTTATTCAAGGTTGTAATGGGGTCAAGGTAAAGGAGGAGGTAATATGGATATGACAAGTTAAATAACAGAGAATAAAAGAGCATGAGAGTTGAGTTCAATTAACAAGCATGAAATGACAAAACTAATGTTCTCTTATTCCCTAAGGTCAAGTAAGAACATAGTTTTTTATTTAAGACACATAATGAGTTTGAAACAAAGAATAGTCAAATAAGCTCAAAGGGGTTAAGCAAGGGGAAATAGGTCATTTCTAATGCTTTATGTTGGTAGGAATTAGAGAATTTTCAAGAAGTCATAAGAGTGTTTGATATCATATTGAGACAACATGCTGCTAAACAAGGCTGGCTATTTGATTAAAGTAGCTATTTCAAGAAAAATGTCTCAATCATATTTATGTATGCATATGAAAATGTAGTCTTGAAAAGAATCAAAGCAAGTTCTAGAGTAACAATTCCATGAGTGAAATTCACACAATAAAGAAAAGAATGATACAAATGTTCAATCCATTCATCAATAAGCTCAAAATCTCACAAGGCATAATTTTATCATTCTCAGTCCACCAATTCAACATCCATAACCAAGCATGTGAATTTTAAGAAAGAAGACAATTTACTCAATCATGCAAATTTTCCTGAATTTGAATTACTACTTCCACACAAACTAGTTAGTACCCAAATTACTCCTTACTTTGCCACCAATTTTTGATGCGTCTCAAGAGTAAATAATGTACTCTTTACTCTGCCATCCCTAATTACTTTTGTTGTTAATAAATTGATGACAAACACAATAAATATATTAACAAACACACTCCTATTTTTTTTTAGTTTTTTTAATATAAATACAATAAACGTATTAACAAACACACTTCCTATTTTTTTGGGTTTTTTTTTACAACCATCCTTCTCCCCAACCAGATCACAACATTGTCCTCAATGTCAAAACATAGATAGGTAAAGGATAGAATATATTACCTGTTGCTGCAATTACTGAAAAGAAAAACCTCACACAAATTTAAACAGAAACAAAGTATGATAAATAAAACTAAAGCTTGTAATTATTTAAATAGTTTGAGTGTCTTGGCTGGCTTTCTTTTCATTTTGCTTCCCTCATCACTTCCTTCATTGCTTCCTTCAGACCAATCTATCTGAGCTGTTACTGGATCAGGTTTATAAACAAAAGTTTTGAATTTATCAATCAACTCATCAAAAGTGGAAGCAGAGATAAGGAGTCGTCTTGTTGCTTTGTAAAATCATCAATATAATTATTACCACCACTTGTAAATGGGTTAAAGCATTTATTGTGCCAATATTTTGTCTACAATAAATCAAGAACTCCTCTTTACAAATTTGATAACACTATATTTTATACATTTTGTAATCCTCTCACTAGGCTTCTTAAGGTTTAATTAGGCTTAATTGAGTTGATTTTGACACATTTTATGATTTTGAGCCGAATTGGACAATTAAATAAATTATTACATAAATTAGCCTTAATTATCTCTTTGGCAATGTTTAGTAAACTGGCTATAACTTGAGTTTCAAATATCTGATTGATGTGATTTTGGTCTTGTAGGAAAGCCAAGACAATTCTCTACAACTTTTATGTTGAACACTTTTCCAGAATCGAACTCCGTATAGGTGATATTGGGCTTTGAAGTCAGAATAGAGGAGCTGAAACCGGGTCTAAAACACTCTGCAGTAATTGGACCATATCTTGAGTTCTAGGCATGATTTTGGACTCAAACCAAAGCCATTTTAAAGCAAATATTCAGGCCTACAACTTTCATGAAGACCACTTCTCTTAAAAATAAAATAATAATAATAAATTTAAATGAATAGTGTGAATAGTATAAATAGTAAAAAAGTAAAAAAATTTAAACAATATAAAATAATAATAATAAAATAAAAAAAAGATTTGTGAATAGTGTGAATAGTAAAAAACTAAAAAAAAAGCAAAAAGTAAAAAAAATTATATATTTTAAAAAAACGAAAATTGAAAAAAAAACAAAAAAAAAAAAAGAAGGTGGTCACACCCGTGACCACCCAAAAAAAAAAAAAAAAAAAAAAAGAGTTAAGCCTTTTATTTTTTTTTATACATATTAACTTAGTGGAATAAACTCTCCCTTTTATTTTCTATACATACTAACTTTGTGGGAGAAAATCTCTCTTTTATTTTTTGTATATATTAATAGTGGGGGTAATTTTTCCTTTTAATTTCTGTACAGTGGGGGTACCTCTCCCTTTTAATTTTTGTATATACTAACTTTGTGGGGGAAATCTCTCCCTTTTAATTCTTGTACATATTAACTTAGTAGGAGAAATTCTCCCTTTTATTTCTAACGTACTAACTTAGTGGGGGAAACTCTCCCTAATCTCTCTATAATCTGCAATCATTAATGAAATAATCTTTCTTCTTCTCTTCTCTCTCGCTGGAGCAAAAAATCGGCTTGCCGATTCTCCGGTTTTCATATTTTAAATTTACTTTTTACACTTTATTTTGTGTATTTTATTTTTTGCACTTTATTTATTTATTTATTTTTATTATTTATTTTTGTCATTTTTTTTGTCATTTATTTTTTATTATTATTTTGTCATTTATTTTTGTTTACTAACTTACTAACTTTCTTACAAACTATTTAACTTTTTACTTTATCCGCTTCTAACATTTTAATTTATTTGCATATTAACTTTTTATTTTTTTATTTGTTTTTACTTATTAACTTATTTGGTGGTTGGTTTATACCACATATTTGTTAATATTTATTTACTAAGTGTTAATATATATATTTGGTGGTTGGTTTATTACCCCACATTTGTTATTTTTTTATTTGGTGGTTGGTTTCTACCACACCATTTTTAATTTTTTATTTGGTGGTTAGTTTATTACACCACCTTTGTTATTTTCTTTTATTTGGTGGTTAGTTTCTACCACACCATTTTTTATTTTTTATTTGGTGGTTGGTTTATTACCACGCCTTTGTAAATATTTATTTGGAGGCAGATTTATACCACACCTTTGTATATATTTATTTATTTATTTATTTTTATTTTTTTATTTCTTCTTCTATTTTGTCATGTGTAATTAAATTTGTGTATTTTTAGGGTGAAGACGTAACTTGATTCAATTGATATGTATTAAGATTAGAATTCTAATTAACTCTTTTCTATTCAATTTGAGTGTTTATTATGGTTCATAATGCTTTTATGAATTGACCACTCATAAATTGATCTAGTGGGTATATGTAGAACCCAAAAAGTTTGCTTATGACCTAGACCATAATAATAAAGTGCCATGATTTATAATCATCTAGGAATGGAGGTTATAGGTTGTGTGGGAGAATTGTGGTATTTTTCCATGAGAATTCATAGAGTAAAAGTCATGCCTTTAAATGTTTTCAAATTACTGATTCTCCCCATCAATTGAATGATTAGAAATTGATTAGAAGGAAGATCCCAAAGCTACTCTATTGTCTATGATAGATTATTGAATCAAGTGAAGTCTAATCCCTAGTATTCTAATTTCATGTGTTCTCATTTCAAAATAAAAAAACAAAAAAAACTTTATTTTCTCTTTTTCTTCTTAATTTCGTGTGTCTTAGTGTTTGTTTTTTTTTCTTTTTAAATAGTCAACTTTATTTTGACCTTTTGGTCACTCGTTGATTTTCTCAACAAGTTTTTGTAAACCTAGGTTGATACGGTGGATTTTGTTGCTTCAAGAAGTCAAAATGAGCCAAAAATGTTTCATCCATACTTACAATAGGCTCACTTTTTTTTTTAAATTACACCTTTCAATGATTTTTTTCTCCTTCTCTGATGAATTTTTAATTTCATGTCTTGGTTTGCCAAAATTGTCAATTTTTCTTGTAACAAGCGAAGTTGTTCTTTGTAGATGGTTTCGACAAATTAAAAAAAAAAGATAAAATATTTTTCATTAAAGAATGGCTGAGTAAGGAGTCATTAGGTGAAATCTTTTGACTCTTGAGACGCATTCTTGTGAATTTGTGCAGTGTGAATTTATTAATTTGTGGAATCTCTTCAAAGGCCAGTAAGCGTGTTACAGTCTTGGGAATCTGACTCAAAAAGACCCTGTTTGCCAATTTATAAGAAAATTGGATGGGAAGCTTATCCTCGACTCATAGAAGGCGTTTAAGCCGTTACTGGGCGTAAAACCAGAGGAAGATGTGAGCCACAATCACAACTACATGTATATATTTTCTTGTATAGAATTTTTAAAAAAAAAAAGAGCAAGAAGTGGTCCGAAGGAAATGTTGTGTGAAGTAGTAAGAAAATGAAGCCAGCCAAGACACTCCATCTGTATAAATAATTTCAATCTTTGGTCATACTTTGTTTCTGTTTATATTTGTGTGAGGTTGCTCTTTTCAGTAATTGCGGTAATAGGTACTATCTTCTATTCTTTTCCTTTCTATTTTGTTAACATTGAGGACAATGTTGTGATCTAGTTGGGGGAAGGATAGTTGTGTAACAAAATATATAAAAAAAATAGTAAGTGTGTTTATGTTTGTTGTGTGTAGAGTTGTGTAAAAAAAAATAAATTTTTTTTAAGAGGTGTGTGTATTAATATGTTTGTTGTGTTTATATGTTTGTTAGTAACTTACTAAACCAGTTAAGGATGGCAGAGTAAGGAGTAAATTTTACTCTTGAGACGTATCTTAGTTGGGGTAGACAACTAGTTTGTGTGAAAGTAGCAATTCAAATTAAAGAAAATTTGCATGATTGAGTAAATTGTTTTCTTTCTTTAAATTCATATGTTTGGTTATGGATGTTGAATTGGTGGACTGAGAATGATAGAATTATGCCTTATGAGATTTTGAGCCTATTGATGAATAGATTGAACATTTGTACCATTCTCTTCTTTCTTATGTGAATTTCACTCATGGAATTGTTACTCTAGAACTTGCTTTGATTCTTTTTGAGACTATATTTTCATATGCATACATAAAAATGATTGAGGTATTTTCTTGAATTAACTACTTTGACCAAATAGCCAACCTTGCATATTTTCATTTGCTTAACTCCTTTGAGCTTATTTGACTATTCTTTGTTTTGAACTCATTATGTGCCTTAAATGAAAAATCATGTTCTTACTTAGCCTTAGAGAATAAGATAGCATTAACTTTGTTATTAGATGAGTTCTTGAACAAGTGTAGGGGTGTGTGTGTAGAATGGTTAAAAAAATGTATATATGATGTTCTTTTTGTAAATAAAAAATAAAAAAAATATCATCAAAATAAAAAATCAAAATAAAAATATGTAAAAAGAAAAGGAAAATAATATGTAAAGGGAATTTGTATTAGGTGGAGTTGGGATGAACTTTCATGCTTGTTAATTGAACTCAGCTCTCATGTTCTTTTATTCTCTTTGGTATTTAACTTGTCATATCTATATTACCTTCTCCTTTACCTTGACCCCATTACAACCTTGAATAAAGTCCTCATGATTTGTGTGTGCATGTGTTTTGAGTAGTGGAGAAGTAGAAGATAAGCAAGCTTATGGTAGTGCAATTTTCATAGGTTAAATTGAGTGAAATACCTATATTTTAAACACTTGAGGGATTGAGAGTGAATCTTGTGAAGATCTATCATTTTTGATTCATTCTTTTTAACTGAAGTTTCCTTGCTGGTTAGTTTGAGATGCAAAGAAATATTATCTCATGACTGTTTTGATCCCTTGATTGTCTAGTTGCTCTTCTTGAGTCATTGAATCCTTTAGAGTTTTTAGTTTTTGAGTTTGTGTTGTTTTTCTTTATTCCTTGGTTTTTGTATTTGTGTTTTGCCCAGAAGTGCAAAAGTTAAGTGTGGGAGAATTTGATAACACTGTATTTTATACATTTTGTAATCCTCTCACTAGGCTTCTTAAGGTTCAATTAGGCTTAATTAAGTTGGTTTTGACACATTATATGATTTTGAGCCGAATTGGACAATTAAATAAATTATTGCATAAATTAGCCTTAATTATCTCTTTGGCAATATTTAGTAAACTGGCTATAACTTGAATTTCAAATATCTGATTGATGTGATTTTGGTTTTGTAGGAAAGTTAAGACAATTCCCTACAACTTTCATGTTGAACACTTTTCCAGAATCGAACTCCTTGGAGGTGATATTGGGCTTCGAAGTCAGAATGGAGGAGTTGAAACCGGGTCTAAAACACTCTGCAGTAATTGGACCATATCTTGAGTTCTTGGCATGATTTTGGACTCAAACCAAAGCCATTTTAAAGCAAATATTCAGGCCTACAACTTTCATGAAGACCACTTCTCTCAAAAATGAAAAAATGACTGGATGTAAGGCTGTGTATTTATTCAATTATTATTTAAAAAAAAGGAAAAAAGGAAATAGAAAATAGAAAAACGTCATCCATGACCTTTAAGAATTAATTATTAAATTATGGCTCCTGTAGCCTCAGTGAAGCAAATTGCCTATAAAAGGCAATGCAATTCATTTCAACGAGGACAATTCAGAGGGGACAATTCCAGGGGGGAAGGCGCTGCTGGGGAGAGGCTTTTGGGCAGTGCCCTGCCTCTCTCCTCAGTCTCCCTCCAATTTCTTTTCTCTCTCTTTTTCTTTTTTTCTTTCTTTTAGTTTATGTGTAAATAAGTTCCAGTCTACTTGGGTTAGAGTGTGAAGCTCTTGGTAATAAAATAAGATTATATTTATTCCTCTCTTGTGCTTTAATAATTTATATTTTTAAGTAGTTATTATGCGTGTTATATTTTGTTTCTGATAATTTAGAAACTACCCTTGTAAAGAGGAGTTCTTGATTTATTATAGACAAAATATTGGCACAGTAAATGCTTTAACCCATTTACAAGTGGTGGTAATAATTAAAGGAAATATAATATAATTATGTATATTATTTTATTTCGTATTGTATTTTGTTTCTAATCAATTTAGAAATCTTCCTTGTAAAGTGGAGTTCTTGATTTGTTGTAGACAAGAGATTGACACAATGAATGCTTTAACTCATTTACAAGTGTTGGTATTAGAAACTCTCCTTGTAAAGTGGAGATCTTAATTTATTGTAGACAAAATATTGACACAGTAAATGTTTGATCCCATTTATGAGTGGTAGTATTAATAGATGATTAAAGGAAACATAATATAATTACGTATATTATTTTAATGGACTTTTAATGTTGTATTTTCCGATTAGAACCTCCATGTTGCAAGGATTCTAATTGACTTATAAAAGGAATTAATCTTACCTTTCCATTATTTACCAAGAGCGGATCTTTTTACCCAAGTAAATAATTTTTACCGTAGTCACAAATATTTACTTCACCTTAATCTTCAACGATTCCCTGTGGATCGACCTTGGACTCACCGAGAAATTTATTACTTGAGACAACCTGCACTTGGGTTTGCAAATGCGATAATAAATTGATGGGGAGAATCAGTAATTGAGTTTCAAATATAAAATGATGCACAGGGAATAAAACTTGATGCATAATTTTTAGTTTCAAACAGGGACTTGCGTAATAAATTACATGATCATTTTATACAAAATAAAACTTGATGCACAATTTTTAGTTTCAAACAAGTCTACAAACTAAAAATTTAGTTTCAAACAAGTTTTTGTAGACTTGTTTGAAGACTGAATTTCTGGTGTAAAAATTTTGTATATATACTAAAATACTAACTTGTGGGGGAACCTCTCCCTTTTTAATTTCTGTGCATACTAACTTGTGGGAGAAACTCTCCCTAATTTCTCTATAATCTTTAATCATTAATGAAATAATCTTTCTTCTTCTCTCCTCTCTCATTTGGAGCAAAAAATCGGCTTGCCGATTCTCCGATTTTCATATTTTAAATTTACTTTTCTCGCACTTTATTTTTTGCATTTTAATTTCTATACAAATGTGGGGTAATTTTTTATTTTATTTTCTTGTACATATTAACTTAGTGGAGGTAACTCTCCCTTTTTTCTGTACTTTATTTTTTGTATTTATTTTCTATCATTTTTTTTGTTTACTAACTTACGAACTCTCTTACTAACTATCTAACTTTTTATTTTATCAGCTATCTAACTTTTTACTTTTTCTGCTTCTAACATTTTAATTTATCTGTATACTAACTTTTTAATTTTTATGCTTTTTAACTTATTTGGTGGATGGTTTATACCACACCTTTGTTAATATTTAATGGAAGTTTATACTGCTAGCTTGTACATTTTATTTTTTACTGTAAGTTACTTGTTTATGCTTATCATGATTTAAATTCTGGTCGTTTGGTTAGAGTTAATCCATGTACTTTACATATTGATTTATTTGAATCACAATCACACACATTAAGCACAATCGCTAAAAATGAAAGTGTGCATGATGAACATAAAAATCAACCGTTGCGAACCATGCGTGAGTATTTGCAACCATCTCGAAATTCTAGTCCATCATGTTTTATCTTTCCACTCAGTGCCAACAATTTTAGATTCAAGCCAGGTATGATTTCTTTACTTCCTAATTTCCATGGTTTAAAATCTGAAAGCCCATATTTACATTTAAAAGAGTTTGAGGAAGTATGTACTGCTTTTCATGATCAAACTTGCACTGAAGAGGTTGTTAAGCTTAAATTATTTCCTTTTTTTTTTAAAGATAAAGCAAAAACTTGGCTTAACACTTTGAAACCAAGATCAATTGGCACATGGCAAGAAATGCAAGGTGAGTTTTTGAAGAAATCTTTTCCAACACAAAAACCAATGCTTTGAAAAGACAAATCCAAATTTTTTCCCAAAATTCAAATGAAGCATATTTTCAAAGTTGGGAATGTTTTAAAGATTTGTTGAATTCTTGCCAACATCATGGTTTTGAAAAATGGCGCACTATAAGCTTCTTTTATGAAGGGTTAACACCTAAAACCAAACAATTTATGGAAACAATGTGCAATGGTGAATTTCTTGATAAAGAACCTGAAGAAGCTTTAGACTATTTAGACCATTTGGCTGAAAATTCTCAATCTTGGCATGATACTAATTCTTCTGAAAATTCAATTAGATTTAACCTTGCAAATGCTAGTAAAGGAAAATATCATCTTAGTCAAGAAGAAGATCTAAATGCAAGGTTTGCTAGTTTGGCTAGAAAGGATGAAGCCATGGAATCCGGGAAAGTAAAAGAAATCAAATCTGTGTAAAATGAAGAAATTTGTGGCATTTGTGATGAATTAGGATACTCAACAAATGAATGTCAAAAAATTCTTGTTTTTAAAGAAGTTGTGCATGAGCAAGTAAATGCAATGAACAATTTTAAAAAGCCATTCACTTCTTCTTTTTCAGATACATACAATCCGAGATGGAGAAATCACCTGAACTTCAATTGGAGGACCAACAACCAGTCACAATTCATGCAACTACCACCTCCTCAGGCACAGCAAGATTCTCAAAATCTCAAGGATATGCACCTTATGTCCCACCATATAGGAAAAACCTTGAAGGAACATTGCATGCATTTATGGAAAAACAATAGGCCATCAATAACCAAAACACTCAAGCCATGATTGACATAAAAGACACTCTTGCTAAACTTTCGTCTGCACTTGCCATTCATGATAAAGGAAAGTTTCCCTCTCAACCTTAACCAAATCCCAAGGGCCAGTTTAGCCTAAATGAGGGTAGTTCAGAAAGTCAAAAAATAGATCAAGTCAACTCAGTGATAACTCTTAGGAGTGGAAAGGTTGTTGAAAAACAAATTTCTGAACCTTTTGAGAAAGATGATGAGTCAATTCCCAAAGATGAGGAAGGAGTTGATAAGCCACCTAGCCAAAAGGAGATCAAACCCTCGTCTTCACCCCCATTTCCTCAAGCATTAAACAATTCAAGTAAAGTGAATCATAACAAGAACATTTTTGAAATCTTTAAACAAGTGAAGGTCAATATTCCTCTCGTTAGATGCTATCAAGCTGATTCCTTGTTATGCCAAATTTTTGAAAGACTTACCTAATGTTAAAAGGAAACATAATGTGAAAAAGAATGCATTTTTGATGAATAGGTAAGCTCCATTATTCAAAACAATAATGAGTTGAAATATAAAGACCCTGGTTGTCCTACAGTTTCATGCATTATTGGTGAACATAAAATTGAACGAGCTTTACTTGATCTTGGTGCTAGTGTTAATTTGCTTCTATATTCAAATTATCAGCAACTCAACCTTAGTGAGTTAAAACTAACTTCTGTAACTCTTCTACTTGCTGATAGATTAATTTAAATTTCAAAAGAAATAGTAGAATATGTGTTGGTACAAGTTGATAAATTCATATATCCTGTGGATTTTATTGTCTTGGAAACTGAACCTATGGTTGATAGTTCTAAGTCAGTTCTTATTATTTTGGGTCGCCCATTTTTAGCAACATCTAATGCTTTGATAAATTGCAGAAATGGAGTGGTGAAGCTAACTTTTGGAAATATAACATTGGAGCTTAATGTTTTCAACATGTGCAAGCAACCACATGAAGTTTATGATGAAAAGGAAGAGATTGAAGGGATTGAGGCCATTATAGATGATCATCTTCAAATCAGGAGTTCTTCTAACCCATTAGAAATCTATTTAATTAATTCATTTGATTCAGTTACATAATTAGATGATGATGTTTCTGAAATATGTTCTTTGCTTGACTGTACATAGGAAATGGAATACAAAGGAAGGAAGCCAAGATTCGAAGAGCTAAAATCCATGAATGATGATACCCATGAAGAAGTACCTACACTGGAACTGAAGCCATTACCTGATGGGTTGAAGTACACATTTTTAGCTTTCAAATGGCTTTAGTTTGAGTCTAATGTCATTTCTATAACTCCAGATACGTTCAAATTACTGCACACTACCCAAGCCCAGTTACAGCTCCTCTATTTTGACTTCCAAGCCCAATATCACCTTCAAGGAGTCCGATTCTGGAAAAGTGTTCAACATTAAAGTTTTAGATATAGGTCTTAACTATTCAGCATCCAAATTTCAGCCTATTTGACAACATCTAGCCCGAAAACTGTGACGAACAGTACACGTAGGTTAAGCTATCAAGAAAAGCACTCTGGTTCTTGCTTCAACCCCAATTTGAGTTATCTACTTGTGTGATTGGGCCTTTGAGGTCTTCATGAAAGTTATAGAGCTCTCTCTTATCTTCAAAATGCAATCAGATTCACCTCATTTGACCACTTACATCCCACGATATAGGCCAAATACAGAAGTAACGTAAGACATAAATTATGCTGAAAAATTCAATTAAGTCCAATTTGAGTCCAAACTTACAAAACATAATCAAAATCAATCAATTAAGTACATGGAGAGTGTAAATGACTAAAAATGAAGGGTTATTAATGTATCCAATATGTGATCATCAAATTCTCCCACACTTAGCTTTTTGCACTCCTGGGCAAAACACAAGACCAAAACTAAAAACAAAACAAAACAGACTCAAAAGCTAAACACTCTAAAAGACTAAATTTCTAATAATATTTAAAAATGAAGAGCAATCAATCATTCAAGTAATCAAAGCATTCACGAGGTAACATATTTTCACTTCTCAAATCAACAAGCAAGGATATTTCAATTGAAAAGCATGAGTCAAGAATGATAGATTTTCACAATATTCACTCTCAATCCCTCAAGTGTTTAAAAGGTAAGTATTTCACTCAATTCAACCCATGAAAATTGTACTACCATAAGTTTGCTTATCTTCTACTTCTCCACTACTCAGAACACATGCACACACAAATCATGAGGACTTTATTCAAGGTTGAAATGGGGTCAAGGTAAAGGAGAAGGTAATATGGATATAACAAGTTAAATAACAGAGAATAAAAGAGCATGAGAGTTGAGTTCAATTAACAAGCATGAAATGACAAAACTAATGTTCTCTTACTCCCTAAGGTCAAGTAAGAACATAGTTTTTCATTTAAGGCACATAACGAGTTTGAAACAAAGAATAGTCAAATAAGCTCAAAGGGGTTAAGCAATGGGAAATAGGTCATTTCTAATGCTTTATGTTGGTAGGAATCAGAGAATTTCCAAGAAGTCATAAGAGTGTTTGATATCATATTGAGACAACATGCTGCTAAACAAGGCTGACTATTTGATTAAGGTGGCTATTTCAAGAAAAATGCCTCAATCATATTTATGTATGCATATAAAAATGTAGTCTCGAAAAGAATCAAAGCAAGTTCTAGAGTAACAATTCCATGAGTGAAATTCACACAATAAAGAAAAGAATGGTACAAATGTTCAATCCATTCATCAGTAGGCTCAAAATCTCACAAGGCATAATTTTATCATTCTCAGTCCACCAATTCAACATCCATAACCAAGCATGTGAATTTTAAGAAAGAAGACAATTTACTCAATCATGCAAATTTCCCTGAATTTGAATTGCTACTTCCACACAAACTAATTACTACCCAGATTACTCTTTACTCTGCCACCAATTTTTGATGTGTCTCAAGAGTAAATAATGTACTCTTTACTCTGCCATCCCTAATTACTTTTATTGTTAATAAATTGATGACAAACACAACAAACATATTAACAAACACACTCCTATTTTTTTTTTAGTTTTTTTAATATAAACACAATAAACATATTAACAAACATACTTCTTAATTTTTTTTTGGATTTTTTTTTACAACCATCCTTCCCCCCAACCAGATCACAACATTGTCCTCAATGTCAAAACATAGATAGGTAAAGGATAGAATATATTACCTGTTGTTGCAATTACTGAAAAGAAAAACCTCACACAAATTTAAACAGAAATAAAGTATGATAAATAAAACTAAAGTTTGTAATTATTTAAATAATTGGAGTGTCTTGGCTGACTTTCTTTTCATTTTGCTTTCCTCACCACTTCCTTCATTGCTTCCTTCGGACCAATCTATCTGAGCTGTTGCTGGATCAGGTTTATAAACAAAAGCTTCTAATTTATCAATCAACTCATCAACAGTGGAAGCAGAGATAAGGAGTCGTCTTGTTGCTTTGTAAAATCATGAATATAATTATTACCACCACTTGTAAATGGGTTAAAGCATTTATTGTGCCAATATTTTGTCTACAATAAATCAAGAACTCCTCTTTACAAATTTGATAACACTGTATTTTATACATTTTGTAATCCTCTCACTAGGCTTCTTAAGGTTCAATTAGGCTTAATTAAGTTGATTTTGACACATTTTATGATTTTGAGCTGAATTGGACAATTAAATAAATTATTGCATAAATTAGCCTTAATTATTTCTTTGGCAATGTTTAGTAAACTGGCTATAACTTGAGTTTCAAATATCTGATTGATGTGATTTTGATCTTGTAGGAAAGCTAAGACAATTCCCTACAACTTTTATGTTGAACACTTTTCCAGAATCGAACTCCTTATAGATGATACTGGGCTTTGAAGTCAGAATAGAGGAGTTGAAACTGGGTCTAAAACACTCTGCAGTAATTGGACCATATCTTGAGTTCTAGGCATGATTTTGGACTTAAACAAAAGCCATTTTAAAGCAAATATTCAGGCCTACAACTTTCATGAAGACTACTTCTCTTAAAAATAAAATAATAATAATAAATTTAAATGAATAGTGTGAATAGTATAAATAGGGTAAATAATATGTGAATAGTATAAATAGTAAAAAAGTAAAAAGAAATTTTTTAAACAATATAAAAAAATAATAATAAAATAAAAAAAGATTTGTGAATAGTGTGAATAATAAAAAAGTAAAAAAAAGTAAAAAGTAAAAAAAATTATATATTAAAAAAAACGAAAATTGAAAAAAAAACCAAAAAAAAAAAAAGAGAAGGTGGTCACACCGTGACCATTAAAAAAAAAAACCAAAAAAATAATAAAAAAGAGTTAAGCCTTTTATTTTTTTTATACATATTAACTTAGTGGGATAAACTCTCCCTTTTATTTTCTGTACATACTAACTTTGTGGGAGAAAATCTCTCTTTTATTTTTCTGTATATATTAATAGTGGGAGTAATTCTTCCTTTTAATTTCTGTACAGTGGGGGTACCTCTCCCTTTTAATTTTTGTATATACTAACTTTGTGTGGGAAATCTCTCCCTTTTAATTCTTGTACATATTAACTCAGTGGGGGAAATTCTCCCTTTTATTTCTAACGTACTAACTTAGTGGGGGAAACTCTCCCTAATCTCTCTATAATCTGCAATCATTAATGAAATAATCTTTTTTTTTCTTCTCTTCTCTCTCATTGGAGCAAAAATCGGCTTGTCGATTCTCGGATTTTCATATTTTAAATTTACTTTTTACACTTTATTTTTTGTATTTTATTTTTTGCACTTTGTTTATTTATTTATTTATTTTTGTTATTTATTTTCTGTCATTTATTTTTTATTATTTTTTTTATCATTTATTTTTGTTTACTAACTTACTAACTTACTAACTTTCTTACTAACTATCTAACTTTTTACTTTACCCGCTTCTAACATTTTAATTTATCTCGCATATTAACTTTTTATTTTTTTATTATTTTTTACTTATTAACTTATTTGATGATTGGTTTATACCACACATTTGTTAATATTTATTTACTAAGTGTTAATATATATATTTGGTGGTTGGTTTATTACCCCACATTTGTTATTTTTTTATTTGGTGGTTGGTTTCTACCACACCATTTTTAATTTTTTATTTGGTGGTTGGTTTATTACACCACCTTTGTTATTTTCTTTTATTTGGTGGTTGGTTTCTACCACACCATTTTTAATTTTTTATTTAGTGGTTAGTTTATTACCACGCCTTTGTAAATATTTATTTGGTGGCTGATTTATACCACACCTTTGTATATATTTATTTATTTATTTATTTTTATTTTTCTATTTCTTCTTCTATTTTGTCATGTGTAATTAAATTTGTGTATTTTTAGGGTGAAGACATAACTTGATTCAATTGACATGTATTAAGATTGGAATTCTAATTAACTTTTTTCTATTTAATTTGAGTGTTTATTATGGTTCATAATGCTTTTATGAATTGACCACTCATAAATTGATCTAGTGGGTATATGTAGAATCCAAAAAGTTTGCATATGACCTAGACCATAAATAATAAAGTGCCATGATTTATAATCATCTAGGAATGGAGGTTATAGGTTGTGTGGGAGAACTGTGGTATTTTTCCATGAGAATCTATAGAGTAAAAGTCATGCCTTTAAATGTTTTCAAATTACTGATTCTCCCCATCAATTGAATGATTAGAAATTGATTAGAAGGAAGATCTCAAAGCTACTCTATTGTCTATGATAGATTATTGAATCAAGTGAAGTCTAATCCCTAGTATTCTAATTTCATGTGTTTTCATTTCAAAATAAAAACAAAAGAAAAACTTTGTTTTCTCTTTTTCTTCTTAATTTCGTGTGTCTTAGTGTTTGTTTTTTTTTTCTTTTTAAATAGTCAACTTTATTTTGACCTTTTGGTCACTCGTTGATTTTCTCAACAAGTTTTTGTAAACCTAGGTTGATACGGTGGATTTTGTTGCTTCAAGAATTCAAAATAAGCCAAAAATGTTTCGTCCATACTTACAATAGGCTCACTTTTTTTTTTAATTACACCTATCAATGATTTTTTTTCCTTCTCTGATGAATTTTTAATTTCTTGTCTTAGTTTACCAAAATTGTCAATTTTTCTTGTAACAAGCGAAGTTGTTCTTTGTGGATGGTTTCGGCAAATTAAAAAAAAAAGATAAAATATTTTTCATTAAAGAATGGCTGAGTAAGGAGTCATTAGGTGAAATCTTTTGACTCTTGAGACGCATTCTTGTGAATTTGTGCAGTGTGAATTTATTAATTTGTGAAATCTCTTCAAAGGCCAGTAAGCGTGTTACAGTCTTGAGAATCTGACTCAAAAAGACCCTGTTTGCCAATTTATAAGAAAATTGGATGGGAAACTTATCCTCGACTCATAGAAGGCGTTTAAGCCGTTACTGGACGTAAAACCAGAGGAAGATGTGAGCCACAATCACAACTACATGTATATATTTTCTTGTATAGAATTTTTTTTTAAAAAAAAGAGCAAGAAGTGGTCTGAAGGAAATATTGTGTGAAGTAGTAAGAAAATGAAGCCAGTCAAGACACTCTATCTGTATAAATAATTTCAATCTTTGGTCATACTTTGTTTCTATTTATATTTGTGTGAGGTTGCTCTTTTCAGTAATTGCGGTAATAGGTACTATCTTTTATTCTTTTCCTTTCTATTTTTTTTAACATTGAGGACAATGTTGTGATCTAGTTGGGGGAAGGATAGTTGTGTAAAAAAATGTATAAAAAAAATAGTAAGTGTGTTTATGTTTGTTGTGTGTAGAGTTGTGTAAAAAAAATCAAATTTTTTTAAGAAGTGGTATGGTGTGGAATACGATTAAAAATTAATATTAAAAATAGTTGCCAAGTTCCACCAAAAATATAAAAACCTTGCAACCAATTGTAGTAAGCAAGGGTCGATCCATAGAGAACCAATTCAATTAACACTATCAATCCACTTCCTAAATTAAACTCTGATGAAAAATAAATAGTAAAAGTAAAAGGGGGGTTTTGTTGATTAAAACTAAAAAGAGAAATTAAACTTAAACCAAAACAGTAAACACAAATTGAATTATCAAGTTAAAGATATTGGTTAAGAGATGGAATCCACCACTAGATTTATATGATTATGCCAACTTACATACCCTTTATACCAACATGATCAATTATGTTCTTATGTAATTGTGAGATAAATCCCATGTCTTCCTTAAGTTTCGCTTAATTCAGCAATCGCTCAAATCAAACCCTAACCATTAGTTATTTGTAAAGCAACCGCTCTTACACCTACCTAATGATTGCATTAAGAATTAGAAAACCAATCACACTAAGGTCTAATCACACACCGGTATTAAATTACTTAGATCATATGTCTCACTAGTCATACCACCGCAACCGCGCATAGCAATCCTAGTTTTACCACTTTCGAAGTTTGGCAAGAATATAAAAACCTTTATATTGATTTATGAACAAAAACATATGAATAAAAACATAATTGTATTGATATAAAGAGGTATGCAAGATTCACATAATCAAAACTAGAGTTTCATCCTCCCTTAACCAATCAAGAAGTTTAGCCACACATGGCAAATTCAAAAATAGAAGAAGAATTAAAAGAAAACATTGTTCAGAACAAAAGAAGAAAAGAAAAACTAAAGATCAAACTAGTTTCCAAGGCTTGAGAGTGATTGATCTTTGATCGCTCGAATCCGAGTCTCCAATCCTCAACGAATCCTTCCCCTTCTTGGTCTTTGTGTTTCTCTCAGTTTCCTTCACGGCTCTCTCTGTCCAGAATACCTTAAAGGGCTCTAAGCAACCCTATTTATAGGTTTGGGAACCTAATTTAACATTAAAGCACGAAATTAACTTTCTGGTGCGACGACACGGGCCGTGTCATGCTACACGGCCCAACCTGTGTCTGATTCTGGAGACAAATTTCCAGCTATTCCAAGGTCAGAAAGGAACACGGCCCACCTCGTGTAACTTGACACGGGCCGTGTTATCGATCAAGACTTGAAATTACCCTTCCTCGTGAAGTCAGAGGCGTACACGGCCTACCCCGTGTCATTTGACACGGGCCGTGTTGATCAGAACCTTCCAGTCTTCAAAGTCAGAATGATACACGGCCTACCCCGTGTCACTTGACACGGGCCGTGTTGATTACTTTCTTCAAATACAGCCTTGATTCTTCATGAATGCTCTTCTTCCTTTGCTTCTAGAGGTTGATACTGATTCCCTTAAGTCTCTTAACTCTTTTCTCAACAGCTCAAAACCAATGGACTCCATCACTCATAGATCTCCTGAAAATCACAATATGTTTATGAGTGTTTATAACCACATTTAAGCATAGTTTCACAATAAACATCCGAAGATAACTCTAAATCAGAAACTTAGCTAAATGTCAACAATTAAACACATTTGAAATCCAATTAGATCAAACAAAGAGCATTCAAGAGCTGAAATTATTAACAGATCAAGAAGTATGTGTATTAATATGTTTATTGTGTTTATATGTTTGTCAGTAACTTACTAAACCAGTTAAGGATGGCAGAGTAAGGAGTAAATTTTACTCTTGAGATGCATCTTAGTTGGGGTAGACAACTAGTTTGTGTGAAAGTAGCAATTCAAATTCAGAAAAATTTGCATGATTGAGTAAATTATTTTCTTTCTTTAAATTCATATGCTTGGTTATGGATGTTGAATTGGTGGACTGAGAATGATAGAATTATGCCTTGTGAGATTTTGAGCCTATTGATGAATAGATTGAACATTTGTACCATTCTCTTCTTTCTTGTGTGAATTTCACTCATGGAATTGTTACTCTAGAACTTGCTTTAATTCTTTTTGAGACTATATTTTCATATGCATACATAAAAATGATTGAGGTATTTTCTTGAATTAACTACTTTGACCAAATAGCCAACCTTGCATATTTTCATTTGCTTAACCCCTTTGAGCTTATTTGACTATTCTTTGTTTTGAACTCATTATATACCTTAAATGAAAAATCATGTTCTTACTTAGCCTTAGGAAATAAGAGAGCATTAACTTTGTTATTAGATGAGTTCTTGAACAAGTGTGGGGATGTGTGTGCAGAATGGTTAAAAAAATGTATATATGATGTTCTTTGTGTAAGAAAAAAATAAAAATAAAAATATCATCAATAAAAAAAAATTAAAATAAAAAAAATGTAAAAAGAAAAGGAAAATAATATGTAAAAGGAATTTGTATTAAGTGGAGTTGGGATGAACTTTCATGCTTGTTAATTGAACTCAGCTCTCATGTTCTTTTATTCTCTTTGATATTTAACTTGTCATATCTATATTACCTTCTCCTTTACCTTGATCCCATTAAAACCTTGAATAAAGTCCTCATGATTTGTGTGTGCATGTGTTTTGAATAGTGGAGAAGTAGAAGATAAGCAAGCTTATGGTAGTGCAATTTTCATGGGTTAAATTGAGTGAAATACCTACCTTTTAAACACTTGAGGGATTGAGAGTGAATCTTGTGAAGATCTATCATTCTTGATTCATTCTTTTTAACTGAAGTTTCCTTACTGGTTGGTTTGAGATGCGAAGAAATGTTACCTCATGACTGTTTTGATCCCTTGATTGTCTAGTTGCTCTTCTTGAGTCATTGAATCCTTTAGAGTTTTAGTTTTTGAGTTTGTGTTGTTTTTCTTTATTCCTTGGTTTTTGTCTTTTGTGTTTTGCCCAGGAGTGCAAAAGTTAAGTGTGGGGGAATTTGATAACACTGTATTTTATACATTTTGTAATCCTCTCACTAGGCTTCTTAAGGTTCAATTAGGCCTAATTAAGTTGGTTTTGACACATTTTATGATTTTGACCCGAATTGGACAATTAAATAAATTATTGCATAAATTAGCCTTAATTATCTCTTTGGCAATGTTTAGTAAACTGGCTATAACTTGAGTTTCAAATATCTGATTGATGTGATTTTAGTCTTGTAGGAAAGCTAAGACAATTCCCTACAACTTTCATGTTGAACACTTTTCCAGAATCGAACTCCTTGGAGGTGATATTGGGCTTTGAAATCAGAACAGAGGAGTTGAAACCGGGTCTAAAACACTCTGCAGTAATTGGACCATATCGTGAGTTCTAGGCATGATTTTGGACTCAAACTAAAGCCATTTTAAAGCAAATATTCAGGCCTACAACTTTCATGAAGATCACTTCTCTCAAAAATGAAAAAATGACTGGATGTAAGGCTGTGTATTTACTCAATTATTATTTAAAAAAAAAGAAAAAAAAGGAAATAGAAAATAGAAAAACGTCATCCATGACGTTTAAGAATTAATTATTAAATTATGGCTCCTGTAGCCACAGTGAAGCAAATTGCCTATAAAAGGCAATGCAATTCATTTCAACGAGGACAATTCCAGGGGGGAAGACGCTGCTGGGGAGAGGCTTTTGGGCAGTGCCCTGCCTCTCTCCTTAGTCTCCCTCCAATTTCTTTTCTCTCTCTTTTTCTCTTTTTTCTTTCTTTTAGTTTATGTGTAAATAAGTTCCAGTCTACTTGGGTTAAAGTGTGAAGCTCTTGGTAATAAAATAAGGTTAGATTTATTCATCTCTTGTGCTTTAATGATTTATATTTTTAAGTAGTTATTATGCGTGTTATATTTTGTTTTTGATAATTTAGAAACTACCATTGTAAAGAGGAGTTCTTGATTTATTGTAGACAAAATATTGGCACAGTAAATGCTTTAACCCATTTACAAGTGGTGGTAATAATTAAAGGAAATATAATATAATTACGTATATTATTTTATTTTATATTGTATTTTGTTTCCAATCAATTTAGAAATTCTCCTTGTAAAGTGGAGTTCTTGATTTATTGTAGACAAGAGATTGGCACAATGAATGCTTTAACCCATTTACAAGTGTTGGTGTTAGAAACTCTCCTTATAAAGTGGAGATCTCGATTTATTGTAGACAAAATATTGGCACAGTAAATGCTTGATCCCATTTATGAGTGGTGGTATTAATAGATGATTAAAGGAAACATAATATAATTACGTATATTATTTTAATAGACTTTTAATGTTGTATTTTCCGATTGGAACCTCCATGTTGCGAGGATTCTAATTGAGTTATAAAAGGAATTAATCTTACCTTTCTATTATTTACCAAGAGTGGATCTTTTTACCCAAATAAATAATTTTTACCATAGTCACAAATATTTACTTCACCTTAATCTTCAACAATTCCCTGTGGATCGACCTCGGACTCACCAAGAAATTTATTACTTGAGACAACCTGCACTTGGGTTTGCAAATGCGATTATAAATTGATGGGGAGAATCAGTAATTGAGTTTCAAATATAAAATGATGCACAGGGAATAAAACTTGATGCACAATTTTTAGTTTCAAACAGGGACTTGCGTAATAAATTACATAATCATTTTATACAAAATAAAACTTGATGCACAATTTTTAGTTTCAAACAAGTCTACAAACTAAAAATTTAGTTTCAAACAAGTTTTTGTAGACTTGTTTGAAGACTGAATTTCTGGTGTAAAAATTTTGTATATATACTAACATACTAACTAGTGGGGGAACCTCTCCCTTTTTAATTTCTGTGCATACTAACTTGTGGGGGAAACTCTCCCTAATTTCTCTATAATCTTTAATCATTAATGAAATAATCTTTCTTCTTCTCTCCTCTCTCGCTGGAGCAAAAAATCGGCTTGTCGATTCTCCAGTTTTCATATTTTAAATTTACTTTCTGCACTTTATTTTCTGCATTTTAATTTCTGTACAGTGGGGGTAATTCTCCATTTTATTTTCTTGTACATATTAACTTAGTGGGGTAACTCTCCCTTTTTTTTTTTGTATTTTATTTTTTGTATTTATTTTTTGTCATTTTTTTTTGTTTACTAACTTACTAACTCTCTTACTAACTATCTAACTTTTTACTTTATCAGCTATCTAACATTTTAATTTATCTGTATACTAACTTTTTAACTTTTATGCTTTTTAATTTATTTGGTGGTTGGTTTATACCACACCTTTGTTAATATTTAATGAAAGATTTATACTGCTAGCTTGTACATTTTATTTTTTTACTGTAAGTTACTTGTTTATGCTTAATTGGTATCATGATTTAAATTCTGGTCGTTTGGTTAGAGTTAATTCAGGTACTTTACATATTGATTTGTTTGAATCACAATCACACATATTAAGCACAATGGCTGAAAATGAAAGTATGCATGATGAACATGAAAATCAACCGTTGCGAACCATGCGTGAGTATTTGCAACTATCTCGAAATTCTAGTCCATCATGTTTTATCTTTCCACTCAATGCCAACAATTTTAGATTCAAGCCAGGTATGATTTCTTTACTTCCTAATTTCCATGGTTTAGAATCTGAAAGCCCATATTTACATTTAAAAGAATTTGAGGAAGTATGTACTGCTTTTCATGATCAAACTTGCACTGAAGAGGTTGTTAAGCTTAAATTATTTCCTTTTTCTTTGAAAGATAAAGCAAAAACTTGGCTTAACACTTTGAAACCAAGATCAATTGGCACATGGCAAGAAATGCAAGGTGAGTTTTTGAAGAAATTTTTTCCAACACAAAAACCAATGCTTTGAAAAGACAAATCTAAAATTTTTCCCAAAATTCAAATGAAGCATATTTTCAAAGTTGCGAATGTTATAAAGATTTGTTGAATTCTTGCCCACATCATGGTTTTGAAAAATAGCGCACTATAAGCTTCTTTTATGAAGGGTTAACACCCGAAACCAAACAATTTGTGGAAATAATGTGCAATGGTGAATTTCTTGATAAAGAACCTGAAGAAGCTTTAGACTATTTAGACCATTTGGCTGAAAATTCTCAATCTTGACATGGTACTAATCCTTCTGAAAATTCAATTAGATTTAACCTTGCAAATGCTAGTAAAGGAAAATATCATCTTAGTCAAGAAAAAGATCTAAATGCAAGGTTTGCTAGTTTGGCTAGAAAGGTTGAAGCCATGGAATCCGAGAAAGTAAAAGAAATCAAATCTGTGCAAAGTGAAGAAATTTGTGGCATTTGTGATGAATTAGGACACTCAACAAATGAATGTCAAAAAATTCCTGTTTTTAAAGAAGTTGTGCATGAGCAAGTAAATGCAATGAATAATTTTAAAAAGCCATTCACTTCTTCTTTTTCAGATACATACAATCCGGGATGGAGAAATCACCTGAACTTCAATTGGAGGACCAACAACCAGCCACAATTCATGCAACTACCACCTCCTCAGGCACAGCAAGATTCTCAAAATCCTCAAGGATATGCACCTTATGTCCCACCATATAGGAAAAACCTTGAAGGAACATTGCATGCATTCATGGAAAAACAAGAGGCCATCAATAACCAAAACACTCAAGCCATGATTGACATAAAAGACACTCTTGCTAAACTTTCTTCTGCACTTGCCATTCATGAGAAAGGAAAGTTTCCCTCTCAACCTCAACCAAATCCCAAGGGTCAGTTTACCCTAAATGAGGGTAGTTCAGAAAGTCAAAAAATAGATCAAGTCAACTCAGTGATAACTCTTAGGAGTGGAAAGGTTGTTGAAAAACAAATTCCTGAACTTTTTGAGAGAAATGATGAGTCAATTCCCAAAGATGAGGAAGGAGTTGATAAGCCGCCTAGCTAAAAGGAGATCAAACCCTCGTCTTCACCCCCATTTCCTCAAGCATTAAACAATTCAAGTAAAGTGAATCATAACAATGACATTTTTGAAATCTTTAAATAAGTGAAGGTCAATATTCATCTGTTAGATGTTATCAAGCAGATTCCTTGTTATGCCAAATTTTTGAAAGACTTGTGCACTGTTAAAAAGAAACATAATGTGAAAAAGAATGCATTTTTGACTGAACAGGTAAGCTCCATTATTCAAAACAATAATGAGTTGAAATATAAAGACCCTGGTTGTCTTACAGTTTCATGCATTATTAGTGATCATAAAATTGAACGAGCTTTACTTGATCTTGGTGCTAGTGTTAATTTGCTTCCATATTCAGTTTATCAGCAACTGGACCTTGGTGAGTTAAAACCAACTTCTGTAACTCTTCTACTTGCTGATAGATTAATTAAAATTTCAAAAGGAATAGTAGAAAATGTGTTAGTACAAGTTGATAAATTCATATATCCTGTGGATTTTATTGTCTTGGAAACTGAACCTATAGTTGATAGTTCTAAGTCAGTTCCTGTTATTTTGGGTCGCCCATTTTTAGCAACATCTAATGCTTTGATAAATTACAGAAATGGAGTGGTGAAGCTAACTTTTGGAAATATAACACTGGAGCTTAATGTTTTCAACATGTGCAAGCAACCACATAAAGTTTATGATGAAAAAGAAGAGATTGAAGGGATTGAGGCCATTATAGATGATCATCTTCAAATCGGGAGTTCTTCTGACCCATTAGAAATCTGTTTAATTAATTCATTTGATTCAGTTACACAATTAGATGATGATGTTTTTGAAATATGCTCTTTGCTTGACAATACACAGGAAATGGAATACAAAGGAAGGAAGCCAAGATTCGAAGAGCTAAAATCCATGAATGATGATACCCATGAAGAAGTACCTACACTGGAACTGAAGCCATTACCTGATGGGTTAAAGTACACATTTTTGGGAGAAAAACAAAGCTCTCCAGTGGTAATTTCCTCATCCCTGACCAAAGAACAAGAAGGCAAGTTGATAGAAGTACTTAAAAGGCATAAAAGTGCAATTGGATGGACATTAAAGGATATAAAAGGCATTAATCTATTAATCTGTACACATAGAATACATTTAGAGGATAATGCTAAAACATCTCAACAACCTCAAAGAAGATTAAATCCACACATGAAAGAGGTAGTTAGAGCTGAAGTTCTTAAATTACTTGATGTTGGAATTATCTGTCCTATCTCTGATAGCCAATGGGTAAGCCCTACACAAGTTGTGCCTAAGAAATCTGGAATAACAGTGGTTGAAAATGAAAAAGGAGAATTAATACTTACCCGAGTCTCATCTAGTTGGCGTATGTGTATTGATTTCAGAAAATTGAATGCAGCCGCTAGGAAAGACTATTTTCCTTTGCCATTTCTTGATTAGATTCTGGAAAGAGTAGCAGGACATCCCTACTATTGTTTTCTTGATGGTTATTCAGGGTATAATCAAATACCAATTGCATTGGAGGATCAAGAAAAGACCACTTTTACTTGTCCCTTTGGCACTTTTGCATATAGAAGAATGCCTTTTTGGTCTTTGTAATGCTCCGGTAACTTTTCAAAGATGCATGCTAAGTATTTTCAGTGACATGATTGAGCATTATTTAGAGGTTTTCATGGATGATCTGACAGTTTTTGGAAATTCTTTTGAAAATTGTCTTGAAAATTTGGAAAAAGTTCTTAAAAGATGTGAAGAAAAAGGATTTGTGTTAAATTGGAAAAAATGTCATTACATGGTTACCTCAGGAATAGTGTTAGGTCATGTGATATCTTCTAAAGGAATTGAAGTTGATAAGGCCAAAGTTGAATTAATTGCTCATTTGCCTTTCCCAAAAACAGTCAGAGTAGTTCGTTCCTTTTTAGGACATACAGGATTTTACAGAAGATTTGTAAAGGACTTTAGTGCCATATCTAGACCTTTATGTAATCTTCTAACAAAAGATACATCATTTGATTGGACTCAAGATTGTCAAAAATCTTTTGAAAAATTAATCGGTCTTTTGAATTTTGCTCCTATCATGCAATCTCCTGACTGGTTTTTGCCTTTTGAGTTGATGTGTGATGCTAGTGATTTTCTTTGTTGAAGTATTGTTTTAGGCCAAAGAAAGGAAGGTAAGCCTCATGTAATTTATTACGCAAGTCGAACTTTGAATAGTGCACAAATGAATTACACCACTACTGAAAAAGAACTACTTGCTGTAATTTTTGCATTGGACAAATTTTGAGCTTATTTAATTAGTTCTTCCGCTGTTGTTTTCACTGATCATGCTGCTGTAGATATTTAATGACTAAATAGGATGCTAAACCTAGGTTGATACGGTGGATCTTGTTGCTTCAAGAATTCAACATCACAATAAAAGACAAGAAAGGAGCCAAAAATGTTATTGCAGATCATTTGTCAAGGCTGACAATAGGCTCATCTTTTGATAGCACACCTATCAATGATTCTTTTCCCGATGAATTTTATTTTCTGTCAATTCCATACCTTGGTTTGCTAACATTGCCAATTTTCTTGTAACAGGTAAGATGCCGCCTCAGTGGACACACCAAGACAGAAAAAAGTTTTTGGTTGAGGAGAAAAATTTCTTTTGGGATAACCCGTATTTGTTCAAATATTGTCCTGATCAAATCTTTCGGAGATGTGTACCCAACAATGAGGTAAGTAGTGTCATTAAATTTTGTCATTCAGAAGCATGTGGAGGTCATTTTTCTTCAAAGAAAACAGCTACGAAAATCTTGCAGTGTGGATTTTATTGGCCCACTTTATTCAAGGACAGTTATACTTTTTGCAAAAGTTGTGAAAGTTGTCAAAAATTGGGGTCCATTTCTAAAAGAAATATGATGCCTTTGAATCCTATCCTTGTCATTGAAATTTTTGATTGTTGGGGAATTGATTTCATGGGTCCATTTCCATCATCTTTTGGATTTGTGTACATTTTGGTTGCAGTTGATTATGTCTCAAAATAGATTGAGGCGATTCCATGTCGGCACAATGATCATAAAACTGTTCTAAAATTTTTAAAAGAAAATGTTTTGAGTTGATTTGGAATTCCTCGAGCTATCATCAATGATGGGGGAACACATTTTTGCAATAAATCATTTGAATTCTTAATAAAGAAATATTGCATTACCCACAAAATTGTAACCCCTTATCATCCTCAGACAAGTGGACAAGTTGAATTGGCAAATAGAGAGATTAAAGTGGAAAAAATGGTCAACCCAAATCGTAAAGATTAGTCTATAAGACTAAACGATGCACTTTGGGCTTACTATACTGCTTTTAAAACATCTTTAGGCATGTCTCCCTATCGATTAGTTTATGGAAAACCTTCTCATTTGCTTGTAGAATTGGAGCATAAAGCATTTTGGGCCATTAAAGCTTTCACCTTAAGTCTTGATGATGCTTTCAAGTTACGCAAATTGCAATTGAATGAACTTGAGGAATTAAGAAATGATGCATATGAAAACTCAAAGATTTAGAAAGCTAGAACAAAAGCTTTTCATGACAAATCAATTTTGAGAAAAACTTTTGAAATTGGTCAAAAAGTTCTGCTTTATAATTCTCGTCTTCACCTATTCCCTGGAAAATTGAGATCTAGGTGGATTGGTCCTTATATTGTCAAACATGTGTATTCTTATGGGGCCATAGACATTGAGAATCCTAGGAATGGTATTGTATTTAAGGTTAATGGACAAAGACTCAAACCATTTCTGGAACATCAAGTTGTTGAGGTAGAATCCATTTCTCTTTCTAATCCTTGTTATGAGTAGAATTTATTTTAATGTTGTTTCTTTCTTTTTGCAGTTCTTTGTGTTCCCAGTTAAATGGCGGATAACGGTACTCCGTGACTCTCAAGTCGGTTTGTTTTTCAGTTTCCCATAATAACTGATTTCTTCTCCTTTTAAAATGGATGTCATTCTCTCAAATCTAAGAAAATATTTTCCTTCTCTCCCTCTAAATGCTCTAACAAAAGTCTATGAAGCTAGGTGTGAAAGACTGAGATTGTTAATGTACAAAGGCATCCCAGAAGATATACGCTGGATAATCGAAGCAAAGGTTTGTTTAGCTGGTGAATCTTCAGATTCATTTGTCCTATACATGCCTGGTCTCGGTAAAAGTTCATTTTCAAAAAGGAGAAGAGCAAAAAGAATGAAAGTTTGTTACAAGTGTGCACGATGGAATTGCAACACACGATATCGCTCTTTGGGGATGGTTTCCGTAAATAGAGAAGATAAAATATTCTTCATCAAGAATGGACTGAGTAAGGAGTCATTAGATAATATCTTATTGACTCTTGAGACGCATTCTTGTGGAATTGTGCAGCGTGAACTTCTTAGTTTGTGGAATCTCTTTAGAGACGAGTAAAAGCGTTATAGTCTTAGGAATTTGACTCAAAAAGACCCTGTTTGCCAATTTATAAGAAAATTGGATGGGAAGCTTATCCTCGACTAATAGAAGGCGTTTAAGCCGTTTCTGGACGTGAAACGAGAGGAAGATGTGAGCCACAATCACAACAACATGTATATATTAGCTTGTACATCTTTAAAAAAAATAAGAAAAAAAAGAAAAAATAGAAAAGAAAAAAATAGAAAAAATAAAAAAATGAAACAAATAAAATAAAATAAAATAAAAAGGGTGAAACTTCGGTTGTACTTGGTCTTTAATTAGATTAGGAGCCTGCGCGGTGGAGTGGCAGACTGGCGTCATTGACTCGGGTGGACCTTCGCATCTTTGGTCGGTAAATAAGGTTCGTGTGCCATGCTCTGTAGAGAGTCGCGCAAGCATTCCCAGGTTTTAACCAAAGGCTCTGCTTTCTGATGGACAAAAAAGAGCGTCCCGTGTTTGCATTCTCGCGTGACAATGCCTCTGAGCTGGATCCTGTGATTTATTGCCATGGGCTCTTCAGTGACCTCTCACTGGCTGTGGTCGTTGGTGGTAGCTGTCAGATTTACGCACTTTAATTAGTGGCGTCGTAGCTCAATCCAAAATATCCTACAAGCGGGAGAGAGAAGAATGCCCAGATTGGCTGAGTCATCCTGGTATTACTGCGCTCATGACGCACAGTATAAAGATCTGCCATGAAACCTGTACATAAAGGTATGTAATCATTTGTTATTATTATTTTATCTTTGTATGATTTTGTTGAATTTTAGTTTTGGACAGACGATCCTTTGGATGGGATACTTCGAGGGTTTCTAGACTTCTTTATCCTGATGGTTTTCTTGAAGTAAAAAAAAAAAAAAAAAAAAACAAAAAAATTATTATTATTATTATTTTTAAAATTTTAAACTTTTTCGACACCAGTCAACCTACCCGTATAGGAGCTATTATTACTTTTTCTATTCTCTTCCCTATTTAAACACTCCATTTTCTTCACTTTCCCGCAACTCATAATCATTCAAAGAGAGTGTGAGTGTAGAAATGGAGGAGCTTCTTCTTACGTTCGTAGATTTGTCGTATCTGTGTATTTTGTGGGACAAGTTATAGGAAGAGTTTAGAGTTTGTAAATGCAAAGCAAGCATCTTGTTGGTAGAACACTTGTCTGCGAGGAACATTCGTGTAGTATATGGGGAGGTTGCCTTGGGTTAATGGGGGTATCACTTTCTGCATTTATAAGAGGTGGTCAAGTTTTAGGTGTCATTCCTGAACCTTTAACTCGAAGGAACATCGTTGGAAAGACAATTCGACTGGAAATTCAAGTATCATCTATGCATGGACGAATGAAGGCAATGCTTGAAAACTCTAATGCATTCATTGCCTTACCTGGTGGTTTTGGTACTTTGAAAGAAATTTTTCAAATTGTCTCTTGGGCCTAACTGAACATCCACCATAAACCCGTAGGTTTGTTGAATGTTAATAATTTCTTTGATAATTTGTTATCTTTTGTTGACCATGCTGTGGAACAGAAATTTGTCACACCTTCTGCAAGACGACTCCTTATCTCTGCTTCCACTGTTGATGAGTTGATTGATAAATTAGAAGCTTTTGTTTATGAACCTGATCCGAAGAATGTAAACTCGGATAGATTGGTCCAAAGGAAGCAATGAAGGAAGTGGTGAGGGAAGCAAAATGAAAAGAAAGCCAGCCAAGACACTCCAACTATTTAAATAATTATAAGCTTTAGTTTTATTTATCATACTTTGTTTCTGTTTAAATTTGTGTGAGGTTTTTCTTTTCAGTAATTACAACAACAGGTAATATATTCTATCCTTTACCTATCTATGTTTTGACATTGAGGACAATGTTGTGATCTGGTTGGGGGGAAGGATGGTTGTAAAAAAAAACCCAAAAAAAAATTAAGAAGTGTGTTTGTTAATATGTTTATTGTGTTTATATTAAAAAAACTAAAAAAAAATAGGAGTGTGTTTGTTAATATGTTTGTTGTGTTTGTCATCAATTTATTAACAACAAAAGTAATTAGGGATGACAGAGTAAAGAGTACATTATTTACTCTTGAGACGCATCAAAAATTGGTGGCAGAGTAAGGAGTAATTTGGGTAGTAACTAGTTTGTGTGGAAGTAGCAATTCAAATTCAGGAAAATTTACATGATTGAGTAAATTGTCTTCTTTCTTAAAATTCACATGCTTGGTTATGGATGTTGAATTGGTGGACTGAGAATGATAGAATTATGTCTTGTGAGATTTTGAGCCTATTGATGAATGGATTGAACATTTGTACCATTCTTTTCTTTATTGTGTGAATTTCACTCATGGAATTGTTACTCTAGAACTTGCTTTGATTCTTTTTGAGACTACATTTTCATATACATACATAAATATGATTGAGGCATTTTTTTTGAAATAGCTACTTTAATCAAATAGCCAGCCTTGTTTAGCAGCATATTGTCTCAATATGATATCAAGTACTCTTATGACTTCTTGGAAATTCTTTGATTCCTGCCAATATAAAGCATTAGAAATGACCTATTTCCCCTTGCTTAACCCCTTTGAGCTTATTTGACTATTCTTTGTTTCAAACTCATTATGTGCCTTAAATGAGAAACTATGTTCTTACTTGACCTTAGGGAATAAGAGAACATTAGTTTTGTCATTCGATGAGTTCTTGAACAAATGTGGGGGTGTGTGTGCAGAATGGTTAAAAAAAATGTATATATGATATTCTTTTTGTAAAAAAAAATCAAAAATAAAAAAAATCAATCAAAAATAAAAAATGTAAAGAGAAGAGGGTCAACAAGGTAATAAAGGAAAGGAAAAGAATATGTAAAGGGAATTTGTATTAGGTGGAGTTGGGATAAATTTTCACGCTTGTTAATTGAACTCAGCTCTCATGCTCTTTTATTCTCTGGTATTTAACTTGTCATATCCATATTACCTCCTCCTTTACCTTGACCCCATTACAACCTTGAATAAAGTCCTCATGATTTGTGTGTGCATGTGTTCTAATTAGTGGAGAAGTAGAAGATAAGCAAGCTTATGGCAGTACAATTTTTATGAGTTGAATTGAGTGAAATACTTACCTTTTAAACACTTGAGGGATTGAGAGTGAATCTTGTGAAAATCTATCATTCTTGGCTCATGCTTTTTAATTGAAATATCCTTACTTGTTGATTTGAGAAGTGAAGATATGTTACCTCATGAATGTTTTGATTACTTGAATGATTGATTGCTCTTCATTTTTAAATATTATTAGAAATTGAGTCTTTTAGAGTGTTTAGCTTTTGAGTCTGTTTCGTTTTGTTTTTAGTTTTGGTCTTGTGTTTTGGCCAAGAGTGCAAAAAGTTAAGTGTGGGAGAATTTGATGATCACATATTTGATACATTAATAAGCCTTCATTTTTAGTCATTTACACTCTCCATGTACTTAATTGATTGATTTTGATTATGTTTTGTAAGTTTGGATTCAAATTGGACTTAATTGAATTTTTCAGCATAATTTATGTCTTACGTTACTTCTGTATTTGAGCTATATCTTGGGATATAAGTGGTCAAATAAGGTGAATCTAATGGCATTTTAAAGATAAGAGAGAGCTCTATAACTTTTATGAGGACCTCAAAGGCCCAATCATACGAGTAGATAACTCAAATTGGGGTTGAAGCAAGAACCAGAGTACTTTTCCTGACAGCTTAACCTACGTGTACTGTTCATCACAGTTTTTGGGCTAGATATTTTCAAATAGGCTGAAATGTGGATACTGAATAGTTAAGACCCATATCTACAACTTTCATGTTGAACACTTTTCCAAAATCAGAATCATTGAAGGTGATATTGGGCTTGGAAGTTAGAACAGAGGAGCTATGACTGGGCCTGGGCAGTGTGCAGTAATTTGAATGTATCTAGAGTTATAGAAATGATATTAGACTCAAACTAAAGTCATTTGAAAGCTAAGATCCAGGCCTACAACTTTCATGAAGACCACTTGGTTCAAAAAGGACGAATGCAATGACTTCAGAGTTGCATGATTTCAGAGACAATGAATCTCTATAATTTTTCACTCACCAAAAGTCATTTGGCATTTTCCACTCATTTTTCACTCATCCACCCACTAATGACTCAGCCCCCTTGTCATTTTGTATCTCTAATCCTCTATAAAAGGAGGCTTTAGCAGATCATTGAAGGTGTTAGGTGTTAGTTACCAAAATGATGCCATTTTGTTACTAGGTTTTCTTGTAGTAATTTTCCTTTGTTCTAAATTAAAGTCGTGTTCTTCTTCTTTTTCTTCTTCTTCTTCTCTCTTTCTTTCTTCTTATCTATGAGTAACTAAGTTTCATTTTACTTGGGTGAAAGGGTGAAGCTCTTGGTAATAAAGTAAGGTTAGATTTATTCTTCCATTGTGCTTAAATGATTTATATTTTCTAGTAACCATTATACATATTATAATTTGTTTCTTATAATTTAGAAACCATCTTTGTAAAGAGGAGTTCTTGATTTGTTGTAGACAAAATATTGACACAATGAATGCTTTAACCCATTTATAAGTGGTGGTAATATTTTTAGGAAACATAATATAATTACGTATATTATTTTAAATGGACTTTTAATGTTATATTTTCCGATTGGAACCTCAATGTTGCGAGGATTCTAATTGAGTTATAAAAGAAATTAATCTTACCTTTACTTTATTTACCAAGAATGGATCTTTTAACCTAAGTAAATAATTTTTTACCATAGTAACAAAATATTTACTTCACCTTAATTAATCTTCAATAATTTCCTGTGGATCGACCTCGGACTCCCGAGAAATTTATTACTTGAGACAACCTGCACTTGAGTTCGCAAAGCAACAATTAATCCCGCATCAAGTTTGTAGACTTGTTTGAAACTAAAAATTGTGCATCAAGTTTTTGAAAAAAAGAAGAAGGAGGAATTCCCTCCTCTCCTCAGTCTCCTTTCACTTTTCTTTTCTTTTCTCTTTTTCTTTTTCTCTTTTTTAGTTTATGTGTAAATAAATTTTAGTCTACTTGGGTCAAAGTGTGAAGCTCTTGGTAATAAAATAAGGTTAGATTTATTCCTCTCTTGTGCTTTAATGATTTATATTTTTAAGTAGTTATTATGCATGTTATATTTTGTTTCTGATAATTTAGAAACTACCCTTGTAAAGAGGAGTTCTTGATTTATTGTAGACAAAATATTAGCACAGTAAATGCTTTAACCCATTTACAAGTGGTGGTAATAATTAAAAGAAATATAATATAATTACATATATTATTTTATTTCGTATTGTATTTTGTTTCCAATCAATTTAGAAACTCTCCTTGTAAACTAGAGTTCTTAATTTGTTGTAGACAAGAGATTGACACAATGAATACTTTAACTCATTTATGAGTGATGATATTAATAGATGATTAAAGGAAACATAATATAATTACGTATATTATTTTAATAGACTTTTAACGTTGTATTTTTCGATTGAAACCTCCATGTTGCGAGGATTCTAATTGAGTTATAAAAAGAATTAATCTTACCTTTCCTTTATTTACCAAGAGTGGATCTTTTTACCTAAGTAAATAATTTTTACCGTAGTCACAAAATATTTACTTCACCTTAATCTTCAACAATTCCCTATGGATAGACCTCGGACTCACCGAAAAATTTATTACTTGAGACAACCTGCACTTGAGTTTGCAAATGCTACAATTAAAAAGTGTGCATCAGTAACATAGGCAGCCTCAATTTCGTGGACACTTCTAGTCAATACCACTGAGTTACTTCTAATGCTAAACTGTTGGGAATTAGTGGCCATATTCTCAATCAGTTCTCTTGCAGCCATAGCAGTCTTGTCGACCAATGCTCCTCCACTAGCAGCATCAATCATACTCCTATCCATTGGCAGCAGACCTTCATAAAAATATTGGATCAATAACTGGTCACTAATTTGATGGTGAGGCAACTTGCACACATCTTTTTGAATCTTTCCTAGTATTCAGATAATGGCTCTCTGTCAAACTGCCTGATGCCACATATTTCTTTTCGGATTGAGGCAGCCCTTGAGGCAGGAAAGAATTTTTTCAAAAACAGCCTCTTAAGATCATTCCAGCTAATGACAAATCTTGGATGTAAATAATACAGCCAGTCCTTAGCAGTATCCTGTAATGAGAAAGGGAATGCTCTAAGTTTGATGTGATCTTCTGAAATGCCTTGAGGCTTCATGGTAGAACACACAATGTGGAACTCCTTAAGATGCTTATGAGGATCCTCTCCTGCATGACCATTGAACTTAGGTAGCAAATGAATCAATCTAGATTTAAGTTCAAATGGAACATCAATATTAGGATACTGAATGCATAAAGATTGATATGTAACATCAGGGGCAGCAAGCTCTTTCAAGGTTCTATTATCCATAATGTCAGTATTCTCAGTAGAATCAGAATGGAAAGATTGATCAATGACAGAATGCATAGAATCAGAAAATTCAAATGCAGAATCACTAGAAATAGTAAGATGTAAACTACTTCCTATATGCTCATCAAGTGTAGAATCAATCCTATGAGACCTATGTAAGGAATGAAAAGTCCTATCTACCTCAGGATCAAAATGATGCAAATAACCAAGATTGGACCTAGTCATGAAACACTGAAAACTCAAAAATACAAAACAAGCAAGATTGACTATCCAACACTAAAAATGCATCAAAATAAATCTAATTGACCTATCAAATTATTTTTTAAAAATATAGGATCACCACACACTAAAAACTACACAAAAATGGAACTAAAAAATGTAATAAAAAATCTTCAAAAAATGAAAAAGTGATCTAAATGAAGGATTTAGGGCAAACCAGGGTGGTGCTCACAACATATTTGTGAGCCTTGTGGAGAAGGCCATTTTCCTTCAACGCACTAATTTTCAACTCCATCCGAGCATGTTTTCCCACTTAAAAATTACAAAAATGCCATTGTCTCACCTAAATTTGCTCAAAAACCTTACCAAATGATGGAATTTGGCCAAATTCTGGAGGAATATTCCTTAGGATCATTTTGCTTAGAATGGTGGTTTACCTTTGGAGACCAAGTTTCAGCTCAAGATTCCATTCCAGCACCAAATGATTTCTACTAGTGCCTTTTTGGATGTAAGAAAGTGAGAGCAAAGTGAAAGTGAAAAGGGAAAATGAAGGTGAAACTCAAGTTTCAAATATCGATAAAGGCTATAAAAGGATGGTTAATAGCAACAAAATGACAAGCAACAACAGAATGCAGTGCAGGAAATCCAATGGAACGATGGCGCATCAGGTTATGCAAGATGACAAGTTATGCAAAGAGATTATGTAGTAGATTATGCAAAGTGAAAGCGAGAGGAATGTGTTACTTGTGCAACAGAAATACCAATTGTGTTGTGTGATGCAATGCACAATAATGGAATCATGGAATGCAACAAAACCCAATGTGATGTACGAAATTTGCAACAAGTGAAGCTAAGCCAATGGAATAAAGTGACTAGTGCAGCAAAGTGCAAGGTAGCAGCATGTAGGACAAAGCAGCAAAATGTGAATTATGCAAGGCAACAAAATGTGAATTATACAAGGCAGCAAAATGTGAATTATGCAATGAATTCATACAAATCCAATGCAACAGTAATCCAATGTAACAGTGTAGCAGAATGCATAATCTGTAGCAGAAAAATAGCAAAATGCACTTAAGGACTTCCAGCAAAATTGATCACGAGTAAAGAGAAATTAACAACTATTAGGAACTCCTAATAAACCTAAGAAACCGAAAATAGACCCCCGGCAACAGCGCCAAATTTTGATGAGCAATGTCTTACTCGCCTCAAAATAGACTAGGATTTAAATGGAATATAGCATAGTGTATAACCTAGGTCATCTCCCAAGGATCAATTTGAATTTCTCAAGCATATTAGAAGTTATCAATAGGTATGGGGTTTTGTTCATCAAGTAGCAGAGTACAAATTCAATAGTAATTAGAAGTAAATTCGAAACTGGAAACACCAATCCAAGGTCTTCAATTCAAGTGGCAGAGTTAATCATAGTTCAAAGAGAGTAGAATTCTATATGCATTTACCTCTGTTAATTCGAATTCAACTAGATAATCACCTAGAATTTGATCAACTAAAACAGAATCTCAATCGCAATTCTAGATTAAGATTGAATTAAACACAATTTTGAATTAACATAAATTACCAATCGATGATCTATTCTCCATTAGATTCAGATTAATCAATCCAAATCTATCTTCAATTTTGAAAACATAATCATAAATCAATTGAAGAAGGAGAAGAGGGAAGAACACAATCAGAAATCACAATTAAACAAAAGAACTCAAAACTCTAACCACAATAATTGAATTCCTTGGATTGATTGGATCTTTAGCCTTCCATGGCCATCACCATTGGAAAGATACAGAACCTTCAGAGAAGAGAGAAAACGAAAATAGAGAAGATGAAAAGAGAGAAAAGAATTCTTGATTCAATCTGTAAAATTGAAAAAAGATTCAAAAGGTCCTTTTCGTATTCTGCCTTAACCTATTTGTAACTAAAAATTATTTTGTAATTCCTAATCTACTCCTAGCCCAAACTATAGCCCTCTGAATAAGCTTTTCAGAGACATATAATTTGCCTTATTTGGGCTTAAATTGAGAGAGTTAAGCCCAAATCAGTGAGGGAAGGTCCAAGCTTTATGACAGCAACAACATCTTAATTTTGAGGCTCAATTTCGCCCTGAATCCAGTTGAAATAGAAAAATTGCATTAAATGTAAAATTGTGTATCTTCGTCTTAGCTTTCAGGGGACACTAAGATCATCCAAATGTGACATTTGTAGTGCAAGATATGTCCTATACAAGACAAAAAGGTCAAAATGAGCTAAATTCCAAAAATTAATGAAGCTTTTACAACTAAGCTCAATGAGGCCCACTCATCTAAAACTCACCCACAAACATAATATTGGATACAATTATCATCAATTAGGCTAAATATAAAGCTATAATGGATGCCTCAAAATTGATTGATCAAGTGTGTATGCCTATGCAATATCCTAAGTATGAAAATGAATAATGTTATAATACCATATTCAGGAGCTCCAATTCCATGGTAATGTCATGAATCTTAAACAAAGTAATGGAAGTCACATCCATAACCTTTGACAAGCATTGGAAGTCCATCCAGCAATCATCATTATCATAGAGGAATCCATTTCCTCGCTCGGGTAGTGAAGTCCATCAACTATACGATTATCGATAATTAACAAGGAAATCCATCCTTAAAACCACTATAATAGGAAAGATACAATTCACCTTACCTAATATAGATCACCCACATCTATGGGGCTCACACCTTTCAAAAAGCAATCGCTCACATCTACGGGGCTCACACTTTTCAAAAAGGCAAAACATACCATCATGTATATAATCATGTCTAATTAAATTTCCATAATTAACATTACAAAACATTATGATTCAAATCATCTACTCTTTATTAAATACTCCTACTAGAGTCTCATCACTCATTAAAATGCATAAAATTAGTAACTACTTAAGTTAAGCACTTTGTTTTAACCAAAACAAAGATACTCTAAAAAAAACTAGAACAGGCGCTCAGGTGCTTCACCTAGGGCGCTTAGGCACTCAAGTGACAAAGCATCTCCCCTGTTCTTCCCAGCAATGGGCACTCAGGTGCTTACTCAAAAGCATTTAGGCGCTCGTAGCACAGCAACACACCTAAGGTGGCTGAACATTGGGCGCTTAGACGCCCAACACCCTAGCGCCTAGGCACTCGTTGCCTAATGCAAAAACTGCAAAATTATGCAGATACGAGTACTGTTTCATTGGATCTAAATCCTCTTCCAATCACTCAAAACCTACTTCCAAGTGATTTCCAACCTCAAATAAGGTTCATCTACACATAACAACTCTTATTCCACTTTAATTTCACTCAAAACCATAAATCATGGAAAATCCTCCACACCAAAACCTAAAACCCCAAAACTCAACCCATAAGGAGTTCAAGGTGTACAAGGGCTGGAAATCCATTTCCATGCACCCAGCAAGTCAGATACAAGCCATCCTCAAGTTCTCCAACAAGATTCAAGCCAAAAATAATCAAAACAACTCAAAATCTAAATCACCACATCAAGCCAAAACTCATGAACAAGATGAAGAGAATAGGAAAATGAGTTTAAGAACAGTTTACCCCTACTTGAATTGCCAAAAATGAAGTCCATTAGCCATTCCTCTAGAAAACTAAGCTCTCTCCTTTGCTTGGATAAAGATCCTTCTCCTTTAGCTCCTTGTTTTCCTCTTTCTTTTCCCTTTCCTGTTGCAGCTGTGAAGTGAGAAGTGAGAAATGAGAGAAAAGTCTCATTTTGGCCTTAAATAGGCCAAGCAATAGAATAAGAGGGTCGTGCCCTCACTTTGGTCACCTAAGTGACTCACTGTTCACTCGACTAGTTAAGAACGCTTGGATTTCACTAAACTAAGTTTCCTAACTTCCAACAAGCTTAAAATAAATCTTGAGATTCATTAAAAATTTTGTTTCACCGTTTTCACATTTTTCCATATCTGTTGGGGGTTAATCCAGCACTAAAACATATAACCAGTATGCTTAAAAATGTCAAACTAACTCCGATTAATCTCAAACTTTAACCACATATACTTCTATACATTTGTGACTTAGAAACAAATTCTCCACACTTATTTCCATTAACTAAGTAGTTTAAGTCAAAACTAGAGCTAAAAACAACTATATTCTACACAAGTGGTATAACAAAGTGACTAAATGTACTCAAACAGTCACAGAAATTCACAGGCATGACAAACTAGTGTTAGGCTACCTCCGTAACCATATACAAGTCTATCATGTTTATCTAAGGTGTTACAAAGGCCCTCCCCAAAATCTAGATGTAAATCTAGGGTTTCTATTAGAAACTATACTAAAGGGAATACCGTGCATCCTACCTATCTCCTGAACGTGTAACTGATTAAGTCTATCCATGGAGTAGTTAGCTCTAATAGGTATGAAATAGGTAGACTTGGTTTGTCTATCCACTATAACCTACATTGCATTAAATCCTAACTGAGTCCTGGGCAACCCCATCACAAAATCCATTGTGATGCGATCCCATTTCCACTCAGGGATTCCCAAAGATTGAAGAGGCCCAGAGGGTTTCTGGTGTTCTATCTTGACCTTTTGACAAATTAGGCACCTAGACACAAACTCGGCTATGTCCCTCTTCATACCAGACCACAAAAATAACTTCTTCAAGTCTTGATACATCTTAGTGGCCCCAGGATAGATAGTGTACTGACTACAGTGAGCTTTTTTAAGGATCCTTTCCATGATTTCAGATTCGTGAGGAATGCAAAGTCTACCTCTAAACTTAATCATCCTATCATCCTCCATATCAAACTCTCTAGGATTACCTAAAAAGATCTGCTCACTTATAACTCTAAGAGTCTCATCTTCCTTTTTTGCCTCTAAGATCTGAGTCCTAAAGTCACTCACTATGTCCACATGGCTCACACTGAGACTACGTGATAACACAGTTACTAAAAGGCTAATGTCTCTAAAATTCTCAAGAAGTTCACTCTCTTGGATCATCATCTGGGACACATGTAGGGATTTCCTTCTTAGTGCATTAGCCACCACATTGGCTTTACCCGAATGGTACTTTAACTCAAAGTTGTAGTCTTTTAGAAACTCCATCCATCTTTATTGTCTCATGTTCAACTCATTTTGATCAAATAAGTACTTCAAACTCTTATGATCACTGAACATCTCAAATTAGACTCCATACAAGTAATGTCTCTAAACCTTTAGGGTGAACACTACTGCAACTAACTCCAGATCATGAGTAGAGTAGTTCTCCTCATGAGGCCACAACTGCCTTGATGCATAGGCAACAAATCTCCTCTGTTGCATCAAAACACACCCTAAACCTATCTTTGAAGCATCACAATATACCTCAAAGTTCTCCAAAGGATCTGAAATTACCAACATCGGTGTAGTAGTTAACTTCAATTTTAACTCTTGGAAACTACTCTCACAATCCTGAGTCCATTCAAAAAAACTACTTTCCTAGTCAATCTAGTCAAGGGTAGCGTTAATTGAGAAAAGCCCTTTATGAACCTTCTATAGTACCCCACTAGGCCTATGAAACTTCTGATCTCAGTCATAGTGGTGGGTCTTTCCCACTGAAACATTGCATCAACCTTGCTTAGGTCCACAAAAATCTCACCTTGAGATATCACATGTCCCAAGAATTGCACTTGCGAAAGCCAGAAGTCACATTTAGATAGCTTGACAAACAACTTATTCTCCTTAAGGGTCTTCAACACTATCCTCAGATGTTGTTCATGCTCCTCTATTGTATTAGAATAGATTAGAATATCATCGATAAACATGACAACAAACTGATCTAGGTAAGGGTCTAAAGATCTTGTTCGTGTAACCTATGAATACTGCCAGTGCATTCGTCAACCCAAAGGACATCACAAGGTACTCATAATGTCCATACCTAGTTCTAAACGCTGTCTTAGGGATATTCTATTCCCTAACCCTTATCTGATGATAACCAGACCTAAGATCAATCTTTGAGAAAATCGTAGCTCCTCTCAATTAATCCATTAGATCATCTATCCTTGGTAACAAATACTTATTTTTAATGGTCACAACTGTTTATAACCCACACAGAGTCTCATGGTACTACCCTTTTTCTTCACTAGTAACACAGGTGCTCTCCATGGTGAAACACTTAGCCTAATAAATTGCTTATCCAACAAATCCTCGATTTGCTTCTTGAGTTCTGCTAACTCTAGTGGCGTCATCCTATAGGGTGTTATAGAGATAGGTCCCGTCCTAGGCACTAAGTCTATAAAAAACTATATTTCTCGCTCGAGTGGCAACTCCACTATGTCACTTGGGAAAATTTCAGGATATTCACTCATCATAGGTATTTCACCTAGGCTTTGCTCAACCTCAACACTTAGTGAAAACAAGAGAATATATCCTAGAGCTCCCTCCTCCAAACAGAGATTAACATGATTCGCATTGAGATACACAGACTCAGATGGAATGACTCTGGTAAGTATATCTGACAAGAAAACTAGGGATTTATCTAAACAATTCAACACTATATGGTTAACGGATAACCAAGCCATACTAAGGATAACATTAATATCTACAAGAGGAAAATAGATAAGGTTAACACGAAAAATTCTATCTTCTCCATTTATAAACAATCAAGAACACTCTAGATGTTGTAATTAGTTTACCTGTAGAAGTAGATACAGATAAGTCATATGAAAGTTCAGACACAAGTAAATCCAGCTCATTCACACAATCATTAAAAACAAAAGAGTGAGATGCTCCCGAATCGTACAACACAGTTAAAAGGTGATTGTGAATTATGTATTTACCTTTGATAAGATCAGAAGACTGAGTCACCTCTTCACCACCTAGAGTGTAGACTTTCCCTCTAGCTTGTGGTTTCTGGGTAGGCACAACTTTCTTCCTTGATGGACACTCCTTAGAAAAATGCCCAGGTTACCCACAAACAAAGCATACTGAGTAAGGCCAGTCTTCGTGCTATTTCCCATACTTGGAACACTTAGGTCCCATAAACTCCTTCTGAATTTGCTTACCCTTGTCTTGAGGAAAGCTAGATTTAATATCATGTGATGCCTACTTTCTCATTCGATTAACATCTTTTTTTTGTCTAGCTCGAGCTCGTGATGCCCTAGCTGTCGTTTAGTGTCATCCCTAGTCATTGTTTGGTGATGTCATTTGGCTGGATTTTGGTTCATCATTTGGTTTAGGTATGATGACTCTTAAACTTAAATCACCCCTAATGGTAGCATTTGTTGAGAAATTGAAATTCTGATGTATTGATTTTGTAGAGATTAGTTCAGCATCAACCTACTTAGTATCCAACTTCGGAGGAGTTGATTATTGGGAAGATAAAATCCAACTTCGATTTGGGTGGCCACCTAATTACTCGCAGGGGCTGGAAGGACTATTACGCCCAGGTTTGTTAATTTTTTTATTTATTTCTTAATTATTTATTTAGTTTTATGTTTATGGATACATTACATTTGGATTTTTTTTTTTTGTTGGTTTAGCCAGGGTAGGTTAGATTCAAATGCAAGTTTACATATTACAAATTTACAATAAAGTTTTCTAATTGATAATTCAAAGCAAGCTTTTGAACTTTCTGCTTCGTCAATACCATGCCTTTTGGGTATCGAATTAGCAAATGATGAATGGTGTACAATTTATAATTTGAATCATCTTGTCCTTTTGCTGCTAATTCATCCTTTTTGGTTGCCAATTATTAGCATTAGCAGCATTAGATGATTTTGGTCAAATAGGCAAAAACAGTCCTGTCTTGCATGGTGCCTCTGAATTGTGATTGTGTTCACTCAAATGATTAGTCCTTTACATATTGAAGGAAAATGGGAATTTCACTTCTCATTTAAGATGCAGTAAAGTAGATTTTAAGCTTAGTTTTTATATGTAATATCTATTACCTCGTTGTAAAAGTATGTAATTAGGTGGAAGATTTGAGAAGAACACATACCAGAAGGATAGTAGAGAGATTATTTTATGCTCTTCATTTTTTTTTTATATTTTCAATATCCTTATGCATGGCTTCTTGGCTGCTTGTATCTTTCCACAAAGAGCCTCAGGGTTTTATAGGTTTAGAGGCACGGGGTTGGTTGGGTTTGGGGGGTGAAGCTTTTTGGCTTGGGGGTTGATTGAGTAAAGTTTTTAGAGCCTTTTAGTTCTGTTTTGAACTTCTTTGTATGTGAAGATGCTGGTGGCTTTTTGTGTCCCTAGCTTCTACAATTATAACTTATTATTTCTATTTTGTCATGAGCGTTGTGCTCGAGTTGCATTCATGTAATGTTAACCACCTATTGCTTGTTACGTACTACCAAAGGAGACTAAAATTGATTGGTTTGATGCTCTAGTAATTTAAGTAAAAGATTTAAGTACATCTGTTTCAAATTAGCTGCGTAATTATTTTTTCTTTTGTACATCTGTTTGAGCTATTTTTTATACAAATTTAAGTAAAAGATTCATTTATCTCCTAGTAGTATATAATGTTCAGTTTGTTAAATTTGTAGGGGTTTTGGGTCAATCAACTTCTCAGTATCAGAACTTGGGAGTCTGATAAAATTAGAACAATTGTAAGTTCTTCTACAATCTTAGCTTCTATATATGTTTATTTTTTTAATGAAGTTTTAATGTTTGACATCCTTCATCTGTGACAATGAAACTTTAAATTGTTTGCATATTCTTCCAATAGAACTTATGATGATATTGTAGCAATTATCATTAATATTTTGGAAAGGAACTTCTTGCTATACCATTAGAAAACTAGAAATGAATGGTTAGAAATTAATAATAGATAAATTATTAGTGCCTTAGTGGCAATATAATCCTTAAAAATTGTACAATATGAGTTTGCTCCAGGGTCTGTTTTTATGTTAGAAATACTATCAGCTTCTGATTTGGGGTCCGGTTCTGCATCAAAACAACCTTTTCCCTTTAATATTCATGTTTCTAAATCAGTTTGGGATATAGTTTCTGCAATCCTTGTTAGTTCCTCAGGTGCCAACACAGTTGAAACCCACTATCGCAACCAAAATAATGATTACGTAGAATGCTTATAAAAAAAGCCATCTTCCCCTTTCATTCTTCACCCTTAACAGACACTACTAAAATAACTCCAACCTTAGCCTTTCCTTCCTCAAACACATAAGGTAGAAAAGAACCCAACCTTTCTCTTTATTTTTATCCTCATCTTTATGGTGTAACCCAAAATTGATTTTATTTTTCCAAGTGAAAGGATTTCATTACCTTTCTCTAGACATTTCAAGCTTCCATTTTTCCATGTAATATTGCAACTAAATTTAAATCAAATAGCAGTTGCCTTCAAAATGTCAAAAATAATAAATGACTAAAGATAGTAGCACTCACCTTTATCAAATATTTCAAAATATACACTTCTGACATAAATCTGTGAAGAAAGTTTATGATGATTCCTGTAAAGATCCATCTTGTGTTTGCCAAATAATGCAATTCATCTTCAACATAGAATATACCCTTATTCAATTGAATTCAAGTAGCACAAAGACGAGGGAAAGCACAATTACCACTAGAAGAGTACAAAATCTTGTGAGAAGAGCTGTAATAGCTGTAGTGTGAATATGAAGGGTTTGACCCAAATGATTTAGGAGAAATGAAATTTGGCTTCGAAAAAAAATTGTAGTAAAAAATTCCAGTTCCACATTTCCTTGTTTTGTTATAGTTTTCAGATGACATGTTTTGTAAGTATAAATTGTCACTATTCTTTTTTATCATTGGTAAGGATTATATATTCTAAAACACATTGCATAAAAAAATTCAGAATATAAAGTCCTTCTTGCTGTTACTGGTATTACTGACATAAAATCTAGGATCTTCTTTAACAAAATAGTAATTTGACTAAGAAACAAGAAATTCTATAAAGAAGATGAGGATGATACATAACCTAACTAAAAGCCTGCAGTAACAAAAATGAACTAACTGTCATTGGATTTTCACCTCCAAGCGTAAGAGCCAACAAGAACTTGATTCATCCAACTAAGATATAGTGCATCATCTCTCTCTTCTAGAGTGTAGTGTCTGTTGTAGCTCTCCAAAAGATTTTTGATTTCAGAATTAATAAGGGAGCTCAATGGATAAGGTATAAATCTAGCCATTCTGAAACGCATCCTCCACTTATTTAGAAGCTCATGATGTTCCACTCTTTCTGCCCCTTCTCAAGCTATTCAAGGCTGAATCTCATCATTTTCTCAATTTCTTCTCTATTTGGTTGGTGTCCCTATTTGGTGGTTGCTGCCTTTATCTCAGCTAGGGTGCCAACAAAAAAATGGCACTTGGGATGCATTGCTATCTATTTTATTTGAAAACAGATTTGTTTGTGCAAGAAAGGTATCTTGACAGCCTATCTGTACAGTTGCGTAACTAGAGCTGTAGGAATCCTTTTTGCTTACTATTTTTTCCTTTTGAAAGCTAAGATATAAGGCTAGATATGGTTAAAATTTCATGATTTTGAAAATTACAGATCATTCCCAATTTGCTAATATTTCACCCAATTCCATAATTTCTCTTTTTGTTTTTTCTAGCATTGGTAAAGGTACTCAATTACCTCCTAGAGTCTAAACTCAAAAGGATGGCTGATTCTAACTCTTTTACTTTGTTAGACGTGAAATTCTCCTATTTAAGTCTTACTTTTTATCTCGCATTATTTACTCGAATTAGTTTATATGATATCATTGTTTAGACTAATTTAGTAATATGAATATTCATGTTAGCATTTGAACATTAATACCAAAAATATCTTTATCATCAGTGAATTAAAAGATGAGTTCAAGGAGTGGATGGATTTACCAAGGTTTAGCAAAGAGTACATTGATGGTGTCAATTTGTTCTTAGATTTTGTATTTACTATTAGAGAACCTGTTGGAGAAGAGATATTATGCTCTTGTGCAAAATGTGCAAATTCTTATTGGAGAACAAGAGATGTTGCATATGAACATTTAATATACAAGGGATTTATTGTAGGATACCAAAAATGGATCAACCACGGAGAGGGGCTAAGTGCAATGGGTCTTGATGCTGACATGGATGTTGAATACCCACGTGATGACATTGATAACTTATTGAACGATAGGTTTAGAGATGTAGTGCAAGAGGATAGGCTTCATGAAGGTGCTAATGAAGATGCAAAGAAGTTTTATAAACTAGTTAAGGAGGCAAATCAAGAACTGTACCTAGGTTGTGAAAACTTTCTACATTATCATTCACCATCCAACTTTATTTGTTGAAGTGTCTTCATGGATGGAGCATAGCATCTTTCACATATCTCCTTGAGTTGTTGAAAGAAGTGTGAATGCTTATGTCTCTAAGGCATGTCGAAAGGTTTTTGATGATAACAAAAGCAAAAGAGAAGATCAAGCGCAAAAGGAAAAATCAAGATCAAAGAAAGAAGACAGAAGGTTTATTTAGACTTAGGATATTAATGTTAAATGCTCTCAAGATTTCTCAAATGGTTTTTCAATATATGATTTCAAAATAAATGGGAAATTTCAAAGTTAAACATGGCTTTCAATAAAACTTGAGTTTCAACTTTAAATCTAACACTCTTAAAAGGATTTATGTTTAAATAAGTATCTTGAGGTGTTAGAAATGACTTACAAGCGTTATTGGACTTGAAAAATGTGTTCAAAGGCCAATGTAATCGATTACATAATGTTTGTAATCGATTACACATCAAACAAGATAGATGCAATCGATTACATTATGAATGTAATCGATTACAACCAAGTCGAAGGCCATGTAATCGATTACACAATATATGTAATCGATTACACAAAGCCCAGAAAGGCAAAGAACACGTTCGACGAGAAATGTAATCGATTACATTAATGTTGTAATCGATTACAAACAAAGTCAGAAGCCATGTAATCAATTACACAATATACGTAATCGATTACACAAAACCCAGAAACTCAAAGAACACGTTCGACGAGCCATGTAATCGATTACATGAATATTGTAATCGATTACACAGCAAGTCAGGAGTCATGTAATCGATTACATGAGCATTGTAATCGATTACAAGCAAAGTCAGAAGCCATGTAATCGATTACCTCAAGAATGTAATCGATTACGAGCCCAGAAAGTTGTAAAACGTTGGAACAATAATGTAATCGATTACGAGATATGTAATCGATTACAAGCATACTGACAACGTCCAACGGCTATATTAAATGCATTAAATGCATGCCCAACTACCTCCAACGGCTCTATTAATTGAGAAACTTATAAATACCCAAGTTGGGTTCTCATTTACGGTTGACCTTGAACCAAAAACTGATCATCATACTTCAAAACGTGAATCAATCCTTAAAATCATTTCTTGCTCTGTTTTCTGACTAAAAACGTGAAAAATCTTTGAGAGCATATTAGAGCTTCAATTTGTAAACACTTGCTTAGAGAGAGCTTCTTCTATTTCAATCTTATACATTTCGATTAGTGAGGGTGAGGTATCCCTCAAGTATTGTAAGGGTGAGGTATCCTTGAAAATAGAGGCTCAAGCTTTTAGGTGAGGTATCCCATCTTGTTGAGTGCTCAAGGTTGTAGTGGTTTTTCAAGCACCCATTGAAGCTTGAAGATATAGTGGAAAATCTCAAGGTGTTGCTTGGGATTTGGACGTAGATCACAAGTGGAGTAGTGATTGAACCAGGATAAACGACTGTGTTTGTTTCTCTAAACCCTCCTCTGTTTATCTTTGTGCACTGTTTCATTGTTTTATTTGAATATTGTCTCCTTGGCTATTACGTTCATTAGTAAAAGTGCTTAACTCATCTATTCAATTATCTCTGATCATTCAATAGCTTCAACGAAAATTGTTTGTCAAACGAATTGCAAAAGACTTGTGAACTTATTTTTAACTACTCAATTCACCCCCCCTCTTGAGTATTGAGGCCACTTGGTAACAAGTGGTATCAGAGCTAGACTCTTGTATAAAGAGCTTAGCAGCTTCAAGAGAAGTGATGGCTTCAAATGGTTTTTCAAATGAAGGTTCTTCTATAAATAGACCTCTTTATTTCAATGGGGATGGGTATGCCTATTGGAAAGAAAGGATGAAAATTTTTATTGAAGCTATTGACTTAGATGTGTGGGACGCAGTTGAAAATGGTGCTTTTGTCCCTACACAAACTAAGGATGGTGTGACAATTAATACACCTAGAAGTGATTGGACCGATGATGATAAAAAGAAGGTTCAATATAATTTGAGAGCCAAGAACATCATCACCACATCTTTGGGGTATGATGAATTCTTTAGGGTATCAAATTGTAAGATCGCAAAAGAAATGTGGGATACCCTACAAGTAACTCATGAAGGTACTAGTGAGGTAAAAAGATCTCGAATAAACACTCTTACTCATGAATATGAATTGTTTAGAATGAATCAAGGTGAGAGTATTCAAGATATGCAAAAGAGATTTACTTATATTGTTAATCATCTCATCTCATTGGGAAAGACATTTCCTAATGAGGATCTTATTAACAAAGTCTTGAGATGTCTAAGCAGAATTGGCAACCCAAGGTAACGGCAATTCGGAATCAAGAGATTTATCAACCATGTCTCTAGCCACCCTATTCGGAAAACTTCAAGAGCATGAGCTGGAACTAAGTAGGCTCAATCAAAATGAAGAACATGACAAAAAGAAGAAGGGAATTGCACTCAAGGCCACCTCTCCCATACTTGAAGATGATGATGAAGATGGTGAAGAGGATGCTGAAAATATTGAGCTAAGTGAGGAGAATCTTAGTCTCCTTGTGAGAAAATTCAGAAGATTCTTGAAGAAAAAGGGATTTCAAAGAAGACCACCGTTTCCTCAAAAGAAAGCATATCACAAAGGAGAAGGATCCTCCACTCCTCCAAAATGCTATGAATGCGAAAAACCGGGGCACATGAAAATGGAGTGTCCTATATATCTCAAGAAGACGGAGAAGTTTGAGAAAAGACCCTCCAAGGAAAAGAAAGGAAGAAGAGCATATATAGCTTGGGAGGACAATGACTTAAGCTCTTCCGATGATTCAGAAAATGAGGAAGCCCATCTTTGCCTCATAGCTCAAGGAGAAGAAAGTGCAGAAAGCGACACCGAGGTGTGCTTGAAGACCAAGAGCTCAAGTTGGTATCTTGATAGTGGTTGCTCCAAGCACATGACCGGTGATGGCTCCAAGTTCTCCTCCCTTACACACAAGAAACATGGTCATGTCACATATGGTGACAACAACAAAGGGAAGATTCTTGGAATTGGCAAAGTTGGTAAGATACCTTCATCATCTATTGATAATGTCTTATTTGTTGAAGGACTTAAACATAATTTACTTAGTATTAGTCAATTGTGTGATAAAGGAAATAGAGTTATATTTGATTCCTCTTGTTGTATAATTGAGGGAAAGGATGATAAGCAAGTTAAGTTTGTTGGTCATAGGGTCAATAACATATATATGATTAGTCTTGATGATATTTCCTCAAATGATGCTAAATGCTTTATGAGTAGAGAAAATGATTCATGGTTATGGCATAGAAGAATTGCTCACATTCACATGGATCACTTAAACAAATTAGTTTCTAAAGAACTAGTAATGGGTCTTCCAAAGCTCAAATTTGAAAAAGACAAACTTTGTGATGCATGTCAAAAGGGAAAACAAGTAAAGGTCTCTTTCAAAGCTAAAAACATAGTTTCAACTTCTAGACCTTTACAACTTTTGCACATGGATCTTTTTGGACCCTCTAGAACTATGAGCTTTGGTGGGAATTACTATGCATTAGTGATTATGGATGACTTTTCTAGATTTACATGGACATTATTCTTGGCTCACAAAAATGATGCTTTTCAATCATTTAGAAAACTTGCCAAAGTTATCCAAAACGAAAAATGTTTTTGTATTGCATCCATAAGAAGTGATCATGGTGGTGAATTTGAAAATCATGAATTTGAAACTTTTGTGATGAACATGGCATTGAGCATAATTTTTTCTGCCCTAGAACACCACAACAAAATGGTGTTGTAGAAAGGAAAAATCGATCTTTAGAAGAAATGGCAAGAACTATGCTCAATGAGGCCAATCTTCCTAAGTACTTTTGGGCGGATGCGGTTAACACCGCTTGTTATGTTATGAATAGAGCCCTAATAAGGCCAATTTTAAAGAAAACCCCATATGAATTGTACAAAGGAAGGAAACCTAATGTGTCGCATTTTCATGTTTTTGGATGTAAATGCTTTGTTTTGAATAATGGAAAGGATAACTTGGGGAAGTTTGATGCAAAATCTGATGAGGGAATATTCATTGGTTATTCTATTCATAGTAAGGCCTTTAGAGTCTATAATAAACGAACTATGACCATAGAAGAATCCATACATGTTGCATTTGATGAAACTAACCCAAATGAGTCGAGAAAGGAACTTGTTGATGATGTTGCAGAAATCTTGGCAAAGACGCATTTGGAAAATCAAGAGATAGAATCCAAGAAGTAAGAAGAGAGACTCCTTGATCACTCATGGCAAGAAGATTCTAAAATCTTGGATCTACCCAAGGAATGGAGGACTTCAAGGTATCATCCTCTTGACAAGGTGATAGGTGATGTATCAAAAGGGGTAATCACTCGAAACTCACTTGGAGATGCATGTAATCATCTAGCCTTTGTCTCTCAAGTTGAACCTAAAGATATAAATGAGGCCATTAATGATGAGCATTGGATCTTGGCCATGCAAGAAGAACTAAACCAATTTGAGAGGAATCAAGTTTGGGAATTAGTACCAAGGCCCAATGATCATCCTATAATTGGCACCAAATGGGTCTTTAGGAACAAACTTGATGAAACGGGTTTAATAATAAGAAATAAAGCTAGGCTTGTAGCTAAGGGATATAATCAAGAAGAAGGCATAGATTATGAAGAAACTTATGCTCCCGTAGCTAGATTAGAGGCCATTAGAATGCTACTTGCATATGCTTGCATCATGGACTTCAAACTCTATCAAATGGATGTCAAAAGTGCCTTTTTAAATGGTTTTATACAAGAAGAGGTGTATGTAGAACAACCTCCTGGTTTTGAGGACTTTGAAATGCCCAACCATGTTTTTAAATTGAAAAAGGCCTTGTATGGCTTGAAACAAGCTCCTAGAGCTTGGTATGAAAGGTTGAGCAAATTTCTTTTAGAAAAAGGCTTTTCTAGAGATAAAGTTGACACCACTCTCTTCATAAAACACAAAATGCATGACATTCTTCTAGTTCAAATCTATGTTGATGACATTATATTTGGAGCTACTAACAACTCTCTTTGTAAAGAATTTTCAAATATAATGCAAAGTGAGTTTGAGATGTCCATGATGGGTGAGCTCAACTTCTTCCTTGGTCTACAAATCAAGCAAACAAGAGAAGGAACATTTATAAGCCAATCCAAGTATTGCAAGGAGCTGCTCAAGAAGTTTGGAATGGACAATGCCAAGCATATGGCTACTCCTATGGGCACCTCTTGCTATTTGGACAAGGATGAAGGAGGTAAATCAGTAGAAATTACAAAATATAGAGGTATGATTGGCTCACTCCTTTATCTCACCGCAAGTAGGCCACGATATAATGTTTAGTGTATGCATGTGTGCTAGATATCAAGCTAATCCTAAGGAATCACACTTATGTTTGTTAAGAGAATAATGAAATATCTAATAGGCACATCACAAATGGGTTTATGGTACCCTAAGGGAGCCTCATGTAGTCTTATTGGGTACTGATTCTAATTTTTGGATGCAAAATGGATCGAAAAGAGCACTAGTGGGACATGCCACTTGCTTGAAGCTCACTAGTTTCTTGGCACAAAGAAGAAACAAAATAGTGTGGTATTGTCCCACAGTTGAAAATTTGAATATTGCGTTGGGAGTTCTTTGTGCTCAAGTCCTTTGGATGAATGAAACAACAACTCTTGGACTATGGTCTTAAGCTTGATCACATTCTCATAAAATGTGATAATACTAGTGCAATTAACTTGTCAAAAAATCCCATTTTGCATTCTAGAACTAAGCATATTGAAATAAGACATCATTTCATTAGAGATCATGTTCAAAGGGTGTGATGCATACTTGAATTTGTTGAAACAACTAAGCAATTAGCTGATATTTTCACCAAACCCCTAGCAAAAGAAGCATTTTTCTACATTAGAAATGAACTGGGTATATTGGACCATTCATGCATAAGTTAGATATTTGCTGCATAATCCTAAAACAAATGCCTAAGCTTGCGTTTTCTCGCATAATTATGCCACATTCTGCACAATCTCTGAATTTTCATTATATATTTGAATCCCATACTAACTTGAGCGTCGGAGGTTTCCCCTAAATTATTTTGCAGGTGCCCCCTCATGTCCAACTTTGATAAGAAATTCAACAACCTCAAATTTCACCAAAAAGGGTGAAATTCTTGGTAAAAATGATAATTTTGATCAATTATATAAGTTGAATCATAATATGATTAGTCTATATGCTTGCATGATGATTTGAATTGATTTAAGTTGCTTTAAAACTGATTTGGATGGATTAAAATTGATTATATGCTATTTGGAACGCAAAATCTGAGTTAAAGAGTGCTGGTAATCGATTACAACGCCTTTGTAATCGATTACACAGGTTCTGTCATGCATGTAATCGATTACACACATTTTGTAATCGATTACAACCAACTCAGAACTCAGGTAATCGATTACAAAATGTGTGTAATCGATTACAAGGTTCCCAGAAGCATGTAATCGATTACACTAAAAATGTAATCGATTACATACCCACTAAAAAGCATGTAATCGATTACACCAAAAATGTAATCGATTACATACCCACCAGAATGCATGTAATCGATTACACACTCAATGTAATCGATTACACAGGGTTTTTAAAAGGTTCCTGACGCGCGTAGAGCTCATTTCTGTTTGGGCCTGTTCATCTTCTTCGTTCTCTCCCTCTGCTCCCACGCACCTCAGATCTCAAAATCTCTCTTTTCTCACTCAAATCTCCATCAAAACCGGTCCTTTTGCCTCTCTCAATCTCAGAAAACCCCTCTCCACATAGCCCACACATCAAATCCCCTCACATCCCTCATTCAAATCTCCCCATCTTCTCTCACGAACACCCTCTCCACTTTTCTGACCTAATCTCGTCCCTCTCTCTCATCACTCATCCCCAAACCATTTACCACTCATCTCTTGCCTTCCCTTCTCATCAATGGCTGAATCCTCTCATCGCTCGAAGCGCCCAAGAACAGGGGCTGCTGTTGGAGGTTCCTCTGGTGGCTCTTCACGTAATATCTCTGGCCTGGACCTCACGAGGCACTTCTCCACTGTGAAGAAAGCTGAGTTGTTCCGGAAGAACTTCCAGCTTCACAAAATCATCTCTCCCAGGTATCTTCCCATCACCTTCTGCGAGAGTGAACCTTTAGAAAGCTTTAGAACAATAGAAAACTTAGGCTTGCTGGGATTCCTAAGCATAGAGAAGGCTATCTACCCTAATCTTGTCCAAGTGTTTTATGCTAACCTGAAGGTTGAAGATAATTGTATAATCTCTGAAGTGAAAAAGCAACAAATCAGGTTAACCATGGCAGAGTGGTATAGGCTTACCAAGCTCACTCCTGATGGAGCTCAGTTCTGTGGAAATGCCAAAGTCTGGGGGCATGAGTTTGAGCATAAGGCTGCTCTTCTCTCCTTGATTAGGACTGGCTACCACCTCCCCAGTGATCCTACACGTAGAATAATGGCCACTGGCCTCGCTATGGAAAACAGGGTCCTCCACTACCTCTTGGTTCGTGGATTGATTCCCAGAGGAGGGAATTATTCCCAAGTCCTCAAAGATGACGTAGTGGCATTATGGGCAATGACCACAGGGCACCCAATAAACTGGGGTTACTACATTCTAGAGCATATGCTGGACATCAAGAAAAAGAAGAACTCTGCTCTCCCCTTTGCCATGTTGGTCACCACAATCCTTGAGTACTTGTCGCATTTCTGTCTGAAGAGTCCAAGGACACCAGCTCGAAGGGACCCCAATCAATTGGGCTGCATACTCGAAGAAGCTTGACTCTACAAGATGGAAGATAGGTGGCATTACATTACTCATGGCACATTTGGCCATATCCATCACGATCCGGATAGTGATGATGAGGAGGCTAAAGATACCTCGCCTCTGCTCCCGCTCCAGCCTTCTCTTGATCTTTGCTCCAAGAAATGCGCAATCCGAGCGCCAACGTAAACACATGCATGGATCATATAGAGCAAAAGATCGACCATCTTGAGCCGAGGATGGACTACTCGGACCAGAGCTTGCCTCCATTCGTTCCCCTCCTACGTGGCCCTCCTATTCGAGAGTCCCGCCATCTTCGCACCCCCACATCCTCTGCCCCTCCGGATCCCATATCCTTCGCTGGTCCATCTGGAGTTCCTGCTGATGATGAGGAGCTTCTGGACTCTGACGACAACCTTATGCCCAGCGATGATAACATTGATCTAGGAGATTCTACTGCGGATCGAGAGGGTGAAGTCTTCTGTGACAGCGAGGACACTGATAGTGATCATGGCCTTATGCCTTGATATATTTTCTTGTATTGTTGACCACCTTGTACTTATTTTGTTTTGACTTGGATTATATAAAATTGGTATACCTTTATGGTTATCTTTTGATAATTGCCTACTGGTTGAAATATGTTTATTTGTACATGCTGATTATTAATACATGAACTTGTTTTCACTTTGAATGATTGGCTGTTGAAATATTGATTGGACTGATCTTTGTGGCTTTTCTGTTATGGCAAACATTTGGGAATCATGAAATATAGTCATTATGTCATCTTTGTCATTTTTTTTAAATGCTTATGTCTTTTTGCTAATGCCAACGGGGGAGAAAATAAGGAAAAATGAAATGAAATGTAATTAATGGTTGCATGAGAAATTAAAGGTTGCATGAGTACGGGGGAGTTATTGACCTTTTAAATTATTAAGCTTTTCATATGCAAAATCTAACCCAATATCATGCATAATCTCCGGGGGCAGCATTGTACCTAAATGACTATTATATACAAATGCAAAAATTCTTTCTTTTTCCTATGATCAGTTTGTCATCATCAAAAAGGGGGAGAATGTGAATGCTTATGTCTCTAAGGCATGTCGAAAGGTTTTTGATGATAACAAAAGCAAAAGAGAAGATCAAGCTCAAAAGGAAAAATCAAGATCAAAGAAAGAAGACATGAAGGTTTATTTAGACTTAGGATATTAATGTTAAATGCTCTCAAGATTTCTCAAATGATTTTTCAATATATGATTTCAAAATAAATGGGAAATTTCAAAGTTAAACATGGCTTTCAATAAAACTTGAGTTTCAACTTTAAATCTAACACTCTTAAAAGGATTTATGTTTAAATAAGTATCTTGAGGTGTTGGAAATGACTTAAAGCGTTATTGGACTTGAAAAATGTGTTCAAAGGCCAATGTAATCGATTACATAATGTTTGTAATCGATTACACATCAAACAAGAGGTCAGAATCGATTACATTGTGAATGTAATCGATTACAACAAGTCGAGGCCATGTAATCGATTACACAATATATGTAATCGATTACACAAAGCCCAGAAAGGCAAAGAACACGTTCGACGAGAAATGTAATCGATTACATTAATGTTGTAATCGATTACAAACAAAGTCAGAAGCCATGTAATCAATTACACAATATACGTAATCGATTACACAAAACCCAAAAACTCAAAGAACACGTTCGACGAGCCATGTAATCGATTACATGAATATTGTAATCGATTACACAGCAAGTCAGGAGTCATGTAATCGATTACATGAGCATTGTAATCAATTACAAGCAAAGTCAGAAGCCATGTAATCGATTACCTCAAGAATGTAATCGATTACACAGAGCCCGAAAGTTTAAAACGTTGGAACAATAATGTAATTGATTACCTGAGATATGTAATCGATTACACGCATATCGACAACGTCCAACGGCTATATTAAATGCATTAAATGCATGCCCAACTACCTCCAACGGCTCTATTAATTGAGAAACTTATAAATACCCAAGTTGGGTTCTCATTTACAGTTGACCTTGAACCAAAAACTGATCATCATACTTCAAAACGTGAATCAATCCTTAAAATCATTTCTTGCTACTTTTCGACTAAAAACGTGAAAAATCTTTGAGAGCATATTAGAGCTTCAATTTGTAAACACTTGCTCTAGAGAGAGCTTCTTCTATTTCAATCTTATACATTCGATTAGTGAGGGTGAGGTATCCCTCAAGTATTGTAAGGGTGAGGTATCCCTTGAAAATAGAGGCTCAAGCTTTTGGGTGAGGTATCCCATACTGTTGAGTGCTCAAGGTTGTAGTGGTTTTTCAAGCACCCATTGAAGCTTGAAGATATAGTGGAAAATCTCAAGGTGTTGCTTGGGGACTGGACGTAGATCACAAGTGGAGTAGTGATTGAACCAGGATAAACGACTGTGTTTGTTTCTCTAAACCCTCATCTGTTTATCTTTGTGCACTGTTTCATTGTTTTATTTGAATATTGTCTCCTTGGCTATTACGTTCATTAGTAAAAGTGCTTAACTCATCTATTCAATTATCTCTGATCATTCAATAGCTTCAACGAAAATTATTTGTCAAACGAATTGCAAAAGACTTGTGAACTTATTTTTAACTACTCAATTCACCCCCCCTCTTGAGTATTGAGGCCACTTGGTAACAAGAAGCTCTACCTAATTTGAATTTTCCTCCATCTTTCAACAAAACCAAAGCCATGATAAAGGACTTGGGTCTTGACTTTGAGAAGATCCCTGCATGTCCCAATGATTGCATGCTATATAGGGGCCATTATGCTGATAAAGAGTTTTACTATATATGTGGAGCTTCATGATATATTCAATATCCTAGTGTTTATTGGGAGGCTAAATCTTCCAAGAAACTAAATGTAAATGCTAAGATCTTAAGGCACTTTCCTTTGATTCCCAAACTCCAAAGGATGTTTATGTCTTCAAGGATAGCCAATACACTAAGGTGGCATGACCACGAGCATTTAAAGGATGGAAAGTTAAGACATCCTGCTAATAGTCAAACGTGCAAGGACTTTGATAATGGTCATCCTAATTTTGCAAAGGATTCTCGCAACGTAAGGCTTGGGTTGGCTAGCGATGGATTCAATCCATATCGGACCATGAATATATCTCATAGTACATGACCTGTGGTGTTGATGGCATATAATTTACCTTTGTGGTTGTGCATGAAGCCAGAATATTGCATGTTATCCTTATTAATCCCTCGAAGACATTCACCTGGAAATGACATTGATATTTATCAAGAACCATTGATTGAGGAGTTAAAGTTATTATGGGATTTGGAAGTAGAAACGTATGATGCTTCAGCCAACCAGACTTTTTAAATGCGAGCTGCTCTTTTATGGACTATTAATGATTTCCTTGCTTATGCTATGCTGTCTGGTTAGAGCACCAAAGGAAAGTTAGCTTATCCTTATTGTAATTATAGGACTTGTACTACCTATTTGAAACATAGTCGAAAGATGTGCTATATGGATCATCGAATTTTTCTACCTATGAGTCATCCATGGAGATCTAATAGAAGGTCTTTTAATGGAGATACAAAATTTAGATCTCCACCACTAACATTAAGTGGGACAAAAATCTTAGCTGAATTCGAAGACTTTGACAATGTGTTCGGAAAGAAGTAGAAGAAAAAGAATAATGGTCCATGGAAAAAGAGGTCAATTTTCTGAGTTGCCATATTGGAAGCATAACACCATGCACCATAACCTTGATGTGATGCATATAGAGAAAACTATATGTGATAATATTATTGGAACTCTATTAGATATCTTTGGGAAGACAAAGAATCATGCAAAAACTCGTTTTAAGAAATGGAAATAAGAAAGAACCTTCAACCAAAGGAGACAAAAGATGGAAAAACTACTAAGTTTGTAAAAGCTTATTTTTCTATGACAGTAGCAGAAAAATCTTTATTTTGTGGTGTCTTGAAGTCAGCAAAATTGCCAGATGGTAGTGCCTCAAATGTTTCTCGATGTTTTCAAGTTGGTGAAAGAAAAATATTAGACTATAAGACCCATGATGCTCATTTCATGTTGCATTACCTATTGCAAATACCAATAAAAGCATACTGCCTAATCTTATTGCCATCCCTTTGATCTGTCTTTGTTTTTTCTTTCGATATTTATGTCAGAAAGTTGTTACACTAGAAGAATTAGATCGTTTGGAAGTATAGATCGCTTGGAAGTAGAAATTACAGAAACACTTTGTCAATTAAAGATAATTTTTCCTCCATGTTTTTTTGATATAATGGTTCATTTGCCTATTCATCTAGCAAATGAAGTGAGATTAGGTGGCCCAATTCAATTTCGGTGGATGTACCCTTCAGAAAGATATATGTGTAAGTTGAAGTCTTATGTTCACAATAGAAGTCATCTAGATTTAATTACAGAGGCATATTTGGATGAAGAATGCTTGATATTTTACTCAAGATATTTGCATGAAGGTGTGCAAACTATGTTGAATAAATCGAGCTGAAACAATGATGAATGCAATAGTGAGGTTGAATCATTTGATCTTTTTCCTAACAAAGGACGTCCAATAGGAGGGAAAAAGAAAGGCGTTCTAATTTTTGTAGATCACAAGTCACTAACCCAAGTACATGGATACATATTGATCAATTGTGATGAAGTACAAGAATACCTTAGGTATGGTGACGAGCTCATTATTTTTATTTTTCATAAATAGATTAAGATTATAATTATATTAACGCCTTTAGTTTTTTTCACTTTAGAGAGCATGAGAATATTGTTAAAAATCAAGCTAGAAGGCCAAAGTGGAAGAAAGCAAAAATTCAAAGCCAAGACTTCATTGAATGGTTTGAAACTCATGCCATGAAAGAGGATACTCCAGACTTCATTAAAGCTTTGTCTAGAGGGCCTAATTCTATTACAAAAAAATTTAATGGTATCTTATTAATAGATATCAATTTCATACAAGGCGGTATGATGCGAGACAGAAGAATCAAAACAGCGGTGTAACATTGATGGCACTAACTACAAGCTTTGCTAGCTCTAAGGATGAGCACCTAATCACAGCAAATGTAACTTATTATGGAAGAATAAATGACATGATCGAATTAGATTATTATGGCCATTTTAAAGTTGTGGTATTTAGATGTGATTGGTTTGAAGCTCAAGAAGACATGTTTGGACTTACTTATGTTCACTTTAATAAGAGATGTTACCATGATGAGCCTTTTATTCTTACATCTCAAGCACGATAATGCTTCTATATCCAAGACCCCATTGATGAAAGCAAGCATTATGATAGTGTTGGTGAGTCATATCCTCACTATGCCTGATAAACCATAACATATCATAACATATACTGGAGTAGTTGAGGTGGGTAATATCCTCAATATGTCTGAGGGCTCATGGCATCTTGAAACTGCATTCATTCCTAGGACTTGCATAGACATACACATTAGACATAATTAAGCATAGCATGACAATGGTATAGGCAATTGCTAATTATAACATAATCATACATTACAATTGTATGGGCAATTGTGTACTTCTGTGATTGAAGTATTAACTTTATGGTTGAATAATTTGTATAATTGTATAAAGTACTGATATTAGAGTACTTCTACTGAAATATGTTTTTTCACCCTGATTATGTTGCCATGTAAATTCAGGTACAAGTTCTTTGAAAAGGAAGAAGAAGATGTATGAGGACTAGCATAATATAGATGCTGTTTTGAGTTAAGCTTATATATGTTTATATTTGTTTAGTTGTTTTGAGTTATGTATAATAGGATGCCCTTTTGAGGCTGTGATGTATATATATAACTTTTGTTATCGTGGTTCTCCATATTTACTCATTGTGTATGAATGATATGAGTTTAGTTTTGTCACTGTATGTTAGAAGTAGCATGGTCAATATTAATTATTCTTTTATATGACAATATATTTGGATAATAAATATTGGGATGTTACATCATGAAAACAGTTCCAAGAGACTTGTTTAGCATAAGTGATGAACCAATTTCTGATGCTCAAGAATTTTATGGTAATAAGCTGTCTAACCATTCTATAAGTCTTGTTATGCCCAATGATGATAGTGACATTGAACTTGTGAGATGAGATGTTCCAGAAACCATTATTGACATGGCTAAACCGTTGTCCGATGAAATTGAACAAGAAAAAGATTCTGATTTTGAGGATATTATGTAAGACATTGATGCAAGTATATAGGGTTGTATATAGGATATTGAAATGTTATCAATTTTGAGGTACTGCAATTTTTTATCTCATTTTGTGCATATCTTGTAAAAAATCTTATTCAATCTAATTAGAAAAAGTCTACAGTTTTGGAAGACATTCATAAGCTTGGCCTAGTAGCCCCCTGTACATTTTAAGTGTATGGAGCAACTTATTTACTTTGCTTTTGGTGTTGTATTTTTTATATTAAGAATTTATTAAGGAAAAGATGGAAAATACATAGGACGATAAAGAATCCTTCTAAGACAACCTAAACAACAAAATGAAGGAAACAAAAGAAATTAACCGTGTGTCGGTACTTTTGTATGGTGGATATAATGTTCAAAAGCTTACTTGGGTATTGTTTTTCTTTGGTTTTTATGTACTTTCACTGAATGAATATTGATAAGTTTTTAATTTGGTTTTTAAAATTTTTGGGTTATATGGGAGTTAGCGTTTTGGTTTGTTTCAATTTGTTATGTGCAAAGTTAAGCTTCAAGTAGTTTTGTTTTTCTTTGTTGAGTGACTTGATTTTCTATAATGTATATCTACTTCTAGTTTTGAAATATAGGAGTCTTTGCTCCTTTTGTCCCTCACCTCACTCTACAGCCTTAAGTTCATGCCAGATGCTTATTCAAGATTATCTTTTACAGTTGACTGGTTGGAGGTATGTCCGGGGTGTTTACTAGATAAATTATAAATCTTCATTATGTTAATGCAAGAAAATAGTCACAATATTGTTTTTTGGCATAAAGGAAATGTTGAAAGGGTCTAAAATAAGTTTATCATGCTCTAGAGTAAATTAAATATTAAGTACACTTTATGCTTTCATCACTTTTATTTATTAGAATATATTCAATGCCAATTTCGTAAACCTATAAAGATATTCTATCTGCTGGATATGAGGTGAACGAGTTGTTGCATCAAATGATATACCTGTAAATTTGATTATTTAGGAAATAAAAAAAATAAAATCTTATTATGAAGATGTGGAACTCAAAATTTAATGTTGCTTCTTCCCTTTTTGATTTGTCTGTGCTATAATATTTTTCTTTTTTGAGTTGTCTTTTAAATATATGTTCTGGTGGTAACACATAGAGCAGCTATAAAGGAGAAATCCATTTTGGCAAATGAGATAGGATAAATTGTAGAACAACTGGTGGTAACACATGATACCCCTACAAGTCTTGTTCCTTGTTCCATGTGGTGAACATAAGGAGTTTTTGAAATGTGATGCAATTTCTTCTTTGCACTGAACATTGTGGTGAACATAAGAATTTTCTGAAATTGACACAAAATGCATTACTAAACATGCCTTGTTTCTTGTTGTGTTGGTATTTCTTCTATCTAGAATCGTGAATGTTGATTTTCTTTGCTTCTATTTAGAGATTTCATGTTTGAAGTTGCCTCTCCTTGCTGTTGCTCAAGTACTTGAGTAACTTTGCAGTAGTTTGACTTTTTTGCATTGAACTTTTATGTATGATGTATCCTAAATATATGATCTCATTTATTAGTTTGTTTGAATAATGATTATAGTGATTTTCATTGGGGCCTGGTTTTGTTCAAATTTAAAATTGTTTCAGTGGTAATTAATTGTTTAATAAATGAATGATAATAATAAGGGCTACTTAGTTGAAAAAGTGCAATTATGTCAATGTTGGGTAGGATGGTGGAAGTTAAAGTGAAAATATCGTGGTTTTCTTATAAGAAATTGACTGAAAGTTGGATAGTATTTGTTAGGTTTAGGTTTTTGAAGAAGGCAAATACGTAAAAAATCTGTAGTTATCTAGCTGAATAAAGCATTAATTGCTTTAGAAGTGATCTCTTGTTTTTGTTATTCTAATTTTTGAGGCTTCAAATTTATGTATGATCTTAGAATTGAAACAAAAATAATCATTTATCTAGTTTCCTGCTTTAAATTTGACATTAAACTTGCAAACTCCTCTATGGGGTTGATCTATGGCCATTTTAGCTGTAGCATTATGCCAAAATGCACATTTCCTACTGTGCTAATCCTTTTAGAATGCTTTTAAATATGATATTAGATTGTTCTTTGCAAGTAAGTTATCATTTTGAAACTTGACAATCTAGGATGATTTTCTGAGATACGAGTTGCATATAGCATCTTAACACCCAATGATTCTAACACTAAGTCACAAATTACTAAATGCTGATGGCAGTTGCACATTATAGTGAATATTTTTGCATGCCATGACTCTTTGTGAACCAATAATAGGATAAATAAAATAAGGCTCACCTTGTAACATCCCAATATTTACTATCCAGATATATCGTCATATAAAAGAATAATCAATATTGACCATGCTCCTTCTAACATACAACAACAAACTAAAACCCATATCATTCATTCATAATGAGCAAATATGGAGAGCCACGATAACAAAAGTTATATATATACATGCCTCAAAAGGGCATACTATTATACATAACTCAAAACATCAGCTCAAAACAGCATCTATACTATGCTAGTCCCCATACATCTTCTTCCCTTTCGAAGAACTTGTACCTGGATTTACATGGCAATACACTCAGGGTGAGAAAACATATCTCAGTAGAAATATTCCAATACCAGCAATTTATACAATCATATATATTATTCAACCATAAAAATCAACACTTCAAGCACAGAAGTATGCAATTGCCAATATAATTGCAATGCCATATTTTTATGTTATGATAACAACCACCCATACAATTGTCATGCTATGCTTAATTATGTCTAATGTATATATTTATGCAAGTCCTACGAATGATTATAGTTTCAAGATGTCATAAGCCCTCAGACGTATTGAGGATATTACCCACCTCAATTACTTTAGGATATGTTATGATATGTCATGGTTTATTAGGCACAGTGAGGATATGATTCACCAACACTATCCATCAAAACAAACAGAGGATATTACTCACCTCTATTAGTCAACAAAGCAAAAAAGATATTGTTCACCTCCTTACTCAACAATGTAATAAGGATATTACTTACCTTATTACTCACAACATAGAGAGGATATTATTCACCTCAATATGGTTCAAACAACACAAAGAGGATATTACACACCTCAATGTGTTTCATAAACAATATAGAGGATATTACTCACCAATCTATTCAACAAACACATAGAAAGGATATTACTCACTAATCTATGCTTCTCAAACAACACAAAGAGGACATTACACACCTCAATATGTTTCACAAACATCTCATGCAAAACAATCAATAATTACCTTCCATAATTAGTATCACAATTGATTTATATGCATATCAAACTCATTCCACTCACACACATCATCAAATACTCCTAAAAGAGTCTTACAACTTATTAAGAAGCATAGAAGAAAGCATTACACAAGTGATCCGCTGTAATTTCCCCAAATAAGGGCTTTGTTCTGTTTTGTCTAGCGCCAGGCGCTCAGGCGCCCAACTTCTGCGTGCTCAAGCACGCCATGCGCATCATAAGTTCTTCTTGGGCATTGGGCGCTTGAGCACCTTGCTCTTCAGCGCTTAAGCACTCACACACAGATTCAGTTTCTACATAACTTTGCAGAAACGATCATTGTTCCATTGGGAACAAGTGATTTTCCAGTCACTCAAATTCACTTCTAAGTGATTTTCTAACCTCAAACAAGGTTCAACTACATAAATCAACTTTTAATCCACTTGAATTTCATTTAATTCAATCACTTTGTGAATCATAATTCAACATCTATCCTAAACCCCCAAAACTGACCAAAAGGGAATTAAGGCATTTAAATGATGAAAAATTCATCCTAACACATCCACAAATCAGTTTCTAACTCAACCATACTAACCACATCAAGATTCGAATCATGCATCACAAAATCACTCTCAAACTTCCATATCTTCAGTAAGTCTCTCAAGAACCAAACATGAAAGAAATGAATACAAGTTATCAAACTAAGCTTCCCCCTATCTTAAAGACAGAAAAGAAGTTTGAAAGCAGCTCCTATCCTCCATTAAACTCTTCCTTCTCTTTGTTGGTTGATTATCCACCTTTGCCTTGCTTCTTGCCTTTCCCTTTGTTCCTCTCTGTTACAGCCGAGAAAGAGAAAATAAAATAAGAAAAAAATATCTTATTTGTGACTTAAATAAGTCAAGGGCAGCAAAAAGAAAGAAGGAGCCATGTTCTCCTCACATTTGGTCACTTAAGTGGCCACTATATACCAGAAAAGTTAAGAACACTTGGTTATCACCAAAACAAGTTTCCTAACTTCCAACAAGTTTAAAATAAATTCTAAGATTCATTAAAAATCTTGTTACACCACTTTCACATTTTTTTCATATCTGCTAGGGGTCAATCCGACACTAAAACACACAACCAGTATACTTAAAAATGCCAAACCAACTCCGATAAATCTCAAACTTTAACCACATCTACTTCCACATATTTTTGACCTAAAAACAAATTCTCCACACTTATTTCCACTAACTGAGTAGTTTAAGTCAAAATCAAGGCTAAAAATAGCTATATTCCACATATAGTGCTACAGCAAAGTGACTAAACGTGCTCAGACGGTCACAAAAATTCACAAGCATGACAAACTAGTGTTAGGCTACCATCGGAACCATTTATAAGTCTATCATGATTACCTAGGGTGTTACATTTCTCCCCACATTTTTAGAATTTTGTCCCTAAAATTTGGTTTGCCTAATGTAAGAAGTTCAAACACCTCACACAACAACAACATGTGCAACCAAATTTCAAGAAAACAAAACTACACATCAAGTACAACCATGTACTCACCTTTTCCTAAACCAGAAGATGGTAATGCCTTCATATCTTGCAAATTAAAGACTTTTCCCCGAGCAATAAGTCTATCCTCTGTTCTATCTTCTTGTTTTTGAGGACAATTCTTGGCATAGTGGCCTAACTTGTCACACTAAAAACATTTGATCTAGTCAACTGTACAAACTTTGTCCCCGTGGTACCTACTACACTTGGTACACTTTTCTTGTTGATCATCCCTCTGAACATTCTGACATTTCTCTTGTGGGTGACTGGATTTAGGACTACCTTTCCCATATCCACCATCCACCTTCTTCATCTTCTGAAGACTTTGTAAATTCCGTTATGCTTAAAGTTAGAGATTATCTGACTCCACAATGCTGCACTTGTTCACCAAGGATGGAAAATCCCTGATTTCCAAAGGTCTCACAGCCCTTCTTACATTCCGTCTCAGCCTGGACTCAAACCTGACACACTTCCAAATCTCATTTGGATTATACCTAAACTGAGAAGAAAACTTGGACAATTCATGAAATTTTGTCTCATATTGTCCAACCGTCATGTCTTCTTGATGAAGACTCAAAAATTCCCTATCTTTACCATCTTGCAAACTTTGTGAAAAGTATTTCTCTAAAAAGTTTTCTTTGAACACTCCTCATGTTATCAAAGTCCCTGCTGTCTTTAGCAGTCTCCTGGTGCTTCGCCACCATTACTCCTCCTCCCCTCCCAATATGAAGGAAGTGAAGGAAACTCTTTATTCTTCAGAGTAAACCATAACCTCATAGATTTTCTCTAATTTGGTCAACTACTCTTCCACTTTTACCGGGTCGTAGTCGCCTCTGAACATCGGAGGATTCATCTTTCTGAACTCTGAAATGTCGAGAAAAATTTGATTTCTCCCAACTGGTACCTCCTAGGCTAGTAGTAGTACTTGTGGTGGTATTTGTTGCTGAGGTACTAACCTCTCTAACACTTTTGCAGTCACCACTGCTTGCTCAATCTGCTGCCTCATGGCATTGACCATTGCCATCATAGTTGTGGCCATCTCTGTGCCTTCATTACCAGAATCCCTATGTCGGCTCTCACGCGGTCGCCCTCGTGTTGTAGGTCGCCCTCGTGCTGCCATAATTTTCTATAAACATAGAACAATCCATATTGAGTTAGCTAGGGGAAATATCATGTAACCGTACAACAGTAGCTAAAATAGACATACCAAAGGCAAAATATACAATTCCACTCGAATAATCACATGTAAGATATAAGAAATGTATAACCATCACTACACAAGCATAAGCATAGTCAGTCCATACCCCGGCTTAACATGATGAACTTCTATGATACCATAATGTAACATGTCAATATTTATTATCCAGATATATCATCATATAAAGAATAATCAATATTGACCATGCTACTTTTAACATATAGCAACAAAACGAAACCCATATTATTCATACACAATGAGTAAATATGAAGAGTCACGATAACAAAAGTTATATATATATACATCACAGTCTCAAAAGGACATACTGTTATACATAACTCAAAACAACTAAGCAAATATAAAACATATATATGCTCAGCTCATAACAGCATCTATACTATGCTAGTCCTCATACATCTTCTTCTTCCTTTATGAAAAACTTGTACTTGGATTTACACGGAAACATAATTGGGATGAGAAAACAATCTCAGTAGAAGTATTCCAATACCAGTAATTTATACAATCATACAAATTATTCAATCATAAATTTAACACTTCAATCATAGAAGTACACAATTTCCCATACAATTGCAATGTATGATTATGTTATGATTAGTAATCACCTATACAATTGCCATGCTATGCTTAATTATGTCTCATATGTATGTCTGTGCAAGTCCTACGAATGAATGCAGTTTCAAGATGCCATGAGCCCTCAGACGTATTGAAGATATTACCCACCTCAACTACTCAAGGATATGTTATGATATATTATGATTTATCAGGTATAGTGAGGATATGACTCACCAACACTACCCATCAAAACAAACAGAGGATATTACTCACCTCCACTGGTCAAACAAAGCAAAGAGGATATTACTCACCTTCTTACTCAACAATGTAATAAGGATATTACTCACTTTATTACACATAACATAGAAATGATATTACTCACCTCAATATGCTTCAAACAACACAAAGAGGATATTACTCACTTCAATGTGCTTCATAAATAATAGAGAGGATATTACTCACTTCACTATTTAATAAACACATAGAGAGAATATTGCCCACCTCAATATGAGTCAAACAACATAAAAATTATATTACACACCTCATTATGTTTCTCAAACATCTCATGCAAAACAATCACTAATTATCTTTTATAATTAACATCACAAATGATTTATATGCATCTCAAACTCATTTCATTCACACACTTCATCAAATACTCCTAAAAGAGTCTCACTACTCATTAAGAAGCATAGAAGAAAGCATCATATAAGTGATCCCCATCAATTTCCCCAAATAAAAGAAAGCATCATATAGCGTGCTACGTGATGAACCTACAAGAATTCATATTTTTACAGTTTAGAATCTTGGATTTTCATTATCTTTTAATCTTTTTGATTTATTTTTGTTCTCAAGTCTTGTTATGTTTTTATTATTTTAATTTTGTTCTTATTACGTGTTTTTATGTGTTTTTGTTAAGTAATTATACATGTAAAAGATTGGATGCTTGAACAAGGAAGAAAAAGGAAGCGTCCAAAGCACTCAGGCTGGACACCCATCGCTGAGCGCACAACATGTCTTTGGAGAATTTTTGTTGTGCTCAACTTTGGACAATCATAGCGCTGGTTATGGATACCACACCGTGATTTCAGAAATCCAATGCATGAGCACTAGAAACTTAGCGCTGACAAAACACGTTGAATTTTTTTAAAATAAGAAAGTTACGCCGCACTTTTATAGACGTGGACAAAATGCAGCAGCCATTAAGAGGCACAAATCCTAATGTGGTGTAGGCGCAAATAGGCTTGAATATTAAGGATTTTCTTCAACCTTTCCACCTTTCTACAATGGAATTTATCATATTCTTCCCTTTGTGTTCTTCTTTTTTCATGTGTAGCTAATTTTCCCTTGTCAGAGTGATGATGGATTTTGAACTTTAATGATGTAACTTCTTTTATGAGTTTATTTTATGTTTCTATTTCATGATTTACGTGTTTATCTTTATTCTTAATACTTTTCTAAACCTAATCAATTTGGGAATGATCTTTTGGGTTAATGTATGATTTGAAAAAATTTGCATGAACCTAGAACACGTGATAAACATCATAATTTCTGCAATCGCTAGGAATATACGTTATAGGTTATATGATCTTTCTTTTAATTCTCTCGTTCTTGATAATGCCTTTCTATTTGATGTTAGACTAAAGGATTAGTTAATTCCAAACAGTGTAAGAGGATTAATATACCAAGGAATTGGGTATTAATTAATTTTGAGAATTGACCATAAATCATTAAAATAAAACATAGTTAAACTAATATTTGAATGTACATTTAAAGAGTTCAAGTGAAGTCTGAACCCTAATGCTTTAATACCATTGTTTTTCACCCCTTTGATTTATTATTTTGCTTTCTTATCTTTTTTATTATATTTGCAACAACTCTCTTTTTCATTAGCTTAGATAGTGTCACTTTCAATGAATTTAGTAATTAATAATTTAATCCTTGTAGGATGATATTCTTACTCACTTTTTTAACTTTTGCGATTTGGTGCACTTGCCGATTTTCACAACAAGTTTTTGGCATTGTTGTTAGGGATTATTATTATTAATATTGAATAGTAGTTGAAAAGATACTGATTTGAGCATTTATTTTTCTTTGTTTAATTTTTATTTTGAATAGTTTAATTTTAATTTTAATTTTAATTTTCTTTAAATTTTATTTTATTTATAGATAATTATTTTTTTATTTAATTTTTCTCTCTTTATTTAATTTTCTTTTTAATTTATTTATTTTATTTTGGTTTTCTTTATTTATTTTTATTATTTATTTATTTTTATTTTTATTTTTAATTTCTTTTCTTTACTTCACTCTAGTTTGCTTGTTTGTTTGTTTGTTTATGCAAGGTTCTTTGGAGTCAAAAAAATTACTCTTTGATCCAGAGATAACAAGAACAGAAAGAGCAACAGGAAAGTAGCTAGAGAAAGAAAAAGAATTGAAGAAAAGAAAATGGCTAAAGCTACTACACAGAGAAGACGCACCATGGCTGACTATGCAACTCCATCTGCTGAGAATGTTTCAACCAGTATTGTGCGACCTGCTATCCAAGCAAACAATTCTAAGATTAAACTAGCCCTTCTACAGTTGGTGCAACAGAATCAGTTTAGGGGAGGTCAAGCTGAAGATCCAAATTTACACATTGCTAACTTCTTACAACTCTGTGATACTATCAAATATAATGAAGCTAGTGATGATGCTATCAGATTATAACTTTTTACATTCTCTTTGAGAGATAAAGCTAAGAGTTGGCTACAAGTCCAGCCTCAAGGAAGCATTACCACATGGGATGATCTGGTCAGTAAGTTCCTCACTCAGTATTTTCCTCTATCATTGTTTGTGAATATAAGGAGTGAAATCATTTGCCTTACTCAAAATCAAGGTGAATCTCTCTATGAAGCATGGGAAAGATTTAAGAAGCTGCTTAGAAAATATCCTCATCATGCTTTCGAAGTTTGGCAGCAGGCGTAGATTTTCTATAATGGTTTGAATAATTTCACAAGACTTATGGTGGATGCATCTGTAGGTGGATCTTTAAATACTAAAACTCCTGAAGAGGCTCAAGAATTATTTGAGACTATAGCAACCAATGAATATCAGTTGCCTAATCGAAGAGCAGTAGTCAAACATGGAGTTATGGAGCTTGGTACTCTTGATGCTTTACTTGCTCAAAATAAAAGTATTTCTCAACAGTTAGCCAACCTCACCAAGCAACTTGGTAACATACAGGTAAATTCAGTGAACCACCAAGTGTTGATTTGCGACTTTTGTGGAGGCAACCATGCTAATGGTGAGTGTGATGTAAGTAATATGGGTGTCATTCTTCAAGAGCAGGTAAATTACATGGGTAATCCTGCAAGGTCTCAAGGTAACTCCTATTCAAATACATACAATCTAGGGTAGATAAATCATCTAAATTTTTCATAGAGCAATCAGAATATGCTGAGACCACCACCACCTCCACTACATCAACCTCAGTTGTCTTCATCTTCTTAACTTCCACAAGATAAGTTATCTAATCTTGAAAGTATTGTTGAGAAACTTGCTCTTAGTACCAGCACTTTTATGGAAGAGACGAGGGCTAATTTTAAAAATCAAGAGGCAGCTATTAGAAGTCTAGAAAATCAAGTGGGACAGATAGCTAGATATCTCACAGAGAAACCTCAAGGCAGTTTTCCAAGTGATATTATGGTAAATCCAAAGTAGCAATGCCATGCAATTACACTGAGAAATGGCAAGACTTTGGAAGAACAAGTTAAAGAAGTACCTGATTCATTAGAAGTTAAAAAAACTGATGTTCCTGTTATGGATGTCTCAACTCCAGAGTGTTGTAATGAAGAAGCTAAGGAGGAGCAACTAAAGTGGTGGAGGAAGAAGAAGGAACGTGAGAAGAAGATGGCAATTGACTATTCTTTGTATGCTAGACTCCCATTTCCTCAAAGGTTAAAGAAGGAGAATTAAGATAGACAGTTCTTGAAGTTCTTAGATGTCTTCAAGAAGTTACAGATAAACATTTCTTTTGCTGAGACACTTGAACAAATGCCCTCCTATGCTAAATTCATGAAGGACTGGTTGTATAAGAAGAGGAAGTTAGAAGAAGATGAGACTATAGCACTTACTGAAGAGTATAGTGCCATCAACCAGCGGAAGCTACCACCCAAGTTAAGGGATCCTGAAAGTTTTAATATCTCTTGTATCATTGGGGAGTTGAGCATTGATAAGGCCTTATGTGACCTAGGCGCTAGCATTAATTTGATGCCATTATCAATCTTGCGCAAGCTGGGAATTGAGAAAGTTAAGCCTACTATGATCTCACTTCAATTAGCAGATCGATTAATCAAACATCTGTATGGTATTGTGGAAGATTTGCTAGTGAAGGTAAACAAATTTATTTTTCCAATTGACTTTGTGGTCTTAGATATAGACGAGGATACTGATATGTCGTTAATTCTGGGAAGACCATTCTTAACAACTTCAGGAGCATTAATTGATGTCCTTAGAGTGGAGCCTATTTTGAAGGTGGATGGAGATCAAACGACTATAAATGTTTTTAATAAGTCTACCCCAACATTAGTTCTTCATGCCCCTATTAATTGCATTCAAGGTAAATTTCAAAAGGGGTTGGATGGTAAGAACTCTTCTTCGTCCATTATTGTTGATTCTTGTACTTCTAAGATTGTTGCTGAAAAAGAGAAATGTCCTCCTGTCTCCAAGATGGTTGAAATGGAAAAAGGTCCCCTCAGTTCTCAAAATTTATTGCAAGCTGATTTGTAATCTTATGACAAGTTGAAATCCAGTACCTTGCCTAATGATAAATTGAAAATCCCATGGCCTAGTGGAGTTTCTGATGCCAAGGCACACTTGGGACAACCAGTTCCAACTAGAGTTCAGAATATTTTTGGAGAGGATTCGAAAGGCAGTGACCGAGTATAGAGGCAAAGATCTGACAAAAGAAAGGCGTCATCTTACTTCTCCTGCTTCAAGCCACCTTGACGAATTGAAAAGGCAACATCGAGCTAATGACGTTAAACAATCACTTTTTGGGAGGCAACCCAAATTTTTTCTCTTTTTCTCTTTTATTTTTTTGTTTTTATTTTGTTATTTCTTATTTTTCTATTTTTGTTTTGAAGGTAATGTTGAGTCGACTTAGGTACCTCCTTGAGTTTAGAGCCTTTGTAGGAGGATGTATATAGTTATCGGTTGTCAAAAAGAGTTTTTTCTTTTCTTTCTTTCATATTTTATTTATTTATTTATTTGTTCATTTTAATTTTATTTTGCCATCATCACCATTTTGTGTTTTGAGTCTTTGTGTTGATACTGTGCATGTCGATTTGTTGAATTGAATATCCAATGATTGTTTGAATAGTGGATTAATTTATTTTCTTGGGATATCATATGAGAATCCATGAGTTATATTTATCTCTATTGTTTTGATTGTATATGGATGTATTTCCTATCTTTATGTTTGATAGACCTTGGAATTTAATTGCATGTCAAGCTTAGAAAAAGTTTATAAGAATGCATGTGTGTGGATGATTTGCATCTAGAAGTTATTTGATTCTCTCTTGAGGCGAAATCCTAGAGAATGCATGATTAAGGAAATGATAAGGGCCTTCTTTGGACTGTTTGAGCCTTTCAAGCCAACCTTTGAATGTAGTATATCCCTAGGTCCCTTTTGTAGCCTTGTTATTGTTTGGCCTTTATTTCTTTTCTTTACCCACATTTACCTTTCCCATATCCACATTAAAAAAATTCCTCTCTTATATAACCTTTGTTAAGTGCATATCTTGTATTATTTTATGTTTCAAGCCTTCATTATTTTTGTATATGACATATTTCAGGAGCTAAAAAAATTGAATGAAAGGAAAGAAAAAAAAGAAAAAAAACAAAAAGAAAGTCTACCCAAAGTATTGCAAAGAAATGAGTTTGGGGGTGAAGATTGTTGAAAAAAAAATAAATGTTGTGTTGTTTCTTATGCTCTGTTTTGCACTTGTTCAGTATTTTCAAGCTTAAATTGTGAAATTTACATGATTTTGTATCTCAATTTTTGTTTTCATTATCCTATCACTTCTTTCTTAACCTATACCATTGGCCTTACATTACAAACTTTGTAAAGTCCCTTTTGATCCTTGGTTATGTGTTGTTTACATTAGTGGAGAAAGAGATGAAGAACAACCCTATGGATGTGGGTTTGACGTGCATTTGTAGTTTTATAAACCTATCTGAACTTATACTTTTTGAGGAGATTGGGTCTTTCATTCATGTTTTTGGGAAGTCATTTTTGCATAAGAGTTACATGTGAGAGACGATGTGATAATTAGATTGCTCATGTGTGACACTTTAAAATTAGATTATGAAGCAATTTCTGAGGATATGAATGATTTTCAATACCCAGTGGTGCCATGTTTTGTTTGTGTGCTTTGAGTTGTTATTTGTTTAGTCTTTTGTTTTGTTTTTGTTTTTATTTTACTTGAGGACAAGCAAAAGCTTAAGTTTGGGGGAGTGATGAACCTACAAAAATTCATATTTTTACGGTTCAAAATCTTGGATTTTCATCATCTTTTAATCTTTTTTATTTAGTTTTGTTCTCAAGTCTTATTTTTATCATTATTTTAATTTTGTTCTTATTACGTGTTTTTATGTGTTTTTGTTAGGTAATTGTACATGGAGAAAATTGGATGCTTGAACAAGGAAGAAAAATGAAGAATTTTCATCCCGCATCCAGCGCCTGAGTGCTGGACAATCAGTGCTTGAGTGTTGGTTGCGAATACCACACTGTGATTTCAAAAATCTAACGCTTGAGCATTGGAAATTGAGCACTGAACGCATAACAGAACACGTTGAATTCTTTTTAAATAAGAAAGTTATGCCACACTTTTACAGACTTGGACAGAATGCAGCAGCCGTCAAGAGGCACAAATCCTAATATGGTGTGGGCGCAATTAGGCTTGAAGATTAGGGATTTTCTTCAACCTTTCTACCTTTCTACAATGGAGTTTGTCATATTCTTCCCTTTGTGCTATTCTTTTTCCATGTGTAACTAGTTTTCCCTTGTTAGGGTGATGATGGATCTTGAACTTTAATGATCTAACTTCTTTTATGGGTTTACTTTATGTTTCTATTTCATGATTTATGTGTTTATCTCTATTCTTAATGCTTTTCTAAATCTGATCAATTTGGGAATGATCTTTTGGGTTAATGTATGATTTGAAAAAATTTGCATGAACCTAGAACACATGATAAACACCATAATTTCTGCAATCGCTAGGAATAGACATTGTGAGTTATGTGGTCTTTCTTTTAATACCCTTGTTCTTGATAATGTCTTTCTATTTGAGATTAGACTAAGGGATTAGTTAATTCCAAACAGTGTAAGAGGATTAATATACTAAGAAATTGGGTATTAATTAATTTTGAGAATTAACCATAAATCATTGAAATAGAACATAGTTAAACTAATATTTGAATATGCATTTAAAGAGTTCAAGTGAAATCTGAACCCTAACGCTTTAATACCATTGTTTTTCACCTCTTTGATTTATTGTTTTGTTTTCTTATATTTCTTTTTAATTATATTTGCAGCAACTTTCTTTTTCATTAGCTTAGATAGTGTCACTTTTAGCAAATTTAGTAATTAATAATTTAATCCTCGTGAGAGCGATACTTTTACTCACTTTTTTTATTACTTTTGCGATTCGGTGCACTTACCGATTTTCATAATACTATGCGCATAACAGATTCTTCCTGGGCACCGGGCACTTGAGTGCCCAGCTTTTCAGCGCTTAAGCACTCACACACAGATTCAGTTTCTGCATAATTCTGCAGGAGCAATCATTGTTCCATTGGGAACAAGTGATCTTCCAATCATCTAAAAATCACTTCCAAGTGATTTCTAACCTCAAACAAGGTTCAACTACACTTAGCAACTCTTAATCCACTTCAATTTCATTTAATTCAACCATTTTGGGAATCAAATCCTAACATTCAAGTTAAACCCCCAAAACTGACCTAAAGGGAATTAAGGCATTCAAAAGATGAAAAATTCATCCTAACACATTCACAAATTAGTTTCTAACTCATCCAAACAAACCACATCAAGATTCAACTCAAGAATAAAAAAAATCACTCTCAAACCTCCATTTCTTCATTAAGTCCCTCAAGAACCAAACGTGAAAGAAATAAATACAACCTAACAAACTAAGCTTCCCCTTACCTCAAAGGCCAAAAAAGAAGTCTAAAAGAATCTCATCTCCTCCATTAAACTCTTCCTCATCTTTGCTTGAAGATGGATCTCCCAAAACTCCTTTGTTGGATTTCCTTTGGTACTCCCCTATTGCAGCCATGAGAGAGAAGAGAGAAATGAGAGAAAAGTCTCACTTTTGGTTATTTAAAAAGGCTAAGGCAACCTCTAACAGCCATGTGATCACTTGGTAACTTAAGTGACTACACTGCTTTACCCCGATTTGTTAAAAACGCTTAGATTTCACCAAATCAAGATTCCTAACTTCTAAAAAGTTTAAAATAAATTTAAGATTCATTAAAAATCTTATTTCACCACTTTCATAATTTTTCGTATCTGCTTGGGGTCAATCCGCTGTAAAACACACAACCAATATGCTTAAAAATGTCAAACTAACTTCAATAATTCTTAAACTTTAACCACATCTACTTCCACATATTTGTGACTTAGAAACAAGTTCTCCACACTTATTTCCATTAACTAAGCAATTTAAGTCAAAACCAAGACTAAAAACAGTTATATTCCACATATAGTGTTACAGCAAAGTGACTAAACGTGCTTGGACGGTCACAAAATTTTACAAGTATGGCAAACTAGTACTAGGCTACGTATGAATCATATACAAGTCTATCATGACTATCTAGGGTGTTACATAAAGGGAAGCAAAAGAGGCAGAAGAACTAGCGTAGTTTATTTTGTTTCTTGAAATAAATATGTTGTATATTTATTTCTTGCTACTTTGAGTTTGTATAAAGTTATGTATTACAGTATGCCTTTGTGAGGCTATGATGTATTCATATAACCTTTTGTTGTTCAGGCTCTCCATATTTACTCATTGTGAATAAATGATATGGGTTTAGTTTGTTGTTTTATGTTAGAAGTGACATAGCTAGTACTATGTGCCTTATATACGGGAGATATATCAGGTCCTTAGTATTGGGATGTTACACAAGGCATCAACTTGATAACAACTCAACCTATATTTTTTATACATTATTTATTTTATTCCTTGTATTGAGTATAGACTCAACATGTTTACTTGTATTTTGAACTTATAAACTTACGATTGATGTATATCTTAACTGTTATGTACTTTTTTATTTATATTAAATATTTATATATTTTTTTATTTTGTGCAGTTCAACTAGTGACTCACTTGTTGAATCAGTGACCCATTATCCCAATACCCTAGCCAAGTCAATGTTGGTTCGAGTTTAATATCAATGGCATTAATGCTCGTTACTTATCATAAAACAAAAATCTTCTCTTTAAATCTCAATTATGGTTATGTGAATCTTTGTTTTCATGTACAGAAAATATAGATCCTTAAAAATATATCCACCATTTACTTGGCTTTTGTCCCTTACTTTGCCAGAAAAGGTAATTTACTAATTTAGACTTTCGCATTATCTATTATTTTTAATCTAGGCAATGTAGGCAAATAATATTTTATTTATAATTATTTTTTGAAATTAATTATTTTGATGAATTCTTTCAGGATGAGAAATATTACAAAGTTAAACATCAATCAATCAATATAGTAAAAGCAGTGATCTTGAAAGCATTAAAGCATAAATTACAAGTTTTAGTACTTCCAAATACTTGTAAGCTATCTAATTACATTAGATAATTGTTGTTATTATGCTCCATGCATATGACTCTATAATTATTTTAACAAATTAAGTAGACATCACAAATTGACAATACAAACTTAAACATCAATCAATATAGTAGCCTAAAATCTTTGTAGAAATCATTTTCATGAAACTTGAAGAAGCTTTTGTGAAGCAGAAGAATTAAAACTTTAAGAATCATTTTCATTGAAAAGGACATTTATTCCATGAAGTTATTATATTATATTCTTTCCTTTATTATACCTAATTTATTGTGCCGACACATGCCAAATTCGTCATTAAGATATTTTAATTAATCAGTATTAAACTTTTTAAATTTATTCAATCCTAAATTAATAGGGATTTAATTAGTTGAGTTTATTAGATTACTATTATTTTTTTATTGTCAGTGGTTCATTCAAGATCTTTGCCTTTTATTTTGCACCAAATAGCCATTCAAATCAATCTTCATCAATAGAGACATTTATTACTTGATTATATTATATTATGATATTTGTTTTATCATTTTACCAAATTTATCGTTATGACACATGTTGCATTTTCCATTTAGAATTTTTGATTAATCAATGTTAGTTTTTCCTAATTTTTCCTAATTTTTACAAAATTAATAGGAATTTAGTGATTTTGATTTTACTAGATTATGTTTTTTGTTTCTAAGCTAAGTACAAAATGTCATTTTGATCAATTAGAAACAATGTACATTAAAAGCAAACTTTATTCCTTGATTTTATTGTATTATATTTTTTTCTCTTTCTTTAACTTAGCTATCATATTAACATGTATCACATTCCTCATTTGGATTTTGCATTGAATCATTATCAGTCTTTCCTAAGTTGATTCAAAATCCTAAACTAATGGGGATTTCATTTCTCTATTTTATCTGATTAACATTTTGTTTTCTTTTCTAGACTTTGTATTTATTCAAAATCGATATTTCCGGAATTGACTCATTTCAAAATTAATTGAATTAATTCTTTGATTTTTATTTTATTTTTTCTTATTTTTTCTTTTCTTGTTCCTTTTCAAACTTAATTTTTGCTGATAATCACATTCCTATTTCAGACTATCCTTATACGTGTGTGTATAGAGATCATATTAATAGTTGAAAACAAATGACGTGTTTGATGTTATCAATTTTATAGTTTTGTGAGGGACACTAAATTGGAATTTCAATTTTGTCTGAGAATGAAAGATATTTATATGTGTCATTCTATGCCTATAAATTTAGGTTGTGTATTGATTTTGTCTAACTTAATTGAATTCAATTCCTTGATTTTATTAAATTATTTTTATTTGATATTTTTATTCTTTTCTTGTTTTATTTTTCCTTTTTCACCTTTTTATCTTGCTAACATATGCATATTCCCCATTCAGACTATTATTCAATATAGATAAATAATACATATATAGATATATAGTTATAGATATATCAACAATGTTATTCCTACACCTCATTTTCTATATTTTCACTCCACATATCTCTTTTGTTTTGTTTTGTTTCGCATAGTATCTCTAAATTTGATGGGTGGGAGACTAATCTCTTCGGGGTAAGGTCAGTTACCTAAGCGAGGACCTGCTCTAACAATGTTATTTTCATACACATGAATCTCGAATCAAACTCAAGACCACATGCTTAAGGGGTCTAAGCTCCTTCCACTCAAACCAACTCATGTTGGTCAACACGTCTTTTATGGAAAAAGAAGAAGAAGATAGAAATTCACTTTTTCCTTTTCTCTCTCTTCCTTTTTCCCATAAAAGGAAATTTTAGAGTGAGAATTTAGAAAATTGGGTTGTAGGAATAACATTGTTGATAGATATAGAGATTCTATATATACATAGAAATAGATAGATATATAAGTATAAATGAATTAGAATACTAGTACATAACAAATCAACCTCACATGTTTCATACAATCAATTCCATACTTTCAATAGGGACACTAAAATCAGTAAGAGTTTTTTACACAATTTTGTCTAGGAATAAAAGCTATTTTATATGGATTGTTCTATGCCTATAAATTGAGGTTGCGCATTGAACCTGAAACATCATAAATGAAATTTAATATAGATATATAACATTAAGACAGAAGGAAGACTAGCATAGAGAAGAGCTATGGCAGTGTGTGAGGTGAAAAAAGGAGTTGTGATGATGGTCATGATTATGCTAGTCTTAGCACAAGCCGATGACATTATTCCATTTACAAAATTTAAGCCAAACAGTATTACAAGAGGCTTATGTATTGCCAAGTGCACCATAACAAGTGATCCTTTGAAATCTTCTACAATTCGTTATGAAAAATGTGTAACCACTTGTTTTTTAAAATGTCAAAAGATGCCCTCCAATGATGTCTATGAGTGTGTAGCTGGTTGCACATTATCCAAGTCCATTAACGTCAACACCGGTGTTATGATATTGATTAATTTGTTATTGATTTATTACGATTGTAAATATTTTATTATGATAGTAATTGATTTGTTATTGATTTGTTACGATTGTAAATGATTTATTATTTATTTGTTATTATCTTATAATCAGATTAAGATTAATTAGACTTTATGTATAGGATTGATTCTGATTTTATTTTATTCTCTCCTACCAAATAAATAGGAGCACCTCATTGTACATTGATACTTAGAAAATATACAAAACATTCATCTTCTCGTGTTTCTACCTAGTATCAGAGATTAAGTCTCTGTCTCTCTTCTGATGAATTTTTTGTTATTTTTTTGTTACTGCCCAAAGTCCCACTCACCCTCCCCCACGAGACCAGAACATGAATCAACCTCGTCCCAGTTCTTCTAGGCCTGTTTTTGCCACCACTGCTGCTACTAATGAACCTCCTGAATCTTCTCAGTCTGCCTTCTCCGCCAGTGATCTTGAGTCTCTCCTTAAACAACTTCTTTCTTCTTCCGGTAATGGTAATACTCTTGCAGCCCTTTCCACCACACCAGTTAATCCTACTTGGTATTTAGATTCTGCCTGTTGTAACCACATGACCTCTACATCTCATTTCTTTTTATCCTTATCTAAAAATGACACTGCTCATTCTATCCACACTGTTGATGGATCTTTTATGCATGTAAGTCATAAGGGTTCTATCTCCCTGTCTAATCTAAGTTTACCTGACACCTATCTCATTCCTAAACTAAATTTTAACCTTATCTCTATTGGTCAATTATGTGATCTTAGTTATGAACTTACTTTTTTTTCCTCTGGTTGTCGTGTGTAAGACCCACGGACGGGACAACTCATAGGGATTGGACGTAAGATTGGAAGGCTATTTGAGCTCACTTAACTGCATGTTCCCCAAGTATCCAACATTTGCGCTGCTTCCACCACCTTTTCCATTCAGATTTGGCATCAACGTCTTGCTCATAGTTCTCTTAGCAAGCTGCGTCCTCTTGTGTCTCAGAGTCTTTTAGGATCTGTTACTAATGAGTCTCTTGATTGTACTACTTGTCAAACTGCTAAACAACCAATTTTATATTTTCATAAAAGTACTTCTATTTTTGCTTCACCATTTGATCTTGTGTATTCTAATATCTGGGGCCTTGCTCCCACACCTACTATGGGAGGTTCTCGGTATTTTGTGTTATTTATTGATGATTATTCTCGCTTTACTTGGATATATTTGATGAAAAATGTCATGAACTTCCTCAAATTTACATTAACTTTGCCAATATGATTCAAACACAATTCTCTAAAGTCATTAAAGTTTTTCGCCGAGATAATGCCATGGAATACCATGATTTTAAATTCTTATCTTTTCTTGGTGATCAGGGTACCTTGTCTGAGTTCTGATGTTCATATACCTCTCAACAGAATGGTCGCGCTGAGAGAAAGCACCATCACATTCTTGACTAAGTCCGTGCCATGCTTCTCTCAGCCTCTTGTCCTGAACGTGCCTGGGGTGAAGCTGCTATTACTGCTGTCCATGTTATTAATCGTCTCCCTTCCTCCGTCCTTGGTAATGTCTCTCCTTTTGAGCGTCTTTATCATACTAGCCCAGATTATAACTCACTTAAGGTGTTTGGTTGTACTTGTTTTATCCTCCTCCAACCTCATGAATATACTAAACTTGAGCCTCGCGCCCATCTTTGTTGTTTTCTTGGGTATGGCATAGAGCACAAAGGTTACCGTTGTTAGGATCTGATATCTCAGCGTATCCGTATCTCTCGTCATGTTGTCTTCTGGGAACATATAATGTTCTCTTCATTATCCAAGTTTACGTCAATTCCGTCCACTTCTACTCCTCTTTTTACTAACCCCGATGTTGATTACTTCCCTAGTGACACAGATGCAAGTACTTCCAGTGAGCTCCCAGCTTCTTCCGATGTTCCGTCTGTTTCTGATGATGTTGTTCCAACTGTTGATTCTGTACCTCCCACCATTGAGCGTCCTCATAGGGTAAGAACTCCACCTACCTATCTTCGTGATTACCATTATTTTTTTACTATGTTTCACCTTCATGAACCACAGTCCTATAAGGAAGCCTCTACCGACCCTCATTGGTAGCAAGCTATGCAGGAGGAATTACAAGCATTGGAGAATACTCACACTTGGGACCTTGTTGATCCTCCTTCTAGTAAGCCTCTTATAGGATGCAAATGGGTTTATAAAATCAAGACTCTTTTTGATGATTCTATTGAGCGATACAAAGCTCTTCTAGTGGCAAAAGGGTTCATTCAGGAGTATGGTATTGATTATGAAGAAACTTTTGCCCCTGTTGCACGCATCACCTCTATTCGAACTCTTTTTGCCATTGCAGCCACTCGATAATGGCCACTTACACAAATGGATGTTAAAAATGCCTTCCTTAATGGTGAGTTAGAAGAAGAGGTTTATATGCGTCCTCCTCCGGGATACACTTATCCGACCAACAAGGTTTGTCGTCTTCGTAAGGCTCTTTATGGTCTCAAACAAACACATCGGGCCTGGTTTGCTAAATTTCACAATACTATCAGTCAGTTGGGATTCTCTTCCAGTGCTCATGATTCTTCTCTTTTTACTCAAAAAATAGAAAATGGTACTATTGTCTTGCTTCTTTATGTCGATGATATGATTATTACTGGCAATGATTCCACTGGCATTACTGAGCTCAAACAGTTCTTTTGTCAATATTTTGAGATGAAAGATCTTGGACCTTTAAGTTACTTTCTGAGGCTTGATGTTCTATCTTCCAACGATGGCTTATTTCTCTCACAGGCTAAGTATGCTTCTAATCTTGTCTCTCGAGCAGGCCTCACTGATTACAAAATCGAACACACTCCCCTTGAACCTAATGTTTGGTTTACTCCTCAGGATGGTACTTTGTTGGATGATGCCACTCTCTATCGTCAGCTAGTAGGTAGCCCGATCTATCTTACAGTTACTCAATCGGATATCTCCTATGTTGTTCATATGGTTAGTCAGTTCATGGCTGCCCCTCGTACCACCCATTATGCTGCTGTCCTCCGCATTATTTGGTATATCAAGGGTACCTTGTTTTACGGTCTTCATTATTCCGTTGCATCCTCTTTGACTCTTTGAGCCTACTCTGATGCCAATTGGGCTGGTGATCCCAGTGACCATCGCTCCACTATTGGCTTTTGAATTTTTCTTGGAGATTTTCTTATTTCTTGGTGGAGTAAGAAACAAACTCGACAAACATTTGCTCCAAAGACCAAAGAAGAATATCTTGCCCCTTTGATACTATCGAAATATTGTGGCTCTGTTGGCTTCTTGCTGATTTAGAGATACCTCAGTCTTCCTCCATTGATCTTCATTGTGACAACCTTAGTCCCGTCCAAATTGCACACAACGATGTTTTTCGCGAGCGCACTAAACATATTGAGATTGATTGTCACTTCATTCGTCAACATCTTCTATGCGGTGATCTTCATCTTATCTCGATTAGCACTCTTGATCAGCCAGCTGATTTTTTCACCAAACCTCATTCTCCTAGTCGCTTCTGCACTTTAGTGTCCAAACTCAAGTTGGTTACTGTTGCACCCTACTTAAGTTTGAGGGGGGGATGTTACGATAGTGATTGATTTGTTATTGATTTGTTATGATTGTAAATAATTTGTTACGATAGTGATTGATTTGTTATGATTGTAAATGATTTATTATTTATTTGTTATTATCTTATAATCAGATTAGGATTAATTAGACTTTATGTATAGGATTGATTTCAATTTTATTTTATTCTTTCTTACTAAATAAATAGGAGTATCTCATTGTACATTGGTACTTAGAAAATATACAAAACATTTTCTCATCTTCCTATGTTTCTACTACTGGTATTCATATTTTCACTTTCTTTGCCTATTATATTTAGTTTTTATCTCAGGAGATTCTTATTATTTATAATTGAGTTAATTGCCCATTCTGCTTATTTTTTATGTTTGACTTGATGTGTCAGATGCTCGTAAAGTGGATGCCTATATAGATTCCTGCTTGCAGGCTTGCAAGAACAAATAATCAATTCTGATGTTACATGAGACCCAATATATAAGGAAAATGTATTCACAAGAAATGATATTGATGTAAAACTATAATAAATAAAATCTGAATGCGTAATTTTTTTTAAATTTTTTATAAATCCCTTCCTCATATATTGTTTTCCTACTTTTTTTTTTGAGCTCGTTTCCTATGATTGTGAAGATGGTTGCATAAATACAAACTAAGTTAATGACGACACAAATTGGTTATTACAACCAAATGAATAATGTATGGCAAAGCTACTAGAGCTATTAAAATGGGTCGAGCCATCCGATAAAATGTGTGAGTTTGGCTAACAAAATTCAAGCTTGAGATTTGGGCCGAGCCAATTTTTTTTATTTAACAAGCTATTATTTAAGAGTATACAACCACTTTTTTGTTTGCAAAATTAAAACCTAATTAATTGGCAATTGAGTTAACTCAATTTATGTGCATTGGCCGTCAAAACTAAGGGCACATTCGAATAAATTTTAGTAAAAAAGTGATTTTAATGTAGTACAAAAATTGGTTTTGTTTTGTACAGATCTTTTTGAAAAGCATAAGTTATTTTGCATTTGGATATTATTACATAAATCACCTTTTATTTCTTGAGAAAAGTTTCTCTCTCTTCTATGGTTGCTAATTTTTTTCACAAGTAACTCATCTCTGCTTCTGACTAAAAGCAGAAAACATATTTTTCTCGGATTTTGATATTTTAAAAAATCTTATCCAAATGAATCTACATGTCTCAAAATTCTTTTTTTAAATTAAAACAAGTACGTTTCTTGCAAATTTAAACAAACAGACTCCTTGTTGCCCGAGTTTCTTAAATTTCATCGATTCAAAGGTTTTAAAGACTAAACTCATTGGACTGCCTAACTCATAGCCGACAATGGGTTGGGCAAGATTAGCAAAATACTAGCATGAAATATATTATGTAATGGACCAGGTTATCTCATTTTGACACCTCTAAAAACTATTAAGCATCACACCATATTATGTCACTGCCAACTTTTATTTAAATTAGAAAAAAATTAAGAAAATCCTAAGAAAAATGGTCCACAAAACAAGATCAGATTCAATTATCTAATTATGTACTGCGAATGGTAGAAATTTAATCTCACTGCACTCTTAATGCATCCATCCTACAATGGTTACCCTATATTAATTACATAATTTATTATTAACCTTTGAATATTTATTTCACTCCTTAATAATAAATTTGAAAATGGTGAAAAAAATCTTTAAGTCAACAAGTTGTCATAGCTTAGTTGACTTAAATTTTATAATGAAAGTATAAGTTGATTTTAGTTTTAATTATAAAGTGGGTTTAAATCATTATTAATTTTCTTAAAAGGATCTAATTCATTTTTATTTAGGGAAAGACTATTATTTTTTTAAAAAAGTGATTCATTTATCAGAGGTTATCGTAGATTTACGCAAAACTAAAACTAAGACTCATAGAATCAACAAATTATTGCAACTTAGCTAATCCCCTTAACTATTATATTAGAAGTGAAACTTAGTGTAAAACCGTCATTACTGAGCCAATAGATTGTTGCATCTTAGCTAACACATAACTATTAAAATTTAGGAATATTTTGTTTATCTATTTATAATATATAATAACAAAAGCGTGAGTTATGGAATCGACCCTTCACTCACTTAAGATTATATTCAATTTACACGTCAACTCATTGTTCACTCTTTTATTCAGCCACCTTAGTATCTCTGTCATACTGTTAGCTTCTGCTTCGTGTCTTCTTTTCCTTTCATCCACTAGCCCATATTTTAAACGCAAGCCTTTCGTATTTACTTCCCTTTCGCAATGTCATCACGTTTTAAGTGTGTGCATGCTTCATCTTCAGTTTTGTCTTTTGTATTTTTAGCTTCTGGTCATGACTATTAAGTATCTCAATTCAATGTCACAGCAACAATTATAGATATAGAGTTCCATATGATTATCTGAACTTAATAAGAACCAAGAATTGTATTCACTGAAAGAGCAAGCATCTGCGAACCTGATGTGCAGGAAGATCCAACTGGGTGTCTTTAACATAAACCTAATGTGAAGGAAGTCCCAAATGGCTGTGATCATGACGATTTCAGCACGCCGAAGCGAGATTTCATTAACAATCATGACCACAGTTGTTCTGATCGGATTCAGAAGGATACCTGTAGAAGGTATGGTTGGGTGGTTTCCTCTTTTCTGCGGCTGCACTCTACCGTTAGGGTCTGGCGGGGGTGGTACCTGCAAAAAGGACTCTGACGCTCAAGTCAGACTGTGTGCCAATCTTTTAAAGATTGAAGAATAGTTACCTTTTTTAGGTTTACTTAACCTGGTCTTTATGGAGCATGATTGAAGTCATGACATTCAATGCAGGTATTATTGGAATGTGGACATTACAGTCATTTACTTAGAGGAGAGGTTATAGAATCAGAGAGATCCAATTCAGCAGTTACGAAAGTCAGTGCTGACTCCCTGATCCTCATCAGAGTTCTGTATTCCGAGGTCCTACAGTTATTTCCGGGGTATTAATGGAGGAATATGATGGGGCGTGTGCCGGGTTGATCCTTTTGGGTAGTATCCCGGACCACGGTCCAGAACAGTTGCCCCCAGTTTGGCGCTTTGATAGGATAGCCAAGTGTCAAGGTACTAGCTTTATTCAGCTTGGTGGATCACACCCCGGCTTTGAAGCCAGGTTTTGCGTCTCATACCGAGGCCGGCGTCCATTATATAGAAATGCCTCGGATTGGAATGTGGTAAATCCTTACCCTTTATCCCGAGGTCTGGATCTTGTTGCATCTTAGGTTACTGGGATCCTTTGTGGTGAAATCTTTTGAAGCTTGTAGAGATCCAAATCCTTATCTTTGGAAATTATTGCTTCTGATTTAATTAAGAGATAATGATCCTTTAAAAGAGGATCAGTTTCAATATTTCCCAAGCACCCGTTGCTCTCGTAACCAATAGGAAAGGGAGAGCATTTAATGTAGCTGATTTGATTCGTAGGGTTGGTCAAAGCTTCCCATTCTATAAATACAGAAGGTTCACGTCTGATACAGTCATTCCTTTTTTGGAATTCCTTTGAATTTTTCCTTTTATTTTCTAGAATGGTTTTGCTGTTCTTCTTATGTCTGTACTTATGCTCAGAGGGAGTTAGAGAAGCTTTGCCTTGTGCGAAGGCCACCATTTTTCTGCTTTTCCCAAAATATTTGAAGATACTTCTTTTCCTGCCAACAACTTTGTTTCATTAGGGACTTTCCTTTCCCAGCGTAATGAGGATGGGGACTTTACCTTCACAGCATACGAAGGTGTGTCTAATTCATACTTCTTCATTGGGAAGCTCTGTAGTCCCTGTCGTGTTGGACGGAGGTAATTGGAGAAATAGAGCCCTTCTTGGTCCTCCTTTTAGATAAGCTGGGGGGACTATTTAGGTGGCTGATTTCAAGCGACCTGGAACGATCATGAAACTAGTCTAACTCCAGTGGAATGAACTTCTTCATGATCAACTTAAGCCTGGTTCAACCAAAGAGGAGGCACCCCGGTCTTTTCTTATCCTTGTGAGTGGAACCAATGAGTGGTATGGCTAAAATTTCCTGAACCCGTAACAGTGTCCTGTTCCGGTTATCTTTAGTTTTTCGAAGCCTATCCACTTTTTCAAAAAGCCTCAACAGGGAAGAGACCGGTGTGAGCTTTAGAGAATCTGGATGTGAAGCACGCAAGCAAGAAGTTGGCCTCTAGGCTCATCAGTGTTGTTTAACCTTTTCATATCCAATGTTTTTTTTTCCCTGTATTGATGTATGACGATGTATGGAATGAAATGAAATATTATTTGCTTAAATCATCCATCTTTTTGGCCATCTTTTTGATCTGTGGAATTTATATTGTGCCGGGGTGGTTCCAAAACTTGGTCCGTTTAGCATGTTACCCCCAGCTCTGTACTTCATCAAGACAGACGAAGGGCAAAGCTTAAGTGATCTGATTGGGGTATTTGGTACCGTGAAGGGAATCGCCAGGATATATAATGTGTCGGGGTCCTTAATGTTTTGTGAACGTTGTAGATACTAGGGTTGTTTCGGTCTGCTGAGCAGTCGTCCCCTCAACTGCCATGACAGCGACGTGGGCCACGTGGCTTGCTACGGTTTAGTGGATGTGCATAGTACTTTACGCGCCATAATGAACATCTTTTCAAATTCAGACTGATTTGACAGAAATATCCCCTAACTGTAGCCTCTATAAATAGGGTTTCGTCCTTTTATTTTTTCACCCTTTGCTATTTCTACTTAAAAATTGGTGGTCTGAGAAGGAATCCGACAAGCTTCATGGTTATTAGCGGTGGTTGACATTTTAAAGCTTCTATTAGCTTTTATCCAGGTACTTTCATCCTCTAAACACCGTTATTGATTGTTTGAGTACTTGCACATTCCTCTGGTGAACTATTTTTCTTTTTCTTCTTGTCATTGAAAATTTGGGAATAATTGTTTCTTTCCCCTTTTCAATGGCATTGCCTGATGTTGCACCTCCCCCACTGCGCCGTGTGCGGCGGGTGGAGGTGTCCTTCCGAGGCTTAAGTCTCGGTGGGTGCAGAGGCCTGTGTGTGGGTGTTCAGTTTTCTGCTTACCCACTGCCATGTTTGGATGTTCGAACATCATTGGTTCTAACCCTAGGCCTCTGTGTGTCTTCCAGGAAACTAAATGGCCAGAAGGAGGCGGCCAAGAGTTGAAGCTCTTGCCCAGGCCTCGGATCAACAAGCCGAGTAAGCGATTAGGATTCGCCGAGGTCCGTTGTTACCCTGTACGTGGGTTGCCGACGACGCTTATGATAGGATATCCCGTTATGAGTTCGGCACGGAATTGGATAAGATGAAGGAATATCTGGAGCTCACCGAGGGGGGTGAAAAGGACGATGAGTTCGTGATTTTATCCCCGGGGAGAGAACGAGTGTGCTGGACCGGGGAAGAAGGTGAGCACTTCATGTATCTCTATGAGGACTTTTTCACGCGATTCGGACTACGGCGTCCATTAAACCATTTTCACATTGCTATTCTCTGGACTCTTCACTCTGCCCCCAGACAAATCCATCCCAACGGTTGGGCAAACATCTGGACCTTCGAAAGAATATACCGGGTAGTGGGGTTGCGATGCTCTGATGGGGCATTCTTCTATTTCCACACACAGTATTCAGTCCTTGGATCCTGTGCTCGATAGCAATCCTGGCTCTCAGTTCGATCTCAGCAAGGAAGGACTGTATTCTTACCATACTTGGAGAGTTACAAGGACTTCAAGGAGAAATTCTTCAAACTGAAGGCAGCTAGCGGTAGTCGTCCTTTCTGGCTGGGTAATGGTGAGGAGATAGTATTCAGCCTTTACTGGAACCTAGCGGCGTGGAGCATCCCTACTCGATCATTCGAGAGGGAGATAAACCAACTTACCGATGAAGAGGTTGAATGTGTAAACTTCTTCGAAATGTGGGTTGACGAAGTCGGCAAGATCCGGCCTAAAGATATTTTAGATAGTCCAGATGACGATAAGCTTTGGACCGTGCTAGGTAATCTTGGCCGGCCGTAGTGTATATTTAAATGCCCAATGTTTTAATGCATCTGATGACTTGTTTCTGTTTTGCAGAGAGTTTAGCCGAGATGGTGGATGGCGATTCTTTGGTGATTTTGGAGGCGCTGAGGGTAAGGAATTCTGATGTCCCAACAAGTCCTCCGGTGGGGTTCATGCCGTCCCTTACGACCACAGTGACCGAGGTTCCCTCTAAGGCGGTGGAACCTATAAACGTGGACGACTCTCCCGAATCACCCCGAGGACGTAATAGGGCGGCATTGGAAGAAGGTCAGTCTAGTGGCTGGAGTAAAAGGAGAGCAACAGGAGAAACTTCCGGGCTAATAGAACTGTTTCATGAGGAAGTAGATCCCCGGGAGTTTATTGACTTCCACATTCTTCATGAAGAGGTTGGGGATTACTTTGCCAGACGTAGTCCAAAGGAAGCTCTGGTGGCTTTCCAAAATATGGGAATCCATATTGCTGCCGAGGCTCGTTTCTTAGAACATGCCCTCGAAGAACATGAACAAAAAATGGCGGATAAACTGGTAGCGGCCAAGAGAGGGGAAACCAAAGCTCTCAAGGATATGGAGGATGCCGTCAAGGCCAAGGATGAAGCTTTATGTCAGATACGGGAGCTGAAAATCGAAGTAACTACTTTGAAGGATGCCAGTAAGGCAAAGAGGCCACCCTAGCCGAGTAGCAGAAGCAGATTGCCGTACTCTGGACTGAGAGTGATAATTCTCGAGCCAAGTCCCAGTGGTGTGAGGCAAAAATTACCTCTCTGCAGGCCGATGTCAACCAGCTGATATCATTGTGTACCAAGATAAAGGAAGATCAATTCCACAACGCTGCTAGCCAAGTTCAACATTTCAACACCGGGGTTGCACTGGTCTTAGACGGGTTTGACTCCGGAAAGGTGGTTCGAGAGGGATCTCTTGTAGCTCCCCATGTTGCCTCTTCAAGCTTGGCTGAAGACTCTAACTCCCACGGTCCGGACTCAGCTGCAGATTAGGGATTTTTTTTTTGTACATTTTTGCACGAGGTTTTGGGTTGTTGTTACCTCGATTTTTTGTAAACGTTAAACCAGATTTGGGATTTTATCAATTACCCTTGCTTGTCTATTGAAATGCCATACTCTTTATTCTTCGTATAACTGTTTGAACCTTGGCTTAGGATCCGATGTCCAGATTAGTCTAGCATTTAAGAACCGTGCCAAAGGCAAACAACTTTGTCCGGGGTCCGTTTAACCAATTTAGTTTTTTAGGATACCGCGCGATGTTGTTTTAAAAGACTAGTCCTTCCCGAGGTCTTTTCGTGCTTTTAGTTTGGTGTTAGAATTTTCCTGATGTAGGATTTTTCTATTGCACGAACTATCTAGCTCATCTCGGTTGGTACCATGAAGTGACTGGATATCGCAAAATTCTCTTAAAAGCTTGAAAATTGAGTAGAAAAATAACAGTGGAAAAATAACACTTACTTTATTGAATATCACAATGTGCGCTTCATGACAATTGGGTAGATTAAACAAAGTTAACTAGGAGACTAGGCCTGAAAAGGCACTCAGCTGTAGTACTTTCTAAGTTTGTTTGCGTTCCAAAAATTTTTTACTGGCTTCCCTGTCAATGTCTCTAAGGTATAAGCTCCTTTGCCGGTACTGATTACGACACGGTAAGGACCCTCCCAGTTGGGGGCTAGTTTTCCCTGGGAGGCATTCCTTCCGCCGACATCAGCTCTACGAAGTACTAAGTCCTTCCGCCGACATCAGTTCTACGAAGTACTAAGTCGCCCGGCTGGAATCTTCTTGGAATGACCTTCAAGTTATACCTGGATGTCGTTCTCTGTTTGATTGCGGCATCGCGTATGTGGGCAATGCGTCTCCTTTCCTCCAACAGGTCCAAGTCTTCCCTGATTAAACCGGGGTTATCATCATACGAGAAGTTCTGAAAACGACAGCTTGGTTCTCCAATTTCCACCGGGATCATGTCCTCGCACCCAAATATGAGTTTGAAAGGAGTTTCGCCCGTCGAGGAGTGGGGAGTAGTTCGGTAGGCCCACAGGATATGGTCTAACTGCTCGGCCCAGTTCCCTTTTGCTTCATCTAGCCTTCTCTTTAATCCTCGGATGATGATCCGGTTTACGGCTTTGACTTGCCCATTTGTTCTGGGGTTCTCAACTGCACTACAATGATGTTTTATTTTTAACCCAGATAGTAGTTCTTCGAACCCTTTGTCTTTAAACTGCGTCCCATTATCTGTCACAATTGATTCTGGGACCCCGAATCTGGTAATAATGTGACGCCAAGTAAATTTCTGAACTCGAGCTGAGGTGATGGTGACCACGTGCTCTGCTTCAATCCACTTAGTAAAATAATCCACAGCGACAATAAAAAATTTCAACTGTCCGGGAGCCTGAGGGAACGGACCCAGGATGTTCATTCCCCACTGATAAAAAGGCCAGGGTGTGGACATAGTGGATAGTTATTCAGGTAGGATATGATAGTGATCCGAATGCCACTGGCATTTGTCACATACTTGAACATGTGCAAGAGAGTCTACTTTCATTGTCGGCCAGTAGTAACCTGCCCTAAGAGCCTTCAAAGCTAGGGCCTTCCCTCCAAGATGGTGTCCACAACTTCCTTCATGGACCTTGGCCAAAACGTATTCAGCCTATTTCAGAGTAAGGCATTTAAGGAGGGGTAAGGAAAATCCACGCCGGAAAAACTGCCCATTATAGGTGGTATACCTAACTGCAGTTTTCTTTAGTCTGGAAGCTTCTTTGGATTATCAGGGAGACTGTCGAACTGTAAGTATTCCACCAACGGGGTAGTCCAATCGCACTCTTGTCCGTTAACCTGGAAAATTGTCATGTCGATGATTGAGGGTTACTGGATGATCTCCTGGATTACTGAGCGGTTATTGCCCGGGCTCTTAGTGCTGGCCAGTTTAGACAAGAGATCGGCCCTAGAATTCTGCTCCCTTGGGATGTGCTCTAGCTGTACCAACTGAAAACTTGAGAGAAGCTGCTTCACTTTTAGTAAATATCTCTGTAGAAGTAGCTCTTTGGCTTGATAGTCACCTCGGATCTGGGAAGTCACGAGTTGGGAGTCACTGCAAAGTTTAAGTTTGGTGGCCCCCAAATCCCTAGCCATTGTTAGTCTGGCAATGCATGCTTCATATTCAGCCTGATTGTTCAAGGTGAGAAATTCGAACCTGAGAGAATTTTCTATGGTAACCCCGTCAGGATTTTTTATTATTACCCCGATGCCACTTCCTTTCGGGTTTGAGGACCCATCAACAAACACGATCCATTATTTTTCCTCGGTTCTGTTAGTTTCCGAGGTTAATTTAGCTAGAAAGTCCGAGAATGCTTGCGCCTTGATTGCTACTCTAAGTTCGTAGGTGATCCCAAACTCGAAAAGCTCAATAGACCAGGCGATCATCCTTCCTGCCAAGTCCAGTTTGTGCAATATCTGTCGGATAGGCTGATCTGTCCTTATCACCACCGGATGGCATTGGAAGTATTGTCTTAATCTTCTGGCTATGACGACAAATGCAAATGCAACCTTCTTGATCTTTTGATACCGGAGCTCGGGGCCTTGTAATACCTTGCTTACAAAATAGACTGGCTTCTGGACGTTCCCAGTTTCTCTGACAAGTACTGAACTTACAGCTTCCTCATGAACGGAGAAGTATAAATACAGCGTTTCTCCTGGCTCGGGTCTTGTGAGGATTGGAGGGGATGACAAGGCACTTTTTAAAGAGATGAATGCGTCCTCACACTCTTGAGTCCACTCAAATCCGGTCCCCTTTTTCAACAATTTGAAGAGTGGGAGGGATTTGTAAGCGGCTCCAGCCAAGAAACGAGTAAGAGTCGCGATCCATCCATTTAACTGTTGTACTTCTTTCACACTTCGGGGACTGTGCATGTCTAGAACAGCCTTACATTTGTCGAGGTTTGCCTTGATTCCCTGGTGTGTCAGCATGAACCCTAGAAACTTTCCATCCTGGACCTCGAATGCACATTTTTTTGGGTTAAGCCTCATATTGTGCTTCCTAAGCTATATAAACACTTCTTTCAGATCTAAAGTGTGTGATCCTGACGACGGGGTCTTGACTATCATATCATCGATGTAGACCTCTAGCATTCTTCCTATCTGATCTTCGAAGACCCTATTCATCATTCTCTGGTATGTGGCTCCAGCATTTTTCAAACCAAAAGGCATTACTTTGTAGTAATAACTTGCCTTTTCAGTGATGAACACGGTCTTATCTTCATCTCCGGGGCACATCGGAATCTGATTATACCTGGAGTAAGCATCCATGAAGGACAGTAGCTGGAAACCAGAGAAACTTTCAACCAGCTTGTCCACATTGGGGAGAGGGTATGGATCCTTAGGGCATGCTTTGTTTAAGTCGGTATAATCCACACACATCCTCCATTTGTCGTTGGATTTTTTAACTAAGACAACATTCGAGAGCTAGGTGGTATACGAAATTTCCCTGATGAATCCGGCGTTCAGGAGCTCTTTAACTTGCTCCTCAATAACTTGCTGCCTTTCTGGGCCAACTTTCCTTTTCTTTTGGGAGACCGGCTTTGCATCGCATCTAATAGATAAATGATGGCAGATGAAAGTGGAGTTAATTCTAGGCATATCAGCAGATGTCCAAGTGAAAAGATCTTTATGCTCTTGCAAAAGTTTTACTAACTAAGCTTTTTCCTGCTCGTCAAGGTTTGCCCCAATCTTAGTGGTTTAATTAGGTTTATCACCAAGCTGTAATAGGATCCAGTCTCCGTCGGGCTGGGGTCTAGTGCCTTAGATTTCCTTTCGTGTATCCAATTCGGTCATTAAAACATTGACTTGGTGGGTTGGGATAGATGTGTGCGCCTTCTTGTTTCTGGACGCCCTACTGATTTTTAAACTTTCGTTGTAACATTTGTGGGCTGCAATCTGATCGCCCTTGACCATGACCACTTTGTTATCCCGGTTAAGGAATTTCATGGCCTGGTAGGTGGTGGAGACTACAACGGCAATGCCGTTCAACGTAGGACATCCCAAAATGATGTTATAGGCCGAGGGACAATCCACAACCAAGAATCTCACCTTTATGGTTCTGTATATGCTGTTGTCACCCAAGGTTAGGAAAGTATCAAAATATCCCACCGGGGTGACCTTCTCTCTAGAGAAACCAGTAAGCTCACCTTCATATGGTGTCAATTCAGACAAAGAAAATTCCAGCCTTTCAAAGGCGTCCATGAACATGATATCTGTCGAACTCCCCTGGTCCACAAAAATTCGACAGACTTCGGCTTTAGATATTACTCCGAAAATTACTAGTGGGTCGTCATGATCCCGAATAATATCGCTGTAGTCCTCTTCGGAGAAGGAAATAGGAGGTGCACCATTATCTCGGGCGGGTGGTCTTCGTAAGGAACTTAACACGCTTAAGACCGCTGTCCGAAGTGCCTTCTTTCGAGAATTATTTGACATTCCTCCTCCAGCGAACCCTCCAGCAATGGTATGGATTAGTCTGTCTTTCTGGTATTCGCCTCCTTAAGCATCCCGGTTCTGTCCTTATCTGTTCTCCCCATTTCAGCGTGTCGAGGTTCGAGATCTTCTGGTGGGACTTCAGTCTCTTCCGGCTTGGCTGCGGGTTCTTTGCCGATACTGGTTTGGACTCCGCTGTGGACTTCGGCTTCGTCCCTGATCCCTTCTCCTTCCGTGGTCTTGATTACCACGAAAACTAGTAATGTACTTCTGCAGGCGTCCCTCTTTGATTAGGGACTCGATAACATCTCGGAGCTGATAACAATCTTCAGTCTCATGGCCGTAACTGTTGTGCCACCTGCAATGCTTCGAATGATCCCTCTAGGATTGTTTTTTAACAGGTGGTGGCCTTTTGATATCCTGGAACTTGGTTTGAAGGACCTCTTTCAAGATTGTTTCTCGAGGGGTGTTCAAAGGAGTATACTCAGAATACTTGGGCCTATACCACTCACCCTTGGAGGGATCTCGGGGCTGGTTAGAATTGTGATTCTTTTTCTGAACTAGTTCACCTTTCTCTAGGCTTTTTTTGGCCCTGGTAATTTCTTCTAGTTCAACGTACTTATCTGCCCGCAAGTGAAACTCATCTAAACTGGCTGGCTTCTTTTTAGCTAGTGACCGGAAAAAGTCTGAATCAGTCCGTAGGCCATTTCTAGCATAATGGAGGGCTATCCTGTCATCGAGGTTTTCTATACCCACGTAAGCATGACTGAACCTTTTTATATATTCGGGCAAGGATTCATCACTTTTTTGGCGAATTCCAGAGAGAGAGTTAATCGACTTTGGTCATTCCTTGGCAGTAGTATAATGTAGCAAGAAACGTGCGTGAGGTCCCTCCATTCTGTAATTTTCGTCCGTAAGGTCACGAACCAACGAAGAACATCCTTCTTCAGGAAGAGCGCGAAAGCATGGCATAATAATTCTGGGGTGTACCTATAAAGTCGCATGGACTGAGTATAGGCATCCAAGTGCTCTTATGGATCCGTGATCCCGTCGTAAGACTCCAAGTTGCTTGGGGGCTTGAAGTTCCTCGGGACCCTATACGCCATTAAGGCGTCAGAGAATTGCTGCTGGCGGCCAGGGGCTGGGTTATTGTTTTCTATGACCTCGGCGCCGACATGATGGACTTCCCTTTGAATAGTGATCCGCTCTCCACCCTCATTGCCAGCCTGCGCAAACCTTTCTAAATTGTCCAAACGATGGCGTTGTTCCTCCAGCTGACGTCATTGGTTGTCAATCAGTGCGGTCTGTTGGAGCAGTAATTCTCGAAGCTCATTCCTCGCCATTCCGGATTGCGAGTTGTCCTCATAATACAAATGGTCTGCATCCACGTTCGGGATTCCTAGGAGGGCACGCGTTGGGATCCTCACTTCTTGATTTGCATTAATCTCCCCTCCGGTTGGGGGGAAAATGAGTTTATCCCAGACGAAGACCCTTCGTGAGGGGACTGGGCTTTCAGCTGATGCTGAAGTTTCATGTCCGCCGTTGAGCGTCTCTACCAGAACAGGCTTGCTCCTTAGGCGGAGGTTTCTGGTGGTGCAAAGGAAGGAGGGTCGCGCTGAGTCGCCGGGCCTTGTCCGTGGGCAGGGGTAGCATGCACTACACTTCCTCTCCGTTGATTTTGCCTTGTACTCACCATGATGAACGTGGGAATGGTAATTTATCAGGTTTCCCACAGACGGCGCTAAATGTTCTGATCAAATTCAGAAGGATACTTGTAGAATGTATGGTTAGGTGGTTTCCTCCTTTCTGCGGCTGCGCTCCACCATTAGGGTCCGGCGGGGGTGGTACCTGCAAAAAGGACTCCGACGCTCAAGTTAGACTGTGTGCCAATCTTTTAGAGATTGAAGAACAGTTACCTTTTTTAGGTTTACTTAGCCTGATCTTTATGGAGCATGATTGGAGTCATGGCATTCAATGCAGGTATTATTGGAATGTGGACGTTACAGTCATTTACTTAGAGGAGAGGTTACAGAATCAGAGAGATCCAATTCGGCGATTCGATTAGAAGTACGAAAGTCTAGCGGCGACTCTCGATCCTCATTAGAGTTCTGTATTCCGAGGTCCTACAGTCCTTTCCGGGGTATTAATGGAGAAATGCGGTGGAGTGTGTACCGAGTTAATCCTTTTGGGTAGTATCCCGAACCACGGTCCAGAACAACAGTATATCCTGTAAGCTAGCTGATTAGTCAGAGATTCTTTTACCCTTAAGTTTTCGTCATTGGATTTATTTTTTAATTCTTTATCAACATCATCATCTTCTTTTGATGAAATGCTATCGTTTTCAGCTTTGTCTTATAAAACTTTGTCAATGGACCATTCTATAAGAGAATCTAATTCATTCCTTACTCATTCTAATACTTCTTCTTTGACATTCTTCTATTACTAGGAATACTTGAATAGTAGATTTAATAGAATATTACTTCAGTCGTTTGCATCTGTATTGTTTATTTACACGTAAAAGGAAATCTAGGCATAATTATATATGTAAAGAAGTCATTGTTTGTCATACCTTTTTATTTCCATATCTCTAGCCCAATATATCGATGAACTGCTTTGGCCAATATTAGCAGTTTTCCTTTGCATTATTTATGTAAATTTAAATGCAATTCTAGACAAAATTATACATGTAAAGCAGTCACTGCTCGTCACACCCTTTCATTTCATATTTTTAGCACAGTATATCCATGAACTACTTTGGCCAATATTATTAATCAGTGCAAAAATCAATTTTGTATCCATCATCATTGTATGCATATGTTCGTATGTTCAGTTTTATAGGTGAAAATCAATTATTCTCTATGACCTTTACAGTTCCTCGTTAACAAAATACTATTACAAAAAAGGTTAGAGGTTTCTTTGCTTTGACTGGCATCTAGATGAATCTTGAACTTGTCCAACATTCAAGATTTAGTATATGCTATATATAATTATATTTATTTATCAAATCCAATTAATTACTATCAGCCACTACCTTCTTGCCAAATGCATTCAAGATCATACCAAGGAGCATACAATTGAATCACTAATTAGAAAAGAAGGTTTTCCCCCCTTTTCATATTCCATTCAATTAGTTAGAGATGCAAGAACATATATTAGTCTAATTTAACTTTTTTCATTTTTTTTTACACAAGAGATATACTTCGGATCTAAAGCTGTAAAATTCGCCATGAATTTTTCTAAGCATGGAACTTGCGAAAATCAACTATATGGGTTCATATGTATTGGAAATGCTTCATATATTAACAAGTTTTACAATATCATTCTTATATAAAAAGAATCATATTGTTCACTTTGTAAATTATAATATTAAAATCTTTTAAAAATTATTTTTCATGTACCGCAAAGTGCTCAAGTCAACATATAGTTTATTACAAAAACTAGTTCACAAGTTATATGATCTCCACATCAACAATGATGTACTCTATCAAATTACCACATTAGCTCTGTCGAAACTATTCCATCTTGCCACCTAATGAATTAGACGATGTTGTTAGCTTTAGCTTGAGTATCTTCTCCTCACTAAAGCTATCTCACCCATTTCTCCTCCTATTCCCTCTTGTGAGCCCCCATCTAAGCCAAAAAAGCATCTTCTTCTTTCTTCGTTTTAACTACTATCTACTTGGTCCTACATTATAGCTTCAATTACACAAATGAAGTACCAATAGCTTTAATCATAGTTGCTAAAATCGGATCGAATTAGCTAGTTAGACTAGTAAACCGGTGAACTAACCGGTTCAACTCGTCTGAGATGCTATAAACTAGGTTAGATGAAACCTTTTTACAAACTTAAGTTGGGACCACAATCCACTTGCATTGGATTTCACTATATGGTCCCTTTGTAACATGAGTAGACATCGTATTTTATAAGTAAACCTTTTTGCTTTTGCTCATAGTTTACATGATGTGGGACTCGCGTTTGGTCAGTGCAAGAAATGACAAAGGAAGGCAACAAGTTTCTAGCCTATGTAGGCCCTAGTCAATAGTTTTTCTAACCTTATATATTATCTTTGAAACTGTACGTATTACAATTACAATATTCACAAAACAAGTTCATTTGAGTTTCTAGTCTTTAAGACTACGTCGTTCATAATTATATATATCAATGATATATGCTAGATATGTTTGAGTTTAAGTTTCTAGTCTCTACTGGTGCAAGTGCTTCTTGCATATTGCCTCCATGTAAATTAACTACCTATTTACCATATAGGTTACTTTAAATCAAGCACAAGGTTGCAAGGTGTAACACCCTAAATAAACGCGTTAGTCTTGTAAATTGTTACAGAGGTAGCCTAATACTTGCTTAACATATTTGTTGAATTTTATGATTTTCTGAACATGTTTAGTCACTTTGCTGTAACATTATGTGTGTGATATAACTATTATTAGCTTCATAAATGACTCAAACTGCTCAATTAATAGAAATAAATATGAAAACTTTATTTCTAAGTCACAAATATGTGAACTTTGCTACAATTCATTTTTAGGATAATCAGAGTTAGTTGGGTATTTTTACGCATAATGGTTATATATTTTAATATCGGTTTGACTAGTAGCTGATATGGAAAAATAGAGAAATGGTGAAACAATAATTTAGATGAATCTTGTGATTTATTCTAAAGTTGTTGGAAATTCAGAAACTTGATTTGGAGAAATCTAAGTTTTCTTAACTGATCGAGGGTTACAACTTGGTCACTTAAGTAACCAAGTCTCTCACATTTTCTCTCTTTGGTTTTATGCCATTGACTTTCTTGTTTATAAGAGATATTTATCTCTTTTTCTCTTCACTTCTCACGGTTGAAGGCAGAATAGAAGGGAGAAAGAAGAGAAAGGAGGAAGAACAAAGGAAGAGGAAGAAATCAAAAGAGAAATCCTAGGCTTGATCTCCATCTTTGCTACACAAGAGGTAGGGGTGTTTTGTTCTAACAACTTCATCTCTTTCTTCCCTCTCTTGGTATATAAGGTGTTCTTAGGTTGTTCAAAAAAGGGGTTCTGGAGAGAGCTTTTCAATGGTTGGAGTTGAATGAGTATGACCCAAGGGTTTTGATTAGAGGTGGCAAAACGGCCAACCTACCCCGCCCTGCCTTCAACCAGCCAAAATGTGGGGCGGGGCGAGTTGGCCCATTTTGGGAAATGGGTTGGAAGAGCCAACCCACCCCGTTTTAGGATGGGTTGGCGAGTTGACCGCATAAAAGAGAAAATAAGAAAAAAGTAGGCGGATGGATTGGCGAGTCAACCCGTCTAACCCACCTAAAAAAAAAAAAAATGAATAAAAATAAAAAAATTCATAAAAATTTAAAAAATAAAAAAATTATAATTTATAGAGACTAAAAAAAATAAAGAAACAAAATAAAATTAGTATCATACCCATAAAAATACCATAAACACAAATAAAAAGACTCATTTATAATACTTTAAAAAAATTCAACCCAACGGCCAAGCCCCCGTCCCGCTTAACCCGCGGGTTATGCGGGTTGAAAAATAAAAGTGGTTTGAAAACTTGAACCCAACCCGCCATTTTTAAGCGGGTTGAAAAATAAAAGTGGGTTGAAAACTTGAACCCAACCCACCAAAAAATGGCGGGTTGGCGGGTTAACCAAACGAGTTAAACCCGTTTTGCCACCTCTAGTTTTGATGTTTGGGTTGTGTTCATGGGACTCTTTTAGCTTTGTTTTGAAAGCACCTGAGTCGAAAGGGGTTGTGGGTAGGAGATTCATGTGTGAACTCCATGTTTGCTACTGGAAGGTTGCAGCATAACCGGTTATGGGTGAGCCATAACCGGGTTAGGGGATTGCTACATTGTTGTCTCACAGTTGCAATAACCAATTAGCAAGGGAGACTAACCGGTTATTGCTGCTGGCAGAGGGTTATTAGTGTGAGATAATCGGTTAGCATAATGTGCTAACCGATTATCCATTGTGCCAAGAGACATTTTCAGAGGAGTCTAACCGATTATCAAGTGTGATAACTGGTTAGACAATGCAAGATTTTGGCTTGATTAAAAGTCATAACCGGTTATTCAAGAGGGATAACCAGTTATGGACCTATCAAAACAAAATTCTTGGTCTTGGGCATGAGGTAAGACTTGTCTAGGCTATGTAATCCACACACATGGATCAATGAGGGTATTTTACAAAGCTTAGAGCCCTAGAAAACTCTAGTTGCTTCTTTAAAAGTGGAGATTGAGCATGAATGGTATGTGAGCCATGTTTTGATTTCTTTTAGATTAAGGTTAAGCTAGAATTTTGTGATAAAAGGGGGTTGGTTCCTTTATGTGATAAAGTTGAGTCAATTGTGATTGTATAGGTGCTTAGAATGTTCCTTCATAAGTGAAGTTGAGCTAGAAAGCATGTGTAAGACAACTACTCTTTTATTTGCTAAAGTTGAGCGATGGGAAGTTCTAGAAACATGATCTTGTCCCTTTGTATGATTAAGGTTGGCATGATTGGTAAGTATGCTAGATTTCCTTCTTCCTTTTGGTTGAGGAGAACCTTAGGCATCCATAGTGTGGTGGAATGCCATAGGGTTGTGTTGAGAAACCTTAGGTATCCATAGTGTGGTGGAATGCCATAGGCTAGTGTTGGAAAACCTATAGGCTTTCATTATGTGGTGGAATGTCATAGGGTATCCTTGAGAACCTTTAGACATCCAAGTGAGTTTGATTGTAATAAGGAAGTGTTTAGAACCTTGAGCAACATGAGGTTGACTCTAGAATCACTTGTGAAGTGATGATGCGAGGTTCTAGATACAAGTGTTTTTAGTGTAGTGACATAACTAGTGGTATTTCTTGGAGAGAATAACTATCTGGTATATATATATATATGAAGAGTTGTGAAACCTTAGACATCTTCGGAGATATAGAATGCTATAGGTAAATACCTAACACCTTGAGCAACATATGATTGCATTGAAGTCACTTGTGAAATGACGAATTTAGGTACTAGGTGTTGTATGCTTCCTTGTTTATCAAGGTCAATATGAGTTTTACTAGAGACATAGATTAGTTCTTTTATGTGATAGAGTTGAGACAATAGGGCACGTATTATAGGTAGAGCCTCTCACTTGGTTTGAGTGAACCTTATGATAGGACTTGAGGAACCTTGAGCATCCCAGGGTTATGGAATGCCATTAGGTTAATATCTAGGGCCTTGGGCAATATAAGATTGTCTTCAAAGTCACTTATGAAGTGATAAGTAAATGTTCTAGATAAAGTATGCTAAGTTTACTTGGCTAGTTGTATTTGTTATTGTGCATAGGTTACTCCTCTGTGTAAAAAGTAGAGTCGGAGATGCATGGATGATATTTACTACCTTGTGAGACAGGGTTGAGATATGGGAAGTACTAGAAGCGTCACTTTACTCCTTATGCGATAAGTGAGTTTGGTTGGGAGGTTTGCTAGTTCTCCTTAGTCACTTGGTTTGGAAAGACCTAGTGATGATTATATGTATTTGTGAAATACATTGCATATCTTCTTTTCAAACTTGTTGATTGCTATTTCCTATGTACTGTAACCTTATATGGTGTGCACAACCATATGGCCTGCGAATAATGTGTTGGATCTAGATTCTTGTAGTAGGTAATGCTATTATGGTCAGGGTTACCGGTATGAGGGTGATAGTAGTACTCTTACAGTGGTAGTCACCTGTTACCAAGCAGTGCATAGACTTTTAGGTCCATCTTGCTTTGTATACATAAGAAATGAAGGTTTATGGGAAATAAGTGAGTAGCGTGTGTTTTCCTAAAACTAAAATCTGCATAAACATTGTGTAAACATGTACTTAGGACTTGTGTGAGCATTATCATACATCATAACATAAAGCATTGCATTTTGTTAGCAGCTGTATGGGCGGTTGCCTTGCTTGTTGATTGCTTACTCGATGATATCTCATGATTGTATGGGCAGTTGTTTGATATCATTAGTTGTCAAATATATATATATGTGGGGGGGGATAGGAATATAGTTTTCTTTGTGAATGTTACATAGAGTATGTATCCATTCTGATAGTGTTGAGCAGTGACTCATTTATCTGTTGCAAGCATAATCTTATGTTATAGTGTGGTTTATTCATTGTGAATGAATAAACACTGGTTTTAGAATTGCTTATACTGAGAAATTATGGTTTCTCACCCCGTTTGTGTTTCCATATAAATCCAGATATAGGTAAAGGGAAGCAGAAGAACTAGCGTAGTTTATTTTGTTTCTTGTAATAAATATGTTGCATATTTATTTCCTGCTACTTTGAGTTTGTATAAAGTTATGTATTACAGTATGCCTTTGTGAGGCTATGATGTATTTATATAACTTTTTATTGTTCAGGCTCTCCATATTTACTCATTGTGAATGAGTGATATGAGTTTGTTAGTTGTCTTATGTTAGAAGTGACATAGCTAGTACTATGTGCCTTATATATGGGAGATATATCAAGTCCTTAGTATTGGGATGTTACACAAGGCATCAACTTGATAACAACTCAACCTTCCTGGGGCACAATCTAAAAACTTAAAAATTTGGGCTCATACCTTAACTACCCAAATCTTATCTCCTGGCCTCCCTAAATCGAATGACTTCAGTCTCTAGCTCTACCTTCCTTCTTGTGCCTCAAGACAACTCGGGTTTTCCCAATGTATTCCTACTCCAATATCCCTAAAAGATGAACATCAAATATGAGTCTGAAGCTAGGGATCTGACACAATACAAACATTTTTTGAAGCAAAATATTGCAAGGAGAGAAGGTTTTAATCCCTTCGAGTGCACTCCATCATTTTACTCGACCCAGGGGTTCGAAAACTGGTGGAGAAAATATTACTTTTACAAGAAGCCTACAATTGAATAATGCTTCCAATGATTTACTAATTCATCTTCATCTGTGCAGACAGGAGTGACTAACAAGAAATCCAAAAGTATGCATCTTAAAGAGATTTCTAGATTTGAAAAATTCTTCAAAGTCAAATATGATCCTCAAAACTTAAGACTGGTGGTTCGAGAGGCAGAACAAGCCCTAAAACAAAAGAAAGCAGAGCATCATCAATTATGTTATGCTTGTTTCATTGGTGCGCTGGTTTCGAATCCCCTGGCTTCATTCAAACGATTCGAAACCCCACTAAAGTTTCCTTCACTTCCCAATGCTCCCTTTGGTATGGCCAATCGATATCTAGGCCCCAAGGGTGGAGCATTAGGGGTTGTTAAGGATTCAAAGAAACGAGAAGTAACTTTTGCTAACTGCTATCTGGACACCTACCGAGTTCCAATTTATGGATATACTCGAGTAATAAAATATCCACCATATGGTAAAGTCTTAGGTCCTTAATCTTTGTATCCTTTATTGATACTTTAACCATTATTTCTAAACTCGATATCATGCAGTTTCGAAAAGAAGCAAAATAATGGAGGTTGAAAATGAAGACTGGGAAAATGAGCCCCAAAGGCCAAGTAAAGTTCAGAAAACCAAGTCGAAGGCAATAAGGACAACATCATCTCAACCATCGAAAAAACCTCCTCCAGCACCTTCAATGATATCTGAGAAGAAGAAGGTAATCAAAACAACCATACTTACTCTAAATCCAAGATAAAGGATATATATATTTATATTATATATATATATATATATATATATATATATATATATATATATATATTTCATATCATATCCAATTTTAATTCTTTTTCCACCTTTCTAGGAAAAAAATAGTTGTTAAAAACCTAATAAAAATTACACGTATAAAGCATGTTATATCGAAGCAGGCACAAATTATCCTTTTTGAAAGCTCTGATGAATCCTTGAAAGAGGACGAAGAACCCATTACTTCGAAAAGTGCAGGACTAGCATCTAACACTCAAAGGGCTGAACCCTCAATAGTGAGTTATATATATTAACTTTTTTAAAAAAAAAATCTTTAAAACTACTAATGTTACCTTCACCTCAAATAGGAATCTTCCCCTAAAGACCATAGGGAATCTACTCTAATGTCTTCAAGAACATTCAGGACACCTTCCTCTATCCCTTCTCCTCCGAGGGATTCGAATCTCCTTCCAGACCAACTTGCCTCTAGGCCAGAAGCAAATTTAGGTTTGAACTCTAGCTTCGACGATATGCTTGAAACCGAGATCCAAACCAAAGAAGGACCTAGCACTAGAGCTCAGGATATCCCCATCGAAACAGATGTTGAGGTTTGATATTGAATTTTATCCAGTCCTTCATTTGTTTCAAATTATCCTAACCTTACTCCTATATTTTTCAGGGAAACATAGTTTCAAAAGATAGACCCAAATTTACAGTTCCTTTCATCGAGACGGATGAATAGGTTTATCACTATATAGTGTATTTTAAACTTATTACACTTATATCAAAATCTTACAAAAATCGATATAATTTTCTTGAATTTCAGGCAAACATCAATTCTCCTCCTAAAGCTACCATTCCTGCTGATATCGAAGCTCATATCTCAATCGAAGTAATCCAGATTTCTAAGGTTATTCCTTCTTCTTCTACCAAAGTTCAATCAGGACAAACTGAAATTACTTTCGAGGAAGAAGTAGAGACTATATGCATTGATGATGACGAGGATGAAAATCACATTTAGAAACGACTGGAAGATATTCTATCTAAGTGATCTTTATCCTCGAAATCCCATCATTCCACGGCTCATTTTGAAGTCGAAGTTCAAAGCATATCTGCCCCCCAACTCCTAAAAGAGCTGGTTGATCTTTCCAACCTTGGGATAGATCAAATTATAACTGCTAAAGACAAAAAGGAAAAATTATCTTGCCTTCTCGACCAACTGAACTAGAGCAAACATCTTTTGGATTCAAATGCCCAATTCGTGGTCCAAGAGCTAGCTAACCTCACAAAAGACTTGCCAACCATGCTTCCTAGCATCGATCAAGTTATCACCAATAATCAAGAATTAATCGAAAAGAAGAAACAACTAATGGTAACTATTGCTAAGGTAAAGAGAAAATGTTCAAAGTTCACCTCCGTTCTTTCATTGACTCAACAAAATATTAATCAAAACGAAGAACGTATTGCTGAGCTTAAACAAGAACTTCGATTGCTTGAAGAAGAACAAGGTGAACTTCGAGCCCTTGCTGAGGATTGTGCAAATCAAGAACGAGCTCTCAACGAGGACTACCATCGATTGAACAATGAAGGCAATCAGGTGAAACAGGCTATTCAGCCTTTAGCCCCTTCCCTCGAGGCAGTTTCTAAAGAGAAGGCTAGGATTTTAGATGTTTGGGCCTCTTTATTTGCAAGGCTTCAATAAACTTTTGTATATCCATTTTTTGTAATGACAATTTTAAGTTTCATTTTATTTTGAATCGAAACTGTGCTTTTTATAAGATTTTGATTTCGTGTATGGTTGACCTATATACCTTCAAATACTTACCATTTATCGAAGCGATCTTTTCATTCGAAATCATATTCTTAATTGAATACGCATTACTAGAATAAATCTTTTCAATTCGATATGGCCCCTCCTAATTTGGTGACCATTTTCCAAATAACTTTGATTTCTTCTCCATATGTAAAATAACCTTCCAGACTAAATCACTCAAAGCAAACTTTTTTCTTTTCACTCGAAGATCATAGAATTTTGTAATTCTTTCTTTTTGTCAAATCAAATTTTCAAGAGCAATTAATCTTTCCTCATCTAATTGATTTACTTCCTCAAACATCAAATCCCAATAATCTTGAATAAGAATTTCATTAAGATGTTGTAGTCTAACTGACTGAAGATTAATTTTGATTGGTAAGACGGTATCATGACCATAAACTAAATGATATAGCGTTGTACCAATAGCTTTCTTAGGAGAATTTCAATAAGCCTATAAAACTTGGTTCAAAGTCTCATGCCAACTTCTTGACTTTTGACCAACATGTTTCTTAATTAAACCAATTAAAATTTTATTAGCCGCTTCGACCTGCCCATTAGCCTAAGCGTAGCAAGGAGTCGAAGTAAGCAATTTGATATTCCTTGTCTTAACAAACTCAGTAATATAACGACCAGTCAATACACTGCCTTGGTCAGTAGTTAGAGTTTGAGGAATACCAAATCTATAAATAATATTTTCTTTAATAAAATTAATAATATCTTGTTGGGTAACATCTTTCAAAGGAATTACCTCGACCCACTTAGTAAAATAATCAATGGCAACTAAAATATACTTGTGTCCTTTAGAATATAGCGGATGAATGTAGCCCATCAGATCAAGAGTTCATCCTCGAAATGTCCAAGGTTTTATAATCGAATGTAAAACACTTGAAGGAACATGCTGAATGTTTCCATGCTTTTGACATTCCTCACATGACTTAGCATATAAATGACAATCTTTTACCATTGTAGGCCAATAGACCCTTTGCATGCGTAATACCCATTTCATCTTTTCACCAGCTTGATAAGCACCACAAATGCTTTCGTGTACTTCTGCTAAAGTTGTATATGCCTTTTTTTTTACTTAAACATGTCAATAAATTTTCATCTACTAACTTTTTATAAAGTGAATCTCCCATTATAACATAATGTAGAGCTTTATATTTTAATTTCCTTTCGACTGATATATTTAGGTTTCGTAAATAATCAACAATTGGTTTTCTCCAATCAGAGTCCTCTATATCCTCTAGTAGACATACTTCTAAATTCTCGAATGGATATAATTTTTCTCTAATTTCGATCAATTTAACCAAAGTTACACTTGAAATCTTGTAGCCTGAAGCTATTTGGGCAAGCTCATTGGCTTCATAGTTTTCTTCCCTCGAAATATGCTGCAATATAACTTCGTCGAATTCACACAACAATCTTGCTGCAAAAGCAAAGTACTTAAATAAATTCTGATTAATGCATTTATATTCTTGATTCAATTGCTTAATAACTAGTTGGGAATCTCCCAAAACTTTAATATTTCTGGCTCTAAGCGAAATTAAAGTTTGTAAACCAACTATTAAAGCTTCATACTCAGCTTCATTATTTGAATATTCATGTTTTAATTCAAATAAAAATTTGGTTGGAGTCCCAATTGGTGATACAATTAGAACTCCAAGACCCACACTTCCAGCGTGTTTTGATCCATCGAAATACAACTTCCATGGTTTCAAACCAACATAGTTAATATCTTTTTCTTCGGTGTGAACACAAGGGTGGTCAATCAAAAAGTCTGCCAACACTTGGCCTTTCACGGCCTTTTATGGTACATACTTTAAAGAAAATTTTGTTAAAGTAAGAGCTCATTTTCTTACTCTACCGTGCAAAATAGGTTTGGATAACATATACTTTATTATATTAGTTTTTGAAACAATAAGTACATTATGTGGCTTTACATAATACTTTAACTTTGTGCAAGAGAAGTACAAGGCTAAGCATAATTTCTCGATTGCACTATGTCTTGTTTCAACATCTATTAAAACTCTACTAAGATAATAAATGGCTCTTTCGATTCCATTCTCATATTTCTGTGCTAACACACACTCAATTGTTTTATTCGATGCTAAAATATACAACATCAAGGGGCGTCCAGGCACTGGAGGTTTCATTACTAGAGGATTAGCCAAACAATGCTTGATTTGATCGAATGTCGCTTGATGTTCCTTTTCTTATCGAAATTCTTCTTCAGCTTTGAGTTTTAAGAGTGAAGAGAAAACTTTGATTTTTCCAAACAAGTTGAAAATGAACCTTCTTAGGAAATTAATCTTTCCTAGCAGAGACTGGAGTTGTTTCTTATTCGAAGGAGGTGATGCTTCCAGAATAGTTTTCGCTTTGTTCTGATCTACCTCTACTCCTTTCTTCTGAACTAGGAATCCTAATAAATTTCCTGCAGAAACGCCAAAAGTACTTTTAATAGGACTCATTTTTAATCCATGTCTCCTTATCCTTTCGAATGATTGTTTCAAATTCAAAGTATGTTCCTGCTCTGATTTTGATTTTATTACTACATCATCAATGTAAACTTTCATGAATTTACTAATAACATCATGAAAAATAGTATTCATAGCTCTTTAATATGTGGTCCCAGCATTTTTCAATCCAAACGACATGACCACCCATTCGAAGGTGCCAATTGATCCTGGACATCGAAAAACTATTTTCGACACATCCTCTTCTGCAATGTAAATTTGATTATACCCAGAATAACCGTCTATAAAACTTAAAATTTCATAACTTAAGGCTGAATCAATCAATATGTCAGCAATAGGCATAGGATATTCATCTTTAGGGGTAGCAGAATTTAAATCTCAAAAATCAATGCATACTCTTAACTTACCATTCTTTTTCATGACAGGAACAATATCAGAAATCCAGTTAACATACCTGGCAGTACGAATGAACTTAGCATTTAGTAACTTTCAATTTCCTTTTTAATCATTAAGATCACTTCAGGAGCAAATCTCCTTAGAGCTTGTTTGATTGGTCTTTATCCTGCTCGAATTAGTAGTCCGTGTTCCACCAAATCTCAACTGAGCCCAGACATTTCCTCATAATCCCATGCAAAGCAGTCTTTGTATTCTTCGAGCAAGTGAACCAATTCGTACTTGAAATTAGAATTTATTAAACTACTTATGAAAGTATGCTTTCTTATTACATCATTTCCTAAATTGATTTCCTCTAAAGGATCTTGTACCTCTATTCATTTAATTTCAGATAGAGGGGTCTGTTCGAATCCCAAAGAAGAATCATCATAAATACAATCCAAGTTGGCACCTTCAATGGTACCAAATTTCTCAGCCATATAAGCTGAGATTCGAGTCAGCTGACCCAAAATTACACTTTCTGTGCAATTTTCAGCCACGTAGGCTGAGTTTTGAGCCGTATGGCTCTCAAGTTCCATTATTACAACTTAAGGCCAAATATACTTAGCTTGAAATGTTAAATAGGCATCTGTACGCCCTAGAATCATTACAATTTCAAAGCTGAAATGAATTAGCCTTTGGAATAACAGAAAATCCTGTCAGGGTAAGGGCCACCATCTCAACTCCCTTTCTATCAAGAGCTGCTAAATCCCAAATGCAGAATGGTCTAATACCAGGCATATATATTTGAAGATCTACATGGGTTTGAGTGACATGACACAAGGTGTCGTCTGCTTCAATCATCTCAAGTCCCCCTACCTGATTCCATTGGAACATTTTCTAATGAACGATCGAAGGGACAACACCCACAGCATGAATCCACACCCTACCCAACAACAAATTGTAACTGGCATTCGAAGGAACTACTATAAACAAAGTTTACCTTATCACCGAAGCCACCTTAACATCCAAAATGATAGCCCCTTCAGATGTGGAGGACTTGCCATTAAAATCTGTTACCACCATATTGTGTGGAAACAAATCAGCCTCTGTTTTGCCAAATTTTCTTAATAAATTCTTTGGCAAAAGATTAATAGCAGCTCCCCCATCAACCAGCACCTTGCCTACTAATTTACCATTCACTGTTGCCTTAATAAAAAGTGAGCGGAGATGACTCTTCATTTCGAGGGAGGGAGTATTGAAGACTGCCAAATTCTCCATTACTTCGACTGTATCTTCTTCAACCATATACCAACTAGTCTCTTCTGTATCATCTTCAAAATCCTCCTCTTGATCGACGTCCTGATTACCTGAAATGGAAAAATTATAAGGAAGAAGAGACACCACATTGACACCAAAAATGGTATCTAAATCATCCTTGAAACCAGATTTGAATGAATCTATAATAACATCCTCGTCCATTGGACTTGGAGGTTTTTGTTTTTCTGTTCTAAGGGGTGGTCCCTGAACCACCTAGGCATATGACCTTTGACACTGTTACAAATTTACCACTGCCTGCTGCTGCAACTACTGGTGTCAAAGTCTCTGTGCCTTACGCCACTGAGACTTAGATAAATATGGGCTTAAACCCTGGTTCGAGTTTGAACTTTCTCCTCGAAACCAAGTGTTTGACCTTCTACCAAAAGGATTCATCCCATTTTGGAATTTTGGCCAGAATGGGCTGTTCTGAATCTTGTGAGGTTGTGGACTGTTTCTAACCCACTGATTAGGGGTCACATTTGCAGGAGAAACCCTCATCTTCCCCTTCCTGGGATTCTCTAATCCCTGCATTACCACCGTATTGTGGTTTGTTGGCTTATTATTGATATTGATGGAAGCCCTGTAGTGGTTTTTTCTTTCTGCTTCTACTTCAAGGCTGTCTGGTAAGACTTGGCAGCCAGCCTGTTGAAGATAGCACTGCATCTGGGGTACAAGAAGACTTCTCTCTCCCCCTCCTTCTTCCTCAGAAGGAATTCGACTAAAGTTTCCCCAGCCTTGGGGAAAACTTCCTCCTCTATAGCCTCAAACACATCAAGGCTACGGTTATCGAGATCAGGAGAGGATTCGTCTACCTTGACCATATTGACCTCTATGAAGCCAACTGGCTCAATATAGATGGCATTCACTTGGAAAGGATCAACATCCACCTTCATGCTCTTCTTGTTGTTGAAACTTCAATATTCCTTCCATGATGTTTTTTTTAATTAAATCCCTGAAACGTATGTAGTTGTTAGTCGAATGTCCATATCTATTATAATACTTGTAATATTTTTGACCATTTATTTCTTCCAACAAATGGATTTTATATCTATCTGAAAGTTTAATTTGTTTATCTTTTAACAAGACATCAAAAATTAGATCAGCTTTAGAAATATCAAAAGCATAAGTTGGCCTAGTAGAAGACTTTATATTGTCCTTAATTCGGTTAGACATTAAAGATGAGCAAGTATAAGAAGGACCAGACTTTAACTCTACTATGTTTATCTCATTTTCCTCATCTTCACCTTCATCTATTTCGACATAAGCTACTTTATTGTCCTTCGATTGCTTAAAATACTTATTCTTGCTATCAAGAGTTTTGACATAAGCAATTTTATCTTTTCTAAGATTTCTCCTAAGTTTTTCCTTTTCGATCTTCAATTGCTCAATTTGTCTGACTTTATCTGCTAGTTGAGACATGTCAAGGATCTGCTGGTTTATTAGTTTCTTTCGAATGGAATAGTCTAAGTCACCAGCAGCTATTTTAACTACCTCAGACTTAGGAATAACAGTGAAACATCTAGCCTTCATTTGCCTAAACCTGGCCAAATAATCATCTATTGACTCCTCATGACCTCTTCTAATGTTAAACAGATCAACGAGACTTACTTTTGTCTTTACTCTAAAGAACTGATCATGGAAATTCCTCTCCATTTGATTCCATAAGAGTGAATCGAATTTGGTGGAAGAGTTATAAACCAAGTAAATGCATTTTTAGTCAGGGAGCTAGGGAAGTATTTCATCTTCAAATACTCATTTGAAGTTACGTCACCTGCTTCAATTATATATCGAGCAATGTGTTCTACTATGGATTCTCCACTTTCCCCAGCAAATTTGCTGGAAATCTTAGGTGCTTTCCACCCTCTAGGTAATTCTGCTTGTTGGATAAACTCAAGAAAAGCTGACACAAAATAGGGTCTATTTGCATATCCCACATTAAATCCATATCTGTTAAGCACTTGTTCAACTGCTTGATTAATATTCTGTTGCCCCCCAAGATTATTAAGTCTAATCTTTTCTAGGAGGTTATCAACATCTTGATTTTGATTGACCATTCGAAATCCTATATTTGGACCATGTGGAACTTCCCTTGGCTGATTATCCTCAACTGCATTATTAACATTAGGATTATTTAATAACTGGGCATTCTATTGATAAACAGGCTAATTGTTCATCCTTTGATTACCTACAGAATCTTTTGGGTTACCAAAAACATCTGCAATCCTACCCATTTGTCTAGCCAATGTGGTGTAGGTATTATTTGTTGATTCTATGAGTGGAGTTATTACAGTAGTCATCTGTTGAGTCAGCATATAGACCATCTCATGGTTACTTTCATCAATCTATTGCCTGATATTATTCAAAGCTACATTCGTATTCCCTGAAGGAATCGAAGACATATCGCTGGGCATGTTAGGGAATACTGGTATTCCCATATTTTGCCTATCAGTTCGATTGGTACTTGTTCCTGCAACTTGACCACCTGCATTTACCATTTGGTTTCTTAGTGAAACATTTGGTATAGGACTTGTATATGTGGCCTGAGCAGTACCTATGTTGTGTATGACATTTTGGGGAGTAAATCCAGGAGACAACCCAAACAATGGTGCAGTTACCCCAAGAGTTCTAGTTTCTGAACTCGAAACAAGGCCCCCTGTGATTTCACTGATCATGGGCTCTAAGGCTTATGGTAAACTTGCAGAGACTATAGTATCTCTACTGCCATTGGCTCCATTATTCCTTGCTTGAGGGTTCTAAGCATTCTTGAGGGTTCTAAGCTTTCAAAGATGTATTTTCAAATATATTTAGTAGTATTCTACCACTTCTTAAATGCATAAACTTCAAAATCCCTTAAGATCTTTTACTTAATTGACTGTGTCCCACTGGGCGTGCCAATTTGTTTACAATTTTTTTTTAAAATAACTAATTAAACTAAGGTAAACCCTTTGTCAAATGTACAAAATTTGATTCTCGATCTCAATTCGGAGAAGGGAATCGCTTCCTCTTGGGATTCTAGCCTAAGTTAATATCTTTAAGGAATGCAAATGATGATTTCGAATTACATATGGTTATGCAAATCCAAAATCAAATATTTATGCGTGTTTTCAACTTGATAAAAAAAATGAAATGTAAATGACTGAAATTAAAGAGTAATCAAAATAAATGTGACAAGTAATGTAAAATGCTTAAAATAAAGAGCATAAAGTAATGCAATTTAAAGTAAATGCAATGAAAAGTAAATGTGCAAATATGTAAATTGCAAGAAAGTAAAGAAAACAATTAAAAGAAATCAAATGATCTCGAGAGAATACTTGATCAGGAGTAGAAAAAAGTTTTGCAGTAAAGTAAAGAAAGCAATTAAAAGAAATCAAATGATCTCGAGAGAACACTTGATCAGGAGTAGAAAAAAGTTTTGCAATAAAGTAGAATGACTGAAATTAAATGAACTAAAAATAAACTTGCATTGAATTGATAAATTGTACAGAAATGAAAGTGAATGGAAACACATTAGACTAGACTTGTGTGTTGTTTGCTCGAAATGTCAATGGACGTGAGAGCGTGAATTTATAAGTGTTTATGAGTAATAAATTTCTAACCCCAAAATGTTTCCATCCTTTTGTTATTTATAGACTTCCTAAGTAACTATCTTTTTTACAAGATCTTGATAGGTGTCTAGAGCCAAGATAACTACTAAATGATTGGTAATATCTGTTTAATAACCACCAAATCTTTATCAGCAATCCTCGTAATACAAGCAACTACTTAATCTCAACCATTCATCCTTTTGTTGTCTTGATCTAACATCTGCAACCGCTGTTAACTTCTAATTTAAATTCAAAAAAAATTTCTTTTTGAATTCACACTTGAATCTTCAACCACTTTATGGTTTTTTATCTAGTCGAGATCTTCCATTCTTCTTCAAGAATTTGCTAAGTGTAGCTACCTCTTAAATCTCAATGTTCGAGATCTACTCGAAGTCACCACTTATAATATGAAGTTGTATCCTTTCTAATATCAAATCAAAACTAAAACTTGATAGTTTCAAGACTGTTTCAACTCCAAATCAAAGTTGTTTCAACACCAAATCAGTTGTTTCGATACGGAATCGAAATCACCATTTTGGTAAATTTCAAATCGAAAACATTATTTTGACAACCTTATTACAACTTTGATTGTAATTGAACTGTATAAGTTCCTTGAAATAAGTTTTCGACTATGCATTAAAATTACTTGAATCGAAAAATATTATTTTTATACCAACACTATTATATTTAATCTAGGCAATGCAGGCTAATAATATTTTATTTATAATTATTTTTGAAATTAATTATTTTGATGAGTTCTTTCAGGATGAGAAATATTACAAAGTTAAACATCAATCAATCAATATAGTAAAAGCAGTGATCTTAAAAGCATTAAAGCATAGATTACAAGTTTTAGTAACTTCCAAATACTTGTAAGCTATCTAGCTGCATTAGATAATTGTTGTTACTCTGCTCCAAGCATATGACTCTGTAATTATTTTAACAAATTAAGTAGACATCAGAACTTGACAACACAAACTTAAACATCAATCAATATAGTAGCCTAAAATCTTTGTAGAAATCATTTTCATGAAACTTGAAGAAGCTTTTGTGAAGCAGAAGAATTAAAACTTTAAGAATCATTTTCATTGTAAGGGATATTAATTCCATGAAGTTATTATATTATATTCTCTCCTTTATTATACCTAATTTATTGTGCCGACACATGCCAAATTCGTCATTAAGATATTTTAATTAATCAGTATTAAACTTTTCTAAATTTATTCAATCCTAAATTAATAGGGATTTAATTAGTTGAGTTTATTAAATTACTATTATCTTTCTATTGTCAGGGGTTCATTCAAGATCTTTTATTTTGCACCAAATAGCTATTCAAATCAATCTTCATCAATAGAGACATTTATTACTTGATTATATTATATTATGATATTTGTTTTATCATTTTACCAAATTTATCGTTACGACACATGTTGCATTTTCCATTCAGAATTTTCGATTACTCAATGTTCGTTTTTCCTAAATTTTCCTAATTTTTAAAAAAATTAATAAGAATTTAGTGATTTGATTTTACTATATTATGTTTTTTGTTTCTAAGCTAAGTACACAATCTCATTTTGATCAATTAGAAATAATGTATATTAAAAGAAAACTTTATTCCTTGATTTTATTGTATTATATTTTTTTCTTTTCTTTCTTTAACTTAGTTATCATATTAACACATGTCACATTCCTCATTTGGATTTTGCAATGAATCCATATCATTCTTTCCTAAGTTGATTCAAAATCCTAAAAAAATAGGAATTTCATTTCTTTATTTTATCTGATTAACATTTTGTTTTCTTTTCTAGACTTTCTATTTATTCAAAATCGATATTTCCTGAATTGACTCATTTCAAAATTAATTAAATTAATTCTGTGATTTTATTTTATTTTTTCTTAATTTTATTTTTTCTTATTTTTTCTTTTCTTGTTTCTTTTTAAACTTAATTTCTGTTGATAATCACATTCCTATTTCAGACTATCCTTGTATGTGTGTGTATAGAGATCATATTAATTGTTGAAAACAAATGACGTGTTTGATGTTATCAATTTTATAGTTTTGTGAGGGACACTAAATTGGAATTTCAATTTTGTCTGAGAATGAAAGATATTTTACATGTGTCGTTCTATGCCTATAAATTTAGGTTGTGTATTGATTTTGTCGTAACTTAATTGAATTTAATTCCTTGATTTTATTAAATTATTTTTATTTGATATTTTTATTTCTTTTCTTATTTTATTTTTCCTTTTTCACCTTTTTATCTTGCTAACAATGCATATTCCCCATTTTGACTATTATTTAATATAGATAAATAATACATATATAAATATATAGTTATAGATATATCAACTGTGTTATTCCTACACCTCATTTTTTATACTTTCACTTACATATCTTTTTTTTTTTGTTTTGTTTTGTACATAGTATCTTCAAATTTGATAAGTGAGATATTAATCTCTCAGGATAAGATAAGATATTTAAATAAACTTTTTTTAATAATATTATTTTTATATGCATAAATTTCAGAATCAAATTTAAGACAATATGTTTAAAAGACTTAAGTTCCTTTCACTTGAACTAACTCATGTTAATCTACACGTCTTTTATGAAGAAAAAAAAGTAAGATAAGAATTCAATTTTTTTCTTTTCTCTCTCTTCCTTTTTCTCATAAAAAGAAAGTCTAGAGTGAGAATCTAGATATTGGGTTATAGGAATAATATTATTAATAGATATATAAATACTGATATATACATAGAAATAGATAGATATATAGATATAAATTAATTAGATTACTAGTACATAACAAATCAACCTAACATGTTTCATACAATCAATTCCATACTTTCAATAGGGACACTAAAATCAGTAAGAGTTTGTTACACAATTTTGTCTAGGAATAAAAGCTATATTACATGGATTGTTCTATGCCTATAAATCGAGGTAGCGCATTGAACCTAAAACATCATGAATGAAAGTTAATATAGACATATAACATTAAGACAGAAGGAAGGCTAGCATAGAGAAGAGCTATGGCAGTGTGTCAGGTGAAAAAAGGAATTGTGATGATGGTCATGATTATGCTAGTCTTAGCACAAGCCGATGACATCACTCCATCTACAAAATTTGAGCCAAACAGTATTACAAGAGGCTTATGTATTGCCAAGTGCACCATAACATGTGATCCTTTGAAATCTTCTACAATTCGTTATGGAAAATGTGTAACCGCTTGTTTTTTAAAATGTCAAAGGATGCCCTCCAATGATGTCTATGACTGTGTAGCTGGTTGCACATTATCCAAGTCCATTAACGTCAACACTGGTATCCATATTTTCACTTTCTTTGCCTATTATATTTAGTCTTTATCTCAGGAGATTCTTATTATTTATAATTGAGTTAATTGTCCATTCTACTTATTTTTTATGTTTGACTTGATGTGTCAGATGCTGGCGATGGTGAAGTGGATGCCTATGTGAATTCCTGCTTGCAGGCTTGCAAGAACAAATAATCAATTCTGATGTTACGTGACACCCAATATATAAGTAAAATGTAGTCACAAGAAATGATATTGATGTAAAACTACAATAAATAGAATCTTAATGCGTAATGTTTTTTCTTAATTTTTGATAAATCCCTTCCTCATATATTGTTTTCCTACTCTTTTTTTGGGCTCGTTTCCTATAATTGTTATAACATCTTAATATTTATTATTCAAATATATTATCATATAAAAGAATAATCAATACTAATCATGTTACTTCTAACATATAACAACTAAACTCATAATATTTATACAAATAATTATGGAGAGTCACAATAACAAAAGTTTATATATATATATATATATATATGCATTGTCTTCGAAGACACATTGTAATACATAAACTTTCAAAACAATAAGATCTACCATAATATACAAGCTTTGTCAACATCAAACCTATAATTATATTAATCTTCATACATTTTATTCTTCTCTTGTGAAGAACTCGCACCTAGATTTACTTGACAACACAATCGGGTGAGAAATAACATATCTCAGTAGAAGTATTTCAATATTAGCACTTTATACAATCATACAGATTACACAACTATAAAGTTAACACTTCAACCATAGAAGTACACAATTGCCCATGCAATTGCAATGCCATGAGTTTATGTCATGGCGACAACCGCCCGTACAATTGTCATGATATGCCTAATTATGTCTGATGTTTATGTTTATGCAAGTCCTAAAAGTGAATGCAATTAAAGGATGTCATGAGCCCTCAGACGTAATGAGGATATTACCTACCTCAACTACTTTAGGATATATTATGATATGTTATGAACTATCAGGCGTAGTGAGGATATAACTCACCTCCACTACTCATCAATACATACAGAGGATATTACTCACCTCACTATTCAACAATCGTGATGAGAAATTACTTACCTCAACATAACGAAGAATTACTTACCTCACTGTGCAATCAATATAAAGAGAATATTACTCACCTCCTTACTCAATAACATAAAGAGGATATTACTCACCTCAATATGTTTTCACAAACTCATCATGCAACACAATCAATAATTACCTACAATAATTAGCATCACAATTGATTTACATGCATCTTAACTTCATTTCACAAACACTTCATCAAATACTTCTAAAAATACTTAACACTCTTAAAAGAGCATATATGAATAATTCTAACACTTAAGGAAGCTCATTTCCTCAATCCAACATAATACACAATATGTATATAATCATGCCTAATTATCCCACGTAATTAGCATTAGTAAACCATTTGATTCAACATGTTCAGACTTCATTAAATACTCCTACTAGAGTCTCAACACTCATCAAGAAGCATAAAAGAAGAAATTACACCATTGGAAGATTCCATGACATCAAACACAACTCAAAGTTGCTTTCAGGCACCCATGTCGTAACACACCAAGTTCCACGCCACGGCGCCCAACCCTCGAGTTGAAGTACTGGCAAGAATTACTACCCACACCGTGGCACCCGAAGAGCCACACCGCAGCGCGTGTCCCCTGTTTTCCCCCACGCCATAGCACCCAAGTGCCACGCCGTGACATGCATAGTAGAACATAGAATCTGCATAATTTTGCAGATACTGGTACTGTTCCATTAGAACTAAACTCTCTTCCAATCAGTCACAACTCACTTCCAAGTAATTTCCAACTCAAATAAGGTTCATCTACACATAGCAACTCTTATTCCACTTTTATTTCACTCAAAACCCTAAGTCATAGGAAATCAATCATATTAAAACCTAAAATCCAAAACCAAAGTCAAAAGGAATTCAAGGTGTATAAGGCTGGAAATTCATTTCCATGCACCCAACAACTCATGAACAAGCCATCCTCAAGTTCTCTAATAAGATTCAAGCCAAAAACACGAAATCACACTCAACATCCAATCCTCACATCAAGCCATCACTATGAACAAAATGGAGAAAAAAAAAAGTTGAGCAAGAACAAGGTTTTCCCCTACCTCAAACTTCAAAAATTGAAATCACTTAGCCGTTTGTAACACCTTAATACGAATTATCATAAAATAAATGTAATATTCCAAAACAAATCGCTTTAAACATGTCACTTCTAAAAATGTGAAAAATAAAAACCAATAATAACTTGCATAGTCATTATAGAGAGTCACGAATGATAAAAAAATTATATATACAAACAACACTGGCTAACAAGCCATAATGTATACATAAATTTTTATAAACAACCAAAAATATACAAATATACAAACTGGTTTACAAAGAAACAAAACAATAATCTAAGCCTTTTGTTTCTTTTTTTTTCTTGCTCGTTCCCTTTTTAGGGACTTCACTTGAATTTACATAGAACACACTGGGGTGAGAAATCACAACTTCTCAGTATAAGCATACCAAGACCAGCTATTAATTATTTACAACAAATAAATCAACTAAACTCAAAGATACATTCGATGTAAAAGAATATCCGATAAACAACAACATCAAAGAATCGCCCATACAATCCTAAGATACTATGAAACACAAAAACAATCTATCAATCAATTAAGCCATGACAAGTGTCCATTCAATTGTTAACCATGCAATACTTTATGATATGAAGTATGATTATGCTCAAACAAAGTCCAAGTATTATGGATATGCAATGCCAATGCAAATTTTAAAATTGAAAACACAAGCTACTTACTTGTTTCCCAAGAACCTCATTTCTTGTATATACCAAGTAGGATAATCCTACAAGCCTATACCCACTTAGTAATAGGTGAATACCTTCTTCTTACAACCGTAAGAGTACTACTACCACCCCCATAAAGATAACCCTAACCATAATGAACTTCCGCTTTGAGAATCTAGGACTAGTCCTCATTCTGAAGAATTCCTAGACTGATTACCTAGAACTCTCTGGCCAAATGGTTATGCATACTATATCAGGTTACAATACATGGGGATCAAGCAAATACCTAGTTTGAAAACCAAATATCCGGACCACATTTAAAATACTAGATATAGGAATCCTAGTCTCACTTATCCAACAAAGGTAGCAAGATTCATATATCTAGCTATACAATATTTAGAACATCCCACAATCACTTACAAGTGATTTAGAAATCAACCTTATGTTGAACAAAGTTCTAGACACTAACCTAGGCATTCTGTCACACTTGAATGACTAAGAATTTCTCAAACTTTTCATATATACAAGTTGATAATTTTTTCCAAGAAATATCCCCAAAAGTCTCTCTTTACACCCCAAAAGGATTGCACAAATGATCCCAACAAGTAGGGAATTAAATTAGTATCATAATGCTAAGATCACAATTCTATCCTGTATCAAAGGTTGAGTGTGTTAAGCTCCAGCGCCTGGGCGCACGAACACCATAGCGTGTTCTTCTGGGTAGTACGCGCTTGAGCGCGCAAAGGTCCAGCGCTTGAGCGTTGATCACCCAGCAGCATTTGCTGCATAATTTTGCAGTAATGGACACTGTTCCATTGGTCAAAATATGAAATTTGATCACACCAAATTTATTTCTTGATGATTTTAAGTCCTAAACAAGTTCACAAACATAAGGGATACATAAAACACCAATTGATTTCATCAAAAATGGATCAAAACACTAAATCACTCATCCAAACCCCTAAAATCAACACTTAGAGCATTTTAGGTCCAAATAGAGAATTTTCAGTTTCTAATCCAAATTCTTAGCATGAACAAGTCATAAACCAAACTTAGAACTTATCCAAGCAAGAAAATCACTTAAAACATCAGTAGAACTCAATTTGGCATATTAAACCTCCAATAAGCCTAACACGAAAAATGAGTGGAAATGAAGTTTAAAGTATCAAGAACCCCTACCTTGTGCTGCCTTGATGCTGCAAATTAAAGTCTAAGTCCAGAACTTTAGATTTCCCATTTCATCTCCTCTTCTTTCTCTCTTGTTCTTCTTCTTTTTCTCCTTTCTGTCTTGTTGTTTCTACTGTCAAACTCAACCGTGAGAAAGAGTGAAATGGAAGCCAAAAATAGATTGAAATATCAGCCAAAAGGGTCAACAAAAAGGGCTGAACTGTGGCTAGTTTAAGGTCGAGTAATACAACACTAATAAATCCTAATATGCGAAAAACACTCAAATTTGGCTAAATCAACTTTTTCAAGTTCTAACAACTTTAAAATAAATACTAAGATTCATTAAAAAATTCATTTCACCAGTAACAAAATTTTTCATATCTGTGACTAGTCAATCCGGCATTAAAACATATAACCAATATGCCCAAAAATACCTAACAGACTTTGATTATTCTCAAACTTTAACCACATCACATAATACATATTTGTGAGTTAGAAATAAATTATCCACATCTATGTCCATTAGCGAAGCCATTTAAGCTAATATCTGGGTCATTTTAAGCTACTTTTCACTTTTCTGTTAGCAGCAAAGTGCCTAAACTAACTCAGATGATCACAAAATTAAATAGGCATGTTAAGAAGTATTAAGCTACCTCTGTAACTATTTACAAGTCTAACATGTTGAAGATGATGTTACATTACTCCCCCTTTTTTTAAAATTTTGTTCCCAAAATTGCTTATCTCATATAAACAACTACGGGTAGTCTTGCTGCATGTGGGACTCTAACTCCCAAGTCGCTTCCTCAAAGCTAACACCATCTCAAAACACCTTTACCAGAGGAATCCACTTATCTCTAAGCTCTTTGACCCTTCTATCCACGATCCTCATCGGCCGCATAGCATAAGACAAATTCTCTCTTAACTACACAAATTCATTTCTTATGACATATGAAGGATCTAGATTGTACTTTCTAAGTTGTGACACATAGAATACATCATGTAGGTTTGAAAAAATGGGTGGGAGTGCAGTTTAGTAAGCTACAGGTCCAATTTTCTTTAGGATTTAGTAAGGACTAAAGAAACGAGGGTTCAATTTTCGTGTTCTTAATGCTCTACCAATTCCTGTTGTTGGAGTGACTCTCAAGAATACATGATGTCCCTCGCTGAACTCTAGAGGTCTTGTCCTTTTATCAGCATAACTCTTCTACCTACTTTGAGCCATAACTAACCTATCCCAAATCATTTTAATCTGATCAGTGGTCTATTGTACTAACTCAGGACCTAGAATGATTTTCTCTTCAACCTCATACTAACATAAAAGGGACCTACACTTTCTATCATAAAGTGCTTTATACGGTGCCATGCCTATGCTAGTATGAAAACTATTGTTGTAGGCAAACTCCACTAAAGGTAAGAAATTATCCCAACTCCCTTTCTACTCTAGCACACATGCTCTTAGCATATCCTCAAGGGTTTAAATAGTCCTTTCTAATTGAGCATCAGTCTGTGGATGGTATGTTGTACATAAACTAAGCTTTGTTCTGAAAGCTTTCTACAAGGCTCCCCAAAATCTAGATATAAATCTAGGGTCTCTATCAAAAACTATACTAAGGGGTATACCGTGCATCCTAACTATCTCCTGAAGGTATAATTGGGCAAGCCTATCCATGGAGTAGTTAGCTCTAATAGGTATGAAATGGGCAGACTTGGTTAGTCTATCCACTACAACTCATATTGCATCAAATCCTAACTGAGTTCTGGGCAAGCCCATCACAAAGTATACTATAATGTAATATAACCAAAGTATACTACAATGATTAGATTCAGGCCTACTACTTACTGCTATTAAGCATTTTCAAATATAACAAATCTATGTATATATAGAAAATATGAACCACAAATGGATAAATTTATTACACAACAACTATATTTCTCATAAATACATTACGTACAATATTTCAAAAGAAACTACTTAGCTATACTAAGCTAAGCATTCCAAGCTCCTGCTTGTCTTCACTTTCCATATGACTTTCTCCCTAGAATCATCATGGAAACACACATAAAGGGTGAGAATCACACATTTTCAGTAGATAAAATCCTTAAAACATGTCATCACAACCATTCCAGTCATTTCGGGAAAAAACATATTTCTAAACTTAAGTCTCATCTCATCAAGCTAGAAAGGTGGCAAAAGTCAAAATCATGTCCTTTCTCTTTCCGAAATAGATTCTCATTTTATAAGTTTGTATAAAAACTCATTTATCACAAACAGCAGTCAAGCAATCACCATGCTCACAAAACCACAGCATCTCCATCCTAGAGATACAAACATAACAATCTCCATCTCAGAGATATACACAATTGTGGCTACAACCATTATCACACTAGTGGCTACGACCATTGTCTCATCGTAACAACTTTCAATGATATTATACAACCGCCTATACAATCATATATATCATTGATTAAGGTAACTGCCCATACAATTACCATGCAAATGCAATGTTTGTTATTTTGTATGTTTATGCGTAACATGTCCTAAGATAATAGTTATGCAATGAGATTAAAATAGTGTTAGTGTAATGTCATGAAACTCGACTATTCCCAGAAACTCCGTTCCTTGTATTTCTTCTGAGTAGTATGGTTCCGACCATTTAACACTACTTGGCAATGAATGGACTACTCCACCCCTCAACAATTTCACCATCTCATACACCACTTGGCATTATTCCACTCAACAACAACGAGTGTACTGTTACCATCTCATATACCATTCACAGATACGTGATAATAAAAAGTGTGTGAGAAAACATGCAAAGTGATTTTATAAAGCACACACAACACCACACCAAGTATTCTCTTACACGAGATTGTACCCAATGTTTCCAACTATAAGAAAATCCTTCTCTACAAGGTTTCAACACATTCTTTTAAGAACACTCACATACTTACTCTATGTGCTGTGATGAACCTACAAAAATTCATATTTTTACAGTTCAAAATCTTGGGTTTCCATCCTCTTTTAAATCTTTTTTATTTAATTTTGTTCTTAAGTCTTGCTATGTTTTTATTATTTTAATTGTGTTCTTATTACGTGCTTTTATGTATTTTTGTTAGGTAATTGTACATGGAGAAGATTGGACATTTAAAGAAGCCAAAAAAGGAAGAAAATCCATTTAGAAGCCCAACGCTTGAGTGTTGGATCAGCATCGCTTGAGCGATTCCAGATTAGTAAGCCAGGGCCTGAGCACTGAGAAGTGAGCGCTTGAGCGTTGAATGCGTAACAGCAGCGTTGATTTGTTATAAATAAGAAAAGTTTTGCCAAATATAACAGACACTTACACACTTGGATAGAACATAACAGCCGTCAAGAAGCACAAACCCTAATGTGATGTGGGCACAATTAGGCTTGAAGATTAGGAATTCTCTTCAACCTTTCCACCTTTCTACAATGGAGTTTGTCATATTCTTTCTTTTGTGTTCTTCTTTTACCATGTGTAACTAAACTCTTTTTCGTTAGGATGATGATGGATCTTGTTCTTAAATGATGTAAATTCATTTATGGGTTTAATCAATGTTTCTATTTCATGATTTATGTGTTTATCTTTTTTCTTAATGCTTTTCTAAATCTGGCCAATTTGGGAATGATTTTTGGGTTTATGTATGATTTGAAAAAATTTGCATGAATCTAGAACTTGTGATTGACACCATAATTTCTGCAATCGCTAAGAATAGACGTTGTGGGTTATGTGGTCTTTCTTTTAATTCCCTCATTTTTTATAATGCCTTTCTATTTAGGATTAGACTAAGGGATTAGTTAATTCTAAATAGTATAAGAGGATTAATATACTAAGGGATTGAATATTAATTAATTTTGGAAATTGACCATGAATCATTGGAATAGGAGTTGATTAAACCAATATTTGATTTTGCATTTTTAAAGAGTTCAAGTAAAATATGACCCCTAACATTTTTATTTCATTGTTTTCTAACTCAACCCAATTAATTAAATTTAGATTTTGTTATTTTTGCTTATTCTTTCTTTTTATTATTTTTACCAACTCTCTTTTTGATAGCTTGAATAGTGTCGATTTGGCGAATTTAGTAATTGATAACATAATCCTCATGGAACGATACTTTTACTCACTTTTTATTACTTTTGCAATTCGGTGCACTTGCAGATTTCACAACTTGCCGTTCCCATCACATTTCAACTTCACAAAGGTAGTGAGGATATTACTCACCTCTATTACTCAATAAACATAGAGAGGATATTGCTCTCCTCAACTATGTTCCACAAACATCTTATGCAAAACAATTACTAATTACTTCCCGTAATTAGCTCCACAATTGATTTATATGCATCTCAAAATCATTTCACAAACACTTCATCAAATACTTCTAAAAGTACATTAACACTCTTAAAAGAGTATACATGAGTGATTGCAACACTTACGGAAACTCATTTCTTCAATTCATCATAGTACACAATATATGTATATAGTTATGCCTAATTATCCCACATCATTAGCACTACGAATTCATTTGATTCAACACATTCACACTTCATTAAATACTCCTATTAGAGTTTCATTACTTATTAAGAAGTATAAAAGAAGTAACTACTCAAGTTAAGCACTTCGTTTTAACCAAAACAAAGTCTTCTCAAAATTGGACTGGGTGCTTAGGCGCTCCCTGTTGCGCGTTCAGGCGCTCGTTCAACCCTCAAGTGCTCCTCTTGAGCGTTCAGACGCTTAAGTGATAGAGACTCTGCCCTGTTTGACTGGGCACTGGGTGTTCAAGCGCTCGTCCCTCAACGCCTAGGCACTGACATGTATAATCAGTTTCTGCAAAAACAATCACTGTTCCTTTGGGAACAAGTGATCCTCCAATCACTCAAACTCCAAAAATCAAGTGTTCTCTAACACCTCACAAGGTCCAACCACACATTGTAATAGTCATACAATTTATTCAACACATCCTCATGGATCAAAAACCCAATTCATCCATCTGGAACCCTAAACTCATCTTCTATCTCAATAGAAAACCAAGGTGTTTAACAGGTGAAAACCCATCATCAAGCATCAAACAACCTATATTCATGCTATTCTCAAGTTCCACAATAAGATCCAAGCATCAAAACACCAATAACAACCCTTTAAACCCCCTTTTTGCTAACCAAGCCAACTCATGAAACAAGGCATAGAAAATGGAATAAAGAGTCAAAACAAAGTTTTCCCCTACCTCAAGGTCATGAAGATGGCCAATGATGGATCCAAGCTCTCTAATCTTTACTTGCCTCTTGGTTTCTTTCTTCTCTTCCTCCTTCTCCTTATTCTTTCCTTTCTTCACGTTTTCTCTTCTTCCGTTTCTATTTCCCGTTTCTCTCACTCTCAGATGTGAGATATTTAACAAGGGAAGTCAAATTTGGCTTCTCTTAGATAGGTACCAAAACCCTGATCTACTAAGAACAACTAGATTTCACCAAATCCAATTTTATAACTTCCAATAAGTTTAAAATAAATCCAGATATTCATCAAAAATCTTGTTATACCACAACCACCATTTCCATATCAGCTGCTAGTCAAATCGGCATCAAAACATACACCCAGTGTGTTTAAAAAAACTAAACTAGCTCTCATTATCCTCAGATTTTAACTATAGCATAGTTTACACATTTGTGACCTAGAAAAAAATTCTGCGCATTTATTTCCATTAACTAAGCAGTTTAAGCCACTTTCAGGGCAAATAACAACTATATTTCACACATAGTGTTATAGCAAAGTGCTTAAACGTGCTCAGACAGTCACCAAACTCAACAGGCATGACAAACAAGTATTAGGCTACATCCGTAACTATATACAAGTCTATCATGCTTTCACAAGTATTACAACATTCGAGTAAATTTTAGTAAAAAAGTGATTTTAATGTAGCACAAATATTGGTTTTTTTTGTAGAGATCTTTTTGAAAAGCAGAAGTTATTTTGAATTTGGATGTAATTACGTAAAAGCCATTTTACTTCTTGAGAAAAGTTTCTCTCTCTTCTATGGTTGTTGATTTTTTTTTTCAGAAGTAACTCATCTCTGCTTCTGACTAAAAGTAGAAAACATATTTTTCTCAGATTTTGATATTTTAGAAAATCTTATCCAAATGAATCTACATGTCTCAAAATTCTTTTTTTAAATTTAAAAAGGTGTACTTTTCTTGCAAATTTAAACAAACAGATTCTATGTTGCCCAAGTTTCTTAAATTTCATCGATTCGAAGGTTTTAAAGACTAAATTCATTGGATTGCCTAACTCGTAGCCGACAATGGGGTAAGCAAGGTTAGCAAAATGCTAGCATGAAACATACTATGTAATGGACCAAGCTAGCTCATTTTGACACCTCTAAAAACTATTAATCATCACACCAAATCATGTCACTACCACCTTTTATTTAAATTAGGAAAAATTTGATAAAATCCTGAAAAAAATGTTCCACAAAACAAGATCAGATTCAATTATCTAATTATGTACTGTGAATGATAGAAACTTAATCTCATTGCACTCTTAATGCACCAATCCTACAATGGTTACCCTATATTAATTACATAATTTATTATTAACCTTTGAATATTTATTTTACTCCTTAATAATAAATTTGAAAATGGTGAAAAAAATATTTAAGTCAACAAGTTGTCATAACTCAGTTGACTTAAATTTTATAATGAGAGTATACGTTGATTTTAGTTTTAATTATAAAGTGGGTTAAAATCATTATTAATTTTCTTAAAAGGATCTAATTCATTTTTATTTAGGGAAAGACTATTTTTTTTAAAAAAAAATGTGATTGATTTATCAGAGGTTATCGTAGATTTGCGCAAAACTAAAGCTAAGACTCATAGAATCAACAAATTATTGCAACTTAGCTAATCCCCTTAACTATTATATTAGAAGTGAAACTTTGTGTAAAACCGTCATTACTGAGCCAATAGATTGTTGCATCTTAGCTGACACATAACTATTAAAATTTAGGAAAATTTTTATTTATCTATTTATAATATATAATAACAAAAGCGTGAGTTATGGAATCGGCCCTTCACTCACTTAAGACTATATTCAATTTACACGTTAACTCGTTGTTCACTCTTCTATTCAGCCACCTTAGTATCTCTGTAATGCTGTTAGCTTATGCTTCGTGTCTTCTTTTCCTTTCATCCACATGCCCATATTTTAAATGCAAGCCTTTTGTATTTACTTCCCTTTCGCAATGTCATCACGTTTTAAGTGTGTGCATGCTTCAACTTCAGTTTTGTCTTTTGTATTTTTAGCTTCTGGTCATGACTATTGAGTATCTTAATTCAATGTCATAGCAACAATTATAGATATAGAGTTCCATATGATTATCTCAACTTAATGAGCACCAACAATTGTATTCATTGAAAGAGCAAGCACCAGCGAACCTGATGTGTAGGAAGATCCAAATGGTTGTGACGATTTCAGCACACTGAAGCGGGATTTCATTAATGTAACACCCTTTGAGATGTCACATTTGGAGATAAAAATAAATAAAGATAATAAATATTACCCAAGTTATAAAATAAATATTATAATTAGTACGTATATTTTGTTTGTAAAACTTATAAATTACAACACATCACCGTATCTATACAACGTTACCATACATACCAAAACATTTACAACTATCTTTGCAAAAGATGTACAACATCAAAAAACAAAAACAAAAAGTGCCCAAGTTCATGGATATCTAGTTCATTCCTGGGAATCATTCCTAGATAACTCTTCGGGTGACAGATCGGGATGTCTCACATAGCGGTTCTACGGCGAGGGATCTTGCTGCTCTACGGACGGAGTCAGTAGTGTAGATACCACACTATTTTCATTGGGAACATGAAAAGTCCATTCCAATGACGTCGGATCTCCAAAAGCAACTCTAAGCGTACATACAAGTCAAAAGTAACTACAGGATCAACATCATATTCGGACGCAAAGATAAAGTAATAGTCCCCATATACACCACAACATTGCTTTCTTCACGAGTACGCCAACCTTCTATTCCTCTATGGAACTCTATTCTTACAAAACTAAGAATCTGGCGTAGTCATCTTCTTTGAGTCAATTCAATCAGTACGGATGATCACGAAGGCTCCAAATACTCTAAATATAGAGGTGTGGCTCCTCCTCATATGATATTATGCCTAATAACTTGTTCTTCAATCTCTTCATTTTCGTCTATATATATATATAACACAATAATAGAGGTAAGACAACCCAATATATCACAAGTGTGGCGATAAGAAAAACAATACAACGAAAATAGCAATTAATATCAACACGGATAATAAACATTAACAATAACTAATTAAGAATAGAATCCATCACAATAAATTATAGATACACGATAATATGCCAAAACCATAAAATAACTCATTCCTACTCCATGGAGCTATAACACACAATGAGAGAATGATTTGAAATATTGATCAATCCACCCTTTGTGTTATAGCTTGACTATAAAGACTTTGTGTCTATAGCTTGGCTACCCAAACCGCCTATTGCCTTGTCAAGACTTTGTTTATAATCGTCGTTATGATTGCTATTAACAAATCAAACTTTGTGTCTATAGCCCACTAAAACACCATGGCGTAGTACACAATCAAAACATCGTGTAACTACTGAGTGATTAAAATAGTCCTCTCAAATCTCGATTAAGTATAGTGCTTGTCGAGAACACTAGTGTGTTACCACGTACCACGCCTGAAAGACTACCTTCCACATTGGAGTAATGCACACCAATGCCTCCAAGTCCATATGAAATGAACCCACTATGCTCATCACATCGACAACACGATGTTATTCATCTCGTCAATCAAATCACCAATTCGTAAATTAAAACAGACTAAGCATGAACAAAACAATAATTACCAAAACGTCCTCAAGTCTCAAATAATTACGTAAATGTCATCAATTCTCAATTATTTACAAAAAGCCATCAAACCCTCATTATTTATGAAAATGCCCTCAAACTTCAAATATTTATGAAAATATTATGAAAATACCCTCAAACTTCAATTATTTATGAAAATGCCCTCAATGGCAACAATAATTATGTAAATGCCCTCAATGGCACAAATTCAAAACACAAGGATACGCTACTTGCGCAATATATTTTTCACATAACCAGGTTACAATACGCACCCACTTGGCGCATATAACTTTTGCATATCCGGGTCCACCATTTTGGCCCAACACATAATTCTTGTTTTCAATCGTGTAAAATTTTTATTGCGTTTTTAAAATCGATATTTTTAAATAAAATTTATTTTTCTAATGAGAAAAATTTATTAAATAGTTTAAAGCGCTTAAAATATTTTTCAAGTAATCAAAGTATTTTTGCATTAATGTAAATACGAACAACATTTAAACATTATTAATTCCATTAAATACCCTTAAACACTCTTTGAAATTAAAGGTTATGACCGAACCTAGGGTGTTGTATTCCTTGGAATACTCATACATCTCTAGCATCACACTAATATTTACAACATTATAAACACTAGCAAGTCAACTTAACAATGCCAAATATGCATGAAAAATCATTACAATCAACATATAAAAGAATCCTTATGGATTCTACAACACTTAAAATTCCATTTTCTTACTACCACTCAAGAATAATTAGGTTATAGTCTTCTCTTACCTTAAAATGAAGAAAATTCTTCTTTATCCTTCCTTGGAATTTCGGTTTTTAGCTCCTTCAAATACCTTTAAGGAAGAAACTTCAAGATGAACATTCAAGCTTTGCAAATGATGAAATTTGCAAAAACCTCCAACTAGAGATGAGTTTGGGTAGATGTTTAGAGTTAGAAAAACAAAGAAGGAAAATTTTTAAGTGAGTGGATGGTATATTGAAGAGCTTGGCCGAATAGAGAGAAGAAAATGGAAGAAGAAAGGCACATGGAGTCTTGGTATTTTTGGGAGAGAAAATGGAAGGCTTTTACGTAATATTGGTGAAAATAAAAGTGAAGAATGCCTAACCAATTTCTTATATGAGTGGACTTTGAGTGAGGCTAAATGATTGAATTTTGCATGGAAATCATCCTAGCCATCCATCCATTCAATTAAGATCAGATCTTGTTGGAGTACTCAAGAAGCCTTGTAAACTTGTCCTCCAAGCCTCCAAATTCTGCTGCCAAACCGTGTTGCCCAAGGCCAATTATGGCTTCATTTTGTTTTAATTCAAGGTTAATTAGTTGCTAATTAGGTAGCTAATTAATTAGGTTTAATTTCTAACTAATCTTAATTAATTATCTAATTATATAACTAATTAATTGAACATATAATTACATGTTTTATAATTTTTTTAAACAATATTAGCACATCTAATTATTAGTTAGATTATAATTACTTACTAACTAAGCTTGTTAATTAGTTTGCTAATTAGGTAATTAAGCTTGTCAAATTAAGCTTAATTAGCTACTAACCCAAAGTCAAGCCTACATCTTTTGACTTAATCCTAACCATTGATTTCATCTCTAATTTCTATCCATTGATTAGATCTATGGCCATGATCAAAACTTGCTCACCAAGCTTGAATCCTAACCATTCATCTAAGCTTGCTCACCAAGCTTGAATCCTAACCATTCATCTAAGCTTAGAAATTTCTGCGCTTTTACTATGGGTCCCACAATCTTTTTAAAGACCTCGTGATCATTTTTGCGGTTTTCTCTTTTTTTGAGACCGATAGGTATTGTAAAATAAAATAACATTATAATAATATAAAATTTTTTTTTACAGTTAAATCCTAAAAATTATGAAACTAATAGATATATTAAGGAAGGCGGGTTTAGTAAGATCCCCATTTCTAATTAATTAAAATAATATTTTTCGGCCAGAAAATTTTTATTTCCTGGCTCAAGAGCAAATCACATACAACAATCAAATACACTCACGAAACAGTCAAATTCAGTTTACTACTCATAGAAATTACAAAACAGTATATTGGGGACGCAATTATCATTTATCTTAAAGTTAGAAAAATTCAGGGTGTTACAATTAACAATCATGACCACAGTATATCCTGTAAGCTAGCTGATTAGTCAGAGATGCTTTTACCCTTAAGTCTTCCTCATTAGATATATTGTTTAATTCTTTATCAACATCATCATCTTCTTTCGATGCAATGTTATCGTTTTCATCTTCGTCTTATAAAACTTTGTCAATGGGCCGGCCATTCTATAAGAGAATGTAATTCATTCCTTACTCATTCTAATACTTCTTCTTTGACATTCTTCTATTAATAGGAATACTAGAATAGTAGTTTTAAAAGGATACTACTTCAGTCATTTGCATATATACTGTTTATTTACATGTAAAAGGAAATCTAGGCATAATTATATATGTAAAGAAGTCATTGTTCGTCATACCTTTTTATTTCTATATCTCTAGCCCAATATATCGATGAACTGCTTTGGCCAATATCAACAGTTTGTCTACGCATTATTTGTGTAAATTTAAATGCAATTCTAGGCAAAATTATACATATAAAGCAGTCACTGTTCGTCATACCCTTTCATTTCATATTTTTAGCGCTATATATCCAAGAACTACTTTGGCCAATATTATTAATCAGTGCGAAAATCAATTTTATATACATCATCATTGCATGCATATCTTTGTATGTTTAGTTTTATAGGTGAAAATCATTTATTGTCTATGACCTTTACATGACCTCATTAACAAAATACTTATTACAAAAAGGTTAGAGGCTTCTTTGCTTTGACTGACATCTATATTAGATTCTAACCTAAAATTAATTAGCATTAAGTGGAGTGGTCTAACAGATATATAAACCGCACCCAGAAGATTGAGACAGGCGATGTGGGACTCTTAACACCCTCCCTCCACAGATGCCTGGACGGAACTAACGGAAACAAACAAGCTTAGTGAAGTAGGCGGAAACAAGCCTAGCGAAGTAGGTGGAAACAAAGATAAGATCTTGGTTCTGATACCATGTTAGAAACACAGGAAGATGAGAAAATGTTTTGTATATTTTTCTGTTTGTCAATGTACAATAAGGTGCTCCTATTTATAGGGTAGGAGAGAATAAAATAAAATCGAAATCAATCCTATACATAAAGTCTAATTAATCCTAATCTGATTACAAGATAATAACAAATAAATAATAAATCATTTACAATCATAACGAATCAATAACAATCATAATGAATAAACAACAAATCATTTATAAACAAGCCACCAGAAGATTGAGTATTAAGTAGAGTGACCCAATAGATATATAAACCGCACCCGAAAGATTGAGACAGACGATGTGGGACTCTTAACACCCCCTTCCACAGATACCTGGACGGAACAAGTTGAAACAAATAAGTCTGGTGAAATAGGCAAAAACAAGCCTAATAAAGTAGGCGGAAACAAAGATGGGATCTTGACTCTGACATTATATTAGATTCTAACATAAAACTAATTGATATTAAGTGGAGTAGTCCAACAGATATATAAACAGCATCCGAAAAATTGAGACAGGTGATGTGGAACTCTTAACAATCTAAATGAATCTTGAACTTGTCCAACATTCAAGATTTAGTATATGCTATATATAAATATATTTATTTATCAAAACCAATTAATTACTATTAACCGCTACCTTCTTGCCAAACACATTCAAGATCATACCAAGGAGTATACAATTGAATCACTAATTAGAAAAGAAGGTTTTCGTCCCTTTTGATATTCCATTCAATTAGTTAGAGATGCAAGAACATATATTAGTCTAATTTAACTTTTTGCGTTTATTTTTTTTGCACGAGAGATATACGTCGGATCTAAAGCTGTATAATTTGCCATGAATTTTCTGAGCATGGAACTTGCAAAACTCAACTACATGGGTTCATACGTATTGGAAATGCTTCATATATTAACAAGTTTTACTATATCATTCCTATGTAAGATGCACTAAAAAAGAATCATATTGTTCACTTTGTAAATTATAATATTAAAATATTTTAAAAATTATTTTTCACGTACCGCACAGTGCTCAAGTCAACATATAGTTTATTAGAAAAATTGGTTCACAAGTTATTTGATCTCCTCATCAACAATGATGTACTTTATCAAATTACCACATTAGCTCTGTCGAAACTATTCCATCTTGCCACCTAATGAATTAGACGATGTTGTTAGCTTTAGCTTGAGTACCTTCTCCTCGCTAAAGCTAACTCACCCATCTCTCCTTCCATTCCCTCATTTGAGCTCCCATCTCAGCCAAAAAAGCATATTGTTCTATTTCATTTTAACTACTGTCTACTTGGTCCTACATTATTGTTTCAATTATACAAATGAATGGGTACCAATAGCTTTTATCATAGTTGCTAAAATTGGACCGAAGTGGTTAGTTAGACTAGTAAACCAGTGAACTAATCAGTCAACTAATCCGAGCGAACAATTAGATTGGACATGCATGCAAACCGATATAAACCGGTTCAACCCGTCCGAGATGCTATAAACTAGGTTAGAGGAAGCTTTTTTATAAACTTAAGTTGGGACCACAATCCACTTGCATTAGATTTCACTATATGGTCCATTTGTAACATGAGTAGACACCGTCTTTTATAAGCAAAGCTTTTTGCTTTTGTTCATAGTTTACACGATGTGGGACTCGCGTTTGGTCAGTGCAAGAAATGACAAAGTAAGGCAAAAAGTTTCTAGCCTTCGTAGGCTCTAGTCAATAGTTTTTCTAACCTTATATATTATCTTTGAAACTGTACGGATTACAATTACAATATTCACAAAACAAGTTCATTTGAGTTTCTAGTATTTAAGACTACGTCGTTCATAATTATATATATCAATGATATATGCTATATGTGTTTGAGTTTGAGTTTCTAGTCTCTACCGGTGCAAGTGCTTCTTGCATATTGCCTCACTGTAAATTAACTACATATTTACCATATAGGTTACGTTGAATCAAGCACAAGGCTGCAAGGCATCAACTTGATAACAACTCAACCTATATTTTTTATACATTATTTATTTTATTCCTTGTATTGAGTATAGACTCATCATACTTACTTGTATTTTGAACTTTATAAACTTACGGTTGATGTATATCTTAACTGTCATGTACTTTTTTTTATTTATATTAAATATTTATATATTTAATTGTGTAACATCTTAGGACCGAGAATCCGATATATCTATTATATATAAAAGGTGTACAGTACTAGCTATGCTACTTCTAACCTATAACGACAAACTAACCCATAACATTCGTTCACATAAATAATTATTGAGAGCCTGAACAACAAAAAGTTATATATATACATCATTAGTCTCTCGAAAGCATATTGTAATACATAACTTTTAGAACTCAAGGTGGCAGGAAATAAATATACAATATATTTATTTCAAGAAACAAAATAAACTACGCTAGTTCTTCTGCTCCTTTGCTTCCCTTACCTGTACCTGGATTTACATGGAAACACAAATAGGGTGAGAAATCATAATTTCTTAGTATATGCAATTCCAAAACCAGCAGTTAATTATTTAACAACAAATAACTAACTGAGCACATAAGATTATACCTGTAACAGATAAATGAGCCACTACTCAACACTATCAGAATATATACATACACTCTATTCAACATTCACAATGCAAGCTATAAACCTATCCCACATATACAATAATCAATGATATCAAACAACTGCCCATACAATCATGAGATATCATCGAGCAAGCAAACAACAAGCAAGGAAACTGCCCATAGAACTACCAACAAATGCAATGCTTTATGATATGATGTATGGTTATGCTCACACAAAGTCCTAATAATATAATAATGCAACGCAAATGCAGATTTTAGTTTTTTTTAAAACACATGCCACTTACATATCCCCAGGAACCGCGTTCCCTTGTATATACTGGGTAGGATAGGCTCCAAGCCCTAACACTACCTGGTGATGTGTGGACTCGTTCCCATCACAAAAGTAAGAGTACTACTACCAATCCCATACACTGGTAACCCTAACCATAATAGCATTACCCGCTCTTGAGAACCTAGGTTCACTCCTTATTCTCAGGTCATATGGTTGTGCACACTATCTAAGGTTACAATACATAGGAAAACATGACATAACAAGTTTGAAAAGAAGATATGCAATGTATTTCACAAATACATATAATCATCACTAGGTCCATCCTAACAAAGTGACTAAAGAAAACTAGCAAACCCCACAACCAAGCTCACTTACCGCTTAAGGAGCAAAGTCACGTTTCTAGTACTTCCTATACCTCAACCTCTTCTCACAAGAAGTAAAATGTCATCCATGCATCTCCGGCTTTACTTTCCACACAAGAAGTAACTTATGCTTGATAACAAAAACAACAAGCCAACTACACTTAGCTTACAACACCTAATACCTCACTTCATCACTTCACAAGTGATTCACAAGGCAACCTCATGTTGCTCAAGGTTCTAGGTATTGACCTATGACATTCTACTTCTCAAAGGATGCCTAAGGTTTCTTAAATCTAATCACATGATTCACCTTAACAAAGTGAAAGGCTCTAATTAGAATACATGATCCCCTGGCTCAACTCTATCATATGAAGGAACCTATTCATGTCTCTAGTACTCAAATCCCTTCGCAGAAGGTAAGTGGTTATTCTTTTCAAGAACTACCACTAGTTGTATCTCAACACTAATGGTCTTGTATCTACAACCCCACACCATCACTTCACAAGCGAATCCAAAGTTGACCTCATGTTGAACAAGGTTCTAAACACTTCCTTGTTGCATTCCAACACACTTGAATGCTCAAGGTTCCTAAGATTACTCTATGGCATTCCATCATACAATGGAAGCCTAAGGTTTCCAAAGACATTACCCCTTGACACTCCACCTCACTATGGTTGTCTAGGGTCTCACGAGTTTATCATAAGGCATTTTTCACACTTTGGATGCCTAAAGGTTCTCCAACCTCATCCTAAGGCAAATCCCCACACTTTGGGTGCCTTAGGGTTTTCCAAGTTCTCACACATGCAAGGTAGTAATTTCCTGCATGAAATACTCACATTAGTGCCTCAACAACCTCTACTAGGCATAAACAAAGGATCCTAACAATTAGGGAATCTCAAAACATGAAAATAAAGATTCTGATGAAATTTTGCACTGGGCGTCTAGACTCCCTAGAATGAGCGTCTAGGCGCTCATCGCCCTGCTGCGCAATCACTTTTCTCTAGACCACGGGGGTTTAGGCGCTCTGTGTAGAGCGTCTAGGCCCTCTTTGCGTGACAACAATTCTGCAGAATGTGCAACTGTTCCATTAATGGTTCTCTTTACTCACTCCAAATTGATTTCTAGGTGATTTTAAGTCTCTAACAAGTTCAATAACACATATGAAACATAAACCACCAACTTACAACACAAATTTTGGATTCTTGAATCAAATCACAAATCATGACCTAACTTTCTCACTTTTAGCCTCAAAGGTTTAAATGACAAGTTCTAAGTTTCTAACTAAAACTCATTCCATGAACAAGTCATAAACAACCAAAGAAACTCATCCAAGCAAGAAAAACACTCCAAACAACTCTAACATCTAAGATGACCTATTATGCATCACATATGCATAATGGTGAAAATGGAAGAAGAAAAAAATGTAAGGAACACAAAACTCCTACCTCTTGTATCTGAGATGAAGATCTTGAAGATGGCCAAAGATGGATCCAAACTTTCCTCTAGGTTTCTCCTCCTTCTTCCTCCTTCCTCTCTTTCTCCCTTCATGTTTTCCTCTTCTTTCTTTTCTGTTTCTATTTTCCCCCTCTCTACCGTGGGATCTTTATAAAAGGAAGTCAAATTTGACTTCTCTTAAATAGGTACTAAAATCCTCGATCTATTAAGAACACTTAGATTCCTCCAAATCTAGTTTCATAAATTTCAACAAATTTAAAACAAATTCTAAAATTCATTAAAAATCCTATTGCACCATTATCACATTTTTTTATATCTGTGACTAGTCAATTTAGTATTAAAACACACACTAGTATGCTTAAAAATACCAAATTAACTATGATTATCCTCATATTTTAACTATAGCACAAGTCACATATTTGTGACCTAAAAATAAATTCTTCACATTTATTTCCACCAACTAAGTAGTTTAAGCCATTTTCGGAGCTAGTAACAGCTATTTTTCACAAATCATGTTATAACAAAGTGACTAAACATGCTTAAAAAGTTACAAAATTAAGCAGACATGTTAAGCAAGTATTAGGATACCTAACATGTTTTCTAGGGTGTTACATTTCTCCCATATATTTAAGAATTTTGTCCCCAAAATTCAGATTATCATAAATCAGAAACGACATCACACTCGAAAGGATCACATTTTTCCTTAGTGATACCTTATTGAATTTAAACACAAACTATCAACTCAGTTTGCATAACACCTACAAGATTATCTTGATAGGTTTCCAACAAATGGCATACTCAAAAGGATACCTTGCTTAGGGTCTGAAGATAAAAGCCTCCGCTGTTTTGATTAGAGTATACACCCTTCCTGAAGCTTACGGCCTTGGATCGGTCTTAACTCCCTACCTTTGTGGACACTCCCTAGCATAATGCCCCAGTTGACCAAACGCAAAGCAAACTACACAAGATCTAAGGCCATGTGGCCTTCCTTACACTGGGCACTCAGGCTCTAAGGTTTCTACTTGAACTTACTCATCTTCATCGTCTTTTGAAAAACTAGATATAGAAATATTTTCCCCATCTTTGTCTTCATCTTGTGGATATTTGGGTGTAGAAACATATTCCTCATTCCCTGTTGGTGTATGCCCTAGTGGCCAATACATTTTGTTTGTATTGACATACATTATATTATGCTATTTTTGATATATGAGGCATTTCATTTATTGTGTTCTTTTTTATAAACATAATAAAGTCCTTAGAATAGTAAGTTTGATGCCATAGGACAACTCTGGCAAGTGGATGACTTGATCGTAAGATCCTTTTGGTTACAATACTATTCTTAAATGTCCACTAGTCAAGTATTATTGTTAATTAGGACAACAATAATACATTGAGACTAGTATGTGTAGAGACCGATGACCGCATCTCACGGGTCATGGATATGAGATATCAAGTCTTCACATTGGTACATATTAGAGTAATGATGTCTTTGGATGACCCACCATGAGAACGCTACATGGATCGTTACGTGAGTGTCATAAGCGATTCTCATAGTGACAATGGTGTTTGTGGTCCTTTGACCTGAAATCACTACGATTCCTACATGAGGAGTTGTGTGTTTTAATGCCATCAAACGTCATCTGTAACAAGGTGATTATAAAGTTGATTATTGGACATACCACAAATCATGCAGAGGGATGTGAGTGACCTAGATGAGATTTGTCCCTCCTACATAACAGAGTGATATCTTCGGGCCCCCTGATTGAGTGAGACTATGAAATACATAGCCATGCTCAAATGAGTCAATATGAGATATTGATCTCATTTGTTATTACTATGTCTACTTGGGAATCAAGAAACTGAAGATTGAATTAAACAAGGGTGACACGTTCCATGCCTTGTGTTCAATCTAGATATCTGGACAAAGGGACTAAACTACACGGAAACATTGATCACGGATAGGTTATGTCAAATCACTGACATTCTCATTACTTGGGTAGCAGTTGATGTGTTGCTAGATATACACTCACTTTGTTTGTAATATTAAAATGAGATTTTAATATTACTACCAACGTCATGAGAACCGCAGGTCGCACACTTAGAAAGCAGACTAAATTGGAGCAATAAGGATCCAAGTTGGACTCGAATTCAATTGTGGGCCTAACTCATGATAGATGGGTTTTAGGGTTGCACAAACTTACCTTACTCCACACTCTCACGCTCACACTCACTTAAAGCCACTTATTATAAATAGTCTTGTTAAGGGGGCTGCTATAGATGTTACATCACAACCCTAGCCGCACCTAAGAAAGTGAGTGAGAGACAAGGTGAAAGGTTCTTCTCTTCTATTCAAAGCCTAGCACCGCGAAACAGAGGCGTGACTCCTTTTGCAAGTCTGTTCGTGTGGATACCGCAGAAACATCATCGCTATTACGGTGTTGGTGATTCACCTCGCTTGTGTTTATCACGCTTCAAGAGGTAAATTTTAAAAACTCGGATTATGGACTTTTCGCATGGATCCTGTGTGGGAATCCTTTTATTCCGCTGCTAGATATTTTGATCCGCAATTCCCAACATTCCCATCATCTATCCATATCAAACTCTTTAGGATCCCCTAAAAGATTCGATCACTTATAACCCTAAGAGTCTCATATTCCTTTTAAGCTTCTAGGATCCGAGTCCTCAAGTCACCCACCATGTCCACTTGACTCACATTGAGACTATGTGGCAACACAGTTACTGAAAAGCTCATGTCCCTAAAACTCTCAGGAAGTTCACTCTCCTGGATCATCATCATCTGGGACAAGTGTAGGGATTTCCTACTTAGTGCATCAGTTATCATATTGGCCTTACCTAGATGATACTTTAACTCCATATAAAAAATGTCTCCAAACTTTTAGGGCAAACACTACTGCCGCTAACTCCAGATCATGAGTAGGGTCGTTCTCCTCAAGAGGTCTCAACCGCCTTAATGCATAGGCAACAACTCTCCTATGTTGCATCAGAACACACCCTAAACCCATCTTTAAAGTATCACAACATACCTCAAAGTTCTCTAAAGGATTCAAAATTATCAACATCGGTGTAGTAGTTAACCTCAATTTCAACTCTTGGAAACTATTCTCACAAACCGGAGTCCACTCAAAAGTACTACCTTTCCTAGTCAATCTAAGCAAGGGTAGTGCTAACTGAGAAAAACTATTTCTAAACCTTCTATAGTACCCTACTAGGCCTATGAAGCTTTTGATCTCGGTCACAGTGGTAGGTCTCTCCCACTACAACACTACATCAACTTTGCTTGGGTCCACAGAAATCCCACCCTGAGATATCACATGTCCCAAACATCGCACTTGTGAAAGCTAGAACTCACATTTAGATAGCTTGGCAAACAACCTATTCTCCTTAAGAGTTTCCAACATTATCCTTAGATGTGGTTCATGCTCCTTCATTAACTAAGAATAGAGTTAGAATATCATCAATAAGCACCATAACAAACTGATCCAGGTAGGGTCTAAAGATCTTATTCACATATTGTATGAACACTACTAGCGAATTCGTCAACCCAAAGAACATCATGAGATACTCATAATGTCCATACCTAGTTCAAAAAGCAATATTAGGGATATCCTCTTCCCTAACCCTTATATGATGATACCCAGACCTAAGATTAATCTTTGAGAAAACCTCAGCTCCTCTCAGCTGATCCATTAGATCATCTATCCTAGGTAACAGATGTAACACCCTAGATAGTCATGATAGACTTGTATATGATTACGGAGGTAGCCTAACACTAGTTTATCATGCCTGTAAAATTTTGTGACCATCTGAACACGTTTAGTCACTTTGCTACAACTCTATGTGTAAAATTAATAAACTATCAATATGTCCAATTTTTATGGTTCAATTCCTTGGTTTTTCATATTCTTTTTATTTGTTTTTAATGAATTTTGTTTGTTAATTTTGTTAAATTTTTAGTTTTGTTTAAATGAGCTTTTATTAAGTATTTTATGTGTTTTGTCGGGTAATTATGCTTAGAGAAATTTGGATGTTCAAAAAAGTTAGAAAAAAAGGAAATTTCACAGAGTCCAGCGCCTGAGCGCTGGTGTGTAGCGCCTAAGCGTTGAAAACGTATGCAGCAATGGTGAATTAATGTCTCAGCGCTTAAGCGCTGAGAAGGAGCGCCTAAGTGCACAGCAGAGCATTTGGGCTTAAGTGACTGAGTGCCCAAGCGCCCAGTAACCAGTGCCTAAGCACTGGTTGTGCAACAGTAGGCTTGATTTTCTTTAAATTAAAGAGTTACACCATGCAGAAAAACATTGAGCACATTGCACAGGAAATCCCTAATCCTAAGAAAGTTATTTTGTGGTAGCAGACCTTGGAGGGCGATTTCAAAGGAGGATTCTTGAAGGCTTGAAGATCTTAATCTCCATTAAAGGGGTTTTGGTTTCTCTTTCTTTTTAGCTTCCCTTTTCCTTTGGGTTTTCTTTCTATGAGTTTGTATTCTGATATGAGTTTATTTTTATTGAACATGAGTAGCTAAACCCATAGCTAAGGCTATAGGGGATTTTGTTTTCCTTATTATTTGGATTTGATTTCTAAGTTGATTATGGTAATTTTTTTTTGGGTTTATCATATTACTTGTATTCTTATCAGAATTTAATCACTTTTGGCATGTGTTAATTCATTGTTTGACCGGTGACTATCCGCATTCAATGAGTGGATCTATATGGTAAGCCTAAGATTAGATTGGTGAATGACCAAACATCGATTTATCCTACCAATGGAATTGACGGTATGTTAGTTCATCTCTTGAATTGAAACTTAATGCATTCTTGATTAATTCAACTAAATGACCAAATAGGTGAATTAAATTAGGAATAGAATATTATTTCATCCACAACCATTGGGATTCAATAGCAAATAAGAGAATTTTGGCAAAAGAATTACCTTAATCATAATTGAAAGAAAATCTAAATAATTGGATTCAAGTGAACCTTGTGCCCTAGTTTCTTTCTCATTGATTATCTTTTCTTTATTTAATTGTTCATTGCTTTTCTTTATTTGTTATTTTGATTTTAATTTGAATTCCTTCATACACTTTCGATCGTCTGAATAATAAAGAGTTTTGCGAATCTAGTAATTACCATTTATTCCTTGTGAGATCGATAACTGGGACTCAAGTCCTATATTACTTGGCGATAAAGTACACTTACTCTTAGTGTATTTTACGCGCACCAAGTTTTTTGCGCGATTCGGGAGAATAAGTTTAGTAATATTAGAGGTGAAAAGCTCTAATTAATTTGATGACTTTTTTCTTTTATTCGTTATTTTATTTTTATTTTTTTTTTTATTTTTATTTTTATTATTTTTTATTTTATTTTATTTTATTTTTTATTTCTTTTTTATTTTATTTTTATTTTTAATTAGTTTTCACTTCTTATTTTATTATTTATTTTATTTTTATTTTTTATTCTTATTTTATTTTAATTTTAATTAATTCTTCTTATTTCTTGTTTATGCTTACTCGATCTCAGATTCCTGATTTGGCTTTTGATCCAGAAATTGAGAAAACAACTCACAGGTTAAAGAAGCAGTCTTTTATTACTGCTGTAACAGAAGACATAAGCAGGATGGAGAGGCAACTAATTGTTGAGGCCAACCATGAAGAAAGAGCTATCCCAGCAGAGCGGAGCATGTTTGAGTACTCTATGCCCACTGCTGAAGGGTATGAAGAAAGTATAATAAGACTAGTTGTGGCAGCTAATAATTTTGATATCAAACCAGCACTGATCTCCATGATTCAGAATTCAGTTCAGTTTGGTGGATTGCCTTCAGATGATCCTAATCAGCATTTGGCTAGATTCTTGCAGTTGTGCGATACTATCAAGTACAATGGAGTGACAGATGATGCAATTTGATTGCGACTCTTTCCTTTCTCTCTTAGGGACAGAGCAAGCCAATCGTTAACGTCACTACTGAGGGGTTCCATCACTACATGGGATCAATTGACACAACAATTTCTGGCTAAGTATTTTCCTCCTTCTAAATCTGCAAAGTTGAGAAATAATATATCTTCTTTTGTGCAGTTTGAAATGGACACTCTTTATGAAACTTGGGAGCGCTTTCAAGAGTTGTTGAGGAGATGTCCACATCATGGATTTCCTGTATGACAGCAGGTTCAGACTTTTTACAATGATTTGTCACCTGCAAACTGTTCACTTATTGATGCTATTGCAGGAGGTACTATATGGAGGAAAACACCTACTGAGAGCCAAGCTTTGATTGAAGAAATGGCGCTGAACAGTTATCAGTGACAGAATGAGCTCTAGGCTCCTAAGAAACAAGCAGGTGTACATGCTGTTGATTCCTCTACTGCTATTCTGAGTCAACTGGAAGCTTTGACCAAGAAGGTAGAGACTTTAATGGTAACAAATTGTGCAGCCCCACCTATCATCTGTGAAGCATGTGGAGGACAGGGTCATACAAGTGCAAATTATCAAGTTGGTAGTCCTTTTGCCCCCGAGCCTGAAGCAGTAAATTTTGTTGGTAATTCCAACCGGCAGCAGTACAATCCATATTCAAATACGTATAATCCTGGTTGGAAGGACCACCCAAATTTTAAATGGGGAAATCAGCAAGGCTATAAGTAGAATCAGCAGAGAGTTCCACCACCACCTCCTGGTTTCCAAGCACCTGTAGAGAAGCCGAGTTTTGAAGATCTGGTCATGAAGTACATGCAGAATTCTGATGCCAGAATGAAGAACATGGAGACTCAGATCAGTCAGCTGACTACATTGATGACAGCGAGGGCACCAGGGACATTGCCTAGCACTACTGAGACTAATCCTAGAGAGCAGGCCCATGCAATTTTCTTGAGAAGTGGTAAGGAACTTGGGGAGTCTCCGCAAAAGAAAGAAATGTCAGAGCCTAGAGATACTCTTATTCAGTCAGTGCAAGAAAATGAGAAGGCAACTGACGATGTCCTTACTGAAGATGTCAACCAAGAGAGAGAGGTTGAGAAGAAAGCACCAAAGTGGCAGAGAGCAAAAAAGGATCGTGAGCAGAGCATAGTCTATGAACCATCACCATATGCCAAGATCCCATTCCTTTAGAGGCTTAAGAACAATCAGCCAGATCAGCAATTTGCCAAATTCTTAGAGATATTCAAGAAATTACAAATCAATTTTCCGTTTGTTGAAGCTATCTCTCAAATGCCCAAGTATGCGAAGTTTCTAAAGGAAATACTTACAAAGAAACGCAAGCTTAAGGAATTTGAGATTGTATGTCTTACTGAGGAGTGTTCTGCCATTCTTTTAAAGAAGTTACCCTCGAAATTGAAAGATCCAGAGAGTTTTACTATTCCTTGCATTATTGGTAACTCTTATTTTGATAAGGTATTATGTGATTTGGGTGCTAGTATTAATTTGATGCCTTTTTCTGTGTTTAAGAAATTGGGAATGCAGAAACCGAAGCCCACCAACATTTCACTACAGTTAGCTGATAGAACTTTCGCTTACCCGCACATTGTGGTGGAGGATGTTTTAGTGAAGATTGACAAATTTATATTCCTAGTTGATTTTGTGGTGCTAGATATGGAAGAGGATGCTAATATTCCTCTCATTCTTGGAAGACCATTTTTGGCCACTTCTGGAGCTGTGATTGATGTACCTAAGGGTGAGCTCATCTTGAGAGTGGATGGAGATCATGTGATCATTAATGTCTTTAGGGAGGCTAAATCTTCCCCAATGTCATATCTCCATGCTCCGATTAATTTTGTTTAAGCTAAGAAGCAGGAAATCTTAGCTATCAAAGACCCCCCGCCATCATATAGTGTTGATGTTGATCTTTTGGGAAGTCAAGCTGCTGAGACAGATAAAGGTCCTCCTAAGATCCATGTTTCTTCACAGATTGGTCCTTCATCTGTTGATTGGGTGCAACCACCTTGGCCTAGTAGAGTTAAGGCACAATTAGGACAGTTAATTTCTTGTCAAGTTCACAATTCTGTTGGAAGTAGTCCCACGACCATTGTTGAAGGGAGGAAGAACTGTTTTGATAAGAAAAAGACGTCCTCCTATTTCTCTTGCTTTAAGCCACCTTGATTCTTCTGAAAAGGTAAGGTCGAGCTAATGATGTTAAACAAGCGCTTCACGGGAGGCAACCTGTGTTTCTTCTTCTTTTATTTTATTTTAGTTGTTTTTGTTATTTTTATTTTTCTTTTAGATTCTACTCATGTGTTTAGGATTTCATTTTTCAGATTGTGTTGCTGCGCTGACTCTTGTGCTTCTCCTTTGCCTGACATTGTGTCATTGTCCATCAGGTTGTGTTATTCTTTTCTCTGCCCCTTTTATTTCTTTTTCTTCTACATTGAGGACAATGCTTATCTTAAGTGTGGGGGAGTGGTACTTTTATGATTTTTTATCAAAAAAAAATTGTTGAAGCACTTAATGCTGGTAATTAAGCTGAAATTGTGTTTTGATGTCTTGATTTATTCTGAGCTGATGAAGATATGTTTTTAAAGGGGATTCCATTGATCATGAGCTGATAATGTGTGAAGTAATCTTTTTCATTGAAGTAAAGTAAAATTTAGCATCTTAGTTAGAAATTAGTCATGTTTGCTTGCTTTTGTTCTCTTTATCAACTTAGCTAAAAAGTGAGTTTTGAGCCTTAATGATTGGATTTTTCTTCTGGAGTGAGTTTTCTCTTGATTGGTGTGTGCTAGAACTTGCTTTGATATCTTGTTGAAGCTTTAATGATTTACACGCATACTTGAAAATGATTAAGGCAATTAAGCTTAATTCTTTCTTGACTTACAGAGTTGCATTGATTAAATAATTCTTTAGTTACCCCATTTGAGCCTGAAATTGATTTCTTTGAATACCCAATTGAATAATTAGGTTGAATTTTTTTTGGAGCAATTGATTTGTTGATTGAAAAGTCTTGAAAGGTTGTTTTTGTCTTCAAGGGTTGAAAAAAAATGAAAAAAAAGAGAAGAAAGTTTGGAAAAGAAAAAAAAATGAAAAAAATGAAAAAGAAAGAAAAGAAAAGAATTGTTAGTGAAGAATAATGAAAATTTTGAGTTGAAAGTGAGAAGTTGTTATATTCTTATGCATCATGCTCTATTTGTCATCTTTTTAGCCTAATTCTGCTTTGTATTGATTTATTCATGAGCATTCTTTATCCTATTTTATTCTTTCTTCCTACCTTCCATTTTACCCTTGGCCCCGTTACAACCAAAGGAAAGTCCTTTTGATTCTTGTGTTGTATGTGAACTTGAAAGTGAAGATGAGATTGATAAGTAAGCCTATGGTATTGTATTTTTCAAGAGAAATTTGAGTGATCTCTTTGTCCTTTAAACACTTGAGCGATGAAAAGTTAAGTGATCTCAGATGTTTGATGAAGAGAATAGCTGCAAGTTAGACTCAAGCATTTAATTGTTTAAGTGCTAAATGATCTTGCTTGATTGGATTTGATTGCTGAACTTGAATTTCTTTTTATTGTGAAATTTTTCTTTGATTCATATTTCTTGATGTTGAGTTTGATCTTGTTGTTGATTCCTATTCTTTACTTGAGGACAAGCAAAGCTCAAGTGTGGGGGAGTTGATAAACCGTCAATATGTCCTATTTTTACGGTTCAATTCCTTGATTTTTCATATTCTTTTTATTTGTTTTTAATGAATTTTGTTTGTTAGTTTTGTTATATTTTTAGTTTTGTTTAAATGTGTTTTTATTAAGTATTTTATGTGTTTTGTCAGGTAATTATGCTTGGAGAAATTTGGATGTTCAAATGAGCTAGAAAAAAAAGAAATTTCACAGAGTCCAGTGCCTGAGCGCTGGAAACGTATGCAGCAATGATGGATTAATGTCTCAGCGCCTGAGCGCGCAAGAGGAGCAGCAGAGCATTTGGGCTTAAGTGACTGAGCACCCAAGCGCCCAGTAACCAGCGCCTAAGCACTGGTTGCGCAACAACAGGCCTGATTTTCTTTAAATTAAAGAGTTACACCACGCAGAAAAATATTGAGCACATTGCACAGGAAATCCTTAATCTTGAAAAAGTTATTTTGCGGTAGTAGACCTTGGAGGGCGATTCCAAAGGAGGATTCTTGAAGGCTTGAAGATCTTAATCTCCATTAAAGGGGTTTTGGTTTCTCTTTCTTTTTAACTTCCTTTTTCCTTTGGGTTTTCTTTCTATGAGTTTGTATTCTGACATAGGTTTATTTTTATCGAACATGAGTAGCTAAACCCATAGCTAGGGCTATGAGGGATCTTGTTTTTCTTATTATTTGGATTTGATTTCTAATTTGATTATGGTAATTTCTTTTTGGGTTTATCATATTGCTTGTATTCTTGTCAGAATTTGATCACTTTTGGCATGTGTTAATTCATTGTTTGACCGGTGACCATCCGCATTCAATGAGTGGATCTATATGGTAAGCCTAGGATTAGATTGATGAATGACCAAACATCGATTTATCCTACCAATGGAATTGACGGTATGTTAGTTCATCTCTTGAATTGAAACTTAATGCATTCTTGAGTAATTCAACTAAATGACCAAATAAGTGAATTAAATTAGGAATAGAATATTGTTTCATCCACAACCATTGGGATTCAATAGCAAATAAGAGAATTTTGGCAAAAGAATTACCTTAATCATAATTGAAAGAAAATATGAATAATTCGATTCAAGTGAACCTTGCGCCCTAGTCTCTTTTTCATTGATTATCTTTTCTTTGTTTAATTATTCATTGCTTTTCTTTATTTGTTATTTTGATTTTAATTTGAATTTCTTCATACACTTTTGATTGTCTGAATAACAAAGAGTTTTGTGAATCTAGTAATTACCATTTATTCCTCGTGGGATCGATAACTGAGACTCAAGTCCTATATTACTTGGTGATAGAGTGTACTTGCTCTTAGTGTATTTTACGCGCACAAAAAATATAGCTATTTTTAGCCCACTTTTCAGCTTAAATTGCTCAGTTAATGGAGATAAGTGTGAAAAACTTGTTTGTATGTCCAAAATGTGTGAAAGTAGATGTAGTTAAAGTTTGAGAATTATCGGGGTTAGTTCGACATTTTTAAGCATATTGGTTGTGTGTTTTAGCAGCGGTTTGAGCCCTAGTAGATATGAAAATTTATAGAAATTGTGAAATAAGATTTTTAATGAATATTAAAATTTATTTTAATCTTGTTGAAAGTTAAGAAATTTAGTTTGGTGATATCCAAGTGTTCTTAACTGTTCGGGTGAATAGTAATTCTATAACTGACCAAAATAGAGGGGCACAAATTTGTTTTTGTTTTGGGGCCTATTTAAGGCCAAAGTGTGAGTTTTAACTCACTTTTCTTTTCTTCTCTCACGGCTGTTTAAGGAAAACAATGGAGAAAGGAATTCAAGGCTTTAAGGAAGGAGGATCTTCATCAAAGTAAGGGAAGAAGCTTAGCTTTTCGGAGGAACGACTAATCGATTTAGTTTCTAAAAATTAAGGTAGGGGAAATCTATTTTACTTGCTTGTTTTCATTCTTTTCTTTTGGTTCAAGAGAAGTTTAAGAGGAAATGATGGTTTGAGAGGTGATTTGATGATTTATAAGTTGAATCTTGATGTGGTTAGTATGGTTGAGTTAGAAACTGATTTTTGGATGTGTTTAAATGAATTTTTCATCTTTTGGAGCCTTAATTCCCACTTTAGGTTATTATTGGAAGTTTAGGTCAAGTTTGATATTTTGATACAAAAGTGTTGAATTAAATAAAATTGAGGTGGATTAAAGGTTGCTATGTGTAGTTGAAACCTTGTTTAAGGTTAGAAATTCACTTAGAAGTGAATTTGAGTGATTGGAAAATCACTTGTTCCCAACGGAACAGTGATAGTTTCAGCAAAATTCTGCAGAAACTATTTCTGTGTATGAGCGCCGAAGTGCTGAATGGCTAGGCGTCTAGGTGCCCAGGTAGAATTTTTTATGAGTGTAGAGCGCTTAAGCGCGCAGAATCTGAGCACCTAAGCACCCAACTACCAGAGAGTCTTGTTTGAGGCAGTTGTTTGCGCGCCTAAGCGCTGGTATGTGAGCGCCTGAGCGCCCAATGCTGGACAGAACAGAACCCTTATTTTGGGAAATGGAATGGGATCACTTGTGTGATACTTTTATTTATACTTCTTAATGAGTGTTGAGACACTAGTAGGAGTATTTAATGAGGTGTGAACATGATGAATCATATAGATTTGTAGTGCTAATTAAGTTGAATAATTAGGCATGATTATATACATATTGTGTATTGTGACGAATTGGGGAAATGAGCTTTCCTAAGTGTGGGAATTTCTCATGATTGTTCTTTTAAGAGTATTAAAGTACTACTATAAGTATTTAATAAGGTGTTTGTGTGAATGTAAATCAATTGGAGTGTCAAATATTATGGTACTTAGTATCATTGTTGTTCATGTTTGAGATGAGATGAATGTAAATCAATTAGTATGTTAACTATTATAGTGTTTAACATCATTGTGTTTCACTTTTGTGGTCATACATGTAAACCAACTGTGATCTAATTATGGAATGTAATTAGTGATTGTTTTGTATGAGACGTTTGAGAAACATGCATACATTGAGGTTTATAATATTCTCTTTGTGTTGTTAGAAGCATAGATTGGTGGGGAATATCCTCTCTATGTTATGTGTAATGAGGTGATGAATATCCTTATTATATTATTGAGTAAGGAGGTGAGTAATATCCTCTTTGCTTTGTTGACCAGTAGAGATGAGTAATATCATCTACTTGTTTTGATGGATAGTGTTGGTGAGTCATATCCTCACTATGCTTGATAAACCATGACATGTCATAATATATCTTGGAGTAGTTGAGGTTGGGAATTTCCTTAATACGTCTGAGGGTTCATAACATTTTGAAAACTACATCCATTCCTAGGACTTGCATAGGCATACACATTAGACATAATTAAGCATAACGAGATAATTGTATGGGCGGTTGCTATCATAACATTTTCATGCATTACAATTGTATGGGCGATTGCGTGTTGTTGAGATGAGATGTTGTTGCTTCTGTGATTAAAGTGTCAACTCGATAATTGTGAATATTATCTGTTTGTACATATGTGTATATGTTGGTATTAGAATACTTCTATTGAGATATGTTTTCTCACCCCGATTGTGTTGCCATGTAAATTCAGGTGCGAGTTCTTCGAAATGGAAGAAGAAGATATTTGAGGAATAGCATAGTATAGATGTTGTTTTGAGCTGAACTTATATATGTTTTATATTTACTTAGTTGTTTTGAGTTAAGTATAACAATATGCCCTTGAGGCTGTGATGTACATATATAACTTTTACTATTGTGCCTCTCCATATTTACTAATTGTGTATGAATGATATAGATTAGATGATGTTGTATGTTAGTAGTAGCATGATCGGTATTGAATTATTCATTTATATGACGATATATTAGGGTAGCAAATATTGGGCTGTTACAACAGTTACTTGTATCTAATAGTCACCATAATCAGCTATCCGTAATCCACACAGAGCCTCATGGTACTATCATTTTCTTCACTAGAACACAAGTGCTCCTCACGGAGAAACATTCGGCCTAATGAATTGTTTATCCAACAAATCCTCGATCTGCTTTTTGAATAGAGATAGGTCATATTCCAGGCATTAAGTCTATAAAGACTCTACTTCTCGCATGGGTGGTAGTTCCACTTCCTCTTTTGAAGGTCCTGTGATCTTCGCTCTTCTTGAAACTTACTATCATGACCCCCAATGGTTTTGCATTTGTTCATCAAGGCTGCAAAACCCTGGATTTCAAAAGGCTAGATCACTCTCTGAATGTCCTCTCTCAATCCCTCCTCAAAATTAACACACTTCTAACATTGGCTTGGGTTAAGTCTGATACAAGATGAGAATCTCGACAATTCACTGAGCTTGGTCACACACTGACCATCAGACATCTCACTGTGGTCCAACCTCAGAAATTCTATCTCCTTTGCATTCCACAGATTTTGTGAAAAACACTTTTCCAGAAACAAATTCTTAAAGATCTCCTACGTAACAAGAATTAAGTATTAATCAATCAATCAATCAATATAGTAACAACAGCGATCTTAAAAGCATTAGAGCATAGATTACAAGTTTTAGTAATTTCCAAATACTTGTAAGCTATCTAACTACATTAGATAATTGTTGTTACTCTGCTCCATGCATATGACTCTATAATTATTTGAAAAAATTAAGTTAGTCATCACAAATTGACAAAACAAACTTAAACATCAATCAATATAGTAGCCTAAAATCGTTGTAGAAATCATTTTCATGAAACTTGAAGAAGCTTTTGTGAAGTAGAAGAATTAAAACTTTAAGAATAATTTTCATTAAAAGGGACATTTATTCCATGAAGTTATTATATTATATTCTTTCCTTTATTATACCTAATTTATTGTTTCGACACATGCCAAATTTGTCATTAAGATATTTTAATTAATCAACATTAAACTTTTTTAAATTTATTCAATCCTAAATTAATAGGGATTTAATTAGTTGAGTTTATTAGATTATTTTTATTATTTTTATTGTCAGAGGTTCATTCAAAATCTTTACCTTTTATTTTGCACTAAATAACCTTTCAAATCAATCTTCATCAATAGAGACATTTATTACTTGATTATATTATACTATGATATTTGTTTTATCATGTTACCTAATTTATCGTTACACACATGTTGCATTTTTCATTTAGAATTCGATTAATCAATGTTAGTTTTTCTTAAATTTTCCAAATTTTTACAAAATTAATAGGAATTTAGTGATTTGATTTTACTAGATTATGTTTTTTTGTTTCTAAACTAAGTACAAAATCTCATTTTGATCAATTAGAAACAATGTATATTAAAAGAAAACTTTATTCCTTGATTTTATTGCAATATATTTTTTTCTTTTCTTTCTTTAACTTAGCTATCATATTAACACGTGTCACATTCCTCATTTGGATTTTACAATGAATCTTTATCATTCTTTCCTAAGCTGATTCAAAATCCTAAACTAATGGGAATTTCATTTCTTTATTTTATCTGATTAACATTTTGTTTTCTTTTTTAGACTTTCTATTTATTCCAAATCAATATTTCCTGAATTGACTCATTTCAAAATTAATTAAATTAATTATTTGATTTTATTTTATTTTTTCTTAATTTTATTTTTTTTTTTTTTATCTTTTCTTATTTAAATTAAATTCTGTTGATAATCACATTCCTATTTCAGACTATCCTTATATTTGTGTGTATAGAGATCATACTAATTGTCGAAAACAAATTACGTGTTTGATGTTATCAATTTTATAGTTTTGTGAGGGACACTAAATTGGAATTTCAATTTTGTCTGAGAATGAAAGATATTTTACATGTGTCATTCTATGCCTATAAATTTAGGTTGTGTATTGATTTTGTCGCAACTTAATTGAATTTAATTCCTTGATTTTATTAAATTATTTTTATTTGATATTTTTCTTTCTTTTCTTATTTTATTTTTCCTTTTTCACTTTTTTATCTTGCTAACATATGCATATTCCCCATTCAGACTATTATTCAATATAGATAAATAATACATATATAGATATATAGTTATAGAAATATCAACAGTATTATTCCTACACCTCATTTTCTATACTTTCACTCTACATATCTCATTTTTTATTTTATTTCGCATAGTATTTTTAAATTCAATAGGTAAGAGACTAATCTCTCAGTGTAAGGTCAGGTATTTAAGTAAAAACTTCTCTTAACAATGTTATTTTCATACATATTAATCCTTAGATCAAACCTAAAATTACATGCTTAAAGAACTTAAACTCTTTCTACTTGAATCAACTCATGTTAGTCTATACATGTCTTTTATGATAAAAAAAAGAAGATAAAAATTCACTTTTTTTTTCTCTCTTCCTTTTCGCTATAAAAGGAAAGTTTAGAGCCAGAATCTAAATATTGGGTTGTAGGAATAACATTGTTAGTAGATATATAAATACTGATATATACATAGAAATAAATAGATACATAGATATAAATTAATTAAATTACTAGTACATAACAAATCAACCTAAGTGTTTCATACAATCAATTCCATACTTTCAATAGGGACACTAAAATCAGTAAGAGTTTGTTACACAATTTTGTCGAGGAATAAAAGCTATTTTACATGGATTGTTCTATGCCTATAAATTGAGGTTGCGCATTGAACCTAAAACATCATAAATGAAATTTAATATAGATATATAACATTAAGACAGAAGGAAGACTAGCATAGAGAAGAGCTATGGCAGTGTGTCAGGTGAAAAAAGGAGTTGTGATGATGGTTATGATTATGCTAGTCTTAGCACAAGCCGATGACATCACTCCATCTACAAAATTTGAGCCAAACAGTATTACAAGAGGCTTATGTATTGCCAAGTGCACGATAACATGTGACCCTTTGAAATCTTCTACAATTCGTTATGGAAAATGTGTAACCGCTTGTTTTTTAAAATGTCAAAGGATGCCCACCAATGATGTCTATGACTGTGTAGCTGGTTGCACATTATCCAAGTCCACTAACGTCAACACTGGTATCCATATTTTCACTTTCTTTGCCTATTATATTTAGTTTTTGTCTCAGGAGATTCTTATTATTTATAATTGAGTTAATTGTCCACTCTACTTATTTTTTATGTTTGACTTGATGTGTCAGATGCTCCTGAAGTGGATGCCTATGTGAATTCTTGCTTGCAGGATTGCAAGAACAAATAATCAATTCTGATGTTACGTGCGACCCAATATATAAGGAAAATGTAGTCACAAGAAATGATATTGATGTAAAACTATAATAAATAGAATCTTAATGCGTAATTTTTTTTAATTTTTGATAAATCCCTTCTTCATATATTGTTTTCTTGTTTTTTTTTAAGGCTTGTTTCGTATGATTGTGAAGATGGTTGCATAAATACAAACCAAGTTAATGATGACACAAATTGGTTATTACAACTAAATGAATAATGTATCACAAAGCTATTAGAACTGATAAAATAGATTGAATCATTCGATAAAATGTATAGGTTTAGCTAACAAAATTCAAGTTTGAGATTTGGGTTGAGCCAATTTTTTTTTATTTAACAAGCTATTACTTAAGTTTATACAACTAATTTTTCATTTGCAAAATTAAAACCTAATTGGCAATTGAATTAACTCAATTTATGCTCCATTGGCCCCCAAAACTAAGGGCACATTCGAATAAATTTTAGTAAAAAAGTGATTTTAATGTAGCACAAAAATTGGTTTTTTTAGAGATCTTTTTGAAAAGCAGAAGTTATTTTGCATTTGGATATAATTACATAAAGCACTTTTTACTTCTTGAGAAAAGTTTCTCTTCTATGGTTGCTGATTTTTTTTCACAAGCAACTCATCTCTACTTCTGACTAAAAGCAGGAAATATATTTTTCTCAAATTTTGATATTTTAGAAGATCTTATCCAAATGAATCTACATGTCCCAAAATTCTTTTTTTTAATTAAAAAATGTACTTTTCATGCAAATTTAAACAGACTCTATGTTGCCTAAATTTCTTAAATTTCATCGATTCAATGTTTTTAAAGACTAAATTCATTGGATTGCCTAACTCGTAGCTAATAATGTGTTGGGCAAGGTTAGCAAAATGCTAGCATGAAATATACTATGTAATGAACCAGACTAACTCATTTTGACACTTCTAAAAACTATTAATTATTACACCAAATCATGTCGCTACCAACCTTTATTTAAATTAGGGAAAAATAGAGAAAATTCTAAGAAAAATGGTTCACAAAACAAATCAGATTCAATTATCTAATTATGTACTGTAAATGGTGAAAACTTAATCTCACTGCACTCTTAATGCATCCATCCTACAATGGTTACCCTATATTAATTACATAATTTATAATTAACCTTTGAATATTTATTTTAATCCAAAATAATAAATTTGAAAATGGTGAAAAAAATCTTTAAGTCAACAAGTTGTCATATATCAATTGACTTAAATTTTATTATGAGAGTATAAGTTGATTTTAGTTTTAATTATAAAGTGGCTTTAAATCATTATTAATTTTCTTAAAAGGATCTAATTCATTTTTATTTAGGGAAAGACTATTATTTTTTTTTAAAAAGTGATTGATTTATCGAGAGGTTATCGTAAATTTGCGCAAAACTAAAACTAAGACTCATAGAATCAACAAATTATTGAAACTTAGCTAATCCCCTTAACTATTATATTAGAAGTGAAACTTAGTGTAAAACCATCATTACTGAGCCAATAGATTTGTTGCATCTTAGCCGACTCATAACTATTAAAATTTAGGAATATTTTTATTTATCTATTTATAATATATAATAACAAAAGTGTGAGTTATGGAATCGACCCTTCACTCACTTAAGACTATATTCAACTTACACGTCAACTCATTGTTCACTCTTCTATTCAGCCACCTTAGTATCTCTGTTATGCTATTAGCTTCTGCTTTGTGTCTTCTTTTCCTTTCATCCACATGCCCATATTTTAAATGCAAGCCTTTTGTATTTACTTCCCTTTCGCAATGTCATCACGTTTTAAGTGTGTGCATGCTTCAACTTCAGATTTTGTCTTTTGTATTTTTAGCTTCTGGTCATGACTATTGAGTATCTCATTTCAATGTCATAGCAACAATTATAGATATAGAGTTCCATATGATTATCTCAACTTAATGAGCACCAACAATTGTATTCATTGAAAGAGCAAGCACCAGCGAACCTGATGTGTAGGAAGATCTAGCTAGGTGTCTTCAACATAAACTTGATGTGAAGGAAGATCCAAATGGCTGTGACGATTTCAGCACACTGAAGCGGGATTTCATTAACAATCATGACCACAGTATATCTTGTAAGCTAGCTGATTAGTCAGAGATGCTTTTACCCTTAAGTCTTCCTCATTAGTTATATTGTTTAATTCTTTATCAACATCATCATCTTCTTTCGATGCAATGTTATCGTTTTCAGCTTCGTCTTATAAAACTTTGTCAATGGGCCGGCCATTCTATAAGAGAATGTAATTCATTCCTTACTCATTATAATACTTCTTCTTTGACATTCTTCTATTAATAGGAATACTAGAATAGTAGTTTTAGAAGGATACTACTTCAGTCATTTGCATCTATACTGTTTATTTACATGTAAAAGGAAATCTAGGCATAATTATATATGTATAGAAGTCGTTGTTCGTCATACCTTTTTATTTCTATATCTCTAGCCCAATATATCGATGAACTGCTTTGGCCAATATCAACGGTTTGTCTATGCATTATTTGTGCAAATTTAAATGCAATTCTAGACAAAATTATACATGTAAAGCAGTCACTGTTCGTCATACCCTTTCATTTCATATTTTTAGTGCTATATGTCCAAGAACTACTTTGGCCAATATTATTAATCAGTGCGAAAATCAATTTTATGTACATCATCATTGCATGCATATCTTTGTATGTTTAGTTTTATAGGTGAAAATCATTTATTGCCTATGACCTTTACATGACCTCATTAACAAAATACTATTACAAAAAGGTTAGAGGCTTCTCTGCTTTGACTGACATCTATATAGATTCTAACTTAAAATCAATTAGCATTAAGTGGAGTGGTCCAATGAGATATATAAACCGCACCCGAGAAGATTGAGGCAGACGATGTGGGACTCTTAACACCCTCCCTCCACAGATGTTTGGATGGAACTAGCGGAAACAAACAAGAAGATGAAAAAATGTTTTGTATATTTTTTATGTGTCAATGTACAATGAGGTGCTCCTATTTATAGGTTTAGAGAGAATAAAACAATATCGGAATCAATCCTATACATAAAGTCTAATTAATCCTAATCTAATTATAAGATAATAACAAATTTTACAATCGTAACAAATCAATAGCAATCGTAACAAATAAACAATAAATCATTTACAAACAAGCCCCCGAAAGATTGAATATTAAATGGAGTGGCCCAACCTAAAACCAATTGGTATTAAGTGGAGTGGCCCAATAGATATATAAACCGCACCCGGAAGATTGAGACAGACGATGTGAGACTCTTAACACCCCCCTCCACAGATGCCTGGACGGAAAGTTGAAACAAACAAGCTTAGCGAAATAGGCAAAAACAAGCCTAATGAAGTAGGCGGAAACAAAGATGAGATCTTAACTCTGATACTATGTTAGATTCTAACCTAAAACCAATTGACATTAAGTGGAGTGGTCCAACAGATATATAAACCGCATCCGAAAAATTGAGACAGATGATGTGAGACTCTTAACAATCTAGATGAATCTTGAACTTGTTCATTCAAGATTTAATATATGCTATATATAAATATATTTATTTATCAAAACCAATTAATTACTATTAACCACTACCTTCTTGCCAAACACATTTAAGATCATACCAAGGAGCATACAATTGAATCACTATTTAGAAAAGAATGTTTTCCCCCCTTTTGATATTCCATTCAATTAGTTAGAGATGCAAGAACATATATTAGTCTAATTTAACGTTTTGTGTTTATTTATTTATTTTTTTTGCACGACAGATATACTTCGGATCTAAAGCTATATAATTTGCCATGAATTTTTCTAAGCATGGAACTTGCAAAACTCGACTATATGGGTTCATACATATTGGAAATGCTTCATATATTAACAAGTTTTACTATATCATTCCTATGTAAGATGCACTAAAAAAGAATCATATTGTTCACATTGTAAATTATAATATTAAAATATTTTAAAAATTATTTTTCACGTACCACACAGTGCTCAAGTCAACATATAGTTTATTAGAAAAATTGGTTCACAAGTTATTTGATCTCCTCATCAACAATGATGTACTTTATCAAATTACCACATTAGCTCTTTCGAAACTATTCCATCTTGCCACCTAATGAATTAGACGATGTTGTTAGCTTTAGCTTGAGTATCTTCTCCTCGCTAAAGCTAACTCACCCATCTCTCCTTCCATTCTCTCATTTGAGCTGCCATCTCAGCCAAAAAAGCATATTGTTCTATTTCGTTTTAACTACTGTCTACTTGGTCCTACATTATTGTTTCAATTACACAAATGAATGGGTACCAATAGCTTTAATCATAGTTGCTAAAATCGAACCGAAGTGGCTAGTTAGACTAGTAAACCGGTGAACTAATCAATCAACTAATCCGAGCGAACAATTAGATTGGACATGCATGCAAACCGATATAAACCGGTTCAACCTGTCCGAGATGCTATAAACTAGGTTAGAGGAAACTTTTTTATAGACTTAAGTTGGGACCACAATCCACTTGCATTAGATTTCACTATATGGTCCATTTGTAACATGAGTAGACACCGTGTTTTATAGGCAAAGCTTTTTGCTTTTGCTCATAGTTTACACGATGTGGGACTCGCGTTTGGTTAGTGCAAGAAATGACAAAGTAAGGCAAAAAGTTTCTAGCCTACGTAGGCTCTAGTCAATAGTTTTTCTAACCTTATATATTATCTTTGAAACTGTACGAATTACAATTACAATATTCACAAAACAAGTTCATTTGAGTTTCTAGTATTTAAGACTACGTCGTTCATAATTATATATATCAATGATATATGCTAGATATGTTTGAGTTTGAGTTTCTAGTCTCTACCGGTGCAAGTGCTTCTTGCATATTACCTCAATGTAAATTAACTACATATTTACCATATAGGTTACGTCGAATCAAGCACAAGGCTGCAAGGCATCAACTTGATAACAACTCAACCTATATTTTTATACATTATTTATTTTATTCCTTGTATTGAGTATAGACAGATCATGTTTACTTGTATTTTGAACTTTATAAACTTACGATTGATGTATATCTTAACTGTCATGTACTTTTTTTATTTATATTAAATATTTATATATTTAATTGTGTAACATCCTAGGACCGAGAATCCGATATATCTATTATATATAAAAGGCGTACAGTACTAGCTATGCTACTTTTAACCTATAACGACAAACTAACCTATAACATTCGTTTATATAAATAATTATTGAGAGCTTGAATAACAAAAAGTTATATATATACATCATTAACCTCTCGAAAGCATATTGTAATACATAACTTTTAAAACCTCAAGGTGGTAGGAAAGAAATATACAACATATTTATTTCAAGAAACAAATAAACTACGCTAGTTCTTCTGCTCATTTTGCTTCCCTTACTTGTACTTGAATTTACATGGAAACACAAACGGGGTGAGAAATTATAATTTCTCAGTATATGCAATTCCAAAACCAGCAGTTAATTATTTAACAACAAATAACAAACTGAGCACATAAGATTATACCTGTAACAGATAAATGAGCCACTACTCAACACTATCAGAATATATACATACACTCTATGCAACATTCACAATGCAAGCTATAAAACATATCCCATATATACAACAATCAATGATATCAAACAACTACCAATACAATCATGAGATATCATCGAGCAAGCAAACAACAAGCAAGGAAACTGCCCATACAACTACCAACAAATGCAATGGTTTATGATATGATATATGGTTATGCTCATGCAAAGTCCTAATAATATGATGATGTAATACAAATGCATATTTTAGTTTTTTTTAAAACACATGTCACTTACTTATCCCTAGGAACTGCGTTCCCTTGTATATACTAGGTAGGATAGGCTCTAAGCCCTAACACTACCTAGTAATGTGTGGACTCGTTCCCATCACAAAAGTAAGAGTACTACTACCAATCCCATATACTGGTAACCCTGACCATAATAGCATTACCCGCTCTTGAGAACCTAGGTTCATTCCTTATTCTCAGGTCATATGGTTGTGCACACTATCTAAGGTTATAATACATAGAAAAACATGACATAACAAGTTTGAAAAGAAGATATGCAATGTATTTCACAAATATATATAATCATCACTAGGTCCATCCTAACCAAGTGAGTAAGGAAAACTAGCAAACCCCACAACCAAGCTCACTTACCGCTTAAGGAGCAAATTCATGTTTCTAATACTTTCTATACCTCAACCTCTTCTCACAAGAAGTAAAATGTCATCCATGCATCTCCGGCTCTACTTTCCACACAAGAAGTAACTTATGCTTGATAAAAAAAATAACAAGCCAACTACACTTAGCTTACAACACCTAATACCTCACTTCTTCGCTTCACAAGTGATTCACAAGGCAACCTCATGTTGCTCAAGGTTCTAGGTATTGACCTACGATATTCTACTTCTCAAAGGATGCCTAAAGTTTCTCAAATCCAATCATATGATTCACTTTAACAAAGTGAAAGGCTCTAATTAGAATACATGATTCCCTGGCTCAACTCTATCATATGAAGGAACCTATTCATGTCTCTAGTACTCAAATCCCTTTGCATAAGGTAAGTGATTATTCCTTCCAAGATCTACCACTAGTTGTGTCTCAACACTAATGGTCTTGTATCTACAACCCCACACCATCACTTCATAAGCGAATCCAAAGTTGACCTCATGCTTGAACAAGGTTCTAAACACTTCCTTGTTGCATTCCAACACACTTGGATGCTCAAGGTTCCTAAGATTACTCTATGGCATTCCATCACACAATGGAAGCCTAAGGTTTCCAAAGACATTACCCCTTGACACTCCACCTCACTATGGTTGTCTAGGGTATCACGAGTCTATCATAAGGCATTTTTCACACTTTGGATGTCTAAAGGTTCTCCAACCTCATCCTAAGGCAAATCCCCACTCTTTGGGTGCCTTAGGGTTTTCCAAGTTCTCACACATACAAGGTAGTAATTTCCTACATGAAATACTCCCATTAGTGCCTCAACAACCTCTACTAGGCATAACAAAGGATCCTAACAATTAAAGAATCTCAAAATATCAAAATAAAGATTCTGATGAAATTTTGCACTAGGCGTCTAGACTCCTAGGAATGAGCGTCTAGGCACTCATCGCCCTATTGCGCGATCACTCTTCTCTAGACTATGGGGGTCTAGGCGCTCTGTGTAGAGCATCTAGGCCCTTTTTGCGTGACAACAATTCTACAGAATGTGCAACTATTCCATTAATGGTTCTTTTTACTCACTCTAAATTGGTTTTTAGGTGATTTTAAGTCCCTAACAAATTCAATAACACATATGAAACATAAACCACCAACTTACAACACAAATTTTGGGTTCTTGGATCAAATCACAAATCATGACCTAACTTTCTCACTTTTAGCCTCAAAGGTTTAAATGACAAGTTCTAAGTTTCTAACTCAAACTCATTTCATGAACAAGTCATAAACAACCAAAGAAACTCATCCAAGCAAGAAAAACACTCCAAACAACTCTAACATCTAAGATGACCTATTATGCATCATATATGCATAATGGTGAAAATGGAAGAAGAAAAAAATGTAAGGAACACAAAACCCTACCTTTTGTAGCTGAGATGAAGATCTTGAAGATGGCCAAGGATGGATCCAAGCTTTCCTCTAGGTTTCTCCTCCTTCTTCCTCCTTCCTCTCTTTCTCCCTTCATGTTTTCCTCTTCTTTCTTTTTTGTTTCTATTTTTCCCATCTCTGCTGTGGGATCTTTATAAAGGGAAGTCAAATTTGACTTCTCTTAAATAGGTACTAAAACCCTCGATCTAATAAGAATACTTAGATTCCTCCAAATCTAGTTTCATAAATTTCAATAAATTTAAAATAAATTCTAAGATTCATTAAAAATATTGTTGCACCATTATCACATTTTTCTATATCTGTTACTAGTCAATCTGGTATTCAAACACACACTAGTATGCTTAAAAATACCAAACTAACTCTGATTATTCTCAGATTTTAACTATAGCACAATTCACACATTTGTGACTTAGAAATAAATTCTCCACATTTATTTCCACTAACTAAGTAGTTTAAGCCATTTTTGGGGCTAATAACAGCTATTTTTCACAAATCATGTTACAGCAAAGTGACTAAACATGTTCAGAAAGTCACAAAATTAAGCAAACATGTTAAGTAGGTATTAGGATAGCTAACATGTTTTCCAGGGTGTTACATTTCTCCCATCTATTTAAGAATTTTGTCCCCAAAATTTAGATTATCATAAATCAAAAATGATATCACACTCGAAAGGATCACATCTTTCCTTAGTGATACCTTACTGAATTTAAACACAAACTATCAACTCAATTTGCATAACACCTACAAGATTATCCTAATGGGTTTTCAACAAATGGCATACTCAAAAGGATACCTTGCTTAGGGTCTGAAGATAAAGCCTCCAATGTTTTGATTAGAGTATACACCCTTCCTGAAGCTTGCGTCCTTGGATCGGTCTTAACTCCTTACCTTTGTGGACACTCCCTAGCATAATGCCCCAATTGACCAAACACAAAGCAAACCACACAAGGTCTAAGGCCATGTGGCCTTCCACACACTAGGCACTCAGGCTCTAAGGTTTTCACTTGAACTTACTCATCTTCATCGTCTTCTGAAGAACTAGATGTAGAAACATTTTTCCCATCTTTGTCTTCATCTTATGGATAGTTGGGTGTAGAAACATATTCCTCATTCCCATCATCTGTCAATATCAAACTCTTTAGGATCCCCTAAAAGATTCGACCACTTATAACCCTAAGAGCCTCATCTTCCTTTTGAACTTCTAGGATCTGAGCCCTCAAGTCACCCATCATGTCCACTTGACTCACACTGAGACTATGTGGCAACACAATTACTGAAAGGCTCATGTCCCTAAAACTCTCAAGAAGTTCACTCTCCTGAATCATCATCATCTGGGACAAGTGTAGGGATTTCCTACTTAATGCATCAATCATCACATTGGCCTTACCCAAATGATACTTTAACTCCATATAAGAAATGTCTCCAAATTTTTAGGGCAAACACTACTACCGCTAACTCCAGATCATGAGTAGGGTCGTTCTCCTCAAGAAGTCTCAACTGCCTTAATGCATAGGCAACAATTTTCCTATGTTGCATCAAAACACACCCTAAACCCATCTTTAAAGTATCACAATATACCTCAAAGATCTCTAAAGGATTCAGAATTACTAACATCGGTGTAGTAGTTAACCTCAATTTCAACTCTTGGAAACTATTCTCACAAACTGGAGTCCACTCAAAAGTACTACCTTTCCTAGTCAATCTAAGCAAGGGTAGCGCTAACTGAGAAAAATTCTTTATGAACCTTCTGTAGTACCCCGCTAAACCTATGAAGTTTTTGATCTCGATCACAGTGGTCGGTCTCTCCCACTACAACACTACATCAACTTTGCTTGGGTCCACAGAAATCCCACCCTGAGGTATCACATGTCCCAAACATCGCACTTGTGAAAGCTAGAACTCACATTTAAATAGCTAGGCAAACAACCTATTCTCCTTAAGGGTTTCCAACACTATCCTTAGATGTGGTTCATGCTCCTTCATTAACTAAGAATAGAGTTAGAATATCATCGATAAGCACCATAACAAACTGATCCAGGTAGGGTTTAAATATCTTATTCACGTATTGCATGAACACTACTAACGGATTTGTCAACCCAAAGAACATCATGAGATACTCATAATGTCCATACCTAGTTCAAAAAGTGGTATTAGGAATATCCTCTTTCCTAACCCTTATCTGATGATACCCGGACCTAAGATTAATCTTTGAGAAAACCTCTGCTCCTCTCAGCTGATCCATTAGATCATCTGTCCTAGGTTAGAGATGTAACACCCAGATAGTCATGATAGGCTTGTACATGATTACAAAGGTAGCCTAACACTAATTTATCATGCCTATAAAATTTTGTGACTATATGAGCACGTTTTGTCACTTTGCTACAACTCTATGTGTAAATATAACTGTTTTTAGCCCCGTTTTTGGCTTAAACTGCTCAGTTAATGGAGATAAGTGTGGAGAACTTGTTTCTATGTCCAAAATGTGTGGACGTAGATTTAGTTAAAGTTTGAGAATTATCGGGGTTAGTTCGGTATTTTTAAGCATACTGGTTGTGTGTTTTAGTGGCAGTTTGAGCCCTAACAAATATGGAAATTTATGAAAATTGTAAAACAAGATTTTTAATGAATATTAAAATTTATTTTAATTTTGTTGAAATTTAGGAAATTTAATTTAGTGATATCAGAGCGTTCTTAACTGTTTGGGTGAATAGTAATTCAATAAGTGATCAAAATAGAGGGGCACAATTTTGTTTTTGTTTTGGGGCTTATTTAAGGCCAAAGTGTGAGTTTTAACTCACTTTTATTTTCTTCTCACTACTGTTTAGGGAAAACAAGGGAGAAATGAATTCAAGGCTTTAAGGAAGGAGGATCTTCATCAAAGCAAGGGAAGAAGCTTAGCTTTTCGGAGGAACGACTAATCGATTTCGTTTCTGAAAATTGAGGTAGGGAAATCTATTTTACTTGCTTGTTTTCATTCTTTTTTTTTTTTTGGTTCAAGAGAAGCTTGAAGAGGAAATGATGGTTTAAGAGGTGATTTGATGATTTATAAGTTGAATATTAATGTGGTTAGTATGGTTGAGTTAGAAACTGATTTGTGGATGTGTTTAGATGAATTTTTCATTTTTTGGAGCCTTAATTCCCACTTTAGGTTATTATTGGGGGTTTAGGTCAAGTTTGAGATTTTGATACAAAAGTGTTGAATTAAATAAAATTGAGGTGGATTAAAGGTTGCTATGTGTAGTTGAACCTTGTTTAAGGTTAGAAATTCATGTAGAAGTGAATTTGAGTGATTGGAAAATCACTTGTTCCCAATGGAATAATGATAGTTTCAACAAAATTCTGCAGAAACTGTTTCTGTGTGTGAGTGCCTAAGCGTTGAATGGCTGGGCGTCTAGGTGCCCAGGTAGAATTTGTTATGAGTGTAGAGCGCTTGAGCGCATAGAATCTGAGCACCTGAGCACCCAATGACGAGAGAGTCTTGTTTGAGGCGAGTTGTTTGCGCGCTAAGCGGCTGGTATGTGAGCGCCCTGAGCGCTTAATGCTGGAAAGAACAGAACAGAACCCTTATTTTGGGAAATGGAAGGGGATCACTTGTGTGATACTTTCATTTATGCTTTTTAATGAGTGTTGAGACACTAGTAGGAGTATTTAATAAGGTGTGAATGTGATGAATCATATAGATTTGTAGTGCTAATTAAGTAGAATAATTAGGCATGATTATATACATATTGTGCATTATGACGAATTGGGGACATGAGCTTTCCTAAGTGTGGGAATTTCTCATGGTTGCTCTTTTAAGAGTATTAAAGTACTACTATAAGTATTTAATAAGGTGTTTGTGTGAATGTAAATCAATTGGAGTGTCAAATATTGTGGTACTTAGTATCATTGTTGTTCATGCTTGAGAAGAGATGAATGTAAATTAATTGATATGCTAACTATTATAGTGTTTGACATCATTATGTTTCACTTTTGTGGTCATACATGTAAACCAACTGTAATCTAATTATGGAACGTAATTAGTGATTGTTTTGTATGTATGAGATGTTTGAGAAACATACATTGAGTTTTATAATATCCTCTTTGTGTTGTTGGAAGCATAGATTGGTGGGAAATATCTTCTCTATGTTATGTGTAATGAGGTGATGAATATCCTTATTATATTGTTGAGTAAGGAGGTGAGTAATATCCTCTTTGCTTTGCTGACCAGTAGAGGTGAGTAATATCATCTGCTTGTTTTGATGGATAGTGTTGGTGAGTCATATCCTCGCTATGCTTGATAAACCATGACATGTCATAACATATCCTAGAGTTGTTGAGGTGAGGAATTTCCTCAATACGTCTGAGGGTTTATAATATTTTGAAAACTACATTCATTCATAGGACTTGCATAGACATACACATTAGACATAAATAAGCATAACATGATAATTGTATGGGCGGTTGCTATCATAACATTTTCATGCATTGTAATTGTATGGGCAATTGCGTGTTGTTGAGATGAGATGTTGTTGCTTCTATGATTAAAGTGTCAACTCGATAATTGTGAATATTATCTGTCTGTACATATGTGTATATGCTGGTATTGGAATATTTCTATTGAGATATGTTTTCTCACCCCGCTTGTGTTGCCATGTAAATCCAGGTGCGAGTTCTTTGAAAGGGAATAAGAAGATGTTTGAGGAATAGCATACTAGAGATGTTGTTTTGAGCTGAACTTATATATATTTTATATTTGCTTAGTTATTTTGAGTTATGTATAACAATATGCCCTTGAGGCTGTGATGTATATATATAACTTTTGCTATTGTGGCTCTCCATATTTACTAATGATGTATGAATGATATGGATTAGATGATGTTGTATGTTAGTAGTAGCATGATCGGTATTGAGTTATTCATTTATATGATGATATATTTGGGTAGCAAATATTGAGCTGTTACAATAGATACTTGTTTATAATAGTCACCCTAATCAGCTATCTGTAATCCACGCAGAGCCTGATGGTACTATCATTTTCTTCACTAGAACACGGGTGCTCCCCACGGAGAAACATTCGGCCTAATGAATTATTTATCCAACAAATCCTTGATCTGCTTTTTGAATAGAGATAGGTCACATTCCAAGCATTAAGTCTATCGAGACTCTACTTCTCGCTCGGGTGGTAGTTCCACTTCCTCTTTTGAAGGTCCTGTGATCTACGCTCTTCTTGAAACTTACTATCATGACCCCCAATGATTTAATTTGCATTTGTTCACTAAGGATGCAAAACCCTGGATTTCAAAAGGCTAGATCACTCTCTGAATGTCCTATCTCAATCCCTCCTCAAAATTAACACACTTCCAACATTGGCTTGGTTAAGTCTGATACAAGATGAGAATCTCGACAATTCACTGAGCTTGGTCACACACTGACCATTAGACATCTCACTGTGGTCTAACCTCAGAAATTCCATATCCTTTACATTCCACAGATTTTGTGGAAAACACTTCTCCAAAAACAAATTCTTAAAAATCTCCCACGTAACAAGAGTTAAGCATCAATCAATCAATCAATCAATATAGTAACAACAACGATCTTAAAAGCATTAGAGCATAGATTACAAGTTTTAGTAATTTCTAAATACTTGTAAGCTCTAACTACATTAGATAATTGTTGTTACTCTGCTCCATGCATATGACTCTATAATTATTTTAAAAAATTAAGTTAGTCATCACAAATTGACAAAACAAACTTAAACATCAATCAATATAGTAGCCTAAAATCGTTGTAGAAATCATTTTCAGGAAACTTGAAGAAGCTTTTGTGAAGTAGAAGAATTAAAACTTTAAGAATAATTTTCATTAAAAGGGACATTTATTCCATGAAGTTATTATATTATATTCTTTCCTTTATTACCTAATTTATTGTTTCGACACATGCCAAATTCGTCATTAAGATATTTTAATTAATCAACAAAAAACTTTTTTAAATTTATTGAATCCTAAATTAATAGGGATTTAATTAGTTGAGTTTATTAGATTATTTTTATTATTTTTATTGTCAGAGGTTCATTCAAGATCTTTACCTTTTATTTTGCACTAAATAACCTTTCAAATCTTCATCAATAGAGACATTTATTACTTGATTATATTATACTATGATATTTGTTTTATCATGTTACCTAATTTATCGTTACGACACATGTTGCATTTTTCATTCTGAATTCGATTAATCAATGTTAGTTTTTCTTAAATTTTCCAAATTTTTACAAAATTAATAGGAATTTAGTGATTTGATTTTTCTAGATTATGTTTTTTTGTTTCTAAACTAAGTACAAAATCTCATTTTGATCATCAATTAGAAACAGTGTATATTAAAAGAAAACTTTATTCCTTGATTTTATTGCAATATATTTTTTTTCTTTTCTTTCTTTAACTTAGCTATCATATTAACACGTGTCACATTCCTCATTTGGATTTTGCAATGAATCTTTATCATTCTTTCCTAAGCTGATTCAAAATCCTAAACTAATGGGAATTTCATTTCTTTATTTTATCTGAATAACATTTTGTTTTCTTTTCTAGACTTTCTATTTATTCAAAATCGATATTTCCTGAATTGACTCATTTCAAAATTAATTAAATTAATTATTTGATTTTATTTTTTTTTTCTTAATTTTATTTTTCTTTTTTTGTCTTTCTTATTTAAATTAAATTCTGTTGATAATGACATTCCTATTTCAGACTATCCTTATATTTGTGTGTACAGAGATCATTCTAATTGTTGAAAACAAATGACTTGTTTGATGTTATCAATTTTATAGTTTTGTTAGGGACACTAAATTGGAATTTCAATTTTGTCTAAGAATGAAAGATATTTTACATGTGTCATTCTATGCCTATAAATTTAGGTTGTGTATTGATTTTGTCACAACTTAATTGAATTTAATTCCTTGATTTTATTAAATTATTTTTATTTGATATTTTTCTTTCTTTTCTTATTTTATTTTTCCTTTTTCACTTTTTTATCTTGCTAACATATGCATATTCCCCATTCAGACTATTATTCAATATAGATAAATAATACATATATAGATATATAGTTATAGAAATATCAACAGTATTATTCCTACACTTCATTTTCTATACTTTCACTCTACATATCTCTTTTTTTATTTTATTTCGTATAATATTTTCAAACTCGATAGATGAGAGACTAATCTCCCAAGTATAAGATCAAGTATCTAAGCAAAGATATTTCCTAACAATATTATTTTTATACATATAAATCACGAAATCAAACTTAAAACTACATGTTTAAGAAACTTAAACTCTTTTTACTTGAACCAACTCATGTTGATCTGCACATGTCTTTAATGATAAAAAAAGAAGATAGAAATTCACTTTTTTCCTTTCCTCTCTCTTCCTTTTTGCTATAAAAGGAAAGTCTAGAGCGAGAATCTAAATATTGGGTTGTAGGAATAACATTGTTAATAGATATATAAATACTGATATATACATAGAATTAAATAGATATATAGATATAAATTAATTAGATTACTACTACATAACAAATCAACCTAACGTGTTTCATACAGTCAATTCCATACTTTCAATAGGGACACTAAAGTCAGTAAGAGTTTGTTACACAATTTTGTCGAGGAATAAAAGTTATTTTACATGGATTGTTCTATGCCTATAAATTGAGGTTGCGCATTGAACCTAAAACATCATAAATGAAATTTAATATAGATATATAACATTAAGACAGAAGGAAGACTAGCATAGAGAAGAGCTATGGCAGTGTGTCAGGTGAAAAAAAGAGTTGTGATGATGGTTATGATTATGCTAGTCTTAGCACAAGCCGATGACATCACTCCATTTACAAAATTTGAGCCAAACAGTATTACAAGAGGCTTATGTATTGCCAAGTGCACCATAACATGTGATCCTTTGAAATCTTCTACAATTCGTTATGGAAAATGTGTAACCGCTTGTTTTTTAAAATGTCAAAGGATGCCCTCCAATGATGTCTATGACTGTGTAGCTGGTTGCACATTATCCAAGTCCACTAACGTCAATACTGGTATCCATATTTTCACTTTCTTTGCCTATTATATTTAGTTTTTGTCTCAGGAAATTCTTATTATTTATAATTGAGTTAATTGTCCATTCTACTTATTTTTTTTGTTTGACTTGATGTGTCAGATGCTCCTGAAGTGGATGCATATGTGGATTCTTGCTTGCAGGCTTGCAAGAACAAATAATCAATTCTGATGTTACGTGAGACCCAATATATAAGGAAAATGTAGTCACAAGAAATGATATTGATGTAAAACTATAATAAATAGAATCTTAAGGCGTAATGTTTTTTTTAAAATTTTTTTGATAAATCCCTTCTTCATATATTGTTTTCTTTTTTTTTTTTTTGGGCTCGTTTCCTATGATTGCGAAGATGGTTGCATAAATACAAACCACGTTAATGACGACACAAATTGGTTATTACAACTAAATGAATAATGTATGACAAAGCTACTAGAACTGTTAAAATAGGCCTAGTCATTTGATAAAATGTGTAAGTTTAGCTAACAAAATTTAAGTTTAAGATTTGGGTTGAACCAATTTTTTTTTATTTAACAAGCTATTACTTAAGTTTATACAACCAATTTTTTGTTTGCAAAATTAAAAACTAATTGGCAATTGAATTAACTCAATTTATGTTCCATTGGCCCCCAAAACTAAGGGCACATTCGAATAAATTTTAGTAAAAAAGTGATTTTAATGTAGCACAAAAATTGGTTTTTTTTAGAGGTCTTTTTGAAAAGCAGAAGTTATTTTGCATTTAGATATAATTACATAAAGCACTTTTTACTTCTTGAAAAAAGTTTCTCTCTCTTCTATGGTTGCTGATTTTTTTTCACAAGCAACTCATCTCTACTTCTGACTAAAAGCAGGAAATATATTTTTCTCAAATTTTGATATTTTAGAAGATCTTATCCAAATGAATCTACATGTCTCAAAATTCTTTTTTTAATTAAAAAATGTACTTTTCATGCAAATTTAAACAAACAGACTCTATGTTGCCTAAATTTCTTAAATTTCATCGATTCAATGTTTTTAAAGACTAAATTCATTGGATTGCCTAACTCGTAGCTAACAATGTGTTGGGTAAGGTTAGCAAAATGCTAGCATGAAATATACTATGTAATGAACTAGATTAACTCATTTTGACACCTCTAAAAACTATTAATCATCACACCAAAAAATGTCGTTACCAACTTTTATTTAAATTAGGAAAAAATTAAAAAATTCTAAGAAAAATGGTCCACAAAACAAATCAAATTCAATTATCTAATTATGTACTGTAAATGGTAGAAACTTAATCTCACTGCACTCTTAATGCATCTATCCTACAATGGTTACCCTATATTAATTACATAATTTATTATTAACCTTTGAATATTTATTTTAATCCAAAATAATAAATTTGAAAATGGTGAAAAAAATCTTTAAGTCAACAAGTTGTCATATATCAGTTGACTTAAATTTTATTATGAGAGTATAAGTTGATTTTAGTTTTAATTATAAAGTGGCTTTAAATCATTATTAATTTTCTTAAAAGGATCTAATTCATTTTTATTTAGGGAAAGAGTATTATTTTTTTAAAAAAGTGATTGATTTATAAGATGTTATCGTAAATTTGCGCAAAACTAAAACTAAGACTCATAGAATCAACAAATTATTGAAACTTAGCTAATCCCCTTAACTATTATATTAGAAGTGAAACTTAGTGTAAAACCATCATTACTGAGCCAATAGATTTGTTGCATCTTAGCTGACTCATAACTATTAAAATTTAGGAATATTTTTTATTATCTATTTATAATATATAATAACAAAAGCTTGAGTTATGGAATCGACCCTTCACTCACTTAAGACTATATTCAACTTACACATCAACTCATTGTTCACTCTTCTATTCAGCCACCTTAGTATCTCTGTTATGCTGTTAGCTTCTGCTTTGTGTCTTCTTTTCCTTTCATCCACATGCCCATATTTTAAATGCAAGCCTTTTGTATTTACTTCCCTTTCGCAATGTCATCACATTTTAAGTGTGTGCATGCTTCAACTTCAGTTTTGTCTTTTGTATTTTTAGCTTCTGGTCATGACTATTGAGTATCTCAATTCAATGTCATAGCAACAATTATATATATAGAGTTCCATATGATTATCTCAACTTAATGAGCACCAACAATTGTATTCATTGAAAGGGCAAGCACCAGCGAACCTGATGTGTAGGAAGATCTAGCTGGGTGTCTTCAACATAAACTTGATGTGAAGGAAGATCCAAATGGCTATGATGATTTCAGCACACTGAAGCGGGATTTCATTAACAATCATGACCACAATATATCCTGTAAGCTAGCTGATTAGTCAGAGATGCTTTTACCCTTAAGTCTTCCTCATTAGTTATATTGTTTAATTCTCTATCAACATGATCATCTTCTTTCGATGCAATGTTATCGTTTTCAACTTCGTCTTATAAAACTTTGTCAATGGGCCGGCCATTCTATAAGAGAATGTAATTCATTCCTTACTCATTATAATACTTCTTCTTTGACATTCTTCTATTAATAGGAATACTAGAATAGTAGTTTTAGAAGGATACTACTTCAGTCATTTGCATCTATACTGTTTATTTACATGTAAAAAGAAATCTAGGCATAATTATATATGTAAAGAAGTCATTGTTCGTCATACCTTTTTATTTCTATATCTCTAGCCCAATATATCGATGAACTGCTTTGGCCAATATCAAAAGTTTGTCTATGCATTATTTGTGTAAATTTAAATGTAATTCTAGACAAAATTATACATGTAAAGCAGTCGCTGTTCCTCATACCCTTTCATTTCATATTTTTAGCGCTGTATGTCCAAGAACTACTTTGGCCAATATTATTAATCAGTGCTAAAATCAATTTTATATACATCATCATTGCATGCATATCTTTGTATGTTTAGTTTTATAGGTGAAAATCATTTATTGCCTATGACCTTTACATGACCTCATTACTAAAATACTATTACAAAAAGGTTAGAGGTTTCTTTGCTTTGACTGACATCTATATTAAATTCCAACCTAAAACCAATTAGCATTAAGTGGAGTGGTCCAATAGATATATAAACCGTACCCAGAAGATTGAGGCAGACGATGTGGGACTCTTAACACCCTCCCTCCACAGATGTCTGGATGGAACTAGTGGAAACAAACAAGAAGATAAGAAAATGTTTTGTATATTTTTCTATGTGTCAATGTATAATGAGGTGCTCCTATTTATAGGGTAGGAGAGAATAAAACAATATCGGAATCAATCCTATACATAAAGTCTAATTAATCCTAATCTGATTATAAGATAATAACAAATTTTACAATCATAACAAATCAATAGCAATCGTAACAAATAAACAATAAATAATTTACATAGAAATATAGAAATATAGAAATTTACCTTTTTTCTTTTTCTCTCTTCCTTTTTGTTATAAAAGGAAAGTCTAGAACGAGAATCTAAATATTGGGTTGTAGGAATAACATTGTTAGTAGATATATAAATACTGATATATACATAGAAATAAATAGATATATAGATATAAATTAATTAAATTACTAGTAAATAACAAATCAACCTAAGTGTTTCATACAATCAATTCCATACTTTCAATAGGGACACTAAAATCAGTAAGAGTTTGTTACACAATTTTGTCGAGGAATAAAAGCTATTTTACATGGATTGTTCTATGCCTATAAATTGAGGTTGCGCATTGAACCTAAAACATCATAAATGAAATTTAATATAGATATATAACATTAAGACAGAAGGAAGACTAGCATAGAGAAGAGCTATGGCAGTGTGTCAGGTGAAAAAAGGAGTTGTGATGATGGTTATGATTATGCTAGTCTTAGCACAAGCCGATGACATCACTCCATCTACAAAATTTGAGCCAAACAGTATTACAAGAGGCTTATGTATTGCCAAGTGCACGATAACATGTGACCCTTTGAAATCTTCTACAATTCGTTATGGAAAATGTGTAACCGCTTGTTTTTTAAAATGTCAAAGGATGCCCACCAATGATGTCTATGACTGTGTAGCTGGTTGCACATTATCCAAGTCCACTAACGTCAACACTGGTATCCATATTTTCACTTTCTTTGCCTATTATATTTAGTTTTTGTCTCAGGAGATTCTTATTATTTATAATTGAGTTAATTGTCCACTCTACTTATTTTTTATGTTTGACTTGATGTGTCAGATGCTCCTGAAGTGGATGCCTATGTGAATTCTTGCTTGCAGGATTGCAAGAACAAATAATCAATTCTGATGTTACGTGCGACCCAATATATAAGGAAAATGTAGTCACAAGAAATGATATTGATGTAAAACTATAATAAATAGAATTTTAATGCGTAATTTTTTTTTTAATTTTTGATAAATCCCTTCTTCATATATTGTTTTCTTTTTTTTTTTTTTTAGGCTTGTTTCGTATGATTGTGAAGATGGTTGCATAAATACAAACCAAGTTAATGACGACACAAATTGGTTATTACAACTAAATGAATAATGTATGACAAAGCTATTAGAACTGATAAAATAGATCAAATCATTCGATAAAATGTATAGGTTTAGCTAACAAAATTCAAGTTTGAGATTTGGGTTGAGCCAATTTCTTTTTTTATTTAACAAGCTATTACTTAAGTTTATACAACTAATTTTTCATTTGCAAAATTAAAACCTAATTGGCAATTGAATTAACTCAATTTATGCTCCATTGGCCCCCAAAACTAAGGGCACATTCGAATAAATTTTAGTAAAAAAGTGATTTTAATGTAGCACAAAAATTGGTTTTTTTTAGAGGTCTTTTTGAAAAGCAGAAGTTATTTTGCATTTGGATATAATTACATAAAGCACTTTTTACTTCTTGAGAAAAGTTTCTCTCTCTTCTATGGTTGCTGATTTTTTTTCACAAGCAACTCATCTCTACTTCTGACTAAAAGCAGGAAATATATTTTTCTCAAATTTTGATATTTTAGAAGATCTTATCCAAATGAATCTACATGTCTCAAAATTCTTTTTTTTAATTAAAAAATGTACTTTTCATGCAAATTTAAACAGACTCTATGTTGCCTAAATTTCTTAAATTTCATCGATTCAATGTTTTTAAAGACTAAATTCATTGGATTGCCTAACTCATAGCTAATAATGTGTTGGGTAAGGTTAGCAAAATGCTAGCATGATATATACTATGTAATGAACCAAGCTAATTCATTTTGACATCTCTAAAAACTATTAATCATCACACCAAATCATGTCGCTACCAACCTTTATTTAAATTAGGGAAAAATAGAGAAAATTCTAAGAAAAATGGTTCACAAAACAAATCAGATTCAATTATCTAATTATGTACTGTAAATGGTGAAAACTTAATCTCACTGCACTCTTAATGCATCCATCCTACAATGGTTACCCTATATTAATTACATAATTTATAATTAACCTTTGAATATTTATTTTAATCCAAAATAATAAATTTGAAAATGGTGAAAAAAATCTTTAAGTCAACAAGTTGTCATATATCAATTGACTTAAATTTTATTATGAGAGTATAAGTTGATTTTAGTTTTAATTATATAGTGGCTTTAAATCATTATTAATTTTCTTAAAAGGATCTAATTCATTTTTATTTAGGGAAAGACTATTATTTTTTTTTAAAAAGTGATTGATTTATCAGAGGTTATCGTAAATTTGCGCAAAACTAAAACTAAGACTCATAGAATCAACAAATTATTGAAACTTAGCTAATCCCCTTAACTATTATATTAGAAGTGAAACTTAGTGTAAAACCATCATTACTGAGCCAATAGATTTGTTGCATCTTAGCTGACTCATAACTATTAAAATTTAGGAATACTTTTTTTATCTATTTATAATATATAATAACAAAAGCGTGAGTTATGGAATCGACCCTTCACTCACTTAAGACTATATTCAACTTACACGTCAACTCATTGTTCACTCTTCTATTCAGCCACCTTACTATCTCTGTTATGCTATTAGCTTCTGCTTTGTGTCTTCTTTTCCTTTCATCCACATGCCCATATTTTAAATGCAAGCCTTTTGTATTTACTTCCCTTTCGCAATGTCATCACGTTTTAAGTGTGTGCATGCTTCAACTTCAGTTTTGTCTTTTGTATTTTTAGCTTCTGGTCATGACTATTGAGTATCTCATTTCAATGTCATAGCAACAATTATAGATATAGAGTTCCATATGATTATCTCAACTTAATGAGCACCAACAATTGTATTCATTGAAAGAGCAAGCACCAGCGAACCTGATGTGTAGGAAGATCTAGCTAGGTGTCTTCAACATAAACTTGATGTGAAGGAAGATCCAAATGGCTGTGACGATTTCAGCACACTGAAGCGGGATTTCATTAACAATCATGACCACAGTATATCTTGTAAGCTAGCTGATTAGTCAGAGATGCTTTTACCCTTAAGTCTTCCTCATTAGTTATATTGTTTAATTCTTTATCAACATCATCATCTTCTTTCGATGCAATGTTATCGTTTTCAGCTTCGTCTTATAAAACTTTGTCAATGGGCGGCCATTCTATAAGAGAATGTAATTCATTCCTTACTCATTATAATACTTCTTCTTTGACATTCTTCTATTAATAGGAATACTAGAATAGTAGTTTTAGAAGGATACTACTTCAGTCATTTGCATCTATACTGTTTATTTACATGTAAAAGGAAATCTAGGCATAATTATATATGTATAGAAGTCGTTGTTCGTCATACCTTTTTATTTCTATATCTCTAGCCCAATATATCGATGAACTGCTTTGGCCAATATCAACGGTTTGTCTATGCATTATTTGTGCAAATTTAAATGCAATTCTAGACAAAATTATACATGTAAAGCAGTCACTGTTCGTCATACCCTTTCATTTCATATTTTTAGCGCTATATGTCCAAGAACTACTTTGGCCAATATTATTAATCAGTGCGAAAATCAATTTTATGTACATCATCATTGCATGCATATCTTTGTATGTTTAGTTTTATAGGTGAAAATCATTTATTGCCTATGACCTTTACATGACCTCATTAACAAAATACTATTACAAAAAGGTTAGAGGCTTCTCTGCTTTGACTGACATCTATATCAGATTCTAACTTAAAATCAATTAGCATTAAGTGGAGTGGTCCAACAGATATATAAACCGCACCCAGAAGATTGAGGCAGACGATGTGGGACTCTTAACACCCTCCCTCCACAGATGTTTGGATGGAACTAGCGGAAACAAACAAGAAGATGAAAAAATGTTTTGTATATTTTTTTATGTGTCAATGTACAATGAGGTGCTCCTATTTATAGGTTTAAGAGAGAATAAAACAATATCGGAATCAATCCTATACATAAAGTCTAATGAATCCTAATCTGATTATAAGATAATAACAAATTTTACAATCGTAACAAATCAATAGCAATCGTAACAAATAAACAATAAATCATTTACAAACAAGCCCCCGAAAGATTGAGTATTAAGTGGAGTGGCCCAACCTAAAACCAATTGGTATTAAGTGGAGTGACTCAATAGATATATAAACCGTACCCGGAAGATTGAGGTAGACGATGTGGGACTCTTAACACCCCCTCCACAGATGCCTGGATGGAACAAGTTGAAACAAACAAGCCTGGCGAAATAGGCAAAAACAAGCCTAATGAAGTAGGCAGAAACAAAGATGGGATCTTGACTCTGATACTATGTTAGATTCTAACCTAAAACCAATTGACATTAAGTGGAGTAGTCCAATAGATATATAAACCGCATCCAAAAAATTGAGACAGATGATGTGGGACTCTTAACAATCTAGATGAATCTTGAACTTGTCCAATATTCAAGATTTAGTATATGCTATATATAAATATATTTATATATCAAAACCAATTAATTACTATTAACCACTACCTTCTTGCCAAACACATTCAAGATCATACCAAGGAGCATACAATTGAATCACTATTTAGAAAAGAATGTTTTCCCCCCTTTTGATATTCCATTCAATTAGTTAGAGATGCAAGAACATATATTAGTCTAATTTAACGTTTTGTGTTTATTTATTTATTTTTTTTGCACGACAGATATACTTCGGATCTAAAGCTATATAATTTGCCATGAATTTTTCTAAGCATGGAACTTGCAAAACTCGACTATATGGGTTCATACATATTGGAAATGCTTCATATATTAACAAGTTTTACTATATCATTCCTATGTAAGATGCACTAAAAAAGAATCATATTGTTCACATTGTAAATTATAATATTAAAATATTTTAAAAATTATTTTTCACGTACCGCACAGTGCTCAAGTCAACATATAGTTTATTAGAAAAATTGGTTCACAAGTTATTTGATCTCCTCATCAACAATGATGTACTTTATCAAATTACCACATTAGCTCTTTCGAAACTATTCCATCTTGCCACCTAATGAATTAGACGATGTTGTTAGCTTTAGCTTGAGTATCTTCTCCTCGCTAAAGCTAACTCACCCATCTCTCCTTCCATTCTCTCATTTGAGCTGCCATCTCAGCCAAAAAAGCATATTGTTCTATTTCGTTTTAACTACTGTCTACTTGGTCCTACATTATTGTTTCAATTACACAAATGAATGGGTACCAATAGCTTTAATCATAGTTGCTAAAATCGAACCGAAGTGGCTAGTTAGACTAGTAAACCGGTGAACTAATCAATCAACTAATCCGAGCGAACAATTAGATTGGACATGCATGCAAACCGATATAAACCGGTTCAACCTGTCCGAGATGCTATAAACTAGGTTAGAGGAAACTTTTTTATAGACTTAAGTTGGGACCACAATCCACTTGCATTAGATTTCACTATATGGTCCATTTGTAACATGAGTAGACACCGTGTTTTATAGGCAAAGCTTTTTGCTTTTGCTCATAGTTTACACGATGTGGGACTCGCGTTTGGTTAGTGCAAGAAATGACAAAGTAAGGCAAAAAGTTTCTAGCCTACGTAGGCTCTAGTCAATAGTTTTTCTAACCTTATATATTATCTTTGAAACTGTACGAATTACAATTACAATATTCACAAAACAAGTTCATTTGAGTTTCTAGTATTTAAGACTACGTCGTTCATAATTATATATATCAATGATATATGCTAGATATGTTTGAGTTTGAGTTTCTAGTCTCTACCGGTGCAAGTGCTTCTTGCATATTACCTCAATGTAAATTAACTACATATTTACCATATAGGTTACGTCGAATCAAGCACAAGGCTGCAAGGCATCAACTTGATAACAACTCAACCTATATTTTTATACATTATTTATTTTATTCCTTGTATTGAGTATAGACAGATCATGTTTACTTGTATTTTGAACTTTATAAACTTACGATTGATGTATATCTTAACTGTCATGTACTTTTTTTATTTATATTAAATATTTATATATTTAATTGTGTAACATCCTAGGACCGAGAATCCGATATATCTATTATATATAAAAGGCGTACAGTACTAGCTATGCTACTTTTAACCTATAACGACAAACTAACCTATAACATTCGTTTATATAAATAATTATTGAGAGCTTGAATAACAAAAAGTTATATATATACATCATTAACCTCTCGAAAGCATATTGTAATACATAACTTTTAAAACCTCAAGGTGGTAGGAAAGAAATATACAACATATTTATTTCAAGAAACAAATAAACTACGCTAGTTCTTCTGCTCATTTTGCTTCCCTTACTTGTACTTGAATTTACATGGAAACACAAACGGGGTGAGAAATTATAATTTCTCAGTATATGCAATTCCAAAACCAGCAGTTAATTATTTAACAACAAATAACAAACTGAGCACATAAGATTATACCTGTAACAGATAAATGAGCCACTACTCAACACTATCAGAATATATACATACACTCTATGCAACATTCACAATGCAAGCTATAAAACATATCCCATATATACAACAATCAATGATATCAAACAACTACCAATACAATCATGAGATATCATCGAGCAAGCAAACAACAAGCAAGGAAACTGCCCATACAACTACCAACAAATGCAATGGTTTATGATATGATATATGGTTATGCTCATGCAAAGTCCTAATAATATGATGATGTAATACAAATGCATATTTTAGTTTTTTTTAAAACACATGTCACTTACTTATCCCTAGGAACTGCGTTCCCTTGTATATACTAGGTAGGATAGGTTCTAAGCCCTAACACTACCTAGTAATGTGTGGACTCGTTCCCATCACAAAAGTAAGAGTACTACTACCAATCCCATATACTGGTAACCCTGACCATAATAGCATTACCCGCTCTTGAGAACCTAGGTTCATTCCTTATTCTCAGGTCATATGGTTGTGCACACTATCTAAGGTTATAATACATAGAAAAACATGACATAACAAGTTTGAAAAGAAGATATGCAATGTATTTCACAAATATATATAATCATCACTAGGTCCATCCTAACCAAGTGAGTAAGGAAAACTAGCAAACCCCACAACCAAGCTCACTTACCGCTTAAGGAGCAAATTCATGTTTCTAATACTTTCTATACCTCAACCTCTTCTCACAAGAAGTAAAATGTCATCCATGCATCTCGCTCTACTTTCCACACAAGAAGTAACTTATGCTTGATAAAAAAAATAACAAGCCAACTACACTTAGCTTACAACACCTAATACCTCACTTCTTCGCTTCACAAGTGATTCACAAGGCAACCTCATGTTGCTCAAGGTTCTAGGTATTGACCTACGATATTCTACTTCTCAAAGGATGCCTAAAGTTTCTCAAATCCAATCATATGATTCACTTTAACAAAGTGAAAGGCTCTAATTAGAATACATGATTCCCTGGCTCAACTCTATCATATGAAGGAACCTATTCATGTCTCTAGTACTCAAATCCCTTTGCATAAGGTAAGTGATTATTCCTTCCAAGATCTACCACTAGTTGTGTCTCAACACTAATGGTCTTGTATCTACAACCCCACACCATCACTTCATAAGCGAATCCAAAGTTGACCTCATGCTGAACAAGGTTCTAAACACTTCCTTGTTGCATTCCAACACACTTGGATGCTCAAGGTTCCTAAGATTACTCTATGGCATTCCATCACACAATGGAAGCCTAAGGTTTCCAAAGACATTACCCCTTGACACTCCACCTCACTATGGTTGTCTAGGGTATCACGAGTCTATCATAAGGCATTTTTCACACTTTGGATGTCTAAAGGTTCTCCAACCTCATCCTAAGGCAAATCCCCACTCTTTGGGTGCCTTAGGGTTTTCCAAGTTCTCACACATACAAGGTAGTAATTTCCTACATGAAATACTCCCATTAGTGCCTCAACAACCTCTACTAGGCATAACAAAGGATCCTAACAATTAAAGAATCTCAAAATATCAAAATAAAGATTCTGATGAAATTTTGCACTAGGCGTCTAGACTCCTAGGAATGAGCGTCTAGGCACTCATCGCCCTATTGCGCGATCACTCTTCTCTAGACTATGGGGGTCTAGGCGCTCTGTGTAGAGCATCTAGGCCCTTTTTGCGTGACAACAATTCTACAGAATGTGCAACTATTCCATTAATGGTTCTTTTTACTCACTCTAAATTGGTTTTTAGGTGATTTTAAGTCCCTAACAAATTCAATAACACATATGAAACATAAACCACCAACTTACAACACAAATTTTGGGTTCTTGGATCAAATCACAAATCATGACCTAACTTTCTCACTTTTAGCCTCAAAGGTTTAAATGACAAGTTCTAAGTTTCTAACTCAAACTCATTTCATGAACAAGTCATAAACAACCAAAGAAACTCATCCAAGCAAGAAAAACACTCCAAACAACTCTAACATCTAAGATGACCTATTATGCATCATATATGCATAATGGTGAAAATGGAAGAAGAAAAAAATGTAAGGAACACAAAACCCCTACCTTTTGTAACTGAGATGAAGATCTTGAAGATGGCCAAGGATGGATCCAAGCTTTCCTCTAGGTTTCTCCTCCTTCTTCCTCCTTCCTCTCTTTCTCCCTTCATGTTTTCCTCTTCTTTCTTTTTTGTTTCTATTTTTCCCATCTCTGCTGTGGGATCTTTATAAAGGGAAGTCAAATTTGACTTCTCTTAAATAGGTACTAAAACCCTCGATCTAATAAGAATACTTAGATTCCTCCAAATCTAGTTTCATAAATTTCAATAAATTTAAAATAAATTCTAAGATTCATTAAAAATATTGTTGCACCATTATCACATTTTTCTATATCTGTTACTAGTCAATCTGGTATTCAAACACACACTAGTATGCTTAAAAATACCAAACTAACTCTGATTATCCTCAGATTTTAACTATAGCACAATTCACACATTTGTGACTTAGAAATAAATTCTCCACATTTATTTCCACTAACTAAGTAGTTTAAGCCATTTTTGGGGCTAATAACAGCTATTTTTCACAAATCATGTTACAGCAAAGTGACTAAACATGTTCAGAAAGTCACAAAATTAAGCAGACATGTTAAGCAGGTATTAGGATAGCTAACATGTTTTCCAGGGTGTTACATTTCTCCCATCTATTTAAGAATTTTGTCCCCAAAATTTAGATTATCATAAATCAAAAACGATATCACACTCGAAAGGATCACATCTTTCCTTAGTGATACCTTACTGAATTTAAACACAAACTATCAACTCAATTTGCATAACACCTACAAGATTATCCTGATGGGTTTCCAACAAATGGCATACTCAAAAGGATACCTTGCTTAGGGTCTGAAGATAAAGCCTTCGCTGTTTTGATTAGAGTATACACCCTTCCTGAAGCTTGCGTCCTTGGATCGGTCTTAACTCCTTACCTTTGTGGACACTCCCTAGCATAATGCCCCAATTGACCAAACACAAAGCAAACCACACAAGGTCTAACGCCATGTCGCCTTCCACACATTAGGCACTCAGGCTCTAAGGTTTTCACTTGAACTTACTCATCTTCATCGTCTTCTGAAGAACTAGATGTAGAAACATTTTTCCCATCTTTGTCTTCATCTTATGGATAGTTGGGTGTAGAAACATATTCCTCATTCCCATCATCTGTCAATATCAAACTCTTTAGGATCCCCTAAAAGATTCGACCACTTATAACCCTAAGAGTCTCATCTTCCTTTTGAACTTCTAGGATCTGAGCCCTCAAGTCACCCACCATGTCCACTTGACTCACACTGAGACTATGTGGCAACACAGTTACTGAAAGGCTCATGTCCCTAAAACTCTCAAGAAGTTCACTTTCCTGAATCATCATCATCTGGGACAAGTGTAGGGATTTCCTACTTAGTGCATCAATCATCACATTGGCCTTACCCAAATGATACTTTAACTCCATATAATAAATGTCTCCAAACTTTTAGGGCAAACACTACTACCGCTAACTCCAGATCATGAGTAGGGTCGTTCTCCTCAAGAGGTCCCAACTGCCTTAATGCATAGGCAACAACTTTCCTATGTTGCATCAAAACACACCCTAAACTCATCTTTAAAGTATCACAATATACCTCAAAGATCTCTAAAGGATTCAGAATTACTAACATCGGTGTAGTAGTTAACCTCAATTTCAACTCTTGGAAACTATTCTCACAAACTGGAGTCCACTCAAAAGTACTACCTTTCCTAGTCAATCTAAGCAAGGGTAGCGCTAACTGAGAAAAATTCTTTATGAACCTTCTGTAGTACCCCGCTAAACCTATGAAGTTTTTGATCTCGATCACAGTGGTCGGTCTCTCCCACTACAACACTACATCAACTTTGCTTGGGTCCACAGAAATCCCACCCTGAGGTATCACATGTCCCAAACATCGCACTTGTGAAAGCTAGAACTCACATTTAAATAGCTAGGCAAACAACCTATTCTCCTTAAGGGTTTCCAACACTATCCTTAGATGTGGTTCATGCTCCTTCATTAACTAAGAATAGAGTTAGAATATCATCGATAAGCACCATAACAAACTGATCAGGTAGGGTTTAAATATCTTATTCACGTATTGCATGAACACTACTAACGGATTTGTCAACCCAAAGAACATCATGAGATACTCATAATGTCCATACCTAGTTCAAAAAGTGGTATTAGGAATATCCTCTTTCCTAACCCTTATCTGATGATACCCGGACCTAAGATTAATCTTTGAGAAAACCTCTGCTCCTCTCAGCTGATCCATTAGATCATCTGTCCTAGGTTAGAGATGTAACACCCAGATAGTCATGATAGGCTTGTACATGATTACAAAGGTAGCCTAACACTAATTTATCATGCCTATAAAATTTTGTGACTATATGAGCACGTTTTGTCACTTTGCTACAACTCTATGTGTAAATATAACTGTTTTTAGCCCCGTTTTTGGCTTAAACTGCTCAGTTAATGGAGATAAGTGTGGAGAACTTGTTTCTATGTCCAAAATGTGTGGACGTAGATTTAGTTAAAGTTTGAGAATTATCGGGGTTAGTTCGGTATTTTTAAGCATACTGGTTGTGTGTTTTAGTGGCAGTTTGAGCCCTAACAAATATGGAAATTTATGAAAATTGTAAAACAAGATTTTTAATGAATATTAAAATTTATTTTAATTTTGTTGAAATTTAGGAAATTTAATTTAGTGATATCAGAGCGTTCTTAACTGTTTGGGTGAATAGTAATTCAATAAGTGATCAAAATAGAGGGGCACAATTTTGTTTTTGTTTTGGGGCTTATTTAAGGCCAAAGTGTGAGTTTTAACTCACTTTTATTTTCTTCTCTCACGGCTGTTTAGGGAAAACAAGGGAGAAATGAATTCAAGGCTTTAAGGAAGGAGGATCTTCATCAAAGCAAGGGAAGAAGCTTAGCTTTTCGGAGGAACGACTAATCGATTTCGTTTCTGAAAATTGAGGTAGGGGAAATCTATTTTACTTGCTTGTTTTCATTCTTTTTTTTTTTGGTTCAAGAGAAGCTTGAAGAGGAAATGATGGTTTAAGAGGTGATTTGATGATTTATAAGTTGAATATTGATGTGGTTAGTATGGTTGAGTTAGAAACTGATTTGTGGATGTGTTTAGATGAATTTTTCATTTTTTGGAGCCTTAATTCCCACTTTAGGTTATTATTGGGGGTTTAGGTCAAGTTTGAGATTTTGATACAAAAGTGTTGAATTAAATAAAATTGAGGTGGATTAAAGGTTGCTATGTGTAGTTGAACCTTGTTTAAGGTTAGAAATTCATGTAGAAGTGAATTTGAGTGATTGGAAAATCACTTGTTCCCAATGGAATAATGATAGTTTCAACAAAATTCTGCAGAAACTGTTTCTGTGTGTGAGTGCCTAAGCGTTGAATGGCTGGGCGTCTAGGTGCCCAGGTAGAATTTGTTATGAGTGTAGAGCGCTTGAGCGCATAGAATCTGAGCACCTGAGCACCCAATGACCAGAGAGTCTTGTTTGAGGCAGTTGTTTGCGCGCCTAAGCGCTGGTATGTGAGCGCCTGAGCGCTTAATGCTGGAAAGAACAGAACAGAACCCTTATTTTGGGAAATGGAAGGGGATCACTTGTGTGATACTTTCATTTATGCTTTTTAATGAGTGTTGAGACACTAGTAAGAGTATTTAATAAGGTGTGAATGTGATGAATCATATAGATTTGTAGTGCTAATTAAGTAGAATAATTAGGCATGATTATATACATATTGTGTATTATGACGAATTGGGGAAATGAGCTTTCCTAAGTGTGGGAATTTCTCATGGTTGCTCTTTTAAGAGTATTAAAGTACTATTATAAGTATTTAACAAGGTGTCTGTGTGAATGTAAATCAATTGGAGTGTCAAATATTATGGTACTTAGTATCATTGTTGTTCATGCTTGAGAAGAGATGAATGTAAATTAATTGATATGCTAACTATTATAGTGTTTGACATCATTATGTTTCACTTTTGTGGTCATACATGTAAACCAACTGTGATCTAATTATGGAACGTAATTAGTGATTGTTTTGTATGTATGAGATGTTTGAGAAACATACATTGAGTTTTATAATATCCTCTTTGTGTTATTGGAAGCAAAGATTGATGGGAAATATCTTCTCTATGTTATGTGTAATGAGGTGATGAATATCCTTATTACATTATTGAGTAAGGATGTGAGTAATATCCTTTTTGCTTTGCTGACCAGTGGAGGTGAGTAATATCATCTGCTTGTTTTGATGGATAGTGTTGGTGAGCCATATCCTCACTATGCTTGATAAACCATGACATGTCATAACATATCCTAGAGTAGTTGAGGTGGGGAATTTCCTCAATACGTCTGAGGGTTCATAATATTTTGAAAACTACATTCATTCATAGGCTTGCATAGACATACATATTAGACATAAATAAGCATAACATGATAATTGTATGGGCGGTTGCTATCATAACATTTTCATGCATTGCAATTGTATGGGCGATTGCGTGTTGTTGAGATGAGATGTTGTTGCTTCTGTGATTAAAGTGTCAACTCGATAATTGTGAATATTATCTGTTTGTACATATGTGTATATCTTTGGTATTGGAATATTTCTATTGAGATATGTTTTCTCACCCCGATTGTGTTGCCATGTAAATCCAGGTGCGAGTTCTTGAAAGGGAATAAGAAGATGTTTGAGGAATAGCATACTAGAGATGTTGTTTTGAGTTGAACTTATATATATTTTATATTTGCTTAGTTATTTTGAGTTATGTATAACAATATGCCCTTGAGGCTGTGATGTATATATATAACTTTTGCTATTGTGGCTCTCCATATTTACTAATGATGTATGAATGATATAGATTAGATGATGTTGTATGTTAGTAGTAGCATGATCGGTATTGAGTTATTCATTTATATGATGATATATTTGGGTAGCAAATATTGAGCTGTTACAATAGATACTTGTTTATAATAGTCACCCTAATCAGCTATCTGTAATCCACGCAGAGAGCCTGATGGTACTATCATTTTCTTCACTAGAACACGGGTGCTCCCCACGGAGAAACATTCGGCCTAATGAATTATTTATCCAACAAATCCTTGATCTGCTTTTTGAATAGAGATAGGTCACATTCCAAGCATTAAGTCTATCGAGACTCTACTTCTCGCTCGGGTGGTAGTTCCACTTCCTCTTTTGAAGGTCCTGTGATCTACGCTCTTCTTGAAACTTACTATCATGACCCCCAATGATTTAATTTGCATTTGTTCACTAAGGATGCAAAACCCTGGATTTCAAAAGGCTAGATCACTCTCTGAATGTCCTATCTCAATCCCTCCTCAAAATTAACACACTTCCAACATTGGCTTGGTTAAGTCTGATACAAGATGAGAATCTCGACAATTCACTGAGCTTGGTCACACACTGACCATTAGACATCTCACTGTGGTCTAACCTCAGAAATTCCATATCCTTTACATTCCCAGATTTTGTGGAAAACACTTCTCCAAAAACAAATTCTTAAAAATCTCCCACGTAACAAGAGTTAAGCATCAATCAATCAATCAATCAATATAGTAACAACAACGATCTTAAAAGCATTAGAGCATAGATTACAAGTTTTAGTAATTTCTAAATACTTGTAAGCTCTAACTACATTAGATAATTGTTGTTACTCTGCTCCATGCATATGACTCTATAATTATTTTAAAAAATTAAGTTAGTCATCACAAATTGACAAAACAAACTTAAACATCAATCAATATAGTAGCCTAAAATCGTTGTAGAAATCATTTTCAGGAAACTTGAAGAAGCTTTTGTGAAGTAGAAGAATTAAAACTTTAAGAATAATTTTCATTAAAAGGGACATTTATTCCATGAAGTTATTATATTATATTCTTTCCTTTATTACCTAATTTATTGTTTCGACACATGCCAAATTCGTCATTAAGATATTTTAATTAATCAACAAAAACTTTTTTAAATTTATTGAATCCTAAATTAATAGGGATTTAATTAGTTGAGTTTATTAGATTATTTTTATTATTTTTATTGTCAGAGGTTCATTCAAGATCTTTACCTTTTATTTTGCACTAAATAACCTTTCAAATCTTCATCAATAGAGACATTTATTACTTGATTATATTATACTATGATATTTGTTTTATCATGTTACCTAATTTATCGTTACGACACATGTTGCATTTTTCATTCTGAATTCGATTAATCAATGTTAGTTTTTCTTAAATTTTCCAAATTTTTACAAAATTAATAGGAATTTAGTGATTTGATTTTTCTAGATTATGTTTTTTTGTTTCTAAACTAAGTACAAAATCTCATTTTGATCATCAATTAGAAACAGTGTATATTAAAAGAAAACTTTATTCCTTGATTTTATTGCAATATATTTTTTTTCTTTTCTTTCTTTAACTTAGCTATCATATTAACACGTGTCACATTCCTCATTTGGATTTTGCAATGAATCTTTATCATTCTTTCCTAAGCTGATTCAAAATCCTAAACTAATGGGAATTTCATTTCTTTATTTTATCTGATTAACATTTTGTTTTCTTTTCTAGACTTTCTATTTATTCAAAATCGATATTTCCTGAATTGACTCATTTCAAAATTAATTAAATTAATTATTTGATTTTATTTTATTTTTTCTTAATTTTATTTTTCTTTTTTTTGTCTTTCTTATTTAAATTAAATTCTGTTGATAATGACATTCCTATTTCAGACTATCCTTATATTTGTGTGTACAGAGATCATTCTAATTGTTGAAAACAAATGACTTGTTTGATGTTATCAATTTTATAGTTTTGTTAGGGACACTAAATTGGAATTTCAATTTTGTCTAAGAATGAAAGATATTTTACATGTGTCATTCTATGCCTATAAATTTAGGTTGTGTATTGATTTTGTCGCAACTTAATTGAATTTAATTCCTTGATTTTATTAAATTATTTTTATTTGATATTTTTCTTTCTTTTCTTATTTTATTTTTCCTTTTTCACTTTTTTATCTTGCTAACATATGCATATTCCCCATTCAGACTATTATTCAATATAGATAAATAATACATATATAGATATATAGTTATAGAAATATCAACAGTATTATTCCTACACTTCATTTTCTATACTTTCACTCTACATATCTCTTTTTTTATTTTATTTCGTATAATATTTTCAAACTCGATAGATGAGAGACTAATCTCCCAGTATAAGATCAAGTATCTAAGCAAAGATATTTCCTAACAATATTATTTTTATACATATAAATCACGAAATCAAACTTAAAACTACATGTTTAAGAAACTTAAACTCTTTTTACTTGAACCAACTCATGTTGATCTGCACATGTCTTTAATGATAAAAAAAGAAGATAGAAATTCACTTTTTTCCTTTCCTCTCTCTTCCTTTTTGCTATAAAAGGAAAGTCTAGAGCGAGAATCTAAATATTGGGTTGTAGGAATAACATTGTTAATAGATATATAAATACTGATATATACATAGAATTAAATAGATATATAGATATAAATTAATTAGATTACTACTACATAACAAATCAACCTAACGTGTTTCATACAGTCAATTCCATACTTTCAATAGGGACACTAAAGTCAGTAAGAGTTTGTTACACAATTTTGTCGAGGAATAAAAGTTATTTTACATGGATTGTTCTATGCCTATAAATTGAGGTTGCGCATTGAACCTAAAACATCATAAATGAAATTTAATATAGATATATAACATTAAGACAGAAGGAAGACTAGCATAGAGAAGAGCTATGGCAGTGTGTCAGGTGAAAAAAAGAGTTGTGATGATGGTTATGATTATGCTAGTCTTAGCACAAGCCGATGACATCACTCCATTTACAAAATTTGAGCCAAACAGTATTACAAGAGGCTTATGTATTGCCAAGTGCACCATAACATGTGATCCTTTGAAATCTTCTACAATTCGTTATGGAAAATGTGTAACCGCTTGTTTTTTAAAATGTCAAAGGATGCCCTCCAATGATGTCTATGACTGTGTAGCTGGTTGCACATTATCCAAGTCCACTAACGTCAATACTGGTATCCATATTTTCACTTTCTTTGCCTATTATATTTAGTTTTTGTCTCAGGAAATTCTTATTATTTATAATTGAGTTAATTGTCCATTCTACTTATTTTTTTTGTTTGACTTGATGTGTCAGATGCTCCTGAAGTGGATGCATATGTGGATTCTTGCTTGCAGGCTTGCAAGAACAAATAATCAATTCTGATGTTACGTGAGACCCAATATATAAGGAAAATGTAGTCACAAGAAATGATATTGATGTAAAACTATAATAAATAGAATCTTAAGGCGTAATGTTTTTTTTAAAATTTTTTTGATAAATCCCTTCTTCATATATTGTTTTCTTTTTTTTTTTTTTTGGGCTCGTTTCCTATGATTGCGAAGATGGTTGCATAAATACAAACCACGTTAATGACGACACAAATTGGTTATTACAACTAAATGAATAATGTATGACAAAGCTACTAGAACTGTTAAAATAGGCCTAGTCATTTGATAAAATGTGTAAGTTTAGCTAACAAAATTTAAGTTTAAGATTTGGGTTGAACCAATTTTTTTTTATTTAACAAGCTATTACTTAAGTTTATACAACCAATTTTTTGTTTGCAAAATTAAAAACTAATTGGCAATTGAATTAACTCAATTTATGTTCCATTGGCCCCCAAAACTAAGGGCACATTCGAATAAATTTTAGTAAAAAAGTGATTTTAATGTAGCACAAAAATTGGTTTTTTTTAGAGGTCTTTTTGAAAAGCAGAAGTTATTTTGCATTTAGATATAATTACATAAAGCACTTTTTACTTCTTGAAAAAGTTTTCTCTCTTCTATGGTTGCTGATTTTTTTTCACAAGCAACTCATCTCTACTTCTGACTAAAAGCAGGAAATATATTTTTCTCAAATTTTGATATTTTAGAAGATCTTATCCAAATGAATCTACATGTCTCAAAATTCTTTTTTTAATTAAAAAATGTACTTTTCATGCAAATTTAAACAAACAGACTCTATGTTGCCTAAATTTCTTAAATTTCATCGATTCAATGTTTTTAAAGACTAAATTCATTGGATTGCCTAACTCGTAGCTAACAATGTGTTGGGTAAGGTTAGCAAAATGCTAGCATGAAATATACTATGTAATGAACTAGATTAACTCATTTTGACACCTCTAAAAACTATTAATCATCACACCAAAAAATGTCGTTACCAACTTTTATTTAAATTAGGAAAAAATTAAAAAATTCTAAGAAAAATGGTCCACAAAACAAATCAAATTCAATTATCTAATTATGTACTGTAAATGGTAGAAACTTAATCTCACTGCACTCTTAATGCATCTATCCTACAATGGTTACCCTATATTAATTACATAATTTATTATTAACCTTTGAATATTTATTTTAATCCAAAATAATAAATTTGAAAATGGTGAAAAAAATCTTTAAGTCAACAAGTTGTCATATATCAGTTGACTTAAATTTTATTATGAGAGTATAAGTTGATTTTAGTTTTAATTATAAAGTGGCTTTAAATCATTATTAATTTTCTTAAAAGGATCTAATTCATTTTTATTTAGGGAAAGAGTATTATTTTTTTTAAAAAAGTGATTGATTTATAAGATGTTATCGTAAATTTGCGCAAAACTAAAACTAAGACTCATAGAATCAACAAATTATTGAAACTTAGCTAATCCCCTTAACTATTATATTAGAAGTGAAACTTAGTGTAAAACCATCATTACTGAGCCAATAGATTTGTTGCATCTTAGCTGACTCATAACTATTAAAATTTAGGAATATTTTTTATTATCTATTTATAATATATAATAACAAAAGCTTGAGTTATGGAATCGACCCTTCACTCACTTAAGACTATATTCAACTTACACATCAACTCATTGTTCACTCTTCTATTCAGCCACCTTAGTATCTCTTATCTTTGTTAGCTTCTGCTTTGTGTCTTCTTTTCCTTTCATCCACATGCCCATATTTTAAATGCAAGCCTTTTGTATTTACTTCCCTTTCGCAATGTCATCACATTTTAAGTGTGTGCATGCTTCAACTTCAGTTTTGTCTTTTGTATTTTTAGCTTCTGGTCATGACTATTGAGTATCTCAATTCAATGTCATAGCAACAATTATATATATAGAGTTCCATATGATTATCTCAACTTAATGAGCACCAACAATTGTATTCATTGAAAGGGCAAGCACCAGCGAACCTGATGTGTAGGAAGATCTAGCTGGGTGTCTTCAACATAAACTTGATGTGAAGGAAGATCCAAATGGCTATGATGATTTCAGCACACTGAAGCGGGATTTCATTAACAATCATGACCACAATATATCCTGTAAGCTAGCTGATTAGTCAGAGATGCTTTTACCCTTAAGTCTTCCTCATTAGTTATATTGTTTAATTCTCTATCAACATGATCATCTTCTTTCGATGCAATGTTATCGTTTTCAGCTTCGTCTTATAAAACTTTGTCAATGGGCCGGCCATTCTATAAGAGAATGTAATTCATTCCTTACTCATTATAATACTTCTTCTTTGACATTCTTCTATTAATAGGAATACTAGAATAGTAGTTTTAGAAGGATACTACTTCAGTCATTTGCATCTATACTGTTTATTTACATGTAAAAAGAAATCTAGGCATAATTATATATGTATAGAAGTCGTTGTTCGTCATACCTTTTTATTTCTATATCTCTAGCCCAATATATCGATGAACTGCTTTGGCCAATATCAACAGTTGGTCTATGCATTATTTGTGTAAATTTAAATGCAATTCTAGACAAAATTATACATGTAAAGCAGTCACTGTTCGTCATACCCTTTCATTTCATATTTTTAGCGCTATATGTCCAAGAACTACTTTGGCCAATATTATTAATCAGTGCGAAAATCAATTTTATGTACATCATCATTGCATGCATATCTTTGTATGTTTAGTTTTATAGGTGAAAATCATTTATTGCCTATGACCTTTACATGACCTCATTAACAAAATACTATTACAAAAAGGTTAGAGGCTTCTTTGCTTTGACTGACATCTATATTAGATTCTAACTTAAAATCAATTAGCATTAAGTGGAGTGGTCCAATAGATATATAAACCACACCCAGAAGATTGAGGCAGACGATGTGGGACTCTTAACACCCTCCCTCCACAGATGTCTGGATAGAACTAGCGGAAACAAACAAGAAGATGAGAAAATGTTTTGTATATTTTTCTGTGTGTCAATGTACAATGAGGTGCTCCTATTTATAGGATAGGAAAGAATAAAACAATATCGGAATCAATCCTATACATAAAGTCTAATTAATCCTAATCTAATTATAAGATAATAACAAATTTTACAATCGTAACAAATCAATAGCAATCGTAACAAATAAACAATAAATCATTTACAAACAAGCCCCCGAAAGATTGAATATTAAATGGAGTGGCCCAACCTAAAACCAATTGGTATTAAGTGGAGTGACCCAATAGATATATAAACCGTAACCGGAAGATTGAGGCAGACGATGTGGGACTCTTAACACCCCCTCCACAGATGCCTGGACGGAACAAGTTGAAACAAACAGGCCTGGCGAAATAGGCAAAAACAAGCCTAATGAAGTACGCAGAAACAAATATGGGATCTTGACTCTGATACTATGTTAGATTCTAACCTAAAACCAATTGACATTAAGTGGAGTTGTCCAACAGATATATAAATCGCATCCAAAAAATTGAGACAGATGATGTGGGACTCTTAACAATCTAGATGAATCTTGAACTTGTCCAACATTCAAGATTTAGTATATGCTATATATAAATATATTTATATATCAAAACCAATTAATTACTATTAACCACTACCTTCTTGCCAAACACATTCAAGATCATACCAAGGAGCATACAATTGAATCACTATTTAGAAAAGAAGGTTTTCCCCCCTTTTGATATTCCATTCAATTAGTTAGAGATGCAAGAACATATATTAGTCTAATTTAACGTTTTGCATTTTTTTTTTTTGCAAGAAGATATACTTCGGATCTAAAGCTGTATAATTTGCCATGAATTTTTCTGAGCATGGAACTTGCAAAACTCAACTATATGGGTTCATACGTATTGGAAATGCTTCATATATTAACAAGTTTTACTATATCATTCCTATGTAAGATGCACTAAAAAAGAATCATATTGTTCACTTTGTAAATTATAATATTAAAATATTTTAAAAATTATTTTTCACATACCGCACAGTGCTCAAGTCAACATATAGTTTATTAGAAAAATTGGTTCACAAGTTATTTGATCTCCTCATCAACAATGATGTACTTTATCAAATTACCACATTAGCTCTTTCGAAACTATTCCATCTTGCCACCTAATGAATTAGACGATGTTGTTAGCTTTAGCTTGAGTATCTTCTCCTCGCTAAAGCTAACTCACCCATCTCTCCTTCCATTCCCTCATTTGAGCTCCCATCTCAGCCAAAAAAGCATATTGTTCTATTTCGTTTTAACTACTGTCTACTTGGTCCTACATTATTGTTTCAATTACACAAATGAATGGGTACCAATAGCTTTAATCATAGTTGCTAAAATCGAACCGAAGTGGCTAGTTAGACTAGTAAACCGGTGAACTATTCAGTCAACTAATCCGAGCGAACAATTAGATTGGACATGCATGCAAACCGATATAAACTGGTTCAACCCGTCCGAGATGCTATAAACTAGGTTAGAGGAAACTTTTTTATAGACTTAAGTTGGGACCACAATCCACTTGCATTAGATTTCACTATATGGTCCATTTGTAACATGAGTAGACACCGTCTTTTATAGGCAAAGCTTTTTGCTTTTGCTCATAGTTTACACGATGTGGGACTCGCGTTTGGTTAGTGCAAGAAATGACAAAGTAAGGCAAAAAGTTTCTAGCCTATGTAGGCTCTAGTCAATAGTTTTTCTAACCTTATATATTATCTTTGAAACTGTACGGATTACAATTACAATATTCACAAAACAAGTTCATTTGAGTTTCTAGTATTTAAGACTACGTCGTTCATAATTATATATATCAATGATATATGCTAGATATGTTTGAGTTTGAGTTTCTAGTCTCTACTAGGTGCAAGTGCTTCTTGCATATTACCTCAATGTAAATTAACTACATATTTACCATATAGGTTACGTCGAATCAAGCACAAGGTGCAAGGCATCAACTTGATAACAACTCAACCTATATTTTTATACATTATTTATTTTATTCCTTGTATTGAGTATAGACTCATCATGTTTACTTGTGTTTTGAACTTTATAAACTTACGATTGATGTATATCTTAACTGTCATGTACTTTTTTTATTTATATTAAATATTTATATATTTAATTGTGTAACATCCTAGGATCGAGAATCCGATATGTCTATTATATACAAAAGGCGTACAGTACTAGCTATGCTACTTCTAACTTATAACGACAAACTAACCCATAACATTCGTTCACATAAATAATTATTGAGAGCTTGAACAATAAAAAGTTATATATATACATCATTAACCTCTCGAAAGCATATTGCAATGTATAACTTTTAAAACCTCAAGGTGGCAGAAAATAAATATACAACATATTTATTTCAAGAAACAAAATAAACTATGCTAGTTCTTTTGCTCATTTTGCTTCCTTTACCTGTACTTGGATTTACATGAAAACCCAAACGGGGTGAGAAATTACAATTTCTCAGTATATGCAATTCCAAAACCAGCAGTTAATTATTTAACAATAAATAACTAACCGAGCACATAAGATTATACCTGTAACAGATAAATGAGCCACTACTCAACACTATCAGAATATATACATACACTCTATGCAACATTCACAATGCAAGCTATAAACATATCCCATATATACAACAATCAATGATATCAAACAACTGCCCATACAATCATGAGATATCATCGAGCAAGCAAACAACAAGCAAGGAAACTGCCCATACAACTACCAACAAATCCAATGCTTTATGATATGATGTATGGTTATGCTCGCGCAAAGTCCTAATAATATGATGATGTAATATAAATGCATATTTTAGTTTTTTTTAAAACACATGTCACTTACTTGTCCCTAGGAACCGCGTTCCCTTGTATATACTGGATAAGATAGGCTCTAAGCCCTAACACTACCTAGTGATGTGTGGACTCGTTCCCATCACAAAAGTAAGAGTACTACTACCAATCCCATACACTGGTAACCCTGACCATAATAGCATTACCCGCTCTTGAGAACCTAGGTTCATTCCTTATTCTCAGGTCATATGGTTGTGCACACTATCTAAGGTTATAATACATAGGAAAACATGACATAACAAGTTTGAAAAGAAGATATGCAATGTATTTCACAAATATATATAATCATCACTAGGTCCATCCTAACCAAGTGAGTAAGGAAAACTAGCAAACCCCACAACCAAGCTCACTTACTGCTTAAGGAGCAAATTCATGTTTCTAGTACTTCCTATACCTCAACCTCTTCTCACAAGAAGTAAAATGTCATCCATGCATCTCTGACTCTACTTTCCACACAAGAAGTAACTTATGCTTGATAAAAAAAACAAATAGCCAACTACACTTAGCTTACAACACCTAATACCTCACTTCTTCACTTCACAAGTGATTCACAAGGCAACCTCATGTTGCTCAAGTTTCTAGGTATTGACCTACAACATTCTACTTCTCAAAGGATGCCTAAAGTTTCTCAAATCCAATCACATGATTCACCTTAACAAAGTGAAAGGCTCTAACTAGAATACATGATCCCCTGACTCAACTCTATCATATGAAGGAACCTATTCCTGTCTCTAGTGCTCAAATCCCTTTGCATAAGGTAAGTGATTATTCTTTCCAAGAACTGCCACTAGTTGTGTCTCAACACTAATGGTCTTGTATCTACAACCCCACACCATCACTTCATAAGCGAATCCAAAGTTGACCTCATGCTGAACAAGGTTCTAAACACTTCCTTGTTGCATTCTAACACACTTGGATGCTCAAGGTTCCCAAGATTACTCTATGGCATTCCATCACACAATGGAAGCCTAAGGTTTCCAAAGACATTACCCCTTGACACTCCACCTCACTATGGTTGTCTAGGGTCTCACGAGTCTATCATAAGGCATTTTTCACACTTTGGATGCCTAAAGGTTCTCCAACCTCATCCTAAGGCAAATCCCTACTCTTTGGGTGCCTTAGGGTTTTCCAAGTTCTCACACATACAAGGTAGTAATTTCCTCCATGAAATACTCTCATTAGTGCCTCAACAACCTCTACTAGGCATAACAAAGGATCCTAACAATTAAAGAATCTCAAAATATCAAAATAAAGATTCTGATGAAATTTTGCACTAGGCGTCTAGGCTCCCTGGAATGAGCGTCTAGGCACTCATCGCCCTATTGCGCGATCACTCTTCTCTGGACCATGGGGGTCTAGGCGCTCTGTGTAGAGCATTTAGGCCCTCTTTGCGTGACAACAATTCTACAGAATGTGCAACTGTTCCATTAATAGTTCTTTTTACTCACTCTAAATTGGTTTTTAGGTGATTTTAAGTCCCTAACAAGTTCAATAACACATATGAAACATAAACCACTAACTTACAACACAAATTTTGGATTCTTGGATCAAATCACAAATCATGACCTAACTTTCTCACTTTTAGCCTCAGGTTTAAATGACAAGTTCTAAGTTTCTAACTCAAACTCATTTCATGAACAAGTCATAAACAACCAAAGAAACTCATCCAAGCAAGAAAAACACTCCAAACAACTCTAACATCTAAGATGACCTATTATGCATCATATATGCATAATGGTGAAAATGGAAGAAGAAAAAAATGTAAGGAACACAAAACCCCTACCTCTTGTAACTGAGATGAAGATATTAAAGATGGCCAAGGATGGATCCAAGCTTTCCTCTAGGTTTCTCCTCCTTCTTCCTTCTTCCTCTCTTTCTCCCTTCATGTTTTCCTCTTCTTTCTTTTCTGTTTCTATTTTTCCCCTCTCTGCTGTGGGATCTTTATAAAGGGAAGTCAAATTTGACTTCTCTTAAATAGGTACTAAAACCCTCAATCTATTAAGAATACTTAGATTCCTCCAAATCTAGTTTCATAAATTTCAATAAATTTAAAATAAATTCTAAGATTCATTAAAAATCTTGTTGCACCATTATCATATTTTTCTATATCTGTGACTAGTCAATCTGGTATTAAAACACACACTAGTATGCTTAAAAATATCAAACTAACTCTGATTATCCTCAGATTTTAACTATAGCACAATTCACACATTTATGACTTAGAAGTAAATTCTCCACATTTATTTC